>OX438910.1:6103187-7417376 GCA_949316265.1 Diarsia mendica | reverse complement strand
CGCCGGCGCCGCTGCCGAAGTAAATTCTCAGCGCACCGTGACGTCATCGCACCATTCTTCGTATTTTCTTCAGCTCGAGTGAATCCCGGTTCTGATGTCGCATCAGGGTCTTCGCAATCGTCATCACCATACGGGGCGCTCCAGACTATAAACAGCTCCTTAAAATCGCTCCATTTCATCCCAGGACAAGATATGGACGACCGCCATGACGAAACTTCTCCCATGAGTCTCGTGGAATTCGCTGCGTCCCCTGTAGGCACGCCACAGCGCCGGTTTCACGGCGCTGCTGTCTTCACAGCACCCCGGCGGTCCATCCCCACCAGGTGAGACCAACGGTTACCCGGAGGAGGCCCAGCGGAGGACAACCAGCGACGGAGGTGCCGACTTACGACGCACCTACAGTGGATGTGTGACTCCCGTTCGTCCCGTTTCTCCCATATCGGATCGATAACACACATGTCGGCTGTTGCCAACCAAGCACACGGGACAATATTCCGTTTTTCAGAGTCAAAATGCGGTAGGCGAATATCCGTACTCGCAAAAAGTTATTTCATTGCTTGCACAATAGTCATAAAGTTTTTGTTTAGTTGCTCGAACATAAAACACCACATTTCCGTTTCTATGTCACTTTCAGACGCACGCGCATTGTCTTTACACTTTTCCGGTCTAGCACTGTCACTTACACTATGTAGGCGTTAGAGTTACATACCACTTCTGATGACGACGGTAGGTCAACTATTTCGGGTACATCGTTGTCAGAGTCCAAGTTCAGCATGGCAGAGGTACGAAATAATAGTCTCAACACTGGTTACAACCGCCTATTTATTTACTTCCGATAACAAATTAACAAAATCTCAAAGGATCAAGCCGATGGAGATGGATTAAAGTACGGAAACGCGGAAAGTTCGATACAGGCGGGCAGCTCAACCGTTCGCGCTCGTGTCTCACCAAAAAGTAACGTCCCTCAAGTCAAATGCGTCTAACGTCAACGTCAACCGACCACTCACAACTGACATTTGACATATGACAACAGCTGTCATCTGTCAACCGAAAACTGTCAAACCAGACCTGCCACGCTCTGTAACGACCTCACCCAAGCTCACTGCTTGACGTTTCCAACTTTAACGATGATAGATCCGAAAAACGATGATAGATTGCGTTATTCTAAATTGTCAACTCTAAATATTGTGCCTCGGTGTTGAATCTGCGACATATACTTGTATCTGTAAAATATTTAAATCTTTATTTAGGAACGGAACTTGTCGTGGTGGTTTACACTATTTAGATCTCCGCTGAGCATAAGGCTGCCTGTCCACCGGAGCGGAGCGAGGCAGCGGAGCGGAGAAACGGAGAAATATTAACCAATAGGACTGCACAAAATCTCCGCTCCGGTCCCAGTGTGCAATCCTATTGGTTAATATTTCTCCGTTTCTCCGCTCCGCTGCCTCGCTCCGCTCCGGTGGACAGGCAGCCTTACCCTGGGTTCTGTTCCCAGGTCGGACGAAGTTTTTTCATCAGAAATATCTCTTTACCAGCCACGGAGCCTGTATATTTGCCCGATTGATGGTATTAGGCTCGTGCCTATTACATGGGACTAAAACATTACATTTGGTGATGCTCACGGTAAACATAATAATGATGTAGTGATACAGGCTGGCGCACTTCTGCATGTCCCTTCTGGGATCAGGGCTGGGCAAAATACATGCTCTGCTTTAATTGAAATACAAATTACAAAATACAGTATCGCAAGTAATTAAATTACAAAATACAAATTACATTTAAGTAAGGTATTTAAAATATAAAATACAAAATACAGTATTTTAGCAATTTCTAATTGAAATACAAAATACAAATACTTTTTCAAAAAAAAATAACCGCCTTCAAAAACCATCAGAAAAAAGTGTAAAGTAACTTTCTTTCGGAAGTCGGTCGCAAAAATGAATTAAAAACAAAATAACCAACTTAAAAGTTTTTATTTTAACCTTTTTTGTTCAAAAATTTAACCCAAAATCTTGTCAACAACCAAATTTTTTTACACGTGCAAAACTGCCATCTTAGCTTGACAAGTTGACATTGACAATCAACGTAGGTACATTTTTTTTTGCGTTTCGTTGGCCAATTTTGACCTACCTACAGTCATATCGTTCAGTATAAAACCTGTTTTCAAAAACAGCAGTTATTAGAGCTAGCAACACTGCACCTGTGCAGTGTTGCTAGCTCTAATAACTGCTTTACCATCATTGCACTCTCGCCTCGCACTCACACTCACGATCGCTAAATGAAGGTATAAATGTATTTTGTTAAAATGTATTTTGAAGCCTCAAGTATTTGAAATACTAATTACAAAATACTTCGTCGACAGGTATTTGAAATACGAATTACAAATTACATTTTAAGGAAGTAATTGAAATACAAATACAAAATACGTATTTGTATTTCAATTACGTATTTTAATTACAAGTAATTCAAATACTGCCCAGCCCTGTCTGGGATTACAGGCGTGATGTTATATTTAAGAATCTCTTTGCTTCATCGTAAAATGTTCGAACCTCTGTCGGGTTGTTAATATCTGCCCCTTAAACTGAATAATCGCTAAGTTAATAAAACTTCAACTTCACCACGGTCTCGAGAAATTCATTAAAATTTAATATTATAGAGAAAATTCTCATTCATCATTATTACGAGAGTTTGAAGTAAAACCTTGGAATCCGTAATCTTACTAATTATTTTTGGAATCAAAAGCTTTCGAAGTTTCTCAATTTGAATTCTGTTTAAGGTTAAAACGTTTTTGTTAAGGCTTAGTTTGTTTTACTTTTTTATTGAAAAATATATTCTTTAATTTTTTTTTTTATGGTGTGTCAATTTTATTTTTAACGTATGATCTAATCATACTTTTAAAAAAGTTTGGTAATGTGGAGAGGCAGCCAAGGCAGATGTGAGTGGCAACGCTGCCGGAAGGGGACGCACTAGAAGTCAGTTTCCTTAAGATGTTCTAAATAGGTCACCTCTGCTCTCAATGGCGGTATAATACCATGACAGCAGCGTCATGCCAACTTCGTAACGAGTCGGTTTTACGTCCTAACAAAAATTGGTTTGTATTACATAAAAAAATAACTTGTTAGAATTCATCAAGCACTTTAGACATAACGTGCAAAAGGAATACACATACATACCTACATTACAAAACCCCCCCTCCCCCCCTCCTCCCCCCTCCTTCTGCAACAGTCGGGTAATACGAGCACACCAGGTGGCCCAATAGCAATCAGTCAAATACTAACGACATCACATAGCGACCACCGATCGCTTGCCAAGCTTGTTAATTATGCCTATAACTGGCTTAGATAATTTGTTGGACCAATGTAGCGGATCGACCTAATATGAGTATGAGTAGGGTTATAGGGTAATACGAGTTGGGTTTAATACGAGTTTGAGTTCGCTTGAAACTTGTGTAGTAATTAGGACAGTGATATTGGTTTGTGATCATCTGTTTTCCCAGCTAGATTAGGGTCGGCTTCCTGCAGTCTCACCTTATTCAGCTATGTATCAGTATGTTACAAGATGAGACTGTTTATCTTACCTCCACAACCCAATTAGTACGGGGTAAGACTGACTGAGTGGTCTCTTGGTAAGACTGACTGACTTTCTGTATATTGACTGTCAAAGTTTTTCCAATGGTAGACGAAACCAAAGGCTTTACGTGCTTTCTGAGCCACAGAAGAGTCTACGGAGTGACCTCGATAAGCGGTGCTTAACCTTCGATCGAACAGAGCCGCTATTATTATAGTCACGACTACTGTTATAAAAACAGTACGATATTTATTCGAGTTTTCATTCCTGTATTTATTCGAGTTTTGTTGTATTTTATGTGCAGAGTAATATTTGCATTGCGGTTCTTTTGCTAACTGTCCGGGATGCATTTTGGCTAGTGTGGGTAAATTGGCGATTATTTTCCTTATTATGGGGAAAAAATATGTTTTCGGGGAAAAAAATCTAAGTATCAGATTGTAAAACTTAGAAATTGCACAAACCAGAGAGACTTGGAAAGGGAAGCCTTTGATATGCAGTGGGACACAATACAGGCTTTTGAAAAAACGTATTAAATCATTATGTTATGTACACAGGCACAATATTCGGCACTGACCGCTGGCAGATAAAAAATGAGGTTGTGTGGTGTACACTGCATGACTCGTCCAGTTTGTGAATAGACATAGTTTTACATTACATAGTTAAAATAGTTTACAGAAAAAAGTTACAAAATATGTAATTTTGGACAAAAATAATTATATGAATTCAGGGAGAATTCAGAAGCTTGATCTAGTAACCCCAATTTTGGCAATGATAACATGCCACAATGAGTTATGGTGTGGTCGGTTTGTTCCCTTATGTTGTATGTAGAGTAAATATTGCTTTCATAATGTGTTTTATTGAGTTGAATGTGAAATATGAATGGGTTTTTGTTGGTTTCAGCTTTTTGTGTTTGAGTGTCTGAGTTCTACTGACTAAAAACCACCCATGTTCCTTCTTAGCCCTTTGTGTCGAGGCCGCGGTATCTCTTTCGAACAACCCGCAGCCCCGACGGGCGTAGTTCAATGGCCCCTTGAGGCGGTTTAGAAACTCTGACACTAGGGTGTGTGGGGTCGTTAGACCTTACTGCCCACACGATAAGAAGAAGTAGTAGGTAGTTCAATGACTGCCTCGTTGGACGAGTCGCAAGATTGACTGCTGAGCTTACCTGGGTTCAAGTCCCAGGTCGGGAAAATTGTCTTTGGGTTTATGCATCAGGAATATCTCAGTAGCTGCCATGGAGTTTGGAATTGTGCCCTTTTGATAGCAATAGGCTCCCCTGTTACATGTAAAGCTTAATTATAACTAGTGAAATGTGGGTGTACCAGTAGGTACACCATTCCAGTGTAACCGAATGCAGCTGAATACCAGTATTTTAAATGGGGCGACTGCCTATTTGACTTCCAAAACCAAGTAAGTACTAGGTTATATTATTCCAATTGGTAAGACTTGCACCTGTGTGACAATTATAAAAAAAATAAACAGTTTTTTTTTATCATCGCATAAAAATGAAACCTCGCCTTAACAATCCATTTCAAAAACATTTTACTCATATTCGGCGCGAATTTAGTTTCTGAGTTCGCTAATTCTAAAGCTTTTAATTCTCCATTCTTCATTGTTGGGTTGGCTACAGTAATAATTGCTGGGTCGACGCCCAGGGCGTATTTTTGAATGGACGCCTTTTCATTGGCTTCCTAGCCGTGCAACAAAAGGTGGGTAGTTTTTTGTTTGTTTTGTTCTTAATTAGGGCTAGAATGGAGCTTATTCAATACGTGGTTAATTAGAATTTTGTTTGGTGATGTTTTTTTTATTCTATGGTTGATTTTGTAGACTTTTTTTTCATGCTGTGATGAATTGATTTCAGAAATACGTGCTTTAAAAATATATGACCCAGGGCCATCATTTCTTCAGGTACATGTTTCAAACCAATAGAAAAGCACCTCAATGTTATGTTTGTACTGTTGTTTAAAGTTCATATTGGTTTACGATAACCGCTAATCATACGAACCACATGAATATGGAAGAAATCTCAGCAGTTCTTCATTTATCAGAGCAGAGGAAACATCTCCGTTTTTTTTCTACTGTCCTAGTATCTGGATCTCCTGTAAGTCCACCACCTATCCCTCTCTCCTTAGCATGAAGGTTTAAGAATGCAAAGGCGAAGAGCAATATCTCCAAGAAACTTCTGCTAGCCTGGTACTTGCAATAATTTCAGTGTTGTGTTTTGTACCAATAAAAGGATTATCAAACAAGCAGCACCTTCTTTTAGAAGTCGAGTTGGTTAAAGCGGTGCTGAATTCGAGCAATTCGAGCTACATATAACTTAACCAAACGTTATAGCTCGAATTCTGTTTACCCCCAAAATGATAGCAGATGGGGCACACAGTGGCACAGCGGTCTCTCGCTATCAATTACCGCTAGTCATGCAGACCACATGAATATGGAAGCGACACTCAGTGAATTTGGTCATTAGTCTGCAGTGGGGGTGTTCGTCGCGTGAACGTTACAGTATTGGTTACTGTTTGGATGTTCTCTAAGAAAACAAAAAACATGTTTTAAACAAAATTTACAAAAAAACCACCAAATCCGACTCATTCAGGCGGTGACCGGCAGTGTTGTATCTAAAAATCAGGGTGGGTAACTAAGGACAATGTGATCATCGAGTCGTCTTCTGCCTATCCTTTTCCAATTTCTGTATACGAAGAACAGCGGTCATTTTTTATGAATTGACTGCCTCTTTCATTTGACCCCAGCACTACAGTAGCCTGATTAACGCTGGACTTTTTGTTTGAAGAAGAAAGGCCTTCCTCTTTTCAGTTTTCGGAATCTAGTGCGATTTTAAGCCATTGAACTAATTTAAGCCTGAGCTACTTACGATTTTGAAAACGACATTCAAATCGATGCATTTGTTATTGAGCTACAATACCACAGAAAGTCATACCGAAAAGTGGACAGTCCGGCAAACAAAAGCGTCAAAGTCAAAGTCAAAAATATTTATTTCAAGTAGGCCAGTAACAGGCACTTTTGAATAGTCGAATTAAACTAACTGCGGCACTCAGAGATATCCAACGATTGCTCAAACCGCCACCCAGCAAAGGCCTGACATAGTTTTGTATGACAAAACTGCCAAAAACCCTTACCAAGCGACGGCCCAAGCAACCACTGAAGCTCTCCGAGTGCGGCAGTAAACTACTGAACTACTGAAGCTAAATAAACTAAGCTACAGTCCCAGTCACAAGGTATCGTGATTGTACTGTAGTTGCCAATTCCAAAGCGTTGGTCTCATGAGAAGAATGGCAAGAAACTTCATGGACACTCTTTTAAAATCGTTTGGGTTTACAATATGTTCAAGGTACAAACATAATCTTGGTATAATACACACATGAAGACTATGCAGATTAGTGTTTGAGATGGTCTTTTGAAGAAAGCACCACACAGTATTGAGTGGACCCGTCCAGTCAGTGTAAGCATTTGTCAGTTATCGTGGAGCTCGACTTATAACTCAAGGAGCTCAACGTCACGACGAACAATACCAAAGAAAGGACATTTGGGTGGGTCGCTTAAAGTACTCAAACTGCCAAACAATCGTTAAAATTAAATAAAAACCCACACGGTCCTCACATTCACAATATGAAAATAATAATAAAATACATGAAGATCATGCAGATTAGTGTCTGAGATGGTCTTTTGAATAAAGCACCACACAGATTTGAGTGGACCCGTCCAGTCAGTGCAAGCATTTGTCAGTTATCGTGGAGCTCGACTTATAACTCAAGGAGCTCAACGTCACGACGAACAATACCAAAGAAAGGACATTTGGGTGGGTCGCTTATAGTACTCAAACTGCCAGACAATAGTTAAAATTAGAGAAACATAGAACACATCTTTTCACCAACAATGTCTACCCATCCGTGGTTACCGCGAATATTTCTAAAGTGCTTTGCTTACCGTGCTTCCCCTGAGAGCAAATTTACCGTCTTTTTTTTGTAAAACCGTGCTTAATTGCTCTAAAATGACCTTTGTTTCAACGAGAAAGCTCCTACCTACCTACCTCCAGCAATCGTTTGTTTTGCAAAAATTTCAATACCTTTTTACCTCGGTTGTTTTTCTACGGTATTTTCCTATAAACAGTAAAGTGGGAATTGAATTTATTATTTATCATTTATCGGCACATTTATTATGAAGACCCAAAGTTTTTTGTTTGGTCTTTTTTCCTTGTTATACGTACAATGGTGGTTTTTCCACGAATTTGGTTGTTTGTTAAATTTTCCGGTTCAAATTGACATATTTTTTTCCGATATACTGTTGGCATTGTTCTTAGTTGGAAAAATAATACAGTGGTTCCAGGTAACGGGCCATTAGAAAATATTTTTCCTTTAAAACCTTATATGAATAAATCGTTATTTATGGGATGAATACAATTGAAATTATCAATGTAATGGACTGATTGAATTCGTTTAAATTCAACGCATACAGTATGCTTTGAGTTTTCAGAAGACTCTATAGTCTTCTGAAAACTGGTATGAAAGATCGACGGTATTTTAACTTTCCATTAATAAAACAGAGATGCTGGAAGAGTATGTGGTCTCTTATGCTGGTTTTGTCGACAGTGGGTTTATGTTCATGCATGAGAATTCTCGAGCTCATTTAATAAACTATATTTGAACTCGATTTAGGCAATAATCTCGTCTATTTACTGAGACTCATAAAGTTTTTGTTGAAATACTGAGTCTATATACGACACTGCTAAATATGTCTGCCTGCTCTGCCGCGCTAATTAGAAGTGCAGTAAGGAGGTTATTCGTAGTTTCGAGTAAATGGCGCCAAAAAAAAATTACTTTTATTTTGTTGTTTTAGATGTAATTTTGAAAGTTTGCAAATATGTTTTGATTTACACGTATAGCTGCATATGCACTGTTTCTTATGAACTAACCCAATTCTCTATATGTTTAATACAACTAATTTAAATAAATAAAAACTATTTATGCTTAGCAGGGTCTTCGAAACTAACTCCACTATTACAAGCTGTAACAGCAGTAAGTTTGGAGTTACTGCGCTTTCTACTAGCGAACCCAGTTTACTGCGTTTATTTTATTTTATTCAATTATTATTATCACTCCGACTTCTTTCTTTCTTTCTTTCTTTCTGTTAAAAATAGTATTTAGATGTGAATTACTTGGTTATATTCATCCTAACCACTTCTTAATTAAATAAAACAACGTATATTTAATTAATTACGTTATTTTAAATAGCAAATAAAACATAATATTGAAATTATCTTAATCACAGACAGTTACTGCCTTTATTTTTAGTAATAAAATATTATCATATAGTTGTGCTTAGCCTGACTACAAACCATAACCGCAGTTAAAGAGTGACTATTAGCTTTGAAATTAGTGTATACACGTAAAAAACCACAATAACTAGGTTATACCCATTAAATATCAAGAAGAAATAAATAGTACAACTATTTTAATGTATTTTTATTAGAAGAACCAAATAAAACTTAAAATTAATAATTATTATAACCACAGCCAAGTATTATAGTGCATTATGTTGAGATCATAATCATAGATTAATATTACTTATAGTAACAAGGACTTAAAATTATCACTAATTACAGTGAAATAATGAAATCTAGTAACAATCTCTTGAGTTTTTACAAAATCTAGGAATATTAATATAAAATAGGTCACACTTATTTAAGATCAGTTTCATTAATCAACTTCAACCAAACTTCCTTCTTTGTTTCGAACATTAAAATTTTAATTATCTTAATCACAGCTAATTAGTGATTAATGTCTATGGCAAATACGGAGATCAGTCAGTGTTAGAATTATTCGCACGTCTGAGAACTTATCATTAAAAAGATCTATACGACTACTAACACTAAAAAAAACTTTAACAAAACCATTAAAATATTTAAAAAGTATGAACTATCAGGCCTCTTCGATATCAGTTTCATTATTATTATTTACGGGCAAATTCAGCTAAAATTTCTTCCTTGTATCGGGCATTAGATTTAAAAGCTTATCAATTAGGTATGGCTGATTTAAATGTCGCCTTTATACCCCTTTTTTTTTTTTTGGGTGGGTGGAAAATCATCGAATAACCCCCCCGCTCTTGTATTCGCGCGAGGACTATCGCCTCCAGATCCCATGGTGGCAATCCGGCAAGGAGGTTCGCCGCCTCGCGGGAGATCGTGCGGTACCCACGGACTAGCCTTACGGCCAGCACCTTTTGGGGCGCGTTCAGGTAGTGGGCGGCCCGCTTCAACAAAGCACGCGCCCACACCGGGGCCCCGTAAAGGGCCATGGACCGCACGATCCCGGCATAGAGCCTCCGGCAGGAGGCGTTTGGCCCCCCCAGATTGGGCAAGAGCCACCTAAAGGCAGCCGCAGCCCGCTCCAGTCTGGGAGCCAAGCCTTTATACCCCTAGGGGCGTGTTTTTGTCTAACCTCAGGCAAACTTTGATTGTTCATAAATTTAATTTGAAGGAAATCTAGGATTTGGTACTCATTTTCATCGTGGCTTGTTTTAAAATCTAAAGTGTATGTGGCCCTTTTATAAGTAGTAATATTACTGCATTTATAAGTAGTATCCTTAAATTATTCACTAAACATAATTTACAAATCATAAAAGCAGCAAGTGTTTCTTACTGCGTTTCTTACTAGTAGAAAAAAATAAGTTTATACAAATACTGTAAGGCAAAGAACAGTAATGTGTCTTACTGCAGTTGTGCTTAGTAATTTAATTGTCAGCATGAAACATGCTGCGTTTTTGCATAATAAAAATACCACTTCAAGAACAGCTATCAAAATAAGGATCAAATCACTACATAGAGCTCATTACGAGGATTTAGAATCTATAAGTAACTCAATTTTCCAAAAAACCTTCTTTACTGCGTTTCTAATTAGCGCGGCAGTGCTGCTCCTGGCTAATACAGGCAAGAAGGCAAATCAGACTGCAAGGTTAATCCATGAAGATCAAATGCCCAAACATTAACAAGAACCCAGAATCACTGTTAATTAGTATCAAAACTAGTCCATCTGTTGCATTTATAATTAAGTACAGTTGGCTCCGGACGGGGAGGCTTTTTCCGCTAGAATAGTCAGCCATAAAGCCATGTAGCCAGTTGGTTATGTAGCCAGTAGGTTATAGGTGCAGTTGAAAAGTTTCGATTGCTGTTTTGAAAGTCTGTACTGCGTTGCTGTATAGACTTTCAGACTTTTGTTGTTGTTGTAGTGTATGTTAATTTTATGTGATATCAGGTGTAGGAGTAGTCTACATTACCTACACAAGGTCCAGTTTTGCATTCTTGTCAAAATTCAGGATATTATCATAAAATGTATAAATAATGAATTTAAATTGCGTTTCTTGGCAATTTTTTATTTGATCAAAATATGTTAACAGTATTTCAGAATAACTTCCGCAGCGAGCTTTATAGTATAAGAATATTTAGAAATAAAGCTTGCGTTTGTTTGTGTCTGTGAACCCGCGGATATAATAATTATAGTTCGAGAATCAGCAGTGACGCGTTTTAACGTGGGTGGTTTACTCTTACCGATTTCCGATTATAAGAAAAAAATTACATACTCAATGTATATTGATTCAGGCCGAGAATAATTTTAGTATAGCTACCTTCTCGAATATAAAGAAACTGCAAAACGTAGCCTGTACATCCCTTAACCTCCAATAGCGCTCCTTTCATAAAACTTATAATAATTTTATTTTATTTCAATAATTAAAAAAAACTCATGAAAATACTTTTCATAAAAATGAAACAAAAAGGTTCAAGGTAAAAAGTTTCTAATCATATTTTTTTGTTTCATCGGCCTCTCATGATCAAATTCCTTCCGTTCTTTATTGAATTCCTTTTGTCCATATTTTTTTTTAACATCTCTCCATTGACTTTCAACTCAATCTTTACGTGTTTAGGTTCAATTTTCTTTGTTAAAACTAACCTAAACTCAGCCTGAGGTATTCCTTTGATACTGTTGTCCAAATTTAAATTAATTATTGATTGGGTTTATTTTACAATTTGTCTGTTATTTGGTAAACAGAGTCTGAACGATGAGATAAGTACTCTTCTTGACATTAATAATTATACCTGTATTAATTAAAATTAATTAAAATAATGAAATGTAAAGAAAAAAAATTTCAAGTATTATTTCGTTGGTCTAGTGGTCGAAAGCGTTACTGCTGTGCAAGAGGGCCTGGTTCAATTCCAAACTTCCTTCGTTCAGGAACTTTGGTGCCCGTTTGATGGCTATAGGCGCGGCCTCTATCACGTAGAACAAATATAACTGGCAAAAGGTAGTAAGGTTTTTTTTTTTTTTTTTTCTTTATTTATTTAGGGACATTTATAATCGCAATGCGTATGTCAGTCCCATCGTATCCTAAATATACATTTGTCAAATGTGGGCCATGAACCTAAACAGACTCTTCGCATCATCACCATTTGGTTGAGCCAGGATTTTGTGGAATGTGCCAACTTCAAGTCTGTTTAACCTCAATACCCTAAACAGCTCATTTCTCCCAGACTCATATCGGACACAGTCCATCAATAAGTGGTGTAAGTCTTCAACAACTCCACACTCCACACAATTAGGCGAGTTCGTTTTTTTCATCAAGTGAAGGTAGTAAGGTTATTGAAGCCAAAGAAATGAATCAGTAAGCAATGGTGCTACCAACTTCAATAGTCCGCGATATCAAATCAGCTTTGACGGAAGTTTGAATTGAGTATAACCTAATTTGCTTTGCAATCAAATTGCTTGTAAGGACCTACATCATCAGCTCTGCTGACCACATGGAAGTACCACGCGTGATGGTATGCTATTCCAACTAGAAATCCTATCGTTACCAGGAAGGTATGATACAAGAAGGTTATAAGCGTGATTAAAGGCCCATTAAATATGATTGCGACTAGTTTCGATACCCATAGACATTCTCATTTCTCAGTTACATGAAGCATGAAATGTGAGAATATAGTCATATACAACTCCATTAAATAGGTCCTAAGGTCCTTTACTGCTTGGCCACGACCTACATACTCACGCGACGCAGGTCTTGTAACTACGATCAAAACAAATGACAGACTTTTAGTTTAGTCATCGCGAAGCAACTCCCAGTTCCAACTCCCGAAAGGAAACAAATGCTGTACGAGTCGCTTGTCGCAACCCACGAGTTCGGTGGACGAAAACTAGAGGAGAGGAGATGCCTCGGAATTGTGTAGGCCAGCCTCCGCACTTACAAGACGTGAACGAGGTGCGCTAAGCGTTGCGGTGTGTGTGGCGTGCGGTGAGCGGTGTGTAGGATGCAATGATGTGCGCTAATCGGTGCACATCTTGTCTCTCCACATTTCACAGCTTCGGAGGATACACTTTAGCTTTATGTTGATTCTCCGATTTGCACCCTTACATTCGTCTTCGCTTTAGTGGAGGGGCTTGACTTGTGAAGTGCTCTAAATGATTTGTTTCATTTTTTTTCTTCTGTTGCGTCTTGAAAGACGCGCGTCGCCGTCGGTTGAGCATGAAGCTGGTGGTCAAGGGGTAAGAGTGTAGCTATCGTGAGGAAAAGCAGTATTAATAAATAAATGTTGATTATGGTGATGAGCCTATGCCGTGCAATCCTTCTATTATTACAAATGCGAAAGTTTGTGAGGAAGTTTAGACGTATGTTATTCTTTCACGCATAACCTAACTCGGAAAGTACTTCAAACAGATGGTCCCGGCTGTCCTTTCAGATCATTGACAGTCGTTACAGATAGTCAATGGCCCGAAAGTCTGACAACCAGAATAATTATCAAGTGGTATCGTATTACCCGTGAGAGCAGCGATGGCCCAGTGGTGTCGGCCCCAACTTACGAACGGTCGTGGGTTCGAACCCAGGCAGGCGCATTACTTTGTGTAATTTATTTCATCACCGCTGCTCTCAAAAAAGTGAAGGAAAACATCGTGAGGAAACCGGCATGTCTTAGAACCAAAAAATTCGAAGACATCTGTGATCTGCCAATCCGCACTGGGCCCGCGTGGTGGATTATAGCCCATCCCTCTCCTAAAGAGGAGGCCTAAGTCCCTGCAGTGGGAACATTATAGGCTGATGATGATGATCGTATTACCCAGTGCTAACTGGACTGTGGAGACCAGTTATCAAACGAGAGATTTCTTACGTTTATTATGTTGCACTTTACATATAACAACAGTCGACGCAATAAATAACAATGAACTGAAATAATTTATGAATCCAAATTATTAGGCAGATCTGCTCGTTTTCAGGAGCTTATACGTAAATAAAACCTCATTTTTAAACACGTGCTTGTAATTTATTCCACGGGAAGACAATGTGATTTGCGTAAGATTTTCATGCCGTAGGAATGAAGGAGAAGTTCAATGTCGTACAAGATTTTGGTTTTTTCTATAGAATAGTGTTAAGCAAAATAAGGTTTCCACTGTCTGTGTCTTCAATATTTTGGTTCCAAAACATGCCAGTTTCACGATTTTCTTTGCACCGTTTTGGGAGGATTGTGAAATATTCTATTTCGTCGAGTCTTGAAGATAATTACTACACTGCCGTAATGACATGACTCAAACTTACGGTACGGGTGATGCACACATTCAAAGTCGCTCAGCAAGCTATGGAACGAGCTATGCTAGGAATTTCTGAGGGATCGCATTCGGAATCAGAGTTGATGACACACACATAGGCTGGCCACATGGTCGTAGAACCGATGCCTGCTGGGTTAGACTTATTCTTGAGTGGAGACCGCATATCGGCAAGCTTAAGGTACACCAACCGCCCTCAGGCTCGATGGAGCGACAATTTTCACAGTGTAGGAACTGAGAAAGAGAATGGAGTCTTGATGTTAGTTATTTGTGTCATAGATGGCACTGTAGCACTTTTTGTACATTATTGTAATCGTAATTTTTTTTGTAATGCCGCTACAACTTAACCCAAAATGTCTTGAAACTACTGTTGTTGCATACTATGTTGTGGATAAATAATAAAAGAAGTTCTGTAACGCATCACGGGTCTCTAATATTTCCTGCGGGAAATTGAAATACGCTAAGCTCTGCCTTTATGTTCCTAATCTTTATACTTTCAGCCTTCGGGGAAGGCGTTTAGGTTTTCAAGAAGAAAATTACGTAAACGGCTGAGATTTTTGGCCGACTTACGGAGGGTAATGTGTTTATCAGTCTGTCTGTAGGTACAGGGTCCAGTTTTGCATCTTCAAAAAATTCAAGAGTTTGCAATTATTTAAATAATAGTACCTAGTCAATAACTAATATAATACTGTATTGTTTTAGTTTAAAAAAAATCACAATCTTTCAAAGTAAACCTACAATATATTCTTTTTCTCCGGCTATTATTTTTCATATATTGTTGGCATAGATAATAATTGCTAGTTGGAATAGTGGTTGCAAGTTAGACTGCTGAGTTTGAGGTCCTGTGTTCGATTTCAAGTTCGGGCAAAGTGTTTTTGAGATTTTTCATATTTTCCATCAGGAACTTTTTCAGTAGCAGTCACGGAGGCTGTAAATGGTGACTTGATGGCTATAGACTCGCCCCCATTTTTTTTTTTTTTTTTTTTGGTGGGTGGAAAATCATCGAATGACCCCCCCTCTTGGGCAGAGCGAAGGGGAGTGTCAGACTTCTACTGACTAAAAACCGAACCCATGTTCCTTCTTTGCCCTTGCGCCGAGGCCACGTAATCTAGTACAAAATACCGCGGCCCCCATCACATGGGACTAAAGCATAACTGCCGAAACGTGGTATACTACAGATTAACCGCTGCCTAACCCTTCCAGACATATGTTAAGTGACTTACAAAAATTAACTATAATTTAGATTACTTCGTTATCATTGATCTTTTTCAGTCACAGGACTTAAAATACTTTTCCATTAAATAGATTTAAAATAAAAACTAAAAGCTTCGCTGTGAATTATTGAAAGCTCTCCATTTGCAGAGCATAACATGCTCATTAAACATTCTATCTGTGATAATTTAAATTACAATAATTGCTGTTAACAGCAAATAAATAATATTGAAGTGTCTTTTTTTTTAAATTTCAAAATACTATATTTTTACTGAATGCATAAATGAACGTACATATTATATTAAAAAACTTTATTTTTCTCGATGCTAAACAATAGGTTGTTCCGGTTATTGGTTACCATCCATTATTTACTGAGTTTCCTCCATGCTTCGGAAAGCACGTGAAGCCGTTAGTCCAGCATTTAATTTGTAGATCTTTGGTAGTCGTTAAAAGTATTCAGTGGTCCAAAAATCCGACAACCATTCTTACTAAGGGCTCCCACTCCTACATCGATGCGGCGTCGTTTCACGATACGACGCGACATCGCGTCGTGGAAATCTACGATGAGCATCGTAAAAAAAAACACGACATCGTAACGTAATGTGCCACGCACTATACACGGCAGGATGCCGTCGATACAGTGAGGTGGTGTTTTAGTTCATTCCGAAAAATGGACCGCTCTAGACGCATTATGAAAAGAATATTTAAATGTTTTTGAAATTAGAACCTGTTCATTAAAGTAACAAGACAACTGCGCAGGATTGCATTGTGAGTTTAACGTCACGACGTCGTATCGGGAAACGACGCCGCATCGTTGTACGACGCGACGTCGTATCTTGTTTATGTGTGGGAGCCCTTAGGGTTACCTGAGGTATTGTTTTGCCCAGTACTAACTGGTTTGTGGCGGTCAGATAAGCAGTCGCTCCATTCAAATACTGGTATTCAGCTATATCCGGTTAGACTGGCAGCCGACCCCAACGTAGTTGGGAAAAGGTTAAGCAAATGATGACGTAACTATTAACATTCTCATCTAAGAATGTCTAAGTTACGCCACTGAAACTCGTTATAAGTTTACGGGCTTTGTCATCATTGTGGGTTGGGGTTATCGATGACAGACGATAATTGCCGACATTAGTCGAGGATAGCCGAAGAGCACCGTCTTGTAATGTCGAATGCCATCCCTTTGGAGATCCCTGAACTAATTGTAAGCAGAAATTAATGATATTATCTATACATATAATAAAATGGTAGGAAAGTCAAAACTGTACATTGAATATTTTTTTAAAAGAATAGTTGGGGTGTGATCTACAATCGATACCGAAGCCAAAAATATAGTTTTTAGAATTTCTGTCTGTTTGTCTGTTTGTCTGTTTGTCTGTATGTATGTCCGGGATAAACTCAAAAAGTACTGCATGGATTTACTTCAAATTTGGCACGAATATTACTAAGAAGTCGGGTCAACCTATAGGCTACATATTATCACGCTATCACCTACGGGGAACGAGCAGTGAACCTTTATTTCTTCAACGCATTCTGTAACAACGTGTAATATACCGACGCATATTTAAATGTTGTTATTATGTTAATTATTATGTTAACCATGCTATAAGCTAGCTTTATACTCTAAAAATCACGCAATATAAGTAACTTAGGCCGATAAACATAATAATTTTTATAATTGTAGTATCAAGACAATTTAAAGCAGCGCCATCTATGGGATTTCAAAAACATCAAGTCGACTTACATGTGTAAGTCCTTTTTGGTTATAAATAATTTAAATTTGATTGATGTTGGCGAGCTTAATAGTTGTTTTTAAAAGTCATAGATGGAGTTGTGCATGTTCTGAGACGTCCACCTGGAGAACAGCCAGCGCATATATTTTGATCCCGACAACGTTGCTGAGCGCTTGGAAAATCCGCGCCAAACAACTGTCTTGGCATTTTTCAGGCTCTGTGAAATCGACCAGTTTGCGAGGTTCCTTACGTATGACGAAGTGCCTTCATATTACACATACGACAAGCAAAGGGGTGCAATAGTAATAGTCCTCCTGAACGTTTTCGGCCACGGCGGCCAATCTTAGCAGAGATTAGCCAACTGCGCGGGAGATATTATAGTGCACAAGTGTGTGCGCAGGCACAGGTGCACTCTCTGTTCCTTTCCTCTCATAGTCCTCAGGGGCGGCAATCCGACACGACCGGAGAGAGATCAGGCGCAGGACCAACGGCTTAACGTGCTTTCCGAGGCACAGGGGTACTATACCGCCATCTTCCAAACTCCGGCCTACTACTGGGAAATTTCTAATGAAAAACCCAATAGCACTTTTTGTCCGACCCGGGAATCGAACCCAGGACCTCATGCACAGCAGTCGCGCTTACGACCACTAGACCAACGAGGCAGTTCAAAAAAAAGAAAGGGAAAGGGGTGTATTTAACCGACATCGACGAGGACGTGCTGTGGAAGGTTTTCCGGGAATTTTCAAGGATACCGCATTGGGTAGAGTTTATACCGTGCACCTGAATAATGGTGAATGCTATTTTCTGCGGTTGTTACTTCACACGGTCCGAGGCCCAACGTCTTTCGCCTTTCTGAGGACATTTGATGGCGTGGAGTATCCCACTTACCGCGCAGCCTCGAAGTCACCTTCTTGACGGTGACCAAAACTGGGATGACACCTTCGCGGAGGCGAGCGTCAGTAACAGTCCCAGCCGCATGCGTCATCTGTTTGCCGTCATCTTGGTGTTTTGTGGAGTCGCAAACCCGGTAGCATTGTGGGAGAAGTATCGCCATCATCTGTCTGAAGATATTCTCCGAGCTTTTGAGGCGTGCTACTAGAGACGAAGTCGAAGTAACTGATGAACGCGTGCTGACCACCTGTCGCAGTTCACTTCAACACGTGGTCATTTCTATCGGCAGCAAACCACTGGTCGAATATGGGTTACCAGCTCCCCAATCATTACCGCATCAAGACCATAATAAGAAGAACGCACCAAGAAGAATCAGGAGTAAAACGCTGAGGCATTTTACGATCCGGGTGTAATGACTACCATACGAAATGACCATGTCGCTTTGTTCTCTTCAGAGCGAAAACAAATTTATGTAAAATAGGGTAAAATGTTTTTCTTGGATGCTCCTGGTGGAACAGAAAAAAACATTTGTTACAACTGGCATACTTGCAGAGGTCAGGAGGCAAGGCAAAATTGCCATTGCTGTAGTGTCGTCGGGAATCGCTGCCACACTGCTTCCGGGTGGCCAGACAGCACATGCCATGTTCAAAATTCCTATCGATTTAGAGAGTGCCGAAACGCCTGTTTGTGGTGCGTCACGTAACAGTGATAAGGCACCCGTGCTCAAGGATTGCTCACTGATCGTATGGGATGAATGTACGATGGTCAATAGGAAGGCAGTTGAGGCCGTGGACAGAACCCTGCAGGACATCCGCAGGAACGAACATTTGATGGGTGGTGTCACAGTTCTGTTCAGTGGCGATTTCCGACAAACGCTTCCCGTGGTGACGCGGGGATTGAGGGCTGACGAGGTGAATGCTTCATTGAAACGATCTTCGTTGTGATCACGAGATCGCACTCTGCGCTTGACCATTAATATGAGAGCTCGGCTCGGCGGCAATGCACGTGCTCAAGAATTCTTCGATGTCTTTCTAAGTCTTGGCGAAGGCACTCTACCAGAGGAGAGAGGTGGACAGGTGGAGCTTTCAGAATCTCTCATTATAGTTGTATCCATCTAAGAAGAACCCATTCGCTGTGTGTACGGGGACATCGGTCGTATACCGCACCAACAGAATTGTTGGGTGTGTGAGCGGGCTATTTTGACGCCCAAAAATGATCAGGCTGCAGCAATTAACGAATGCATTCTCTCGGAAATTGAGCGGAATGAAGTGGTCTACACCTCTATAGACATTGTGGTCGAGCAAGATGACGCCACACGTTATCCTGTGGAATTTCTGAACTCCCTGTCAGCAAGTGGACTTCCAGCGCATACCATCAAGCTGAAGGTCGGTGTCCCGATTATGCTTCTTCGGAACCTATCTGCGAACCGACCTCTAGATGAACTGCTTCTCACACGGGCAATTGTACTTCGCTTGCTCCCGCGTCACCAGTCCTGACTCTCTATACATTTTGACTGCGGAGAGCCAAACCACTACTATGGTTTATCGAGAAGTCCTATAAGTATGTATTTTTACCCCATTCTTATCCTAATTCATTTTTTTCTCCATCTGCTTCAGCCACAACTTATGACTAAAGCAGGCTGAAAATCAGCACTTTTTGAAGGTCAATTTTACAAAAAAAAAGTCTCCCTCTGTTACTGCACTTTCTGTAGATATGAAATGTAAAGAAGAAACGGGTAAATGGAAAGGTATTTTTGGTGCTGTATAGCGTTCACGCAGACGACGTCGCGGGCAGCAGCTAGTCTTTACTATATGAATCTATCCGTAGGTACTAATATTTTTATTTTACTAATTTTTGTCTCTTCGGTAGAGATTATTTTGAGAATTTTTACCCACGGCGGAATGGAAAAGGTGTATGCATTGAGGGTGAAAAGATGTTTGTTTGTGCGCAAACGAATGTTCGTATTTGTCTTCAGAAGGGTTTGACCGATTTGAATGCGGTTTTTTCTGAAAGATTTATGTCAACAATGCACATTTAATAAAGATCTTGTTCGTAAATCTCGATGTTCATCCGTGTGAAGAAAGAGTGCTTTTACCAGTAGTAAGACAACGCACTACGACCTTAGAAATATGGCCAGCAAAAATATGGAATTCGAAGAAAAGATAACTAAGTCTTGTCTTAAATAAAATGTACCTCTTCACGAAATTTTCAAGCAATTTATTAAAAATTCTTTCAGTCTCAACATTTAACATCTTTTTTTATCCGTACCGTAAGTAATTACCTCATTTCAGGGCTCATAAAACATTTTTAAACACTGAAAAATTCTATGTTAATTTAAGATAAAAATTCTTAAAAAGAAAACTAAATATTAATTATTTCTAAAGGAAACTAGAAAGAAGGTTTTATTATTAACTCCCTTTGAGACGCACGGACTATAAAGTGATGTATAATTACGAGATGGGAGTAAAAAGTGCTGTTAATTGCTTGAGATATTCTGAAGCACGTAATGTAACAGCTTAGATATTCTTTTTAGAAAAAAGTTGCTCATTTTTAATTTTCTATGGTTTTTTTTTGTCACCATATCCCATAATCCCATCCCATTTTTTGTCAATTTGTTTTGTCCTGGTGTGAAACCAATAAATACTTTTTCTTTCTTTCTTTTTTTCTTTCTTTATAATGTGTATTCATATTTCTTTTTGTCTTCACTGCCCCGTCAGTCCTGGGTTTGATATTATACCTACGGTCGGGCAAATTGTAATTGGTTTTTATCTATCAGGAGTATCTCAGTAGCAGCAACTGAGTCTGATTTTGAGACCAGTTGATGGCAATAGGCGCGCCTCTTCACTACATATTATAAAACAAAGCCCTCCGCTGCGTCTGTCTGTCTGTTCGCGAGAAACCCAAAAACTGCTGCACCGATGTTCATGCTGTTTTCACCAATGGACAGTAGTTTTCGAGAAAGGTTTTAGTATATAATTTGTGAAACCGACATCCACGCGGGTGAAGCCGCGGGCATCGGCTAGTATTACATAAGACTTAATAATTCGCGAAATATGAGTGTACCTACTATAAGACCTCTGCCGAATCCTTCGGGGTTATAGTCGTGATGATATTATGTATGCATCCATTAATATTCTAATATTTTCAAAGCACACTGCTGTATCAATTATCACACTCTATAATTACCTTCTTCCTTTGCTAAAACCACGTAACCTCCTCCCCTAAGAGGATTCCTTTAAACCCGATATTAAAGGAGCCTATCTTTATTATTGATACAGTAAGGTTAGACTTATGAGAAATCATCAAATGACTCATCCCGCGGAGTGTCAGACTTTTACTGACTAAAAACCACCCATCTTCCTTCTTAGCCCTTGTGCCGAGGCCGTGGTATCTCTTTCGAACCACAGCAGGCCCGATGGGATCAACTAATACCCTGGCGTATTAAACGTGCAACGATGTTTCAATTAAAACACTCTATAATTACTTCCTCGCAGCTCCAAACTAAAACCACGGAACTCCTAAGAGGATTCCTTTAAACCCGATATGAAAGGAGTCTATCTTTACTATTGATACGGTTCAGGCGCATCGACGCAGTCAAAGCTTCATGAAAATCTAATCGCTGTGTGATCACGGCTTTGGTCGGTAGGGATGGTACGCTTATGAAAAATATTAAAAAAAGCTGCAGTAAATCGGATTAACATCACGCCTGTAATTCCTGAAGGGTTAGGCTGAGTACCTAATAGTACATCCACATTTCGCTAGTACACCATACCATGCGCCATGTAATAGGGGGCGAGCCTTTCGCCATCAATCGGGCACAAATCCAGACTCCGCTGCTACTGAGAAATTCCTGATGGAAAAATTCGATAACACTATTGACAGACCCGGGAATCGAACCCTTGACTTCATGCTCAGTTGTTGCTGCAGAATAACTAGAAATTATTGCGTTGAGAGTCGTGACACAAGCGAAGTGAGCAAAAGCTGAAGCAGAGCTCCTTATATCTAATTCGGATTTTTCAATTTTAAGACTGATATCAACACAAGTGTTAATCCTATGACCATAAAGTTCCAAATGGCCAAGCTTTGATCACTGTACACCTATCAGATAGTGTATATTTCCGCCATACTGCTGATGAAGGATAGATTGTTCGCGAGCTCGTATAGTTCATGTGCAAATAGTTGTTTGGTTCTAATTATGTGTGGTCTAGGGCTGGCGAGCTTGTTTAGTTCTGCAATAACAGTAGTATTTTATTTAACATACGAAGTTGACTTCTGCTTAACTACTCTGGCTATTCTGGTTTAAGGCTCCAGCCAGGGGTCGCGGATTCTTGTACTAGATGACGTGGCCTCGGCGCAAGGGCAAAGAAGGAACATGGGTTCGGTTTTTAGTCAGTAGAAGTCTGACACTCCCTTTCGCTCTGCCCAAGAGCGGGTTCGATGATTTTCCACAAACCAAAAAAAAAAAAGGTATTGTTTTGTCCAGTACTAACTGGATTGTGGCGGTCAGATAAGCAGTTGCTCCATGTAAAATACTGGTATTCAGCTATATCCAGTTAGACTGGCAGCCGACCCCAACGTAGGGCAAAGAAGGAACATGGGTTCGGTTTTTAGTCAGTAGAAGTCTGACACTCCCTGTCGCTCTGCCCAAGAGCGGGGGGGGGGGGGGTGTCATTTGATGATTTTCTTCTACCCACTAAAAAAAAAAAAAAGGCTCCAGCCAGGGGCTTTAAACGTATATATCGGCGCGTGATCGCCGTTGTCGTCAGAGTCTCACAATATATTGGCATACACCAATATATTACACACAATTACACAGTAAATAGGTAACAGCAGGAAGTATCAGCACAAGTTTAAAGAAAATAACTTACTCCAGATTAGGTTGTTTATTTCACGATCGGTGAATCAAGAATTACCTTTCTTTCGAAATACAATGTCTTTTATACACAGTAATGGCGGGCTTCATATCACAATATTTCGCTTTACAAGGCGGGAAAGATCAAAACAAATACTTAATAATCATTATTCTAGCAGTCATATCAAACTAATTTCTACTATTCAAATAAACAGATTTAACAATATTTTACAAATATCAAACAGGTGTGACAACATAAATCCTTATTATTGAAGCAAACGGAAATTACAATTACTTTTAAAATAGACGGAAATACGAACTTTAGTTCAGTAAATCTAAACATGTCAAATACAAGAACTGACTACCTTCATTAATTCAATGAATCTACGTGAGTCAAAATAAAATCATAACTACCCGTAAATTATAAACTAATTTAAAATCAACATTATGGTTTAGCGCCCATACGGCCATTCTGATTCAGCGCGCTCTCTGCGCAAAAATATTTTAACAAATCAACGGCATCAACCACCTAGGGTTTAGCCTTACAAGTCCAGGGCTGGGCAAAATACGTGCTTTGCTTTAATTGAAATACAAATTACAAAATACAGTTTCGTAAGTAATTAAAATACTAAATACAAAATACCTTTAAGTAAGGTATTTAAAATACAAAATACAGTATTTCAGCTATTTTTAATTGAAATACAAATTACATAATTACAAAAACTTTTCAAAAAATAAATAACCGCCTTCAAAAACCATCAGAAAAAAGTGTAAAGTAACTTTCTTTCGGAAGTTGTTGGCAAAAATGAATTTAAAAAAAAATAACAAACTTAAAAGTTTTTATTTTAACCTTTTTAGTTCAAAAATTTCTAAATGAAGGTTAAATGTATTTTAATGTTAAAATGTATTTTGAAGCAGCAAGCTCTCGCCTTGGATCTAGCCATACTTCATGGCATCACCTGCCTTGGATATAGCCTCTTAACATGGCATCACCCGCATTGGATCTAGCCATACCAAATGGCATCACCCGCCTAGGATATAGCCCCCTAACACGGCATTACCCGCCTTGGATCTAGCCATACATAATGGCATCACCCGCCTTGGATTTAGCCGTATCGACCAGGAAAAAGGATACGCATGGTGATCAGTCAGCGCAATAGGTGGGAAAGGTGGAGTAGCTAATACAATATTTTTTCAATAATTTCAACCAAGTTATTTCATTAACAAAAATAACAACATCTAATACAGTATTTTTTTTTTCAGTAGTTTTCACCAAGTTGTTTCATTAACTTAAAATAAAAACAACATACAAGCATTTACACGGCATCACCCGCCTTGGATCTAGCCATACTTATGGCATCACCCGCCTGGGATATAGCCACCCTAACACGGCATTACCCGCCTTGGATCTAGCCATACCTTATGGCATCACCCGCCTTGGATTTAGCCGTATCGACCAGGAAAAAGGATACGCATGGTGGCCAGCCAGCGTAATAGGTGGGAAAGGTGGACCAGTTAATACAAACATTTTATGATTAATTCATCCGCCCATACGGTCGGTTCATTATCATTGTCATTCATAAATGGATCTTTTTGAGCCAGAGCTGCTGGTCTCAAAAAATCATGACAAGCAATCTTTTCGAAACAGTCATTCAAATTATCATGCTTACTTTGTAGTAATTATTAGGTAACACTTCAAAAACTTCGATAGGACCTTTCATGTTTAGGTTAGGACCAAGTTTAGTTGTATGTCTTTTGTCTTTATGCATTAGGACAAAGTTTCACTTTTCAAATGATTTGATTTGAACTTTGTTTTTGTCAAGTCTTAATTTATACCGAAATGATCGCTCGTCCATCCTCAATTTTAATAATGATTTAACAGTATTCAGATCTTTAATTCGTATAAATTAAATGAACTTAAATCTGAGTCAAGCTTCATACTACATAAACACTTATCCATTCAATTCTCATTCTCATATTTGTGAGAATTAAAATGACAAAATATCTAAAATATTAATATTGGCAAGAAACTAGAAGCCAAGCTTCAATAAAATATTCACATTTGGAATATGTAACAAATTCAATTTCATCATCTCATTAGTGTAATTCAAATATTTTTATCCAAATACTTTATAGATAAAGTAGTTCAACTTTCAAAGATGTTAGATCAAACTTAACAGAACATAACATAACGCCCGCAATACCCGAAGGGTTAGGCAGAGGTGTATCCATTAGTACAACTTTTCAGACACGGAAATATTAAGACAGAGCCTATAAAGGCCTTACCGACATTAACTATTTCGTGCTGCTGTTCAGTTCATCCATGGTATGGCTTCGAAGCTGTCCTAGCAGCTTTTCAGTTCAACAACCGGAATCGTCAGCTCGCCGTCAAAGCCCTTATTGAATCGAGCCGGCGACCCGCAGACGTCACAGCTTTCAGCATCACATCAATAGCTCCAACATTGATCATGAAAACAACAAAATGAAAACAATTAGCAATCATAAGTTAGCAAAAGCACGAAATTGGTATTCCTAAAAGTGTAGTCATATCTAGACAGGCAAAGTAACACGCTTTGCTGACCTGATCTACCAATCTAATAGGCAGTTAATGGTAATGAAAAATTATTCCCAAGAATGTTTGGATTTAATTCTCGACATTAACATTTAAGTAGACGCATAGTCGGTCCTCATAAAATATGACCACGAGATGGGAACACAGGAATAAACTATCTCTGAATATACAGTTTTGTTTATAAGAAATGTTCCAACGGTGACAGTCTGTAGTGATAACACTGAACAATTGAGTGCAGGGCAGTGGTCCAACTGCTCTGTCCTACTAGTTGGACCATGGGTCTTTACTAGGGGCAGTTGTCCAACTTTAAAAATAGTTGGACCACAGCACCTTTTGAGAGTTCCGTGGTCCAATTCATTTAAAAATAACTTACCTACCCTAAAAGGATTGAATTTGATAGTTAATTAATTTAATCCCAATCGATCAAACTACCAGGAGAACAGAAACATTAGGAGGTATTGGAAATTGGAATCTTAAAATCAAATCTATGTATATGCCTTTCTAATACCAAGGATTTTTTTTTTGTTGTAGATGAGAAACAAGCGCAGTAAAGTCTCACGAAGTACCAGGAGCCCAGAAATAATAGGAGGTACAGGGTTCATTAGACAACCTGATTTAACTTTTTTTTTTTTAATTAAGTGCTTCGTCATGTATATAACTTTAGATCAGTAAAATCTCACAAAGTAGCAGGTGCCCAAAAATATATAAGAGGTATAGAACCATTAGAGAACATGATTTAACAATTTTATTTTTTTTATTAAAGTTTTCGTCAATCGTATAACTTCTATATCAGTGAAGTTCTTTAATGGTTCTGGTTCAGCCCAGAAATATATAGGAGGTACTCCTATAGGTATACTCCTATAATTATATTGCACACAAGATGCAGTTGAGGTTTTTAGTGTTGGTAAGTTATTTTTAAATGAATTGGACCACGGAACTCTCAAGAGGTGCTGTGGTCCAACTATTTTTAAAGTTGGACAACTGCCCCTAGTAAAGACCCATGGTCCAACTAGTTGGACAGAGCAGTTGGACCACTGCCCCGCACTCGAACAATTCTGTCTACCATTCTTTGTTCTAATACTCAACTGACCAGTTTTTACCTCGAGGCCTTAGCGGAGGTAAAAAAACAAAGTATTAATTATGAAATTTAATTTAATTGTTCAATAATAATTAATAGTAAGATCATCAAGGTCGGTATTTAATTTTATTCCCGACTTCGTCAAAGACAACAAGATTTTAAAAACTTGGGCGGACATTATTAATATTTGATCCCAATTTTCTAGCTGACAAGCGGACATACGACACTGGACAAACCGACTTGTTAACAAGTAGTAATAAGTATTAAATAAGATTCTCTTCGTCTTGCCCTTATCATCCGCCTAGCCTTTTCCAACTATGTTGGGGTCGGCCTTTTGACAAACTTGACGCAGCTGAATACCCGTGTTTTACATTTAGCGACTGACTATCTGACCTCCACAACCCAGTTTATATTGGGTAACGATAACCTTTGGTAATGGTTGTCGAACTTTCGGTCACTGTCTACCTGTAACTGGGACCAGCAGCTTAAGGTGCTTTCCGAGACACGTAGAAAACTCGGTATGTAAGGGGCGACAAGCCCGTCACATTTTTCCCAAACAACTAACTCCTGTAAGCCAGAATCAACAGTGGCGACCACTAGAATAGCGCCGAGATAATGAAGCTCGACGAAGTCCCAGAGAAACGATTTAACTGTCTGTTATCCCGCAACGAAATTAATCAGAAAATAATATCGGACGAGTAGGAAAAGTATAATTTTCACGTTATGTGTGGTCACCCATCCACAGACCAACCTAGGCAAACGCGACTTAACCTACAGATCGACTCGAGTTGCAGTTATTATTAAGCCACGAGCTCCGTTTATTGCTCGTAATTTATATGTGAATGTCTTGGTTAAATAACACATCAATACTTCAATAGTCATATTACTGGATAAGTCAGCTTTTTACCATTAAGTAAATCAACACATAACATCACGCTTGTAATCCCCGAAGGGGTAGGCAGAGGTGTACCCAATTATAGACAGGATGCTTATAATCTTTTCAATTTTAACTGTTGTCATGCAACGATTTACTTAAAACTACAATTTACGTAGTTTTAATCGGTTGACCTACATTTTTCGTTACGGAAACAAGTTTTGTACGAATGATGGCAATATTTTTTCCATACAATTTTAGCTATAAGGTAAGGTAGTCTGGCGAAACCTAGGAGGTAGGTTTTGCAGAAATACCCGCTTCAAAAGTTATTATTGAATATTTTAACACGAAAAGTTTTAAGAACTGAGACGTTTGGGCAAAGTTCACACAATCAGGGTTGATATAGTGACAACAGAATCAATTACCTCGTCATCCGTGGCTTCAGGCTGTATTCCCTTGATGGTTAGCGCCCATCCCGTGATTGCGTAGCCTGCTTAGCTGCTCGCCTGGGTAGCAGCTCGCCTGCTCTCGGTTGCTCGTCGCGCAACCGCTGATGTCGTCAACATGCCGGAACTCTTCGCCGAATGTCTGGATCAGGTCTAGCTTGCTTCCAGGTGGTGGTAGATTGCAAAAACCGCGTATCCACCCACGTCTTTGCTCTTCCTTTCAGCTTCAGTATTGTTATCATTCAATCTTCATGCGGTGATGCCAATAATCGCAACAGTTTAATGGACATTGGCGCACCAGTCCCTCACGCTGTAGGAACGCACATCGGAATCGAATGGCCATAGGTAGCAATTGCCACGATCCCGAGATGGCGCCGGTACATCGGACAGCTCTGTAGTCACAGTGCTTGTTGTGGTTTGCTTCGTGGTTAGCGTGACCAGACTCAACACTTGTTCCATGGAGAACCTTGGGTCTGGCTGGGCGGTCGGCACAGGTTTGCGGACCCGGGATCCAGAAGGCTTCAGAAGGGGCGAGTTGGATCCCACCGCTGCTATCGGCGCGTGATCGCCGTTGTCGTCAGAGTCTCACAATATATTGGCATACACCAATATATTACACACAATTACACAGTAAATAGGTAACAGCAGGAAGTATCAGCACAAGTTTAAAGAAAATAACTTACTCCAGATTAGGTTGTTTATTTCACGATCGGTGAATCAAGAATTACCTTTCTTTCGAAATACAATGTCTTTTATACACAGTAATGGCGGGCTTCATATCACAATATTTCGCTTTACAAAGCGGGAAAGATCAAAACAAATACTTAATAATCATTATTCTAGCAGTCATATCAAACTAATTTCTACTATTCAAATAAACAGATTTAACAATATTTTACAAATATCAAACAGGTGTGACAACATAAATCCTTATTATTGAAGCAAACGGAAATTACAATTACTTTTAAAATAGACGGAAATACGAACTTTAGTTCAGTAAATCTAAACATGTCAAATACAAGAACTGACTACCTTCATTAATTCAATGAATCTACGTGAGTCAAAATAAAATCATAACTACCCGTAAATTATAAACTAATTTAAAATCAACATTATGGTTTAGCGCCCATATATACATACGGCAGTGCACTTAATATGGCTTCCACTCTACCATTCTTGCTGTTTGTCCGACCAATCTCGCACAAAAGCCTCTAAGTCGTCACGCCAGCTTTTACCAAGCCTCCCTCGGCGACGACGCCCGTCTTCTGGCAACCACTCCGTGACGACTCTGGACCTGGTTCTGATGCATTCTACAGACATGACCGGCCCGATCTCACTTTAACCCAGCAGTCTTGTTGCACACATTGGCGATTCCAGTTTTTTTTACGTATTGTGGTTTTTCTGAATTCTGCCGCTGAGCTTAATACCCAATACGCTACGTTTCATCGCCCTATACTTACTGGTATTCTTTGAGTTTGAACTTTTTCGACTTGGTCAGGGACCAAGTTTGAGCGCGAACACCGTAGGTTATGAAAGGCAAAATGCTCAATCCACATGTCAATAAGTTTACGTTCTAGGGATAAAGGTAGGTCACCCTTAATCAGCGACTTTATGGACCAGTAGCTCTCCAGGCTTTTTCGACTTGGCGATCGATTTCTCTGTCATAGGCAACTTTTATTTGAAACTCGTAAGTACTTCGGCTACTATTATTTTAGAAAAAATAATGAAACCCTTGAAATTGTTAGCAGAGCGTCGCGGAAAACAGCGAGTATTCAACAAACTCTTCCAGCCCTGCCGTACCAACCCTGTATCACCTCGCAATATTCACTGACATGCATTATTCAGTTTCATTACTCCAAGCTACTGCGGACAATAAATCGAAGGGTAGCATTTATTCATTGGAAGCCTTTTTTTTCATTTTTATACGCTTTTTAGAAAGAGGTTTCTGTATTTGGATGATGTGTTTATGTCTTTGTGTGGGGGTGTGTCGGGATTTTTCTTTGAGGTGCTGTTTAAAGGGTTAAAAAGGCGACATTCGTAGATGATATATCTTGTGGTTTTGAGAGTTGAATAGTTTAAACTGGGGGTGTCTTTATTTAATAAACCAACCATATTTACCTTACTATAATAATTAATAACCCTTCTTTTGGGCTTCGCCGCAGTCGGGTAAAAACGACAAGACCTGGTGAAGGTTGTGGGGATCCGCTGGATGCGAGACGCACGGACCGGTCAATGTGGTGACACTTAGCGGCAGCCTATGTCCACCAGTGGACGTCTTTTGGCTGAAATGATGATGATGAATTATTGAGCTTCATTTCCAAACATTAACTTTGTATCCGTAGCTTGCTATACAACTGTTCTAAATAAACATCCTAGGCTAAAATTAATAAGCTTCTAAGAAAATATTGGGAAATATTACTATATACATACTCAAAAATCAGTACTTATCCAACGAGAAAAACAAAAGCAAAACGGCGAAAAACAAAAAGCAATCGCAAAAGAATTTCCCTAATCGTTGACGTACCCTGATTACCATTTAATCACGAAAGCGATATATGAACGAGCCGAAACTAAACGAGAATGCCCACTAATTGATTCCGTAGCTCAGTAAAAACTAAACGCGGCCAGAAAATACTCTGAGCCCTTAATGTTGAGGAAAGGAAAGGCCGATTTGTTTCACCATTCAATGGAAAGAACCTGTGAGGAGCTATTAAGTTAATCCGCTTAGACTTTGTACCACGAAACCTCTAGGAACACCAACCGGAAAACTCCTTACCCATCCATTACTGGTTTACTTGAAAGTTCTTCGAACGGACTTCAAACCAAGTCAGCGATGGATGTGTGCTTTAGAATATTGTTGGGAAGTTTTCCTGTAATTAAAAATCGTTCAGAGTAGCGTTGTAGTCAGGAGGCGACGGCACGCACTGTAATCAGTGCTAAGTCATTTCATTGCCAGATAAAGAGCTACTTTCGTTCGGATAAATTAATATTATTCGAGATTGGTACAGCTCGTCGAGATAACGCGAGTTCTTATGTCTAAAGAGGTTTTATTAGATTCCTCTTTGCTATGGTATATGTATGGAGTGTTAGTTTTCGTTAAGGTCGGGTTTTGGGTGAATTTTTATTTTGCCCCTGTTTAGAGTACCTAGGATTTCGTTTGATTTTCTTAATATTATGGGGTTTTTAAGCCTCTCGTGTGTATCACTGCTGGGCAAAGTCCTCCCCTTTCTCCTCCTCCAATGACGATAATGTGTGTTTTATAGATATTTGTTTTTTTTTAGTTGAAGATTAATTTGTAAGAAACTTGTAAATTTATATGAATTGATAGCCACATTAACGAATTAGGTCAAGTCCTGTAATGTTATCGTAAGTTTAAGAATAAATAAATGAATAACAATGATGATGATCCTCTAAAAGACAAGTCATAAAAACTAGATCAGCACAAAAATTCCACAGTCAAGTATTAATAACAAAGGGAATCGATATAAATAGAGGTTAGAAAATTACCTGACGAATGCTATAGAATGATTTATGAGGGGTTTGCCAAAGCTATGGTTAGACGCTAAAACTTGTAGATTGGAAAACTTTGGATATTTTCGGTTGAAACGCGCAATTCTTTGGAAGTATTGAAGATGAATGAGATTCGTGAGGTTAGTTCGGTTGTTTCGAATCAATGTGATTTTGTTTTGTTTAGAAGAATTTATAATAGTTTATTCCCACAAAACGGCACGGAAGTGACAAACATCAAGGGAGTAGAGTGCGCATCTTCTACGGAGACACCATGAATGTTCGTGGCGACAATGTGTAAAGATTTTGTAGTTCTTTTCAGTTATATAGATGTGTAGTTTTCACTTGTAGCAAAGCTAATAGAAACTACTACTACTAGGGCTGAGATCGCACAAGATAGAAGCAGGCTGTTAAAAAAAAACTGGGCAAGTGCAAGTTGAACTCGCGATAGCTGTGACATACGGCGGACGAGCACCGTTAATTTTTTGCCATTTGGCAAACGAACTTTTTGGTACGGGGTTCCAGTGTTTTATAACAATTCTGACGAATAAACCCAACCACTAAAATCCAGCTCATTTCCACACACATTCCAACTGTTTCCCAAACTCTTCACAATCTAGAAAACGCTGCGTTTCACTCTGAAACACAAATACAGCCACCACAAGCGCTGTACCAACAGAATCCGCGAACGAAAGCACTCGAATGTAGCCGAGTTTTAAAAATTTAATGTGATTAAATGTAAACTTGCTGGCAATATGGCGCGAACTTGCGAGGAATGGATTTGAGGTGGAAATAAAAAGGTTAAAGTTATTTGGGTTCGGTAAATGGAAGGTAGTGTTATGCGAAAATGAGGAGGTATTGAGTATGCAAAAATCAATTTTCTTCTTTTACGGACGTTTGTATGCGAAGTATTTGGATTTATGAAGGCATTCGATTAGATAAAGTTCAATAAATAGTTGATAATATTTGAGATTCAACAAGGCAACGCTGTCAGTCTTCTGGGCACGTTTCTGGATGTCAGTGTTACGGAAGAGTACCTTGACGCCTATTTGTCCTATATCGTCGTTGTATATGACTGCTACTGACTAAAAACCACCCATGTTCCTTCTTAGCCCTTTGTGTCCGGGGCGGCGGTATCTTTTACGAACAACCCACAGCCCCTATAGGCGACGGCCCTGCAATGTTGACGAAATCTCACTGAGGCGCGCGTGGAACACGAACCCGCCGTCGACACGGCCTGTCGTCTTCATAAGACGGGTGGACGGTGAGCTAGCCCATTACTCACTCTCCACAGGCCCGCACCTACGCTGGCCGGAAGCCATCACGTAGCCCCCGAAGCCCCGGAGCATCTCCTGCGGTGGTTGGGACGAAAGGTTCTACCTCCTGTGCAGCATCACTACTTCGCAGAAGGAGGCGACCGTGACGGCGTTACCCTTGACCCGGACCATGGCCGGACAGGAGAGGTCGCCGCTGCCAATCGCCGCTACGAGTAAAACTATCTTAAATAAACAATAATAAACTAATACGTTATACCGTATTAAAACTACCTATATCTGTTAACGTAAAGTTGTCAGCGTGGCCTAACCGTCCTCGGAAACGTCAAAATATGACACCTTCCTGTCAAAGGTCCTCTCCCAAGTTGGTCTGTAGATGATAGGTAAGAAGTCGTACCACGAATGACGTTAAGTTGGTCGTAAGTTGGTGACACTTTCAGACTCCCCTTTTAGTATTCATTATTTTTTGCTGTATCCATATAATACATATTCCTCAGAGTATTCTTATCTCAGCTACATGTATTTGCCTCTACATGAGATAAAATTGATTTTATAATTACGATGGTTTCGTCATCCCAAAGGAATTCTGACCTAGATATAGTAGTTATAAAATTGAAAACAGCGTCCAGCATCTTCGGGGAATTCAACTGTAAACATAAATTCTCACACGCCTTAATTTATTTATTTACTAACTTCCAAGGGTACGGTCACAGCTCAGTCAAAGATTAATACAGAAGGCCAAGTCCATACAGCAACCGAAACGCACGCACACGTACAATACACGCTTCTAGCCTCGTGGCCAAATAATAATAGTCACACAGGTCGATGGTCAAAGTTGAATAGGCTTGGTAAAGTCGGTCCTACACAAACAGAAATCCTTTCGTGACTCGACAAGCACGTTAGCCCGTAGGTTCCAGCTGCGATTAGCAGATATTTGGCAGCCTATGCCGGTAGTCCACCACCTGAAAATCTGAAATTTAGTCTTGCCAAGGGGTCTGAAGTCGTTCCATGTAAAATACTGATATTCAGCTTTATACGATTGGACTGTGAGTCAACTCTAACGTAGTTGAGAAAGCATAACTCTTTCCTTGCAGTTAGGTAAAAAAGCGAAGACCTGGGGCCGTATTTTTGAATCAATAGAATTCCAAATCGTGTACGAAATCGCAAAATTCGTATGCGAATCCCTAAAATCGCTATTTTTGAATATTCATACCCGTGAATTTTGCAACGAGTGGTCCGACCCACTCGTTTCCGATATTCTACCAGTAGAAATGACGGAAATCCTTTGAGAACTTCCCACTTCTTAGTGTGGGTTTGCTGCTCAATAAATCGATTAGTTTAGTTTTTTGGGCTATAGAAAGGTATTGATTGATTTACTATTCTTTTTAGGGGAAAAATATGTGAAAACAGAAAAAAATATCGAAATCCCAATGACAGACGTCAGACAATGACATTATAACTTTTTAATTTACGTTCCGTACCACCGTAACTCACTATCGGTTTTTAAAATCAACGAGTTATGGCTTTCCGGTTTTTATTTTTCTGCGTGAAATGAAAAATGTTATAAGATTCGAGTTTTAGGGCAACACTCATTTCTATTACTTCAAAAATACGTAAAATTTTGAGCAATCGAAATTCATTTCGTATACGTTTTGCTTTCGTGCATGAATTTAAGATTCACTTCGAGTGATTTAAAAATACGGCCCATGAAGCGTGTATCATAATCTACCTAAGATGATGACATAGACACGCTTCACGCACAGCGAGAGCGAGTGCAAACATACACACGACTCTCATTTGTTTGAGATCGCCATACGTACGTGGCTACGAGTGCGTGCGCGTGTTTTCACTCGTTGTATACCTAGAGTTGATCTTCTGTATATTATTCTCTGATGAAATGCGGGTTGACCTGCTTAAGTTTGCGATGTAAAAAGCAGGTGTTTGTTTCTCAAACTGTTGTTTCAGTAATAATTCAGTTTGGATGTCTCAATTGCGTGTAAATTAGAAAATTGGTCGTGTTTTGGCAGAGATAAATCTGTTTCTTGCCTTTTCCGGTTTGTGATTGTCGCTATTGAATAAACGATGATTCATACTTCACTGTCTTGTAAGTCTTTTGATCAGCAGATCTGCTCAGCATGAGGTCGTGAGTTCGAATCTTAGGTAGGACAAAGTGTTCTCTACTTAACTTCTTGTTTTAACCTCTAAGGGTTGGGTGGAACCCCGTCGGGACTACGGGCTGTTCACAAGAGAAACCGCGGCCTCGACATAAAGGGCTAAGAAGGAACATGGGTGGTTTCTAGTCATTTTTAGTGGTGTAGAAGTCTGACACTCCCTTTCGCTCTGCCCACGAGCGGGAGAGGTTATTTGACGACTTTACACCCGCCCAAAAAAAAAATGGGTTGGTTAGAAGTGTATACTGTAGGTATACTATTTATTAAGTGATTTTCTCTCTGTAATCTTATGATTGTAATTTTATGTACTTTCTATCATTTACAATTAATTACGCAATAGATCTTTCATGAAATTTGCAGTAGGTAGTTGTTCATCGACAATATAAGTCTATACATAGCTATAGTATTATTACATATTAATGATCATAACTGTCCGCCTAGTTTCACAAACATTTTCGTTTCAATAAACAATGAATCGATTTCAGGCTCTGTTTAACTCTGTGGTTAGATACTATAAATTCCGAATCTATGAATAGATCAATGAGTTCGTAGTCATCAACTCCAAACTGAATGTGTTGGTGAAATTTGATGAGTGCCTGTCATATCAAGTGAGTTTGAAATAGGAATTCATTAGTTCTATAATAATATGGGTTTGATTTCCTCAGTTAGTCCTAAGGCTAGGATATTTCCCACCGGGGCTGCGGGATGTCGAAAGAGATACCGCGGCCTCGGCACAAGGGCGAAGAAGGAACATGGATGGTTTTTAGTTAGTAGAAGTCTGATACTCCCTTTCGCTCTGCCCAAGAGTGGGAGGGGTTATTTGATGAATTCCCACCCACTAAAAAAATAAAAAAACCGGCCAAGAGCGTGTTGGGCCACGCTCAGTGTAGGGTTCCGTAGTGATAATTCTTTTTTTGTTTGAAAAAAGATACGTTTAGGATAATAAAATATGTAAACGAAGTTAAAAAAAATGCTTGCATATACGATTATACTACAAACTTAGTCCAGAAATTATTTTGTACAACTTTTTGTCTTTTTTGTACAAAAACTGTTTCCATCCAAGTTCAAAATAATTTCCTAGAAAGTCCTTATAAAGTTCTACTTTTCAGATTTGTTTCATATTTTCTAAACTTATGGTTCAAAAGTTAGAGGGGGGGGGGGGACACACATATTGTTTTTTACTTTTGGAGCGATTATTTCCGAAATTATTGACATTATCAAAAAATTATTTTAGTGAACCCCTATTCATTTTTAAATACCTTTCCAACAATATATCACACGTTAGGGTTGAAATTAAAAAAAAATAACTTCCCACTTTACATATAGGGGGGCTACCCTAATAAAACATTTTTTTCCAATTTTTATTTTACCACTTTGTCGGCGTGATTGATACACATATTGGTACCAAATTTCAGCTTTCTGGTGCTAACGGTCACAGAGATTAAGCGAGGACGGACAGACGGACAGACGGACAGACAGACATGGCGAAACTATAAGGGTTCCTAGTTGACTACGGAACCCTAAAAAGGCTAGGATATTTGAGCGGATTAGACAATTAGCGTTACTTCCTTCACAGCGTGGCAAGTCGTGTGAACGCGTATTTCAAATGAACTCAAACGTTTTAAATCTAAAATACTACTGATTTATAAAATGATTATGCAAACACGGACAGTTATAATATTTTGATCGATTTGCGGGGGGGAACGCAGCGAGCTAGTAAAAGCAACGATACCCGCATTCACTTAACTTGTGAACCCATAGTTGTTATGTATAGTCAGTCTACTTTGTCAGTACTGTATCACTTTTATCTTTTTTTTAATTTCTATAAAATTTAAATTCCAGGTATAACTATTTGCGGCCGGTGTAAGACGAAGAGGCCACTGTCAACACTTTTTATACAAACCAAGTGAGTAACAGTATCTCACACTACAGTATATACTGATGCTGAATTGTGCTTGATGTGCAATTCTACATATTATTCTAAGATTATGACTGTCCCCTAAGTAAATACTCTTTGGAAACCTTGTGCAAATCGTATTAAGCCAAACAAAAAATAAAAAGGTAATAATAAAACACCAAAACAGATACTTCAAACATTTATTTCACAATTCAATGACTAGAATCAACAAAAGACTTAACTCTAATCCACATTAACTGTTTGTTAAAGTTATCGAACTTCGAACCGTTGACAACAATCCGTAAATCGAAGATAGTTCTACAACTCCTATTAAAATTAATTTGGCAGTTTACGAACTACTGACTGTGATGTGCTTCGGTAATTAGAAAGAAAGAAAGAAAAAATATTTGCAAATATATGATTTGCATACAAAATGCCAAAAAATATTGACAGTACAATCCACAAAACGCGTTTATTAGCTTCACCGGTAACTAAGTAACAAAATCTTAGAACTTAATTTTGACCCATTTCTAGATTTTCGATTGTGCTGTAATTTTGCATACTCATGTTTAATTTGAATGACAATGCATGGTAAGGCTATGTCACGTCATTCTAAATCTTATAATGATATGGCAGACTCTCAAAGATAGCAGGCTGGTTCATAAAATAAAAAGGTTCGTTGAAAACATTGCCAGAAATACAAAATAACATACAAATATAATAATAATAATAGTGACTGCTCTTGAACGCAGTTTAAATGAGCTAATCGTACCCGTTCAGTTTTATTAGTCTGTTTTAATTTTTTTGTTAAATTCGTCCTAAGCATTTTGTTGGTTACGAACAAGACAATTTATAAATCTCTTTATTTCGCAACACAAACAAATTCTCAACACTGAACCATCATTCAATAAAAACTTTAAAATTTACAAAGCAAAAAGAAAAATGGATTACATGAAAAACCAGTTACAAAAGTTGAATAAGTAGCAACTTGGTCACTCTTTGGAAAAGAAAATGCGAGAAATTGTCACGTTTTTGCACTGCAAAAATTTCCTAAACTGTCTTTTTATTTGCTTTCCTTATTTCGTAAACAAATCAGTTGACTGCTTCGTTGATCTTGTGGTCGAAAGCAGCAGGAGCTCCCGTGTTCGATGCCCAAAGCCGGGCAAAGTGTCATTGGGCATTTCCATTAGGAATTTCTAAAAAGAAACCACGGAGGCGTATTTTTCACAGTAATTTAGGATACCAAAATAAGAAAAATGTTTGGAAAATTTTAGTTTATGAACGTTATTTATTTAAGAATCATCAAATAAATTGTAGTATTCCATTTTTTACCCAGACATTAATTTCCTTAAATTCTAACATTTAACGAGATGTAAACAAACTACGAACGTTTACATTTAGTTTTAAGAATGTAAACAAAATTGATGTATGTAAACAATAAATAAATTCATGAGTTTAAATTAAAATGACACTCGAATTACCGAAGCACGTCGACGTATTTATTAATTTTGACACAAACATTTAAAACTTATTTATACTTTTAAAACATCAGTCTTTTAATAAAGATACTTCGAGACGAATATTTTTTGTTTATATTTCTTATATGTATTTATTTATTTAATTTTGTGTAAAGAAATAATGATAGGTACAGCTGCTTTAATTAAAATGAAGGGGCAGTGAAAAGGCTGCAGTCACATTTTATATAAATCTGGTTGTTTAAATGTCAGAATCAAACATACATATACCTGAATAGTTAACGAATTCTGTAATATTAAGGCCGCTTGCACCACAAGATTCGTCAGCGACAGAGAAGAATGAGAAGAATTTAAATCGTGGTTCTTTCTTTTTCTTGATTGATTGAACGATTGACAGAAATAGGCTTAATAAACGTTTAGCGATATACCTATTTTGCGTTTAGTGGTGATAACGAGCCTTGGACTCATCTTTCGGGTTACTTCGGCCTTTCTTTGTATTTAAATGCTCTAAGACCCTAGCATTTAACACTTTGACTTGCTTATGGATACGGGTGTTAGTTCCTGTGTGTTATTCGAAAAGCCAGCTTTAAACCGGGAACAACTGGTCATTTTTATGTCAAGAAAAGCTATTATAGCACTTCTTTTTATCAAACATTCCTTTATTTATCTTTGATTTTTACTCGTATACGAGAGGAGTTCAAACTTTGGCACCTTTTAACCAGAATATGGTTCAAAAAGCTTGACATTTTGAACCATATTTAGGTAATTCCTCAGAATCGTAAATGTTTTGATCACCTTACAATTCTAGATTGATATTGTCTTGAAGACCAAATCTATCATTAAGACGATTTTTTATCTCTTTTCATCACGTTACAAAGAAATTGATAAATGAAAGATATTTCTAATTATTTTTACATTTTTTCATAATTTTATGGGTACAATTTGATATGCTTAAAGTAAAAGTTATAATTACCTAAATATGTTTTGATAAAATGTATATTTTTATGTCTATTTTTGTTGTTATCTATGATGCGGAGTCCGACAGTGTCCTGAAACAAATAAAAACATTTAGGTATAACATAACATAACAACACATAACACAATATTTATCATGCCTGTAATCCCCGAAGGGTTAGACAGAGGTACTTTTGTTGTTTTTTTGTATGAATAAATAAATAAAATAAATAAATAATAACATCCCATGTAATAGGAGGGATCCTATTGCCACTAGAGCAACGAGGCAGTGGATACAATATATTCGTCTGCTATTTTATATAATGGGTGGTCATCCATCCACAGACCAACCTAGACAGCAGAGCGGCTGTTATTGTCTAGCCACGAGCTCCTTTTGGTTTCAAAATCATGATACTTACACGGACAACAACTATTACTTAAACATGAAAGCTTTATAATTACACATCATACTACAGTGATGGCTGCCAAATATCTGCCAAACTACAAAACTAATACACCAAATAACGACCTGCCGAACGCGCTAACAAATCATTTTACAGTTAATTAGAGATGGTTCTGAACTACAATTAGTTGAGTGAAACTAACTGTAGATGAAATTAGGCACAAATTAAATTACTATTTTGGCAGTCTGTTATTGCGGTGTGCTTACTTTGAAGTTGTCATCATCATAATATTAAGAACTAGCTTTTGAAAATGACGATTTTCCATACAAACTTTCATCCCCTATTTAACTCCCTTAGGGGTTGAATTTCGAAAAATCTTTCCTCATTCCTTGTCTACATTATAAAGGGAAACTCTGTGCAAAATTTCAGCTTTGTAGGTCCAAGGGTTTGGGCTGGGCGTTGATGAGTCAGTCAGTCAGTCAGGACTTCTCTTTTTATTTATATAGATATATATATGTAGATTATGGCATGATTTATTTATGTGTGTGTGTTTGGTGTGTTATACACAAGCAATAATACTTACGCCTTGGCACGGCAGTGACTGTGGCTTTAGATGTGCTGTCGCTATCATCAGACTCTGAGCGTGTCTGGAAACTAGTTTCTGTGAACAAAATAACAGTCATTAAATATTTTAATAATTGTACATTGTGAAAGGGACGCTATTATTAACCTTGTTTAATCGCAATTGTCATGAACCGTCTTGTCTCGGAAGACAAACAACTTTCAGAACCAAAAGTCTTAAAATAGACTTGTTAAAATCTAAAGTTTCAAATTAGGCTAAAAGGTTAGTCCATAGAAACCAGGGCCGTTCTAAAACTCGTTGGGATGGCGATTTCGTCAGTCACATTAAACACGTGGATAAGGAACGTACACAACCGGGAAGTGTGGCGGAAAAAAGAGAGGTCTATATCCAGCAGTAGGTAATTTCGGGCTGATATAATGATGATTAGATTGATAACCAGCACTTTTTGAACGTCAAAGTTTAGAAGGACAGTCCCCCAATACGCTCACCCTTCGACATTTTCTAGTGTTAGCTAGGAAGAAGAAGTGGTGGAATAAACTCCCCAGCAACACATCTGTCTGTTTAAGGCAGGAATACACATGCTGCGTAGTAGCATGAAATCATGCTAGTATTGAGCAGCTGTCACTTATTAGCATACAAGTAGCACGTGTGTATACACGTGCTACTTGTATGCCTACTTGTATATGTATAATAAGTGACAGCTAGTGTGCAAGCGTGCAACAAGCATGCTCTTATCATACGATAAGAGCATGCTTGTTTCAAGGCATGCTACCTAATCGCAAGCCGGTCTATTTTTCGTGCTAACTAGCACGACGCATAAAACCTCTTTTTTGATATTCTTTGGTTTTACTATTTTATGTTTTTTTATTGTGCTGTAACCTTCTTGTTGTTTTCTGTCAGTGTCTCCAATAAAAGATTGTAAAGCCGCGTCCCCACTAAAGTCACCCGAAACGTTGCTGTTAGGCGCTCGTCTCGGCCTCACGAAGCCGGCGGCCCAAGTGGGAATTCGGCCAAACGTTCGTGTTACGCCGCGCGGCTCAGCACCTCGCTCACGTCCACACTCACGAGGCAGGCCGCCTGGCTCTAGTGGGGACGCGGCATAAGATAATGTCACTCAGACGTGCTAAAAAGAAGTATGATCGTAAAAAGTATGCTTTTGAGGTCTGTGCTTTGGAGCAAATGTGCACACTCGGAAAGCATGCTAGAAATGACAATACTACCTAGAAGCAAACAAGCATGCTTTGTAAAACAACTGTTGTTTTCTGAATTAGTCATGTAAAGTCCTAGTTGTTACTAGCGGTATCCGGTTATATCACATAATATAATTCGTAGATATAACGCATGTATCTATATTCGTATGGAAACCAAGCGTGGCATTTTTTGACTAGTTACTTTGTAAGCCGATCCTAACAAAATTAGGAAAAGGCAAATGAAAACCATAACTTTATACAAATTTTATTTTATACCGGACAGTGTTAGTGTTCAAACAAGCCTTTAAAGTTCAAATTCCCACCCCAATCACTATAAAATTACATAAAAGATAAGGGCATAACAATAAGTATCTGTTTTAGTGTCCCTAAGCCGTTCGCCCATCCAATAAAGGCGACGTAAAGTATTCGCGAGACGAGATAAAAGGGACATTTTCTTACATTTACAGGGTCTTGACAGATCAATTAAATAGACGCTAGGAACGTCCAATTGTGTCACTAGATAGAGAGGTTAGAAGGGGGGATGTGGCAGATACAAATTATTATGTACTAGCTGTTGCCTGTGACCTTCGTTCACGTTAAATTATTATCTTCTTCTTCGTATCGATGATTCCCATCGATATTAATATTATTTTTCGACCAGGGCCGGCAGTCTCTACACTAAATATCGTTAAAAAACTGTCGCAAAGTCGTATCGATGTCAAATTTCTTTAATAGATTTTCAGCTTTATTTCAACAGCATAAGGTTTTTTAACGATATTTAGTGTAGAGACTGCCGGCCCTGAGCTCAGCCACATTGACGGCGTTGGTAGTGGCTTCGAGCAGGTCCCTTGAGGTGCAATTGGAGATGCACAAAGAACAGTTCAGGAATCGCAAATTATTATAAAAAAATATTGCTTCTCTATTTGATTACGATTTTCTTAATGATTTCAATCAATTTATTTTTTTGAACAGAATCTATTTTTTGTAATATTTAATTTAATTAAAAATATTAAAAAACAGACAAAAAAATATTAAAGTTATCTTAGTCACTTTTTATAGTATCAGCTAACAGCCAGTAAAAGTCCCATCAAAATCAGTGCAGCTCTTTCTGAAATTAGCAGGAACAAACATTGGAATTTTCCATCAGAAAGATCTTAATCTGGTTTTGTGTCTGGCGAAATGTGGGTGTACTTTTAAGTACTCCTCTGCCCAATCCTTACCCCCAGGAATTACAAGCGTTATGTTATGTTGTATCCATTTTCTCTTTTATTTATTTAGTTAGCCCCGAAAAGTTGAAACTAAACGGAAGTGGAGAGTCATCAATTTTATTAAATGAGATCAAGATAAATGGTCAAACGGGACGTTGTTTCAGGGCTGCAAAGTGAGCGATAAGAAACTTTATAGACAGAAGTGACTTTCAACAAAAATGGCGGAGCGTTTTATGGTTTTACACTCTTGGGATGTCGTAAAAGTGGGCTGGGATGGTGTTAAGTGGATGGGACGCTGTATTCTTTTGTCTGTTTGGGAATAAAACTGTTATCACTTATAATCTGTTAAGTCTTCACTTCATTAATATTTGTTTTTTGTTTTTACCCTTCAAGTTAATATCCTGCATATAGCGGCCATTTGTTTTTTTTAGAAAAAGTATATAAATGCTTTACATAAACGTTCATACACTAGAATTTACTAGAATGTACCAGTTGTAGATTCTAACTTTCAAGTTGTTACTTGCCTAGTCCTATTCCTTTATCCTATCCTTTAAGAGTGAACATTTTATTCCTTGTAGATACTTAGATGATTGTTAACTTTACGTCAAATTTTCTTTTTGTGGTAGGTACCTTAGGATTTATTGTCAAGCCTATGTTGCCCCCCTTACTCAAGTATGAATGCTGTATTCATGCATTGTAGAGGTGACCGGGTGCATTTGCATAAGTACGACTACTTTAAAATTACATGGAGTGACTGCCTATCTGATACTACTATTAATATTATCATAAACGGGATATTTACCATATATCATATTTCATCATATTTTTAGAAGAAGATCATATTTTTACCCACGACGGAACGGAGACGGTATATGCGTTTGGGGTGAGAGGTTGTTTGTTTGTGTGTTTGTTTGTTTGTTTGTGTGTTTGTGCAAATACATGTTGCCATTTTTCTCCAAAACTACTAGTCCGATTTTGATGCAGTTTTCAATTATGGGTTCGGGTTTGATTGGTGCATGTTCTTAGATAGGTGTTACGGTGACAACTCACCAGGGGGCGCTGCAGCAAACATTTTTTGTGCAAATCAAAGTTGCCATTTTTCTCCAAAACTACAAGTCCGATTTTGATTCAGTTTTCAGTTATGGGTTTAGGTTTGATTGGAGCATGTTCTTAATGTCCGTCGGGAGCTGAACATTGCAAAACTAGTTCATTTTATGGCAGCCCCCGACGGACATTCTTGGGTTTTTTTATGGTGGGTGTTTTATGTTATTTTATCCTTTTTTCAATTATTTTTTAGCAGTCGTGGGTTTTTTCAAAATTTTTAATTTTGCTTTTTTTATATATATTTTTTTTATCGGCCATAGCTGAACATCTGCTGGAATCGGGATCAAACCACTGGATTGAGTTGCATAACCCTCAGGTCATCTCGACAGATCGCCTTATATACCTCGTCTGGTCAGAGAGGCCATTGAAATTACCAAATATGACAACTTTAACCGGGAGGATGGGTTTCAACTGTCGAGAGCCGGAATCCAGTGGTTCAATTGTGTAAAAACCGAAAAAGTGCCGAAAAAAGTTCGCGAGTGGACACAGTGAGTTTTGTGTGTCGGGAACAGAATCGTGTAGTTAGTGACAATGGTAGTGGTGCCGAACGCAAAAAACGAACGAGAAAGAGGGTAGACCGATTTGTCTGCTCATAGACATCCACCCGCAATGACTTCAGTTTATCCGTGATCATGGTGCTTGTAACAGCGCCGAAATATCGGGAACTCGAAACAATAATCAAACATGGTAAATATTCCGTTTATGATACTAATAGTAGTGTGAGTGACCATGTCAGTTTAAAAACTTATATTGCCTATCTGATCTCAGCAATACAGGGTAATACGATACCCCTTTGTGAGATAAGTTAGCAGACTTACAGGCTACTTCTAGTAAATATTGTTTACTAGGTGTTGCCAGCGGCTTCGCTCGCTACAATTCGAAAATTATCCCACGGGAAGATAAAACCGGGATAAAAACTATCCTATGTGTTAATCTAGGTTATAAACTATCTGTGTCCTAAATTTTATCCAAATCCGATTAGTACTTTTTGTGTGAAAGACTAACAAGCATCCATCCATCCATCCATCCATACATACTCACAAACTTTCGCGTTTATAATTTTAGTAGGTTTTATGCACATTGTAAAAACTGAAACCATGAACTGGTTTCATGGCCATACAAAGCAAAGACAGGAAGAGTAATATATAAACTAATTAAATTAAGAAATAAATGTTTTCGTCGACTCCCTAATAAAAGTGTTTACGGAACAAACGCGGAGAAAAATGTGAGTAAAACGAAGTTAGGAATGAAGACATTGTTTCTTTTTAATTTTGTATGGAAGCAATTTTCTTTCATACGGTTCCAAAGTAATAAAAATATTAAATTGATTCATTAACAGACAGACGCTTTTTGCAGGAATGTTGCAATAATGAAAATTTATAGTATGTTTCTTGAATTCGGAATGAAATAGTAGAATACTTTAAATGGATTGCATATTTCACACTTGTAAAGGAGATTTGACATCTACCGAAGGAACATAATTTCAAAGGACCATTGGCATTTTTCCATGCAAGCTGACCATAAGCCCAACAGAATTGAAATATATCTCAAAATTAATTTATTTTTTCATCGTAATACCACAAGTTCCAAAGTCACCGGTAAACAGAATATATATAACCTTTAAAATATATCGCATTTCTCAGTTTCTTGTTAAACCTAACAAGAAACTGAGAAATGCGATATATTTTAAAGGTTATAGGTATCTATTCTGTAGGTAGGTACATTCTAGCTAGGCCGGCTTTAGCAGAATTTTTTCAACATGATCTACTTTAGAAATACATAATTATATGACTGCTATAGTACTTGTATTCAAATCTGAGTAAACATTTAGGGAATTGTGACATTTTCGATTGACCTAGGTTTTGGTCTCCGGAGACTTCGATATTTGTCGTAATAGTATTTTAGTCAATCTTCGGAGAACGACGATTTGATTATATTTTAATTCTGTTTGAGTTATGCCCGTTTTGAGTAAGACCCTTTGCATATCTTTTAAATCTACAAGAAATTAAACTGAGAAGAATTCTAACTTAAGACCATTCTATTCATAGAGTTACGTTTACTGGCAACAAAGTTTATAGCGAGAAACGAACCAACACCTATGCCAGAGCTCTACCTACGTCGTAGCTCTGCCTACACCGTAGCACTGCCTACGCCGTAGCACTGCCTACGCCGTAGCACTGCCTACGCCGTAGCAGCACCTACGCCACAGTGTCCAAACTTGTACAATGTAGCACGTGGTGGTAGATGGTTTATTGTGAGTGTATTTATAAAATAACAAAATACCTGTAGAGGAGAAGTTATGTTTAAGTCCTATATAATAGGGGTAAGCCTTTTGCCATCAACTAGACAGAAGAACGAGACAGATTTTCACTACTTTCAATACATAATCTATCAAAATCTCTGGGATAATCTGAAGTCAGGTCCGGTCAGTTTCAACGAACCTTGAAAAGATAGAAAGTTTTGTTCTATGTTCTCATTTACCAATAGAGAAGTCCCGATCCCCACCTAATGTTTGTCTAAAAAATAAACCTTGGATTCTTAAACATTCAACGTTTATTTTGGATTACACATTTGCAGACGAAAACAGAAGTACAAACAAAAAACCAAAAAGTGGCAAACACAATATAACCCTACAAATAAATAATAACTTAACTTCAGAACCCCAAGAGGTGGCCAATATATTTAATAGTTTCTTTACTTCTATTGGTGAGGACAGCACCAAACCTGCCGGCAGCAAACCAAAAAGACCTCCGGCGCTTTCAACAACACAAAATACATTATTTCTTAGCCCAGTGGATCCTTACGAAGTAAATACAATAATTAAAAATTTAAAAAACAAAAAAAGCCACGGAATTGACGAACTTCCACCCACTCTTATAAGACAATGTGCTGACGAACTAACCTTGCCGTTTTATAATTACTACTGAACCAATCATTTGAACAAGGCGTTTTTCCCGATTTATTAAAAAAAGCTCTTATAAAACCGATCCACAAGAAGAATATAAACACCGACCCAAACAACTACCGTCCCATTGCTCTCTTACCAACAGCCTCAAAAATATTTGAGAAAGCTATGTGTGATCGTGTTTATGCATTTTGTGAAAAATTTAATATATTCAATGATAGTCAGAATGGTTTTCGCAAAAATCGATCAACCGTTTTAGCTGTTTATAAATATATACAAGAAGCCCTCAATTTAATTAATAAGAAAAAATACGCTGTAGGATTGTTGTTGGACATGACAAAGGCTTATGATAAGGTGCAATTCGATATATTATTAAATAAACTATACAACATAGGTATCCGCGGAAAAAGTCTCGAATGGTTCACATCTTATCTAAAAAATAGAGAACAAGTTGTAGAAATAGAATATTACAATCATAAATCAAAAGAAATAGAATTAATTCGATCCCAAAACATGCCCGTAAACGCTTCTATACCACAAGGAACTGTGATAGGGTGCCTGCTATTCCTTGTTTACATAAACGATCTCCCTAACCACATCAATGAGTCATGCGTATTGTTCGCCGACGATATCTCTATCTTAACATCATGTGATAACAATATAAATTAAAACCAAAGATTGACTTCTATACTTGACACTATTACACATTGGATGAACGAACACAACTTTGAAATTAACTACAATAAGACAAAAATAATAACGTTCCACCCCCGACAAAAAATACCTTTAACTATAAATTTCAAATACAACGGATCAAAATTAGAAGCTGTAAATAAATTTTTAGGCCTAGACATAGATTCACACACCAATTGGAAATCGCATATTCAAAAAGTAAGAGCAAAGTTATCCAAGTTTACATACGCTCTCCGAGAAATTAAGAAAACAGACCTCAAAACAGCACTAGTAACATATTACGCGTACGCATTTGCTTGGCTCAAGTATGGAGTTATCTTATGGGGAAATAGTACAGACGCCTCTACATTATTCACTATACAGAAAAAAATGATTAGAATCTTAATAAATATCAAAGATACGGACTCCTGTAAACCTCATTTTATAGACCTAAAAATATTAACCCTGCCCTGCCTCTACATATTTGAAATATCCGCAATTCTATACCAAAAGAGGAGATATCCAAACAAAAATTGCATTTAGACATGAAAGCAGATTAAACATACCTACTTCACGATTAAAAATGCACTCTTCTAGTACATTCGTTATGTCCATTAAAATTTACAATAAGTTACCGGAATACATCAAAAATATAAATAATCATAATGCCTTTATCAATAAATTAAAACAATTTTTAATAACCAAAAGCTACTACACTATTGACAAATATTTTAATGATAAATTTCAATGACAATAAAAACTATTTTGACAATACCTAAAAAACTTAAAAAAGTATTTAATTTATTTTAATTATTAATAATATAATTCATCATAATTTCTTTCATTTTCAATTCATCATTCATCCTAGTTCATGCAATATATAAAACAAAACACATAAATATAACTTTAAACTAAATATTTAAATACCTTCATAGCAAATATAACTATACTATTTTAACTGACACTATTTTAAACCAATATTATTTATTTTGTTATTCTATTAAAAAGACGCCTTCATCCTCTCTCCTATAAAAATTAACTTTGCTGTGCCCGACAGGGTCCATAATTGATTCTATGTTTTAACATACCAACTGTTACATGTACACATTATGGAATGCAATAAAGTATTGAGTATTGAGTATTGAAGTAATTTAATTACAAACTCAATTCGACTTCCAGTCAAGTGAGAAACTTGATTTTGGCCTGCACTTGAGAACTTGGAGAGCTCCTAATTTTTCGCGCCGACAAACAATTTAAGAGAAAGAACACACTTGACAAAACTTTGATTAATAATCTGAGAAAGCAATCTAACTTTGGCAAGCGGTGTAATTAAAAAAACATTCATTAAAACTTGGACAATGAAAATTGATTAGCATAAACGTCAAAAATTGTCTTCTTGTGAAAATGTTCAGCACTTTTTCTAAGTTTCTGGTAATCTGGTTTTTGATGAAGTTAAGACAACCTTTTTTTTAACTAAAAATTTATTCGTAGGCATGTGACATCTACCAATCCGCACTGGGCCCGAGTGGTGGATTATAGCCCATCGCTCATCTAGAGAGGAGGCCTGAGTCCCTGCAGTGGGAACATTATAGGCTGATGATGATGATGATGAAGAAAACCTTTTTTTAAGGGGCATCTTCTTCCCGTCGGGGCTGGGGGTTGTTTGAAAGAGATACTGTGGCCTCGACACAAAGGGCTAAAAAGGAACATGGGTAGGTTTTAGTCAGTAGAAGTTAGTTTGACACTCCCTACTGCTGACCTTGTTCTGTCCTGTCTCCTGCTGATATGGAGGGAAGTGGAAATTATGTTTTTTCCTACACCTCCGCTATTCTTTTCTGAATAATTTCGTTGCGGGATCCAAGACAGTTAAATCGCTTCTCTGGGACTTCGTCGAGCTTCATTGTCTCGGCGCTTTTCTTGGGGTCACCACTGTTGGTTCTGGCTAACAGGAGTTACAGTGGTATGGGAATAGTGTAGCGGGCTTGTCCCAAAAAAAAAAGCTTCCTACTGCTCTGCCCAGAGCAAACGGAGCCATTGGACGATTACCCACCATCCAAAAAAAACAGGGCATCTTCTCAATAAAAATAGTACGTCAGTACAATTCATTATTGTAAAAGACAGATTACTATCATAAACTTTCAAACCCCGACTTGTCAAAGTCAAAAATCCAAACAACCAACTAAAACTCCTAGCTACACAACCAAAATAATTGAGTGGCCTTAGTTATAACTTATAACTAAATAATTTAGCCTTAAGTAAATTATTATTTAGTTATACCATAACTAAATAATAATTTAGCAGAGCTTTGAAGGGAATTCAATTAATGATAGCAGCGTAGAATTTGAATAGCGTTCATTTGAGATGTCAGACTGAAATATACGGGGAACTGTCTCATAATTCATACGAAATATGATCACTGGAAGCGTTTGTGGGTCTTTGCTGGATGCGGCTTTTAGTATTTGTTAAATTTATTTCTTTAGAAACAACCTGATGCCCTACTATGACGTCTTAAAACAGTCCTAACTTAATCTTATTCCAGTGTGGAAACATGACAGAACTATACAGGGTGTCTAGTGCCATCTCTTTTCCACACTGGATTAAGAATAAGTTAGAACTGTTTTAAGACGTCATAGTAGGGCCCCTGAACATTTTTATTCAACTACATAAAGACTACACACTCGAACTGTAGTCTTCTTGTAGTCACGGAAAATACGTTAAGCCATAAGTTCCGGGTGTTATTTGAAGAACTTTGACAGTCGCTACAGTTAGTCAGTGACCTGTAAGTCTGACAACCAGTCTTATTATCAAGGGGTATCATATGCGGGGCTGCGGGTTGTTCGAATTAGATACCGCGGCCTCGGCACAAGGGCTAAGAAGGAACATGGGTGGTTTTTAGTCAGTAGAAGTCTGACACTCCCTTTCACTCTGCCCAGAGCGGGAGGAGTAATTTGATGATTTCCCACCCACCAAAAAAAGGGGTATTGTATACTATTACCCGGTAATAACTAGGTTGTAGAGGTCAGATAGACATTCGCTCCGTGTATAATACTGGCATTCCTACTCCTTATAAAAAGGCTAGGCTGGTGATGATGAGGATATATATTTATTTCTGCAAGTTTGTTTTGAAACACACTTTTATAAACATTTATGTTTTAAAACAATAAGAGGTTGGTGTTCCGTATTTGACTGTTTATGAGAAAACATAGACAAACTCAGAACTCAAAATCAGTTTTAAAGTCCCGAAGAATTTCTACTATGACTTCATTCATCATCATCATCATCAGCCTATAATGTTCCCACTGCAGGAACTTAGGCCTCCTCTCTAGGCTTCTAGCCCATCCCTCTGGATAGGCTATAATCAACCACGCGGGCCCAGTGCGGATTGGTAGATATCACATGTCTTCGAATTTTTTGGTTCTAAGACATGCCATGCCGGTTTCCTCACGATGTTTTCCTACACCGTTTTGAGAGCAGTGGTAATGAAATAAATTACACAAAGTAATGCGCCTGACGGGGTTCGAACCCACGACTCACTGTTCGTAAGTCGGGGTCGCCACCACTGGGCCACCACTGCTCTATGACTTCATTAAAAGCAAGAATTTTCAGAAAAGTGAAGACAAAGAACTAGACGGATTTGAAAGAAGAATGAATAAAATAAAAAAATAGGTAAAAAAACTTTTTAAGTTAAACGGTTTTATGTTAAACATACATTGCAATAGTTAAGATAAATGTACTAAAAACCAAAAAATAATAAAATAGAAAACCGTGGGGCACGTCAATTGTCTACAAATTATCGACTTAATTATTATTATTATGATTTCAATCAACGATTGTAGACAATTGACGTGCCCCACGGTTTTCTATTTTATTATTTTTTGGTTTTTAGTACATTTATCTTAACTATTGCAATGTATGTTTAACATAAAACCGTTTAACTTAAAAAGTTTTTTTACCTATTTTTTTATTTTCTAGTTTTTAGTTTTTATTTCGCATTCTGTTTAAAGGGGCCGCCATCTTGGATTTTAATTTTATATAGTATATTGTATTATACTGGTTGAGCACTTTCATTTGATACCCATATTGATGGGATCGATAAAACCTACGTTAACCGCCATTTTGTAGCGGCCGCCATCTTGTATTTCAATTTTTTATAGTATATTGTATTCTGCTTGTTGAGCCCTTTCATTTGATACCCATATTGATGGGATTGATAAAACCTACGTTATCCGCCATTTTGTAGCGGCCGCCATCTTGGATTTCAATTTTTTATAGTATATTGTATTCTGCTTGTTGAGCCCTTTCATTTGATACCCATATTGATGGGATTAATAAAACATAAATAAATTATCCGCCATTTTGTAGCGGCCGCCATCTTGGATTTCAATTTTTTATAGTATATTGTATTCTACTTGTTGAGCCCTTTCATTTGATACCCATATTGATGGGATTAATAAAACATAAATTATCCGCCATTTTGTAGCGGCGGCCATCTTGAATTTATAATGATAATGAATAAACATAATTGTATTGTCACCAAAATCCAATGTGTGTACAAAATTTCAGATTAATCGGTTGACTGGAAGTGGGTGAAATTTGAATTACTAAATTTGATCCAAGAATAAAACAAACGGGGTGAGCTAAATAAAACCGTTTAAAAACAGCTTAGACGTTAATGAAAATACGTATTTCTGATGACATAAAACTAATGGCGCGATAAACAATATCGTTCCACGATTGAACTATTTCCGTTCGTTCAATCAAAGAAACCAATCTCCCCACAGAACCCACAGATTGATCATTAAGTTTAGGCTCGCGGTCATACAGTCAATGGTCATAACGATCATTTATCTCATAACATATTACATTACAATCACGCCTGTAGTCCTACATAGTTTAAGTAGAGTTACTAGAAGATAGCTATTATATGAAGTCCTTTGTCAGAGTAGAGAGCGACCCTATTGCCTATAAATTGCCCAAATCCTAACTCCAATGCTGTTACTGAAAAATTCCTAATGTAAGAAGCCAATAACACTTAACACCCTACCCTGGAATCGAACCCAGGACCAAACGCTCAGCAGTTGCGCTAGCAACCAGTAGACCAGCGAGGCTGTCATATGGCTCAATGATTAAAAAAAAAACGTGTGGCACTCGGAGACTGCCGCGGTAAATCTATTGCATAGCCTTTTTTATCAACTTATGCAATAATAGGTATAAATAATTAGGTATTAATAGTGTAATTACACACCAAAATACTATTCATTCAAAAAATTTGAACAAAAATAACGATATAAGAGTTTGATCTTCGAATTTCGCGCGATGTACAGTCGAACAAGCTAATAAGTATACAGGGTAGAGATCTTTATAATTCATTAACACTGAAAATATTGATTGTTATTTTGTTTTAGCAAGTGTTTCGCATTAAGCGCCTGATGTCAAACGCTGTATCGTTCGACATCATTGTCTAAATGTATCTGTATAATCTTAAAAGCAAATACAAGTTATCTGGCTGTATACTTATTAGCTTGTTCGACTGTACATTAAATAAATCAAAACTAACCTTCATAGACTAAGCTAGTAAGAAACTCTATGACAGAAAATTTAAAAGAAAAAGTATTGACAGCCTGACGTAAGTGTCATAACATTGGAAAATATGAAAATTATTTATTTTATTTTAGAAATTTTATAAGAAAACGAATCGTTTTAGACCGATTCGCAGAATAGTAATGCAAAAACCAATAAAACTTATGATAGATGCGTACTAATAATAAAATGAATGTATATATAGAGCACTCACTCCTCACTCATTTTCTTTCACTATTTTTTCGTGACTTTCTTCATTAATAAATGCACTTTGTTTATTCATATTTAAAACACTTTGTACACAAATTATACGAGTAAGAATATTTTAGAAGGAGAAAGCAGAGAGACAAACAATTATTTAATTTGACAACCTCAGTTGACATCCTTGTAATTTTCCGTAACCATAGCAACCTGGTTGAATACTGAATCCCGAATATTTTCGTTAGGAAAATTCTGGATTCGCTCTCCACGCTCAAGGCCCGCGATAGAATCTATGCAATAGATTAAAAACCTGATTTTATAGTTATTAAACTACTACCTGAGTTGGAAACCTCACATAGAGAAAATCCGATCAAAACTGCTATCACTCTCAGGAGCCCTTTACAGCATAAACAAATGTCTTCCACAGAAAGTTCGATACATAATTTATAATTCTTTAGTTAAACCACATATAGACTACCTAATAGAAATCTGGGGGACCGCAGCTAAATCTAATCTAGAAACATTACAAATATCACAAAACAGATTAATCAAAATATTATTTAATTACAATTTTAGGACATCAACTCAGAAAATATATAAAGATACAAAAATAATGAATATTTCACAAACATATATGTACTATACGTGCATACTTATACGAAAAATACTTCATAAAGAGATTCATACAACACTAAATTTCACAAAAAAACATCAGGTACATAAAATTAAACTCCGAAACCACAATCACCTAGTGACGCGTCCTCCCAGAACAGTAAATTACGGCAAGAAAAATATTGAATTTGAAGGTGTTAACATGTACAATAAAATACCAATGGATATAAAAGAATCAAAAAGTATGTCTTGTTTTAAAAAAATGCTGAAATCATACATAATGAGCAAATAATAATAATAAAAAAGACACATTATTAATTACTTCGATTCGCCATTGCCAGTTGCCACATCTAGCACTTTTAGTTTGTTTCCGTGTTTGCTTGGTTGGTGCGGCTTACTTGTTTTGTTATTGTGATCGCTTACCCTCAAAATTGTTTATTTTTAATGTGAACGTAAATCTCTGTACGCTTAAACATATTATTTAAATTTAGTTTCTCAGTAAGTGAATTATTGTTAATTCTTGATGAGGAATAATAAAGTTCTTAAACCAGATTAAAACGCTTTCCGCCTTATTACAAAAGGTAGATAAACCTGGTTTAACTTAGACTTGGTTTACCTCTCATGCTGTCACTTTCTTTTGAATATTATTGAAGTGAGACGTCATGCGAGATAAACCAAGTCTAAGTTAAACCAGGTTTATCTACCTTTTGTAATAAGGCGGTTTGGGTCTGCTTGAATTTCACCAAGTTGCGGTCAAACATCATAATTTTACGAAGAACGACTGCCATCTGACCTCCATTACGTAGTTTACAAGTGAGTACTTGTTCGTCTAGTTTCCAAACTTTGAGCAAAGAGCGATTTAGTGAATGGCCATCAAACCACGGACTAACCCTTTCTAACTTTATGGGAGTCTGAAAACTGACCACGGCTGAGTTTACATTACAAGTCAAGGTTTTATATTACCACTTAAAATAACATTTACTTGGGCAAAGGGATTCAAAGAAAGAACACTTTCGAAAGAACATAAACCTCCCATGACACTACCCACTACTGGGATACTGGCTTCCCTATATAGGATGATATGGGTCATATTCCATAACGTAGACCAAAAACCGGTTGATAGACGGCACAAGTCTTTCTTTTTTTTTGTGGGTGGAAAATCATCAAATGACCCCCCCTCCCGCTCTTGGGCAGAGCGAAGGGGAGTGTCCGACTTCTACTGACTAAAAACCGAACCCATGTTCCTTCTTTGCCCTTGTGCCGAGGCCACGTCATCTAGTACTAAAATCCGCGGCCCCGACGACACACAAGTCTTGCTAGAATATCTTTCTTCTCCTACGTATCCTGTACCGTTTTACGATTGGTGGTGATTAAATAATTCACACAAAGTAAAGTGTACCGAGTTAAGGCGTTAAATTTCGCGGGTAAAATCTAGAAGAAGCTGAAACAGTAACGTGGAGATTGGCACAAACAAAGAGAGGCATATATCCAGCGGTAGCTGTGAATTCATCATCATCAGTCTATAATGTTCCCACTGCAGGGACTCAGACCTCCTCTCTTGGAGAGGGATGGGCTATAATCCACCACACAGGCCCAGTGCGGTTGGTAGATGTCACATGTCTTCGAAGTTTTTGGTTCTTTGGGGGGTATGAGGAACAGGGTGTAAAGCTCCTCATCCCCCGTTGAAAAGGGAGGATCCTCCGACCGGACGGGTGTTGTGTCCGGCGGGCCAACTGCCCGACAGTTGTAAGTCGGGAACTCCTTTATAGGCTTATGTCGCGGATAATGTTCATAGCGCGATGTAGGATTTTTCTGTCAATCGTTGTTAGTACGCAGGTGTTGCGATAGATGTCGCTAGTCGCCACAGATCTAAGACAGGCCGGTTTCCTCACGATTTTTTCCTTCACCATTTTTGAGAGCAGTGGATGTGGTAGAGCAGTGAAATAAATTACACAAAGTAATGCGCCTGCCTGGGTTTAAACCCACGACTTACTGTTCATAAGTCGGGGCCGCCACCACTGGGCCAACGCTACTGACGATGATGATAAAAGTGCCTCTTAAAGCATCAAGTTACAATGGCTCATCCAGAAAATAAATTCGAATAATCCATGTGACATCCAAGCGATCGCAAGGCACGCAACAATTGTTAAATTGCCTCATACCAAATCCTCAATATTGAATGAAACGTACTAAACAGATTTATATTGCCTGTCCAATTTATATTGTTCATGTTTAATTAAAGGGTGAGTTACAGTTAAATAATGGTTTCTCAATGCTTTACGATCAGGGGGTTTAGATGAGTGGCTATGGTGTTCATATCGTTTCATATTAAAATTTGTAAATCGACTTTCATTCGACACCCTTAACAAAAGCTTTCCGGTAGTTAGTGTTAATCAAAGATGCAAGAAAGCATGCTCTTTTCATATATACGTGCTATTTGTATGCTACTAAGTAACAGCTGCTCGAAACTAGCATGATTTTGTGCTACTACGTAGCATGTGTATTCCAGCCTTATCTCAGAATAAGACTACTTGGAATCCAAGTTATTTTCTCTTGAGCGTCGATTTTAATTACGAATATTAAATAGTTGATGAAAGGTTAATCTATATTTCTGGCTAAGATTAGATATCCGAGAATTCTGGGATTGGATTCTCCGGCTTCTTTATCCCTAATTTATCTGGGAATAGACTTCTGCAAGACTGGTAAAACTTTTGGCAGCTTTCTTCATATAAGGTCCCATTAAAATAGGTGAACAAAATTTCAGAAATCATTCAGATCACCAAAATTACTACGATGGTAAACAAAATAATAATAAAAACGCATTTAAGTACCTACTCATAAAGGATGAGTTTGTTCTAAAGTACCGGCAATTTATTATTTAAAGTAAAAAAAAAACTGTTTATTTAAAGTTTTTTTTTGTTTAGATATATTTGGTTAGACCTACTGAACGCCCCGTCGCGGCCGCGGTATTTTGTACTAGATTACGTGGCCTCGGCGCAAGGGCAAAGAAGGAACATGGGTTCGGTTTTTAGTCAGTAGAAGTCTGACACTCCCCTTCGCTCTGCCCAAGAGCGGGGGAGGGTCATTCGATGATTTTCCACCCACCAAAAAAAAAAAAAAAAAAAAACGCTACTGAACGCTGTGTTAAAATTTGTCCACCTATTTTAAAGGGACCTTATATAAATCCTGGATTATAATCAGACCCAACAAGTTATCTGGGAAAGTTAAGCTACGTAATCCGAATGTTATTGTGCGTAGCCACCTAATTCTCTAGTCACTAGCTCTCATCCAAACTTATTTGGGGTCGCATTAGTAGCATATTATTATCTTCTTCGCCCATATTCTTCTATTCATCGTCATCTATGTCCTTTCTAGTAACATCGTCGTTCACCCACTCCATCGATCGTTTCTTTGGTCTTCCCTCTTACTCTTATAGAAATCCACATTATTACTCAAAAGTTTCCAGAAGCCATCTTTCTTATTTCTCCGAATAGGTACCTAACTAGTATTATCAGTATAGTCAGTAGGTGCGGTCAAACAAAACACTGATAATATAAATTACCACCAGCCCAAAACACAGAGCCTCAAAACGCATAAAATAATACTAATTATAATTATCAGTTCCAGTAACCGATTCACAAATGTTCAAAGCGTCCGCTCCGAAATACAATTTCCTGCATTATTTGCAAATTCGCTATCAAATTCCATTTTATCTGGCCCGCTTGTATATTTGGTAAATGTAGGCGGTTCGATAGTAATGTATTTAACGGGACGAACGGGAACCATATTATTTGAAAAGAGTAATTATGCACACACATGAATTAGTAATGAGCGAATAGGACGTGTTTGTTTTGAGTTTGGTAGTGCTTTATAATCTATTTAAAGGCTAGTAATGTTTGTTCGATATTCTGTTTAATTAGGTTCTCTTGGTTCGTTTGTTTTCTTCTTTTGTGTTCTGAAACATACTTACTTTATCTGTTCACGATCACAGTCCCTCAGGGCATACAATTTGCGTCAAGTGATAACTTGCTTTAAAACGCAGTAATTTGGTCAATCGGTTATTGCAAAATGACTTCCGAATTACCATTAGGTACGTTTTTCTGATTAAAATCATAACTGGTCCCAAGAGTGTTCCTAGTAGGAGACCAATGTCTGTTACTATAATTATATAATTATATGACTATTTTAAGAGGCTAAATTGCAATACCGTATACAGCATGGTTTAAATCTATAGTTAAGTTCACTTACCAGTATCAAACCTCGGTCTACTGGGCAATCTGCTTGGTAGATCTTGGTTCTCCACGTGGTCAAACGTTCTGAAGCCCAATGCAAATTCCGCGTAAGGACTTATCTCGAACATTTCTGTTGGAGAAACTTTTGTTAGTGGCAAAATATAGTGTGTGTTTGAATAATATTTTTTGAATTCTGTAGTGATCGCGTAAGAACATTATGTTCTTATAAAACTAGCTAAACATTTTAGTTCTAATGTAGATAAAATCAGACCGTCAACCCTTCAATCTGGATTTGCAAGCTCTTATTTTGTGATAAATTGAATGAAACCAACGGATTAGTTGACAGATCCATCGATCTATTAGTTTTCAATTCAATTTCAAATTCAAGACTTTATCTGGAAGAAATTTCAAGTATTTCCAAATTACTTTTAAATAATGACTTAGTTGTCAATGACTGTGATGACTGAATGACTGTGGTAATTAATGACTTATAGTATTATGAGTTGGCGTCCTTTAATCTGAAAAACTGAGCGATTTAATAAAATCTATAAAACTCTTACCATTCTTGCTGGCCTTTCTATTATGAACAGGCGAAGTATATATCCTTGGTGCATGTGCGTACCGCTCTTTATGTTCAGACTGAGATGCAACGCTCTCATTGCGAGATTTGACTTCATCAGCAATGGAGTGACGGTACTGCGATGTATAGTTCTGTCTGTTTAAAATTCAAACACTGATTAGTATTCATAGACTGTTCGTTTAGATTAAGGAGTTTCGTATTTTTTTGAACTTGTTAAAAAGTGGAACAATGTCGGCGTAAATCCACTTTAGTTTTTGTTAGGTTCAACACAATATTTTTTAAGGACATTGGAAGTCTGTTAGCAGATAAAGCGAAACTTTCGATAATGCAATGGGTCTCATTTATTTTCAAGAAGTTTTGATTGGAACTATACATACAACTTTGTTCTGTCTATTTATTGTCTGTTGGTGTTTCGCCAGAAAATAAGTATTTCTCTAGATAATTTTACAGTAAATGATCCTCTACAAAGTTCTTTATAACTAGTAAGTTGGCTGTTGTGTGATAGTGACAAAAACACCGCTCAATCGAAGTGCTTTTTCTTTCTACCCTGCTATTCTTTTCTGAGGAAATGTGGGATCCGAGACAGTTAAATTGTTTTTACGGGAGTCAGAGTGGATAGTCAAATTATGAGGCATTGTTTGCTCATGCATATTATTCAAAATAATAACAATTTTACGTTTTACTGATGGTTGCTATAAGTATTTACCTAATTGATTATTGAAAATATTTATTTCAGACCAAGCAACCAGTAATAAATATAATGGTAGTAGTATCTACCTACTGCCATGATATAAATTACTGTTTGCTTGGTCTGAAATAAATATTTTCAATAATCAAGTAAGTATGTTTATATTCCCATTGAATAATTACCATTATAATATCCTCATTAAGTATTTCCATTTTACAATTTCGGCAATCGATTGACAACTACTATACAATGAGTGATTAATTCTGTTCAGATAATAGACGTATAATTAATATCTGTTTTTGAGTACTACAGGCTTGTAAACACAAATTGTGCTGATTGTTAGTAATTACAATTTTTGAATTATAATTTAATAACTTGGTCCTGATTTGCTATTGTTAATGTAATATTTGTTGAGTCTATTCTATTCTATTTTTATTTAATGGCAATTAAAGCCGATGTCGACTATTCTGCCAATGTCCAGTGAGTTGGAAAAACAAGAGTGGAAAAATAAAAAATACGAGAATGTATTTGTTGAGTCGAAATGATAACTCATTTGATAGGTACATTTTGATGTCCTCCTCCTCCTTGCATCGTATTCCTCAGTGATGAGGGTCGTGACCTCCCTTCGATATCACTTTCTCCCGTACACATACAACTTGATGTAATCGAATGAATTCGTACAATATTTTGTAAAAAAAAAAATTACGCAAAGTTTAGTGGATTTACATTGAGACACCTACCGTAAAGCCCGTCTTTTCACCCAAAAAAAAGTCATGTCCCAGCAATAGTTCTAATGCGTAGCTTAACTTAGTTTGAATGAATAATGAAGCCGGCAACCAAGCTTTCTGTACTATTATTATTATTATTATAATAGTACAGAAAGCTTGGTTGCCGGCTACGTATGATCTTCACTTACCTATGTCTTCTGAAGAGTATGCAAAAGAAAGCCATAAGACATATGACTAGAAGTACGGAACTGCAAATGATAACCAGCATGTTCAGGTCGAACAGCTCTGATGGGGGGCCGATTTCCTCTGTAACAAATATGGCTATATTAACAACAGTTTCATCAATATTTAGTGAAGTGTTTTGCAGTAGTTATGGATCTCAAATGACACCAGAGTAGTACACCTAGCAAGGTATCACCGCAACGGCAGGTGGACTAAAGCTACATTATGATCAATGATCGCGTCCAAGGATTGGAGAGAAGTGTTGGTCGTCCGTCTTCTATAAGCAAAGTCAAATGGCACTGTTCTTCTCATCATTGCGATAATTTTTTTTTCTTGACCATACCTGGGAAACTTCTAATTGCGGGGATATTTGGGGTCAAAATTCCAACTTTTGAAACTATTTTTAACTTATTATCTGTCAATACCTCACGCCACTGTAATGTTCAATGCATCCATGAGCACAGTGTTTTGAGTGCATTACATTAAGTCGCAATATAACGTGACTTTTGACCCTAAAAATACTTCCAGCAATAACTTTTGCGAATTTTGATGTACAGAATGCTTGGTTGCCGGCTTCGTGAAGGATCTATTTATAACTTCTTTAAAAGCATTGTAGATCCTATGAAACTCAGCTTTATTTAGTACACGGTCGACCAAGCTATTAAGTATACAGCCATCTAACTTGCATTCACTTTTAAGATTATACAGATACATTTAAAGACTGATGTCAAACGATACAGCGTTTGACATCAGTCGCTTAATTATTATTATTATTTATTTTTATTTCGGACACAAAAAGATCCATAGAGTGTTAGTAACATATTAAATAGCTTATTATCTAGTGTTAGTACCAATTGACCTCTGAACAAGAAAAATTACGATTGGAGAGCTATAGCTCTCCGCTACAGTTCTCAGGATGCTGTTGCGACTGTCTCTCACTCTCCTGAGTAGCGAGGCACTTTTTTTACGAATGATCGCGTGAAATCCGTCGGTACGAGCTTGCGCAAACATCCCCGACGCACTGCAGTAGCGAGGAAGTCTCAACAACATCCTGAAGGCATTATTATATTGGACGCGCAGGACATCTAGCGACCTTTTGGTGTAATTAACCCATAGATTACCCGTGTACAGACTCTGGCAGTAGGCCTTGAAAAGAGTTATTTTAACTAGGTCCGTACACTGAGCAAATCTACGGATCAACATGTTGCACCGGACGGCTAGTGCCCTGCGCTCCCTTTCTATATCTACATCGTCTTTAAGGTCGTCGGACAGAAAATGACCCAAGTATTTGCAACTAGATACTTTTCGTATTACTGACCCGTTTATAAGAAGCTCGGGGCCCTCTTCTCGGCATTTGCCGCCGACCTTAAAGACCATGTACTCACATTTTTTAACATTATAAATTAAACCATGTGCGGCAGCGTAAGCTTCACACGTCCCCAACAGTTTTCTTACAGCCTCCGCAGACGGACCCAGCAGTACCATGTCATCCGCATAGCTGATGTTGTTAATGCTAACACCACCAACACTGCATCCGACACGCGTGCTGCTGAGTCCCTCTATGAGGTCATCCACGTAGAGATTGAAGAGCCCGGGAGAAGTCAGACCTCCTTGTCTGACCCCACACTCCAACCTATACGGTTCAGAGAGCGCTTAACGCTTTTTAAAACAAAATTGCAATCGATATTTTCAATGTACTAGAATTACAACCATTTCTGCCGGTATACTTATTAGCTTGTTCACTGTACAACCAAGTCAATTTCTAAGTGGTCTTACTATGAATATAACCCCATACAGTTGAACAAGGTAATAGGGAAACAAGAACATTGTGTAACAATATATTGCAGGCATCAATCCGACCCCTTACGTAGTACGATAATATCTCTCGAGACAAAGATTTAGATAGTTAGATTTGCCGATGTGCTGGACACGTAAAATAACATAACTGAGAAGAATGAGGTCAAAATGCCGCGTGTTTCCCTAGCAGTCAAGTCTCGGGTTGATCTTCAAGTTTAAGTAGCACTTGCCAAGGTAGGTGACCTGTGGATGTCTGATCATCCTTTACTTGTAAAGTTTCCTCTATGTCACGGAAAGCACGTTAATCCGTCGGTTTCGGCTGTCATTTGTTGATCTTTCACAGTTGTTACAGGTAGTCAGTGTCTCTAAAGACTGTCAAGTGACTAAGTTAGTTTAATTGACTTTAATGCCACCGATAAAAAAGGTACTGGTTGAATGTATAACCTGCAGCTTTTTAAAAAGCCTAATAAATTAGAAAAGGGTAGGAGAATGTAATGATTCTATTAAGGTAGTCGACCTCATGTCTGTCCTCGGGATAAGGATAAGGTCAAGAGTAGACCCATCACAGGTTTCGAAACGAAACTAAATCGCGATAGTCTTCTAATGCCATGTAGGGCGCATCTAATGATTTATATTCTTGCCTCTTAGATTGTTAGAGTTTCTCATTGATGTTGAGAAACACATATTGAGGTTTGAAATTGCTTCAAGGTTCTTGTCTTTCAAACATATTGTGTGCTTAGATTCTAATGATATGACGTACTTTATGCGGATTTGTTTGGGTATTAAGTTACATAACGTTTCGTTCATCAAATGCTTCATTTCTGTAACATTGATGTTTATTGTTTTCCCTTTATTCATTTGTCGACCTTATAACTTACATTATTTTTAGCTACTGGCTAAATAACTCTGTTATTATTGCCAGTTGATCTTCAGCTTAGGCGCTTTGCACATGGAGCAACTATTGCAGCAACTGGCAACTAGCTGTTTACATATATTTCAATTTGACTGCGCACACATAGCAACTCGAGTTTCGAGTTGCGGCAATCGTCAATAGTTTTCAGTTGCTGCAATCGATGACTAAGTTAGTTCCTAATTGCCGCAACTAGTAACTGTTAAATATTATACCGATTTTTAAAGTTAACGTAGACGGCGTGACGTAATAAAATAAGAGCAATTGCTGCTTCTTCGATATTCATCGTCACACTGAACGCTGTTCGCTGCGTAGATTGAGTAACTCGGTTATGAAAGTTGCTCACAGATTGCCATAAAATTGCTGCAACCGTGAACGTTGTAGCAACTATCAACTAGTTACAGGAAATTTTTAAAGTTGCTTAAGTTGCTCCATGTGCAAAGCGCGTTAAGCCGCGCATCCCTAGGTTGGTCCGTCGATAGGTGACCATCCATAATATATTAATTTATTTATTTAACAATTTATGTACACACAGTAGACTTTACAGGAAATTAACATAAAATAATAATTGAGTACAAAGGTACTGCTTATTTCTCTAGAAATTTCTGCCAGCAGACCTGCTAAAGGAGAAATGATGAAGAAATGTAGACGATAGTGTGTGAGAATAGGAAAATAATAATGTGTATATGTGCCTTAACTAACTAATAAACAACTAACAACAAATAATAACTAATATACTGAGTTTCCTCCGTGTCCCGGAAAATACGTTAAGCCGTTGCCGCGTTGGTCTGTCATTTGGACATCTTTGACAGTCGTTAAAGGTAGTCAGTGTGCAGTGGCCCGAAAGTCTGACAACCAATCTTACTAAGGTGTATCGTTTCAGTTTCTGGGTTGTGGAGGTCAGATAGGCAGTTGCTCTATACCAAAAAAACATTGGTATTCATTAGCATTTATGGACAAAAACGTGAGTTAATATCCCCTCAATACAACCACAAACATTTAAAATACACAAAACAGTCCCAACCAAACCAACCTTAAGAAGTTGTTTTGGGATTGTGCTTCCTTTGATTATAAAGGCTTTAGAAACCACAACAAAATATTATCAAAGCCATTACATAAAAACACAATGACGTACAATCGGTGCCAAGTGTTACCTGACCCCTCTTCTAACACCATTCGTCCTCTTCTTCTTTAAACAAGAGATCAGGTAACACTGGGCACTGATTGTACTATGAAACGATCCTAAAATATACTCCGATGAGAATCGACGGCACAAGTCTAAAGTAGGGCGACCATAATCAGCTTTACGACACAATTTTGATGAAATAATTTATGGTTGACGTGTCAAAACATTTCTGGGGGTTAGTGAACTGGATAACTTGATTGTGGTGGTAAAGGTTTGGGTATTGTGCGTTCGATTAGCGTTAACAGAATAGCATACACAACAATCGAATTGAATAGTCGTATGTCTATCTCGCTTGCTCTCGTAATGTCAAAAAAAATAGACATACGACATTTATTCGATTCGGTTTCGATTCGATTGTTTGTGAATAGCTAAGCAGGTGGTTTTAAAACGATGTTGAATGACATAATTTGCAATGTTGGTTGGACGTCGGAAAGCACGTTAATCCGTTGGTCCCGGGTGTCACTTTTACATCTATTAACAGCCTGCGGTTTAAATTGTACGATGTGCGCTATTGGTACTGTGTTCGTGCATAAAATCGGTTTATTTTGTACAAACGTGAACTCTTCTTAGCAGTGTGACGTCATGATTGACGTCATCGATCGCTACCAACGGCGCACACAAAAATTTGGTAGTACAGTGTGTGCGGAGACGTCAAATTCGAATTTGACAAGTGTCAAGGAAAGCAATTGACTTGTTTTTATTTTGCTTTTAGATGTTGTTTGTTGTTGCACCATTATTTAGATATTATTCAATGAAAAATGTCGCAGTACGTAAATAAATAATTCCGAGAGGGGTATAATATTATGTTCTGTGCTTTCGGCTTAGTTCCGAGGTTATAATTTTTGACAGAAGTGACATTACAGGGCTATTGACTGGTTTAAATTGAAAGTGTACCGATGGTAAACATTCAATTTAAACAGCTAGTTTGTAGCGTTGGCACGTTTGTAAAGGATCGTACAATTTAAACCGCAGCCACAGTCATTACAGGTAATCAGGTGCATGCCCTGACACCTGTACACTTGACGACCTTATGACTGCATGAGTGGAGTTCGCGTATCTGAATTTTGGGCCAAAACGATTTATCAGAAATTTGCCATCGACACGCTAAGAAGAAGACAGGTAATCAGGGTAATCAGTGGCCTGAAAGAATGACTACCATATTACCAAGGGCAGGCTAGGCAAATAATATGATGAAGAAGATGGTCGAATGTTAAAGGATCGAGATTTTAGTGAGAGAGAATAAATTGAGATATTAGAATAGGTACCTATTATAAATCTCGTATAGTATCACTCTTTGGTCTAGTGGTCATGAGGTCCAGAGTTTCCCGGGTCAGGCAAAGTGTTATTGGGTTTTCCATTAGAAACTTATTAGCAGCCTGGATGTGTGCCCTGTTGATGGTAATAGGTTAGCTTCTATTACATGAGACTTAAACTTAAGTGAATGGGGAAGAAAGGTTCTCGAGTGGTGACCACGAACCGGAAGACGCAGCGTTGGCAGGCCTCCTACCAGGTGGACCGACGACATCGTGAGAGTCGCGGGCAACCGGTGGATGCAAACGGCAGGCTGCCGATCTTTATGGCGTTCTATGGGGGAGGCCTTTGTCCAGCAGTGGATGTCTAATGGCTGATGATGATGATGATGAAACTTAAGTAGCGTAATGTGTGTATATGTGTGTGTGTTTTATTTTGCTGCCTGGGTTATGCAGCAAAATAAAACGGAGATAACAGGGGTGATAACAATAAAATATTTTCCAGAAGTAGTACAAAGGACACGTTGTTTGTTAATCTCATACATGTAGTTCCATTGCTTTTTCGTTAACTCGCAAACCGGCGACCCCAAATTAAAACTAGGTTACCCCGACTAAGGTTCAATGTGCAGAATTCATTTTCAGACTATAATTACGGTCTCTGTAAACTTTTTGCGTACCAACCATTTTTGGAAGCTAAAGTACAGTACCTTGTTAAGATTGATTAATATTGTTCCTCTTTAAATGTAAAAAAAAAAATAATAAAATAATAAAAATCTTTATTATCAAAATAATTTCACACAAACATCAGTGTAGCTCTGGCTCTTGTACTAGGAATACCTGTATCACAAGAGCCAGTAAAGTATTTGGTAATTAAAATTTTTGGCTAAAAGTAGACCTTTGATTAAAGACTTAAATTCTTGTAATATTAGGTTCTGAGTATTATATCGATATCGGAATATATTATTATTTAGTTATAGATTTTTATTAGAGTTTTTGGATAGCTACCTGACTAAGTTCTGGATGCCTTCTTCTTTTCTACTTTTAGCCACCTAATGCTGAGAGCAGTTTAATTGTTTCCAAATCTCTTATTTTTTTTGCTGTTAGGTGCCTTGGATATTCAGTTACTTTCGACTATCTTAATAACATGGATCCCTACTCAGTCTACTGCCCTTATCTCAATCCAGTCTTTAATGAAAGGATTTCTTTTAATCCGTATCTTAGTTTTTTTGTCAGGTCATTTGGTATGCCAAATACGAATCATCATTTCTATCTAGACTTTTTTAAACTTTGTTTGGGTCGGCTACAACTCTAACTATAGATTCAACTGAATACCATTATTTTTCGTGTAGTGTCTCTCAATGCGATCAAGAATCATGTATAGTAGTACTTCACAACTTATTATTACGCAATTATAGGTATGTATTATTTCCACAAAGAAGTACAAACGTCTCCTTTGCCGTAATTTTCCGGGCACGTGTACACTTCAAACAAAAATAACGTTGTCGAACTTTTTATCAAAGAGTTTTTTTCATACATGTATAACCTCAGGCCTGTAGGGGCTGGCAGAATTGTAGGGAAACTCCAATTTAGCCAGTTGTGAGACCTTTGTGATAGACTAGCTTTTTCACGCCACCTTCGTTCGCGTGAACATTATAGAAAGAAAACTTCCCCATTTGAATCCGATTTTGTTAACACATTCAAGGGTTTTGACTTTTGCAAAGAATCATAATTATTTTCTAACATCAGCTATATGCCAGTAAAAGTGCAGTCCAAAACAGTAAAAACCAGTGCCCGCCGTTTCGTAGATAAGCCGGAACCAACAGACATGACGGAAATAACCTGTCATAAATAATATGACACCTGTAATCCCGATGGGTCAGGCAGAGGTGTAAAACAAAAAATATAAAAGCTAACATAAGAAAAGTATAAAAATAAGACATACATTAAAATAAATTAAGTCCCGTCCGAAGCCAAAAGGCGGGTCCAGGCCAAGAATTTTGCGAAAAACGGGCGGTGAATGGTGAATAAGAATAAGAATAAATTTATTAAGTCATTGTTACAATAGTTTCTTAAATAACTAGCACTAATAATAAACGTAACAAGTTAAATTTTACCATTGTTACAAATCAGAGGTCCCCAAACTAGGCTGCGCCTGTATCTTGGTATTCTTATAATGGTGATGATGATGATGGCGTGCTGCACTGACCCCAAATTAACTGACACATCGCTATGGCCTTGAGAAATTTGTTTTTATTTTTCTCAAGTAAGCATCAAAGGAGAAAAAATCAGAAAAATTTCGGGAATATGAAGACGTTGAGATATTTATAAGTCACATTTGTCATTCCATATTGGATCGGAGGAGCAAAATTTCTATTTCGTTAAAATAAAATGGGCTTTATTTCAGACTGTTACATTATTTTCTGTGAGTCGTCCATCCCTGTAATCTATATACAAGGTGGAAGGGACAACGACACGAAAACGATTACTATGGTATTCAGTTCATCATTTTGAAGCATAAAGTTTTACCAGGAATCAAAACAGAAATCAGCTGTTTCATACATTTTGTCCGTGTAGGTTTAACCATGAGCCCTATATTATTACAAAGCATCCCTCGGCACAACGAACGTTTTGAGAGCGTTAAATTGAGCACAGATTGTGTGGCGGACAAGTCCTACCCAGAACCATTTGAGTTGGTCAGTCGTTTGAGCCACATCAGCTATACGTATTGTGTTTGGAACACTAGCTGATAATTTAATATCTAATATACTGCGCTCGGGATCTGCTGGATACGAGACGCACGGGACCTGTTAATGTGGCTACACCTGGTGGAGGTATATGACCAGCAGTGTACGTTTTTCTTCTGAAATGATGATACTGCACTTCATAGCATATTGGCAAACCTGAAGTTTCTGGATCAAAGTCTTTCGGCACTCTCCGGGTCACTGCGTAACATATATTGTTCGTTGTATTCCACCAAAACTGCGGTATACTATTTACAACTCCCTAGTAAAGCCACATCTACTTAACTTAATCGAAATTTGGGGCAGTGCTGCTAAAACAAAATTATCTGAACTTCCAATTACCCAAAATAAAATCATAAAAATACTATTTAACTACCCATATCTAACATCTACTAGCAAAATTTATCAAGACACAAAAATAATGAACATAAAACAACTTTACATTTACACATGCATTTTCATCAGAAATATTCTTAACAAAAGCGTTCACTCAAACTTAACACTCACTCAATATAAACAAGTTAGTCAACGCAGTACACGGCGAGCAAGCTTGCTAGTTTTACCGAAAACAAGAACTAACTATGGCAAAAAAATGCTAACTTTTGAAGGAGCACAGCTTTATAACAAATTACCGTCCTGTATAAGAAATGTACACTCTTTCAATGCATTCAAAACTCAACTTAGCCAGCACATAATTGCGGATCGATCACTTCTGGAAAAATGAATGCATTGGATGGGTAACTATTAAGTTGTAATACTGATGACGAACTTATTGTAATCTTTATTTTTAGTATTGTTCTCAAGTAAGTGACTTATGTTTTTATTGAGAATAAAGTTTCTTTAAACCGAAGTCCAAGTCTGTACACCATAGGTTATGACGCCTTCTACACCTGTATAGATATAATTTTGCACTATAAATATTCTTCAATCTAAAACCCCACCCACATACCGTCGCTTCCGCTCATCACGAAACCATAACCCTTCACTTGCCTTCAATGACAATTTCATCTTAAGCCTGTCAGAACAGATAATGAAACTTTTGATACTGAACATCAAAGTTTTGATCAAACTTGACTCATTTGTTAACAATTATGTTCTTGACAAACTATTAAGGCTGCTGAACAGGGCGACGACGGCTCAATTCAAAACTGTAAGTAATAACTAATAAGGTAACTTTGATGACTAAGTTAGTTTCGATTTCGATTTTGCTTCGATATCTTGGCATTATTAAGAGGTAAAATTGGCTTGCAAGTTTGTTTGTAGGGGGTAATCTTCGGAACTTATGATCCAATTCAATTTTAATTTAAAATGAGAGAAAGATACATTATTTATGGGTGCTATGGGCTATAAATATATCATGACTTTTAATCGAGCTATTACAAAATTTGCGGATGATGTCGCAATTAAAGTCATCATCATCTGTCAAGCTTTTACCCAACTATGTTGGGGTCAGCGAATGCAGTTGAGTACCAATATTTAACATGAAGCAACTGCCTATTTGACCTCTGCAACTCTATTAGTACTGGATAATAACCAACCTGTACTGGGCACGCGTGGTGGATTATAGCCCATCCCTCTCCTAGAGAGGAGGCCTGTTTCCCCGCAGTGGGAACATTATAGGCTGATGATGATGATGATACGATACTCCTTGGCAAAACTGGTAGAGACTTTGGGCCTCTAACTACCTGTAACGCCTGTCAAAGATCTACAATTGAAACCCTGTATTCAGCCCATATTTACAACATAATCTTTAGATCGGTTTGTTATTACATAAGCCGGGTGATCGATCACGCCTTCCGAACTATTTACGTTAAGGCTATAAGTGAGACGGTTCGTTAGCCGGCCGCGTTCCAAGCAGCAACTTTGGGTATGATTTATTTACATTGTTTATTGGAGCTTGTGGCTTAATAATAACTGCCACTTGGGTCGATCTTAAGACACAAGAGGAAGCCTGAAAATGGCGCCGGTGACTGAAAAGTTGTGTGGAAATCGATTGTCGTGGTATGGGCATGTGATGCGGAGGAATGAGGAAAATGTCGTGAGGAAGGTTTTGAATATGAATGTGGATGGGTATAAGAGTAGAGGAAGACCAAAGAAACGATGGATGCACTGTGTTAAGGGTAAACAAGCCAACGGCACGAACTAGTTGGTGGGCGGGGCTAAAATGCATGCTATTTCATCCGACATCACGAGCGAAATGCATAGAGCGAAAGAGACACAACTAAAACGGGCGCGCGATTATTTCTATGCAGACTTTTGGTAGTATGGATACCATGAAAAATTCATTGAATGTATCTGTTCAAAATAAAATTATTTGAATTCTTTAATAAGTAATCTATGCCTGTATGGTTTCACTTTTTTCATTTTCATACTATACTTATACGTAACTTATTTACGCCCAAAGATGGTTAAAATTAGTGCTAAAATATGAAAGTTTCGACGCTCATAACTTCCAAACCAATATTTTTTTCCAATTCTGCTTCCATAGAGGCCTAGATAATGACAAGACCAGTTGATACAATTCTTAATTTTGAACCTACACCGTCAACCAGAGGAGTAATCACCATACTACGTTTGTATGGAAGAATGACTGGCTTGTGCAACCTTAAGATTGATATGGTAAGAAAGGAGGTGTCACATGAGATGACGAAAAACAGAGAGGTACGGAAGAGGAAGACATGTTGCGCTGACCACAAATGAATTGGGATAAGGGCAAGGGAATGATGACTTGGGTCGATCTTAAGGTTACTTCGCGCTTGCCTAGGTTGGTCTTTGGATAGGTGACCTCCCATTAAATACCGAGTTTCCTCCGTGCCTCGGAAAGCACGTTAAGCTGTTGGTCACGGCTACCATAAATAAATCTTTGGCAGTTGTTACAGGTAGTCAGTGACCTGAAAGTCTGACAACCAGTCCTACTAAGAGTATCGTATTACCCAGTATTAACTGGGTTGTGGAGGTCAGATAGGCAGTCGCTCCATGTAAAGTACTGGTATTCAGCTGCTCCGGTTAGACTGGAAGCCGACCCCAAAATTATTAAGAAAAGTCTATGCAGAAGATGATGCTGATATATTCTTGTTAATAATAATTACTACTGATTACCAATACTTAGTATTGGTAATCAGTAGTAAAGGTGACTGAATAGTTGGTCTAGTGGCTGCAAATGTGACTGCAAGGCATGAGACCATGGGTTCGAAGACCGGGTCGGGAAAACTGTTAATAGGTTTTTCTATCTAGCTTTTCCAGTAACAGCCACTGAGTCTGGATTTGTGCCTGTTTGATGACAAAATTCCCCATTAAAGGGTACTTCTACTTATGTTTTTGATTTAAAAAATTACAAGCAGTATGTGGGTGTACTATAAATTAAGTGCACATCTGCCTGACCCTTCGGGAATTACAGGCGTGATGTTTCCAAGCAAACGAAATTGCGGGTAACAGCTAGCAAATAAAATGTATCATCATCATCATCAGCCTATTAATGTACCCACTGCTGGGCCTCAGGCCTCCTTTCTTTGGGAAGGAATGGGCTATAATCTGTGTGGAATGGTAGATGTCACAAGTCTTATTTTTTTTTGGTTTTAGTACATTTTGGTTCCACACGATGTTTTCCGTCAAATAACTATTTTTTTTTTATTAGGTATTTATACGATTTTATTAAGCAAGAATGTTTTAAATTACAAGTCTCTTCAATGGAAGTAGTACCTATACATAGCTTAAGGCTAAGCTACATAATTTGGGGTAAAATGACTAGACAGTAACAACAAAACAGTATTTATCCTAGAAACACGGCAAAATCAATTTCTCAGAACCTATCTCGAAGTCACTGCTCACTTCAAAAGCAAAACAGTTTCTCTGAAAATTAATATTGATGGAGTCCCAGTCAGTAGCAACCACAGATATAGGTACCTAGATAATGCAAGTATCACGATCCGTAGGTATGTAAATCATTACCCTTCCTTTTGGCTTCGCCTTAGTCGGGTTAAAAAAGCGTACTATTTTTTGACTACCTACTATGACGTCATAATCGCTATTTAGTTACTATACAAGCAAGTTACCTTACTGCCTTGTTGGTTTTGTGGTCACAAGTGCGACTGCTAGGCATGAGGTGTTAGGTTCGTTTCCCGGGACGGGTAATTTGTGTCCTTAATTAGGAATCTTCAATAGCAGTCACGGAGTCTGGGTTTACGCCCGGTTGATTACAATAGGCTCGCCCTCCATTATATGGGCCGGGCCTAAATATTACTGGAAATGTGGATGTACTATTAGGTACACTTCTCCCCAACCCTTTGGGAATTATAGGCGTGATGTTGTGTATGTGTGTAAACACAAACTAAACAAGACTACGATTTTGTTCTTTATATGTCTAGAACTAGCTTTTGCCAGCGGCTTCGCCCGCGTGAAAATGTCGATTTTCCATACCAACTTTCATCCCCTATTTAACTCCCTTAAGGGTAGAATTTCGAAAAATCCTTCCTTATTCCTTGTCTACATTATAAAGGGAACCTCTGTGCAAAATTTCAGCTTTCTAGGTCCAAGGGTTTGGGCTGGGCATTGATGAGTCAGTCAGTCAGCCAGGACTTCTCTTTTTATTTATATAGATTAAGTTCTTGAATTGAAACAAGGTAACGTTGTGGTTTTAAACAAATTAACTTGTCGCAAGTCGCAACCTCGTTAAGTATAAAATACTTAACCCAGGAACACGAAGGCTCTCTTGCGTTATCTAGGCATACCTATATCTGTGTTACCAGTCCAAGTCAGAAGCAACGTTGTCTAACTTTACGTACTGTAATGTGTCTTGCTAGACCAAACTTGACCGTACAGTTGGTACCCAGCAATACCGGACCCCTCTTCTCAAACCACTTCCCCTCTTCTGCTTTACATGAGGGGTCAAGTAAAACTGGGTACATACTGTACTAGGTCACAGGTGGAACTCTCCTTTGGTTATTTAGGACTAAAAGTTGTTCAAAAGCTTTATTTGATGTTAAAGTTAGGGTTGAAGCTAGCTTATTTGAGGAAGGAATTTATGCATTTTGGGGCTAGACTGGCTTTTGCCAGCGGCTTCGCCCGCGTGAAAAAATCGATTTTCCAAACAAACTTTCATCTCCTATTTAAATTCCTTTAGGGGTTGAATTTTGAAAAATCCTTCCTTATTCCTTGTCTATGTTATAAAGGGAACCTCTATGCAAAATTTCAGCTTTCTAGGTCCAAGGGTTTGGGCTGGTTGTTGATGAGTAAGTCAGTCAGTCAGGACTTCTCTTTTAATTTATGTAGATAGATGATTTTAGGCGTAATTTTGAAGGTAAATGTAGAGGTAAAGCCGGACAAGCGCAATGACAGATTGCTCAGATTCGACTGGTAACATGACTGCTGAGATTGACGTCCTGGGTTCGGTTCTAGAGTCGAGCAAAGTGTTACTGCGTTTTCCCATTAGGAACTTCTCAGCGAAATAGCAGTCTCGGAGTCTGGATTCGGACACAGTGCAATAGGCTCATCCCCTAGACAAATGCCCAAATACTCAAACGTCACTCAATAGGGGATCGGACAAAAAATTTAAACGTATTTTTTCTTTTTCACGTAAACTTAAAATGAAGACGATACAGTGCTTTGAAAACTCGTGTGACGTCATAATTATGATAGTACATTTTGACGACACAAGTGACGTTTCAAGCCCCACTCCAAGATCTTTGACGCGTTTTATTTTCGTGATTTTTTATTGATTTGATAAAACAAAAAACACGTATTCAATATTTTTCGATAATCTAACTTACGGACTAAACAGAATCATATTATTTTGACCCAGTCCGATCCCCTATTATAAGTAACCCTCAAAACTCCTGCTATCTCTGTCACTCTGCGTTAAAGTAACAAAGACAGCACGAAATTTAAATGCAACTTAAAATTGAGTGACGTTTGAGTATTTGGGCGTTAGACATTCCTGGCAAAATGTGTCCTGGCAAATTATCTATCTCACACTATAGGCGTGATGTTATGTCATCGTGATCAATATTAACAAAAGAAAGTTTTACAACTAATAAACTCTAAGCTATTACGTATCCTGTGGCATAACATTTCGTGTTATTTACCTTAGACTAATATATATAATACTTAGTTAGGTATGTAACTTGATAATTTCATAGAAATCTAGTTATCGAATGTTCTTAGCCTTAAGGCCAGATGGTATCCGTGTAAACAGATTACGTAAACTAGTATCTAAGACAGATATTCTTAGTCGTGGACTGAACTTGCTTACTTTATACACATCTTTATCAATAATTAAAGTGATATATCTTTACATCTTTAGCATTGAAAAGCAGATCAAACAACAAGGATGGCCGGTGTAGGAGGCAACGTACATATATGGAGGATCCCAGCAACCTTACCTTATTCGAAGATCCACCAATTGTGGCCAATAAATTCTAGGATCCATTTGGTGGGCGATATTCCTCTGTAAGTCATGACATCGTAAGTCGAACCAAGTTCAAAAACTGAATTTTATTGGAGGTTGGAGGGTTGGAAATCGTCAAATAACTCTTCCCACTCTGTGCAGAGCGGTAGGGAGTGTCAGACTTCTACAGACTAAAATCTACCCAAGTTCCTTCTTAGCCCTTTGTGTCCGAGGCCGCGGTATCTTTTTCGAACAACCCGCAGTCCTGACATGCTTCAAAACCGGACACGAGTCGACTTCTAAAATATGGGTCCTAGTTTTGTATTGGGTATAACAAATAAATGCTAATATAATATTCAGTTCAATCGTAATTTACCTTATACTAATATAATATTCGGTTATGTAACTTGATAATTTCATAGAAATCTAGTTATCGAATGTTTGTAGCCTTAAGGCCGCATAGTATCCGTGTAAATAGATTACGTAAACTTGTAACGAAGTCTTGCATTGAAGGAATTAGCGAACTTGCTGTTGGAACATACAGTTGGTCCTTTGGGATTAATAATCGAGTAATCGTTATCAATAATAAGATTATGTCAACGTTTGAATGTACCCTATGTAGTACATAATTATGCAAATTATATGTACATAGTATAAAAATTTTAATTATGTATATTCAAGAACAGAAATACCACAGTTCATCATCTGTCTAACTTTTTACCAACTATGTTGGGATGGGCTTCCAGTCTAACCGGATGTACCCGAATATCAGAATTTTACATGGAGTGACTGCCTTTGGGGGTATGAGGAACAGGGTGTAAAGCTCCTTATCCCCCATGGAAAAGGGAGGATCCTCCGACCGAACGGGTGTTGTGTCCGGTGGGCTAACTGCCCGACATATGTAAGTCGGGAACTCCTATAGGCTTATGTCGCGGATAATGTTGATAGCGCGATGTAGGAATTTCTGTCGATAGTTGTTAGCACGCAGATGTTGCGATAGATGTCGCTAGTCACCACCAGATAGGCAATCACCCCATGTAAAATGATATATAGTGATCCGATGGGCCCTATTTGATATCCACAACCCAGTAAGTACTGGGTAATACGGTACCGCTTAGTTAGACTGGTTATCAGACCTTCAGGCCACTGACTCCCTGTAACGTCAGTCAAAGATTTACAAAATGACAGCCGTGAAAAACGGTTTAACGTGCTTTCCGAGGCACGGAGGAAACTTGTCGCTTTCACCTTAAGACATCAAAAGAGTAACTTCCGTATCTTTTTATAATTCTTCTTATATATATAATTCTTCTGTACCATCGCGTACAATAATGCATGGGAAGTTCAGAAAAAATACCGTGTGAAGCAAGAAATGACGCCACCTGGCGTAAATAAGTACTCGATTAGCAACATTGATTATATTGTTGATGCTACACTAACTAGAGGGCGCTCACGCTGTATAAAATGTTCATGTAGTTTCTTTTTTCTGTTTAAACATTCAAATAATTTATAATCAATTATTTCTATTATATTAATTTATTCCTAACTACCTACTATGTTTGTTTAAATTGAATATTATTATCATTTTATAACTATCTGATTTTAATTATCTATGTTTTAGTTTTCAAACTTGAGGGTAGGTCGAATATGAATTCATAAATAAATTTGTAGGTAGTAGAAATAATTAGATTGAAGATTTAGATGAGTTATGACTAAGCTCAATTGATTGTTCGCTAAGTTTGTTTCGATTACCTCATTCGAGTGTGTTTAGCTCAGTTTAATTTTAATTTAGGTGAATTAACTTATTTCATCAAAATGAGTACGCGTTGTAATATTGTTTTCGTTACAAGAACTCAAATAACTGATTTGCAAAATCAAGGCAAAAACTTATCGACACTCGAAACTTGTCGACTTATCTTATTGTTAACGTAAGTAGTTTAGGTTTCAACATTTTTATAAGAAAAAAAAATGTTTTAGTTACGATTATACTACATAATAAAATAATAATCATTATTGCGTATTATATATTTCTGTTATATTGTTGCAGAGAAAAACAGTTGTTCTATTGGTACGACGATTTGAAGACGAGGGTTCTTTGCAACACCATCAAAGAACTAGTAGACCACGGCTCATAAACATATTACAGCGTCAAATCGTGTTACGAGAGTATGAAGAAAATGGATTCCTGCCGATGACCGACTATGCTGCTTTATATGACTCAAGTGTTGACAATGCCCGTCGTGCTCTTAAAAGTGAAGAGCTGCATTATAGGAGGCATGTTGTGAAACCCTGGCCCACAGAAAACCATTAAAGGACAAGATTACAGTTCGCTATGGATCATGTTAACTTTGATTTGAGTAATGTTTTTTCATCTTCACAGGTGAAAAAACTTTTAAGTCCAGTGAACACGGACGCTTATGTTTGTGGTGTAGAAATATTACGTGATAAACAAGTGGTTATGTGTGTCCAATATGCTGGTCATATTGCAGTGAACGTGTGGGGATAGATAAATGTTGCCGATCCAGGATTTATATTTCATAATACTTAAAAATAATATTACTTAACTTTAGTACTTATTATTTATATTAACTGGATACCGGGTTATTATAACCTATTACATGACTTACGTATTTTTAATAACTAAAAAAAGTCAAACAAAATTTTTTTTTGTTTACATTACATAAGAACCTTTTCGTATGTTTTTGTGCAATTGTATAGCTGTTATCCTACCTATTTAATTCATTTAATTTAACTTTTCACTTTTGTAATAAAATAATCCGGTCTCCTGTTTGTCTTTGTTGAGGTTACAAAAGCTTCAATCCTCTTTCCGATTTTGGAAACGAATACTTAAGCTATGGCCTCAATAAGAAGTTTTATATAATATAATAATGTTGAACGATAATAAATGTCTGTTTTTGAATAATAAACTGTAAGAAATAAACCTCTAAAATTTGTGTGTCTTTTTGTTTGTCTCCGTTCATCCCTGTTGCTAACTGACTACTAACTCGAATATTATATTTTTGAATGCTATGCGCACTTATTAGCTTAATGAAAACATTCCTTATCTTTCGTTTTTTTTTATCATTGAACTTCTCACTTAATCCAACCTAATACGTGTTTCCTAACTTCTTACTTACCTAACCTATTCCCAAGTCAAATTTCATTTTTTTCTATATCTCAACAGAATAGTTTACATTTAGATAAGACTAAGATAAAAAAATCTACCTCCTTTTTATTTCACCTACAGGTGACACCGGGTAATTCGGATATTGTCATTGCGGAAAGTAAAAACTTTAAAGGTTTAATTTCTTATTATTATTTAAGTAGGAATTACAAATAAAATTGCTGTGAGGTAGAAACAGAAATAAAACTTATGCCACCTACAAGTGACACTGGGGATTGAAGAGTTTAATATCACAGTTGTGCAGAAACCAAACGCCATCTATTAATTATTTTCGAAAATTTGATTTCTACCTTCACAGAAAAATAGGCCCTAAGGTATCCATGCACTTTTGTGGGCGACTGTACGTGTGTATGTCACTCTGAACTCCTCCTAAACGGCTGGATGCCGATTTGGATGAAACTTTCTGTTCAAGTGGATTCGAGAGTGGTTTAGATTTACAATTGGACCCGGTAGGTGGCGCCTGTCCAGGTAGGACGACGCGCGACGTCTGCTAGGTCCGCTAGTCTACATATAATATGTTTATATATGTTTGAACAAAAAAGTAAGTCATCAAAACAACAAAAAGTAAATAGACTCACCTCCATCCAATGTCTTGGTAGCATAAGTATAAACAGTAGAAGCGGTCCCCGCATCGTTTATCGCAGTCACTCTCAGCTGGTACCAGTTTGCGGGAGCGAGAGATCCGACTGCATACGACGTGGGTATGGCCCGGAGTGGTGGAGCTTGGTAGTGGCCCTCGATGTAGCTCCAACCAAGGTTTAGGTCCATGGGCTAGGAGAGAAAGAGTACATTAATGTTTCTTTTTCAGATGCTGAATATTATAAATCGTGAAAAACAGGGTGTGAATATATTAAGAAGGCCTTCCACTAGGTGAACCGATGACCTGGTGAAGATTGCGGGGATCCGCTGGAGGCGAGACGCACGGGACTGGTCAATGTGGCGACACCTGGGGGAGGCCGAAGTCCAGCAGTGGACGTCTTGACGTGTGCTGAAATGATGATGATGACGTCGTATTGTTTGTCCAGAGTCGCGGTGGTGGCGGCCCCGACTTACGAACCCGGGCTGGACCCGCGTGGTGGACTAAAGCCCTTTTCTTTTTCTCAGGATGGGGGTTATGAGTTATGTCCCAGCAGTTGGAACATTATAGGCTGATTTGAAAGTTTTGAAATTAAAAAGTTAATTCCGACAAGGCGCAGTGGTGGTTAGTGGAATATAGATGTGACCGACTGGCGACCAAGAACTGGAAAGAAAAGTTATGGTCGTCTAGCGGCGAGATGGGCAGATGACATTGTTGTAATCGTAGTAATACCCTGGATGGCGCAAGCTGGCACAAGAAGATGGAGCTTGGCACAAGCAAAGAGAAGCCTATACCCAGCAGTGGGTGAAGCCGGGATGTGGGTAGTGAACAACCCGAAAGTTGAAAACGGAAAGTTACATGGCATAAAGTAGATATAAATAAAGAGAGAAGTCCTGACTGACTGACTGACTGACTCATCAACGCCCAGCCCAAACCCTTGGACCTAGAAAGCTGAAATTTTGCACAGAAGTTCCCTTTATAATGTAGACAAGGAATAAGGAAGGATTTTTCGAAATTCAACCCCTAAGGGACCTAAGTAGGGGATGAAAGTTTGTATGGAAAGTCGGTTTTTTTCACGCGGGCGAAGCCGCTGGCAAAAGTTAGTGTAGATATAAATGTTTTCAAAACTAAATAATGATAAAATCAACTTTGCCATATCGTTAAAAGTAAATACCAATTTCCCATTTCGTACACCAACTACTTTCATAATAACAATTTTCTAACTTGTTTGAAAACTTCGAGCATCGCTGTAACACAAAACTTTGTAAAACTTGTTATAAAGAAGGTTTAAAACAAAGCAAAGTATAAACTTGAAGTGGTATCATGACCAAAGAGGTTCAAGATAATAAAGGGTGTAAGGGATAGCCCTCCGTAGAGTGATAGGGGTGAATTAAGTATATCATACTAAGATATTAGTAGTCGCATGCCACCTTGCTAATGGCAACAAGCAGCTGCTGCTGACTTCTGTATCAATGAGAACGCCATGAAGGAGCATCAGGTATCTGGGGCATGCGACTACGGCTGCCTCTATAATAATTTTACTTACAATACGTTAAATTGAAATATACAAATTATCCACTTACTAGACAGACTTAATATCAGACAAGAATTATATTCTTGTTTTCTACTTTTAGGACCGCGGATTTAGGTATTAGTCTGCGATTTTATTCGTAGTCGGGTTTTAGTTTTAAAACTTATGTTTGTGTGTGTATCTGATTTGATCTCATGTGTATTTAGAATAATATTAAAATGTCTGCAATATTGACTCACCGCTTTATTCTCCGCCCGTTGCCAAAGGCTTGAACCAAGGAGTCTGTAGTCCACCTCCCATCTTGTGACGTCACAGCCGCTGTCATCCCATCCACTGAGCTGGATGTATATGTGGGTGGCGTTGCTCCAGAGCCAGTCGGTGGACGGTGGGGAGACTGGTGCTGTGTGGGAAGACAATAATAGGGTAGATGACAAAAAAAATCTAATTAGTCCGCCATATACGACGGCACGGTTAGCGCAGTGGCTCAAGCAATGGACTGCCGCGTTGCGTGTCGCGGGTTCGATCCCCGCACGGAACAAATATTTGTAAGACCTACAGATAGTTGTTCCGGGTCTGGGTATTTGTGTATGTGAGTTTAAATGTTTGTGAACGCACCCACGATACAGGAGAAATTCCTAGTGTGGGGCAACGTTTTTTAGAAAACGAAAAAAAAAAATATAGATTTCCAAAAAATATTGGACACATAATTTTTCTTTTTGCACGTAAAAAGCTATGAAGTCGATACAGTCCTTTGAAAACTCGTGTGACCTTTATTGTAAGATATTATTTTAGTATGACATTTTTTACCGGCGAGTGACGTCACAAGCCCCCCCTCAAATCTTTGACATGTTTTATCTTCGTCAATTTGTATTGATATGATAAAACAAAAATCCGTATCCAATATTTTTCGATAATCTTATAGACGGACTAATTAGAACCATATTTTTTTTTAGGCAGGAAACATCCCTATTGAATAAAAAGAAAATCTTGGTAATGGAGACACAACGTGTCAGGTAAGATGACGAATAATAGAAAAGTATAGAAGAAGAAGATACGCTGACCTCAAATTCATTGAGATACGGGCTAGAGAATGATGAATGATGATGGAGACACAACGGAGCAAACAACAATGGATAAAAGACAGTGGATCCCTATGGAGCAATGGAGTTCTGAAGTGGAGTCCACGTACCGCGAACATAGTGAGGGACGCTCCCTAAAAATACACGGTTGACACAGACAGTCTGGTTTTTTTTTTGTAATGGGGTGGAAAATCCATATCCAGGATGTCCTCCGCCCTGGGGCGAGCGGAGGGGTCTGTCAGACTGACTAAAATCCACCCCGGTGTTCCCTTTCCCACACTTATACTTGATGATGGGAACTACTGCGCCTTCCAAGATCCGGCGAAAGGATCCATCCTTAAGAAAGAATCAATCTACCTACTCATCTAGTTCTCTCGTCAATTTCTACGACAATTTTTTGGTATTTTTGTCATCCAATCATCATAAAAAAACACTTCAAGTCATTGACATGTATATTACTGCGCGGCGCAAGGACTGGGCGGACCGCATGATAAAATGACGCCTCGAACATGGTCCCAAAAAGGTCTTACCTAAACCGAAGTGATTTAGTTCACGATCGGCTATCTTCGGGTGCGTCCGTAAATTTTAAAAGTGAAAATGCCAAGTTGTGTAGTGAAAGGTTGCGTGAACTACGACGCAAAGCGCAACAAAAAAAATTATAACATTTCATACCACCGGTAAGTCAAAAATATGTCAGTAAATCAACATAAAACATTATTTAAAACAGTTTTCATCCCAACTTATTTGTCTTGACGTTTGGCAAAGACGACGCGAGGCCCCGCCCCCACGCGCCGTACGGCTGTACGACATAACTTTGCAGCGGCATGCGTTGTAGGCTTGTAGCCGATGAAATGAAAAGATTTAATTATATAATAGTTTTATTCGAAGGCCAATAAAAATGTTATTATTATTATTAATATATATAAAAAAACTGCAATACACATACTTTTTTTTTAAATTGAAAGCTTTATTTAATTTTTAATCTATTGCATAGATTCTATCGCGGGCCTTGTTGAGTTGAGCGTGGAGAGCGAATCCAGAGATTTCCTAACAAAAATATTCAGTTCAAGATTCAACCAGGTTGCTATGGTTACGGAAAATAACAAGGTTGTCAACTGAGGTTGTCAAATTAAATAATTGTTTGTCTCTCTGCTTTCTCCTTCTAAAATATTCTTACTCTTATTTGTGTACAAAGTGTTTTAAATATGAATAAACAAAGTGCATTTATTAATGAAGAAAGTCACGAAAAAATAGTGAAAGAAAATTAGTGAGGAGTGAGTACTCTTTACACATTCATTTTATTATTAGTACGCATCTATCATAAGTTTTATTGGTTTTTGCATTACTATTCTGCGAATCGGTCTAAAACGATTCGTTTTCTTATAAAATATCTAAAATAAAATAAATAATTTTCATATTTTTCAATGTTATGACACTTACGTCAGCCTGTCAATACTTTTTCTTTTAAATTTTCTGTCATAGAGTTTCTTACTAGCTTACTTAGTCTATGAAGGTTAGTTTTGATTTATATAATGTAGGTACATCGCGCGAAATTCGAAGATCAAACTCTTAATATCGTTATTTTTGTTCAAATTTTTTGAATGAATAATTATTTTGGTGTGTAATTACACTATTAAAACCTAATTATTTATATCTATTATTGCATAAGTTGATAAAAAATGCTATGCAATAGATTTACCGCGGCAGTATCCGAGTGCCACACGTTTTTTTTTATACCTCGATAATACCACGCCACGCCGCTCATACAAGGTTACGTTTACGAGCAGCCTGAGTAGTTCTTAAAGATGGCGTCAGTGTTTCACTATAGGGGGAACGCATCGAGCAAAATGTTCGGACGACCATATCTTTAGTTTTATATCTATGCTTCAAGTAATGAGTTTTTCCAACTACGATTTGTTCCAAATCGAAAACAAGCCAATTCCGATATCCTAGTAACACTGGCTACAAATAGTTCTATCATAGAAAACTAACACATATTCACATTGACGTAAATTGTAATATTGAAGTAACTCCCGATGAGTAATAATACTCGTACGTGCTAATCGACTGGTCCGAGAAATTAGGACAGAGCCGTCTTTAAAGGGCCTATATCAACACTAATGGTTAAACGTGATTCTCTTGTGTAAATAGTGACCATTATTCTTTTTTTTTCTAGTACTATTTGTGATAGTATTTTTTGGGTGGTTTTCAGTGACCTTGAAGAACTCTTGCTGCTTCAATTCAGTTTCTAGAAGAAGAATCTGCGTCTAATAACAACGACATTACGATGATATTATTATGATGTTGCCTGAATAAGGTGAGACCTAATGTTATTAGAATATAAAGGGTCAAATCACGGAAGATATCCCGTAAGTGACATTTTAAATATAATATAAAGGGTGTTAAAATACTCTTTAAGTTAAGTTTATAACTTTAGTTTAATTACTTTCATGACCTCTTTACTATTCTCAGTATCCATCAGCACAATATTTGGAGTATGCTACATTGAGTTGTACCGTAAAAGGCAACAAAGTTAAGAAAAAGCTGTGTAGGAAAATGAGAATGTACCTTTATAGAAGAGCTTTGTCTTTCTGATTCGACAATTATCCACCAGTGGTGGCGGCCCCGACTTACGAGCAGTAAGTCGTGGGTTCGAACCCAGGCAGCCGCATTATACTTTGTGTAATTTATTTTATCGCCACTGCTCTCAAAACGGCGAAGAAAAACATCGTGAGGAAACCGATATGTCTTAGAACCAAAAATTTGAAGACATGTGACATCTGCCAATTCGCACTGGCCCCGCGTGGTGGATCATAGCCCATTCCCTCTCATAAAGAGGAGACCTGTCCCAGCAGTGGGAATATTACAGGCTGATGATGATGAATATTGACATAACGTAGTTTTTAAAACTCACCTCCACCCAACGTAGTAACATCGATATGCGCCGGAGCAGAAGTCCCAACACTATCAGTAGCGGTAACCCTCACTGAGTACTTGGTGCCACACTTCAGGCCCGCCAGTGTGTGTGTCTGTACTCCTGGGAGGCGATTCTCTCTTGTTACTGGCCAGGCTTCTTGCCAGAGACCGTCGTTTTCTCTCCAAGTGAGGTTGTAACCTGGTTGGGAGGAAGTTTCATATATATTAGTTACTAGCTGACCCGGCAAACGTTGTTTTGCCATATAAAAAAAAAAAAATAGGGGGATGAAAAATAGATGTTGGCCGATTCTCATAGATACCGGATAAGCACAAAAAATTTCATCAAAATCTGTCAAGCCGTTTCGGAGGAGTATGGCAACGAAAACTGTGACACGAGAATTTTATATATTAGATTTTGTTTCTGAAAGGAATCTTGAGATAAAACTTCTTCTTTACGTGTTTCCTGATGGAAAAACAGAATAACGTTTTTCCCGACTTGGAATAGAACCCAGGACCTCATCGAGTCTTCAGCAGACACAATTACGACCACTACACCGAGGCAGTCAAGTCAAAAAACGCTATGGATATTGTACATTGATAAAAGATAAAAATCTATAATTTTTAACGGAATGGTTACTCAATCCGAAAACTGAAAAAGACTTCTAAGTTTAAGCCGTTCTATATACGCCGTGACGTGACAAGGATAGCATGACTATTCAACGGATACACTCTTAAATATTTATGTTTATTTTTAGAATTTTATAGAAGCAAGTCTTAAAAATAAAATTTTCAATTTGGGATTTTATGATCATAGAATTCAGAATCGAGAATAAGGAATGCACACGAACGTAAAATTTTGTTTATGCAGAAAAGTCTTTAAACAATCCTGTGCTTAAATAATCCTTTGAATAAATCACACATTTTTTATGATGATTTGGATGAAGAATATATTCCGTCAACGAAAAATTCAAAAATGTTTTGTGTGTCATATATAATGTGGGTCGTAAATATTATAATTATCGAGAGCTTACTGCTAAAACCTGCTAAGTACAGTCATAGCCCAGCATTTCTCTCTCTCGTTAGAAAACATTGTGTAGACACTCAGTCTAGCAAATAAAATCATTGTGATAATCTACAATTAAAAATACTTACTAATACCAAATCCCATCGAGTCGTTCCCATAAGACCTTATTTCGTCCCACTCCACCACAATATAGTCCTTGTAAGGTGTAGCTCTCAACGTCGGTGGGTCAGGCAACGGTAGGACTTTGACCGTAAATACTACTGAGTCAGAACCGTATAGGTTTTTGGCTAGGCAAGTGTAGTTGCCACTTAGCGATTGGTCTATACCTAGAAAAAAAAAATGTTTTAGTACATAAAAAATAACCGAGTCGGGGTGCCCTAAGTCCCGAACTCGCTTCGCTCGCTCTTGCATCAAAGTTTTCCTATTATCGGGTTCGCAGGGTATGTCGGGTCTCAGTACATACTCAGAGGAAGGAGGAGGACTATCCCCGCTATACTTACAAACAGCAAGAATTTTATACATTTCCGATTGCTATTTAGGAAATGTATAGATTTACCAGGAAAAGTGCATATTACAAAATATATCATAGATTTCCTATCTATTTTAGGAATTGTACACATTTCCTAGGAATTGTATACAATGACGGATTACACACTTTTCCGTTAACACATACATACATTATAGTATCAAACCTGTCATCCCAAAGAGCTAGGTAAAGGTGTACTTAGTGGCACACCCACATTTAGCACGTTTTGTTTTAAGTCTCATGTAATAGGGAGTGAGCAGGTAGTGAGTGACCCGGAAGTCGGACAACCATTCTTCGGGTATCATATTACTCAGTACTAACTAGGTTGTGGAGTTCAGGTACATGAAAAGTACTGGTATTCAGCAGCAAACGACTTGAAGCCGACCCCGACATAGTTGGGAAAAGGCTAGGCAAATGATGATGATATGACAGTGGGCGAGTCTATTGCCGTCAAACAGGTACACAGACGTCTGCTGTCTGGTACTAAGAAATTCATGCTGAAAGAACCTATAACATTTGGCTCGACGTGGGAATCGAATCTAACATCTATATTACTCACTACACGCTTTGCGTCCAGAAGAACATCGAGCCAGTAAATGTCTGAGTAAGGACTTTCTAGAGTATAAAGAAAACTTATATTTAATTTAGCCCTATAAGGTAACGATATTAAGTTCACAAGTTCTTTCAAAAAGTTCAAAGATTACAAAATATTAAGTTATGTCAAATATTTCTAAGTTGAAACATAAAATATAGTAAATAGGTACTCATTTTCTGCTCAGACTTTCGGAATTTAAGTTATTTCTCTTTCCAAAGTCTAGCGTCAAAAGGATTCTAAATATTTCATAATTAAATGGCTAGTTTACTAAAGTAGGGCAAATATTTTGCTAAATGAAAAACACGAATTGAGTTAGATAAAGAAGAGACAAACATTGCGAGGGTTCCCTTTTTTTGGAGGGTAGGAAATCATCAAATGACTCCTCCCGCTCTGGGCAGAGCGGTAGGTAGTGTCAGACTTCTACTGACTAAAAACCACCCATGTTCCTTCTTAGCCCTTTGTGTCGAGGCCGCCGTATCTCTTTCGAACAACCCGCAGCCCCGCCGGGATCGTGAGGGTTCCCTCAGATGATGTTTCAATTAGCATGCCTAAAAGATATTTCTCGAAGGCATGTAAAACCAAATTCAGAGACCCATCACATGCGCGGCATAAAAACTCTGACACCAGGAGAGGCAGTAATCACACGAAAATAAAAACTAAAAACAGACCTTAGATATCTATTAACATAAAGCTCAATTTACTTACTCTTAATCAGCAAACTATCATCCCGATTCCTCGTGAACCTCGGGTGGTGAGTGATGATATTCTGGTTGTGATACCACACGGTCCTCGGAGGCGGGGATCCGACGCTCCTACATTCTAATAGCAAGGAGTTTCTAACTGCCACTGTTATCTCACCGCCGAGGGATGCAACTCCGGCCACAACTGTGTGAAGAAGTTTCAGTGTTAGAATAAGTTAGGGAAACCATGGAGTTGGGATCCAAACGTGGATGTTCTTTCTTTTTTAGATGTGGATGTGTGTATGAGTAGAGGAAGCCAAATGAAACGATGAATGTACTGTGTTAAGAATGATTTGTAAGAAAGGAGGTGTCTCATAACATCTTATGAGACACCTTCTTTCTTACAAATCATTCTTAAAGAAGAGAAACTTCTGCGAGAAATAGAGAAGTGTCGAAGATGAAGACATGAGAATGATAATTATGAAATATTCGCCGATGGCTTCTTTGAGCCGGTTAAAATAAGCTTTGATTCTATGAACATAAAGTTATTAATCATTTTTCCTGTTTTGTTCTTGTTACTCTCAAAAACGGTGAAGAAAAACATCGTCAGGAAACCGGCATGTACTAGAACCAATAAAATGTAACATCTACGAACCCGCACAGGGCCCGCGTGGTGGTTTATAGCCCATTCTCTCTTATATCAAGGCCTGTATCCCACCAGTGGGAACTTGAAAGAATAATTATGCTATGTTATGTTTCTGATTGGCTGAAGTCGACTCCCCGTTACCAAGTCAGCTTTCAATACGTTTATTTTGTGTCGGAGTAAACGGTGTTAAGCTAGATTACTATGGAAAGTGTGAACAATGCCGCATCCAGGAGCATCCGGTGAGTAGTTTCTATGCTCTGTGGGAAAAACTTTGCGACCATTGGCTGTGAGAAAAGTGAGTAAAATAGTTCATTGTTATTATTATTATTGTTATTGTTTTTTGTTAGTTTTGTTTTACATTGATACTTAAGTTTGAACTTTGAACTTCAGTCAAGAGTTATATTATTATTATAGTTATTTATCGTTTGAGGGATTAAGTGCGTGTTAGATTTTTTGAACGCGCAAGATGTGGCGTGCATATACGTAACTTAAGTCTGTTACCGCTCTAAACACTGGTTTGTAAAGTCCCAGAAAAATCAACCACTTTCAGATTGAAAAGTTTTTAAATAAGCTTCAGAATTGTGTTTTCGAATAAATAATAATATAATAATAATATTCCACAACTATCACACAACGCCATCTAGTCCCAAGCTAAGCAGAGCTTGTGTTATGGGTACTAGACAACTGATAAACATACTTATATATTTCTAAATACATACATATTATAGATAAATTACACCCAAAAATAAATGTTTAACAACAGACGTATTGCCCGAAATACCAAAGCGAAAATCATTTCATTCATTCCTTTGTTTTAAATGCCGCTCCGAATTGAGCCTTTATTTATCCTGTGTGCGATTGCAAACATGAACCAGAAGGGATCTTGTGAAACTACTGGTAGGCAAGACAAATATTTGTCAAAGCGATCGTAAGATAAATAGTTCGTACAACATTCATACGTATACACACTTCAAAATTATCTGGGGATCAACGACGTTTTAGAATCTCGTCGCAATTGAGGATTATTATTTAATTTCAGGTTTTTTTTGCCTGCTCTAGACCTCAATCACGTCTGATAGAAAGCTAAAAAATGTGAGTATGTAATGTGATAACAGTTGAGAATGTTCATTATCGCGAAGAACGGTACTCCGAAATCGTGATATGATGAATCGTGAACCATGTAGTATGTAATGGTATGAATTTTGAATGAAACTGTAATGTAACTTGTTGGTAATCCAAATAAATAAATATGATCTAATTAACATTCTCAACTCAGTACGTCGTCGTCATAGCGTACAGTCAACGGCACTAATTAGTATACACTTAGCAACGTTAAAAAGCAATTTTGATTGATTTATTATTATTTATATTATATTTATTAATTATTTTTATATTATTATTTTTTTTGTATTGATTTCATTTACAGTTTACATAGTGAAACTTATTTATATCCCCATCATTTTATATCCCCTATTATCATATCAAGAGGGTCATTACAAAGTTGCAATCATTATTTTACGAGAAATTCACATTTAAACTTTACCAAGTGTATACATATAATTGCTCGTGACTGTACATTCTGATTCACGTAATTCGAACTTACAAATGTAAACGGTATTTTAAACTTCGGAGTTCAGTAATACAGTCATGTAATATGAATAATCTGGACATACCTCTTTGCGAAGGAGTATTAGTAACCCTTCTGCTCTCTGGACCCTCACCGACAGCAGTACTGGAGGTCACCCAGACATCGTACTGTCGACCTTCGATCAGTCCCTTTAGTTCCAACGTCTGCGACTTCTCGTACGCTTCAGCAGAGCTCTGGACGTCCACTCTGATTGCTTGAGGGCCGTCGTTGCTAGAACAAAAAGATTTTATGTAAAGTGGTGTAAAGGTGACGAGAAAGTTATGAGAGAAGTATAGTAAAAATATTATATCACATGTAATCCCAAGCCCGTAATCCCAGAGGGGTTAGGCACAGGCGTACCCTATTAGTAGGTACACCCACAATTTGTCCAGTTATATTTAAGTCCCACATAATAGGAGTGAACCTATTGCCACCAGCCGGCCACGAATGCAAACCGCGTGGCTGATTTTTTTTTTTTTTTTTTAAATTAAATATTCGTGATGGAATAACTCAATAACACTTTGCTCAATTTGGGAATCAAACCTAGGACCTCATGCACAGTAGTCGCGCTTGCGTCCACTAGACCAACGAAGCAGCTGTTGAAGAATACGGGAATGGATTAAAAATAACTAGTCCGCCATATTCAATTTAGAATGCCGTAACTTAGCCAACTATGCATTGTCATCCAAAATTTCAGCTCAATTGGCCACCGGGATATGAAAAATTGAAAAGTTAAAATTGACTTTTAACTTTTAAGATTTTTATATATTTAACTGTCTAGTGACCCGCTCCGGCTTCGCACGGGTACAAATAAGATACTAAAACCTTCCTCTTGAATCACTCTATCTATTAAAAAAAACGGCATCAAAATCCTTTGCGTAGTTTTAAAGATTTAAGCATACAAAGGGACATAGGGACAGAGAAAGCGACTTTGTTTTATACTATGTAGTGATAAAACAATTTTAAAACTCTTTCAAAGTACACATATCACAAATCACTTACCTAGCAGTAGGCTTACAATATACAGTATAGTGCAGGAGTCTTCCATTAGGCTGTCGAGGTCTCTTCCAACTGACTAGGAGGGTAGTTGATGATTGAGCTAAGAGCTTTATTTCTGCTGGCGACTCCGGGACTAGCGGGAGAAAAAGGATTAGTGTGAAATTACATTTTTAGATTTAAAGTAATATAACTAGCCAATGCCCGTGGCTTCGACCGCGTGTATGTCAGTTATCGCAACCAATGCCGTTTATCGCAACAAAAAATAAAACTTTTCACCCTCCTTTCAACCATAGCCCATATCCTGCCTGCCTTAGGCTCTAGTCTATTCAGACTACATCTGTACCAAATTTCATTTGAATCGGTTCAGTGGTTTTGATGTAAAAGAGAGTTACTTTCGCATTTCCGTGACATCACAGTGGGCCCTATCAGAATACCAGCGCTGCGGTATTTGTTTTCATTGAGATAGGAGCCTTTTTGGCCTCGCACAGGTCTCTTATTTAGCTTTATATTCTTTTTTGTTATTATTATTTTTTGTAGTTCCTGCGCTTGTCCCAAATAAATGTTTTTCTTTCTTTCTTTCTTCGTTTACAATATTAGTTAGGATCATGCCAGCCCAAAGGATTAGGATGAGGTGTACCAATAGGCAGCCACATATCGCCAGTTATGTTTAATTTTCATAATAATAAGGAGCTTCACTATTACCATAAACCAGAAACTCTAAAATTCTGAGAAATCCCTAATGGAAAATCTAAATAACGCTTTGCTCGACCTGGGAATCGAAACCAAGACCTCATGCTAAACAGTCGCAGTTGCAATTACTAGACCAACGAGGTAGCTTTATTTTCAATTTCATTGTCAAATCAAGTTACATAAAAAAAAAAACGTGTGGCACTCGGAGACTGCCGCGGTAAAGCCATTGCATAGAATTTTTTATCAATTATTTAATTTGTCAACCTCAGTTGACAACCTTGTTATTTTCCGTAACCATAGCAACCTGGTTGATCACAATATTTTCGTTACGGAATTTCTGGATTCGCTCTCCACGCTCAAGGCCCGCGATAGAAGCTATGCAATAGCTTAAAAAAAAACTGTCTCTACATTTACTCTACATAGAGCCACAAAAACTCACCATCTTGCAACGTAGAACATATAATAGGAAAGGAATACGGCCCCAGCCCATAGTTAGAGAACCCGGCCACTTTGACGGTATAGTTGGTGAATTTGTAGAGTCCCTGCAGCCGAAGTTCCGTCACTAGTGAGGTAGAGTTCAGCCATTGTCGACCTGTTGGATAGATTTACATAATGAGGAGACGGCACGGTAGTGATTGCTTTGTGTAGAGTTCGGTAGAGACCTGTTTTTGTTTGTGGTCAACGGCGTGGAATGTAATGGTAATTTTAACTCTATGATCAGTTTGTTACGTAGAGTCGCGGAATAAAAATTGTAAGCAAATAAATGTCAATGTTTAAAATTTTAAGCAAATTAATGTATTGACATTAATTAGATATTAAGTAGACCAGTTTTTTTATGCCTATTTATTTTTGTTCCACAAGTGTACATTTTGTTGTGTACGAGTATACTCCTGTCTATCATCTTCCATTTTAATTTTCGTATAACAGCAGCCTAAAGGTTAGTTAGCAAATATGCATACTTCGAATTTCTCAACGAAGAGAAATTCCTGATGGAACCTAAAAACACTTGGTCCGATCCGGGTATCGGACCCAGAACCTCATGCTCCGCAGTCACACTTGCGACCACTTGACCAACGCGAATGATAAACGCTATTTTTTAAAAAAAAAAAACTGTCTTTTAGTATTCAACCATTTTTTACTTACCCTGAGCAGCATATAGCACAGTATATCCAATGAGCGCGCCAGCTTGCTTGTGGGGAGGTATCGGCTGCCAACTGACACGTAATGCTGATGACGTCACACCTCCACACTCCACTGATGATGGTCCTTCTTCAGGAGCTGAGACCAAAGGAAAACATGTTCTATTATATGCTGCGTAAAACACTGTGCTTAATAATATTCCAATCAGACGGGATTCTCAAGCCATTTGGTTAACCAACGAGGTGACATTTATGCCACTTGAGGTAATGTGCAACTGCACAGCCCAGCACAGCACGATGAGCTGGAAAGATGTGATCGTGCAAGAGTATGAACACATTGTCATGTTGCTTCCCACACTGATAGCCTACCTATCTTCCTTAAAAACAAAGATATGCGGTCTGGGAGTCTAAAATGGCCACTTTAGCAGATCATAATATGAATTGACCTTTCAAAATAGTAACTGCGTCTGTGACCATTTTACGAATTTAACGCAATTCACATTGTTTTCCTATTATTACTTACCTATGATCTATTTTCCTTAATGGTCCCAGACGCTGTTACTATTATGAAAGGTCATTTTACGCTTTTTGACGCAATTCCTATTATGATCTGCTAAAGTGGCCGTTTTAGACCCCCTGGTCGGTGCTACCGTCAAACCATTGGATTTCCATACAGTTTAAACGCCGACGGTGACAATTAGACTTTATAGAGAAGGCTCCTACCTAAAAAAAGAAGCTGATTGTAACAACACTGAAGTAAAACTAACAAACCTACCATACCATACGATAACAAAACAATACCACAATTCCCTTTACTAATACAGCCACACATTCAAAATACGCTAGTAACGATAACACCAATTACAAATAAACAAAGCAGAAGCCAGCGTCTTCCATTTTGTTCCTCAACTCATACATAAATGGAACGCCTTAAGTTGCCAGTTAAACAAAACACAGTAATGATAATTAGAGAAAACTTTCCCTGTGTAAAGGTTGGCGTACAGTTGTAAGACCGCGACTCTGTTCACTTCCACTGCACCTCTTGAAAGCACACTTTTCCCAATCACGATCAACTGTTGAGCCCGCCCACACACGGGTTATAGGCGGAAGCAACCACGACTTAACGTTACGAGACGAACGATTTACGAGACGAACGACTTACGAGACGAACGACTTACGAGACGAAAGACTTACGAGACGGAACGAATTACGAGATGAACGATTTACGAAACGATCAACTTACGAGACGAACGACTTACGAGACGAAAGACTTACGAGACGAACGAATTACGAGACGAACGACTTACGAAACGAAAGACTTACGAGACGAACGAATTACGAGACGAACGACTTACGAAACGAAAGACTTACGAGACGAAAGGCTTACGAGACTCCGTAGTCTCGCAGTAATCTGGTAACCGACCACTAGCATACTGCAAGACTTTGGAGTCTCGCTTCGACCGATCCAGCACAAGCAAGTGGTCGGCTCTGCCGTAAGTTCAGTGACAGCCGTTTACTAGCTGGTTCCAAACCGAGTTGAGATGGAAACCCAAGACACACCTTTGAATCTGATTTTCGAGGATCCATGTGTGTGTTTGTGTGAACATAGTGAAGAAACCAGCATGCCTAATAGATATTTCTCAGCGGCATGTAATTAAAAGTCAGAGGCCTATTGGGGACATCAAAACTCTGGCACCAGGTCAGAAAGTATGACTAACCATACTGTTACTGTTAGCCTATGTCATCCAACTGCTGGGCAAAGGCCTCCATGATTTCCAAATTTTGCGATCCAGGGCCAATACGATGCACACTGTGGAGGCGTGCCCTGCTTTGGCAGAGCCCCGCCGTGTTCTCGTAGCGGCGGTCGGCGGCGGCGACCTCTCGCGTCCGGCCCTGGTGCAAGCCATGGTCCGGGGTGAAGAGGAATGGGACGCCGTCGCCTCCTTCTGCGAAGCAGTGATGCTAGCGAAGTAGGTGGCGGAACGAGAGAGGGAGAGAACATCTCAACGTCCCAGCCGCCGCGGAAGGCGCTCCGGGCGTCGGGGGGCACGCGATGACCTCCGGCCACCGTAGACGCGGGCCTGTGGACGGTGAGTAACGGGCTAGCTCGCCGTCCGGCCGTCGTCATGACGGCAACAGACCGTGTCGGCGGCGCGTACGTGTTCCACGCGCGCCTCAAAGAGATGTCAGCAAGGAGGGGCCCGCAAGGGCCGACGCCCGTCGGGGCTGTGGTTTGTCGAAAGGTTAACGCGGCTCCGACACAAGGCCGAAGAAGGAACATGGGTTTGGTTTTTAGTCAGTAGAAGTCTGACACTCCCCTTCGCTCTGCCCAAGAGCGGGGGGGGGGGGTTATTCGATGATTTTCCACCCACCAAAAAAAAAAAGGGCCAATACGATAAAAATAATAATCGTAACAATACTTTTTACTGTACATTTCAGTATGAAATTTCTTATATAGAAAACACGAACGGCTCAGGTTGAGGCGACGCTGATCTCAAGCAGAACGTATAACTGTGCGTTTGCCTTTATCCAGAAGTTTAAAGTCAAACATTCAGTAAATTACAGCACTTGGAGCAAATGTATGAAACTGCTAACGAAGTTTAGTGTTGTAAAAACAGTAACTGTGTTTTCTAGCTTATTGTCTAGTTTGCTGATTTTATATGCTCAGTTTTCTTGCTTGGGAAGCTACTGGTTTTGGAACGGAGTTTATTTTCGCACGTTATCGTTCTTATTTGTTTGAGGGCTAAGAGGCTGGGCTGGGGATGTCCACAGCGCGGCCTCGATATATAGGGCTAAGAAGGAACGCGTTTGGTTTTTAGTCAGTAGAAGTCTGACACTCCCTTTCGTTCTGCCCAAGAGCGGGAGGGGTTATTTGATGACGACTGTGCAGTAGAACTAGTGGGAATGATCCGATTTTCCACCCAAACCCAAAAAAAAAGAAAAAAAAGGGCTAAGGGACCGAAAATGTTCTATTAAGTAAGACAACACCAAAATCTTTTTGGAGTGAATTTTGAGGTGATTTCGATCACTAAGAAGCTTTTTCAATCTATCCAGCTTGTCGTCAATTTACTAGTTGCCAATTTACAGTACAATTGACCGTTATATTCTAACATAATTTTACGCGAATGAAAGTCGCGGGGAATAGCTATTTCTTGTGAGTGTTCTTGTGAAGTTTATAACTTGTTTACATCCAAATTATAGAAAACTTAACAGTTTTCACGAACAAGACGTGGGCGGCAGGCTTGTTCATTTACGAATTTCTTGGAATTTGGTTACTATACAAAGTACAAAGTCCAAACTTAATCCTATTTCGTATAATTATTAATACTGATATTATTAATGTACCTTGTTGCTCTAGTGGTCGCAAGCGCGACTACCGAGCATGAGGTCCTGGGTTCGCTTCCCGGGTCGGGCAAAATGATATTACAGTTTTTCAATCAGTAATTTCTCAGTAGGACCCACTGAGTCTGAATTTATGCCCGGTTGGTGGCGATGGGACTTATCCCATGTAAAAGGAGGTGAGCCTATAACTGGCAGAATGTGGGTAAACTATTAAGAAAGAAAGAAAGAAAACATATTTATTTAGCACAATATGCCACAAGTGCAGACAACAAACAATAAAAAATGAACAAAAAAAGAGTGTGTGCATCTCACGGCTGCGCCAAATAGGACCAGTTCAGCAAACTGCCGAGCAGCTAGCGCCCGACGCTGGTTTTCAACTGGCCCTGAGATGGTGACGGAACGAACGTAAAACAGTTTTATTAGGTACACCTCTGCACCTCTGCCTATCGCGTTGGGGATTACAGGTGTTTTATTATTTATTTCTTTGCACGCAGATTAAAGGTGAAAGGTAGACCTTATTTTTATCTCTGTAATAAGGTACAGTAGTATAATTCGCCACCTTTAAACAGATGAAGTCACTGGAACAACCTACGCAAAATAAACATCTAAAATTAGGTCCAAAATTGCCTGACATTTTACTGCGAAACTTCCAAACAAACCCACAAAGTATGAAGAAGGAGGCGCGGTCTAAAACTGTTTGGAACTTTTCTCCTTAAACAAAGTAGGTTGTCTGGAACGAGGCGAAGAAAAACCACAAGTTTTATTGAACAAAGTTTGCTGTCAAGCTCTATGGGTTGACGTTATGAGCTACTTATTTAGTTCCACAAACAAGTCTTGGAAAGGAACTTTTGTTGAATGGAAGATATTTTTTATATTCTAAGCTTTTATTTAACTGGCCGTGTTAGTTAGTATGTATTCATCATCAGTCCATAATGTTCCCACTGCAGGGACTCAGGCCTCCTCTCTAGGAGAGGGATGGGCTATATTATCCACCACGCGTGCTCAGTACGGGTTGGTACATGTCACATGTCTTTGAATTTTTTCCCGATGTTTTCCTTCACCATTTTGAGAGCAGTGGTGATGAAATAAATTATACAAGTCTGGGCTCGACTACGACTTACTGTTGGTAAGTCCGGGCCGCAACCACTGGGCCACCACGGCTCAAATGAAATAACGACTTATTATTTATTGTATATTATTAAATAATTATATTAATAACACAATAGAGTGAGAAATAAACAAATCCCATATCTCCAAAAACACCTTAATACAAAAACATAATAAAAGGTAAGGAGTAATTATAACAACAACATAAAAGTTACAAGAATTCTAACGTACACGATAAAGGTTTACGAGGAGAAGTTTGTTCTGCCAAACTTTTGGTAATTTACATAGTTGATGTAAGATAACATCACACAAAATATAAAGGTACGGAAGGTTAGCTCTCCACAAATGCGATATTTTTTTTTGTTCTAGAGTCTAGACCATACCCGGAAACCTCCTAGTTATGGAGATATTGGGGGGCAGAGTTTAAAATTTTTGACAGCTGTTTTTGTAAATACTAGTTTTTCAGATTATAACTTTGGTTTAAATTACGTCTATGACCCATTTACTATTCAAAGCATCCACTAGCACAATGTTTTAAGAGTGCTACATTGAGTTTTACCGGAAAAAGTGATTTTTGACCCCAAAAAAAAACTTTTCCCAGCAAAAATGTTTGCGTAAGGGTACTTAGTTTGATGTCCAGAATGCTTGGTTGACGGCTGTGTGAAGGGTTAATTTACACCCTGTATAGTAGCCTGATCTTTAAAATTTTGACTTTCAATAACTCCATAGCAAGTATCGTTCTCAGATACCATGTGAATATCGGCATTGTTAAGGTGGAAACGCCTGGGTAGCCCGCGAAAATCTGAATACCGCGTCTATACTCAACTGGTGCTTCCTACGTAAGTATCTTTTTATATGTGATACACGAGTACATACTAGTACTAACAGCGATCTACATATAAATCAAACACCGTGTAACGTTGGTGCTCTTAACCTTCTATAACAACCTACTTAGTGATAACATTTTCGAGGTACTCATAATGAACGGTGTGATAATGTTCTTGAAGATGGTAGCTTATCTGTTACGGACTAATTTGGAGATTTAAGGTTCTAAATTGGTGGAAGCAATGTTTTTTTTTGCTTTAAAATACTTTGCTGAATGGCTTGTAAAGAAAATATTGTCGGATTGAGAAAGACGGCGATAAAAGTTAAAGAACTGAAAGGTTATTGTGAAACTTCATAGAATTAGAAATAAAAGTACTTTGACGGTTACAACGGAAATAGAAAAATGAGAAATTTTAGGTAGGTACGGACGCTAACACATCAAGTTACAGACGAGAAACAGACAAAAGACAGAGAAACTGACAAGTTGCACAGCGATAAAGCTGAAAATCAATTTAAGTGACATTAACCTACTATTAGCTTGATGTGGTATCTGTACAATATTTATCACTACTAGTACATATTATAAAACAAAGTCTTCCGCCGCGTCTGTCTGTTTGCGATAAATTCAAAAACCACTGCTCCGATTTTAATGCTGTTTGCACCCATGGATAGAGTGGTTCTTGAGGAAGGTTTTAGTATATAATTTGTCAAGTTCCGACACCCATGCGGGCGTAGCCGCGGGCATCAGCTAGTTGCAATGTAAAGAGGAATTAGTAGACCAAGCAAGGTTTGGTTGATGGCAGTAGTCTCCAAGGACTGGAAAAAGAAGTGTTGGACGTCTGGAGGCTAGATGGACAGATCGCCATTGATGAAATATCCTGGATGAGTCTGGTACAAGAGCACGGAGCATGGCAGAAGCACTGAGAAGCCTATATCCACCCGTCGGGGCTGCGGGTTGTCCGAAAGAGATACCGCGGCCTCGGCACAAAGGGCTAAGAAAGAGCATGGGTGGTTTTTAGTCAGTAGAAGTCTGACACTCCCTACCGCTCTGCCCAGAGTAATTTGATGATTTCCCACCCTCCAGCAGAAGTTGCAGTCGGGCCTTGGATGATGATGAATGAAGAATCATGTTCACGATGAGATTTGAGAGACAAAAGATAGAACAATGTTAACTAATGGTCTTGTAGCCGTCGAACTTCTTAATCCAAGTTTCCGAACTAATAAAACAGGGAAAAACATCCGGAAAAGAAAAGACTAATTGATTCTGAAAGAATAAGGATTTTACACAAACCTTGTTAGAATGATTGTCTTCGAAGTTTTACCTAAAGACTCCAAGTAACAATTAGTGATAATATTCAGATGAATTCACCAAGTTAAGCAAGCAAGAAAAGTTATGGCACAGGAAACAAATGATTAATCTAAAAAAAAGGTCTTAACGAAGCCGAAAGACACTTCCGATTATTTTTTGTTCTAGACTGCACTTGGGATCCTTCCAGTTACGAAAGTATTAGGGTTTTTTTTTGAAAGGGCAGGAAATCATCAAATGACTCCTCCCGCTTTGGCCGGAGCGGTAGGGAGTGTCAGACTTGTACTGACTAAGAACTACCCATGTTCCTTCTCAGCACTTTGTGTACGGAGCCGCGGTATCTCTTTCGCACAACCCGCAGTCCCGACAGGAGATATTAGGGGTTACTTTTAATACCTCCTTGATCCCCGTACTATTCAATGTTACATCCATCAGCACCATGTTTTGAGTGCTTTATGTTGAGTCCTACCGCAAAACGTGATTTTTCACCAAAAGAAAAAGTCGTTTCCCAGCAATATTGTTTTCACAGAGCTACTTAGTTAGATGTACAAAAAGCTTGGTTGACGGCTTCGATCAAGGTCGGTTTAATAGTCCTCCTGACCGTTTTTCGGCCACGGCGGTCAATCCCAGCGGAGATTAGTCATCGGCGCGGGAGATATTATAGTGCACAAGTGTGTGCGCAGGCACAAGTGCACTCTCTGTTCCCTTTTCTCTCATAGTCCGATGGGACGGCAATCCGACACGACCGGAGAGAGATCAGGCGCAGGACCAACGGCTTAACGTGCTTTCCGAGGCACGGGGGTATTATACCACCAACTTCCAAACTCCGGGCTACTACTGGGAAATTTCTAATGAAAAACCCAATAGCACTTTTTGGCCGACCCGGGAATCGAACCCAGGACCTCACGCTCTGCAGTCGCGCTTGCGACCACTAGACCAATCAGGCAGTTGCCAAGGTCGGTTTACACATTAAGTCATGAGTCATAACGACGACCTTAACCTTCCCTCATCTCCTTCTCCTCTCTTACCTTGTTTGATGTATCTCTTTTACTGAGACGCCCACAATCTTTTGTACAGTACCCGGCGATAAATATCGCACATTGACCTTTGGAGAAACTATGTACGAAATGACTGTTCGAGCTCTCTTTTCCGCTGTGTTTTTATATAATAACTGCCGCAAGCTAAGTCGGTTCGAAAATGTTTCACGGCAAGCTAAATACAAAATAAGAACTTAATTAACGAATAAATGGCATTGATTTTTCTAAAGGTCGATGTGCAATATTTATCGCCGGGTACTGTACGTTTCGCGATTGAGAAAATAGTCTTTAGTTAGTCGTTTCTTCGTCGACAAAGGACACGTACTTACCTGTATTTGTATACCATTTGATTAAATCATCAATGTCACTTACCCCCTTCTCGTGTGTCCTGGAACAGAGGAACGGAGAACGGTCCCGACCCGGCGCTGTTAAATGCGGCTACTGACACTGCATACCTGGTTGAAAGGAAATTAGATGTGGTTATATAAAATTGTATCACGCCTGTAAATTGCGTGGGTACAGCAGATGTCTACCTATTAGTATACCCACATTTCGCCAGTTATGTTTAAGTAACATGTAATAGGGGCTGAACCTATTACCATCAACTGGCCACAAATCCAACATGGCTGCTACTGAGAAATTCGTGATAAAAATCGTGAGAAAAATCTGTTTCTGAAGTCGGTGACTTTTGTTTGTTTGATTTCATTTTTTTGTCACCGACTTCAGAAACTGATTTTTCTTCTAAAGTTTATTTTTCACTTTTTGTGTTTATTTTTGAAGTCAGTTTTATTTTTTGTTAAAAAGTTTTTATTTTTCACTTTTTAGTGGTTCACATGTTCATGGGTCATAATGTGGACAATGTAGTTTTTTTTTTTGAGTTTTGTTGATTTTTCAAAAACCGCTTGTCCGATTCCGATAAAAAAATGATTTGGGAAGTATACCCTTTCCAACAAAAAAATATTTTTTCGAATCGATTAGCAAGTGACGGAGTTATGTCCGAACAAACATAAAAAAATATATATATAAACATCCGAATTGAGAACCTCCTTCTTTTTTAGAAGTCGGTTAAAAACCGAACAACGCTTCGCCGACCTGGGAATCGAACCGAGGAGCTAATGCTCAGTAGTTGCGATTGCACTGGACCAGCGAGGCAATCAACCAATTTAATTCACCAGTTACGTTGGTTAGTCAGTTTCGCTGATTTTTTTTTTTGTGAACTAGACTTCCAGTGTTGACCACCCAATTTTTCACCCCAAAAAAGGCCGCATCCCAGAATAATGTCTGAGTAGAATTACTTAGTTTGATATACTGTTTACACCATATACATTGTCATTTACCACTGTAAAACATAAAACCAGTGCAGTTCGGTAAGAGATAGCGGGATTTCTCATTCCCTCAGCGGACTGCAATGGTCTAAGTTAATTAATTGTACAATTATTTATTTACCTGACTCCCTTGAGTAACCCGGAAACAACCGTCTCTTGCTTAGCGTAGAGTGATGCGGTTTTAATCGTCTTATCGCTTGTTTCTTCTGTTTCTAAAAACAAATATTCCTGTGATAATATAAATTCTTGCGATATTTTTACTAAATTCTACGTATAAATTCTGCTTAGTCAGGCAGCAAAATATAAGATTGCTTAATATGATTTGGGATCAATCAAAGTGAACGATAGCAGCAAAAATTGACTGACAAAAATATCAGATAATGTGATTTCGAAACGAATCTTTTAGTACGAATTACTTAACTATTTTAAACTCTATGCCCAATCATTATGGGTGACATTTCATTTATGTTGTCACAGTGCAGAAGTTTAAAGAGAAATTGTAAGTTAATATTCAGTTTAGCAATCACTCAAGTTCCCTGACAGTTGAAAGTCCTCCAAAATTGTACTTTTTGGAGGACTTTCAGCAACATCTTAAAATGTACCCAAACAATTTAATTTACTCCATAAAGTCAATAGAACCTATTTAGACCTACCTTTGACACCGGTCAACTGAGGCACTGCTTTCAACCGATATCCTATGATAAGTCCGTTATGCGTATCAGCTGGTGGTGGTAGCCATCTAACTCTTAGCTCTCCAGGGGACTCGGTCTGGTCCAGTTGTACTCCAAGAGGTGGTGATGATGGTGCTGGTAGGAAGATAAATATTTGTTCAAGATTATAATTACTGCACTAATCGAGAAATTAGCATTGGACATCATTAAAAACCACCCATGTTCTTAACCCTTGCGCCGAGGCCGCGGTATCTCTTTCGAATAACCCGCAGCCCCGACGGAAACAACCCGCATCCTCGACGGGACCCGTAGACCCTACGGGAACAACCCACAGCCAGATGTAAATGAGCCTGTAGTTCTATATCAGCCCCTATATAAAGATACCATTCAGATACAGCCCCAGCAGTTCCCGTGCTGTTCTCCCCCAGCGACGCCCTAAGCCGAAGCGGGTATACTCCTAGACAAATAACTTGACCCAAAATGGCGTCGTTCTCCGCAGGTTCTCTGCTTGATTTGTATGGGACGTCTAAAAGCTACTACTGCGCAGGTTCAAGTTATATGCCGCGTGGAATACCCCACAGGGTTTGTCTGTAGCGTTTAGTCCCTATGTAAGTTTGTTTGCTCCAGCTGGAGGTCTTATACTCAAGGTACACACAAGAAAGTTCGGTTAAGCAGTCAGCAACCTCCTACGTTGAACTGCGATAAAACATTCACAAAAAAAAAACGAAATAAGCATGGAAATATCATAAATGCTCGAAATACGCAATAAAAGTGCCACAATACGCAAAATAAGATTGAAATAAGTACCACGAAATGTTTAGAACTATACTTTCAACGCCAAAAATAATGGTTTTGTTACCTTCTTCAGTAGTACTAAATCTAACTGGGGTGGAGAAATGACTGAGATCCGCTTGATTTCCACCAGCCACTCTTGCAGTATAACTGGTTGCTGGCAGGAGATCTTCTACTTCTATGCTGTGTCGTAGTTCTTCTAACCTGCATGAAAAAAAAGTCATCTTAGCATCCTTTACATAGAATCATCTGCCTAGTCATTTCCCAATTATGATGGAGTTGACTTCTTAGTTTTGCCGGATTCAGTTTTTCAGTATTTTACACAGACCAATGGCTTTTGACCTCGAAAACTGGGCTTTTGAGGACGCTTGGGCTTATTCGGGCCATTGATGAAGACGGGGACCACTGGGTTCCTTCGTACCTCGGAAAGCATGTAAATCTGTTAGGTTTGAAGTCTAGGTTAATGTTGATTAAAATACGATTTGCAATCGTAATAAATTTGGTTTTACAGAGTTATAGAGTGACGACACTGACCAACAAAACGTGAGAAAAAAGTGAATCTTCCTTACAAGGTCATATTATTACGATACCATATTCATAATACACAATAACTTATATACCTCGTAATATTAATAGCCCTAGCATTATTCCAGGACAATCTCTGACTGCTACTGATCTGGAGGCTGTAGAACTGCGCCAGTGACCTGGTCATGTCTCTCCAGGATAGCTTCACTGATCTGCTCTTTATTGAGTCCACTGATAGGTCTGTTGGTGGAGCTGGAGGCTCTGGAAGGGAAAGATGTATTATTGTTGATGCTATAAAAAATTTGGGGGTGTTACGGAACTGGGGAGTATGGCTGAAGAAAATGGAGGACTATACAAGATAGTGGGGTGATTCCGGCTTGATACAATGATGATTATGTTAGAATTTAGTGTCTTATTCTCGATGGTTGAACTTTAGAATGTATTTACTCATTTATTGACAAATAACATTAATCACGCCTGTATTATTCAGAGGTGAACCTAACAGTACACCAACATTTCGGCAATTATGTTTCGAGCCCCATGTAAAATTTAAATCATGCTCAAATCCTAACTTCGTGGCCTGCTACTGAGTTTTTTTTTTTTTTTTATAAAAACGTTGCCCCACACTTGGAATTTCTCCTGTATCGTGTGTGCGCTTACAAACATTTAAATTCACATACACAAATACCCAGACCCGGAACAACTACCTGTAGGTCGTACAAATATTTGTTCCGTGCGGGGATCGAACCCGCGACACGCAGCGCAGCAGTCCAATCGCTCAGCCACTGCGCCAACCGTGTCGTCAAAATCAAATTAGTGATGCAAAACTTCGAACTCCGGACCTCATGCTCAGCAATTATGCGCACGACTACGAAACCAACGAGGCAGGACAGACAGTAATTTATAATTTAATAGTTTCCCCTAATCAGTCCTAGTTATTACAGATGCTAGTTCTAGCTCATAATTCTTCCTTATATTTAAACCTAGTACACGCATAATACGAGTATAGGGAATAGGGAGTCGTTAATTGCGGTTGCAGCGTTAATTGGTTTCGGTGAAGCCGCCGCCTGTGGTCGAGTTCATTGATTTCTATTGCGATTAATTGATTATTATTGTTATACTAACAGCTGTGCCCGGCACGCGTTGCAAGTTTATCTACCTACCCTACTTACAGGAAGGTGGAACATATATGTTACGAATTTTTCATAGACCTACCGAACACACTGTTAAACTGTGTCATCCCACGGCTGGGCAAAGGCCTTTCCCATGACTTCTATTTTTGGTGGTGGTTCTATCCAGCTAATCGTAAGGTCTGCCGTGTCGCCTTCTGGCTATTTCAGGGCTCCACAACGTGGTTATTTTAGCCCTCAGCTCGTCGGGTATATGGTAGACATAGCTGGCCCAGTTCCGTTTCAGCTTAGCGGCTTTTAGAGCACCGTCAATGATTTGTGTTTTGGAGCGTAGTGCTGCGACAGGCCGCCATGCCATAACACACGTCGAGTTTGAGAATCGTCTTCATTCAATAGGGGATCCGACAAAAAAATCGAATTAGTCCGTCGGATATTTCCAAAAAGTATTGCAAACATTTTTTTTTTCACGTAAACAAATAATGAAAACGATACTAACAGTGCTTCGAAAACTCGTGTGATGTCACATGTCAATACATTTGTTTACCTACAAGTGACGCCACAAGCCCCTACTTTTGATCTTTGAAGTGTCATGCAATCATCTGCGTCAAGCAATCATCTTCGTCAATTTTTATTAATTTGATAAAACAAAAAAACACGTATCCAATATTTTTCGATAATTTAATTGACGCACTAAACAGAATCATATTTTTTTGAGTTAGTTGGATCCCCTATGTAACCAGCAGCTGCTCCCCACACCTCTATTTGGTACTACAATATTAAATTCAGATTTCCGTCCATAACCTCATTACGGTAATACCGGGGGCAGTATGTTTGCCGCTAAACCAAACGGATTGCGAGCGACTGCACCAATAAATCTGTTCGAACGTAGCCGGCTAATCATGTTATGTAATTTATCTACCCAAATATCATAAACCCTCTCTAATGCGTTCAAAAACCATAGGCAATGACCAGCATTACCAACCAGCAGAAATTAACAGAACTGTAATGAGCTCATAACCTACTGAAAACAGTAGGTTATGAGTTTTAAATTTGGAACAGGTGTCAAATTCAAGTGAGTGTGCTATTCTATAGTGCGCGCGGAACTAGTTGGCCGCGCCTTAGGTGGCGACAGGGGTGAGGGGGCGGGTTGCCTACAGCTCGCAATGCACAGGAGACTATAATTAGACAGTGATGACCAATCTCGAGATATCGTGAACAATAATTTGTTCAATTTATTGAAAAGAATACAAATAAAAAACAAAAACATGCCTAAGGCGCGGCCAACTAGTTCCGCGCGCACGTATCTACTTAATCCGAAACGCAGCCATTTCGAGCTGTCATTTGTTCGTTAGCTTTTTATTTCCAGTTACGAGTAGACAATTTTTCTGATAAGTTCTTTATTTCTGTCGAAAATGAGTGATAGTGACTCGGAAATTAACATGAACACTCCGCCAGATATCGTAAATGCAGCGACGAATGCAAATAATAACCTGTTTATTTTTTATTGCATTACACTGGTAACAATGCTGGTCATTTCCCTATGGTTCCTGAACCCATCATAGAGCCCTTATGATATTCGGGTAGATAAATTAGTGTATGCAACTATACATAATTAGGCATTACAACACTCGTGTGATGCTATTAAGAAACTCGCCTTCGGCTCGTTTCTTAAACCCACACTTGTGTTGTAATGCCCTTCATTATGCACAGTCGCATAAACTACTATTATGTTCGGTCTGGAGGTTGTTTATGTTTTATATGGTGTTTTGCTGTTCATTATTAGTTTACATGTTATTAACATAATTTTACGCCTGTGGTAAAATATAGGGGCCTAGGGACCTTATAAAAGTATAGCCACTTTTCACAAAAAATCTATACTAATATTATAAAGCTGAAGAGTTTGTTTGTTTGTTTGTTTGTTTGTTTGTTTGTTTGAACGCGATAAACTCTGGAACTACTGGTTGGATTTGAAAAATTCTTTTTGTGTTGGATAGTCCATTTATCGAGGAAGGTTATAGGCTATATAACATCACGCTACTACCAATAGGAGCGGAGCATATTTGAGAAATGTTGCAAAAACGGGAAAAGAAAAATCTTTTCTGAGAGCTTCCGTTGCGTGCGCTGCGAAAACGGTTTAAGTTACGAGAAAATCATGTACGAGGGAATTGTTCCTCTTTAAAAGTTCTAAAAAAAAGTCCGCGACAGCATATATCTATCTTTTAAGATTGACTCACTTTAACCTTTTCTTACTGTTAAACTGTTAGGTTAAAAATTATTATATTTTGCGAAGCTTATTTAACCCATATGGTATTAATCTATATCTAAATAAATGTGTTTGTTAGAACGGAAATTTAATATAGAATATTTGTGCCCTTTACTCTATTCAGTTTAAACAAATATCTTAGAAGATATCGCAATGTAAAAATATTCGCGCGGCAAAATAATTTGCCCGTCGCAATGTAGGTACGGGTGATTCTGACTGGCCTCGGGGAAATTCAAATTCAAAATATTTACTGCATCATAATGTTTACAAGTACAGAGTGATATAGTATATTTTAACAGTAAGAGATACCTATAGTAATTCACACTTTAATATAATCTAAGCTAATCTAAACCATCTAAACTATTTTAATAAAGAGGAAAGATAAGTTTTTTTTTATTGTTACGATTTAGCTTAATTTATGCCGGATAGTCGATATATCGAGAAAGGTTATAGCTATATTTATGTGACGCAGACGAAGTTGCGCGGGTCAGCTAGTATTATATAAAGTAACTTTACATTTTTCTGCAACCTCTGCCTAACTCATCTGGGACGTCTGTAGGCGTGATGTTATGTAATGGGCTGCTTGATTTTGAACCCACGAGCCCCTTCAGAAGCCCTGTCTTTAATCTAGCCACCTAATGAGAGCCTCGGCATTGGCTTTAGTTCCGACTAACGCAGTTTTAATCGAATCATAGCTTAGTATAAGCCTGCTGTGCACCGTTGCTTTGTGCCAATAGGAACAAGACATCTGTGCTTCTAAGTGGAACGGATCGTGAACACCATAACTATTAGAGGCAAAGACTCTGAGGAAGGATCTTCTTCAAAATATCCGTAGTATTTAGAAGGGAGCTTATTATGGACACTAGGTACTGGGCCTCCTCTCTGCATAAAGGAGTGGGCAGTAATTCACCACGCGTCTCGAGTGCGGGTTGGTGGTGATGCAAAAAAATGTCTCCTAATTTTTAATTCTCTCAATTTTTTCTCCATGATTTTAATAGCAGATGTGATGAAATAAATTACATTAAGTACTTGATTTTGAACCCACGACCTCGAATCAGGCTGTTGCAAGTAAGCTACCACTGCTTTTGATTTTAGAAGCCCTGCCTTTAATCCGGCCACCTAAATAGAGACTCGGCATTGTCATTCGTTCCTACTAACCAGCTTTGATCGAATCATAGCTTGGAATAAGCCTGCTTTGCACTGTTGCTTTGTGCCAATTGGAACAAAACGTCAATGCGTTTAACCTAATTCTGTTCCATTAGTGTGCTTTGTGGCGAGTTAGCTACAAAACGTCGTTTTCTTTGTTTATAAACTGTAAATATTTTAAAGATAGAATATCACGCCTGTAAGGGTAAGGCAGAAGCCGCGGTATTTTGTACTAGATTACGTGGCCTCGGCGCAAGGGCAAAGAAGGAACATGGGTTCGGTTTTTAGTCAGTAGAAGTCTGACACTCCCCTTCGCTCTGCCCAAGAGCGGGGGGGGTCATTCGATGATTTTCCACCCACCAAAAAAAAAAAAAAAAAGGGTAAGGCAGAAGTGTATCTAATAGTACCGTGTAATAGGGACACGCCTATTGCCGTCGACCGGTCACAAATTCAGGCTCCACGACTCCTACTGAGAAATTCTTGATTGGATAACCCAATAACACTTCGCCCGACCTTGGAATTGAACCCAGTTTTAACTACTAGACTAACAAATCTATATAAATAAAAAGAGAAGTCCTGACTGACTGACTGACTCATCGACGCCCAGCCCTAACCCTTGAACCTAGAGAGCTGAAATTTTGCACAGAGGTTCCTTTTATAATGCAGACAAGGAATAAGGAAGGATTTTTCGAAATTCAACCCCTAAGGGAGTTAAATAGGGGATGAAAGTTTGTATGGAAAATCGTCATTTTCACGCGGGCGATGCCGCTGGCAAAAGCTAGTTAATACATAATTTTAAGCGATTTTTCACTTCTGTATGATGGATTTGAAAAACTAAGTCTGCTAGATAAACTTAGTTAAATTCTATGCCACTGCTTTGCAGGCTCTTCAGCCAACTGATGCCAACTAAAAAGGGGACCCGAGGGTCCAATCGACCTAATGCATTTTCGACGCCCCCAAAGTCCCAAACAAAATCATTCCGTACTCTTAATCAAAAAAACTTTTTGAAATATAAACGCTCGGTGAGCCTGCGGTCCCGGTCATACCACCCATATTGATCCCACACCAATGACACACCGACAAAACAGAAAAAGCATCTTTTAGGTCTGTCGGGGCTGCGGGATTTCGAAAGAGATACCGCGGCCTCGCCACAACACATGGGTGGTTTTTAGTCAGTAGAAGTCTGACACTCCCTTTCGCTCTGCCCTAGAGCGGGAGGGGGTTATTTGATAATTTTCCACCCACCCAAAAAAAAAAGGTTCGCTCGTTTCATCATAGACCTCAACCATTACTTGCTTTGCTTGCTTGCATCAGGCATGAGCGAGGTCGTGAGCTGGCCCATGTCGTAAAAAAATAAAATAAAGAAGGGACTTACCCAATATAGTAAGATGCACACTAAATACATCAGCACCAAACGGATTGCCGGCTCTGCACTGGTATAGTGCACCGTCACTTGTTTCAGTCTGTAGCAGTTCCAGAATGCTTGTCATGCCATCTTCTGATTTGGCTTCGGATATTTTCACTCTGGAAGAAAAATTGATATTATTATGGTTGATTTTAAAGTAATACTCGCAACTGGCGTCCGTGTATGACCAGATCTGTATTAAGAATGAGATGTGGGCGTTGCAAATGGAGTATGCGATTGTAGCAGGTGGCGTTATGTGGTTTCTGCCTACCTCCATAAGAAAAGTGATCGTTTGAAGGCATGGAGGGAGACCTTACCCTACAGTGGGACAATATGGCTAGCTATAATATAATAATTAGCTGTATTTATATAAATGGACCTACTACGTACAGAGAAAATAAAGGAACAATTATAATTGACAAAACAAAACAAAACCTGACAAATAATCTGTGGAATATGATTCAGAATAAAGAGCTGGGGGTCTAAAATGGCCACTTTTGCAGATCATAATGTGAATTGCGTTTAAAAGCGTAAAATGGACCTTTCATAATAAAAACTGCGTCTGTGACTATTTTACGAATGTTAACGCAATTAATATTATTTTCCTATTATGATGTATTTTACTAAATTGTTACAGACGCAGTTAATAATGAAAGGTCTATTTTACGCTTTTTAACGCAATTCATATTATGATCTGCCAAAGTGGCCGTTTTAGACCCCCTGATTGCACCCTGTCAGTTTCCGAAGGCCTGTCTCTTACACCCTGTATCGAAAATAAAACCTAATGTCGCGTAACACAGCTTTCTATAGAAAATGTTGCTATTATATTATGTACCTATCGCAAAACTTGATGAGGGATAACAAGATACTATTATCACTAGTATCATGAAATATGACACAATACATAAAATCCCATAATATTTTACTGCAAAGAAAAATATACCAGCACATCAAAAAATTATAATCTTGAGAAAAACTGGTTTTGAAAACCTCCGCACATTTTTGAAGACCTACCTATAGATAAAGGATTCATGAAATTTTTAAGTCAAGAAAAATGTACTCTTTTTACTTTTGTCACAGAATACATAATAGTACTACGTACAGAAGGGACACTCCCTTCCCCGCGCTCATATTAAATACCGCACCTCACCCCGCACTTCGAGGTATTCGTCGTCGACACTTGAGCAATGGCTCGCGCTCGTATTAGTCGTCGTTCGGTTTTCGCGACGCAGACCGTTGCACTTTCCGCGCCATTTTGTAGGCTACGATAACCCTACTAGAGTTTACGCACACATTTGCACGTGCACGTCGTGCACAAACGTTATTTGTTTATGTAGTAGTAATAGGTAATTATTTTGCGGGCGTTGTATGGAGTGTCCGAGGTGTGCTTTTGTATCAAAATCGTTAAGCGGTTTAATAATAATAATAATAAAGCTTTTTTTATTTCGGTATAAAAGTATGTTTACAATTCAAAGTATTAGTAGATTTCTTAAACTAGGTTAGTTAGTAATTATAATATGTTTGTTAAAATATTTTTCTTGCTGTTCCTTTTACACGAACCCCTTTTGGGTAAAAGCCTCCTCTAATTCCTTCCATTTATCCCTATTCCGGGAAATTTCTAACCAGTTTTTACCTGCGGTTTCTTTTATATCGTCAGCCCAACGTTTAAGTGGTCTGCCTTTGTTTCTTTTTCCAGCAGGTCCTGCCCATTTAGTAGCTTGTAAAGACCATCTCTTGTCTGTGTACCTTGACAAATGACCAGCCCATTTCCACTTAAGTCGCAAAGCTTGTTCAAGAGCATCTGTGAGCCTGGTTTTCCTCCTTATGTCTTCACTGCGAATTTTTTGTATCTTTCTTATTTTAAGCATACTTCGTTCCATTGATCGCTGGCATGTTTTGATTTTACTTTTTATTTTATTTGTGAATGTCCATGTTTGGCTGCCATAAGTTAGGCTTGGAACTATACATGTATCCATGACTATTTTTTTAAACTTTAAATCATAGTCTCCCTTCAAAATGTCCTTGTGCAGCCAAAACTTTTTCCACGTGTTGTTGATCCTTCTGTCCACTTCCTCTTCATTACTGTTTTTGGTGAATGAGACTTGTTTTCCAAGGTACATATATTCTTGTGCATAATCAATCCGTTGTCCAAAGACTTGTATAGGTCTTTCTATGCTGTTTGTCATCACCTTAGTCTTGTTTGCGTTCATTTGCAGACCACATCTTTTACTTTCTAATGCAAGAGATTGCATCATTTGTTCTAACTCTCTGGCAGATTTGGCAAACAAAATGATGTCGTCCGCAAATCTCAGGTGACTAAGATGGTGCCCCAGTATGCATATTCCATTCCGGCTCCAATCAAGGTTTTTGAAGGCACATTCCAGTACTGCTATAAAGAGTTTCGGTGATAGAGGATCACCTTGTTTGACACCTTTCTCTATTGAAATCTGTTCTCCTTTATTTTCCATCTTGATTCTGCTTGTACTTTGTGAGTAGATGTTTTTGATGATGTTGATGTATGTCTTACTTACACCACCGTTAAGCGGTTTACAGAATGCAACTACTTATCAAGTTTCAACTGTGTAGTCTTTTAATAGTTTCCGAATAAAGTGGCTGTGACATACGAACGGACAGACATGACGAATCTATAAGGGTTCCGTTTTATGCCATTCGGCTACGAAACCCTGAAAAGCTAATCTTGCTAGGCTTGTTTATAAAGTGTGTTAATTCGTAGAAACTTTGTTTAATTCCTATAAACAAGGCTGACCTAGATATACACTAGAATAAACAGTGTCAATGAGATGAAGTAATTAGCTCAGTTGCTGTTTTATTTATTTTATAACAGTACTCTAGTTTCTAATTAATACAGTTATAAGAAACTAGAATGTTTTTTATATCTGAATAATAAAAGTCGTATAGTGTTTCATTCTTATAGAGTATTTTTCTATAAACTGATATTAGAAGCCTTCACTTTGTGTGAAGGATGATATGGCTAGAAAGGAGGTGACTGCTGACATGACGAGAAATAGATAGGTATGGAAGAAGATGACATGTTGAGAATGATGATGAGAAGCCTTCAATTTTTTTTCATCTTTCACTCAACTTTTAACTTTTCAACACAAAATAAAACAAGAGTAAAAGAAATAATCGACTTCCAAAAAAAACCACAAACAAATCTTAAAAATAACTTTGATGGTTTCATTGACTTTTTGGCGACTACCTACACATATTATTATAAATGTTTTTTTGGAAGAGAGTTTATTTATCTACTATAGCTGCCATAATAAGCGAATGACCAGACGACAAACAGGCAAACAGCGGAGCCTTTGAGTACGGAATCTATGAAAACGAATATGTGTGCGAACGTGTAATAAAATAATGTGTAATAATAAATAAATGTGTGTATAATATATACATTTTACTGTGCTATGATTTAAAAATAAAATTACCTCTGCGTCAAAGGATTGATAGGCTTCCCATTCCTGGTCCACATGATTCTGATCGGGTCATCTCCTTTAGCTTGACATTCAATAGTCACATGTTGTCCTAGTTTAGCAGTCATGTTTCTCGTTAGGACATCAAATGTCACCGGTTCTGGAAGAAAACTGATACTTTAAATTAAGTTTGGGTGAAGTGCAGCGGTGGCCCTCGGTAAGAATAGTGGTGGCACAGAAAGAGCAGCTGTGGCCCTGTTAGAGCAGGCATGGCCCAGTTAGAGCAGGCATGACCCAGTAAGAGCAGGCGTGGCCCAATAAAACCAGTGGTGGCCCAGTGAGAGCAGTTGCCCAGACTTTCAAACGTAAGTCTTGTGTACGATCCCAGACAGGCGAATTATTTTGTGTAATTTATTTCATCACCACTGCTGACGAAACGGTCATTGAATATTGAATTGAATACATCGTAAGGACACCGGCATGTCCTAGAAGCAAAAATTCGAAGACATGTGACATATAGCAACCCACACTGGAACTGTGTGGTAGATCCTAGCCCATTTCCACTCATATAAGTCAGGCCTGTGGTCGAGCAGTTGGATCTGTTTAATAATGCCAACTTTGAGTGGAAAGAACAAAGATCTGGCTATACTGAGTCGAATCCTGCGGAATGCTGGAAGCGGTTACGCGCGTCGATTGTTTTAATGATCGGGGCGGCACACGGCTATTCACGCCAGTTCGAATACGTCGATGCAATAACTAGCAAAACCACAGGCGAGACGAAAATTGCCGCGAGCAATCGCGCATCCCATGAATTTACGTGTAGGATTCGCATCAGTTTTGTCACAGCTTTACCCCGAGTGTAGTTCTAATTAGGTTAGTGTAACTTTAGTGCGAGCTTTTTCTTTTCTTTATGGAGTAGCCCAAGATGTTGAGTAAGGCTCGTGGTTTTCAGACTGCGGAAAAATTGATGATATATCCTTAATTTCTGTGCTGCTGCAGTAGAGAAATTAAGGATGGCGGTCTCTTCTTCATCTTTAGTTCAAAATTACAATAAATTATGTTTTTGTTTTGTCTCTTTTTTTGGTAATTCAATTATTTAAATTATATCATACAAAAATAAGTCTACTAAGTACTCATTCTAATAACCTCTTCATACAAAATAATTTTATTACCAACCTTCAATAAATTACAATACCAAAACATTTACAAGCTCCGTTAGAAAGATAGACCCGAAAATAATAAAAGTTTTAGATCATAACAACAAAATCCAACAATGCCCCGTTTCCTCATGAAACAAAAGTGTTTACATTTGCATGTTTTCAAAATATATTTATCTAACGTTGTTATAAAAGAGCTTACGAACATCCTACGAGTAATAAGGAAGGCAAAGAAAAACAAAGTTCGCAAAGAACTCCGTTTGCAAGTTGTTAGAATTAATTAGGATCTGAGGTTGATTCGCATGACGTAAGCAATGAATTTAAATCAGAACTTTCTCTTTTGAATAAACGATTCTGTTTAAGAAGGAAGCGTTTTATTTTAAGGGGAAAATGTTGTATGGTATGTATTAGGTTTAAGTTGGTAGTCAGATTAAAAGGAAAGAGTACGTGCACCACTTGAAAGACTAGGGCTGAGTTGCATCAAAAAAGTAGTTAAAGTTAAAGTTTGTGTCAAATGGCACGTCAAACAAACATCAAAACTTCAGTTTTGTATCGGTTATGCCAACAATGAGTTGCGCGATTTGACAAATAGTTAAATGACGTCATAACTTTAACGGTAACTGCAACCACTCACTTTCCGCTGGTTAGTGTTATAGTTTATGTTAAATTGTCTGTCAATTTTATTGTCAAACGCGTTGAATATAACCTTTAGACATCATGTCCCTGCTCCAAGAAATACTCGCAGAAACCAGTTCTGATGACGAAAGCGATGAAAAGAAAAGTGTGATTACCTAGAGCCGATCGTTTTTCCACATGGAACGACGAATGTTACTTGCCAAGATTTCAAGTCTCTAAAAACGTAGCTTGGTGGCTGACTATACGATTGCATTGCAAGGATATTCATCTTATGTAATTGTTCAACCAAAAAATAATAGGTACGTGCTATAGGTAGACAAAGCAATAAATATAATAGGTACTTACTTTGTTTGAATGTTTGCAAAAAAAAATTTGTAATAATTTTTCTATTAGATACCCCATATAGTACTGTCAAATTTGACAAAAACTTTAACTTTAACGACTTTTTTGGTGCAACTCAGCCTAAGTGTGGTAATCGATTGTCGTGGTATGGGCATGTGATAATGAAGAAAATATTGTTTATATTTATTATTATTGATAGTTTCGCGTTTGACCACTATCTCACCTGATGGAAAGTGCGCGGTCGACGATGAAGCACGCTTACCTAGAAGTAACCTATTCACTCTTGACTTAAAGACCCCTAGGTTATAGCTATCAGGAAATACAGACTCTGGCAGAGAATTCCACTCCTTAGCTGTACGCACAATGAAAGTATTCCCAAACCGTTTAGTGCGTATGGGTGGGATGTCCACCATATAACGGTGGCGCATCGCCGTACGTCTTGTAGTCCGATGATAGAACGGGCTTGGCGGAATTAGATCGTGCAATTCCCTCGCACACTCTCCGAAATGTAACCGATAGAAAACCGAAAGGCTAGCTACTCGTTGACGATGTTCAAGGCTCTGGAGCTTTGACTTGACAAGCGCGTCATTGCCGATTAGCCTCTTGGCTCGTTTCTCAATTGACTCTAGCGCATCAAGCTGGTATTTAGCGGATCCATCCCAGAGATGAGAGCAGTACTCCACACACGATCGGACTTGCGCTTGATATAAGTTGAGCAGCTGTTTCGGTGTGAAATACTGTCTCACCTTTGTTAGGATTCCCAGCGTGAGGAAAATGTTGAGTATGAATGTAGATGGATAAGAGTAGAGGAAGACCAAAGAAACGATGACATGACGAGAAATAGAGAAGTTTGGAAGAAGACGACATGTTGCGCCGACCCCAATATATTTCGAAATATATAAAATTGGGATAAGGGCAGAATAATGATGATGATTATTACTGGACAGAAACAAAAGAACACCAGAACTGAGAGAAAAGGAACAGAGAGTGCACCTGTGCCTGCGCACACACGCCTGCACTAATATCTCCCGCGCAGATGGCTAATCTCCGCTGAGATTGGTCGCGTGGCCGAAAAACGGTCAGGAGGACTATTATTACTGGACAATAATAAGCATAATAAGCCTATTCTGATCCCACTGCTAGATCACAGGCTTCTTTATCAGAGGGAACGAGCTATCCACCACGCATGCCTGGCGTGGGTTGATAGATGTCACATGACTTCCAATTTTTTATTATACTTGTTTGCGAAATTTTCCATCACCGTTTCGAATTAGAATAATCTGTTTGTAATTTTTTACATATATTTTTTTTTCAGTTTCTTTCTGTCTGTGTTCTGGTTAATCTTTTCAAGCTAATATTATAATAGGTAACTCATTTGCCGGTCATCATAATTAAATTGTATAAAATAGTTTGATTGCACCACTAATAATTTTCACAAATCCAATTTATTACAAACAAGATACCACCCATATTAGAAAGCAGTGCTGTCATATAGCACCGTAAAGTTATTACGGCCATCGTAAAGAAACCATTTTCGATACCATTTTGCGACATTTTTATCACGACACAGCCTTCTAAAGAAATCTAAGTTTTGTATCGAAGATCTTAAATTTCAAAATCCCTACTCCTTATTCCTGCAAAACTTAGTTCAAGACAACATCATCTAAATTCACGGAAACAATCAAACGCAAACTCAACAATACTGTGAAACAGACTTAATATTCATCGACGGAGCTCAAAGCTCTTTGACTTATTGAACAAACTTCGGAACGATTCTAATCAGCTTTGCTTTGATATTTGTGCTAGATTTCCAATATACTAGTACTAGGTATTACTACTTAAATACTTAGAGTTTGAAAGTTCAACGATTTGCCACCATTCATAGATGTGTATTTTTACACGTAACAACCGACTTCCCAAAAAAAACACTAATAACTTTACTTTTGGAAGTCGGAGAATTTGTTTGTATCATTGACCTTTTTGCCGCTAACTTTCAATAGTTAAATAGCTGATTATTTTATTATTACTGATTCCATGTAAAAAGTTGTTCAATTCGTTGGTTTTCAATTGTCTCCTCCTTAAATATAATACTTAATATTATAAATTAAAGCATGTTAATCAAAAGCCACACCGGCCCTTATAAAAATAAAGTACAAATTTTACTAAATAACATATCATATGAAAAACCTTACACTTACTGTTAACGGAGATCCACACAGTCTTACTGAGAGCCTCCCCGACTCCATTCTCCACATGGCAGGTGTACAGTCCAGCGTCTGACAGGGCTACTGAGTCGAAGATGAGGGATCCGTTGGAAAGACTCAGGACCCCACCACCAGCCACTTCTAGTACTGGCCTCCATGCTTCTGATACGACTACAACAATGTATAAAAGGGTATAATTATAGAAATAAGGAAATAGTAGGTATATATACTGATATAAGTGGGGAAAGTTTTTTAAGCTTGCAAGCAATGTTCTTTTTGAGCCAAGAACTACAGTACTAAAATGAAGGGAAAACAAAAGAAAGAAAATGAATTTATTTGAGTCTCGCGCAGGAACAAACAAAAAAAATGCTAATAAATAATTTAACAAAGTTATATTTACTTAATAAAAATAAACCAAACAACACTAGTCCTGTACAAGGTTAAAAGGAAAGAAATCAGCAAGAAAATCACCGTGCCGGTATTCTGATAGGGCTGAAAGTGATGCCACGGTATGCTCATACCACCTTTTTTAGTCGTTTTTACCACAACATTCAGTAAAGTGGTTCTCTTATACCAAAAAGGCAACAAAGAAAAAACCACTTTAAAAATGTTCAAAGCCTGGATATTTCTAAACAGATTATGACTCTAAAAGATAAAACAAAATACTAAAAGAATTGTACCAACAAACATTCTTCACGAAACGAGCATTGCACAAGAAATTCTTAGGATTTTTGGCATACTTCCAAGATTCTGTTTGAGATTTCACTTTGCTTTTTATTTTAACCAAAATACGACAGTGAGGTTTTAGTGTACTTTATTGCGCTTCAAGAATAAAACATCTCGTTTCCGCATTATAGGGTCAGTTTATCAAACTTTTAGTGACCTTCTGAAATTAATTGATAGAATAAATTAAAATTTCAGTGATAATAAGACCCTTTCATCATATTATAACGTTCCCAAGAGTTTAGAACCCAAAAGCCACGAAAATATATAGTTACCTCTACGGTCACTATATTTACGCCGCTTGGGGTTTTCCGCAGCCGCAGCGGCAGCGCCAGCACATCACGATTAGATGAGAAGATGGGATGGCGCAAGAGTATCAACACTCTTGGCGTCTCTTTTTAAATAATTGATGAGTGTACGCTCGCCAGTGGTGCTTGTGACCATCACCAGTAAGGTATACTCCCGAGTACACTGACGGTCAACAATTATTAACCTTACCATTTAAGGCACTACGGATGAAAAGTGAGACCATCAGTGAACTCCATAGCGCTGTTATCCGTGAACTTCGAGTTCACTGATGGTCGTCCATTTTTCAACCTTATTACTTAATGCATGAGGGAAAAGTGGCAGACCAACGGTGAACTCCTTAGTAAGCTAATTCGTAAATTCCAAGCTCACTAACGGTCTTCCACTTTCAACTTTATTCCTTAAAGCAAAAGGGTGAAAAGTGGCAGACCGTCAGTGAAGTTTGAGTACTTCTTCATATAACTAGGGTTGTGGAGATACTTACTATCTTTCTTCAGCCAGTGTGTTTGTGGTTGCGGGTACCCGTTTGCACTGCAGGATATGTGTCCTCCTCGACCAAGTAGAAGGGAGGAGTTTTGAGGTTCTTCATTCCATTTTGGGGCAACTGCATCAAAAATAAAATATTAAAAAATGCGAAAATAAGGATGGATTGCTGTTTGTTATTCAATCACGGCCGAACGGCTGGAAGGAACTGGATGAAATTTGGCACAGAGATAGATTATGCTTTACACCCGATAGTACGACCCGAAACTTTAAAATATAGGTAAGTGTGTCACATCATTTTTTTCGTACACTTCTCTGCAAAACCATTTAATTTATACCCATATATAGGGTTGCATAAATACATCTAGTCTATAAACATGTATCTATGGAAGTTAACAAATAGAGTAAATAAAAGTTTTTTTTGTAAAAATAATAAAACTTTATCTCATCATCATACTCCTGTCCTTAATCCTAATTTAATTGGGATTGGCTGTCTTCTTCTTCCATACTTCTCTATTTCTCGTCATCTCAGCAGTCACCTCCTTTCTAGTCATATCATCCTTCACGCAGTGCATCCATCGTTTCTTTGATCTTCGTCTACTATCTATCTATCTTCTATCTATATATAAATAAAAAGAGAAGTCCAGACTGACTGACTTATCAACGCCCAGCCCAAACCCTTGGACCTAGAAAGCTGAAATTTTGCACAGAGGTTCCCTTTATAATGTAGACAAGGAATAAGGAAGGATTTTTCGAAATTCAACCCCTAAAGGAGTTAAATAGGGGATGAAAGTTTTTATGGAAAGTCAGTTTTTTTCACGCAGGCGAAGCCGCTGGCAAAAGCTAGTATGCAATAAAACTTTATCTGTAGTGTGAAAATCTTCCTCTACAACGTTTCCTCTTAGTTCGTGTATGACGTCACGATATCGTTTTTCCATTTTGATTATTCGAAACTGATACAGTTCATTAAAATATGGGACGTTATTCATGTATCCGATTGGGTTTTACTCTCATAAATTTTATATTTTATCTTGCAATGGAAACTTGCTATGATTCCTAGAAATCGCACCTTTTTTCATTTCAACCGTTATTTATTTTTCATTTTTATTACACAATACAAAACGAGATTTTTATAAATGGATAAAAACTAATATCAAAATAACGAGGTTTAAATGCATTAAAATAACAGCATCGTTGGCCTAGTCGTCGCGTCTATTGAGGTCCTCGGTTCGATGCCCGGGTTGGGCCAAATGTTACCGGGGTATCAGACACAGAGTGTGGATTCATGGCCGTTGATGGCAAGCAGTCAAACAGTATCACCCCCATTCACGTAGGACTTAAACATTTGCGAAATTAGGTGCTATTTATCGTATACCTCTGCCTAATCCTTCGGGAATGACAGGCGTGATGTCATGTTATTAAAATAAAGGCTTATTGCTTTTTATTTAATACGCACGAATAACAATTTATCTCATATTTTCTTTAAGAAAATTATGACGTAAAATATTAAAAGCAAAGACTACAAAGTATTAATTTCGGGACAACGTAAATGTTAAATAAACCTCTCGCGAAAACCATTAAGTCAGCGAAGCTATATAACATCGCCGAATAAAAACATATAACGGTTTATTATTAAAAACACCTACCGAACGCTTTAATTAGTCGCAGGGAATAATGAAACTCAATACGATCGTAGGACAGGACAAAAAAGATGTACAGAAGGTCAAATCCAATTATTGAACGAAAACGCACTCAGACATAGACATGTGGGGCCTTTGGATTTGCAAAGCTTGCCAAAGTCAGCCCGTGGATATCCACTTTAAGCGGATATATATATTATATATTTATCTTTATACGGTTCCGACTGCCCGTTTGAATATGGTTAGAACTCTGAAAGTCTGGTAACCTATTTAATCAATCTATATTAATTGTGAAGTAACTGGGTTGTATTTGCATAGGTCGCTCCATATAAAATATTGGTATTTTGCTTCATCCGGTTAGACTGGAAGCCACCTTACAGAGCTAAGCTGGGGAAACGATAGTCAGAAGGTGACGTAATACACACGCGAGAACTGGAAGCAGTGAAAGTATGTATTTCCTACTCCTCAGCAATTTTAATTTTGGATACAAGACAGTTAAATTGTTTCTTTGGGACTTCGTCGAGTTTCATTGTTTTGGCGCTTTTATGGTGGTTGCCACTGTTGATTTTGACTTTCAGGAGCTTCAGTGGTTTGTTAATAGTGCGGCGGGCTAGTCCCAATATAGAAGTTTTCGAGACGGTCATTTGTTTGAGATCGTCTTACGTGTCATTTTGTTCGTTGTATGGAGTTGGCCTTCTGCACCTTATCTATTTAGTGATCGTGGTGAGAATAAAGCGAATTTTATTTCGAGATTTTTGCTTTATAGACTTCGTTAAATATTTTTTTTGATTTTGTTCGTGTATTAAGTCGGGGTTGTTTTTTCGCTTATTGTATGGAATCGCGTTTGTTTGGGTTTTTTTTATTTTTTGTTGTACACTTGTGTATATTATTGCTGAAAATAAGTTAATTTCGCGATTGCAAATAATTATAAATTTCTAATCATAATTTATAATTTTCTAGTTTGAGACAAGAGAGTTTTCAGACCGCCATTTTCTACGAACCTTACATATTATACTAATTTTACGTCAACTTTCAAGGATCTAACTAGAAATATTTAAAGCCTTTGCGGTAATGCGTTTAATACCTAAAACGGGTGGCGTGTGTATGAACTGAGACCCTAGCACGACCAAGCAGTGTTAACGTACTGTAAGTATGTCGATTTTTGAATCAAAAATACAATAGGATAGTTAACAAAAAAATATTAATTAGTCCGTCAGATAGATTTCCAAAAAATATTGGACTCTATTTTTTTTTACGTGACCAAAAAATGAAGACGATACAGTGCTTCGTAAAGTCGCGAGACGTCATAGTTTGGTACATTTTTTACTCATGATCTTTGATACGGGTGTCTTAATTTCGTCAATTTTAATTAATTTGATAAAAAAAATATCACGTATCCAATATTTTCGGATAATCTAACAGACGGATTAAATATAATGTATTTAATTATAACACATTTACTGTTATCTATAGATGTGTTACATTGTATACATTCTTAAAATTATGGAAATATTGTTTGAGAAACGAGTTAAATCAATAAATTAAATTAAAATATAGAAAAATAAGAAAATTCCGAGATAGGTACTTTTTTCAGAGACACGGTGGGGTCTCAGTTCATACCACGACCCCTCCGAGGTCTATGGATGGGTGACCATCGATTTCATAATCAATGTTTCTGTGTGTGCCTGCCTGCATGTGTCTGTTTGTTCTGTGTGTGTCTTTGTGAGTCTCTGTGTGCGTTTTCTCACATCAAAGGAATCTGACCGGCGCATCTGATCGGATCTGCTAATCCATTTGTCGTGCTCTAAGATATTGAGTTGCTATTATCTTTTATGTTTACGAGGTTATATAAAAATACATTTTGAACTACAACTTTTAACGTAACGCTCTAAGAACATTATTTTCATAGTAATTGAGCAAAACATAATTAAATGTCACAAAAACAACTTTTAAACTCATTTGATTACGGTTGCTACGTTCTACATAACGCCCTTTACATAATTATCTCTTTACATAAACGTTTCTAATCATCTCCCAAATTAAAAACTAAACATGAAAACAATTTATGCTACGAAGATAAAATAATTCAATTTTAAAAGTCCCTGATACCATCTTGACTTTAAATGAAATGCCAAAACGAGAGTAGAAACATCATTTATATGCGTCCTCTTCAATAAAGAAAGAAAGAAAAGAAAAATCAGGAAATAAAATTCAATTCACCTTTGATCAGGCACTTGAATTTGGTATTAAATATTCATGATAAAAACTCATTTCACTGAGTGTTTTTGAATAAACAATAATGCTAAAATTATGAGTAGAATATTTAGTTTTATGTCAAAACTTTTTTCATATTCAAACGTTGAAAATGTAATGTAAGAATCATGTTTCTAAATCGGGAGACGGTTTTGACAGCTCAGTAAATACGAGAAACGGTCATCTCAACTCTACAATAAAATAAATAAAGAAATATGTTTACACCAAACCATTTTATGTAAGAAATTGGTAGTTCAACGGATAAAACCACTTGCATATGAGAGCACTGAGGCCCTCCTGCAGGACACATTCACTCATTCACGCATGCATGTGCAACTTTGACAACTAGACAACTTGAAAGATATGCACAACTTTAGTTCTTAGTTTTAATTTATTTTCTCGAAATGATATTAATGAGAAATAGTAAATACTTGCGTAATTAAAATTACTATCCTTTAACGACGGACTAAACTCATAGTTGTACCTCTCTAAGCGGACACTAAATAAACTACCACTAGAAAAAATATCGCAAGTCACAAAACTTAAGGTCATTTTGTCATGCATGTTTCTGTAAATTTTACCTTTTATATAGAGGTTCACGGTCCGATTCACTTTGGCAACGTGGTTAGCAGCAACGCAAGTGTAGGTCCCGCAGTGATCCAAAGAGACATTCTTTATTATTAGAACGCTGAAGACTTCCAAGCTTCTCTCCACGATCTGAAAGTTTAGGAGAATTTCAACATAACATAACATCACGCCTTCAATCCCCGAAGGGTTGGGCAGAGGTGTGAACATTAGTACATCCACATTTTACCAGTTAGGTTTTTTCATGTCTTTTTACCTAACTGCGAACATTTGAATCAGAATTATTGTAATTTTCAAACCGCCTTATTACAAAACATAGTTAAACCTGGTTTAACTTAGACTTGGTTTATCTCACATGACGTCTCACTTCAATAATATTCAAAAGAAAGTGACAGCATGCGAGATAAACCAGGTCTAAGTTAAACCAGGTTTAACTGCCTTTTGTAATAAGGCGGAGAATGACTACCTCGTTGGACAAGGATTCTGATTAAAATGTTCGGAACGGTAGCAGTTAGGTAAAATGAGTTCTTGGAATTGTTGATAGAGTGAAATTCATATTTGATCCTTTATTTCAAATGAAATTATGTCGAATTTACCAATATTTTGATATAGTTACATTTTGAAGACAACAATAAAGCTCAAAGTACATTATTGTGTTTTATTATGTTAAAAATGAATATATTAGGTATATCTGTTTATTGATGTAATAGCTAAACAGAGAGCCTAGATGTGACAAGCTATTAATGTTAATTATAATAGAGAAGTACCTACACTTCAACCAACTTAGCATTAACATGGCTGAGGCAAAATGAGATGTAAATATCGTAGAAGTTTTCATCGCTAGAAAAATGTTACATTGTGTTTTATTGTTCCTTCTTTAGATTGGCCTTTAAATTCTTTAAAGTAATTAATTCGTTTAAAGAAAATCATAGGACTGTGCAGTAGAACTAGTGGGAATGATCAATGACAAACAAACTTTGAAATTAGCTCGAATCTAAACATAGTGGTTCGAATCGCCCCATTCCTAAGAGCTATTGGTCGATTCACACCACTCGGCGCTCCAAGAACCGACGTGGTGCGAAACAGCCCATTTTTAAGAGCTCTTCTGCGTTTCACACCGCGGTCCGAACCGCTCGTGGTGCGAAACGACGAATGACCCAAATCATCCACCTCTCTTTGTCTTAAAATTACTTTGTAACTGAATACAAAAGTCAAATAACAAGAACTATAAACCTGACGAACAACAACGTCATCTCCATCATAACTCTTCACAAAAACTTCTACTTTGTCAACAAAACTAAACATTATTTTACCTTCAAATGCGTCGGAATCTTCTTCCCATCCTTCAACCAAGAGTAATAAACCGGTGAGTCTCCGCTCTTAAGATTACAATGTATTTGAACAATCTGTCCTTCCTGTAAATCCGTTGGTAGTAATATCTCTTCTAACTGTGGAGCCTCCACTACGTGTAACTCGAACGATCTTTTGGCCATTTCACCTGGTAAATCATAAATGTTAGGTATTTTTTATAAAAATAATATTTTACATATAAACAATCAGGAGACAAAAAAAACTTTTTAACAAAAAATAATACCGACTTCAAAAAAAAAAAAATCAGTTTCTGAAGTCGGTGACTTTTGTTTGTTTGATTTCATTTTTTTGCCACCGACTTCAGAAACTGATTTATTTTTGACTTTTTTGTTTTTTTTTGTCAGTTTTATTTTTTGTTAAAAAAGTTTTTAATTTTCACTTTTTAGTGGTTCACATGTTCATGGGGTCATAATGACTGTGGACAATGTAGTATTTTTTTTGAGTTTTGTTGATTTTTCAAAAACCATTTGTCCGATTTCGATAAAAAAAATATGGGACCATTTGGGAAGTATATCCTTTCCAATAAAAAAAGAATTTTTCAAATCGGTTAGCAAGTGACGGAGTTATGCCCGAACAAACATAAAAAAAACAAACATTCGAGTTGAGAACCTCCTTCTTTTTTAGAAGTTGGTTAAAAAGATTCTGATAAAAAAGGGAATAACAAGTGACTAGGGCTGGAAATCGAAAGGCATCTACAATAAGAGCACGAAGAAAAGGAAACACTGTGGGCTATGTTAAAATTAAATGAATATGCGGTCCATATTCAAGTTTTAGCGTAACCTTTACCGGAGATGGAAATTCTCCAAGCTGATTTGTTTTCTTAATATTGTATGTGTTTAGTTTAGGATAGCTACAGTTATGATGAGATTGGTTTACTTGCATTTAAGGATAAAAACCTCCGATAAAATATAAAAGGAAAAAAAAATGATTTCAATGATTTCTCACCTGTAGGACTCCTGACGATACAAGAGTAAGAAGCTCCATTATCAGTTTTGGAAACTTTAGGTACATTAAGTGTACCATCGTTCGAGACTATTGCCAAGTCTCTTTTCTCTCTTAACTTCGGTTTTCGTCCAAATATTTCTGTACTTCCCGTTTTGTTTGCAGATCTCTTGTAGCGATTACTCGTTGCCATATCTGTGTTTATTTCCTTGCCTTTGTATTCCCATGTTATTTCCCTGTAAATGGGAGTATTAGAAGCTTCTGTGTTACTGCTTGCTTTAGTAAAGATTATTGTAAGTGATAATATAACTGCGTCTTTGGTTAAAGGAATTCTGTTGAGTAGTTCTGCGAAGGCAGCATTCAAGATAAGGACTTTAGAGTTGGGTATTTTTAACTGATTTTATTTTGATATTGGCGCAAAATACTCTGTTAAATATTAAAACAGTATAATATAAATACTGTTTTAAAAAAAGATACTTTAGACTTAGTTATTTAACGAAAGAAGGAACCAACTCCTAGAAAATGATAAGATTGGTCGCAGGAATGAAAACCTGTGAAGGTGGAGATTCAGTAATGACTTTGCATTGGACGGTAATTTTTTTTTTTAAACGCACCCACGATGCAGGAGAAATTCCTAGTGTGGGTACTAGGAATTTCTCCTGTATCGTGGGTGCGTTTACAAACACTTAAACTCACATACACAAACACACCCAGACCCGAAACAACTATCTGTAGGCCATACAAATATTTGTTCCTTGCGGGGATCGAATCCGCGACAGCAGCGCAGCAGTCCAATCACTCAGCCACTGCGCCAACCGTGCCGTCAGTAGTCAGTCAGTCGTAAATGTGGTGCTGTTTCACAAAGTTTGGGCACTCAATATCGTGTCCTGGGTGTCACAGTGTTTATTGACTACAGGAACTGATGGACGTTACTGAAAAGGCAAACTACATAGTAGCTCAGTGTTGAGCCGATACAATTTAGATTGCCATCGATACGTTAAAAATAACAACTTTCTTGCTAAACAACAAAGCTTTGCCCTAAATAACTGTTTACAAAATAACACTTTCAGTTAAATGGATTCACAATCCACGAGATTTTGATAAACGTGCACATATATTCAGGTTACCGAAGCCGCAAAAATACGAAAAAGTTTGCTGAAAACTGATTCTGAGCCAAACTTTTCTACTTTTTCGCAATTAGCGGTATAACGATACCTACTGCGCCAAAAAACAAAGAAACCATATTGGAAAAATGTTCAACAAAATTCTACACGTTCTTCATAAGCCGTAAAATATTTGATGTACTGCTCGAGAAGAGATCGTAAAAATGACATCAAAGCTAAAATTGTTCTTCGTAAATTTACTGGATATTATTGTTTTATAAATAATGTTTTGTGGGAGGAAAGATACGTAGGTAAAGAGACAAAAGATAAGAATAAGTATTCGAATATCTAAATTACTTTTCGTTGGAGCTCGTGGCTAGATAATAACTGAGCATGGGTCGATCTCCAAGGTCTGAGCTCGCCTTGGTTGGTCTGTAGATATTGGAGTTGGCTCTTACTCTATCCATACAGCATGCACCGGAATACCAGTATTTTACATCGAGCGACTAACTTCCGACAACTTTTCGTCCAAAATTCAGCAGTGTCTTAAGACGAGTGTATATAACCAGTGTGTGTTGCCAGTGATGACTTATGGCACAAAGACATGGTCCTCTTCATAAAGAAGCTCAGAGTCACGCAACAAGCCATGGAGAGAGCTATGCTCGGAGTTTCTTTGTGTGACAAAATCCGGAATGAGGAAATTCGCCGAAGAACCAGGGTCACCGACATAGCTCGCAGAATATGCAAGTTGAAGTGGCAATGGGCAGGCCACATCGCTCAAAAAACAGACAACCAATGGGGAAGAAAGGATCTCGAGTGGCGACCACGAACCGGAAGACGCAGCGTTGGTAGGCCTCCCACCAGGTAGACCGACGTCATCGTGAGAGTCGCGGGCAACCGGTGGATGCAAACGGCAGGCTGCCGTTCTTTATGGCGTTCTATGGGGGAGGCCTTTGTCCAGCAGTGGACGTCTAATGGCTGATGATGCTGATGACTAACTTCCACAACCCAGATAATACGGGGTATTATGAAACGTTAAGGTAGGACTGGTTGTAAGACTTTTCTGGGCCACTACCTGTTACGACTGTCAAATATCTACAAATGACAGCCGGGACCCACGGCTTAGCGTGTTAAGAGGAAATGCGAGTGCTGTCTCTCTCCGTCCATCCGTCTGTCTCTCTCCACTATCGCTGTCTCTCTCCGTCCTCCTGCCCTCAAATTCGTGCGATACCGGACAGCTGCAGATCCGACTCAAAAGCTTAAGCAAAAAGTTATAATTCGACGTTTGGCTCTCGCCTATTTCCTCCTCCAATATTGAACCAATTTAAAAGATATTTTAGACAATGAATAAGGAGGATTTAAAATACGCCGCTATGTTTTTCTTTTTTCGTTAATAGTTGTCTTTAAAGGGTATTTAGGTTGGCCGCGGATTTTTGTACTATAATGACGCGGCCTCGGCGCAAGGGCAAAGAAGGAACATGGGTTCGGTTTTTAGTCAGTAGAAGTCTGACTCTCCCCTTCGCTCTGCCCAAGAGCGGGGGAAAATCATCGAATGACCCCCGTCATTCGATGATTTTCCACCCACCAAAAAAAAAAAGGACTTTGCTAACAGCGATCTAAACAAGCAATTTTGAGCATTTTTTGAGGGTTCTAGTGCTTATAAAAATAATTTATCACCAAAAAGGAAAACATAGGGGCATAGAAATAGTTAATATTTATTATTCTGTAAAAAATCATTGCTCTAGGGTCATTAACCAAAAAGAAAACAGGCGAGAGCGTTTGAATGGAGAAAACACCACTCGCATTTCCTCTTAAGTGGTGTGTAATGGATGGTCACCCATCCACTTGCAAACACTACTCAACCTTGATGATCAATCCGAGCAGCTGCTAGTATTTAACCATCATCATCATTCTCTTGAGCTTATCCCATTTCATTTGGGGTCAGTGTAGCATGTCTTGTTCTTCCATACTTCTCTAGAACTCGTCATCTCATTAGACACCTCCTTTTTTGGCATAATAATATCATCCTTTACGTCATCAATCGTTTCTTTGGTATTTAGTAGTTTCGTCCAACCAATAGCAAATAAAAACTTATTAACAAAAAATAAAACCGACTTAAAAAAAACACATTAAAGTCAAAAATAAATCAGTTTCTGAAGTCGGTGACTTTTGTTTGTTTGATTTCATTTTTTTGCCACCGACTTCAGAAACTGATTTATTTTTGACATTTTTGTGTTTTTTTTTTTGAAATTGGTTTTATTTTTTGTTAAAAAGTTTTTATTTTTCACTTTTTAGTGGTTCACATGTTCTTGGGTCATAATGTGGACAATGTAGATTTTTTTTTTGAGTTTTGTTGATTTTTCAAAAACCGCTTGTCCGATTTCGATAAAAACATTGTGGGACCATTTGGGAAGTATACCTTTTCCAACAAAAAAATATTTTTTCAAATCGGTTAGCAAGTGACGGAGTTATGACCGAACAAACATAAAATTTTTTTTGAGAAGTCGGTTAAAAATGACCAAAGAAAAGGTTACGAAGAACACTACTAAAATGACTTTCGCCGAACGCTATAAATTTAAGGCTAGTTTTTTAGAAGGACATTCAAAAAGCGCTTTATTGTATAACGCCCATTGCCCATTCAGCGCTACAATCTGAATGTAGCCTTAAACAGCTTTTCACGAACAGAATTTAGACTAAGCATTTTTGAATTCCCTGGAACGCTTTGTTTTTCGAAACAAAGGAATGGCAGAAACTGAAACTGTGTGGAATAGTAGAACTACAGAGGAAAGAGTCACAGACTTTGATGTGATGCTAACTATATATGGGATAGTATTGAATCATGCGTATATTGGGGAATATACGCAAAGGTTTAGAGACGTAAATAGTTTGTCTACATTCCACCAGTAATCTTTAGATGTGTTGAAATTCAATTCATTTAAATGAAAACACCATAATTATTATTTATCTTTTTGCAATAAAATTCAAACTTTTAATACGTTTTCAACGTTGTGGAGTTAGGACAAATATACAAACCTATAAATCAATTGTTAGAAACGGTTAGCACTAGCTGACATCAATACAAACATTGAAGATGCCATCAGTATAGACTTTTCCTTTGGAGGCTCATATCAGTATCGGAAACGTGACACTTTAGAACATTTTGTCTCATTTAAAAACATGTTTGTATTGATATTAGCAGCTGCTCTACCGATTAATTTAGCGTTTAAGGCGTTAGTCTTGTGCCATTGACAGTCCGTCGACAAATTCGCATAGATTTGCAATGTTTTTTTTTAAATAAAGTTGTTAATGAATTGCAATTATTTTAAATGCAACATATTAGCTATATGCTTAATAACTACGTATTTTTTTAAAGTTCATAAAACTCGCTCTTGTTGCGTTAATCAGGCGTTGAAAAGAGGTCTCTCGCGCTCAACGCAAGTTCGAGTCCATGCAGCAATCCGTGCGAGGCAACAGAGGCTAAATCGCAAAATCTATTAAAAGATGAAAAAAATCAAAGGGGAGCTCCCGCGCCTCCCGCCCACACACGATGTGTTTTTGTTTTTTCTGTGAATTCCTGAGTTTTGCACGGCAATACCCTACTCTTAAGACAGGCCGCTAAATAATATAAAACGTTGGTTAGGGTGGCCTGTCTTCATACAAAAATCTTCACTTTTAGTTTGTTCACATCTATTGTTTTTCTAGGTCTGAAAACAAAACACGATCTACTTCAAAATATCTCTAGACCTTACCTCACTGGATATCCATAGTAGGGGCACTTTAATGTGACACTTTGTCCGCTTTGCACTTTGAAAGGTGGCAACGTTCGTATATACGGGGGACCTAAAACAAAACATTTTGTTTCAAACATTTTTATGTGGGAATAAAAATTGGTTTTGAAGTTTGTGCTCGGGAGGGTACGGTCCTTTTGAATTTATATGTATTGTTTTGTCTATTTTTATGGAATCTAAAGTTTTAGTTGCTCATTATAACATGACGCCATGCCAGTAATCTCTGAAGGATTAGGCAGAGCTGATGTTCTATAATCTGAGGGCACTGCCACACTGTACAGCCACATTTCGCCAGCCACATAGCTAGTTATTTTTAAGTCCCATGTAGTGGGGGTGAACTGCAGTGGCCAATCTGGAAATCTCTCAACCGATTGCGAGCCCAGGTTGGCCGTTGTAGATATAATCTGGCTAAATGGGGTATCCTAGACCCATCCCAAACAAATTGCCAGTGTGGGGCCCCTCTACAGGATATGCGCCACCTCCTTTCCTGCCCAGCCTGCATAACCACTTGCACCTTTCAGGATTTACTCGAAGCAAGCGATAGAGCTGTGCAGGTGGCTACATACTGGTCTAACATAATTTGAGATTTGAGATCATCGACACGTAAAGAAGAAGAAGTGGGGGCGAGCATAATGCCAACACTCGGGCACAGATCCAGACTCCGTGGCTGAAAAACTTTGATGGAATCACCCAATAACACTATGCCCGACCCGGGAATCGAACCCAGTCAGTAGCTCAGCAGTCGCGCTTGACCACTTGACCAACGAGGCCTTCCTGCCAGTATATTAATGTTCTTGCATATTAGACCAGGGCCGAAGCCTTCAAAAATGGTAAAAAATGAAAAAAAAATACAGTAGGATGAAACCCAATGGAAAAAGTAGAGAATATAACAAAAATTAAAGGAAAAATAAATTACGGACGATCTGAGGTCGGGAAGTGGGGGTGGGGGGGGGGGGTTAAGGGGGGAAATCGGTTTATTTCGATTTCCGGCAAAACTATAGGTCCTATGGAAAAAAATGTAATGGCAAAGTTGTAGAGAATAAAAAGATCTTGGTTTTGGTTTTTGGTTTTTTGAATTTTTCACCTAAATTTTGAGGTTATGTGAAAAAAGTGTTAAAATCAAAATGAACAACAACACCTCTCTCTCTCACGACAGCCTCGTCGATCTGTGGTCGCAAGTGCAACTACTGAGCATGATGTCCTGAGTTCGATTTACGGGTCGGGTTAGTGTTATTAGGTTTTCCATTGGGATATTTTCAGTAGCAGCTGCGAAGTCTGTTTTTGTTTTTGATGGCAATGGACTAAGACTTATGGTTTAAGTTAGTTATACTGATGTTCACGCCGGGGCTGCGGGTTGTTCGAAAGAGATACCGCGGCCTCGACACAAAGGGCTAAGAAGGAACATGGGTGTTTTTTTGTCAGTAGAAGTCTGACACTCCCTTCTGCTCTGCCCAGCGCGGGAGCAGTCATTTGATGATTCCCCAACACACCCACACAAAAAAAAAAGTTGTTATACTGATGTTTAACTAACGAACTGCGAGTGTGTGTGTGTGTGTGTGTGTGGGATGTGTGCTGGGTACACCACTGCCTTACCCTTCAAGGATTATAGGCGTAACGTTATGTTATGTTAAAAAACAAAATGAACAACAACACGCAGACTTCAAATTAAGGTTAAAAGACAATTTACACAAGACCATTTTCCATCTCAGTTGATCGCAACATCTTCCAACCCATTTATTCCAAGTCCCATTTATTTTTACACGACGAGTTTTAAACAGTACATAAAGGGACGATCATATTTTATAGGTATATGCATTAAATATTTCAATTGGATATAAAATATTATGGGTTTTGAAGAAAATTGGTAAAGTCGCGTGCATTTCGAAACTTTTAAGAGTTTTATGAAAATAAGCTACACGATATTACATCACGCTTTCGCCTCCGACGAGTAAGGCACAGGTGTACGTTAAAGGTACAAGTTGGTAGCCGACTGCTACTGCTTGGTCGTCGCTTCATGTCGTCACGACACGTCGTCGCGTCATGTTGCTGCAGTCATGATTTCGAATCCGACTGCAGACGGCAACTGCAGATGGCATCCAGTTGGTGTAAACTGAAGACGTAGGTTCCGATACATTTTCGGCTAAAGGACATATCTTCTGTTGTTTCTGTTATCTATGGGCACTACTGATCTGCGGTCAGACGACACGTGCGTCTGCCGCTCGACGACGCGTCGCTAACTACGGAGGGAATTTCATAGAAATACGTAGAAACCAGTCGTGTCGCCGCGACACGTCGTCTGCTGCGGCTTCGTGTCGCCCGCTACCAACTTGTACCTTAAAACACACATTTCATCAGTTACGTTTGAGTCCGGGGACGGGGTAAAAATTAACTTTTGGGTGCCATTGAGAAATGCGTGATAGAAAACCCCCAACCTACGCTCAGGTAAAAAAAAATGGTCTTTGTTTGACCTGGGCATAGAATCAAAGACGTCATGATAGCAAGCGCTACGCTTACAACCAATAACGAGTAACGAGGAAATATATAATAGACTTTAACAAACTAGCTTTGTGAAGAAATTTCGTACGAAATGAGTTGTCTGCACACATTCACGGATCAACCTAGGCTAGCGCGGCTTAACTTGAAGAACAACCTCGATCTTTCGAGATAACTTACAGGAGAGATATTCTAATTTACTTTTTTACTAATATTATAAATGCGAAAGTAACTCTGTCTGTCTGTCACGCTAAACCGATCAAAAATATTGACGATAGGAATGGACTGTATGGGATTCTATGAGGTGAGGTGGAATAAAACTAAGGAATGGCAATAAAAATCTAATATGTAAAAGCCTCACAAAGCCTTTTCTAGAGTCTGACAAAGGACACAGGCTACTTTTTAACGCGAAAAATCGTTTAAGGGGTTGAAAGAGGGGGGATGAAGGGAATACTTTTGGTCGCGATTACCGACATCAGTCACGATAACCGACATCCACGCGGACGAAGCCGCTGGCATCAGCTAGTCAAAGCTATATATCTTAACTTCATAGTCCATACACTCACTCACACCCTAAAACCATGAAAGCCCTCATCACTGCTAAATTCAAACTCGAAACAAGAAGGAACTAATGAGACAGTACAGCTAAAATTTACGTTTCACTAAATGCTAAATGTGGATCTCTTCAATTGAATTCATGCTTAATTTTGCGTTAGCCGTGCGCTATTTGGAACAGATTTCGCCCAATTAGTCCTGGATCATTAGTCTGCTAGCATCATTTGGTTATATCACTGAGTTCTGGTGCTGGTACAAGCAGCCTGGGTTTTAGGCAAATTAGTTTTAATCTCAAATTAATTTAGGTTACAGCGGTAGAGGAAACTTTGTAGAGGCAACTTTTAGGTTAAATCATCGATACGATTTTATGTGTTGATCAAAATCACGTCTGTAATCCACGAAGGGTTGCAGCAGAGATGCAGGTATTATATAAATAGCATCATTTGGTTATATCACTGAGCTCTGGTGCTGGTACAAGCAGCCTGGGTTTTAGGCAAATTAGTTTTAATCTCAAATTAATTTAGGTTACAGTGGTGGAGGAAAATTTGGGCTTCAGGAGAGGAGCAGCCACTTGGAACAATTTCCTATTTAACTCGCGATGGCCTAGATTGTTCTGTGGATTGTTGACCAATTCCATGCTGAGTTTCCTCCGTGCCTGATGAAAAAACCTAATAACACTTTGCCCAACCTGAGAGTCGAACTCTAAGAATAAACACATGACATCATGCCGGTAATCCCAGAAGGGTTAGGCAGAGGTGTACCTTACACCCACATTTCGTCAGTTATGTTTAAGTCCCATATAAAAGAGGGCGAGCCTATTGCCATCAACCGGGCACAAATCTGGATTCCGTGGCTGCTACTGAGAAATTCGAACCCAGGACCTCATGCTCAGCAGTTGCGCTTGCGACCACTAGACCAACGAGGTAGTCAATAAAACACAGTAGTTGTAATTTCTCCAGTTATAGTAGTGAGGTGCCTTCATTTATTCATATTATACATTTATACATATAATATTCATTATTTGCTTTCAACAGAGCACTACAGATTTGTTGATGCTAGTTTAGTTCGCTTAAATCAGTTCCGCAAATAAACTTCAATTTATTTTTGTCGCAAACCCAAATATGTTTGGGGGATCAATACAGGAAGGATCGGGCATTGATCCCTGCTCAATGCGCTTTTGGAGATTTTAGTAGTTCTTTATCACTATGGTGACTGAAAAGGTCTTTAATCTTCGATTGTCGTGGCATATGGAGGAAAATTTGTAATGGGTAGGGAAATCAGCATGACCTAGAACCAAAAATTCAATGACTTCTGACATCTACCAATCCGCACTGGGCCCGTGTGGTAGAATATAGCCCATTTCCTCTAAAAGAGCGGGGGTCTGTGTCCCAGCAGTGGGAATATTAATAGGCTGATAATGATGATGATGTAATGGGTAATCCTGGGCCAACCTAGGCAAGCACAGCTTAACTTAAACATCAATTCTTTTATTACTAGCTGATGCCCTAGTCCGCGTGGATGATGGTTATTGCGACCAAACTTAATCTTTTCACCCCCCCCCCCCCCTTTCAAAACCAAAGTCAATGTCCTTTCTCAGGCTCTAGACTACCTGTGTACTAAATTTTATTTAAATCGGTTCAGTAGTTTTGACGTGAAAGCGCGACAGACAGACAGAGTTATGAGTTTTTTAACTGACATGGTCACTAATATTATTATTAATATTGAAAACGGGATATTTTCCATGTTTAGTTTTAATTCCGAGTTCCCGATATTTCGGCGCTGTTACAAGCACCATGATCACGGATAAACTGAAGACAGACAGAGTTACTTTCGCATTTATAATATTAAGTATAGATGCGTGTATGACTGAATGACTCTACAGCAATGCAAATAGGAAATATACAAAGCAGTATACTCAGGTCATGTCCCCTAACATCCCAACCTACACTCAGGTCTATTTCAACTTGAGCACCTAGTTAAATCTATAGCGTCCAGTCAGTATCGATAGAATTGCCTGCTTCCAGGAAATCGTACCTTGTGGACTTTGCGGTAACTGTATTATATTTCGTACGTATTTCTGCAGTTTCAGACTGTCAGTTAGGTTGGGAGTTGCGTTTGAGTGAAGTACGAAGTCAAACCAATGATTTTGATTCGTGGAAGAAAACAAAATATCTTTGCAACATAGAGTAGAAAGCACACTCATATAATTATTATATAATACAAGTTATTGAACAGAGTATCCATGAAGTTTCTTTTCTAACGATTGCCTTGCGATCTACGTTTAAGAATGGTCAACGACAGTACTTTCATAAGTTATAATGCCTTGTGAGTGTTCGCTTTCTTTGTCATTTTGACATTCAAAAGTTAAAATAAATGCTTTTGAGTTTGAGTATGTTAGTTGGTATTACTCATTTGAATATTTTGACTGTATTACGTTACTCCGAAGTTTCAAATACCGAAGTACGGTGTACAATAAATGATAGCGTGACGACTGACAGGGCAGAATGGAAGAAAAAAAAAACGTGTGGCACTCGGAGACTGCCGCGGTAAAGCTATTGCATAGCATTTTTTATCAATAATTAAATTTGACAACCTCAGTTGACAACCTTGTTATTTTCCGTAACCATAGCAACCTGGTTGATCACAATATTTTCGTTACGGAATTTCTGGATTCACTCTCCACGCTCAAGGCCCGCGATAGAACTTGTATCCGTATAGTTCTACTGTTCAGTTCAACTAGTAGGACTAAACGGAGAAAAAAATCCATTTAGTTCTACTATCTGCTGTATGAATTTTAATTGAACTAAACGGACAAAAAAGTTCTTTTAGTAGGTACTACTAATTTCCATTGTATTAGAACTATACGGATACAATGGGTTGTACTACGGAGAAGTAAATTTACCCATGGTTCAACTGGGTTCAACTGGTTGTTCTATGGGGAAATATCTTTACCAATGGTTCAATTACAGTGAGTTGTTCTTTCCTTGGTCCAACTAGTTGTACTTCTGGGAATTGAATGTATGATCTATGGAACAACTACTGGTAATAAACAGGAAAAGGTTATCTATTAATGCTGAAGTGCAATGCAATTACTACCTCCTCTTTTAACCAAAATTATAATACGACCGTCTCGCGACAGTATCCTTTATGGGCGGCATGGGCACCGGGCCGTAGGCCGACGAAGGAGGCCGGCGGAGGCCCGGCACTTCGGGGACAGAAGACAATAGTGTTATGTAATATGCGAGCGAAGCGAGCGCGCGTCATGGAGTACAACATGCGTTGCATGTATGTTTGTTTTACACGATCATCCTATCCCCGTGGTCCAACCAGTTGGACATAATTCCGGAAATTAGTAGTACTAAAAGAACGTTTTTGTCCGTTTAGTTCAATTAAAATTCATACAGCAGATAGTAGAACTAAATGGATTTTTTTCTCCGTTTAGTCCTACTAGTTGAGCTGAACAGTAGAACTATACGGATACGATGGCGATAGAAGCTATGCAATAGCTTAAAAACGCGTTACGCCGACCCTAAATAAATGGGATAAGAGCAGGAAGATGATGTTGATGATAAACCAGTCTTATCAAAGCACTAACACAGTACTAACTGAGTTTTAGACTGTCTAACTCTCTGTTAAATACAGGTATTTAGCTGCATGGTAAGACTGGAGGGCGACCTCAATAAAGATGGAAAAAGGCTAGGCAGATGAGGATAGAATAGAATAGAATACTATTTATTTCTGATACAGAAACAAGGCCAGACAGACAAGACAACACAGAAAGACAGATACAAGCTTAATTTTTCATTGTGGGTGGTCGCAAACACAAACTGCTGAGCATGAGGTTCACGGGTTCGATTCTTGGGGTGGGTTAAAATTTATTGTGGTTTTTCATTAAGAATTTCTCAGTAGCAGAGCCACGGAATTTGAATTTATGCTCTATTCATGAACGCATTCTAAAAAGACAGTTACAGAAATTCGATATTTACCTCGTGAAAAATGTGTAGTCATGGCCCTAAAGATCAATGTTATGAGAAATTACCCTTTTCACCAATATTATAAAAGAAAGGTCACATAAAAACACACAACTCCGTTTAACAGTAAAGGTATGAAAGTATCCCACAAGTTTTACGAAGAAACTCGAAGCTAAACTCTATTAAAATAAAACTAGAAAAACAAAGAGATACGGGTAGTTTACAAACTTTATCTTCTTTATAAAGTTTCTGTATTGTAGATGATATTGTGTTAAGGGCGGGTACAGACTGTATAAAAGCTTACAGCAGTGATAAACTAATGTAATAATAATCAAAAATCGGGAATCGCACCCAAGAACTTATTAGTTCTGCTTGCAACCACTGGACCAGTCTTTAAAACTATGCTCTTTATTTTCAAACGTGATACATATCACACTAGCCGCCCATTCCGGCTTCGCACGAGTGGAATAAATGCTTTTAAATAAACTTGTAATCGATATGACCTATATTTTTCAGGGATACTGTAGAATTCTAATGGTGAAAGAATTTTTGAAATGGTCTAGTAGCTATTGAGTTAATTCGTTACAAACATTCAAAATTCCAAATGATTCCTCTTTATAATATTACTAGCTGATGCCCGTGGCTTAGCCCGCGTGGATGTCGGTCAAATTATATACTTAAACCTTCCTCCAGAACCACTCTATCCATTGGTGAAAACAAAATGAAAATCGGTGCAGAAGTTTATGAGTTTATCGACAGACAGACGCGGTGGAGGACTTTGTTTTTTTTTTTTTTAATTCATTTATTCAAACTAGGCTGATAATCAGCACTTTTCGAAGGTCAAAATTTACTTTACTTTACTTTACTACAGTGAAACTTGGTTAACTGGGACTTGGATAAGTGAGAAACCTCTATAACTGGAACTCATACTGGGGTCCCATGATACAGATTTGGATATCTGAGACACATTTAACCAGGTTTCACTGTATTTACATTTTTATAAGACAGTCCCCCAAAAACGCCCACCCATCGACACTTCCTAGTGTTTAGCTGGAAAGAAGAAGTGGCGGAACAAACTCCCCAGCACACATCTGTCTGTTAGGTTGGTTAGAAGAACCAGACTCGATATAATAGCAAGGTGTCAGTTAAATTTAAAATTTACTAGAGACACAATCAGTAATAAACAAAAGTATATAACAATAATAATATTTAATATGTAGTGATTGTAAATAATATATGTGCCTATGCCTACGATGACACCTAGCTACTACATGCATACCTACATAGAAGTGTCATTCAAGGAGGTTCCAGGAATCGAACTAGTTTTGACCCCAAAACTACACTCCATCATGTAACGTTCTCAAAATAACATTTACTGGAAGGCTGTGGCTGTGGTTAGAAACTGTATACCAGCTAGAGCGCAAAATTGTCAACTGGGACGTGAAATCACTGGATGGCGAAGACAGGTTTAGACTTGGTTGGTGTTGTAGGAACTTGAGTGTGTCTAGTTCAGTTTGTGAGAAGTATTTGAGCAGCCGTGGTTAAATGGAGATTGGCTTAATGTTGGGGTATAATTTGAGCCCTCTGCTCAAATTATTGTTAAAAACTTAGCTAATCAAATCAAAGCCTAGTGAAATACCCCTAAAAAACTATGAGAAAAATTACCAGCACGCATACACGACAGCGTGCGGTTGTAAATGGTTAAGTTTACATCGCGGGTACCCATGTATTTAACTGGGGTCTACCTTTTTTGGCAGAATTTTTTATACCCGAATTTTGTTTTGCATAACAGTGGATGGCAGAAACTTCATTTCGCAGAAAATCATTTGGCATACACTCATTTACCATACATTCAAAACGCATAATTTTGTAAGTCAGAATCATCTTTGAGCATAAACTTCATTTCCAGAACCATCATTTCGCCGAAAATTCATAATCAGAATCGTCTTTTGGTACGCATTTCATTTCATACTACGTGTAACATGCAACAATAATAATAATTATTATTAATAATTATTATCAGCTCACCCCGGCTAAAATTTCTAGCTGAGAACATTAAATGTTGGTATGTCAAAAATAATAATATTTATTATTATTATTATTAATAATAATAATGACGTCACTCATACATGCAACGCATGTACTCCATGACGCGGGCTCGCTTCGCTCGCATATTACATAACACTAATATCTTCTGTCCCCGAAGTGCCGGGCCTCCGCCGGCCTCCTTCGTCGGCCTACGGCCCGGTGCCCATGCCGCCCATAAAGGATACTTTCGCGAGACGGTCGTTATACCTTATAATAATCTACCAAATAAAATTCTGCCATCTTAAAAGTATGCCATTGAAAATTCAGCTATATAAACATTCTGCGAAATGAGTATTCTATTAAATAATTGTTCTGCCATAAACACATTCGTTCAAAGAAGAATATGCCAAGTGTGGTATGCCAAATAAATTTCGGAGCATCAAGTTTCTGCCAGATAGATGGTACCCATTTAACTGACGTAAAACACGTCGATATTTAAATTATCTTATAGTATTTTAGTTAAATTGCTTGCATTAAACACTATCGGAATCGTATTGGATGTGACAAAAATTCTTAAAACTATGATAATGATATGTATTTTAATAAAAAAAAAACGACGTATTTAGGTTACGTTTAAACCGCGCGTTCATACTAGGGCCTTATTAGTCTTGGTATAAGAATTCTTATCTATAGATAGATGTATGCTCTAAATAAATCTTTCTCATATTGTTGTTTTTATTCATACTTAACTGCATAATAAAACCCAAATAATAGTTTTCATTTAATTGGCGATCGCAACGAAATTCAGCAATCGCATAATTATTTACGCTCAATCGGGTCGTTGACGTCTATTGAATGCGTTGATTTAGTCTGGTACTTAAGTAAAACATCAAAACCAAATCCTATAAGCAAACTCACCATAAACATTAACCCGCTCATGGTGCGCCACCACACTATCCCCATGATGAGCCACACAAGAGAACAGCCCGCCATCATCGACTCTCAGATGTGATATGTTGAGTTGAGTGATGACTCCGCCATCCGGAGCCATTGTCTGACCAATTGTGTATCTGAAAAAGAAGTGTTGTTTCAGCACAATTTTTTGTTAACCCTTATAACGAGCATAACGATCTGGCAAACTGAGGAAGTCGGTTAAAAATAAAACCAAATAGGCATAGGTATTATTGTTAGAAAATAAATTTAATTTTTATGTTTTTGCCTGCCTGCATTTGCCTGTAATCCCCGAAGGATTAGGCAGAGGTGTACCTAATAGAACACCCACATTTTTTTTAAATGTGCTTGCTCTTGACTTCAATCTTGCCCTAAGGGCAGAGATGATGTCGACGATGGAACGAGCTTACCCAGAAGAAGCCTGTTTACTCGCGACTTAAACAGATTAGGGTTATATGAACTCGGAAAAACCGACGCAGGCAGGGAATTCCACTCCTTGGCTGTGCGCATAATATAGGACTTAGCAAAGCGCTTCGTTCGAATGTGTGGAACGTCGACTAGGTATCGGATATAACCTGCAGTACGTCTAGTCTCCCGATGGAAGAAGGGAGATGGTGGAATCAGCTCGTGGAGCTCCTGCGCACACTCTCCGAAGTACAGTCTGTAGAAGACCGACAGACATGCGACTTTGCGACGGTGGGCCAGGCTATGTAGCTTGACAACCAGTTTATCGTGGTATGGACATTTCGCCAGTTATGTTCATGTCCTATGCAATAGGGGGCGAGACTATTGCCATCGACCAGGCTCGAAACCACTCTGTGGCTGCCACTGAGAAATTCCTTATGGAAAAACCCATGGAAACAACCCGGTAACACAGGGCTAAACTACGCACTACATGAGTAAGGCTTCGCTTCGTAAAAGCATACAATGTTGAAATCGCCTTCTGTAGTACGTGTCCGCTTTCTTTATATTTCAGTCAAAATACGTACACTGCTCGACATAGGCCTCTCCTAGGTGTTGCCACATTGACCGGTCCCGTGCGTCTCGCATCCAGTGGGTCCCCTCAACCTTCACCAGGTCATCTGTCAAAGCCTGGTCTTCCGGTTCGCGGCCGCCAGTCTGGACTTTTCGACTCCATCGGCCATCCGTACTGCGAGCAATGTGCTCTGCCCACTGCCACTAAAGTCTGGCAATTCTTCGGGCAATGGCGGTAACCTTGGTCCTCTTGCGGATGTCTTCATTTCTGATTTGATCCCGCAAGGAGACTCCGAGCATAGCACTTTCTTAGCTAATACCTTTTCTCACACTGGCTTCCTAGGTCTTAGGGTTATTAATTTTTTTTAATGAAGGTCATGTTTATTTAGTACTTCATAAAGGTTTTGGCGAAGATTTGATGTCAAATGAATGTTGGCAACGGAAAAGTAACAGAATAAAATTAGTTCATTCCAATTATTAAAACCACCACGTAATAACTTTCCCTTTTTAAAGAATGAAGCATTTTTTTACGCTGATTTTATTTTATAAAAACAAATATTGATACCGCGGAATATTTTAATTAAGTCGTATTTGCACATGCAGATGACGTTTGCAAAGTTATTAACGAGTAGATTTTTCATACCCTTACTTTATTGCTTGCGACTAGTGACTAACGACTACTCTGCTGAGCATGAGATTCCGGGTTCGATTCCTGGGTCGGGAAAAGTGTTATTGGATTTTTCCATCAGGGATTTCTAAGTAACGACCACGGAGTCCGATGCCCAGTTGATGGCAATAGGCTTGCCGATACCTTTTATGACATGGGACTAAAATGTACCTGACGAAATGTGAGTGAACTACTAGGTACTGCATCAATGTAGACATACACCTATGTAGGCATAGGTGTACCTAATAGTACACCACCTATGTAGACATAGGTGTACCTATAGTACACCACCTATGTAGACATAGGTGTACCTAATAGTACACCACCTATGTAGACATAGGTGTACCTAATAGTACACCACCTATGTAGTAGACATAGGTGTACCTAATAGTACACCACCTATGTAGACATAGGTGTACCTAATAGTTCACCCACATTTCACGTATAATTATGTAATAATCACTTACAGGTGTGATGATGTTAAATATTAACGTGATAAACTCATAAAAATCATTCACTTAGCTCTATAACGTAGCTTTTTAAATGAGTCTCAATTTATACTAACATTCCCAGAATAGATTCCGTAACTGAGCGCTCGACAATCCAGATTTACTTTAGAACTGTTTGAGAATATTGATTTTACGTTCATTTTCTAAAGTGATTTGACTGTTCGATAGTGATATTGAAATCGAGTTGCCACTTCACCGTCTATTGATACTGCTAAGATATTTGATAGCGTAAGGATTTCGTGGAATGTATTTTGCCAGATTTAACTGGTTAAACTGGATTTAACTGGCACGGGACCGACCATTGTGGCGACACCTGGGGAAGATGTCCATGATGCAGTGGACGCCTTTTGGCTGAAATGATGATGATGAACTGGTTTTGATTCAAGAACGATTTTTGCAAGACTTGACTTGTCCAAGAGACTTCTTGTTATAAAATCTGATGTGTCAAACATGTCGTGAAATTGCTCTAAGACGTTTTTTTTTTGGGGTCACATTTTATTCAACTCATGGGCCTCTTTTTTTTTGGAGTGTGTAATATCAAATGACTGTGTCAGACTTCTACTGACTAAAAACCACCCATGTTCCTTCTTAACCCGTTGTACCCAGGCCACGGTATCTCTTTTGAACAACCCGCAGCCCCAACGGGACCGTCTGACTTAACATTCACGATGTCAAGATATGACTTTTTTCATGAAAAAGTCATTTATAATTTGGATGTTGGACTAGATGAACTTGTGGAGTAACATTTAAAGAAAAAAGTAACAAATTATGAATTTGGTTGGCTACCTTGTTCTAAAATCTAGGTTATCTACTACTTCTTAGTACGAGAAAAGTCCTTTATCCAGGACAATTACATCCAAGTCATATTAAGATAACATTATAATAAACTCACCTAGAATCTGTATTAGACGATATAACTATGCCATCTCTTTCCCACACGAATCTCCCAGGATGTGGTCCATTCAACGTACATTGTAGACTGACCTGCAACGAAAAACCAACTGTAACCTCCTAGAAACATGATACAAATTCCAACTGGCAAAGTGAGAGTATAAAATTGAAATCGGGAAACAAAGAACGGTTCTGAATATAATACAATGTTGAATTTAAAATGGCACTTCAATTGAAAGACCTGGGTTTATATTGTTTGCTCGAACAATTTTCTTTTATTTTTATAGTTGCGTTTGTTTTAAGTAGGGAAGAAATTTTAGTACTTTTTGTAAACGTATGAGAGTTAGCGGTACCTACAGTCTTTGCGGTCATGCTTAATTGCTTTATTTATTATTTTTTCACTAACACCATTCTGTTGTTTATATGTAAAGACTTTAAATTGACTGTCAGATTCACTAACTATTTTTATTCTGTTTTTTTTTAGCTTTAGCTTTCATAGTTCATATATAAATAAATACAATTATTTTTATCGCCTAAACGAACTCCTCCGATGGAGCTAGGCAGTTACTCTGTGCAATTTTTAAACAATTATTATATCAAAAAAACCAATTTATATATTTTCATTGCTGTATTTGTATCATCTCATACTATCCAAAATTGTTTATGAACTGAAAATTTAAAAAATATTTATTTCAAACTCAAGTACTTATATTTTAAGTAATTTGAAACCCAATTACAGGCCAAAAAATCCCGAATCCCTGTTCATGGCTCAATCACGTCTCTCGAAGAAAAGCAACATAATTAAATTTTCTAAGGGGCAGTGAAGACATGCTAATTTTTTCCCGAAACCCCCAAAGCTCTCGGTTCCCTTGGGCTTACTACAAAGATAGAAGCCGTGGTAAGTAAAATGTACGTAAATAAATTGATTAGGCAAATACTTAATGTTCACTCGAACATTTTTATTTTTATTAGATATAATATTTTCATTAAGAATATTATTTTGAACCTTATTATAAAATAAACAAATAAGAAAATATCGATATACTTATTTAGTTTAAATTTATACTCGGTTCATGAAATATGAAAATCAGTGCTGTGCTACGTAGGCGAGCTACGCCGTAGCTAAGTGCTACGTAAGCAAGCTACGCCGTAGCACTGCTACGCTAGCAGATTGCTGGTGCTTCTGGGTTTCGCTACGTCTAGCAACTTTCTGTGTATAATAAAATTAAACATGAGAATTATCACTACACCACAAATGTGTCTATTCTTATCCATAGAAATCAACACTTTGGAATGGGTAATTGCAGCACTTTAACAAGTTATTACGTCGTGTGACTGTGACTGTAGTTTCGCTTTTTTTGTCTGTCATTCAAAAGTGCTTGTAATAATCTATGTGAAATAATATGAGCTTGAGTTGAACTGATTTTGACGGGACCTGATGTTCTTTTCAAAAAATTAAAACCCTTGAAATTGTTAACGAAATCCGATTCAAATAGGAAAGTAATATTATTAATTTTACGCAGACGACGTTTGCTGGCAACAGCTAGTTGAATTATTTAAATATGAACGCTACCGCAGTGAACTAAAACGAATGATTCTGATTTCTACGAATGTGTTATTGGATTTATCTGTCAGTAAAAAAAGTAAAATATGAGGAACGTTTTGAAAATTTTTTTTTATTAAATTATCCCAATAAAAAGTGTTTGTTGGTAAAGGTTTTTGATTTATATCTGACACGTTTATGTCAAATATTTTATCTGTAAATCTATGTGTCTATTAAATAATATAATTTTGGTAAATTCAATCAATGTACTTGAGATTTAAGACACAAAAAAATATCTAAATAGAAAATAATATTGTTTCTTATCATATTTTTGCATTTACTACGAGATCTTCAAATTTTTTGCTTCAACGAACAAGAATTGTTAACAATAATAATCCTCAGGAGGTTCTTTCTCTGAAACCCTGACCGTAATTTGGAACCTGTTCCCAATACCGGTGCCCTAAATTTTTTTTTGTTATTTTTTTTTAAATTTGATAAAACAAAAAAAAAATCATCTATATAATTAGAGTAGAGGAAGGTCAAAGAAACGATAGAGGAACTGTGTAAATAATGATTTGGTGAAGGAAGTGTTTCTTGAGATGACGAGAAACAAAGAAGTATGGAAGAATAAGACATGCGGCGCCGACCCCAAATGAATTGGGATAGGGCAAGAGAATTATGATGATAATGATCTAAAGGAGCAGTGGTGGCCCAGTGCTGGTGGCCCCGACCTACGAACAGTGAGTCGTGGGTCCGAACCCAGTCAGGCGCATTACTTTGTGTAATTTATTTCATGTGAAATCAGAATGTCTTAGAACCAAAAAATTCGAAGATATGTGACATTTACCAATCCGCACTGGGCCCGCGTGGTAGACTTTAGCCCATACCTCTCCTAGAGAGGAGGCCTGAGTCCCGGCAGTGGGAACATTACTAATGATGATGATGATGAATGATCTATATACTTACATCAACTCCAGGCATAACAGTGGTCTCGCTAAAGTGTTGTGATATGATCATTTGTAAGCTTCTTCTGTATCGATATTGGACGTCATACGGATCTGCAATAAAGGGGATATTATCAGCCATATTATTATTATTATATTTCGTAAGGATCTAAAAACAATGTCATCCAGTGTTGCTGTTGAAAAGTTTAATGTCGATGAACACTTTATGAATTAATTAGGGAACTAAATGGAATTAAAATATCAAAACTAGAAAAACCTATGTTTTTTTTAGTATGAATAGACCCTTAATGTTAAGCCTACATACTAATAAATGGAAAGAGTCCAATTTGTAAAGACGCACCTGCGACATTGCGAAACTATTTAGAGCAGCAGTGTGTGGTCATGTTTTTTTTTTGCAGAACTGGTGGATAAAATTCAACAATAAATGACTGACAAATTAGATTTTAGACCTACTAACAAAAATATGGACCAGTGTTGTCTATTTTGAATAAATAAATAAAGTTCCTACAGTGGATTTTTGAAATCGGATAGTCTTATTAGTCACTTAAAACATGAATTTGTGTTCTGTTCACTTAAAACTCAACTCGTACCTATTATTTTTACTTATAGTTAAAAATTTACTGACGAATAAAAGATGTATAGCTCTCTACCTACGCCACTAATTATTACTATAATTATGACGTTAAGATACAAATTTATCACACTAATGGATTAATGAATCATGTAATTTAATTCGATTCATGGCCCATAATTCATTACTCGACCAAATTGACAGATCATTAAAAATGTGCAGTCTTATATATTATATCTGCCTGTGCAGTTATTGGCGCAATTATCAAGATTAATGGAGAACAGCTTTGAAGCTGTTTCGTTGAAAGGATTTCAATTAATTTAATATCTCGTTGATAGGTATCATCATCTGTCTAGCCTCTACCCAACTATGTTGAAGTCAGCTTCCATTCTAACCGGATGCAACTGACTACCAGTATTTTACATGGAGCAACCATTGATATAATAAAACCCTAGATGCACAGTCTCGAACAAAACAAACAGTCGAAACTGTCGCCAAACACTCACCAATACACGCACTACTACATGTAGTTATCGTTACACTATAAACATATTTTTTTGCAAATTCAACCTTACGCAGATTCCTTTTACAATGCAGTTATAAAAAGCAATATAAAAAGCATTTTGTTCGACCGTGCAGAGACGCGAGCGACGCGAGACTATTTGAAATGAGTTCATTGTGAACTTATTTTATGCGGACGGTTTTGAGATGCGGAGTGTGTATCTTGGGTTTTATTATATCAATGGGAGCAACCGATTATCTGACCTCCACAACCCAGTCGGTACTCGGTAATATTACCATATAAGTCACACAGACAACAACAGTCTTACCAAGGGATACCCTCAGGGGATACCTCCCTTGGTAAGACTTGGTCGGTGTGAATTTAGGACCACTGATCACCTGTTACGACTGCCAAAAATCTATAATTGACAGCTGGGACCAACGGCTTAAAGCCTGGAATACACATGCTACTAGAAAAGCATGCTTGTTTGCTACTAGGTATAGTCCAAGATCCAAGAGCAATCAGACATAACTTATTTTCACACGGATGAAACCTGAAGTTTTCAGTAGCGTCTCGTGTGCATTGAATACCTACGCGCTTTGTGGAACTTGCCGAGTGACACCTGGGCAGGTACCAGGTGAGAAAGGTGACTAAAAATAAGAACTATTTAACTTAAATTCACATGGCTGATTTTTATATATGTCATGTAGAATATTATTTTAAAGTAATATCATATAGTGTCAGACACTTTTGATGGACCAGAGTTTTTGTCAGACGCTTTTAAGCTTGGTTTTTGAAGCGCCTGACCGATATAGCATGGCAATATCCCGATCAATTAGCTTTAAGTATTAAATCATATGGAGTTTAGTATTATTTAAAGCGTCTGTAAAGCAATACGGCCGACGGAAAGTGTCTGGGAGTATTTGCGACTTATTTTTAAGTATAATTCCTAAAATATACGTAAAAAACAGCTTGGAGAAAATACTTCACGTATTTTCTCCAAGCTGTTTTTTTACGTATATTTTCTACTCCCAGACACTTTCCGTCGGCCGTATTGCTTTACAGACACTTTAAATAATACTAAACTCCATATGATTTAATACTTGCGGGATATTGCCATGCTATATCGGTCAGGCGCTTCAAAATCCAAGCTTAAAAGCGTCTGACAAAAACTCTGGTCCATCAAAAGTGTCTGACACTATATGATATTACTTTAAAATAATATTCTACATGACATATCGTCTGCTTACTGCGAAAAGATGATAAATGCACTTTTTTACCAAATTGAGTTAAAAACGCAGTTAAATGTAATTTTTCACGGGCTATCTACTGGTAGAACCCAATAAATGCTATGTCCAATGGCTGCAGAGATAATGAATGTGTAAAAGTGATATCTTACACATTTTGAAAAAAATGTAGCAGGCTAACATAATAAACAATCTTATGCCCTAAATCTGTTTCAGTTGAAACAGTTAAATAACAATAAATACGGTTAATGCTTTTAAAATTATTAATTTGAATAGTAAAATGGTAAAAATTATTCTGAGAAAAGGTCATAAACGCATTTATTACATTTTACTTGTTAAATATTTCTACTCGGTTTACTCAGGTCTCTTCAGAAAAAAGGAAATAAATGTCGTATTTATGCTTTTTTACCAGCAAGAAACAGAGCGATCGATCGCAGTTATCACATTACGTACGCGAGTGCTCACGTATTCCGCGAAATGAATAGGTCGATTATTTAGCAAGAACCTGTGATTTGCGTTAACTATTGAATCATGGTTGGTAACAACAGCAACCATTAAAGAAGATCGTCAACCTAAACCTTTAGTTAAAGGACCGCCATCGAAAGATTAAGATACTTAATTGAATTAAAAGTCGTTAACCCAATATTTTTTGTTTGTAATAATTGATTGTGATCGAAGTTTGATTGCCATAACTATGTGAAAAGTAATAAAATTGATTTGTTCTTAAAAAGCCACTTCATTTATTGTAGTTTCATAGATTACCTATGAAATAAACATCTATTTTTATCTATTTATTTAATGATCACTTTGCGAAGCTTTAGGACATAATAAGTGACATACTTAAACTAAAACTCTACAGGTAAAACCGGTTAAATGTATCAAAAATATCAATATTTCAGGGTATTTTGTGAAAGAAAGCCTTTCCAATCAAGTAATTGGTGTAAAGTACAGTAAGTCACATTACAAAATGGAAATGAGCTACTGAAATCAATGAATTTAGAAGATACAACATGTTTGTTAAGTACAGGTAAAACGTGATAAATGCGACCTCCTTTCGATTCAAATTTAATTTTACAAAGTTTTTACTAACACCAAATAATAAAGATGAGCAAATCTTAAAAGCAGAGTAGTTAATGTAACATTTTGTATTATCATTTATGTAATTAAAGAGTTTTAAGTAGATCAAATTGAAACTGAAACTTTAAAAAGTGATTTACTCAAATTGACACAAACTGCATTTATCATCTTTTCGCACTAAGCAGACGATATATAAAAATCAGCCATGTGAATTTAAGTTAAATAGTTCTTATTTTTAGTCACCTTTCTCACCAGGTACCTGCCCAGCAGGGCTAACATGCGCAAGTCGACATATCTCATAAACGAGATGACAAATTTTGTCGTTCTCGATTAGTTTGTCACTTTTCCTAACATGCGCACCACGCTCGAGAAGATATCTCTTCGTGACTTCTCCTTCTCGACGCGAGAAAACTGATGTTGCCATTTCATGAAAACATACCATAGTCTAGTTTAATAACGCCGGTTTCATTCGGTCAATATTGGTGGGAATTGCGTGAACGCTGCCATATTTGTGAACGCGACCTTATGGGGAAGAAAACTGTCAAATAGTTCCACGTAGAGGGCGCTGTACATTGGCAGTTGGCTACAAACAAACTGTCTAACTCCATAGAAATTGAACAATATCTTAATATTTTGTGGCTTTTTTCAATATTATGGGTCTTTGTGTAGCGTTTGGATGCAAAGAAATAGGCGTTGTCAGATTTCCAAGAAATTTGCGCATGAAGAGAAAGTGGGAAAAGGCACTGAAACTAAAAAAAATCAAAACAAGTAATTTGTCGAGGTTATGTGGGAAACATTTTCAACGAAACAGACTACGAGACCACTTCTAAGGCGACAGGTTAGTACGATACCTATTATTAATTCTGACTTTTTATTAATAATTTGAATGTGTGGGAGAAACAAGGGTCGAACGTTGACTTGGTTTCTCCCACTTCAAGTCAACGTTCGCTCATGGGGGATTTAAGCCGCACTGATATAATTATGCCAAGTATTAACATTACCCAATATTGTTTCAGGCTTTCCACTCCAACGCAAAATTTTGAAGAAATCTGCTGTGCCCTCTATATTTTGTTGGAATGAATCACAGAGTGTCATCTCAGCTCGAACTGAGCGATTGCAACAGAGAAATGCAAGGCGTTGCTTATTATCAAGCCCTATAATATCAAACGAACCACTGCCAGCTTTGATCTTATTCCAGACATAAGAATTGGTTGGGTGGGGAAATGGGTTCTTTTCAAATAACTACCTATACATTTTGTAACATTTTAACAAATGATGTATTACCTTAGTTTGTTTATTATTAGATCATTAAAAAGCAAAAAAGTAAGTGAGTGAAGTTTATTTTAAAACTTGTAGAACCATGATATTGCCCAGAAAACAGCTAAAAGTCGATAAAATGTTCAATCTATTGTACTTTTCGACAAGCTCCGCTTTCTTTCCTTGTTGCGTTGCTCCTCGTTTTTTCAATTCCTCCTTCAACTGGGTGATACGCCAGGTAGCATACATTGTGCAGCGACAAATTGAGTTAAAAAACCCGCGCAAATACTTGAGAAAAATCGTCCACACAATGCAAACGTTTATTTTAAAAAAATTGACATGTGTAGCCAAACACCAGCGCCATCTTGCGGCGAAGTTTCCAGGAAACAACCCCATTCAAAAATTTTGAATTTCAAAATTTGTTGATAGTTGTGGTTCACGCTAGATTAAATATTTTCAATACAATTTGAAAAATTGTTGGATTGTTAGAAAGAAGATGGCTTTGGCATCAAAGAGATTGTAAGTATTAGATCAAAATCCCGTCACAGATGGCGGAGATGCATATTAGTTTATTAGCAACTCTGAGTGAAGTTCGATCATTATTATACGAAGTGTTTCGTTCGAAGATATTTTATATGTATTTACCATGCAGCTTTCTCGATTCACTCTCAATGTTCTTTAGTGACTTCCAAAATAAACCGTGTGAAGAATGCATTTTTCTACGAGATAGAAGATAAGTAATCATAATATTATGTTACATTATTTATCTCGATGAATTAATGTACTTACTGTAATGTACAAAATACAACACACTATGCCATACGCAAATCTTAGTGAATGTTCACTATTCAGCAAGTACATACCAATTGGTTCTGCCATTGCTGTAAAACATAGTGGTAGTAGGTAGGGTAGTAGGTAGGAAAAACGCATTGCAACGCATGCGTGGGTTCAGCTAGTCTATAATATAAATAGCCATAAGCTTTGTAATTCGCCAGAGATACTCGTTATCCCTAAGTCGAATGGGTTGCAGACGTCGCGAATCACCTTCCTCTGTATTTTTCTTGCTTCCCTTTCATCATAAACAGTTAAAAGATAATTATAGTACGGCACCGCCATTATACATAAATTGTTTAATTTCACAGAACACTGTTACCCCCCTTTTTCAGTTTTATTCTCTGTTTGTCGCGGTTTCTCGTCTACGAAAACCATCAACGCCAAACTTGTCATAGGAAAATGTCAAAATTCGACTAAATAAAGCGCGCATGTTAGAGCCTGACGACAAAAACAGGTTTGACAGAACGACATGAGTTCTTTAACAGAACGACACGAGATAAAAGTGTCGCCATGTTAGCTCCCATCGACAAACAGACATAAGTCGTCTCAGCACGAGATAATGCGTCGACAAAATTTTGTCGACTTGCGCATGTTAGCCCTGCAGGTGTCACTCGGCAAGTTCCACAAAGCGCGTAGGTATTCAAGGCACACGAGACGCTACTGAAAACTGTAGGTTTCATCCGTGTGAAAATAAGTTATGTCTGATTGCTCTGGGATCTTACTCTAGTAGTATTGTCATTTGCAGCATGCTTTCCGAGTGTGCACATTTGCCCTAAAGCACAGACCTCAAAAGAAGACTTTTTACGATCGTACTTCTTTTTAGCACGTCTGAGTGACATTATTATAAGCCGCGTCCCCACTAGAGCCGGGCGGCCGTGTCTCGTGAGTGTGGACGTGAGCAAGGCCTTAGCCGCGCGGCCTAAGAGGAACGTTTGGCCGTATCCCCACTTGGGCCGCGCGGCTCCGTGAAGCCGAGTCGCGCGCCTAACAGGAACGTTTCGGGTGACTTTAGTGGGGACGCGGCTTTACAGTCTTTTATTGGAGACACTGACAGAAAACAACAAAAAATTGACAGCACAATAAAAAAACATATAAAGTAGTAAAACCAAAGAATATCAAAAAAGAGGTTTTATGCGTCGTGCTAGTTAGCACGACAAATAGACCGGTTTGCGATTAGGTAGCATGCCTTGAAACAAGCTTTTTCGTATACACGTGCTACTTGTATGCTACTAAATGACAGCTGCTCGAAACTAGCATGATTTCGTACTACTACGTAGCATGTGTATTCCAGCCTTATCGTGCTTTCCGAGACACGAAGAAAACTCCGTATGTAAAGGGTAGTCACCCATCCACAAAACAACCTATTCGAGTTTTCATCACGATATTTTAGTAACAGCTTAGAGTCCAGGCTGGTGGCAAAAGGCTTGCCCCCAATCAAATGGAAAACAAGCATAAACTGGTCGACACCTCTGCCGATCCTTTCAGGATTTGCAGGTGTGATATTATGTTTCAAATTAACGTTACGTTTACGTCGCACAGTCGTACACTTGGCGACATATCAGGCTATAGGTATATTTCCAGCATAACATGGCCACGCTTTGTTTAGGTTTCCTGTACAATGAGGGCTCCTTATAAACTGGTTCTGTATAGTTTGAAAGAACGTCGTGCGTACTACATCCTTTATTCAACTTACCTTTGTATAGTACATCACTCTGTTCTCCAAGCTTATAATCTTCGATACCGTAAGATAATCTGAAAAAAAAAAACATGTCTTTAAGATCCCAATTATTTTTAATGAAGCGAAAGACGAAACTTTAGCTTTAATGAACAGGGTTTTTTAGTTTTTTTTTTGTTCTCTGGGCAAGATTTATGTTAAAAATCTTGTAAGTGGATATTATGATGACTTGTGAAAATCTAGGTTAACAACCAAAGGACCTAAAAAGTAGATAGCAAAATTATGCCGTAAAGTTTTTCTTCATTCCCGGCACGCTATCATTTACCCCTATTTTCTTTCATACCATTCCATACACAATCCATCGTTACACTGGTCTTCCTCTCCCTTTCATCCATCATCATTTATATTCATCACTTTTATAGTCACGTGCGTTTCACCGGCCCTCCTCGTCACATCACAAGTCGAATCAAAAGTGAAAATCATTAGTCACTTAATCATATCACTTGTTTTGCCATAATTCAAATTATCAAGTTTTTTTGGATTTAATTGGAAGTGAAATACGACTCTATCCAAATTCCTGTCAGAAAGTGAAATACTCAAGACTGCTCACCGAAAATCAAATCGACTCACCATAAGACGGCCAGAATCACTGCTCAAAGATATCTCAGACGAAACAGAACAGAGCCAAGAAACGCCAACTATTATAGAAACATCTATGCTCAGCGATAAGACCCGGACATCCTTTGAAGATTATCAACCAAATAATTCGGAAACTCACTGAGTCGAAAAACCTTATTACTCTCCAATACACTTTGCCGTCACTTAAGGGTCTTTGAAGATGGATTTAGAAGCGAAAACCGTATATCCTTAATATTATGATCCTGTATACTATCGGAAACTATCTCTTCTATAATATTTATCGTCTTTGATGTGGACCTAAACCTCTTTAGGTATCTATGACCTTGTCCAGAAAGGGTGAATGATTTTGCAATGGTGCGCGAATTTCGAATGGGTTCAGTGATCACAGAATGCTTTTAATCGGGATTTAAAAGATGATAAGACCTTTTGAGCTATAGCATCGGTATTGATGGTGAAAATAAAGTAGTAAACTTATCGGGGTGAGTAATTTTAGATGATCATCCAAGCCTTTTGAGCTCGTGGCTAAATTATAAATAACAGGGGCCCGGGTTGCTTCAAGTTAAGTCAAACTTGCCCAGTACACACCAAGTTTCCTCAGTGCCTCGGAAAGCACGTTAAGCTATCATTTGTAGACCTTTGACAGTCGGTACAGGTAGTCAGTAGCCTGAAAGTATGACAACCACTTTTATCAAGGGGTACTAAATGAGTTGTAGAGGTTAGATGGGTAGGTAAGATTGGTTGTCAGACTTACGGCTTAAGGCACGAAGCATATTATATACAATACTCCCAAACTTTTACACCCAATTTTTTCCAAGAACGAACCTTCACAGAAAAATTTCAACGTTACGAAAATCCTTCCTTTTCATAGAAACAAACTACGAAAAAATACTGCGAAGTACAGCCCAGGCGTTTCTCCAATAACTTGGTTTGCCTAACTCAGTTTACTCCGAAGTGCACGTCGCGGACTGCAAAGAGCTTCTAGATGAATATATCTGGATATACGAGTACTTCGTCAGTTCCTTCATTTTGGAGAATTCTGTTTGCTTCATACGTATTTTTTCTTGGGTATTTATGTTTAGTGCTAGCTTTGGCCCGCGGTTTTGCCCGCGTTGATGTCAGTTAAACTACAAAAATGTCGAATTTTCATACAAAATTTCATCCCCTATTTTTTTTATTAACTCCTCTAAGTTGAATTACAACAAAAATTCCTTTATTATTCCTTGTCCACGTTATGAAAGGAACCTCTATGCGAATTTTCAGCGTTGTAGGTCCAAGGGTTTGGGCTGGGCGTTGATGAGTCAGTCAGTCAGTCAGGACTTCTCTTTTTATTTATATAGATAGATAGATAGATAGATAGATTGAAATGCTTATTAAAATAATGTTTTATGAGAGAGTGCGTGCGTATGTTCTAGGAGTAAGCGGTATTTGTTCTATGGTAAAGGTCACGAGTCGTAGTTGGTGGGGTAAAACCAAGCATAGTAACGTGTTCCAAAAAGTTTGTTAAACCTAGACTTCACCCCGTGTAGTATCTGGCGATCATAAGAACATTGGGGCAGATAATAGAACCGTACAATTATAATGAGCACTGAAAATACATTTTTCCAATCCAAAGCTCAGAAAACTGCATTGCTCGAAAATGAGGTTCTAAAAAGTTATCAGAGACATCAGACTAAAAATCCAGGATTTTACGGTACTTTCCACGGACTCTATTTTCCGTCGCTTTTAATCTCTAAAAGCATCGTTTCGAAATTCCATCTAAAAAGTGGTAAATTGGAAAGGCTATGACATAGAATATCAGACTGGGATTATAATGAAATTATTAGCTTCCATAGCCTGTGCGACTAGGTGAAGGAAGTTAAAATTGCAGCCTGTAGACTGTTGATGACACATCCTACCATAATATTATCAACGCGTAAGTTTGTAAGTATGTATACTGTATGGATGTATGTTACTCTTTCACGCAAAATCTACTGAACGGATTTGGATAAAGTTTGGTACACAGATAGTTTATAATCTGAATTAGGACACAGAATAGTTTTTATCGCGATTTTATCTTCCCGTGGGATAATTTTCGAGTTTTAACGGGCGAAGCCGCTGGCACCAACTAGTATTTTCATACATTTTAATCACTGTCTCACTAATTTCATACCTAAGCAAGCACTTTTTTTCCTAGCCTGCTCGGTCCCACTCCTGGGCAAAGGCCTTCCTCCATTTCTCGCGAACCTCCCATGAATTTATTGGTTTCTAGTGCCTATGGAACTGACTGAACGAGGCTAAACTTAGCCTGTAGAATATAGACAGGCGTATATTTTAGGTAACCTTTATTAAATTATAAGGGTACTCAGATTTGGCCTTATTTGCTAGCGTTATTAGGTTACTTTTCAGCTTATTAGTTTACTTGGTTTTACTTTGATCACGAGGTTAGGGTACAAAGTAAGTAGGCTGACGGGAAAAGGTCGTATGCCAAATGTGAAGATGCTTCTGTTTTGGTGATTACGTTATGAAACAAACCAGTGTGCTTACTCTCGATCGACATTGGAATTGTCAGTCAAACGTCAGGCATTGGCTGGACTCACTGAGTCTAGCCAATCCCTGACGTTTAACTCAACCAACTGACGTTTGACCAATGTCGATCTATCGGAATTATATTCCAGAGTAAGCACCCAGGACATTCAATGAAAATAAAACGCATGTAAAATATGATAATGTTTCCATCCAAGCTTGGATAACGCAACACGACTCCTGTAATACCCGAAGGGTTAGGTAGAGGTATACTTAATAAAACACCCCCATTTTATAGTTATGTTTAAGTCTATTGAGGGCGAGCCTATTGCTATTAAACGTGCACAAATCCAGACACCATGGCTGCTACTAAGAAAATCCTGATAGAAAAATCCAATCACACAGTCCAACCTGGGAATCACAGTCAGGACCTCATAGGGTTCCATACTAAGATGGCTTAAGGTGAATGCGACAAGGTAGCCTGCGAAAATCGTTTTATTTACGTTTTTTGCAATTTGCCGGCCAGTGTCAAGTCTCAAGAATGCCTTTTTCATCAAGTACTACGTAGTCACTAATAGTTACTGCTCGATATAGCCAAAACACAAAATACTGTCACTTAAACAGCAACTACTCTTCCAAAACTATAAAATATTATTTTCGGTCGTTTCTTTGTGTATCACTTTGTTACAGGGAATAGCTTTATAAGTGACATGTAACCATCTCGATCGATTTTACTTTGAAACTGCAGATGCTACCGACAGTAACTACATCATATAGAAGGGCAGCTCTGTACAACAAGCGAAAATGCAGCAAAATACTAATAGTCACTTGGGTCAATGTTCTGGTTATGCCACGCTTGCATAGGTTGGTCCGTGAATGACCCCCAAGTACATACCGAGTTTCGTCCGTACCTCGGAAACCACGTAAAACCGTTGGTCTGGCTGTCAATGGCTTGGCTGTCGTTTCCTCGGGCAAGTTCCACTGGACAGCCAGGACAAGTGATGTGTAATCAAGTGAAGTGCTATTCACATAGTCTTTTTGTTGACTTTTGGAGGTATGAGGAACAGGGTGTAAAGTTCCTCATCCACCATTGAAAAGGGAGGATCCTCCGACCGGACGGGTGTTGTGTCCGGTGGGCTAACTGCCCGACATATGTAAGTCGGGAACTCCTATATAGGCTTATGTCGCGGATAATGTTGATAGCACGATGTAGGAATTTCTGTCGATCGTTGTTAGTACGCCTGTACGCAGGTGTTGCGATAGATGTCGCTAGTCGCCACAGACTCCTCCCACCCTGGGCCGAGCGATGGGTTCCACTGCCTAAAAACCACCCATGTTCCTTCTTAGCCCTTTGTGTCTGGGGCCGCGGTATCTCTTTCGAACACGAACGCGCTATCTCTTTCGAACACGAACGCGCTATCTCTTTCGAACACGAACGCGCTGTCGACACGTCTAGTAACATAGTCTTAAGTCTTTTTTGATTGCAAGGAGTCAGTGGCCCGAAAGTCTGGCAACCAGTCTTACCAAGGCAATAATAACTGGGTTGTGGAGGTCAGATCAGTCAGATCAGTCGCTCCACGTAAATAACAGCTGCATGTTAGACTTGAAGCCGATTTTAAAATAGTTGAGAAAAAGGCTAGACCGATGATGATAATGTGCATGCGTCTGTTTTCGCTCGTTTAGTGTAGCTGAACTTCTGAACTTTTCTGTCAATGTGGCACAGCTTCCATAAAAGCATTCAAACGATATATTGAGCTTGCATTATTATGATCGGAGTCGATCAAACTCAGCCTGCTTTAGATACCTGTTGAAATTGATATGCGTTGCGTTTGCAACATGACTTGGTTATTGGCCTTTGATATCGCCTGAACATAATTATTTGTGACTGTGACTAATTGTGTTTCAGGCTTGTTTGGAATTCAGTTAGAATATTTGTTCCTTATAATTATAGTGACTGCGGGTTGTTCGAAATAGATACTGCAGCCCCGAAAGACAAAGGAACATAGGTTGTCTTTAGTCAGTAGTAGTCTGACACTCCCTCCCGCTTGGTCCAGAGCGGGAGGAGTCATTTGACGACTTCCCACCCACCAAAATAAAAGGCCTGTGTCCAGGAGTGGGCGTCTTTTGGCTGAAATGATGATGATACTATGACCTAATATTTAGTCTGAAAAAAGGCTGAGTTTTATATGGAACTTTATACTTCAAGTAAAACGCCACAAGAGACTGTTCTGAGCCCCATACATTTTATGATAAGCAGCTTTTTATTTCATTACCATTTTTATCTTCCAAAATTATGGTTTCATGTTACTATCCCATGAATATTAGAGTATTCGCAAAGTAACCAAAGGAAGTAAGTAAGGTTGACTGGTAGAGAATGCCTTGTGGCATTAAGTCCGCCTATGTACCACGTTTGTGCATGAAGTTTAAATAAATAAATAACCAAGGAAGCCTGTTGCCAAACTTAAGTGGCAGTTGGGATGCAAAATTAAATAGAAAGAACGAAACGCCTGTGTGGCAGAAAACTTCTGGGGTGACAATCACAGGTTGGGAAAAACGTGCTGGTAAACGTCGAAAGAATCTTTTCCCTACAGATGTACTCTTTGGAATGGGCAACTGCAGTACTTTCACAGGTTATTATGCATTGTGACTGTAGCTTATTTTTAGTTTTTAGTTATTTTTCTGGAATACAAAAGTTCCTGTAATGGTCTAATTGAAGTAAAAGCTTTGTGTGTGAGTTTAAATCGCTAGATGTGGGTAAAGCTAGAACAGATAACTGGGATGGATGAGTTTGTTCGGCAGTCAACGACTCTCGACTGAATGATGAAGGATATCCATTTTTGTGTGGTAAGAGCCTTACCTGGCGTCAGAGTTTTTATCCTGTCCATGGGCCTTTTTTTTTGAGGGTAGGATATCATCAAACGACTGCTCGCGCTCTGGGCAGAGTGGTAGGGAGTGTCAGACTTCGACTGACTAAAAACCACCCATGTTCCTTCTTAGCCCTTCGTGTCGAGACCACGGTATCTCTTTCGAACAACTTGAAGCCCCAACGGCTGTCCATGGGCCTTTGACTTGGATTTACATGCTGATTAGAAATATCTCTCAAGCAAACTGGCAAGTCAAGCAAGCAAGTTATATTATACAATAGGTACATCAAAAATCAAAGTAGCATGTTTGGAGTTCGAACTAGAAATAATTATATGAGTTGGCAGTCTGGCAGTCACATCACTAGGCTACACTGCGTGATGGTAGGATCCATCGCCATCTACCTAGCCTATTCTCAACTATCTTAGAGTCAGATATTTGCAGAAATGGTTATTTAGCAGTTTGCACAAATAACCATGGTTTGAAACCACAGCTGTGGCGTTACTTTTTCAAGTCTGTCGCAAGAACAACTAAGTGCGAACATAAGTTTTATCTGGTGGATGTAAGCGGAGTACGCTCTTCACTTGTTTTATTGTTGTTATAAAACTCGGGCGGGTTCCTTGTGGCCCCTACCACTGGAAATTGGGGCGATTTCGAGATTCTGCGCGTTTTTTATGTTGGTGTAAGAATTATGATAGTTATAAATGTTAATGTGTTTTATTAAACTGCTGAATTGAAAAGGATCTTTCTACAAGCTCAAGCTCAAATTAAATAGGTATCAAAAATACTTCCAAACTGATACAATAAATGAAATAACTCTTGTCTCCTGTTTAATTATTATTTATTTAAACTTCATGCACAAACGTGGTACACACGGCTACACATCAAGCTATACATTTCCAGTTTACACTGACATCTCATTGTAAGGAAATCCTATACAATGCGAGATCAGCTTATACTGGAAATGTATAGCTTGATCTGTAGCCGTGCGTACATAGGCGGACTTAATGCCACAAGGCTGTGGCGCGGTGTTGTGTTGTGTGGCTGTTTCTAACTGTCTTCTGTTTTTATCCTGTTCCACCTATTCGATCGAGAAGCTCCAAGCAGCACAGACAAAGTCACTGGCATCAGTTAACTCTAAAATTATCCGATCGGAATACCAGCGCTGTGGCATTAGTTTTAAATGTTACAGCATCATGGCCATTTTGATGTTTATTTATTTATTTAAACTTTATGCACAAGTAATAAAACCGTACAAAGGCGGACTTAATGCCTTGGGCATTTTCTACCAGTCTACCTTAGGGTGATGCAGAGACATTATACAGTAGGTGCAAAACAGAAACAAAAATTTGAAAAGAAATAAAATATATATATATATATACCTAACTTATAGAATAAATACATATATAGATATATACATAAAATATATAAACTTTGAAAGATACACAAGAAAACTATAACAACTTAGTTCTGAGACGAAGCTGCCAACTTCTTGCGAATGTGCTCGCGAGCTTTCATTTTGAATGTGAACTGACTGTTACTGTATGTTTACATTTTACATATTTTTTGTTTAAATAGGGTATTTCACCATCACCTTCCTGCCCTTATCCCATGTCATTTGGGGTCGGCGCAACACGTTTTTTCCTATAAAAATCTAATAAGTCTGTCAGATAAATTTAAAAAAAATAATGGACACAGTAAATGAAGCCGATACAGTGATTCGAAAAGTTGTGTCAAGTTGTGTGACGTCACAGATAATACGTTTTTTACTCAGAAAGTGACGTCATAAGGGCCCCACTCATGATCTTTGACACGTTTTATTTTCGTTTTTTTTTTATTAATTTGATAAAATAAAAAACACCTATCTAATATTTAATAATAATATAATATGATAATCTAACAGACGGACTTATCAGATTTTTTTGGTAAAATACCCTTTCGTTAATTTCAACAATTCTGTCTTGGTTTTAAAAATGAAGCCCGAAATCTTCCAACATAATCATGGTAGGGGCTTTCTCCAGCTGATGTTTAGAGTGCTCCCACTCTCACCTACACTTGTTATAATGTTCGTATACCATTATATATAGGAATCCGCTTTATTACCCCTCTGATGTGTGACGCAATGGAATGCGGAGATTTTTTGCTTATTTGTTGAACGCCAACCCCGTAAATAGGGAAACGGGAGTACAAAGGATTTTGGGTGCTTCACAATTTTGCAAGGCCGTTGTAAAGGGAAAGTGGATTTATTATGCAGGATTTGTGTAGGCTTCACTTTCGCTTGTGACCAGTTAGATAGACACAGAAGACAGAGGACAGAGGACAGGAAAAGAGAGGAGGCTAAAAAGATTTTTTTACGAAACGAAAAAACAAAATAAAACGTTCATAATCTTACTGATCATTTTATTAAACATGTTATTTTCGTCATGGTTTAACTTAAAATACCGAATTATTTCGCATAATCTCTAACATATTTCGTTAAATTTGTTTCTTCAATTCCAGGAAAAAGGTATTACATGGTTACGTTTTCTTGTCATGTCATTCCTAAAAAATTCACCATCTAATTTATCGTGAAACATTTTTTGTTATTTTGTCGTGAAAAGATAAAATGGACCTTATGAACTTAATTAGTAACAGCTGCAATTGGCTTGCAGGTGGGAAGAGAGGCCTCTGCCTTGTTGTAGGACATCTCATCATCTTCCTGTTCTTATCCCATGTTATTTGGGGTCGGCGCAATACGTTTTTTTCTTCTATTCTCCCCTGACAATCGTCACGCTACCATTTATTCCTTTTTCCCGTCATTCCTAACACACCACCCATCCTTTTTTTTGTTTATTCTCTCCCGCTCCATCCATCAAGATTTTAGAGAACACCAAATTGTGGAACTAAATTTGGACAGATGGACATGGACATGGACAGATGGGGAGATATGGAGAGAGAGAGAGAGATAGCAACATTATGTCGCGCGAATACAGCGCTGCGTCTGCGGGACTTCTTTCGTGAAATGGACTTTAAAAGTGAAATTCGACTTTTATTTATTTATTTTTAGACATTTAATGTCTAAAAATAAATAAATAAAAGTCGACAAAATAAAAGTAGTTCCACAATTGTCCGCGGGACTTCTTTCGTGAAATTAATGGACATTAGGTAGCTTCCATGGACTAACAGCTTGGCAGTTGCGAGTCGATGATTAAAGGTAGTAACAACCACGACATATCCAAAAGCCTACCAAATTCCAACCATTTACACTCGAACCACGTACCATCCTTCAAATAAATCATCGACGAAACATATAAATCTTGCCTACAAAACTCTATTTACAACCAAAAATTATTTCTTACCGTTCATTAAATCTGGCCCTTTCAGCTTCAGGAAATCGAACGGCATCCGTAGTTCGAAGAACGACTGAAACAAGGAAATTGGCTCAGTTAGATGTGATTTGCTAGGGAATGCAAAGAACGATTTTGTGGAATCGAATGTGGTGAGTAGTGAGGATGTAGGGTGAAAGTTAGGGTTTACGTAGTTATTATTTATTTATTTATTTTTATTTATTTATTGATTTACACATACATTTGTTGTGACAGGTAAGACCCAAGTTAACAAAAGTAGCAGAAAGAAGTTAGGTTAAGAAGGTTAGGGTTAGGTTATAGAGTGCCGTTCCTTATAGGAACTAAAGCATTTACAGTCATAGTATAAAGCAAATTCGTTTCCTGCTGTTTGTACGCTTAGATCTTTCAAACTACGCAGCGGATTATAATGCGGTTTTGATTAATATCATTAATGATAAGTAATTTGAGATTATATTAATGCATGATACGTTCATATTAAAGTAAAGGAAAAACCGAGAGTTTCAAAGATTTGTAATGTGATGTCGTAAAAAACACATTTTTGTGTAAAATAATGAAAGGATTGTATATTTTATTATTTTAAAAAGGTCGAAAAAAAAAACAAATAATTTAAAAAATTAAAAACACGCCTGCCATGGTAAAAAAAGAACTAAAAAGTCAAAAATAAGTCGAACGATTTCAGTTTTAAAATGAGAACAAGGTCCCGTAATTGTATCCGAAAATGGAAAACTGAAAACTAAAATTTTAATTGCAGTCGGGGGACAGTTCGGTGGAACATTTCTTTACAGGTCCCCCGACTGCAATTAAAATTTTAGTTTTCAGTTTTCCATTTTCGGATACAATTACGGGACCTTGTTCTCATTTTAAAACTGAAATCGTTCGACTTATTTTTGACTTTTTAGTTCTTTTTTTACCATGGCAGGCGTGTTTTTAATTTTTTAAATTATTTGTTTTTTATTTAATACTTTTTAGTGATATAGCGGTATTTTGACGCATAGACAATATGCCATCATTACATTGCTTACTTTTTCAGGAAAGCAATGTCACGGTAAAGATAATGCAAAACTAAATCGTTTCAATCGGATCGTGGTTCGGTCATGTGAAGAGGATGAGTGAAAGTCGATTAACAAAATGTATTTACAAGGATGTTAATGGCAACGCCGGGACGCCCTAGAAAGACATACACTGATCTTATTGGTGCCGTTCTTCAGAAAGGACAGGTGCGTAGTACTTACTACTGGGTAAGCTCGTTCCATCGTCGACATCATCTCTGCCCTTAGGGCAAGATTGAAGTCAAGAGCAAGCCCATTTATAATAATAAAAAAAAAAAAAACTTGTAACCGGCGTGCGTGTATGGACAGATGTATGAATGTGGACGAGGCGAAAGGAATATGCAAGGATCGTAGCGGGTGGCGTTCTATAGTTTCTGCCTACCCCCATGGGAAAAGGGCGTGAGTTTATGTATGTACCTATGTAAATCGTTTATTTTTCGTGGATACTAACTTTGAGGTCGTTTAGTATTTGGAGAGACTGTTTATCAAGGGGTTAGCTAACTTGGATCTGAAACATAACCTTCTAACTGTGTCACGCGTCTAGATTTACTATGCTTCTGTTCAATGTTACCGTTTGCAGCTTGTGCACTATCACGGGCCAACATAATAATGATTGGTAGCTTGCGTCGTTTGATTTTATTAAAATGTTTTATAAAATGCTAACTGGGGATAAAGGGATAAAGCGTTGGTTAATTTTCCGTGGATTAACGATTTAGAAACAGAAATGAGAATAGAAGTAGATGAACGTTTTAAGCAAGACAGATCGTAGAAAGAACAGGAAGGATGCGCGAGCGGAGCGAGCGCGAAAATTTTTGTATGCTTTTATTGGTGTTGGGGTTGGGGGCGGGGGAGGGGCAAAGATATTGCCATCAGGAGGGAAGAGGATAAAGGACTGTTTTACTTGGTTTTGAGAAGTGAATCGCTTACTCTTGTCATGGTTGACATCAATCCTCCACCTTCGGAACCAAGCGCCTAAAAATGATTGGTGTTTACTTTGTTAGTGTTGACTACTGGGTTTAATTTTCACGGAAAGCACGTCAAACCGTAACATTACAACCAGGGCTGCTGTGATCTTTGACAGTCGTCACACGTATGCAGTGGCCCGAAAGTCTGACAACAAGTCTTACCAAGGGGTATCATGTTACCCGGTGCTAACCGGGTTGTCCAATATGGAATTGTGCAGGTCAAAAAGGCAGCGGTTCCATGTAAAATACCAGTTTTCAGCTGCATCTAGTTAGACTGGAAGCCGACTCTAACATAGTTGGACTTATCTAGGGGGATATAGCGCTGGATAACCATGCCTGGATGGAGCTCAAAGTAGTAAAATTTCAACATTTGAGCTCCACGAAGCTCAATATTATGTTTGTCGACAAACTCAGTTTATTAATTATGTAATGCAGAAAAGTTTTTAGAGTCAAGAGGGACTTGAGTTTTTTTGTTGAGGCCCTCAAAATTGAGAATAGAAGCATGTAGATAAGTCTGTGAAATGACTACGAATGGCGAATGCACGAAATGGGTGGATGCGCGAGCGAAGCGAGCGCGAATTTTTTTTTGTATTATTTTATATAATAAGGGGGGGGGGGGGTAAAACCTAGCCTGAATTATACCTTGCAATACAAAGATTATATTTGCTATGTACCTAGTTTGTTCACAGAGTGTAGGTACTGATTTTGTTGTTCATATTATAATAAAAGTGAACTATTCTGTATAACTCTAAACTTACCCTAAGAGGTTATTTTCAAAAATCAGGAGACGTTTTTCCTCATTTCTTAGGAATCAACAGAAATTCAAGTATAGTGCCAAACAGTTTCAAGTATAGATTAGTAAGTACCTACCAAGATGCTGGTACGGAACCATCGGTGACGGATCCAACTCGCACTTGCACACATCTATTGTTTAATTAAACACGCAAAGCTTTATTAATTTGCGTTACTAATGAGTTTAAAGTTTTTTCCATGTCGATCTAAGACTTTTCCATACAAAATTCAACCCTGAATATCTTTTTCCACCCTGTAGATGAGTGTTTTTGAAAAACCTATGAATGCACACATTATTATTTCCTTAAACGAATATTCTTACCATGTTTCAAGTAAATTGATTCACTCATATTGACTTTTCATACAAACTTTAAAACCATTTAGCTGCCGTCGTGGACGGATTTAGGAGTTGTAACCTAGCCAGTTTTATTTCTGTCATTACAAGGAATCTATTGATTTATATCTTTTTCATATCGAATCCCGGGTTTAAAATGTTAACATATCATTTGTTGAGTAGTATTACTAGTACACAATAGATATTGAATACCACTGTGGTATATTTTTGTAATCTACTTATCAAGTTCTAGACGATGATTATATTTTTTATTAAAATTTCAATAAAAATAAATTAAAAGATCGTTTCAGTTCTAAACCATGGCCACCCTATTATATTTTTTGAATTTTTCTATAGCCTATGTCACCCGGGATAACGCAAAGAATCTAATGATACCAAACACATCAAAATCGGTTTAGGCGTTTAGAAGTTATGGTGGAATAAAGAAACTTACAAACATACAAACATACATACATGAACGCTAAAAACATAACACTCTTTTTTTTGGGGCAGTCGTGTAAAAAGTCTGTCGTTGTATAATAATATGCCAATCTCCTAAGGAACCTACGGTTACCAATTTTATCTTTACCATAATTATAATATTAAACTGTCCAATAGTTTTTTTTATTTAAATACAATCGATACCCATCGGGAATTACAGCCATGATGTTATGTTTATAAAACCGCAAAACAATTTTTTTCAAGCAACCACACTATTACCCCAGAGTTGTCGAAGTCTCGCGCAATAACCCGGCAGTGACGTCACAGGCGCGCGTCGTTAAAACTTGCTCAATTAGGTCTGCAGTTACATCGTGAGCTTGTTAGTGATTTGAACTTACACAATCTGCTTGCGACGCGGTTCTTGCATACTGAATTGCTTCTGGATATAATATTTTCAGCAGTGGTGGCGTCCCCGACTTACGAACAATAAGGCCCAGTTTCCACCAAATGGGAGACGAGCAGAGCGGAGAGGACATGTGCCAAATTCGACCAATCACAGGAAAGGCGAAACAAAAGATGTAGAACTAATGTAATTTACCGATTTCCGCAAATCTCCTCTCGTCTCCGCTCCTCTCCGCTTTGGTGGAAACCACATTACTTTGTGTAATTTATTTCATCACCGCTGCTCACAAAACGGTGAAGGAAAACATCGTGAGGAAACCGGGATGTCTTAGGACCAAAATATTCGAAGACATTTACCAATTCGCACTTAGCCCGCGAAGTGGATTATAGCCCATCTTTCTCCTAGAAAGGAGGCCTGAGTTCCTGCAGTGGGAACATTAGAGGCTGTTGATGATGATAATTTATATTGTTGGTGGTTTTATAATTTACAGGCAAGTAAATGGTTGAACATAAGGTTAAGCCGTGCTTGCCATGGATACGTGAACGCCCATTACATAGGTACCGAGTTTTCTCCGTGACTCGGCTGTTGGTCCCGGCGATCAGTTGTAAAGGTACAAGTTGGTAGCGGGGGAAATTCCCTCCGTAATTAGCGACATGAAGCTAGCGACGCGTCGTCGAGCAGCAGACGTACGTGTCGTCCGACCGCAGATCAGTAGTGATAGATAACAAAAACAACAGGAGATATGTCCTTTAGCCGAAAATGTATCGGAACATGTGTCTTCAGTTTACACTAACTGGATGCCGCCTGCAGTTGCCGTCTGCAGTCGGGTTCGAAATCATGACTGCAGCGACATGACGCGACGACGTGTCGTGACGACATGTTGTCTGCTGCTGCTGCGTGCAGTCGGCTACCAACTTGTACCTTAAACCTTTGACAGTCGTTAATTATTCAGTGACCAGAAAGTATTCACTTACGATTTCGTCAGTTATGTTTAAGTGCCATGTAATAGGGGTGCAAAAGCGAGCCTATTGCCACCAGGCGGACACAAATTCAGACTCCGTAGATACTCAGAAATTTCTGATGGATAAACTCAATAACACTTTGCACGATCCGGGAATCGCACCGGCAACTTCTCAACCGATGAGGTAAATTCAGTTTTTTTTTATACTGCGAACAAATTAATGATGTTGAAATAGTCAAATTGGTGTTTAAATATTTGAATCCGTGACCTATAAAAGTGGCTCGAGGTTATAAAGTGGGTCAGTGTACCTCCACGTAGACACGTCATGTGTTACCTAGTTGCATAACACAACATTACGCCCGTAATTGTCGAAAGGTTAACAGAAGTGTACGCAGCCATTATTTCACCAGTAAAGTTTAAGTCCCTTGGATTATTGCCATTAACTGGGCACAAATTCAGACTCCATGGCAACTGCCTGCTATTGAGAAAGTTTAGATGGTAAAATTCAATAACACTTTGCCCGATCCAGGAATCGAACTCAGAACCTTATACACCAGTCTTTCCCAAAGTGGGCGATAGCTCACCCTTGTGGGCGTTAGAGATCTAGAGGTGGGCACTACGGGCCCTAGAATAAATCTGACTCAAAAAGAATATCGGCAGGTTCCATAATTTTCTCAATTTATTAGTGTCCTGCAACAACGACGACTTACTTGTACTGCCAACATTTGAAAAATCTCCAAATGTTTTATAATATAGATTCCAGGACATTTTTAAATTGGAAATACCAGACTGGGTGTTTGGCCTTTTTCAAATGTCAACATAGCAGTAACACCCCAACTGGAAGTTGAACTAATGGAACAGACATCGAACGAGGAAATAAAAATACTTGTGGTTTTTAAGTTTTAGGAGTGTGTAAAAAATAGAGGGCGCTGAATAAGGAATTCATTTTCAAAGGGGGCGGTAAAAAAATAAGTTTGGTAATCTCTGTTATACACAGTAGTATTATTTCACAAGGGCGAAGAAGGAACATGGGTTTGGTTTTTAGTCAGTACAAGTCTGACACTCCCCTTCGCTCTGCCCAAGAGCGGGGGGGGGGGGATTATTCGATGATTTTCCACCCACCAAAACCAAAAAAAGGCATGCTGGTTTCGTCACGATGTTTTTTTTTTCACCGATGCAAGTGATAATTATTATTATACAATATGCACATGAATCCGACAAATCAGAGGTTCGAACTTGACTTACGACTTGGTACTCCGACGGTCATACGACTAGACTAACACGGCTATACTATAGATTAGGAAAAGGGGAATAATGAGTCACTTTCCACAAAAAATAAAAGCCATAAATTCAACCAAAAAACTATCAAGTATTCCCTTAACGCATTAATTATTATTCCTTCAACAACTAAAATTATTCCAATTTCACTTGAAAACCTAGTCTAGTTTTACATGATAACCTAGTTCAAGTATGAAACTCATTGGAACAGAATCTAGAACTTAGAAGTGTTCGCGGATGACATGGGGCGGAATTGTAGACTTAATTGAGCTAGTTCTGAAGCTGTTTCGGTTACGATAAAGCTGGTTTCTTGTATAGGTAGACTCTGTTTGTTTGTTTGTTCGGGATAATCTTCGAAACGACTGGACCAATTTTGACGGGACTTTTACTGGCAGATAACTAATCTTATAAGGAGCAACCTAACCTTAATAACTTTTATCTATCTATCTATATAAATAAAAAGAGAAGTCCTGACTAACTGACTGACTCATCAACGCCAAGCCCAAACCCTTCGACCTAGAAAGCTGAAGTTTTGCACAGAGGTTCCCTTTATAATGTAGACAAGGATTAAGGAAGGATTTTTCGAAATTCAACCCCTAAGGGAGTTAAATAGGGGATGAAAGTTTCTATGGAAAATCGTCATTTCCACGCGGGCGAAGCCGCTGGCAAAAGCTAGTTTTGTATAAAAGATTAGGGTTTCGTGAACAAAAAAATAAACCCATGAAATTGTCAACAAAATCAGATCTAAATAGGGAACTGATATTTTTATCACATTTTCATCATAACTAAAAAGCAATAGGTATCGTCATATTTTTTAGCAACCAGATAAGTCGTCTTCAAAACATCCTATTTTATCGCCCAATGAAAAATGTCTACTTTTCGTTTTGTACCTGTGTATCCATCTATCTTAATTTCAAAACGCCACAAGAACCAAGAGCTTCGTAATTTCTGTGCCATGCTAATAATATGACACTCAAAACCTTTGCCTTGCTCTAGTCATAGACTTCAAAGTTCTATATTTGTTACCTAGAACCGCTTTGCAACAAGTCAAGCGCTTAACGAGGTTCTGAACTAGACAATTTAATATTAACTGGGGAGAGGGGAATAGTTCGGAGACGATTTTGTAAGGTAAATCATATTGCTTTATGAAAACGTCTGTTTATGCTTACATAACGTAACATCACGCCTGTTAAAACCGATCTGTTAGGCAGAGGTGTATCTTATGGTACACCCACATTTCGACAGTATGTTTTAGTACCATATAGTAGGATGAAGTTATTGCCATTAACCGGGTGTCATCATCATCATCATCAGCCTATAATGTCCCCACTGCAGGGACTCAGGCCTCCTCTCTATTAGAGGAATGGGCTATAATCCACCACGCGGGCCCAGTGCGGATTGGTAGATGTCACATGTCTTCGATTTTTTTGATTCTAAGACGTATGCCTTTTGCCATCGAGTGATGGCACAAATACAGACTCCGTGGCCGCTACTGAAGAATTCCTAATGGAAAAACTGCGTGATCTGGTAATCGAAACAAAGACCTCAAGGTAAGCAGTCACGCTTGCGACCATGAGACCACCGAGGCAATCCCAAATAGGCGTACTCCATATACAATACTGATAATAATAATACGTGGCGTTCAGTCGGACAAGGCAGATGATTTTTTTTTTAATGTAAACCCATTCCCATTCCATTTTTTTTTCATTGATTTTTTCCATTTTTTTCCCATTTGAGAGGAGGACCGAGTGCCAGCAGTCGAAAGATATAGGCTGATTATGTTCCCACTGCTGGGACACGAATAGGTATATATATAATTAGATCGTCCTACTCGTATAATCTACATCTACTGGTCCAGATTCAATGCGGTTTCGACACACCTATTTTATAATTAAAATTCCATCGAGATTTAATTAACCCGCGGGTGCTCGCGCATGGGTCGAAAAGACCCAGTACTCTAGTTTTTGTGCCATAACTGTTTTTGTATTAGATCATTCGTGTCGTCGCTCTATGTACCTTCAAGTAGCCTCACAGGCTATCTGCACACCCCACCTCAGCCAGTCCCCGTGCGGCATTTAGAAATTACGGATGTTTAAAGTGAGTATGGGTCGTTTCGACCCTTGTGCGACGTAATGCGTTAGTGTATTTTTTATTACAAAAATATTATTTTGATTTTATTTCTTCGTTGATATGTCGTCAAATCGTTTGAATTACAAGAGAATAGCAGATATATTAGAAGGGGGAGATTTTGAACGTGTAATTTCGGCAGAAATTGAAGAAAATTTGGATATTGATAAATTTTCAGGCTCAGAAACTTCATTGTCCTCAACGAGTTTATCTTCAACATTCTGACAGTCTGAATTGTTGCACTATTGAGAAGATTGTTGATATTTATGATAATTAAAATGATTTTTTTAATGTTTTAGATTAAATAAAAAAAGTTAAAGTTGTTTTTTAGTTCATACATCGTAAAAAGTTAGATTTAGCAGTGATCTCTTGAATTTGGTGATTTATATTATTGTTTTTCTCTAAATAATGAACATTTATTATTTTTAAGTTTGTTTTGTTACCCTCTTTCTAAATAATTAACAAATAATTCCGAAATTTAATTAAGTTATTAAAAACAATACATTCAAAATCTGGGTCTTTTCGACCCTCGCGCGACTGTTCATGAAATAAAAGGAGACGCGAGTACCGGCGGGTTAATAGAGGATATGCTTCAATTTCGCAATACTGTGCATAATGCATATTCCATCGCAGTGGTCTTCGGGGATTAGAAGTGTGATGTTATATATTATATAGTCGAAATGATTGGTAAGTCACGCAATTATGTAATTTGCGTGCTAGTTCGCTTTCCACAGTTCAATTTTCAATTCCAACTATAGGTTATAACTAGCCGATTGATGCCCGCGACTTCGCACGCGTGGATGTCGGTTAAATTATTTACTAAAACCTTCTTCGCTACTCTATCCTTAATGACCAGGACAGCAGTCATTGTGCCGATAGTCGTGACGGCCAATGGCTTAATAGTCAAGAGCCTCGACCAACATCTGAGGAAGCTAAAGTATAGGACTTCGGGGCATGGCTCATATTTGTTAGGAGGTTCTTCTTTCAAGAGCCCTGACCACCGGTAGCACGAACCCTGCCCTCGATGCCGATACTTTTGATTGTTTTCTTTTTATTATAATCAAAATCTGTCTTCCACCACCAATTGAAGTAGACACGTTGGTATGCGCACCACAAACGCCTTAGAACCTACGACTATAGTAATTAGGTTCAAAATACACCGCTAGACGACAAACTTCATATATAACTTATGCGTGACTTCGAGCAGTCTTCAAAGTCGTTAAAACTTTAACAATATTGTGATCAAGTTGGAAACATACTTGTTTGTACAGACGACGACGACCAATCAAGTTACACAAAACCAAATTAAGCTGATCTTTCATGGTACGGGAAGCTCATTTCAATTAAGGTCATGTTATGAAGAAATGACAGCTTGATGTGACGTCATGTGTACTAATAGACTTTGTAACTAGATATAAAACTGTTATAATTCTGTGTTAGTTGGTCTAGTTGTCGCTAGTGACACTGCTTCGGGTCGTGGGTTCGATTACCGTGTTCGGAACAGTGGGCGTGGGTTTTTCAATCAGATTAGTAGTAGAACAAAGCAACACAGAAATGAATAGTCCATAATGACAAGTGTAGAATCATTTATTGGTGACAGTACTTACTTGGAACTTTGTACTTAAACCGATTCTCACACCACTTAGCTATCACTACAGGCTTCATTCCGAAATGAGCATTTTAACAAAAACAATTTTTAATTTAAAGCATTAATTTATCACTATCACTACATAGTATAAAACAAAGTCGCTTCACGCTGTCTGTCACTATGTATGCTTAGATCTTTAAAACTACGCAACGGATTTTGATGCGGGTTTTTTTAAGATAGAGTGATTCAAGAGGAAGGTTTATATGTAGCAAATTGCACCCGTGCGAAGCGGGTCACCAATAAATTAATCCTCCGAACAGTCACACACAAAAGCGTTACAACAATATTCACTCCTCATGACAATTGACGGTAGTTTAATGTCGTCACGCGCACCCGGTACATATGAGCTCAGTTATGGCGTCATCGCGTCATCAATCACGTACAGTGGCGTACGAAAGCTGTTCGCGAATTTTAATAACGAAACTATTGTGTATTGTTTTTTTTTATTGATGGATGTATTTGAACTGTAGTGGTTAATACTGGAATTCTATCAATTTTGGTCGGTTGTAGTAGATTAAAATGTAACTGAAGTTAGGTTTAACTGCCCCATCGGGGCTGCGGGTTGTTCGAAAGAGGAACATGGATAGTTTTTAGTCAGTAGAAGGCTGACACTCCGTACCGCTCTGCCCAGAGCGGGAGGAGTCATTTGATGTTCCACCCCAAACGTGTGGCACTCGGAGACTGCCGCGGTAAATCTATTGCATAGCATTTTTTTATCAACTTATGCAATAATAGGTATAAATAATTAGGTATTAATAGTGTAATTACACACCAAAATAATTATTCATTCAAAAAATTTGAACAAAAATAACGATATTAAGAGTTTGATCTTCAAATTTCGCGCGATGTATCTACATTATATAAATCAAAACTAACCTTCATAGACTAACTAAGCTAGTAAGAAACTCTATGACAGAAAATTTAAAAGAAAAAGTATTGACAGCCTGACGTAAGTGTCATAACATTGAAAAATATGAAAATTATTTATTTTATTTTAGATATTTTATAAAAAAACGAATCGTTTTAGACGGATTCGCAGAATAGTAATGCAAAAACCAATAAAACTTATGATAGATGCGTACTAATAATAAAATGAATGTATACCTATAGAGTACTCACTCCTCACTCATTTTCATTTACTATTTTTTCGTGACTTTCTTCATTAATAAATGCACTTTGTATATTCATATTTAAAACACTTTGTACACAAATTTTACGAGTAAGAATATTTTAGAACGAGAAAGCAGAGAGACAAACAATTATTTAATTTGACAACCTCAGTTGACAACCTTGTTATTTTCCGTAACCATAGCAAACTGCTTCAAAATTTGCGTTACGAAATCTCTGGATTCGCTCTCCACGCTCAACTCAAGGCCCGCGATAGAATCTATGCAATAGATTAAAAAAAAGTTTGACTGCCTCGTTGGTATAGTGCTGAGCTTGGGATCCTCATTTCGATTCCCAGGCAAAATGTGATTAGTTTTAAGCATCAGGAAAGTACCAAACTTGCCATCTACATTTTGGCGATACTCTAGAGTACCTACTATTTTTTTTTCATTCAGATTGTATACGGTATGATAAAAAATAGTGATTATAATGAAACACAAACATAATTACAAGCCGACACTTTAATTTAGATAAATGTAAAAACTGTATAGTTGGAGATAAGTATTCATTCGTGTTTGTATTTGAACTTTTTTTTTTAATTTGAACAAGTATTTACCTAAACACTAAAAAGTGTATTTTTGAGCCTCACAGTTATCTTGCAAACGTGATATCTGGCCAAAAAATCATCTTACCATCAAACTTAATATTACTTGAACTACATAAACTTAAGTTTTATCTATTGTATCAACAGATATCTTAGAAAATAAATCGAGCATAAAAAATGAGACAGGCGACACTTTCAACCGATCGAATCGTTTATTTTGCAAATCGAGAGCGATCAGGATATCGGATTCACCGCGGCAAACTATTTGAATACACAGCACTATCTATTTACTTTACATTTTTATTTTGTTTGTTATCTGGATTTGGTCTTTGAAGTTTTAGACAAAGAGACCTTCGTCCACGTGAAATTATAATTATTCGTGATTCAAACTCAAAAGCATTTATTTCAATTCAAAGCTTTCAAAGCATTTATGCAATTCCATAATTGACACAGTGGCTAAGCGATTAGACTGCTGCGCTGCGTGTTGCGGGTTCGATCCCCGTACGGAACAAATATCTGCTGGCCCACAGATAGTTGTTCCGGGTCTAGGTGTTTGTGTATATGAGTTTAAATTTAATGTTTGTAAACCCACCCACGATACAGAAGAAATTACTAGAGTGGGGCAAAGTTTTTTTTTTTTAATTAGGCCATTGCAGGCACTTTTTAATGAAAAACTAATAAAACCAAGCTGCAGTCACAGTAACAAGGCATAATAACTTGTGAACGTATTGGAGTTGTCCATTCCGAAGCGTGGATCACTATTGAGAAGACCCATTACATTCTTATCATGCTTTGTTCATTATAAGGAAACATCAATATAGTTGCGATCATAGCGTTCAAAGTGTATCAATCGCTAGGTAATTTAGTGATGCCCTACAAAATTTCATGACATGCCATGTCCATGGATATAATACCACGATAACCGATTACCACACAACTTTTCAGTCACCAGCCCTACTTTCAAGCTAACTTATGTGCTCATTATAAGATTAAAATCCCGAATATATAATTTCGTTTACGTAAAACGAAATTAGCATCCAAAGTTGAATAGGGTTAAACATTAATTAATTATGAAGTCAGTTATAATGTTTACTTTTATTTTATAGCACACACGACTTCAATCCTCCAAGGGTGAGGCAGTTGTGTAACCATTACTACACCTACATTTTACCATGTATACGTTTGAATCCCACCTTAAAACGGGGAACTTTAAAACGGGGCGGCTACTGAGAAATTCCTAAGGGAAAAACCCAATAACACTTTGCCCGACACGGGAATCGAACCCAGGACCTCATGCTCAGCAGTCGCGCTTGCGACCATATCAACGAGTCATTAAGTTTACGAAAAAACTAATTAGTATCCAAAGTACAAACGAATAAAAAGGGTTAAAATATAATTTATAATTACATCAGTTAAGTTTGCTTTCATTATTAAAGTAAATATTGATATAATCGATCAATTTGTTTTAAGGCCATGTGTATTTAAATTAGTAGGTTATATAATTATAATACTGTTATAATTTTTGACCCAAGTAAGTTATAATTTTCAGTTCGGTTGCATTGATCGTGAGTTTGCAATATGGACCTGATACAGAACATATTATGTGTCGAAGGTAAAGGAGTTAGTGGTTAGTTAGTAACAGCCGCACGGTCAATGATCAAGGTTAAACCGCGCTAGCCGAGGTCAGCCTGTGTATGGGTGACCATCAGTTTATAGCGAGTTCAGAGCTCGGTTGTCTTTTGTAAATCTTGGTGCCCTAAAACCTTGCTTTTTGATCATGTCAATTAGGTACTCTACGATATTTTTCATCCCGTTTTCGGATCATTCCCACTAGTTCTACTGCACAGTTCTACGATAGAACTAGTGGGAACTTTTTTTAAATATTTTTCCCACTAGTTCTACTATTCACGGTGGTACGAAATCGTAGAACTAATGGGAACGAAAAGTCAATGGATTTTTTCGTTCCCACTAGTTCTACGATAAAGGATGTTACAAAATCGTAAAACCAGCGGGACTCAAGTTTCTGATTCCTTCTATCACACAGTGTATGGTACAACTACGGCAGAAACTACCAGGAGTATAGAAGTAGGCAGAAGGTCTTGAAAACATTTTTTTTTGGAAATGCATTTTTGGAAATGCAAAAAAAGATGGAGGTAGTAAAGTCCCACAAACTACCAGGAGAACAGAAGTAGGAAGGTGGTATTGAATCTTTTTTTCTTCTTTTTATTTTCTTTATTTAAAAAAAACTAATAAAGCAGTTAATACTCGTATTATATTAAGGAATAATTTAGATTCCTGATTTAGATTTCCTAGATTTGATTAAAAGATTCCAATACCTCCTTCCTACTTCTGTTCTCCTGGTAGTTTGTGGGACTTTACTACCTATCCTTTTTTTTCATTTAGGTACAAAAAATATGTTTTAAATACCTCCTGCCTACTTCTATTCTCCTGGTACTTTGCCGGACTTTACTATCATGGTTTACTAACTCCAACAAAAAAAAAAGTGCATGGTAGAGTAGAGTAGAGTAGAGTGGGGACTCCGTTTTCCGCACTTAGACTCTTGATCGGTCCGTTGTGCGTAGGTGTCCTGGCTAAGATAGCCAGCCTAGCTCCGCCCAGAAGCACAGAAGTTTCCTGGGAGCTTCACAGGCTTCGCGGAGCGACCTCACCGTTCCGAGGATTTGTCTGCGTTGAGTAGCCACGACCTCGCATTCCAGGATGACGTGGGCGGCTGATTCTTCGGCATCAAAGCAGCCCCTGCAGAGTGGGCTGTCCGTGGCGCCTATGGTAAAAAGATGTTTATTGAGGGGGCAATGGCCCGTTATTGTCCCTATTATAATTATTCTAAGGTTATTTTTACTTAGGCTAAGCAGTCGTTTTGTTAGCCGCGGATGTAGACTTGGCATCGCCATTTTTGACTGTCTGCAGTCTGTAGACCGTGACCATTTGCTGTTATGGAGTTCAGTTGATCTCTGGCGAACCCATGTACGGAACTGTGAGAAAGGTAAGGGAAGGAGTGGGTACGGGCCAAGCACTGCCATCTCGGACCCTCTCTTAGCAAGTTCGTCTGCGGCGTCATTTCCCAGGGATCCACTGTGCCCCTTAATCCACTGGAGGGTAATACTGTTGGACAGCGATATACTCTCCAGGGCGAGGTGACATTCAAATATTAATTTACTGTTAGTTTGTTTGTTTTCTAGGGCTTTAAGCACAGACAGGCTATCAGTTACAAATCTGATTGCGTGGCTGTGAATCTTCAGACGCTTTACGGCTGTTGCAGCTTGTGTTAGGGCGACACACTCGCATTGGAATATCGAGCTGTGTTCGCCTAGTGGTAGGTGAAAGTTAATGTTGAGGTCTAGGGAGTGTACGCCAGCCCCTGAGCCGTTTTGAGTTTTGGAGCCATCTGTGTAGATGCGTACTTCATTGACTCCTGACTGATCTCTTAATTCCTCTGTTGTTTGTATGCTATAGCTCTTGTTGAACATAGGTTTGTTAGGTGTCCTATCACACGGGGCAGCGATGAGAGGTTGATACTCAATCACCCGGTCCAGGATGCCTGCGTGGGGACTTGTGTGATTCTTGCCCCATATGCCCAAGTGCATAAGCCTGATGGCTGCTAAAGCTGCCTCCTGCTGTATGTACAGCTCAAGTGGGGTTAGTTGAAGGGCTATCTCCATTGCTGCAGTTGGGGTTGTCCTCATGCAGCCTGTGATAGCGGAACATGCCATCCTTTGGAAACGTTGGAGCCTGGAGACTGTGGTCGAGAATTCAGTTCTCGTCCACCAAACCAGGGCGCCATAGGTCAGCATTGGTCTGATCACCGCTGTGTAAAGCCATCGCGTGATCTTTGGAGATAGCCCCCATGTTTTTCCTAGCATTTTTTTGCATTGGTATAGGGCGATTGTGCTTTTGTTAAGCTTGTAGTCAAGATGCTTGTTCCAGAGCAATTTGCTATCAAGAATCACTCCCAGGTACTTAACTTCTTCTTTGAGTGTTAGTTCGGTGTTGAAAAGACTAGGAAGTTTGTGTGGTCCAAGGACTCTTTTGTTAGTGAACATTATTAATTCTGTTTTAGTGGGGTTAACCGACAGTTCGTGTTTAGTACACCAATTCTCGATTATTTTGAAGGCTTTCCTCATGAGGTCGCATAAGACGCCTTCAAATTTCCCCGTGATTAAAATAGCTATGTCATCTGCGTAACCCACCGAGTACAAGCCGCTAGCGTTGAGCTCTGTAATGAGCTCGTTTACAACTAGGTTCCACAGTAGTGGTGACAGCACCCCACCCTGCGGGCAGCCTCTGCTAACGATGCCTCGTGTGGTGGTGTTCACAGTAAATTGAATAGCACGGTATTTTAGCATGTTGTGAATCCATTGTATAAGGGTTGGCGCCACACCGTGCACGACTAGTGCCTGGCTAATACTGGCGAAGTTCGTTTTGTCAAAAGCACCCTCTATGTCTATGAAGGCGCCCAGCGTTGGATTTTTGATCTTTAGCGCGTTTCCGATGCGTGTGACCACGCTGTGGAGTGCGGATTCAGTTGACTTACCTTCGCAAAGTGCATGGTATTCGAAAGGAATAATTATTTAGATTTGATTCAAAGATTCCAATACCTCCTTCCTACTTCTATACTCCTGGTAGTTTTCACCGTAGTTGTACCCTAAACTGTGGGATAGAACGAATGAGAAACTTGAGTCCCGCTGGTTTTACGATTTTGTAACACCTTATAGCGTCGAACTAGTGGGAACGAAAAAATTCATTGACTTTCGTTCCCATTAGTTCTACGATTTTGTATCACCTTGAATCGTAGAACTAGTGGGAAAAATATTTAAAAAAAGTTCCCACTAGTTCTATCGTAGAACTGTGCAGTAGAACTAGTGGGAATGATCCCCGTTTTCAGGGTGGGTTCATTGATAGCCTCGTGGTAAAACAACTCTAAAGGAAATGTCTAAATACCTAAGATAAATTCTTTTTTTGTGCAAAAAGATGGCAACCCCTTTAAAGAAAAGAATTTGTTTTATTTATAGAAAGGAAGAAGAAAATTAAATGAGATTCAAAAGGCTTCGTCGCAGACGGTTTTAAAATAATTCGGTAATTATGCTTTGTAATTGGTTTCAGGTAAAAATAGAATGTTACGGGCAGTTGATTTTGTAGTAACATTTTTTTTTTATTCCCTACCAAGCAATATAAGTAGATCAACATTTTGGAATTTTAATTATTTGATGTACAGTCCTGTACATCAAATAATTAAAATTCCAAAATGTTACAGTAATTATTTTTAATGTTTCAGAAGATTCTTTAAAATATTCCTTCCTCTTCAATAGCTTGTTGTATATTTAATATCTAATAAGTGTTTATTAAAAACGCTGCTTTTAAACTTTGAGTAGTATTAATCTACTTCTAAAAATAAAACCGGCCAAGTGCGAATCGGACTCGCGCACCGAGGGTTCAGTACAAACAAAGTTTAAAATTATTAAAAATATTTTTATTAAATGATGTAACTAAAAATTTACGGTTTTCGCAATTTTCCCTTTATCTGTGCTATAAGACGTTGCTTCGTACCAAATTTCAAGATTCTGAGTTCACGGGAAGTACTCTGCAGGTTTTGATTCCCTTATGTCGAAAATTTACGGATTGTTGCTCCCCGTGAACCAAAGGGCGTAAGAACGTCCTGCCGGGGCTGCGGATTGTTCGAAAGAGGAGTCATTTGATGATAACACAGCCTCCAAAAGAAAAGTAATTGTCCTTACTTTTTTTTTGGAGGCTATATTTCGCTGGGCCTTCTTTGGTTAACACCGCAACTGCCGGAGACCGAAGGTTACAAAACGTAGGTACATATTAGTTCACAAGCCTCAGAAGGTCGACTTTGAGGGTCGCATATACACTTGGCCGGAGTAATCGATTCGGGAGTATTTGTAGAACATCAAAGCCGACCCAAGAGCAACTAGATTACTACACATATTTGTATTTCATTACGCTCATGACGATCCCTAAACTCCGTACTGCATCTACGATTGTTCAAGATTAGACCAGCTCGGCACAAGTTGTACTAAGCTGGGCGGCCTTCACGCAGTCAGGTTAACCAAGCATTCTGTACATCAAATTAAGTAACTGCCACGGAGTGAGGAATTGGGCCCGGTTGATGGCGATGGGCTCCCCCCCTATTACACGGGACTTAATTATAACTGGGGAAACGTGGGTGGACTATTAGGTACTGTACACCTTGCCTAAGGTTTCGGAGACTACAAGCGTGATGTTATGTATCTTAAAAAAAAAAACCTTGCAGCAAAATCATCAACAGAGAAAACCAACACAAACTATGAATTTGTACTCCAACAGGCTACTAAAGATTCTTGATTCTTCAAAAGTCTTGTTTCGGGACTTCAATCTTTAAAGAGGCCACGTTATTTGGCCTCAAACGCTAGACGCTTTTAAGAATAGTGCTTCTCAGACTACTTTCAATGGGGGACGTAGAGATGTAACCTAGATAACGGTATTCATAAAAGCCTTTGAAGCGCCTACCTGAAGTTTGGGTACAAGAGAGTTTTGAAGTACACTTTTTAGGTTTGGGGATGCGGCTTATTATAGGATCCTGCTAATGTTGTAAATGGGAAAGTTTGTGAGGATGTATTGATGTCTGGGTGTGTAGATTTTAGTCACGAAAGTTAATACATACAAAGTGTAAAGGGACACTTCACGAAGCCTTCAACCAAGCATAATGATGAAAAAAATATTGCTGGGAAATCAATTTTTTTTTGGGAATAAAAAGTCACCTTTGTAATGTACTCAAAACATTGTGTTTGTGCAGCATTGAATAGTAAGTAAATTAGTCAAGTATTAACATTTAAAAGGTGTTATTTAATGTTTAGGTTTATTTAACATTTTTCTAGTATTATAATAATAGGTCTTTACCTATGAAATTGCCGTTTTGTTTGAAGAAATTTAAACGATTTTTTTTCATATATTTTTTATTTGTATTAATCGAAGTAATCACCCATGCAATCAATGCATCTTTGCCAACGCAGTGGCAGTTTATTGATGCCCTTCTTAAAGAAATCAGCTGGTCGGGAGGCCACAAAGTCTTCAAAGGCATTTTGTACTGCCTCTCGGGTATTGAATTTTTTTCCCGCCAAGAAGTTATCCAAATTCTGGAAAAAGTAGTAGTCTGTAGGCGCAAGGTCTGGTGAGTAGGGCGGATGACGGAGAGCTTCCAACCCCAGTTCTTGCAACTTGGAGACCGTCTGCTGTGCAGTATGAGGTCGCGCGTTGTCGTGCAGGAGCAGCGGAGACGAGCGATTGACCAATGCTGGTTGGAGATGTGCCAGCTTCTCCATCATTGTGTTTAGTTCTTCACAGTACACATCTGCAGTAATGCTCACCCCGTTTGGTAAGAAGCTGTGATGAATCACACCGGCGCTAGACCACCAAACAGTGACCATCACTTTTCTAGGGGTAAGTTTTCGTTTAGGGCATTGTTTAGGTGCTGAACCAGGATCCAACCAACTTGCTGAGCGCTTACGGTTATCGTACAGGATCCATTTTTCATCGCAGGTAACAATGCGGTTCAAAATTCCTTCATTTGTGTGTCTGTTGAGCAGTGCAAGGCACGTCTCGATGCGTACTTCGCGCTGGCGATCATTGAGTTCGTGGGGCACCCATTTGTCAAGCTTTTTTACCTTGTCAATTTGACGCAAATGGACCAATATTGTTTTGACGCTAACGTCGAAAGCTGCTGCTAATTCAGCCGTAGATTGTGTATCATCAGCTTCTTTAACAAAAATTATTTTGATTTGAAATGGCCAGTACTGCAGAACGGCAATTTCATAGGTAAAGACCATATAAGAAAAATAAAAAATTGGATTTGACCGCAATATCTCCGTGAAGAATTACGGTAAGGACAAGTGTCTCTAGGCTTCGTTACGGATATATTAACAACCATTATGGTATGAAACACTAGGTCCTATATGTAAAAAAAAAATACTTGACAACAATAATTATGGTATGAAACGTGTACGCAAAAAAAAAAAATACTAGAATATATTTTTCGGTAAAAACAAAAGATTTCAGCGTTTTTCATGATGTGCCCCAAAAAATAATAATTTCAGTTTTCCCCCTAAATATTTCCTGTAGCCTTCAATTTTCTCTATTAGTCCCTAATGTAAAATTTCCATAACTTCCTTGAGAGGCGATCAACGAATAAACAGACTAGAGGGATAAACAGAATTTCGAGTACCTAGAAAAGTTGATTAAATAAAATTAAAGAAGACTGCTTGTGCTGTTGTCCTTATGAATTCACACAATTCAAACAATTCGTAGATAGTACAAAAATGCTTTGAGTAGGTATATACTTGCAAATGTTAAACTGCATTAGTGCCAAATTGACTACCGATACATCGAGGTGTTGAAGTGTTTATACAAAAACGCCACCATGTCAGTCCGGCTTCAGGACCAGACCACGAAACCTATCCTTCTGCAGCGAGGTGTGAGACAGGGAGACGTCATATCTCCGAAGCTGTTCACCGCTGTACTGGAGGATATCTTCAAGGTTCTGGACTGGAGAGGACTAGGCATCAACATCAATGGCGAGTACATCACTCACCTTCGATTTGCCGACGATATAGTGGTCATGGCTGAGACCATGGAGGACCTCAGTACAATGCTCGATGGCCTCAGTAGAGCTTCTGAAAGAGTGGGTCTAAAAATGAACATGGACAAAACCAAGGTCATGTTGAATGCCCATGCTACACCCACTCCCATAAAGATCGGAGACTCTACACTCGAAGTTGTAGACGATTATGTCTACCTGGGACAAACAGTCCAGTTAGGTAGGTCCAACTTTGAGAAAGAGGTCAATCGTCGAATCCGACTCGGCTGGGCAGCGTTTGGGAAGCTGAGAAATATCTTCTCGTCCAACTTACCCCAGTGTCTCAAGACGAAAGTCTATGACCAGTGTGTGTTGCCAGTGATTACATATGGGACCGAAACGTGGTCGCTCACAATGGGCCTCATCAGAAGGCTTAAAGTCACCCAAAGGGCAATGGAGAGGGCTATGCTCGGAGTTTCCTTGCGCGATCGAATCAGAAATGAGGACATTCGCATGAGACCCAAAGTTACCGACATAGCCCGAAGAATCGCCAAACTTAAGTGGCAGTGGGCAGGGCACATTGCTCGCAGAACGGATGCCCGATGGGGCCGGAAAGTTCTGGAGTGGCGACCGCGAACCGGAAGACGTTGCGTTGGAAGGCCTCCCACTAGGTGGACCGATGACCTGGTGAAGGTTGCGGGGATCCGCTGGATGCGAGACGCACGGGACCGGTCAATGTGGCGACACTTAGGGGAGGCCTATGTCCAGCAGTGGACGTCTTTCGGCTGAAATGATGATGATGAGTAACAAAAAGTATCCTTGTGAAACAACATTAGTAAAATAGTAGTTTATGCGACTGTGCATAATGAAGGGCATTACAACACAAGTGTGGGTTTAAGAAACGAGCCGAAGGCGAGTTTCTTAATAGCATCACACGAGTGTTGTAATGCCTAATTATGTATAGTTGCATACACTAATTTATCTACCCGAATATCATAAGGGCTCTATGATGGGCTCAGGAACCATAAGGAAATGACCAGCATTGTTACCAGTGTAATGCAATAAAAAATAAACAGGTCATTAGTTGCATTCGTCGCTACATTTACGATATCTGGCGGAGTGTTCATGTTAATTTCTGAGTCACTATCACTCATTTTCGACAGAATTATAGAACTTATCAGAAAATTTGTCTACTCAATGAAAGGGAATAAAAAGCTAACGAACAAATGACAGCTCGAAATGGCGGCGTTTCGGATATCTGTAATTTTTTTAAAATCATTTAGAGGTAAACGAACAAAGTCACTATTCTTGTGTCACTCGAGATCAAAATGTCGTGCGATTTATAATTAAAATCATACTGAATTGGGGTTTCGTATCGATAGATATCTGTTTTAATGTAGATACTAGAATAGCACACTCACTTGAATTTGACACCTGTTCCAAATTTAAACTCATAACCTACTGTTTTCAGTAGGTTATGAGCTCATTACAGTTCTGTTAATTTCTGCTGGTTGGTAATGCTGGTCATTGCCTATGGTTTTTGAACGCATTAGAGAGGTTTTATGATATTTGGGTAGATAAAAACTTTTTCGAATCAGCGTGTTCGCTACAACGTCATTCGAAATAGCGGTTTTCGACTCAATGTGTTTTTGAAATGGCGTACCTACCACTCGTAAAGTTTTTCGGAATAGCGTGTGTCGCAATAACCTCACTCGAATATTCATATCACTCACCACTGGACTTGCGTGGTGGGTTATATATAGTCCATTTCCACACATAGAGAGAAGGACTGTCTTAGCAGTACAAACATTATAAGCTAATTATGCTGCTTTATGCTTTGAGAATGTTTCGCTAATCCACATAGTTTCTGATTTGCCCATCCACACCCAGTTGAAAAATCACAATTGACCGGGTAAGGATATTCGAAAAGCGAGAATTTTCTCCTGACAGACCCCAACGTTTGCTACCTGTATCTGACCCAGGAATCGTACCCAGGATCAAGATTCAGCGAACGCTCTGTCGATCGCTAGACCAACGAAGCTGCCGTTTTATTCATTCTCGCACCAAAAACCTAATAATAAAATATAATAGGATCCCTTAGAACCCCGACCAAATTTGCAGTAATATTAAACCTTTTTTTAGTCTTTGATAGAAAAGATTCGATAATTTGAATAAAGAACGGAAAATTCTGTCCAAAAAAAATACGTAAGGAAATGAAGTTCATTCAACTTGCAAAACAAATGACAACCATTTTATTCCCATCTTCCCATGCAGCACAAAAGCGCTTTAAATCTTTGTGACAGCACTTCATAAACAAATGACAAACGTTTACATACATTTCTGTCCATTCAGCGCTGCATCGCTTGAAAAGATTTTATAGCGCTACAGACGTTTAGGCAATGTCACAGTATAAATATGTACAGTAGTGTGACTCGGCCGTGTCCTTGAAATAAATGCCTACAGCCGCGCGGTACGTAAACATGCGTAAGGGCTGCCCGCCTCCCGTCGGGGCTGCGGATATCGAAAAGTTACCGCGGCTCCGACACAAGGGCGAGGAAGAGGGAACATGGGTTGGTTTTTAGTCAGTAGAAGTCTGACACTCCCCTTCGCTCTGCCCAAGAGCGGGGGGGGTTATTCGATGATTTTCCACCCACCAAAAAAAAAAAAAAAAAAAAAAAAAAAAGGGCTGCCCGCCTCCAGTATTTTAATTACATGTGCTTATTTTGTGTTTCCATTTAGTTTTGTGATCGTAAATATACTTTTTAAAACAAATAAAATACTTTGTGAATTGAATAGAAAGTGTTCAATAAACATGCGTGTTGTTTTTTGATTGATAGATTTAATTAAAAAACCATGTTTTTTTTCGGGACATAATTATAAAGAAATACTTATCCATTAAAAAGACACACATTATAAGCCTACCTACTAATAAGTGAAATTATTTTATAGTCTTATCTTTCAAAGTTTCCAGGTAATTAAAAAAAAGTTATCTCTGGATACGTTTAACGAATTCATAAAACCAAAAACAACACAAAAAATGTAAATTAAATGTACTTGTCTTATTTTTAGAGAAAACATCGCGCATTTATTGTTAAAAAACAACATACCGTCCGCTCGTCACTGCGGCACAGTCGCGACTGTCTGCATCCCAGGCGCATCCCTTAATCGAGGCGCGTAGGCATAGCTCGCGCTTCGTCCGTTTGTATGAAGTCGAACTACTGTATGATAATATTACCGTGGCAATGTTTAGCTGAATCGCTCCCACGGGGCATGAATATCATTCACGGCTTACACTGGCGGCCAGAGAATTGTACACAATAACAATAAACATTTATTTTTATTTTTTTCGCGTTTTGAACGGTCTATATAAACTTTTTAGGGTACTGTACTAACAGAATAGGAATAACTGAAACCTCTTAGGTATTTTTTAAGTTGTATAAAAACATCTCATTGCTTCATTGTGGGGTAACTTAATGATTACAGCTGTAGGATTCTTTGATAAATAAATAGGTAGTTCTTGTTAGCGTGTCAATGACAATTCAAATTCAGTCCGCTTAAAATTTGGCGACACATTTGGCACTATACTTCGCACTATACGTAGCGGGACGCGATATCAATTGCCCCATCGTTTGTGAGACCGCCTGAACATAATCATTTTGATTGCCTCGGCCAACCAGTGTCCGGAGTCTATATAAAGACTTCCATGTCAGTCATGGCAACTCGTGTCTAGGTTGCGTCATTGAGACATTATTCTTCTGATAGATCCACAAATTTCTTTGTAAAAAAAAAAAAAAAAACATCTGGCCAGTAATCCCCGAAGCTTCATGTAGTGACGTACCTATATTAGTACAGTCGAACAAGCTAATAAGTATACAGCCAGCTAACTTGTAATTACTTTTATAATTATACATATACATTTAGAGACTGATGTCATACGTCACAGCGTTTGACATCAGTCGCTTAATGCGAAACACTTGATAAAAACAAAATTACAATCAATATTTTCAGTGTTATAGAATTATAAAGATCTCTACCCTGTATACTTATTAGCTTGTTCGACTGTACACGCACATTTTACCAGTTATGTTAAATTCCCATGTAATAGAGGGCGAGGGGGCTTCGAAAACCCAATAACACTTTGCTGGAATAATCGATCCCAGGACCTCATGATCCGCAGTCACGCTTACGACTACAAGACCAACGAGACAGTCAGTTTGTAAATAATGTGTATGTTTTACATTACTTAGGTACTACATAATATGTATAATATGTCGCAAGACGTAATAAACAAGAATATTCGACATCTTCCGGGATTTCGTGTAATCCCTGATATCCTCATTTCCCTGCGACATATATATTTGCTCATTACCACAGATCATTTAGAAGGATGAAACTTGAATGAGTAAATTGTGGTCTAGACATTTAGAAGTTTCAGCTAACTTATTTAACTTGTCTTGATCTTATACATTAATGAAGATTCTAAACTTGTGGATCAAATAGTTCTAAAATTTTAGGATAAAACAGTCCCTAAGTATTTGGAAATGATGTAAATTAACTCTCAGGGATAATATTTGACAAGCGGTGAATGTATTTTGAATGAATTGTTAATAAGAAAAACAATAATTCGAGTATACTTCTTTCGTTCTATCACGAAAAAAGAAGATCATCATCCGGAAGTCGACTTTTGCAAAAGTTTTTATAAATATCATAAAATAATTATAGTAGAACTCTGAGTAAAAGAATATTTTTCTGTAGTTGTAAGTCAATAATGTAGAACAGTTAATATTTATTAGTATTTTTTTTAATCGAATCAACAACTTTGTAGGTACGTTTCCGGTAATATAATCTTTATTATTCCCAATTACTTTATTTCATTATCTAGTGAGATTTAGATCAGTAACGTATCACCGTTAAGAAAAAAAATACGTTAAAAATTATGTTTGCTACGGAACCCTCAATGAGTTTCCAATACACGGTTCATCGGACTTTCCGTTTCAGCATCCGTCGAACGTTTGTGAAATAGGAAAGTGTCAAGATTGTTCAAGAGTTTTATGCGACAAAAATGGGTTCCTATTTTTGTTTTTTTTTTTTGTTTTTGGTCGTTTGTTGGATAAGGAAAGGAATGGAGCCACTTTCCGTATTATTGAAAAAGGTTTAGTGGGTTTATATTTTGTAATGGGTCGGATAAATGTGTGTGTATTATTGGGTACGGTTCTGCCTAACCCTTTAGTATTACAGATGTCATGTTATGTTAGGACGGATATTTGGTATAGAAAAATAGTTTTGTCGGTCGGTTGCTTCTGTTTTTTTTTCGGGCTAGTTGAACTGAAGCTTCAGTTAATAAATTAATGTTTGGTATTTTATTGGCAACTCAATAGTGCTAATATGTTTTGTATATTTTAGCGCACATCATTATCTAATTTTAAAAAAAAACAAAGTTTTTTTTACTGAAAAGATGTACCAAGAATTAACTAAAATATGGAGAAAAGAAGAAGTACCTGTGTTTTTACAATTTTAGTGTAAAAAGTTATACGTAACACTTCTGTAGTCATTTAAGCATTATAATTATTCCGCTCCAGTAACCTGACAGGAAATAATTTCATTTAAGAGTAACATTGAGTGAGGAAAAACATTCAGAAAAACGACAATCAAATTGGAAAGACGGAAAAATGGCTCCATTAAAATCAACCAAGCATATTATAATTCTTTGTACTCACCAATTAAAACAAAAACGAAACGCCTCCAAAAATTCAAATCCATTTCGAATGAACACTTTCTTAGACAAAAAAACAAAAACTTAATGAAAAAAGTTCGAAACACAAAATATAATAAACAGTTCCATTTTTGTAATGAAACTCATTTCACAGACACAGATTAAAAGAGGAAAATGTTGTTCTATTTTCCGAGTCGCGTAATTTAGTTCGCTGGGCACATCGTCTTGGATAGCAAACCAGCGTCCTCTCTTGAGCCCGGTTCGCGGCAAACTGAGGGTGGTTCGGTGGATACACTTACTACATCCGTACACTCCGGTTGTATTTCCCTCCCGTTCGCAGTTTGATGAAGCGATAGTGTTAGTTCGGTTCGAAATTTTGAATTTAGAATGTTTGGGGAAATTATGTGGTCGAATAAATTGAGGGCAGTAGTGAATGTTTGTAATTTGAATTTGAGGGAGCGAAGTAATAGATTGAAATGTTATTCATGAATGTGAAAATACTGCAATAAGTGTGTAGATTTTATGCATTTTGTAAAGTTTTTTTTGTTAATGATGTATGTATTTATAAAGTATAATTTTGATAACATCACGCCTGTAATTCTCAAAGGGTTTGACAGCGGTGTATTTAATCGTATACCCACAGTTTACTAGTTATGTTTAAGTCCCATGTAAAAGAGGGCGAGTCTATTGCCACTAGCCGGCAAGAAATCCAGACTCTATGACTGCTACTGTAAAAATCTCCAAAAAAATAAATTCTCGCCTCGGGAATTCAACCCAGGACCTCTTGCACAGCAGTCGTCCTTGCGGCCACTAGACCAACGAGGCGGTCAACATAACATTAGCTTAAATTACAAAACAGCTCAAAGTTCTGGAGTGGCGACCGCGAACCGAAAGACGTTGCGATGGAACGCCACCTACTAGAGGTGGACCGATGACCTGATGAATGCGAGACGCACGGGCCTGGTCAATGTGGCAACACCAGGGGGAGGCCTTTGTCCAGCAGTGGACGTCTTTGGGCTGAAATGATGATGCTGATGACAAATCAGCTAAAGTGTCAGTCAAATACATACATAAACTCACGCCTTTTTCCCATGGGAGTAGGCAGAAACCACAGAACGCCACTTGCTACGATCCTTACAAACTCCTTTTGCCTCGTTCACATTCATACATCTGTCCATACACGCACGCCGGTTACGAGTACTACGCACCCATAGATAACAGAAACTACGCACCTGTCCTTTCTGAAGAACGGCACCAATAAAGTGTCAAATGCCTGAAATAAATTTCAAGCACCTGTGTCTCATCAATTCAACCAATTCATAATCACAACTCCCACCACTGTTTCACCAATTCAAACTCCCCACTCTTCTATAATTGAACAAATGAACATCAGCTACACAATGATTCCCACATGAATTCTGTATCAGAATCACTTCCCTTTCTACTCCGTTACACATCGACAATCCGTATTAGAGGGTACTTGTAACAATTCTATATTTATACCCCCTTGGGTATGGAGACTGAGGGATCATCTTTGAAGCTCTCGCTTCAAACGGTGGTCGTAGTGTAGGGAGATTACAGAAGATTAACTTTAAACAGGGTTGGGTCGATCTTGATTACAGAAGATTAACTTTTTTTTCTTAAATGTATTAAGGGATATGCGCTAACAGCACCGAAACTAGCGCCAAACACATTTTTTTTTACCTACTATAAAATCAAGTCTAGTCTAGTCAAGTGTAGTGTAGTCTATTTGTCAACTACATTATCCGCAGATATACATATTATTTAAATTAATATCAGTGGCAGTCAATAGACGACATTACCATAATTAAAAATTAGGCAAAATAAATAAATAACAAGTTACTTTAATGCTATAGGTAGTATGTACAAAATATAATCAGATAAAATAAAAAAATCATTTACAAATTAAATTATACAGTTAAAAAAATAAATAAACTAAACCTGCTTGAGTCGATCCTCAGGTTAGGTTGCGGGGGACCCGTTAGATGTGAGACGCATGGGACCGGTCAATGTGGCGGGCGACACCTGGTGGAGGGGTACCATCTATCTGGCAGAAACTTGATGCTCCGAAAATTTGGCATAACACACTTGGCATATTCTTCTTTGAACGAATGTGTTTAAGGCAAAACAATTATTTAATAGATTATCGTTTCGCCGAATGTTTAAATGGCCGAATTTTCAATGGCATACTTTTAAGATGGCAGAATTTATTTGGTAGATTTTTATTAGGTATAATGCCAATTCTATTACAATATTTTTGAGGTAATTTAAAATTAAAAGTCAGTTTTGCCTTTTGTTACAAAAGTTAGTGACAGAAACGAATCGCTGCAAAAACGACTCCACGTAGTCTCGTCTGCCCTACCCCGAGAGTGTAATGTAAGCCCGCGTAGGCGCGGAGTGGCGAGGCGGCCCGCAAGCTGAGGAGCAGGTGGCTTAAACGCGCGCCACCGCGGCCGAGGGTGGCCGGCGGAGCCGGACAGCAAGCCGAAGCTGCGGTGGTGTGTGCTAAAACTATCTGCGACGATAAGCTTGCGTGGGACCACGCACGCGTGAGCCCCGCAGCGCCGGAGCCGTGACAGAAGTAATGCCTGCTGCATGTTACACGTATGTATGAAATGAAATGCGTGCCAAAAGACGATTCTGATTATGAATATTCGGCGAAATGATGGTTCTAGAAATGAAGTTTATGCTCAAAGATGATTCTGATTTACAAAATTAAGCGTTTTGAATTTATGGTAAATGAGTGTACGCCAAATGATTTTCGACGAAATGAAGTTTCTGCCATCCACTGCTATGCAAAACAAAATTCGAAAATAAAAAGTTCTACTATAAAAGGTAGACCCCTGGTGGAGGCCTATGTACAGTGGACGTATTTTGGCTGAAATGATGATGATGACACCATACCCAGTTGTAAACCTTCTGTCAATCCTACCTACCTATTATGTGTAGATAATAAATATATTCTGTAGCAATTGTCTTTACTTAACTCTGATTGTCCCGAAGTGGGTATTATCATATTTTATTGCTATTCCTTTTATTTTCAGAAGGTTTTCGGTAAGAAAACGTATTTTTTTTATTTGATTTCAATGTACTTGAAGAACAGGTTATGTTAACATAACTTATTATCTTAAAAATCAGTCAGTGATAAAATCCTGCCAGTAAGCCACGAAATGTTAGGCAGAGACATTTTTAAGTCACAAGTAATAGGGGCGAGCTTATTGCCGTATTGCAAATTCCGTGGCTGCTACTGAGAAATTCCTGATGGAAAAACCCAAAGAAAAAAAAAGTTGATGTGGCACTCGGAGACTGCCGCGGTAAAGCTATTGCATAGCATTTTGACAACCTCAGTTGACAACCTTGTTATTTTCCGTAACCATAGCAACCTGGTTGAATACTGAATCTTGAATATTTTCGTTAGGGAATTTCTGGATTCGCTCTCCACGCTCAAGGCCCGCGATTGAAGCTATGCAATAGCTAGAAGGTAGAAAAGTTTTAAAACTGCAAATGAGTCCGAAATTGCATTAAGTGGGTTTTTACCACTTAATGCAATTTCGGACTCATTTGCTGTTTTAAAACCTTTGCTGCCGTACATTATGTTCCGGAAAATATTTTACACAACATTAAATATTTTATACATTTTATTAATTGGTCGATTACTACTCTTATTAAACTTGTAAAACCTACTTAGCTTTGACAGATTTGCTATTTTTTCACACGTCCAAACAGACCCGTCCGAGACCAGCTAAACGTTTCTGTCAGACTGATAGACTGACAGACGAACATAGCGAAACTATAAGGGTTCCTTGTTGACTACGGAACCCTAAAAATGAAAATTGTACCCGGACCTCATGCTCACCAGTTGCGATTACGACCACTAGCCACTTACTTTAGGATCACTGACTGTCTGTAAAGACTTTCGAAGATCTACACATGAGTAACACGGCACAACATGAAATTCAACCTTCCGTATGTACCTATGTATTAAGCCACGAGCTCCTCTAGTTTTCGACCGATAGAATGTAGTTAATGGACGCATAGGAAAATGCTCAATTACGAACAAGCAAGAACAGATGGGACCTTTAAAAACTACAAGCAAAACGTCCTCTCTAAAACATTAATAATTTACGAAACTATATGCTTCAACAAAGCCCTTTTAGCCTACTAAAAACCTAATGCATCCATCCTCCAACAAACTATAAAAAATAGTACACCTGCACCACTTAAGTCCAGCACTTTAGCACATTACCGTTACCCCAACCACCGCCCTAAGTTTAAAGGAATAGGAGTCATAATCGCGTGATCTAATTAAAATATCACATGTACCAATTCTGCTATAAAGACAACCACGTTGTAATGTTGGTAGCAGATGTTGCAGGCAGCCATTACTGTATGTCATCTCTGGTAGGGAGGGGAAAGTGTCGATAGTTTTTATTAAGTAGGTACGTTTTAAAGTTATCGATGATCTTTAGAAGCTTCTCAAATACAATTTTCTTTAAGTATACTTTTGGTTCAAGGTTAACTGCAAAGCACATGGTTCTAGGTTCAATATCTGGGCCGCAAAAAGTGTATTATAATGAGGAAATTCTTAGTGACGTGCGGCCCAAAGTCTGCATTTGTAGCCGACATAATACTAACATTTTAAGTGAGCTCCATAACTATAAGCACTGGTTAATGACGTAAACGTGAAGAAAATGAGTGTGAATGTGGAAACTATATGAGAAGGAAAATACCAAAAAAACGATGGATAGACCTGTGTTGAAGACGATAAGAATTAAAATTCATTAATCAATTCTGCAGAAAAAAATCACTTTTAAAAGTTTATTCGTGTCAACTTATTATGTGCTCGTAGCTTTACATATAGTTCACTCATATTTCATCGATTATGTTTAATACCTATCGATCCTAATGTCGTAAATTGGGCACAATTTGAGATATCGCCGGTTTACTATTAAGCAATTCCAAGTTTAGAAACCCAATAATACTTTGACTGTCTCGGAAATCGAAGCCACAACCACAAACAATTTTCTTCCAAGAAAAAATCCACGCCTCCAAACAAACCTTTCGACAAAACTATCGACTTTGTCCCCTCACTACGCCATCTAGCTGTCTAAAAGCTATTAGCAGTTGGCGACGGAGGCACCTGTGTCTGTCATTTCCTTACGAGAGATTACGTACAAGCATTAAGTCGTATAGACGTGTATAGACGTCGTATAGACGTGTTTTAGCCAATTACTCGGTTCAAATGACTTGGGGAGTTGATGGGCTTGCATGAAAAAATCTGTGAGAGATTCGGTTTGCTTGTTAATTTCTTGAGAGATGGGGTAATTATTTGCTTGTTTAGTTGGAGGAGTAAAGTGGTGATTTGATTATGGGAAGTTCCTGTTACCGGTCTGTCTGACTGGCAAGCGTGACTGCCAAGTATGAGGTACCTTCTACCTTATTATATAGTACACACACATTTTGCTATAATTCTTCTTCTTATATATCTCACATTTCGCCATAATTAGAGCCATGTAATACTGGGCGAGCCTATCGCCATCAACCGAGCAAAAATGCAAATTCCGTGGGTGCTACTATGAAATTCCTGAAGAAAAACTCAATATTACTTTGTCTGAACTGGGAATCCACCCCAAGACCTCATACTCAGCAGTTGCGCTTGCTACCACTAGACCAACGAGGTAGACAAGTCGACAAAGTTTTTAAAAATAATGAATTTGAATCATGTGCGACTTGAATGAAGTTCAAAATTCAAAGTCAAAACAGAAAAAAGCCAAAGACCAACAATTTCAGAATCAACACAGATATTTTTTATTTCTCTTTTTCCATTTCAGTGCATTTCTTGGTTGGCATGCTAAAACATTCGACGAAATCTATCGGCGCTCTTTGAAGTTTCACCAAAAAAGAGATTTGCATAAACTTCCTTTGAGCTTTAGCTCGATCTAGGACATGTGCAATTATGCATGTAACATTTTAAAAGGAGTTTTTAGAACGGGTGAGTGATTCGTTCTTCGTTAGTCCTGGTAATACCCAGAAGGGTAAGGCAGAGGTGTAGCCATTAGTACAGTCACATAGTCCGGACTATGTGACTGCTACTGAGAAATTCCAGAAGTAGTAGTAGTAGTTTCAATAACACGTAGCTCGACTTGGAACTCAAACCCAGAACCTCTTGTGACCACTAGACCAATGAAGCAGACAATAATATTTAATAATAAGGGCGAAGAACGAACATGGCTGGTTATTAGTCAGTAGAAGTCTGACACTCCCTTCCGCTCAGCCCAAGAGCGGGGGGGGGGGGAATCTTTTTATCAGACAATCAGGTGATTCAAGCCTGCAATGTCCTAACCAAACTGGAAACAACTTTATAAAGTATGCTTCCCATGGGAATCGAACCCGCGACCACCGGGTCACAAGGCAATAAGGATATTATTGTACATTATGGTGGTTGGTCTAGTGGTCATCGTAGGGGATGAGCCTTTTGTCATGACCCCGGCTTAAATTCAGACTCAGTTGCGGCTACTGAGAAAGAGCAGATGGAAAAATTCAATATTACTCTACCTGACAATTGTACCAACAAGAAACTACATGGTCAAAGGGGTAAGTGAATATAATTATGAAGTTTCCTTTTATTCTTATCTTCCGGTCTAGTGAATATTGTATCTTTATCTCATTATTATCATGATTATTTACTAATTTTACTATCTATACGAATGCAGCAGCCTCCTAACATGATCTAATCGAAACATGTCTCAAAAACTACCTAATACCAACACCACATCAAAATAAGTGCAAAGGCACAACAAAAAAGGTTTTAACCTAAATCTCCTTTCGACCAATAACACTTTATACAAAATTACATCTTATTAAGACCAAAACTACTTTCCTACAAGCATTAAGTTCTCACTAATTGTTTCACTCACTTACAACTTTTTTTAAACTTTCCCGATAACAAGAAAGAAACGATTATTGTTTCCTTTCAGACAAAGACTGGGAAAGTTTTAGTTTTAGTATATAAAGGCAAGTTTAAAGAAGCTATTTGTTTCCTATAAGTTACTTAAAGATAAAATATTAACAGTGATAGTATAGTTGCGTGACCGTCAGATTGCCAAGTCACAAGGTCTCAAATTATCCTCGGCACAAGGGCTAAGAAGGAACATGGGTGGTTTTTTGTCAGTTGAAGTCTGACACTCCCTTCCGCTCTTCCCAGAGCGGATTTGATGATTTCCAAACCCCGAAAAAAAAAGGTCTCAAATTATGATTGGTTCAAGTTGTGATTTTTTGGATTTATTTGTGTAGGTATTGTTTTTTTTTAACGATTGGAAAATCATCAAATGACTCCTCCCGCTCGGGGCAGAGCACGAGGGAGTGTCAGACTCTTACAGACTAAAACTTATCCTTGTTCCTTCTTATGCCCTTTGCGTTACGGGGCCGCTGTAACTTTTCACAAATCCTGAACATTGACAGGCATTGGCCCTAGTGGGCTCCGTCCACTGTACTGACAACTCTTTGAGGCGCCCGTAGAACACAACACGCCACCACGCCGACCTGGGATTGTATAGTAATTTTCACTTGCTTCGGTGAACGAAAACATCGTGAGGAAACCAGCATGCTTGAGAGACATTATTGTCGACGGCATATAATTATGTCGGAGACTGCAGTCTCTGAACGTGGATAAAATCAGAACTACTGGAATGTCGAGCAACTATTGTTGTGTAGTTCAACCTCTTTAGTAGTTGCTTGGGTGTGTTTAGTTCTGGCACGATTTACAACGACAACTGTCAGATGAATGATGAAAAAGGCGCGCGTCAATTTAGAGGAATCCGAGCCAGCGGGGGCTTCGATGGCGGACGGCGCTGCGGTTTGTCGTGGTCGTGTTTCCTACTAACCTCACTGCATTCCATGTGGTTGACTTGATCGTGATGATTTACCAATGTAGACCGTTGTGCTGAAGAATGTCTGAGTGATATTTTGAGATAATCCATCCTGTCTTATCATCATCATCATGAAGAATACCTTGTTCTCCGATAATTATATAATACTAGCTGACCCGTGCCCACTTCGTTGGGCATATTTAGTCGAAAGTAAGCTAATTACGTTTCGAAAAATTCAATTTCGGGGACGTCCGCTGCGTAAGGAGCCGACCACGCGACTGAGCCGCGCGGGTACCTACCTCTCAGATCAGATGTAAAAGGCCACGCCCCTTTTTTCCGAAGCGGGCACGAACGCGAACCGAATTAAACCCGAAACCATCCCGCGCCCGCCGCTGCGTTGCTTTTTTCTCCGATTCACTTTGCAAAACGGACTACCACGTAAAAGCCTTTTTATTTTTCGGTTTTTTATATAGCCTATGACACTCAGCAATAATGTGGCTTTCTATTGGTGAAAGAATTTTTAAAATCGGTTCAGTAGATCCCGAGATTACCCCTTACAATTTAACAAATATACAAACAAACTTTACCTCTTTATAATATTAGTATAGAAGTATAGATTATCAGCTATACAAAAACTCTCGACACCAGTTTAGGCACTAATCACACGATAAAGTAAGAATATCACAAAGACATTATGATTATTTTTTTCCTTAAATCAAGACAAAGAATAAACAGAAGTTTAGAGAATAACAAGTTATATGCCAAGACTCTGTTCCTTAGTTTCGGCGCACGTTTTAAAAGCTGCATAAATCTGACTTGTGGCAGATTGTTTTTAACAAGATGGTGGGGCTTGGTACAAAATACAAGCGACCATGGCTAAAAAACTCATAATTTAAATAACATAATTATTATCTCCGGAGGAGCTCGTGGCTTAATAAGAACTGCCACTCAGGTCGATCTTTAAGTAAAGCTGTGCTTGCCTAGATCGGTCTGTGGATGGGTGACCGCCCGACATACCGAGTTTCCTCCGTGCCTCGGAAAGCACGTTAAGCTGTTGGTCCCGGCTGCCATATATATAGATCTTTGGCAGTCGTTACAGGTAGTCAGTAACCTGAAATTCTGACATCCAGTCTTACCAAAGAGATTGTATTACCTAGTATTAACTGGGTTGTGGAGGTCAGCCAGCCCATTCGGATGCAGTTAAATACCTAAACCACCTAATTAGTATTGGGTATTACGATACCATAAGGGGTATACTGGGGTCAGACTGGATATCAGAGTTGCGGGCCACTGACTACCTACGACTGTTAACGTTCTACAAAATTAAATGACAGCTGACACCAACGGCTTAACGGCTTAACGTGCTATCCGAGGTGCGTATGTAATGGTTGGTCCACAGACCAACCCAGGGACTTGGGTTGGACTTGGGTTGGCTTGGGTTGGCTTGGGTTGGCTTGGGTTGGCTTGGGTTGGCTTGGGTTGGTCTGGTGACTGGTTGTTTATTATCTAGCCACTCAGTCCTTTTATAACTTGGACCACATACAAAGGAATTCCGGATTCAGACAAAGTTGAGCTCGTGATTATTCAATTATTAAGATGGTTAACATTCGCAGCGGGTTTGTAGTTAAAATGGTATAATTTAATAAAGTCTACGAATTTATAGTTTTTGTCTGACTATCGTTAATTAAGGATCTCTTTACTAAATTAAATGAAGCGAATGAAACTGTTTAAGAAGTTCGTCGATAATTTTAATTCTGGGTAATGCCGATATAACGATTTCAGGTCCTGGGTTTGATTCCCGGGCCGACCAAAAGTGTTGTTAGATTTTTTCATACGGAATTTCTCAGTAGCATAGCCACTGAGAGTGCTATTTTATGCCTTAAGCATACTGTCAAGTATTACACGGAGAGAAAGACACCGATATATGCCTGTTTCCTAGATCTGTCAAAGGCTTTTGACACAGTTGCTTATGACATGCTGTGGCGAAAGCTTGAGGGAACGGGCATGCCAACGGAATATACCAGAATTGGTGGTTGGACTGGTTAGTATAAAAACCAGACTAACCAGGTGAGATGGGTGGATACACTATCTGACGAGTACACGTTGGAATGCGGTGTGAGGCAGGGCGGCCTCACGTCGACCGGCCTTTTTAGCCTGTATGTCAACCAGTTGATCGAGGAGCTCAGCAGTACACATGTCGGATGCTACATTGACGGAACCTGTGTCAACAACATAAGCTATGCTGATGATATGGTTCTGCTGGCCCCCTCGGTCAACGCCCTGCGGACGTTGGTTGACATTTGCGAGCGCTACGCTAACGAGCATGGTCTCAGGTACAACACACAAAAAAGTGAGGTCCTGATATTTAGAGCCGGTAAACAGAGACCTAGTGAAGTGCCTCCGATCATGGTCGATGGAACGGCCTTGAAAATTGTAAATACTTTTAAATATCTCGGTCATCTGGTCACGGAGGACTTAAAGGATGACTCGGATATTGAAAGAGAGCGTAGGGCGTTGGCGGTAAGGAGCAATATGCTGGCCCGTAGGTTCGCTCGATGTACAAGGGAAGTAAAAATAACGCTTTTTAGGGCGTATTGCCAATCCTTTTACTCGAGCGGCCTGTGGGTTCGGTATACGCAACGAGCCTACAACGTCCTACGCGTTCAATATAATAATGCTTTCAGAATGCTGTTGGGGTTGCCGCGCTACTGTAGTGCATTGCAAATGTTCGCAGACGCGCGCGTTGACGGTTTCCACGCCATAATGCGTAAGAAAGCGGCGTCGTTATTGCAAAGACTGCGCGGTAGCACCAACAGCATTTTGCAAATGATTGCATCCCGCTACGACTGTCCCATTCAGGCTCACTGGGTGGGAATAGTCACGGGAAAATTGTGATGTTGTGTATTGTGTACCTGGGTGAATTGCCCAAGCAAAAAAAATACACGGCAAACCTGAGAACGGTAGTGCAATGTGCAAATTTTTAATTTTATATATTTTTTCTCAACAGCGTAAGTACTTCTCTACCTTGACAAAAAAAATAATTGATTTCTACCCATTAATATCCGAAAAAAAAAAATTACAAAGTGTTATTCTATCATCACAGTGGCCTGTCCTGAACCCAATTCCGCTCATAAAATACCTTCCCCTACAAATACATTCGTAATATGGATTTAAATCGATTTTGTAATCATTAAATTATTATAATACATTCGATCAAATAAAACTATTTTTGTTTGTTTATCTTCTTTCTCATGGATTTGACAGGCAGTTAACTTTTGTCTGAAAAAAAGTTATCATTTCAGAGGATAGTAAGTTTTAGTAGAATAGCCATGTCAACATTGCGTTGTTACGCCCCCCTCACCTTTCCTCACTTCGGATCAGTCCGGCTCAAGCTCTCGGCACGAACGCACCGGTCCCAACGTCTTGCGGTTTCCCGCCAAAAAAGTAAGTTTATCATTTCAGTGATATGAGGACAAAAATAATTTCATTTCGGTGGCTGTTATAACTCGTGTTAGATTAGTATGCACAGTATATCATTTCGGTGGTAATTTTTATCATTTCGGTAGACACTTTTCATTTCAGTGGACTCTTAAAAATTCATCCTTAAATATATATGTAACTTTTGATGATATTTGATGTCCACTCACGCACAATGTTATAAAATAGGCTAAAGTTTTATTTGTCATTAAAAATATGTAGATAGCATTGAAATAAAAAAAAACCACCGAAATGACAAATAAAAATCTCTTGTTGAAATTCACCCACCTACTAACATAGATCGTAAGAAAATTGTTACTAACACTTATAATTATTATGTACCTACTAACATAGATCTTAAGATAAATTGTTACTAACACTTATATGGATTCTGTCCGAAATAAATGGTTATTATTATTATTATAGCATAGAGTCGAATTCAAGTCTGGTTGATGGCAATAGGTTCACCCCCTATTACATAGGATTAAACAGAACTGGCGAAATGTGGGTGGACTATTAGGTACACCTCTGCCCAGTCCTTCAGGGATTACGGGCGTGATGTTATGATGTGACTTAACCTACTTGAATATTGAAATCTTTAGATAATCATTGCACTAACTGTTTCATGTTTGCAGATTACGTTAGATGACGATTAAATGTATCATCATCATTATAGCCAAAAGACGTCCACTGCTGGACATAGGCCTCCCCCAGGCGTCGCCACATTGACCGGTCCCGTGCGTCTCTCATCCAGCGGGTTCCTGCAACCTTGACCAGGTCATCGGTCCACCTAGTGGGAGGCCTTCCAACGCAACGTCTTCCGGTTTGCGGTCGCCATTCCAGTACTTTTCGGCCCCATCGGCCATCCGTTCTGCGAGCAATGTGCCCTGCCCATTGCCACTTAAGTCTGGCGATTCTTCGGGCTACGTCGGTAACCTTGGTTCTCATGCGGATGTCCTCATTTCTGATTCGATCACGCAAGGAAACTCCGAGCATAGCCCTCTCCATTGCCCTTTGGGTGACTTTGAGCTTTCTGATGAGGCCCATTGTGAGCGACCACGTTTCGGTCCCGTATGTAATCACTGGCAACACACACTGGTCGTAGACTTTCGTCTTGAGACACTGGGGTAAGTTGGACGAGAAGATACCGCGCAACTTCCCGAACGCTGCCCAGCCGAGTCGGATTCGACGATTGACCTCTTTCTCGAAGTTAGATCTACCCAACTGGACCGTTTGTCCCAGGTCCAAACTGAGTACCAATTCACAGTGAGGTTTCTAGCAATTACGAATATTAGCTATCTCTGACGCTAGAGCATTAAACGCTGAAATGGATGGAAACACCGGTTGCAATGCAGGCTAAGAATATTGCAAATCTTTACTGCTACTCGTAGAAGCTTCGCAGAGCAATGTATTTTTTTAAATATGAGTTTGAAAATATAATAATAATAACATGGTAATAAACAACAAGGCACATTTAGAGACTTTGCTTAAACACTAGGCCAGGAACTGCACGGTCTGTCAGTCTACCAGTCATTTGATGGAAACAAAGACTTTCAAAAATTAAGTACCGATAGACGGGACAAGACGAAAAAAATCGTCTTATAATATCTTGTAACTGCTTGGTAACAAATCCATCTGTCTAGTGTCACCCGCTTATTAAGTAGCAAAACTTTATTCCCAATGTCCACTATAAACTAGACAAGGTAAGACACTCGGTAAGACTGGCTGTCAAACTTTTGAGCCAAAGACAAATGACAGCCGAGACCAACGGCTTAACTTGCTTTCCAAGACATGGATTTATTTTGACTGTCAACAAAATACTTAATCTAAAAAATTGCAAAAAAGTTCAATTCAAAATTATAGTTCCTAAATTTAAATTTAAACAGTATTGTCTTCAAAATCTTGAAAGTTCATTCCGAAATTTCGTACTACCCACTAAGTTATTACTATAATCTAAAGTTTTTAGCTTTCAACTTGAGTCGAGAGCATCGTACTCGTTCGGAAATAGTGATGCGCGATTCGTTCCGGGGCTTCACAGTATCGATATAATTATGATGCGATACTCCGATATTTTGAACCGATACAAACTAATACGTTGTTATGTTTGTTTCGAAAGAAGAAGATCGTAATAGTATCATCAATTTATACCTGTGATTATTCATATTATACCTGTCTGTTTATTCAATAAAGCTCTTGGCTGAATAATAACAGTTGCTTTGGTCAATCTTCAAGCAAGGCCGTGTTTACCTAGGATGACTGACCACCCACTACATACCAAGTTTCTTCCGTGTTAGGAGGTTGGTCCTATCCAACAGCCATTTGTATATCTCTGACAGTCGTTATACGTCCGAAAGTCTGCCGACCAGTCTTACCAAGGACTGTAGGTACTGTTACTTACTACGAACTGGAAAGTCGAGGTCATATAGGCAGTCGCAAAGTATCGTGTGTGTCGATACTTTGCAACTGCCTGCAAGAACAGTGCATCCCTATTCAGAAACGATGAAAAAGTTTTCAAGCGTCTGAAAATTTCAATATCACTAAAAGGATTTTGCGATTCGGCTGTTTTTGAATAGCCCTTGTTATTTTGGAGTAGATTGAAGGGCCTAGAGTAAAATGTGCCAGGTTTTTTCTATTTTTTTAAATTTGTAAGTGGTTTTAGAAGTATTAGTACTTTTTGCTCGTGTTAACTTTGATAATTTTAGTCAAGATAAGGCTGTGAGTTCACTGAGCAACTTTTCTTACTGATGATAGTCCGACAGTGGATACATAGACATAAAAATGCATAAATGGTGGCAATACATAATAATACGCCAATATTTAAGTGATAAACGGAATGAACATGTTAAGTGTATTGTTGAATAAAACGTTAAATGTAAGTAATGTTTTATGAAATGCTAAATTAAATGTTGAATGTTTTGTTAACTCTATTATTATGTAAATAAAAAGAGAAGTCCTGACTGACTGACAAACTGACTGACTGACTCATCAACGCCCAGCCCAAACCCTTGGACCTAGAAAGCTGAAATTTTGCACAGAGGTTCCCTTTATAATGTAGACAAGGAATAAGGAAGGACTTCTCGAAATTCAACCCCTAAGGTATTTAAATAGGGGATGAAAGTTTGTATGGAAAATCGTCATTTTCACGCTGACAGGCTGGCAAAAGCTAGTTAAATAATAAATAATAAATGTTAAGTTAAAAAAATAAAAAGTTTATCATAGATAAACAATAAGTAATTTTGAAAATTTTACCTATAGAAAATCTTATCTGGCACACGGCTAGTCACGTGTCTGTTCCTACTTCACCTACTTCCTGGGTAAAGGCCTCCCTTGCCTGTGCCAACCTCCACGTTTCTGTGGCAACCTCCTTTCCTCGGGCTACTTCTTACAATTGAAACTAATACTTAATTTCTAGACAATAAGATACCATTGATGTCACACCAATCACAAAATCTAACTATTCCTTGAAAAAATCTCTTCCCTGAAAATCTCAGAAATAACTGGTTTTATAAGAACCAATCCATTTTAGGTGAATAGTATCAAATCTCGCAGGCGGGTGCTATCGGACGCCTCAGGTCTCTTCAGCTCATCTTTTATTCATTCCTGTTTTTTTTTTCTGTGCGTATTCTGTGGCAGTGTTGCCAGGTTTTGGAAAAACGTTTTGAATGTTTTAAAGGCGATTTTAGAACTTGAACCTTTAAAAGCGTTTTTATGCAACTGAACTATTATTTTTAAAATCAACTAATGGACATACTCAAACATCACTCAATTATAAGTAACCCTCAAAACTCCTGCTATCTCTGTCATTCGGCGTTAAAGTAACAAAGACAGCACGAGATTTAAGTGCAACTTAAAATTGAGTAGCGTTTGAATATTTAGCCATTAGGCTTTTAGAAGATTTCTTTACTGTCTATTGTATTGTTTTAATTATAGTGCTGTGACACATACAATGGGCACATAATATCGTGTTCTGCGAGTCCTGTAGTTTGTTCAACAGAAACTAATGGACTCTACCGAAAGCGCCCATTAGTCGCTCAATTTTATTCTAGACGGACACAATAAAGATTATCATTGACACGCTGAGAAGAAGATTGTCGGCTAGGCTTCCCGTTCAATAAGAGATCAGCTTAATTTGGCTTAGTAGCTTGATTGGTCGTTAGAACTTTTAATATAAATAATAATAAAGATACTGCTGGTCTAAGGGACTGCTGAGTTTGATTCATAATACAGCCACCAAATAAAATCAAAAAACTTTAGAAGACTGAAAATGGATTAAGTGTGTGTTTTTCTAATGTTTTTTTTTTAAACTAGCCAGTCTTTTTAGCTATTTAAAAATTACCAAATTATAACTATTGTGAATTAAACAGATTTAACCCTAAATTTGTTTGCTCAACGTTTGAATAAGTTTCCTAAAACAGGCTCAACCCTTGCTTCATAGAGCCTTCTAGCCACCTCTTTAAGGATTGAAACCGTCATGCTACACAAAATCACAGAAGATATCAAGATATCAACCACAAAGCTTATCAAAAATCCCATTATATCATATCACCCTTTGTTCTTATACATAGGACACCTCTCAGATCTTGAGAGGTACTTACTAATAGGTAGGTACCTACTTAAGGTATCGGAATAGCAAGGGGACGGGTCTGAGGTCAGTGATACCACTGCTTTGAGTTATGAAGTGAAAATCTTTATTTATCATGCCGTACTCACACATACCAATCATGCTATGAAAAACATAACTAAATAAAATAAGTTGACAATGCTTTTAGAATCTGTTTCGAACAAACATAAAACACACGTCTGTCAGCGTTTCAGCAAAAAGCTTTTAAAACAAAAACATGAAACATGATAATAAAACACAGTAAAAATCGTAACTTTTCCAGTTTTAACACCAGAAATTCCAATTAAACATTTTTTCCCTAAAAAAGTGTAGCATTTTTTGGTTTGGCAACACAACACAAGTACGAATCGGCGTCCAATAAATCCGATATAAAATACGAATCGGTGTTTACCTTGTTTTCTTTTATTTTCCACTTTTTTTGTTTTCATTTTTGCTTCGCGTACCGTATTCGCGATAATGTCAATACATTTGATGTTTTTTTGCACTGTTTTCCATTACTTCGTTCGAATGCAATCTTTTCGCTCTAGTTCCCGTTTTAAATGTTTTCGTAGTTTTTATTACAGTCTGTAAATTTCCAGAATTAAATGTAGTTTTCATGCAAATACATGCAGTTGGTTGTGTTTCTAAAAATTTAAAGAGTTCTGGCAATCACAAACTCGCACTGGGCTCACGTAGATAACGGTCCGTCTACTCTCATGGATAGAAATCTAAGCCTTGCATTTTAGGCTTTTAACCTTGCATTAGTACGCGTGATAATACACTTAATTTTGTTAACAAGTTTAAAAATCTAAAACCCGACTACGAATAAAATATTGGTTTTTGCTCGCCAAGACCTTTCATTTGATACCAAACATGACGTGATTATCTCAATTTAATATTTTTGAGGTAAGTTTTTGACTTTTAAATTCCGACATAAAAAGAATTTATAAAATTGATATACTTAGCCTATGTCACCCGGGCTATTCTTACGAATCTATTGACACCTCATTTATTAAAATACGTTCAGTATTTTAGGCGCTACGGTGGAACATACATACATACATTAGACTGCCAAAATCATTACCCTTCCTTTTGGCTTCGCCGTAGTCGGGTAAAAATGGTAATCAGTGATGACCTTTCATCTCTCGCAACCAATGATATTTTTTTGCGTTGTAAGCTTTTTTTATCACCTTACAATCTTACTGCCGCACTCAGAGACGTTTAATAATTACTTAAGCCATCATTTTCACACTTATTTTCATTTTGACACTTTAGTGAAGGTTAGGTATATCAAATATTTACTAAGTGACGGCTTAAGTAATCATCAAATATCTCTGAGTACGGCAGTTAATCTAGGTATCATGAGTTATCATGACACAATGAGGAAGTTTATGTAGCATTAGACAATACTCGCATGTTGTTCTTGCCAGGAGCATACAATGATAAGTTATTAAATGTCCTACAACAAAACATGTTAAAATTAGGCAAAGATACGATTCAAAGCGATTCAACACTTTTTCAAGTTAAATAATGTTCAAAAACATTTCACAATCCGATCACGAAGCCAAAAAAAGTTCACCGCCAGAAAAAGACAAAAAACACCATCAAAAAACGAATAAGACAACGTAATAATGAAACCGACACGGCGACACGGAGACCAATTGCAATTTTTCATACGATTGGCTCGATTCCAATGTGATTACCGCGAATACTGCACCAGGTGAAATATGTATGAACTATGAACAGAATAAAATCTCTTCTTTGGATTGTTTTCATTGATTGGGTACGGTCGGCTCGGAAAGTGATTGTGGAGGAATAACACTAAGGTTAGTAATACGAGTAAAACATCGAGAAACAATTCTGCTGGTCGTAGCAATACTTTCTTTCCCTCAGATAATTTACGATTTTTAACAACGGAATGAAAAAGTTTTATTTTCATGTTTTTCGCTCAGATTGATTCTCAACCTGAGCCCATAAGATTGTCTTTCCGTAATATCAAAGTAAACAAGGACCGCTTTCTTAAATCATATTTTAGATTAAAAAAAAAGCGTGCTTAAGCGTGACTTCACTTGATTTTTCGTATTTTTCTCAAAAACGCTTTAATTTTAAAACCCTATGGTAGCAATAATATAAATAATACTCCTTTTAGGCTTCGCCGCAGTCGGGTAAGAAATATATAGTCCGCCAATTTTGGAGAAAGGCCGTATTGAATTTAAAGTATCGTAATTTAAATTGCATTTTTATTCAAGAAATTTTAGCTTAATTTGAAACCTTAAAAAATAAAAGGGTGTAAAACTCATTGAAAAGGGAGTGTAAAGTAACTAGGTATCCCAAAAAAATATTTTATGTCAGAATTCTTTAGTAAACGACGTGCTTGACTTTGAAACTAATTTTGTGTGACATACCACTTTTTTTAGCTCACTGTACTCAGATTGTATACGATTTTCGGCAGGGATCGGCCCTAACTAAGTTCAAGAGGTATATTTGGGAGGCTTACGTCGTTATATGTTATGAGTAATAGTTATTTGATAACCAGGGAAGAGATTTTTGTTCTATTTAATTGGTTTGATCCCTGGATCAGTTTGAACGGATGACGAATCAAAAATATTATGTTTTCTCATTGTATTTAGTTGTTCAGATTTATGAAAATACTAGCATAAGTTTGCGTGGAGTTTGGAAATTATATCTCTAAGGATCATATATTACTAAGTCTAATAACTCATCATGATCTGCCTATCCTTTTCATAACTATGTTGTGGCTGACTTCCAGTCAAACGTGATGCAGCTGTATACCAGTATTTTACATGGAGCGACTGCGGATCGGATCTCTACAACCTGGGTTGCGGAGGTCCGATAGGTGGCCGGAGCCTCTCCCGCGGTGTTTCTTTGCTAGCATCACTGCTTCGTAGAAGGAGGCGACAGCGTCCCATTCTCTCTCGCCCCGGACCGTGAACTGGAACCATGCTTGATGATGGGGACCAGGGGATGATGCAAAGGTCACCGCCGCGAAAATACGACACCCCTTATGGGCCTACCTCACGCACAGGCTTCACCACAGACTTGCCTACGCGATTACACGGTGCATACGGTACATCGCGCGTGTGGTTGGTAAAATATATTAACATTACCAAAACCCAATTACACTTTTCTCGACCTGGAAAACGAATTAAGGAGCTCATGCTCAGTTGTCGTGCTTTCGACCAGTAGACTTACGAGGCAGTCAGAGTGAGAGAGTCGAGGTTGAGATTTTCTATCAACATCAAATATTTCAGCATTTCAGCACGTTCTCAAGCTCCCTTACTATTCCACAGTCAATATTGGTCCTTACTCTCTATTGATATAATACCACAGTACAAAAGACCAGAATTTATTGTTCTACGCCATTGTTTGGCGCTCACAAGGCCAGTCCGTTTACAAAGCTTAATTGTAAGGGTTCCTGTATGAATTACACATGTCTTTATTTACCCACGGACTTTGTCTACACAGACACATTAGTATTAGGTACGCAGTATTTAAACTTAGTGGTTGAGCTGAGAATGGTAAGGGGGATGTGTGGTGTTACGCGACACATATAACATCACTCCAGTAACCCCCGAAGGGTAGGCAGAGGTGTACCTAATAGTACAAATTTTTTTTTTTTGGTTGTGGGATCGTCAAATGAGGCCTCCAGCTCTGGGCGGAGCGGAAGTCAGACTTCTTCGGACTAAAAACCACCACTCATGTTCCTTCTTAGCCCTTTGTGGCCGGGGCCGCGGTATCTCTAGGGACAAATGATCGAAATCGACTTACGCACACATGCAAACCATTGACATCGATTCTTACCATGCTACAGGAAAGGACAATCGTAATACCTACATAATTCATAACACAGCGAATATAAACACAAAGAAATAGACGATTGGATTGATAAAAGGGAAATCCCCCTTTTATAAAATTTGTTCAAAACTAAACTTGTAACATCATCAGCCCATTATAATTATCTTTCGATTAACAACATTTGCCAATCGGACTGGCACATGTGGTATTTGTAAGATAAGCAAATAGCCCGGCGGGGCCGCTACGCGACGCCCTTCGGGTCCGCGGATTTTATTTTTGTACTAGATGACGTGGCCTCGGCGCAAGGGCAAAGAAGGAACAGGGGTTCGGTTTTTAGTCAGTAGAAGTCTGACCCTCCCCATCGCTCTGCCCAAGAGCGGGGGGGGGGGGGGGGGGGGTCATTTGATGATTTTCCACCCACCAAAAAAAAAAAAAGATAAGCAAATAAACACAATAAAAGAAAATATAATAAACAGTCTATAATATTTTTTTCTTCTTATTTGGTGGTGAAGCGTCAATGCCTTTTTTAATATAAAAAATAAAATAATAATAATTTAGGATTTCTCCATATCATAAAATATGTTAGTATTTCAAATTAAATATTTTAACTTCTCAATTGATGAATCCTCACGCCATCTGTAATGCAGCGCCCATATACCGAGACTTTCTTGAGTTTTTTCCGCAAGGGCACACATATAGATGGCACTAGCGAGCTGACAGCTCCCCTTGACCGTTTGAACAAGACGGTGTGTGCTCCGACGCGCTCCGCTTTAAAAAATCCCTTTTTGTTGAAATCTGGACGATACTCGTAAAATAAATGGACCTGCATCTGTGCTTCACTGAGAACTTATAGTGCAGTGTTGATTTTTGAAGTTTTCACCATTCCACCGGCGGATCCACGAAGATTTAGCTCGCCGGCCGGCAGCCCATACTTGCAAGTGCGCATGAACGAGGTATCCCCCATCTCCCTGGGTCTGAGTGGGATCTCTGGATTGTCAAGGTACGTGGGCATGTTTGCTGCTAATAATTCTCTTGTATTGGTTTGTCGAGGATTCATCAGAAGGGAAATTAATTTATTTTGTTACACATCCGCCGTATATTCTTATTTCAAATTTTCTTACATTCTTCACAAAGGTGCAGGCTATTTACACGCCTCACCATATTATTTGGTCCTTCTAACCGGGTTAAAAACCGTTACCTAGATTTTTGCGTAATTGTTTGGTAAAAATCATATAGGTTCAATAACGCACAATAGGTATTTAGTTTACGTAAACTTTTGGTAAATCATTGCCTATAAAACGCATCATAATTGACAATAGAATTTACGTAGTTGTTGGTAAATCTGTTCAATTATTTTAGTACATAATTTACATGGAACGACATTACGTATTTATTGGTAAAGTTCATTCTATGTAGGTATCCGTATTTAAAAATTCGCTTTGATATTATGAAAATAAGTAGGTAGTTACCAACGCATCTCGGCTTTGAGCGTTTTAATACAATAATTGTAATTACATAGATACCCACTCATAGTTGGTAGGTGCGATAATATTGCAAACCGCCTGTAAGGTATTTTTCTGTTATTGTTGTCGTTTGTTATCTAACGAAATGACGGATAAACAACTGAAGCCGGAAGATTTACTAACTATTCTCCATGAAAAGAAAGGATTGTTATTTAAACGCATTAATCGGTTGTATGATTTAACAAAAAATATATCGTCGTTCGATTCGAGAAAAAATGAAAGTTTTATGACTGATCGCGCCAGGACTCAGCCGAACCTTATCTCGGGCCCATGGGAGACAGGTCTCAGAACAGCCGCCGTCCTAACGTGATCAAATAGACGCGATACGCGCCTCCGAACAATATTACAATTTCTGAACTTACAGCTACTCTTACCTCATTTCTTCGAGCCGGTCTCACTTCCTTGACCCCTCGCAAGTTGTGTAACTGTGTATGTGTATAATGAGTGTATATGACCTTGCGATGGTTTGCTGGTAGTTCCGGACGATTCTTCCACGTCGCTGCAAGCCACGCCGTTAACGCGAGCCACCACACTCACTCCGTATTAGTCTAACCACAAAAGCCTCGGTGCTTTCCCACTAGCACTCCCGTGACAAGGCAAACCAATGATATTATCAATAACCCGTTCGACATTCACAGCGTCGCTAACCGTACTGCTTAACTAGTATAATTGGGTGCCGCGAAATGACTCCACAAGTCGATTTAATCAACGCGCGTGCGTTTTCACCCGTGATTCTATAGCTACTATAATACTCGTTCAACGCCCAGCGCGTCTCAATACGAACTACTTCACGCCGAGCCCAGCGCTCGACCTCTCTCCCTCCGCCCCTGTCGCCCCGAGGCGGAGAAAATCAAAAATCTGAAGGTAGATTATAAACAATCACCCCCCCCGGACCGACCCGTTGTCGGTCCGCTCAAACTCCCGGGAGTCGAGATAAAGTTGAAACTGCCCGTCTAAGGATCGAGTCCCTCACCTGGACGTCTGCGATCCTTGGAAACCCATCCTTGCCCGTAATCAGGTTAACAATGCGCCCCCGTCGCCAACACAACGGTGATAGGTTAGCATCCTTAACCAGAACGAGGTCTCCAACGCAGGGTGGGGTCGTCCTGTCCGTCCACTTAACGCGTTGCTGTAGAATATGCAAATACTCCAGCGACCATCGCTTCCAAAAATTTTGGCTCATTTGCCGTAACATCTGATACCGTGACAACCGGTACAACTTGACATCAGTATACGGATATTCCGGCAAGGCGTTAAGTGGTTGGCCAATCAAAAAATGACCTGGGGTCATGGCCTCAAGGTCATTCGGGTCAGCGCTCAACGGGCACAAAGGTCGCGAGTTTAAGACCGCCTCAATTCTGCAAAACACCGTTGACAACTCCTCAAAGGTGAGAATCGTTGAGCCGATGACCCGATACAAGTGAGTCTTGGAAGACTTGACTACTGCCTCGAAAATTCCACCCCAGTGGGGGCATCCAGGTGGACTAAAATACCACGAAATGCCCCGACTGGCGAGGCCCGTGCCAATCTCTCGCTCATTCTGACTTAAAAACAATACAATTTCCTTTAAGCACCGGTCGGCGCCCTTGAAGTTGGCACCACAGTCCGACCGAATCAGTGACGGTACTCCCCGTCTAGAAACAAATCGATCTAACGCCGCCAGAAAGGCCTCCGTAGAGAGATCGGCCACCAATTCCAAATGAACGGCCTTGGTCGCCAGACACACGAAGACACACAGATATGCCTTAACCGACTTCGCGTTGCGAAGGTGCGATGTCTTGACCATGAAAGGCCCCGCGAAATCTGTCCCTACGCCAGCAAATGGCCGAGCCTCCGTGACTCGGTCGGCCGGGAGATCTCCCATTTGTGGCTGCATTGTGGCTGCCTTGAGTCGGTAACAAGGCAAGCAACGAAACACAACGCTCCGTATGATTCTGCGGGCCGATAAAATCCAAAATTCACGCTGCAAAATGCCCAGAAGGGTGTTACAGCCTGCGTGTGAATTCTTGGTGTGACGGTCCCTAACCAACAACTCCACCAAAGCTCCTGAATGAAGCACTTTCCCATGAACGTGACCGGCGCGATCCAACCGGTTGGATCGAACGTTCGTGCGATAGTCGAAAGGACCGATCGCGTGGTCCAGGTCTTCGACAGCAACTCGGCCTCACAACTGTATGTGAAGGCATCCTGACTCGGTCGATACTGGACCCCTAAAATGGCCAACGCATGAAGATTCTCCGAATCCTCAAACAAATGCGGGTCTTGTTGATACTCAGTTGGCAGTCCTGCCAGTACCTCTGGGCAGTTCGACAGCCATTTCCTGAGTTCATAGCCACCGGAGGCCATGAGCGCCACCAATTCATCCCTTAAGATGAGCGCCTGCTCAATACTGTCTGAGCCCGTACAAATGTCGTCTACATAGACGTCCCTATCAATGACAGCAGCCGCGCGGGGAAAGCGGAGCCGTTCTTGATCAGCCAGTTCTCGTAGCGTACACATGGCTACATATGGGCTGGGCTTTAATCCGTACGTGTTTGTGTTGAGCTCGTACGTGACCATCGGTTCCTCTGGGCTCTCTCGCCACAATATCAGCTGGAACCGACGGTCGTCTGGATGAATCTCAGTTTGACGAAACATCATCCGTACGTCCGTAACGAAGACAACCTGGTGTCTCCTGAAGTCCGTGAGAATGTCTGCAATGTCTCTGGTCAGCTTAGGACCAGCATGGAGACATTGATTCAGGGACACCCCGCTAGACGTCTCCGCGCTCCCGTCGAACACGACCCTAATCTTTGAGTCAGGTGTCTTCAAAACAGCATGATGAGGCAACACATAATGCTCCTCATGACGATAGTCAACCCTGGACACCGACATGTGACCCAACGTCAGGTATTCGCGCATGAACTCCACATACTTCTGTCGGAAGTTGGAGTCCCGCTTCATGCGCCTTTCCATTGCCACTAACCGCTTTTCTGCCAGACTCCATGAGCTCCCCAGCGGAGGTCGAATTGACAGAAATGGCAACCTTGTCATAAATCTACCCGATGGGAGGCGCACCGTGTTAAATCGATAGAATGTTTCGCACTCCTCATCACGTGGGTTATTTCTAAGAGCGGTGGGTGGCTCTTCCGTTGCCCAGAACCGTTGCAGGACGTCGGATAACACGCTGCCATAATATATGGAGCTATAATCCGTTGAGTGCTGTGGTTCCCGTACTGGGCCCAATAACGCGTAACCACCTGCGGTACGCATGGCCACAACCCCGTTTGGTTGCAGCTCCCGTTTGCCGCTTCGGAGCAGCTTCCCGAGGACGTCAGACCCAAGCAAGACGTCCACCCGTCCGGGGATCGCGAAGTGGGGATCGGCTAACTCCAATCCATTGGTCAACCCTTTTACCGCAGACGGTAACCGAGTCTGAGGGAGGACCCCAACCACTTCGTCCAAAACGATCGCCGTGGCATTCACCCGCGTGACCGATGCCGTGTCACCCATCTCGAACAGGAATGTCGTCTGACCCCTGAGGTGAGGCACCCGATTGCCACCTATACCTACGGCCCCATCCCGTGATGGCTCTAATGTAAGGCCCAGCTTTTTCACTAAACAGCTGGACACAATACAACCTTGTGCCCCTGAATCTAACAGTGCTCGCACGTGCACCGGCTGTCCGTCAGTACCCCTGACAGTAATCCTAGCCGTCGGTAATAATACCGTTACTGTCGGGGTGGGCACCACTGACGAACAGGCTGCTAGTTGCTAATAGGAGGCACCTCCCTCCTCCCCTGCCGGAGGGGGAGTAAATACTGTCCCAGTATACGGGTCCCAACCCGGGTAGTAACCCTCCCGACCCATCGGTGACATCCGTGCCGGTCGGAAGTAGCCTACTGGCATCCTTCCGAACGGTGGCGGGCGCGCCGTCAGCCGAGGGCGTTCTGCGAGAGGCGGGGAGAAGCGACTACTCGGGGGTGGCAACATGCCCCCCAACGCATTCGAGTACGCCGCGTAACCCGTCTGTACTACCTCCGGGCCCCTGCCCGAGTCTCGGTGCCTATCCCCCCCCCGCGGGGAAGACGACGGTATCGGGTTGTGCTCTGGATCAGCCCTTGGCCCACCCCCCCGAGGGGGCGGCGACCGCTGATTCCTGGCCGACCCACCCCCCCTAGGGGGGGGTGACCGACCACCCGAATCTGGCTTAGGAGAGGGGGGGTGACCTCCCGGCGAGGCTCCGTGCACCTCCCTACTCTCCGCCAGGCATAGCAACTCGTGATGGGCTCCTCCGCAGGTTCCACAGTTAGTGGTCCTGTGGCACTCACGTACAAAGTGAGTCCCCAAGCAGCGGAAGCACAAATAGCGCTGCTTGACCACCCCTCTTCGTCTATGCACCCGCTGCGCCTTAAAGTCCGCGCATGCGGCGAGACCGTGCCCTTCCTTCCGACAGAAGGCGCACACTTCCGATTGGAGGGCGTGGTATTTCTTCCCCCCCCGACGGGGCTCAACCGGCTTGGGCCCGCTCGTACGTCGGGTTGACGGAGGAGGGTGCGACGTGGATGCCCCTTGGCAATCCGCCCGCCGGCACTCGCCTTCTAAAAACACCCTCAAGTCATCGTAACTTGGGAGGTGGTCCGTCGTTTCGCCACCATGTGACTGCTCAAAGCGCGCCACCACGTCGATCGGCAACTTCCGTAAAACCCTATTGACGATGATATATTTATTGTCCCCTAACGACAACTTAAGTCGATCTAACGTGTTCACCGCAACCGTGACCGGATTAAGGATTTTCGCCCTTATTTCGTACACGTTAGACACCTTCGGGATTTCAAAAATCTTATCGATGAGGCCATCAACTATTAATCGCCGATTATCATATCGGTCGATTAATAGGCCCCATGCCGTCTCATAACTGGCGTCCGTAATCTCCAGGTGGGTCAAGATGTCGTGCGGCTCACCGTTAAGCCTACCCATTAATTGAGCCATCTTGTAGGCGGGCGAGAGATCCGTACGCGAATGCACGACACTATTAAAAATATCGCGGAATCGCGGCCAATCGGCATACTCGCCGCTAAACTCGGGTACATGTACTGGTGGCAACGGCGCCTGAATTCCTACGCCTGCTGGCCGACATGATTCCCTGACGTCACCCATGCGCGATCGCTCAATGTCGGCCGCCGCCTGGATTATGCTCATGGACATTTCCCCACACTGGTCCACATTGCCCCGTACCACCTGAGCATCCTTGTCCACCGACGACAGATCCGTCGATTCGAGACATGCTAAATACTCAGCGTGACACTTTAACACGGCGTCATATCGTTCGTCAACTTGCCGAGCGCGTGACAATAACGCATCTTCACGATCTGTGCGACCTACCAAAGTAACAACCGATGAAAACCATCTCAATTCAGCTTCGATTCTGGCTGCGATAGTTTTCGTTACTGACGGAGCCATAGTACCAACCTCAATACGCGATTATGCAATAATAAATAACAATAACCAAAAAAAAATAACAATTATTGTATCCGGAACTAACAATAATAATATATTCGTTGAGTGAATAAATCTACGACGCTATGCCAACTCTTGAACTTATTCCTCTACGTGCTCTAGAGGTTATTCCTCTATGTCTCAAATGTTGACAATCATAACACGATTTGTGATGAGGTTATATTTGTGCGTAACCGAACGTAAATAACAAATTATTTTATCAACGAATATTCACATTCCATTTATGTACTTATTATTAATAATTCCAAACTCAACTTGAGGTGTACACTGGTATGTAGGTCAATGTACTACTACCTACAAGTTGAATTTGTACATGAACACAATTTTTACAAGTAAATTGGTACCAAGTACCTACTAATTTTTACAAGTGGGTATAACCACGCTCTGCTACCAGATTTTGATCGCGCCAGGACTCAGCCGAACCTTATCTCGGGCCCATGGGAGACAGGTCTCAGAACAGCCGCCGTCCTAACGTGATCAAATAGACGCGATACGCGCCTCCGAACAATATTACAATTTCTGAACTTACAGCTACTCTTACCTCATTTCTTCGAGCCGGTCTCACTTCCTTGACCCCTCGCAAGTTGTGTAACTGTGTATGTGTATAATGAGTGTATATGACCTTGCGATGGTTTGCTGGTAGTTCCGGACGATTCTTCCACGTCGCTGCAAGCCACGCCGTTAACGCGAGCCACCACACTCACTCCGTATTAGTCTAACCACAAAAGCCTCGGTGCTTTCCCACTAGCACTCCCGTGACAAGGCAAACCAATGATATTATCAATAACCCGTTCGACATTCACAGCGTCGCTAACCGTACTGCTTAACTAGTATAATTGGGTGCCGCGAAATGACTCCACAAGTCGATTTAATCAATGCGCGTGCGTTTTCACCCGTGATTCTATAGCTACTATAATACTCGTTCAACGCCCAGCGCGTCTCAATACGAACTACTTCACGCCGAGCCCAGCGCTCGACCTCTCTCCCTCCGCCCCTGTCGCCCCGAGGCGGAGAAAATCAAAAATCTGAAGGTAGATTATAAACAATGACTGAGTCAGAGACAATTGATGACATTCGAGATAAATTTGAATCTTTTGTTGATCAAATTAATCAAATAAACATTAGTATAAAACCTGGTACAAGTGTCGATTATGCTTGTTTAGAGTCCTTTGAAGATTTGTACATTCATATTAAACGTGTTAGGAACAAAATAAACAGTAATCAATCACCATCAACACCCAGTAGTAACTATAAGACTCTTTTTGAACCGCTTAAAATAAAGTTGCCTCCTATCGCGCTGCCGTCTTTCGACGGGAAAACTGAGAATTGGCCTGTTTTCTACGAGTCGTTCAAGTCGAATATTCATGAGAATGATCAGCTGACTGACTCACAGCGTGTGCAGTACTTGGTAGGTAGACTTACGCACAACGCATTGAAGATTACTGCTGGAATTGTGCCTACGGGTGATACTTACAAGTTCTTATGGGACAGTTTAGTTAAAAAATATCAAGAGAAACGCTCACTAGGTACGCATTATTTAAATAATATATTGGATTTAAAAAGTTGTTCATTTAACGCTAACAGTCTCGATTCTTTCATAGAAACATTTAGTGCATCTATTTCTGCCTTGAAACAACTTGGGATTACGGATCTTGCTGATTTTATTCTTTTGCACTGCGCAATGAGAAAAATCGATTCACAGACTATTCAATCGTTTGAACTTTCCATTCGAGATATTGAAATTCCCACAACGAAATTATTGATAAGCTTCGTTCAAGATCAGGCAAAGATATTGGCACGTTCGAATTTGTCTCAATCGAACGCGAGAAACTTTAGTAGAAACCCCGCTTCCGCGCCACGCGAGTCACGCACACAGACAAAAGCGTTTGTTGTGAGCGAGTCAGCTGACTCGTCCGCTTGTTTACCTGCGATGACGGTTCCATGCTGCGCGTATTGTAATGATAACGCTCATGTTCATTTGTACAACTGCGCTAAGTTTAAATCCGCGTTGACTCCTAGAGCAAGGTTCGAGTTTATTAAATCCAAACGTGGGTGTGCGAATTGTCTGAGCACATTGCACGGATTGAGTAACTGCAAGTCAACGTCAGTCTGTGATTTATGTAAAAAACGCCATCATACACTATTGCATTTTGATAAAGAAAATAAACCGCAAACAGCTGACGTTTTAGCTACGAATTGCAATGTAGTCGTCGCGTCGCCTCCTGCGCCGCTGTCCGTCGCGCCTCCCTCGCCCCTCTCGTCCCCCGGTGCGTCTTTGCCTGCCCCGGTTTCCGTCGCGGTGCCGCGCGCTTATGCTCATAGTAATAAGGTCGATATTCCCGAACAGATGATTGCGTCTGATTCGTGTGATGTGACGCCAGCGTCTTCGGCTCACAACTCGGCCGTGTTATCGGCAGCTGATGCAGCGAGGGCTAAGGCGATAGTGCTGTTATCGACAGCTCAGGTTTATGCGCGAGCTAAAAGTGACAGTGCGGGTCACAAAACAATAGTGAGGTGCTTAATTGATAATGGCTCGCAGAATAATTTAATAACTACAGCTTGTTGTAGAAAACTTAATTTACTGATAATTCCTTTGAGTAGGTAATTCTTTTGTTAAAGGAGTTGGTTCTGTATCGCGACCGATAATAGGATACGTACATTTAGATATCGAGTCTCGTGTATATCCGGATCAAAAATATACTATTCACGCGTTAGTAGTTGAGTGCATTACGGACCAGCTACCATCGCACCATGTTAATTGGGATAGCCATGTAGACTTCCACGCGCTTCCGCTCGCTGATTTAAGCTGGAATATTCCAGGGGATATTGACTTAGTGTTGGGCGCTCAACTGTTTCCGTACATTTACTTGGGGAATAGGGTCGATTTTGGTTCACGCGCCCCACCTGCATTATTGACCACATTCGGGTATGTCTTTATGGGTGATTTTCCGCATAATAGTGATAATTTAAATTTACTTAACTCCTCTCCTTTCACGGCATTGGCTCTCAATGATTTATTACAAAAGTTCTGGGAATTGGAAGAAGTTGAGAATAAACGTTTTTTATCTCCTGAGGAAACCGAATGTGAGAATATTTTTTCCTCGACCGTGTCACGGGACGATGTGGGACGTTATACCGTCGCGTTACCTTTTAGTAAGGATCCCGCCGAGTTGGGTAACTCCCGCACCGCCGCGTACCGTCTACTTATTGCGCTTGAAAGGAAACTACGTCAATTGCCGATGTTGCGGGAAAATTATAATGCAGTGCTCAAAGATTATATTGACAGTGGGTACCTAAGTCAAGTCGACGAATCTGCCATTTCCGATGACGGGTATTATATCCCTCATCACGCTGTCGTTCGGCCAGACAAACCGATGCCGCGCATTGTATTGGATGCTAGCGCTAGGACTCATACAGGATTATCTTTAAATGATGTACTCCATATTGGTCCCAATTTACAAACAGATTTGTTTATTCTTTTAATAAATTTTAGATTATTTCCCATCGCTATAAATGCGGATATTAAACAAATGTATTTACGCGTTGGTGTACCCGTTGACCAGCGTAAATACCTACGCATTTTGTTTCGATTCAATGAGAACGAACCTGTGCTAACCTTTGCTTTTAATCGCTTACCTTTCGGACTTAAGTCGAGTCCATACATAGCTATGCGCACTGTGCGACAGCTGGCCTCTGACTGTCCGCATTATCCCAAAGCTGCTAAAGTAGCAGAGACCAGTCTCTATATGGACGATCTGGTGTATTCTGTGAATAATGAAGATACCGCCATGCAGCTATCGCATGATCTTATAAATATGTTTAAATCGGGCGATTTTGACCTTATTAAATGGTGTAGCAATTCACCCGTTCTTTTAAACAGTCTTCCTGACTCGCATCGCAAGTCACTCGATTTTCACGCTGGGAGTGATGTTTCTAAGGTTCTAGGCCTTTCGTGGGAACCTTCTCAGGATAATTTCTTCTTCACTTCCGCTCGAGTGGCTGAGAAATGTACTAAGAGAAATATACTCTCGATAGTCGCACGCTTATTTGATGTTCTCGGTTTGGTTGCCCCAGTGATCTTCTATGCCAAGTTGCTCATCAAAGAGTTATGGCTGAGCAATATTGGCTGGGATGATCCCGCTCCTGACGACATTTTTAAACGTTTCTCGATTCTCATGCAAGAGTTTCCATTGCTAGATACATTACGCATACCACGCCATGTGGGTGTTACCGATGATTGTTCTGTTCGTATAGTCGCGTTTGCTGATGCTAGTATGGGTGGGTACGGGTGTGTGATTTATATACACTCTACTAGTCCATCTGGTGTCATAGTCCGCTTAATTTGTGCGAAATCAAAGGTTTCACCTACCAAAGTCACAACTCTTGCACGCCTGGAGCTGTGTGCCGCCGTGCTCATGTCAAAATTGGTAAAAACTGTTCGCGATACTTACGCTTTACGTGTTCTTATTGCAGGAATTTACGCCTTTTCGGATTCCATGATAGCCTTATCTTGGATACACTCTTCTCCGCACCGCTGGTCAGTCTTTGTCAGCAATAGAGTCGCTCAATGTCAGGAGAACTTGGGTTCTCAACATTTTTACCATGTGGCAGGTGTTGAGAATCCAAGCGACTGTCTATCTCGTGGCATCCTTCCTTCCCAGTTAATGTCACATGAACTTTGGTGGGACGGCCCCTCTTGGCTTCGTTGTGCTCCTGAGGATTGGCCCGTTAAACCGTTTTCTCCTATTAATTGTGGGGAACTTCCCGAGCATAAGGTAAATGTCTTAACAGTGACCACGCAAGTAGAACAACCCCTTCTATATCAACTTGCTCAACGTACCTCATCATGGGATAAATTGTTGCGCATTGTTTCCTATATATTGAAATTTGCTAGACCAAAGGTTCATTGTGAACCTCGTTCTATTCAGGGCTTGTCAGCTGCGGAACGAGCGATAGTATGTGCTGTGCAATCTGTGTACTTTGCAAATGACATTAAGCTCATTAAATCTGGGAAATTGCTTTCAAAGAGACTCCAAAGTTTAGCTGTTTTTTTGGATGAAGAGGGAATACTACGCATTGGAGGAAGGCTTTCGAAGTCGCACCTTCCATTTGACGCTAAGCATCCTTTTTTACTTCCCAAACATGATCATATCGTGGATCTAATAATCCGTCATTACCATGTGATGAATTGTCACACTGGACCGGGACTACTCATGTCTATTCTAAGACAGCGATTTTGGATACTAGATGCCAGGACTGTCATTAGGTCCAAGTTGCGACAATGCAACACATGTTTTCGGGTAAATCCGACGCATCCCATTCCAGTGATGGCAGACCTGCCTGAGTACCGAGTATCGGAAGCGAAGGCGTTTGTCCACACTGGAGTGGATTATGCTGGTCCCATACGCATAACCCTCACTCGGCGCAGAGGCCAGCACGCCCAGAAGGCGTATATCTGTTTATTCGTGTGCTTAGTAACCAAGGCCGTCCATGTAGAGTTAGTCTCTGATTTAACCTCTGATGTCTTTTTAGCCGCGTTTAAACGCTTTATCTCGCGTCGAGGGCCAGTATCTTGTCTTTATTCGGACAACGCCACTAATTTCGTTGGTGCTAAGGCCCAAATAGATGAGCTTTATAGATTCTTATTAAATTCAAGTTTCAATTCGTCTCTTTTACATGAGTTATCAACCCGCCGCATAATGTGGAAAATGATTCCACCTCGCTCCCCACATTTTGGTTCCATGTGGGAAGCGAATATTAAAACATTAAAAACGCATCTTTATCGCGTGATCGGAAGTCAGCTTCTCACTTATGAGGAGTTACAAACTGTACTCATTCAAATAGAGTGCATTATGAACTCGCGCCCTCTGAGCGTTTTGTCTTCCGATCCCCATCCCGAAGTTATTACTCCCGCTCACTTTTTGATGTCGACTCCACTGCAGTACTTGCCGGCAGCCGATTTGTCTGGTCAGCGCATTAATTTATCACAGCGCAAACAGTTGTTAGATAGTATGGTCCAATCCTTCTGGAAGAAATGGCACCTAGAGTATCTGCATACGCTGCAAGTCAGGCAGAAATGGGCAACTCCGGACAAACCCGTAGAAGTTGGGACTGTCGTACTCGTGGGACAGGATAATTCAGCTCCTCTAAGTTGGCCATTAGGAGTTATAACTGAGGTTTATAAAGGCACGGATAATGTCATTCGTGTTGCAATGGTAAAAACGAAGTTCGGTAACTTTAAACGTGCCGTCGTTAAATTATATCCTATTCCAACGCAATAAAGTTTAACTCTTATACGAAATTCATAGTCTTAAGGTTTAGGAAATATTATATTTAAATAACTTATATCGTTTGTTTCTCGCATTCAGTCGTAAAGCTTAAAGTTTTTCTGATCATAATCTAGGTTAGTAAATACTTATAATTTTTTCACTTCCTTTCTGAAAGCACTTGCGTCCTTCCAAAGCCCCCGAGCATGGTGAAGCGTCAATGCCTTTTTTAATATAAAAAATAAAATAATAATAATTTAGGATTTCTCCATATCATAAAATATGTTAGTATTTCAAATTAAATATTTTAACTTCTCAATTGATGAATCCTCACGCCATCTGTAATGCAGCGCCCATATACCGAGACTTTCTTGAGTTTTTTCCGCAAGGGCACACATATAGATGGCACTAGCGAGCTGACAGCTCCCCTTGACCGTTTGAACAAGACGGTGTGTGCTCCGACGCGCTCCGCTTTAAAAAATCCCTTTTTGTTGAAATCTGGACGATACTCGTAAAATAAATGGACCTGCATCTGTGCTTCACTGAGAACTTATAGTGCAGTGTTGATTTTTGGAGTTTTCACCATTCCACCGGCGGATCCACGAAGATTTAGCTCGCCGGCCGGCAGCCCATACTTGCAAGTGCGCATGAACGAGGTATCCCCCATCTCCCTGGGTCTGAGTGGGATCTCTGGATTGTCAAGGTACGTGGGCATGTTTGCTGCTAATAATTCTCTTGTATTGGTTTGTCGAGGATTCATCAGAAGGGAAATTAATTTATTTTGTTACACATCCGCCGTATATTCTTATTTCAAATTTTCTTACATTCTTCACAAAGGTGCAGGCTATTTACACGCCTCACCATTTGGTTTGCTTGCGCCGTGTGTTTCGGACATGTACTGTCTCGAATCGTACCTTTACCTAATTACTTCAAGGCATGTAATGGTCCAGAATGGTCATAGACTTTCGTCTTGACGCACTGCGGTAAGTTGAACGAGAAGATACTACGCAGCTTCCCAAACGCTGCCCAGCCGAGTTGGATTCGATGATTGACCTCTTTCTCAAAGTAAGACCTACCTAACTGGACCGTTTGTCCCAGGTAGACAACCGTCTACAACTTCGCGTGAATAATAATCTATGTGAACTTGATAGGAGTGGGTGTTACATGGGCATTCGGCATGGACATGATTCATTGAACAATCGTCATATCTACATTTATTATCTTTCGATAACAAAACATTGAATACCTCATTACATATGTGAGCTACTTGCAATTAGGGACTGACAGTTCGTTCAATGCGGGGTACGCTACGTTACCGAAAACCCGCGATCGCTAAAGTGCCTAACCTTCTTCCGCATCATACTACATCAGACTGACTGCCATCTTCTCCGTTATTGAGAAGAACGTTCTATCAACCTGAAGCAGTTCGCTGTTTGACATAGACCTGTCCTCCGCTTTCTGCATCCTCGACGTCTTCAGTAATTCCGTAAGCATCAGCGGCAATCAGCAGCATCCAGTGGAACCCCACGATCTTCATCAGCTCATCGGTTCTTCTCGTGTCTTACCTACGTTGCGCATTCAAGTCAATACCACGGACAGTACTCTTGTTGTTTTTTAATGGTGTTGGTGAGTTCAGAACTTTTCTAATAAATAACATCAAACAGTAAAGTGTAGTGAAAAAGTTTAAAACAATATGTCTTCGGCCAGGACAGCACCAATGACTACCTTAGACACAGATGCAACACTTCTATCTGAAGTTCGAATGCTTAGAGAGGACCTACGAGAACAAAATGCAAGGATTTTGTCTTGCTTCGAAAACATGAATCGTAAATTCGACAAATTTGAAAGACAACTCGATGCTATCGATGAAAATATCTGGGGACTAAAGTTTTATTTAGTTGGATATCATGAAGGTCTGGCCAGTGACAATGCTGGCCCACCCTTTAAATATGTATTTTTATTTATGTCAGTGTTACTATACATATCTTATAAAGTTTCTTCAAAGTAAATGTTATTAAGTTTAAAACGAAATAAAAAAAGAGGTTTTTCATAGTTTTTGTATTGAAAATTAGCTCTTACAAAGCTATGTTGGGGTTGATCCCAGTCTTATTGGATGCAGCTGAAGACTAATAATAATAATAATATATAATAATAATATTTTATTAACAGAAAAGTGGGTACAATTGATCTATCCTATTTAAAAACAGTATACAAAATTATGTTATTCTTTTTAAAAGATAGAGTAAACGGCGATGTCTGTGCTAGTATTAACTGTGTGACAGACATCGGCGCATTCCTCTTACAGATTTAAACATCTAAAATTTAACACAATTATCCACAATATAGTGATACTTATAGTGTAACAAACAGATATGTTTTTGGTGCAAAACATTTTTAATTAAAATTAGCGGAATATAAATTTAAAAAAATTAAATTAGATTAAAATTAAATTTTATTTGAATTTAACATTACTAAAATTGGTATTACAATATTATTGAATTGATTTATTTATTGAATTGATAAAAATAATTTTAAGATTAAAGAGGCATGCATGGAAATACTTATGTGGAAGTGAAATTATGTGTAGGTGTATGAGTTGTGAAATGTGAAATTTAATTTAATTTAATGGCGCTTAGTAATTATATTTATATAATTCTAGCGAAAAGTCTTTCAGTCTCGTCGTATGTAAGACCCTGAAGATATTCACTTACAAATTTCTTGCATTTGTATTTTGGAAAAGAATAAATTTTGCAGATTCTATTGAGAGCATTATAAAGACGACTACTCAAGTTCGGAAAGTGACGACTTGCTAGAGCAGTGTTTGCTCTAATAGAAGGGCAAACCATATCCTTACGTCGTTTATGCGTAAAAAGCTCAGGATCATAAGTTAATGAGGAATGTGCACGTAGGACTATATGGAGTGCACAAAGTTGCCTGACGGTAAGCACAGATATGTCTCTGTATAGTTGGATAGTGGGGTAACGATAGGGTTTGTAAAGCATTACCTTCAAAACCGCCCTCTGCGCCCTCTCAAGTCGAAGCATTAAAGTTTTATGTGTTCCGCCCCAAACCGGGATGCAATAGGCTAAAATTGACTGCACTAGAGCAAAGTAAATGATTTTTAGCAATGGGGCAGAAACTATGGCTCTAAGCTTTTTCATTGGAAACATAAGCTTACGTACACGAGATACCGCAACGTCTACGTGTTTGTTCCAGCTTAGAGTGCAGTCAATGTGCACTCCTAGATACTTAACGCAAGATGTTCTATGAATGGCAGGACAGTCGCAGGTATTAAGCGCCGGATGGGAGCATCTATGAGATTTTATGGGCGGAATGTTAGGTTGCGTGGAAGAGTTCGCAGAGAAAGCAACATAATGTGTTTTAGCAACATTCAGTGTAAGCAGATTACAGGAGAGCCAATCCATCACAACACCAAGCGCGTTCTCAGCCGAACGGTGTGCGGATGCCCAGGTATCACCACTAATAATAAGTGCTGTGTCATCTGCATAAACTAGAATCCTGCAGTCAGGTATAGAAAGCTGGCATAGCCTGTTTACATACACTAGGAAGAGTGTAGGGCCTAACACACTGCCCTGAGGAACTCCGAAAAACAGGTTTTCTTCATTACTAGTATAGCTCTCAACCTTGAGCCGTTGGCTACGATCAGAAAGGTAGTCACAAAATATTTTTAGAGCTGTTTCTCTTATTCCCAGTGACTCTAACCCTTGTAAAAGGATGGAGGTTGAGACCGTGTCGAAAGCCTTGGCCAAATCTAAAAAGATACCTATCGTTTTCTTCTTCGTATCAAGATTGTTTACGATGTGATTTGATAGCTCAAGCTCAGCATCTTCTGTTGATTTTCCTTTCCTGAAGCCGTATTGGTTAGGAGCAATCGCATCAATTTGGTCTAAATACTTAAGAACTCTCTTATTTAAGATTTTTTCAAGGATCTTGGAAAGGGTTGTAAGAACAGATATAGGCCTATAGCTTTCAACACGATCCCCTTCCCCACCCTTAAAAATCGGTGTGACCAAAGCTTTTTTAAAAGACTTTGGGAAAATGCCATGTGTTATGCACAAGTTGCATACATGAGTGATGGATGGGATAAGGACATGCTTGGCAGCTTTAATAACTGTGGCAGGTATGCCATCGTATCCAACGGCACAGTTATGCTTTAGTTCCGAGATTATGTTGTTCACCTCATCAAAGTCAGTTTCGAGCAAAACCATTGAGTTGCCTTGTGGGTTGGACGTGGAATTAAACACAAACCCATCGCTGGTGGCAAATTGATCTTGTTGTATTTTTTGAGCAAGATTACTTCCGACATTTGCGAAGTAATTGTTTATGGCGTCGACAGAGGAGTCAGGGTCATTACGGATTTTTAGAAGATCCCTCGATTTGCTTGACTTGGTGGAACTTTTGTAAGTGATGGTCTTTATTATATCCCAAGTCGCTTTGGGATCACCACTAGCTCTCTGAAGTTGTTGCTGATCATAATTGCACTTAATAGTCTTGAGCAAGTTGTTGCAGTAGTTGCGATACCTCGTATACGTAAGCCCAAATATGGGGTTTTCAGGATCCTGCTTTGACTTCAAATGCAACTTGTCTCGATTACGTATGCACCTCAAGAGGCCAGGGGTGATCCATGGCTTAATAATACGCTTCCTATGCGCCACTCTCCTCAACTTGCTGTTTTCATTAATAGAGTCAGTCAAAATGGAGATTAGTAGATCGGCACTCTGACTGGGGTCTGTACTTTTTAGAATACTGGAGAAGTCCGATCCTTCCAAGGAACTTATGACACCAGGAAGATTTATTTGGCGGAACAAACTTTTAGGTTTCTCTACTAAAGAGACAGTCTCAAGACAAAACAAAACAGGCCTATGGTCGGTAAAGAAAGAGTCCAAAACTAGTACTGTTGACTGTTTGTTTGATTTTAAAAATACATGGCAGTTGTCCATACGTGTTGGGAACACGTGGGCAGGCAGGAGGCCATGAAATGCCATTACATTTAAGTACTCCTCTGAGTTGGAGTCACTATTTCCTGGACAAATATTAATGTTCAAATCTCCAATGACTGCAATCGTTTTAACTGATGTAAGGGAACTCAGTGTATCGTTCAGAGAGCTAATGAATTTTTCAAGATTTCTGATCGAAGGTGATCGGTAGAATGCAATTATCACTGTGTCTGGGTCCACCTTCAAAATCAGACAGTTAGCATCCTGAAATACGGGTTCGGCAATACTACAATCTAGCTCAGAACGAATATAAATCAATACACCGTCATTCTGGTTTGTAAAGGCGGATTTTGCAGAGTAAAAGCCATCTAAAATGTCGATCGGTAACTTTACTCAACCAGCACTCTGAGAGAATAACAATATCACACTTAACATCCATGGAGTGAATAAGAACATTTAGACCATCAAAGTTCCGGTTTAGACTACGAATGTTCACATGCAATGTATTCAGTGTTTTTTTCGAGGATTGAAGATGCTGTGAACATTGGTCAGGTGAACACACAAAGGATCGGGAGACATTGTAAGATTCCACGGAATCCATAAACCTATTTAAATTATCCACTATTGAAGTAAATAACTGATGGGATGCTGGTAAGGGGTCCAAGTTTTCGACTCTGGTAGCTACTTGTGTTAAATGTGATAAACAGTTTAGTAATAGTTTCCAGTTTTTCAAAACAGGTTATTTGCTTGCCGGGAATGTAAGTGCGTTTTAAAAGAGTTCGATGTGTGCAAAATATGTGAGTTAGGGTCACAAAAGCGCCAGATATGTATTTCCGTGTACAAAAAATAATTATGGTTAAACATGCATATTCTAAGACTATGAGTATAATAATTAAAATGTAAATAATAAAAACTAGATTAGGCGAAAAGTAACAAATATTTTTGAGAAATAGTCAATCTTTAACTTTTAGGGTCTTTAAATCAGATTCATTGTTAATGCAATGAGCAGTTTGACCTTCCTTCTTTCGTATAAAAACCTTTCCGTGGGCCGTCCAGCAGAAAGAATACTCATTTGTTTTTGAAAAATCACGGGCTAAAAAGTACAATCGTTTTGCCTTGGAAGTAAGGTGTTCAGATATGTAGACAGGGACATCCGGACCGTTAATGTGTATTTTGGAGGTTGAAAACTTGCTGTTTTTATTTGTTTGATTGTACGATTTAATAGATTTGATCATTTTTTCCTTAGTGATCACTGTCGTAAAGTTGACTATGACAGGTTTATTTTTTTCACTTTTCGTGTTTAATCGGTAAATATCACATATATCCGAGGTGGTTATTGGAACGTTTAAGGTTTTACCAGTGTCAATAATGATCTTTGATAGGTCTTCCTTGGTTTCTTTTAATTTAGCTGGTATGTTTCTTAGTTCCACGCATGAAGATCTTTGAGCTCGTTCTAAGTTTTCAACCTTTTCTTCCAGTACCTGAATGTAGGCCAGATTTTCTTTACGCTCCGAGGTTAGTTTATTAAATTCCTTCAAAAGATCGTCGTATTTTGCGGTAACAAACTCGCATGATGATTTAATTGATGCGTTTAACTCTTTTATTTCGATCATTGAAGCATGCAGAGTATTGTGTTTATCATTTACAGACTAGTAATTTACATGGAGTGACTGCCTATCTGATCTTTCTTTTTTTTTTGGGCTTGTTGAAAATCATCAAATAGCTTGCTCTTGCTCTTGTGCAGAGTGAAAGGGAGTGTCAGATTTCTACTGACTAAAAACCTGCCATGTTCCTTCTTAGCCCTTTATGTCGAGGCCGCGGTTTCTCTTGTGAAGAACAACTCGCAGCCCCGCCGGCCCTTGCGGGCCCCTCACATGTTGCTGACATCTCTTTGAGGCGCACGTGGAACACCAACGCGCTGCCTTTCTGATCTCAGCTTCAAAAAGTAGCTTCTGAAGTCGGTGGCAAAAACACGAAATCAAACAAAGTCACCCACTTCAGAAGCTGATTTTTCTGTGGAGTTTAATTTTCATTTTTTTGTGTTTTTGAAGTCGGTTTTTTTTGCAAAAAAGTTTTTTCAAACTCAAAAGATTACAGGTGCTAAATATGGATAGATAGATAATAAACTCAAAGATTATTTTTATGCGTCGAAACAAGTCTGCTTTGATGCAGTGTGTTGATCCCACAATCGATATAGGTACATACATTTATTATCTTTCGATAGCAAAAGATTGATTACCTCATTATCATATATGTGAGCTAGTTGCAATGAAGTCTGTAGGACTGACAGTTCGCTCTATGCGTGGTAACAACGTAACCCGTGCACCGTTAAAGTGTCTTACCTTCTTCCGCATTGTACTACATCAGCTGACTGCCATCGTCACCGTTATTGAGAAGAACGTCCTAACAACCTGAAGCTGTTCACTCTTTGGCATAGACCTGTCCTCCACTTTTTGCATCCTCGACGTCTCCAGCTGGCAACTCTCCCGTAAACATCAGCGGCATCCAGTGGAACCACGATCTTCATCAACTCATCGGTTCTTCTCGTGTCTTACCTACGTTGCGCATTCAAGTCAATACCACGGACAGTACTCTTGTTGTTTTTTAACGGTGTTGGTGCAGAGTTCAGAACTTTTCTAATATTAAAATAACATCAAACAGTGAAGTGTAGTGAAAAAGTTTAAAACAATATGTCTGCAGCCAGGACAGCACCAATGACTGCCTTAGACACAGATGCAACACTTCTATCTGAAGTTCGAATGCTTAGAGAGGACCTAAGAGAACAAAATGCAAGGATTTTGTCACGGTTTGATAGCATGGATCGTAAATTCGACAAATTTGAAGGACAACTCAACGCTAACGATGATAATATCTGGGGTCTTAAGTTCTATTTAGCTGAACATCAGCAAAGGCCGAACAGTATAACTGGCACACCCATTAAATTCGTCTTTTTATTTATGTCAGTGTTAATATGCATCTTTATATGTATAAATTTACTGTACATGTGTCATTGAACTCCTCCTTAACGGCTGGACCGATTAAGACCATAACTGGTGAAATATAGATGTACAAGTAGGTACCTCTGACAAATTTGGAGGAATACAGGCGCATATAAAATTCACTCAAACGAAACAAGTCTGTTTGTATGCAGTGTGATAGGTGTATTGTGATTCCACAATCGGAATTGATTTATTATCTTTCGATAACAAATGGCTGGCGACCGATTACTTCAAAAAAGTTTGTGACTCAGTTGCAATGAAGTCTGTATGACTGACAGTTCACTCAATGCGTAGTCCGTTACGTTACCGAAAACACGCGCACCTTTAAAGTGTCTTACCGTCTTTTGCATTTTACTACATCAGCTGACTGAATCATCACCGTTATTCAGAAGAACAACGTCCAATCAATCAACTCAACCTGAAGCAGTTAGCTGCTTGACCTATGCCTGGCCTCCGCTTTCTGCATCCTCGACGTAAGAACCAGTTCACCACTACTACAGTATTTAGCTTGACGCATCCAGTGGAACCCCACAATCTTCATCAGCTCATCCATCAGCACCAATGACAGTTTTGTTCTTCTTATCTCAACGGTGGGCGTGACTTCAGAACATTCTAATTACTACAACAACGGCAAACAGTGAAGTGTACTGAAGGAGTTCACAAGAAGATGTCTTCAGGTAGGAACAAACAAATAAGAGCTGTTCGGCAACACTCCACCAGCCAGAAGAAGCTAGACAACCCATCTACAAGCAAAGACGTAGACAACATGACTTTAGCCAATACAGCATCGACCAAAGCCTCGTATGCTGAGGCAACACTTCTATCTGAAATTCAAATGCTTAGAAAAGATCTGCAGACGCGGTTTCAGAAAATAGACCAAAAATTTGACAAACTTGAAAGACAACTCAAGGTTAACAATAATGATACCTTGAGTTCTTATTACGCTGAATATCAGTTAAGCCTAAGTGAAAGTTCTGGCCCACCGATTACATATGTCAACAATTATAATACTGGCCCGCCCAAGAAATACGTCTTTTTATGTGTTTCAGTGTTACTATACATAGCTTATAAAGTTTCTTCAAAATAAATGACGAAATTATAAATTAAAAAATGATTTTTATAGTTTATGAAAATTAGCTCTCACACAACTATGTCAAATCCCAGTCTTATTGGATGTAGCTGAAGACAAGTAATTTACATGGAGTGACTGCCTTTCCATGACCCAGTTAGTTGTGGGTGATACAATATCCCTGGCTATCAGACTTTCGGAGCCAAAGACTTCCTGTACTGTTACGGATCTACAAATGACGAGTACGACATTTCTTGTAATTTTAATAGTTTTGGGTAACATCCTCTTGTTTTTTAGGATTCCGTACCTCGAAAAGAAAAAACGGATCACTTTGTTGTCCGTCCGTCTGTCTGTGTGTCAAGGACCCTTTTTTTTAGGAACGCGGGTAGAGGTATCAAGCAATTTTATATGAAAAACTTATATCTACCGTCCCTCAAACCTGTAAAAAAATTAAGCCCTTCTAAGCCAACGCAATCAATAACTTACTACAGCCGTTTATGCCGCAAATTTTCGACACTTGCAGGGAATCAATTTATTTTCTGGTCGATCAGAATTGTTATTTGCTAGAGCGAGAAATAGAACAAAGTTGCTATCGCACGCGGCAGCGTTGATACTGCGATCGACAGCACGTTTTGTTGGCTTGATATGGACAATTTTGTTATCATTTATCATAAAGTGATATATGTATGATATATATGATATATATGTATGATATATATGTGTGCTTCCAAAAGCTTCCGAAAGAGTGGGTCTTAAAATGAACATGGACAAAACCAAGGTTATGTTGAATGTTCATGTAACACCCACTCCTATCAAGATCGGAGACTCTACGCTCGAAGTTGTGGACGATTATGTCTACCTGGGACAAACGGTCCAGTTGGGTAGATCTAACTTCGAGAAAGAGGTCAATCGTCGAATCCGACTCGGCTGGGCAGCGTTCGGGAAGTTGCGCGGTATCTTCTCGTCCAACTTACCCCAGTGTCTCAAGACGAAAGTCTATGACCAATGTGTGTTGCCAGTGATTACATACGGGACCGAAACGTGGTCGCTCACAATGGGCCTCATCAGAAAGCTCAAAGTCACCCAAAGGGCAATGGAGAGGGCTATGCTCGGAGTTTCCTTGCGTGATCGAATCAGAAATGAGGACATCCGCTTGAGAACCAAGGTTACCGACGTAGCCCGAAGAATCGCCAGACTTAAGTGGCAATGGGCAGGGCACATTGCTCGCAGAACGGATGGCCGATGGGGCCGAAAAGTTCTGGAATGGCGACCGCGAACCGGAAGACGTTGCGCTGGAAGGCCTCCCACTAGGTGGACCGATGACCTGGTCAAGGTTGCAGGAAACCGCTGGATGAGAGACGCACGGGACCGGTCAATGTGGCGACGCCTGGGGGAGGCCTATGTTCAGCAGTGGACGTCTTTTGGCTGAAATGATGATGATGATGATGATATATGATAATGATAGAAATTTTTGATAAACATACTACCTAATAATGAGCTAAAATTATCAAAACATAATACTGGGTGCCTTATACGATTCGCCTAACTGGACTCCCCCGAAGCGGAGACGAGACGAGACTTAGAATTTGGTATTTTACACTATTCAACATCGAAATCAGAACTCATTTATTCAAACTAGGCTGATATCAGTACTTTTAGAACGTCAATATTTATTCTCAAGAGACAGTCTCCCAATTCGCCCACCCGTCGATACCTTCTAGTGTTTTAGCTGGAAAAAAGAAGTGGCGGAACAGCAACACAATCATCTGTATGTTAGGTTAGATTCTAACCTAACATACAGATGATTGTGTTGCTGTTCTTCTAACCGTTAGAAGAACTCCCGTCGGGGCTGCGGCCGTTGGGCCGTTGGGCCTCGCCATAATGGGTTATAAAGGAACATGGGTGGTTTTTAGTCAGTAGAAGTCTGACACCCTCTTTCGCTTTGCCCAAGAGCGGGGGAGGGGGTAATTTGATGATTTCCCACCCGTCAAAAAAAAAGGTTAGAAGAACTAGACTCAATACAAATATTGAGGTGTGTTTTCTTCTCTGCTTAGCATTGGTGGTAAGAGTTTGGTAAACAGAGAGAGGATGAAACATCTCACTCTATGATCTGTGATTGCTTAGTTCAGCGGAGACGAGACGAGAGAAGATGTGAGCGGCGTGCTGTGAGCGGCGTGCTGTGTACTTTGAGCGGTGTGCCGTGTGTGGTGTGCGGTAAGCAGTGTGCTGAGAGCAGCATGCCGTTTTGCACATTTAAGGCGGGACTCCACTAAAGCGGAGATGTGCCAAATTCGACCAATCACAGGAAGGGCGAAAGACCAGATATAACTGTGATTGGTCGAATTTGGCACATCTCCTCTCCGCTTGGCACATCTCCGCTTTGGTGGAGTCTCGCCCTTACTCGCCTTTGCGCACAGCATCGGTGGATACACCCTAGCTTTAACGCAACTTACCTCTCTGCATCGCACATGGCAGCTTATCTCCACTTTGAAGGAGTCTGTGACATACTCTGGCATAGGAACCCGTGGACGTGTGCGGGGCGTAACGACCGTCCCCATTATAATAATGTTCGAACTTGGTATATTCAAAGTAAACTGTGTGCATTTCAAAGCTGTCTTTCCTCTGTAGATGCGTTGCGTTGCGAGAAATCTACGTGAATAAAGCCTTTATCCCGAACTATATTTTTTGGTTATATGGTTTTTCAATTAATATCCATCCCGGTTATTGAACTTCACTATCAAAAATAATATACCCTGTATAGTTTGGTGGGTATATAAAATATTCCTTACTAACTTTTGCCAGCGGCTTCGCCCGGGTGAAAATAACGATTTTCCATACAAACTTTCATCCCCTATTTAACTCCCTTAGGGGTTGAATTTCGAAAAATCCTTCCTTATTCCTTGTCTACATTATAAAGGAAACCTCTGTGCAAAATTTCAGCTTTCTAGGTCCAAGGGTTTGGGCTGGGCGTTGATGAGTCAGTCAGTCAGTCAGGACTTCTCTTTTTATTTAGATAGATAGATAGATAGATATTTTCCTACTTCATATAGTACACGGAATTTAAACATAACTGGTGAAATGTCGGTGTACTATTAGGAACACCTCTGACAAAATTCGGGGGATTACAGAATCAAAGATAATTATTTTTATGCGTTGAAACAAGTCTGTTTTGATGCAGTGTGTTGATTCACAACACACAATCGTAATACATTTATTATCTTTTGATAACAATAGGCTGATTACCTCAATAAAATGTGCGTACCAGTTGCAATGAAGTCTGTAGAACTGACAGTTCGCTCTATGCGTGGTACGCTACGTAAGCCATGCACCTTTAAAGTGTCTTACCGTCTTCTGCATTGAACTGCATCAGCTGAGTGCCATCATCACCGTTATTCATAAGAACAACGTCCAATTAATCAACTCAACCTGAAACAGTTCGCTGTTGGACATAGGCGTGTTCTCCACTTTCGGCATCCTTGACGCCAGCTGAACTAAATTCTCCTGTAAGCATCAGTGGAATTGCATCTAAAACCCCACGATATTCTTCAACTCTTCGGTTTACCTCGTGTGTTACCCACGTTGAGCATTCAAGTGAATACCACGGACAGTACTTTTTTTAAATAGTACCTATCGGTGAGTTTAGAATTTTTCTAACTACTACAACAATAGCAAACAGTGAAGTGATCGAAATGAACAGAAAATGTATGAATGTTTGAAGCATTCGATGTGTCATCATCACAGAAATTGATGTACGCTACTGAAAGCGCCAAACTCGCTTTAAAGATTGCCACCAACACGCTAAGAAAAAGATTGAAAGTTTGAAAAGTCAACAATAAAACAATTTTAAACGGCTAAGATCTTTTAATAAAGTATGGCTTACAGACAAGCAAATTGGCGTAACAAAGATAAAGATACAGACATACATGGAATGTACATGGAATGCTCAATTTGTAATTCACAACATGACCTAAGAAATTTAAAAATTGACAAAGAGACCTATAACAAATTTACGCTTGAAGAAAGACAAGAGTGGATATGTCCGTCCTGTATGACGTTTTATTTTTATTCACGGAGTGATACTAGGAACAGGGGCGCTTATATCACGGTAAGTCCGATGAGGCAAAACTCAAACAGTCAGATCAAGGCTGATAACCCATCTACAAGCCAAAATGAAGACAACAATAATATGAGTTACGTTAGGACAGGAAAAACCCGACCGGTTGGGCAACCATCAACCAGTCAGACGCAGCTAGACAACCCGCCTACAAGCCAAGATGTAGACAGTCACATGAGTTACGTTAGGACTGGAAGAACGAGACCGGTTGGGCTACCATCAACCAGTCAGACGCAGCTAGACAACCCTGCTACAAGCCAAGATGTAGACGACAACGTGAGTTATGTTAGGACAGGAAGAACGAGACCGGTCGGGCAACCATCAACCAGTCAGACGCAGCTAGACAACCCTGCTACAACTCAAGATGTAGACAACAACATGAGTTACGTTAGGACAGGAAAAACGAGACCGGTTGGGCAACCGCCAACCAGTCAGACGCAGCTAGACAACCCATCTACAAGCCAAGATGTAGAGAGTAACAAAAGTTACGTTAGGACAGGAAGAACGAGACCGGTTGGGCAACTATCAACCAGTCAGACGCAGCTAGACAACCCTGCTACAAGCCAAGATGTAGACGACAACATGAGTTTCGTCAGGACAGGGAGAACGAAACCGGTTGGGCAACCATCAACCAGTCAGACGCAGCTAGACAACCCATCTACCGAAAACTATGAGGAAGTCAGCAACATGACTTTAGTCAGGACAGCGCCAACGGAAACCTCAGAAACAGAGGCAACATCAACACTTCTATATGAAATTCAACTGCTTAGAGGAGACCTACGAGAAATCAATGTTAAGATTTCGTCGCTGTCCGAATATATGCATCATAAATTCGACGACTTTGAAAGACGAATTAAGGCAAAGGATGATGAAACCTTGATTATGAGGCATTCTTTAGCTGAACATCAGGCAAGGGTGAATAGTACTGTCCAACCCATTAAATACTTTTTAATTACGCTAGTATTACTTTATCTTGTATCGTTCCTTCACAGAAAACGTAATTAAATTCAAAACGAAAAATATAAATAGAAATATGTTTTATTTTGCACTTTAAATAAAAGACGCCATTGTCATCTGCCAAGCTTTTTCACAACTATGTTGGGGTTGGTTTATGACCTGTATTTTACATGGAGCAACTGCCTTTTTGACCTCAAAAACCCAGTTAAAATAAAATGTTTTAACAAAAAAAAGATCATTAGTGGGGGCTTGTGACGTCCCTCGCTGGCAAAAAGTATCCAAATAAAATTACACGAGTTTTCGAAGCATTGTGCTGTCTTCATTTTTTGTTTACGTGAAAAATAAAAAATGTGTCCAATATTTTCGATAATCTAACTGACGGTCTAAACTATTTTAGTCCGTTAGTTAGATTTAATATTATTCTTTTTTGGTCAGGAAAAATCTGAGGCAAAATAAGATTGCGGAAATTAGGACAGCCTTCATAAGTCTTATTAAACCACTACATGTCGAAGTTGGATCAAGGCGATCATTTTCCTTAAGATTGCAGTAATTTCTACGTAAGTCGACGACTACTTGGCTATGTTTGTAATCTAAACACTAGTAATAATCTAGAATCTAGATAACGTCAAGTGATTACAGTGTTAAAAATAATTATGACACAATAATTATTTATTTCAGCTAATTATATTTTCCGTCCACCGACCGTTCATCACCGAAGCGTAAGGCAGAGGTGTAAATAAAAGTCTTACCAATTCAATAACACTTTGCCCGACGGGGAATAAAACCCAGGACCTCATACTCGGCAGTTGTACTTGCGACCACTGGACTAATGAGGCAGTCTCTAATCATGTTTACTTTATTTTTTGTTCGAAGTGACGATAGTTCTATACCTCCAGAAAAGGCTACTGTAAGTCTATAAACCAATATTTAGGATAGCAGACCATCATCATCATTACCTACAGCTGAAAGACGTCCACTGCTGGACATAGGCCTCCCCCAAGTGTCGCCACATTGACCGGTCCCCTGCGTCTTGCATCCAGTGGACCCGCAACCTTCACCAGGTCTTCGGTCCACCTAGTAACGGGAATGAAATCAAAATATTTCATTTCACCTAGGCATACATGGGAACAAACAAAACGCCGAAAACAGGGTACACGGTTCAGCTTGGCCGTTTTCGACAAAGATGAGCCGGCAAGAAACTCAATGGATACTCTTTCAATATTATTTGTTTTTTTTTTAATGTTATTATGTTACGGGAAGACAAAGTATGTCCTACAATATGTGGTTGTTATCTTCGGGTCTACCTTTTTTAGCAGAATTTTTTATACTCGAATTTTGTTATGCATAACAGTGGATGGCAGAAACTTCATTTCGCAGAAAATCATTTGGCATACCTACACTCATTTACCATAAATTCAAAACGCATAATTTTGTAAGCCAGAATCATCTTTGAGCATTAACTTCATTTCCAGAACCATCATTTCGCCGAAAATTCATAATCAGAATCGTCTTTTGGCACGCATTTCATTTCATACATACGTGTAACATGCAATAATAATTATTATTATACAGCTCACCCCGGCTAAAATTTCTAGCTGAGAACATTAAATGTTGGTAAGTATGTCAAAAATAATAATTATTATTATTATTACCTAATAATGACGTCACTCATACATGCAACGCATGTACTCCATGACGCGCGCTCGCTTCGCTCGCATATTAAATAACACTAAAATATCTTCTGTCCCCGAAGTGCCGGGCCTCCGCCGGCCTCCTTCGTCGGCCTACGGCCCGGTGCCCATGCCGCCCATAAAGGATACTTTCGCGAGACGGTCGTTATACCTTATAAAAATCTACCAAATAAAATTCTGCCATCTTAAAAGTATGCCATTGAAAATTCGGCTATTTAAACATTCTGCGAAATGAGTATTCTATTAAATAATTGTTCTGCCTTAAACACATTCGTTCAAAGAAGAATATGCCAAGTGTGGTATGCCAAATAAATTTCGTAGCATCAAGTTTCTGCCAGATAGATGGTACCCGTTATCTTCACATAAATGGAAAACAAGATAAAAAGTTAACATACATCAAGGAATCCACAAGGCCTATGACCAAAGAGCAAAGCCACAGGCAAAAGCTAATCTTTAATAAAGGGTAACAAGGAAAGCCGTGAGCATAGCATATGCTAGAATATTAAAACATTTGTTCTCAATCGAAGCAGGACGCAAGCAAGTTAATAAAAGAAAACGATAAAAGTTTTTTATTAAAAATTGGTACTGTCTTTCACAATATACATAATAATGAAATTTAATTGCGTTTGCTATGAAGTAAAGTTACAAGATAAAGTAATACTAACATAAATAAAAAGTATTTGATAGGCTGAACAGTACTGTTCACACTAGTCTGATGTTCTACTAAAGAATGCCTAAGAATCAATGTCTCATCATCCTTCGCAGTCATACGTCTTTCAAATTCGTTGAATTTACGATCCATGTTTTCAGCTAGCGAGGAAATTTTTGCATTGATTTCTTGCAAGTCTTCTCTGAGCATATGGATTTCATTAAGCAGAGATGTGTCTGTTTCCATTCTTGTTGTTCTGGCTAATGTCATGTTGTTGTCTTCTTCTTGGCTTGTCGAGAGGTTATCCTCCCTCGCCCGGCTGGTTGAACGTTGTCTCACTCCGAAGTACGTGTTCCGGGATTTGTAAATTCTCCGCCTTGTTTGATTTGTCAGACAGGACTCACATTCCCAAGCCTGTTTGTCTTCAACTGTGAACCTGTCAAAGGTTTCTCTATCAATATTGAGGAGGCCTATTCCATATTGTGCAGCACAAATTGAGCATTCCATGTAACGCGGAGTATTCTCTTTGCTACGCAAACTTGGTGGTCTATATGCCATACTTTAGAACTTTTATATTAATTTATCAAAATTCTTCTTACCCTAAATTAAGTCGGTACGGAATTTGGCTAAGAGTTTAGCGCTTTCAGAAGGATTCGTCAGTATATGTGATGAGCAAACAACAGGACATGACATGTAACGTTACGTCCAATAATTCTATTTCACAATATATTTTGGTTGAATTTCCGTCACATCACTATTTGCTGCCACGATTATCAGAAAAGTTCTGAAGTCACAACATGGATAAGAAACGAGGTGAACCGATGATCTGGTGAAGATTGTAGAAATCCAGTGGATGCGAAGCACAGAACCGGTTGTAGTATAAGTAGTGAAGCACTGATGTTCCGATGTTTGGAGGACGTTTTACGGTCGTCTTCGACCGGACTGGGTGTTGTGGCGCTTGTGGAAGACCTGTGTCTGCTGACTTGACTGCTTTAGTCTGAGTCGATTGATTGTCCAAACATCTTACTTCTGAATAACAATGGGATTCAGCTTATTATCAAAAAAAATGGATATCACTTTGGGTCGCACTGGTTATCGAAGTGCACCGCGCATTGAGCGAACGGCGACTGTCGATATTACGGTTTCATAGAAAGTTGTTCATAAAATTGAGGTGATTGGTCGTTATTCAATTTGTTATCGATAGACTTAACTGATAATAAATGTATTGCGATTGGTGAGTCATCACACTTGAGTCAATATGAACTCGTTTCTGCGCATAACATATTATTATTATAACATTCCGCCTAAATTATCAAACGGTTTTCTTTTTTTTTGGACAAACCCGGTCCCACTTTTCCCAAACCAATGTAACTTGATCTTATAACTTAACCTAAAAGCCAAATTCAACAGTGCTGACCGCTAGAAAATCGCCAAGACAATGAAGTTTGACGAAGTTCCAGAGAAACAATTTGACTGTCCTAGATCCCGCAACGAAATTAATCAGAAAATAACAGCGGAGGAGAAGGAAAGAACATGATTTTCACCTCGAAGAATTTGGTAGAGTTGTGCCTTGTGTGCTTAACAGTACATCCACATTCGCCAAGTATGCTTAGGTCCCACGTAGTAGTGAACCCAGACTCTGTGGATGCTCTGAGAAATTCCTGATGAAAAAACTCGAAAACACTTTGACCAACCCGGGAATTATACCCAAGACGACCGGCTCTGAGGTTCCTTTCTTTCTCTAAAGGTTTCGTAAAAATGTGTTCATACGAAGCTAGCGAATGCGCTATGTGACCATCGTTACTCTGACAAATTCTCCGAACTTTGGTGGTGAAACTCTGCAGGCGTGTTGGGTATCAAAAAGATTTTATGTGTACAATGTAAAGCAAGCTTTAATGCTTGTTAGTAGCAGGAAGGTCAGACTTTGAACCGCCAAATATTGTTAAATACAAGGTAGTGATTTGGTCACCTATGTCTCCTTCAAGAAGAGCCTACCCATCATAATATATTTAACAGGTTTCCCAAAAAAAACTCTTAATCGATTGTTTTAAAAAAATATCATTATTTTTCCATACAACAGCTGTAGACAGGCTGGAAGAGGAGCTCGGTATCTTCAGGTTAAGCTACACTTGCCTTGATTGGTCTATGGATGGGGAACACCTATTTCTTACCGAGTTTTTTTTCGTGCCCCAGAAAGCACGTTGCTCCAGGCTGTCGTCTGTAGATCTTTGACAATCGTTACCAAGTAGTCAGAGGCTGAAAGTCTAATATCCAGTCTTACTATGGTAAGGTATAATTTTACCCAGTAACTGGTTTGTGGACGTCAGATAGGCAGCCGTTTCATGTAAAATACTGGTACTCAGCTGCATCCGCTTTGACTGGAAGCCGAGTAAGTAGTTTGGGAAAAGGCTAGGCAGATGTATAATAAATTTGGGACAAGCCCGCCACACTATTCCCAAACCACTGTAATTCCTGTAAGCCAGAATCAACGGGCTTCATTGTCTCGGCGCTTTTCTTGTGGTCGCCACCACAAGAAAAGCGCCGAGACTTAGGGAAAAATGTTTCATTAGAATTTTTGGGGATAAAACTGGAAAAGTTACAATTTTACTGTGTTTTATTATCATGATTCATGTTTTCTTTTTAAAAGCTTTTATTTTTGCTGAAACGCTGACAGACGTGTGTTTGTTCGAAACAGATTCTAAAAGCATTGTCAACATATTTTTTTTTAAATTTAGTTATGATGTTGGTTGTCTGCAGTGCCCCGAAAGTCTGGCAACCAGTTTTACCGACTTACAATTGTTATTATTCATTATTCTTTTAGTCATAAATGCTTGCCCTTTTTTATGTAAGGTGAGAAATCTTCAAATGACACCTCCCGCTCGGAACGAAGTGGAAGGGATTGTCAGACTTCTATTGACTAAAAACCACCCATATTCCTTCTTAGCCCTTTGTGTCCGGGGTCACTGTATCTCTTTCGAACAAACCGCAGCCCCGACAGGCGTCGGCTTGGGTTGCCCTTATAGCCTACTAGGCTGCTACTCTTCATGATGTTAGGGTTTCAGAAGAGTCTGCTGTCAAATCCTTGACACCTAGCCACGCCAATTCCAATGCCTCCTTGGGGCCCAAAATCCCCCTAAATTGCCCCCTTATTTTTTGTCTATTCCAGACGATTAACTTTTCTGTAACTGGCGCAAGTCTCAATCAAAGCCTTAGTTAGAGAATCCCAATACATACGTCGACAAACAAGCTATACTTTTTAATCTATTGCATAGATTCTATCGCGGGCCTTGAGTTGAGCGTGGAGAGCGAATCCAGAGATTTCCTAACAAAAATATTCAGTGTCAAGTTTAAGGGTTGCTATGGTTACGGAAAATAACGAGTCCCTATAATGCCCGTCACAGTAATGCACATACCAGCAATGCACGACATGACAATGTACAACATTGGAATTCAAAACACTTTTTACATTCCTATGTTGCCCGTTCTCGTGTCGTGCATTCCTGTGTTGGGCATTGCTGGTTCACGTTATGACACTTACGTCAGGCTGTCAATACTTTTTCTTTTAAATTTTCTGTCATAGAGTTTCTTACTAGCTTAGTTAGTTTAAGAAGGTTAGTTTTGACACGGTAATATTATCATACAGTAGTTCGACTTCATACAAACGGGCGAAGCGCGAGCTATACCTACGCGCCTCGATTATGGGATGCGCCTGGGATGCAGACAGTCGCGACTGTGCCGCAGTGACGAACGGACGGTGTGTTGTTTTTTAACAATAAATGCGCGATGTTTTCTCTAAAAATAAGACAAGTACATTTAATTTACATTTTTTGTGTTGTTTTTGGTTTTATGAATTCGTTAATAACGTATCCAGAGATAACTTTTTTTAATTACCTGGAAACTTTGAAAGATAAGACTATAAAATAATTTCACTTACTAGTAGGTAGGCTTATAATGTGTGTCTTTTTAATGGATAAGTATTTCTTTATACGTCCCGAAAAAAACATGGTTTTTTAATTAAATCTATCAATCAAAAAACAACACGCATGTTTATTGAACACTTTCTATTCAATTCACAAAGTATTTTATTTGTTTTAAAAAGTTTAATTACGATCACAAAACTAAATGGAAACACAAAATATGCACATGTATTTAAAATACTGGAGGCGGGCAGCCCTTACGCATGTTTACGTACCGCGCGGCTGTAGGCATTTATTTCAAGGACACGGCCGAGTCACACTACTGTACATATTTATACTGTGGTTTTGATTTATATAATGTACATCGCGCGAAATTCGAAGATCAAACTCTTAATATCGTTATTTTTGTTCAAATTTTTTGAATGAATAATTATTTTGGTGTGTAATTACACTATTAATACCTAATTATTTATACCTATTATTGCATAAGTTGATAAAAAATGCTATGCAATAGATTTACCGCGGCAGTCTCCGAGTGCCACACGTTTTTTTTTTTTTTTTGGAAAACCTACATCTAATACAAACAATGTACTTACAATAAACATTTGAAGGCCAATTACAGGTTCCCACAGTTAATAATATCCAGTATAACCTGACTTCGCTTTGTATGAGATTTCTGTTTAATGAGAGATTAGCTTAATTTGGTTAGTATGGTTTGATTTTCCGTTGTGAGTACCTACGACATGATAAACCAAGATACTCACTTCATAGCTCAAAGCAGTGGTATCACTGACCTGGTGATATTATCACGCTCTTTTACATCAAACTTATACACCCTTTGTACCTCTCAAGATGTGAGAGGTCTCCTACCTCTCAGATCTTGAGAGGTACTTACTAATAGGTAGATACCTACTTGAGATAACAGGATAGCAAGGGGAAGGGTCTGAGGTAAGTGATACCACTGCTTTGAGTTATGAAGTGAGAATCTTGGTTTATTATGCCGTACTCACAACGACCAATCATACTGCTGCTTTGAGCTATGAAGCTTTCTTTCTTATTTCGCCTGTTATGCTATGGAGCTCGTGCGCAGATAATATCAGCCGTTCGGATCAATCTAAGATCCGAGCGGTTCGGCTTCAGGTTAAGACGGTCTTGCCAAGGTTGGTTAGTGGATGGGTGAGCACCCAACACATATATCGAGATTCCTCCGTGCTTTGGACCGCACGTTATACCGTTAGTCCTGGCTGACATTTGAAGATCTTTGACAGTCGTGCGCTGATTTTAAGTAGTGGGTTTGAACCCAAGCAGGCGCTGCTCAATATAAATGCTCTAAATAATGATGATTACCTATACCTACATCTCTTACATTTACTGACTTCGGGCTATTGCAGTAACACATACAGTTTACTTCGAATGTAACAAGTTCGAACATTGTTATTTATTTATTTATTTACTTTCAACTAACAACTAACATTACATGCCTTAACCTCATTCGTTAATATGGCAATCAATAAACCTAAAAATACACGTTTCTTACAAATTAATCAACATAAATAAAATCTAAAAACATAAAAAACAGGAATAACAACATAATTATTTATCTATGCTACTACTTGTCATCTAGATCCATAAATTAAATAACAAATCACATTCAATAGAACTATTGCGAATTCACTCAAATTACACGAAAAAATGTCGATTCTTTCGTGAACCTCATTCACTATGCGGATTGTCCGGGTGAGAGGGGTCTTAGCCAGGAGATTGGTTCTGGCCACAGGCACGGTTAGTAGTGGTGGGCGCCGTCGCCTCCACACGTATTGGTCCGGCACACACAGGTTCAAGTGCCGCTGCCGCAGCACTCCGGGGTTATGAGCTGCACCACGCAGTAGTTTTACTACATACGCGGCTAGACTAAACTCCCGGCGCACCCTGAGGTCATTATACCCCACCATGCTTAGTACAAATAGTGTAGGGTACATTAATGGGTAAAATAAAATAAAAAAAATGTTTATTGCTTCATCTTAATAACTTAAGCTAGTTACAATTGGGAGAATCCAATTAAGGCGAGGTTGCAGTACTTTGTTTTTATGTACGCACGACCTCGCCCCCCGCCCTGCCGCGCGAGCGATATAATGCCTAAATTTTGACTGTTTTTTGCATCTTGGAGAAAAACTATAAAGAAATTATACCTACAATCTGTTTTAACCATTTACTTCAGAATAAAAAGTTCTATCTACTGATATAACTCTCATATAAATTCATGATGAAATGTCTTAGCAGTACCTACACGTTTGAAATTGTGATTTAGAGTCATGTTTGATAAAAAAAAGTATCGAGCTGATCATTCTAAATCGCGTTTCTATCTTTACGATTTACTAGAGAGTATGTTCAATTTTTATGTAATGATTTTTATTTATTAAAAAACTCGTATTTAGTTCGATTTTTATAGGTTCAAAAATCTTAAAATTACTGCAACCCGGCCTTAAAAGCAAATAGTATGCTTGTTTTAGGCTTATTTTAAAATGGATATACCCCATACAATGTAAAATACAAGTGCCGTGTGAACTTATTTTGGACTCGCTCCAACTCGACTGTTATAGTCGTTACACCCCGCACACGTCCGTGGGTTCCTATGCCAGAGTATTTCACAGAGAGTTATTAAGATGCGTTAAGGAATAGAATAGAATAGAAGATGTGACGACCGCGGGTGCTGCGACCTCATTACACTCGTATCGTTGGCCAGAGAGACCTGAAAAACGTGGCTAAGGGCCACCAAAGCGGAGATGTGCCAAGCGGAGAGGAGATGTTTTTAAACAACTAATAGAATTGTGTTATCGACACGTATCTCCTCTCCGCTCAGCTTCAGTGGAGATCGCTGTGTGGAGATGTATAATATTTGTATGGCGCGATGGAAGCGGAGATGACAGCTGGACAGCTGACAGTGGACGACGCGCAGTGGAGACAAGGAATGTGGGCACACCGCACACATCTCCGTTTTGGTGGAGTCCCGCCCTAAGTGAAGAATTGCGAAACAGAGAGCTGAGGAGATGCGTAAAAGCCAGGATGTATCCACCGAAGCTGTGCCCAAAGGAGAGGAGTCGTGGAAAGCGGCATGCTGCTATCAGCACACTGCTCACAGCACATCGCTCACAGTACGCCGCTCATGTCTCCTCTCGTCTCCGCTGGACCAAAACACTTTCACATCATAGAGTGAATGAGACATCTCATCTCCTCTTTACTCAACCGTTTCTACTAAAGCTAAACAAAGAAGAGTAAAGTGTGAAATACCAAATTCTATTGTTAGTCTCGTCTCCACTTCGAGGAGCTTAAGCAAATCGTATAAGTCACCCAATATTATGTTTCATTCATTATTAGGTAGTATGTTTATCAAAATTTTATCATGAATTTATTACTTCATGATAAATGATAACCAAATTGTCCGTACCAAGCCAGCAAAGGGTGTTACCGATGGGTGTTGTCATTCTTGCTCTGTTTTTTGCTCTAGCAAATATCGATTCTGAGCGACCGGAATAGAAATAGGCGTGGAAAAGTGCGTGGGTGAGTTCTGTGCTGCCAGAAGATGTTCAACCCTTAACTACCATTACCAAACATGCGAGTACCTATCTATGAACGTATAGTGCGTTTCTAATGAGAATAAGACTGACCTCGGGCCATGTTGTGACGTCATAGCTGTCAAATCGAAGAAGAAGGGCAGGGTTAGTCAAAAAGATTTTTAATTTATTTATTTATTTATGCACACACAAAATACAAAAAAAGTATAAAAACATAACAAATAGAAGAGCACAAAGGTAAAGATATATTTATTTTGTAAAACATGAATAAGTGGCCTATTATCAGTCAGGAAACTATACCTCTTAAACATCTCTATATTTACACAAATACATTCCAATTAACCAAGAAACCCAGGCTAGGAGAAGAAATGATATTGTGGCTTACTCTCCACGGGTACGTACAGTTTTTGCAAGGCGTCAATATGTATGCCAATCAGCCTACGTAAACAACAAAATTAACGCAAAATTAAAGTTCCACCACGAGGTCTCGTATCAATGCAAAAAAAATAATAACGGAGTGGTTAAAAACTCTAACATATGAAGAAACAGAGGATATCCTAGTCAGACTTGCATGATAAAAAAAAACTAATAAACACACAAACACAGTCACACGCACAGTCATCCGCACACACACACATATTTACACATTCACACATACTCACACTCATATATCACTACAGTCACACATACTAACAATAATTATTACACAGCCGCGAATTTATTTATTGAGCCTATTAATTAAGTTTGTCCTATTGTAAACCAATCGTTTTTGTACGCCATTCCGAAATGGCAGAATATGTGGCTACTTTCACTTATTTCTAAGACCTGTGTGGTTTATACTTTTTTAATAAAAAATAAAATTGTTTATTTGTCTCAAAGTTAAAATTAACACATGTGAATGAAACAGCCCCAGTAAGTAATAAAAAATACTTGTGTTGGGATCGTTTCGCTCCTTCCCTTATTACATGTAACAATATTGAGACTTAAAGTTAAAAAAACTACTAATTAAAACAAATCAATATAAAGAAGTAATAAAAACAAATAAAATCTAAAAACTAATTAAACTAAACTAATCAAAATAAAGCAGCAATAAAACAACTTAAAATTAAAACTAATAAAACATTAAATAAAAGAGGGTAGTTGCCTTGGCTGCGGGTTGTTCGATAGAGATATCGCGGCCTCGGCACAAGGGCTAAAAAGGAACATGGGTGGTTTTTAGTCAGTAGAAGTCTGACACTCCTTAGCGCTCTGCCCAGAGCGAGAGGAGTCATATTTTAATGATTTCCCACAGCCCAAAAAAAAAGTGTTGTTGCCTTAGAAATATAAATTATAAGAATTGTCGCAGTCGTCATTAATTGTAGATCGTTAACAGTCGTTCAGGTAGTCATTGGGTCGAAAGTCTGACAACCAGCTGTATCAGTACTAACTAGGTTGTGTTGTACTGTTTAAATGTATAGTAAGTATAAAACACAAACATAATCATAATCATCCTTGCCTGCAATTTAACTAAATAATGTTGCAGACTCAAGTTCGCTTCATTGAGTAGAGTCTTGAATTGTCTTTTAAGTTTGTCGAGTTCAGCTTCAACACGAAGTATTATAATATCTGTGACTTCAACTAAAGAATTCCTTAACATTATGTTTTCATCATCCTTAGCTTTGAGTCGTCTTTCAAATTCGTACCGCGACAAGTTGGCTAAAAAAAGCTGCATCACAATGTTTGCATTGTGTTCTCGTAGGTCCTCTCTAAGCATTCGAATTTCAGATAGAAGTGCTACGTCTGTTTCTGAAGTTTTCGTTGGTGTCGTCTTGGCTAAAGTCACGTTGTCTACGTCTTGGCTTGTAGATAAAAGCTGCATCACAATGTTTGCATTGTGTTCTCGTAGGTCCTCTCTAAGCATTCGAATTTCAGATAGAAGTGCTACGTCTGTTTCTGAAGTTTTCGTTGGTGTCGTCTTGGCTAAAGTCACGTTGTCTACGTCTTGGCTTGTAGATGGATTATCTAACTTCTTCTGGCTGGTTGAGCGTTGCCCAACCGGTCTTGTTTCTGTACCCCTAGCTGAAGACATGTTGTTTTAAACTTTTTCACTACACTTCACTGTTTATTGTTGTTGTAGGGGTTCGAAAAGTCCTGAAGTCACGTTCACCGTTGAAAAAAAGAAGAAAGGTGGTGGTGGTGGTGATGAGAACCGATGAGCTGATGAAGATCGTGGGGTTCCACTTGATGCGGCAAGCTCAAGACTGTGGTAGTGGAGAGCTTACAGGAGACCAAGTCGAGTCGGAGACGTCGAGGATGCAGAAACCGGAGGACAGGCCTATGTCAAACAGCGAACAGCTTCAAATTGATTTGATTGGTTAGACGTTGTTCTTCTGAATAACGGTGATGATTGCAGTCAGCGGAAGAAGGTAAGACACTTTAATGGTGCGCGGGTTTTCGGTAACGGTGAACAACTATCAGTCCTACAGACTTCATTGCAACTAGCTCATGCTTATGTTGAAGTATCTAATCAGTCTTTTGTTATCGACAGATAATAAATGGATTACGATTGTGGAAACTGCATCAAAACAGACTTGTTTCGACTCGTTAAAATAATCCATGAGTTAATTATCTATCTATACTTATTATTACACGTGTAATCCCCCGGGTTTTGCAGAGGTAACAGGTAATAGGTAGGAGATAATAGGTAAAGAGAAATATTTAAACGAGCCACAGTTTTTTTAATTGGCCACAGGATCAAACTTCTAATTTTATAACTAAGCCACGGGAAAATTATATAGCCTCTAATATACTAATTCGCCTTCTTTACAACGTCCACTAAATATTCTATAGAAAGCATCAAGTGACGATCAACATTTATATTAACTTGTCCTTGTTATTTATACATAGGCACCTAATTTACTAACTCAGCCACGGAATTTATATCTCACCACCATTTTACATTTTACAGCTTCAACACAAGGCCCTCAAAAAAATATAAATGAAGCGACCGTAGTCAACATCATTTATTATAACTTCGCATGTAAAATAATACATCACATTCTTTTATCGTGAAAATAGCAACAGAAAGATTTGGCGCGAGCGTGCGAGACGACAGCGACCGGCCATTTGCACCAATCAGAGAGCGCCATGTAATGTCAACTTTTGATACACTTTAGATTATTATATTTACGTTAAAAATACCTATTAGTTACAGAAATGTTTTAACCATTGTCTAATTGACTAGTCACAGGCAGATTGTATGATTCGTTATTGTGAACTGAGGGAAATAGGTTAGGTTAGGTTAAAACTGTGACCAAACGCGCGCGAGCCGAGCGAGCGGTGCCGTGGCAGCGGCCGGCGAGCGCTACTTCCGAGTTGCTTGCAGAAATGTTTTCACAGTTTATTGTCTAGTTTTCCGATAAAAATGAAGTTCTGAAGCGATTCTGTCGATAACTTTTGTAGCGCAACATGTAAATAAAATCGATCTTTAGAACACACGATACTCTGAACTTCAATATTTAGGTCATTAAGTACTCTGAACTTCTATAGTTAAGCCTTTCGATGATACAACAGGAGTTTATACGTACTATTAGTGGCTATAATATAATATTTGATGACAATTTTAATTAAATTTTGATGCTCAGTTAATGTGGCATGAGTTATAATTTAAACGTACTGAGTTAATAAATTAGAAGCTAATTGAATATTTTTTTGATGTTATATATTAATATTTTAGAAGTTTACTGTTTGAATTCATGTTACAAATTTTGTAACGTTGTACGTTACCCTTTTAACTAATTAAAACATACAAACTTAAATTCAACAATTAAAACAGTAATATCACTATTTGTTTACATTCAACTGTCAATGACAGAACCGCAGACGTCACAATACCACAGATAACATCTTGTAGTGCTGTGGTTTAGTAAGGTTACTAAATTACATATGTTGCACTCGCGCATCTCTATGATCTGCGAGTGTGCGAGAATATCTTCCGTTTCATACGCAATATGTCATCACGCGCCTCACTACTTGTGAGTGAACTACCAATAGTAGTTCGTTCCCCACAGTGAGGTTAAATACGGCGTCGCGTCGTTGGCACGCTCCTTTTCGTAATTCGTAGTTCGGCGCGGGCGCTTCGCCCCTAGCGGGTGGGCGCTCGCGTCCGTCACACGTGGCTACCTCTCGCCACCATTCGAGAGTAATGTTAGTACATTCGTCTCAAGTATTTTGTCCGCCATCGGGCGTTAAAATCAGTGACTACATAACCCCAATACTGGGTAAGTTTGAACAGCATAAACATGTGTGTATTTTTGTGTTTTCTAGCCTTGCAGGTTATCTAAGCATGCAGCCCTATATTCTCCGACTTTATGCTACGCTAGTTTATGTTGCCTTCAGCTCAATACATTTCGATTGTGTTTCGATGACACATCAAAATGTGCTGTCATGCCTTCTTTTCCACTCATCTCTTTTCTTGTAAACTCCGTCTGATTGTGACATCCCACCAACACCTTCATTATCGCACTGTTGCTCGCTTTGCTTAGCTTGGTGTCGCAATCAGCGGAGGTGACCTTTTGTCCACCTCTTGACACGCTGGACGTTACGTTCCAGGGTCCCAGGTTCCTGCTGGAGGAACACCTTCATCATTCCAGAGTTACGGTTGGAACTACGCCCCCAACTCTCTGCGCGCCTATACATCAGGGGCCCGTATTGGCTCCGTTGTGCGCGCCATAAGTTCGGCACGGACTTCCCACGATGGCCATTTTTGCCACGTGGGCCTCGCCGAGCTTCTCTCCGGGTCGACGCGACCACCTGTCGGCCTACACCCCTGGCATCCAGCGTGGCACCTCGCTGCGGTCATCGCCACGCCAGCTATCAGGGCAGTAACGTGCACCTCACAAGTGAAACGCAATAGGGTGCGCCATGAACCTACCCACACCCATAGTCGGTGACTTTATTTTATAAATTATATATTTTATGTTGACATGTTTCGTGGTCTTATTTTTATAACCTGCGCCACGCAAACCTTTTCTGTCACATTGGCGCCCAAAACGTGGTTTTATGGTCGTACTCGTTGAGTTTCACTTGTGGGTATATTTTTTTTTTATGTTGGTGTATTTTGGTGGTTGTCTTGTTTTTGTAAAACGTTTTGGTTGGCAGCAACTAAGGTGTACATAGTGGAAACTTATTTTTTTTTATTGGTTGGAATGGATTGTCCCGTTATTATAAAATTGTTAATTTTATTGTTTGGAACGACTTCATCGTTCTCCTATAGTGGTAGGGCCTATAGTAACGGCTCGCCCCGGGGAGGTACCACGCTCATTCCTATTTCTTCCAGTAAGCAGCTCTGCTGTGAGCTGGTTGAAGGGATTGGGTTGCCGGGTTTTCTATTACTGGCTAATTTATAGACATAACACCCTTGTCTACTTGTGACACAGTGTATATATTAATATCACTCTTGTGTCCAATTTTTTTTTTTTAATAACTTAGAATCAATTATCTGGTAAATTTTGCCTATTAAAAAACTTAGATTCAATTTTATTAAGCAAGTGCATAACTTGTTTTATCTCTCTCAACAATTTTAATAATTGTATTCAATAATCTTAAACATTTTATAACACAAGTATACAGACTTGTATTTTAAACTTTTTACCCGAGTAACAATATTGAAGTTTTAAATATTTCATCGGGGTAACTAATGTGTTGCAACGGACAATCCTTTTCCTTCCAACCTACTATTGTAATTGTTTAATTTTAACTTAAAGTAACTTAGTAGGTACTTTTGTTTTTTGGTTGATCATGTACTTCTCACATATTTGACTTAGTACACTCAGCAGCAAAATAAGTTACACGTTTTCAATACAAATTTTTATTTTTGTTTTTCAACTTGTATTTTTTTTAAATGGCTAGTGCTTTTATGTAAGTACAGTCAGCAACATAATTAGTTGTTATATTTAATTGTGACTTTAAATTTTTTTTTTTTTTTTTGGCAGTTTAGATCTCGGTACTTCATACTTTTGGTTTTCTTTTGTTGTTATTGTGCCATAGTTGAGTACAGTCAACAAGAAAATTTTAATTGTTATTGTTATCAGTCGCGCACGCGCACCGATCCGTGACGGTTGCGTACGGCAGTGCAGATTCACTGAGTAAAAAAAAATGGCGAACATTTTAAAGTGCGATAAATGTAACATCGTAATCGACGAGATGTTATCGTATATTCAAAATAAAGTGTCGGTTATAGATGAAGAAACATTGGTGCGAATTTGTATCTCATCGTTTGTTAGCGAAGAAATCAAAAAGTCGAAGTCTCTTCTGTTTGATTCCGTTCCATCAAATTTGCGAAAAATTATACGAAAAAACAAAGGGAAGGAAGGACGAGATCTAGCGGATATCATTAACTTATTCAAGTCGGCCGATCCAGATGAAATTCCAGTATTTGTGGCCCGACAATTAGAAAAATTGCCACCAATTACATTTGATCACTTGGATTGTACAAAACTTCTGAAGGATCTCCTACGAATGCAAGCCACAATTGATGAGGTAAAATCAACATACGCTACCTTGGACCAATTAAAAGAACTAAGAACTGATTTTTTGCAAATCAGAAATGATTCTTTGCCACCTACATCGGCGTTTAAAGTGAACATGAAAAAAAGAGGTGCGTGGTTACTAGATAGTGGCCCAATGGGAATTTCCCATATGCATAATTCATCACGGGACGAAATTTATAACAATAGCGTAGAAAATGAATTATGTTACAAATCCCCACAATACAGAGAAATGGTGCGGGTAGAACATAAACAAAATGAAGCCGGCTTATGTACGGAGCAACGGCTGTCGACAGCGACTAGCGCAGGCGCCGCGATGAGTCACGTTCATGCAGCAAGTGCGTGTGAAACCGGTATGATGAGTGCGGCGGCTACGACGACGACACCGACAGCGCGCTCGAGACAAACAGCGAAGGGAGCGCGTCAGCTGATTATTGTGAATGACGCGGCGGTCAACGAATATAAGCATGTTATGGAACAGGGAGTTTCACCGTGCGAGAACAAAACGGTTCCAAATGTAACCGATAGCAATGAAGGTTGGCAAAGGGTATCGTATCGTAAGAAACAAACAAAATATCGTTACGTGGGCAAGACGGGAAAGGCGCGAGATATGGAGTGTCAATTCAAAGCGGCTGATAGAAAAGTACCCATGTTTATTACGAATATTCACAGCGAAACAACTACAGATGACATAATTACTTACATTCGTAACAAGACAAAGGAAACAGTGTATCTTGAGAAAATAATTATGAGGAAAGAAAGGAACCATAGTGCCTACAAGTTTTTGGTATCTGAGTCCAAATTACCATTGTACCTGGACGAAAATTTGTGGCCACAAGGTATCATATTTCGACGTTTCGTGAATTTTAAACGTCGACAGTCGAACAGATTTTTATCTGACAACGTCTTGAATAACAGCAATGGATAAATGCCCTTATCGTTTTGCCAGTTTCAACTGCAAGAGCGTAAAACGTTCTGTAGACGGCGTCAGGGATTTATGTCGCAACTGTGACTTAGTAGCACTGCAGGAAACATGGCTACTTCCGGAGGAGATACCATACCTGAGCACGATCGACTGTGGCTTTGGCTACACTGGAACCTCAGCAGTGGACACGTCCGCCGGCATACTACGCGGTAGACCCTATGGTGGGGTCGCTCTTCTGTGGAGAAACAGTGTGTTCCAGCAAGTTTCGGTTGTGAAGTGCGATAATCCTCGTATATGTGCCATTAAAATAATGAGTAATCATCCAGTGATAGTGATGAGTATATACATGCCTACGAACTCTGTGGAAAACCTGCCTGACTTTACAGATTGTTTGAGTACGGTGAGTGCTATAATAGATGAATACGGGACTGAATCTGTTTTTATGTTGGGAGATTATAATGCCGATATTTATGAATTGTTTTTTAACGAGCTTGTAAGTTTTTGCAAGGAACAGTGCTGGTCATGTGTGGATGTTGACTTTCTGGGTTCAGACTCGGGTAGTTATACTTTTATAAGTGACGTGCACGGGTCCTGTAGCTGGTTAGATCACTGCATAGTAAGTCAAGCGACAAAACAAGCTATTGTAAATATTTATGTGAAATATGACACTCTGTGGTCTGACCATTTTCCCCTTATCGTTGAATGTAACTTAGATCGTTTAACACCAAAGTTGCCTCTAAAGCCAAACTGTATTAACAAGGATGTAGTATGGGGTGTGAGAAAACCGGAACAAGTAGTTAAATATACCAGCGAGTGTCATAAACGATTGGGGAGGATTGATTTTCCTGCAGAGTGTACAAACTGTGCTGATTTCTGTTGTGATAACTCGGCCCACGCGTGTACTCTTGATAGACTGTATTCTGACATTGTTGCCGCTCTGCACGGCGCGTCTGTGGCGGGTCGAGGGTGCACGAAAGCTGGTGGGAGTGGGCCACGCTTGGTTGGTTGGAATGCTCACGTTAGAGAGGCTCACCGATTGGCCAGGAAGAAGTTTATTGAGTGGGTGTCCTGTGGTAGACCTAGGTTCGGTTTCATGTTTAATGAAATGTGTGAGAGCCGGCGACTGTTTAAGTCTAGGCTGAAAAGCTGCCAAGACAATCAAGGCCAATTAAAAATGGACGCACTTGCTCGATTACATTCGAAGGGTGACTTTCGCGAGTTCTGGAAGAGTACTAAAAAAGTAAACATAAAACCTGCTGGTCTTCCGGTGAGCGTCGACGGGGTGAGTGACCATAGGGACATTGCAAATACCTTCAGAGATCATTTCGCTGTACAGTCGCCACTGGGTCTGTCGTGTGGGGCCCTCGGTGCTGAGAAACCAAATAAGACAAAGGGAGTTCGTTTCACTGCAAACGAGGTATCAAAAATTATAAAAGATATGACTAAAGGCAAATCTCCAGGCCATGATGGTCTCAGCATCGAGCACCTGCAGCACGCTGGCCCTCATATATCTAGGGTACTGGCAATGTTCTACTCGCTGTGCGTGGGCCACTCTTACCTGCCATCCGATTTAATGAGGACTGTGGTAGTGCCTATAGTGAAAAATAAAACTGGCGACGTTGCGGATAAAAGTAACTATAGGCCTATTTCACTTGCCACAGTTGTAGCTAAGGTGTTTGACGGTCTGCTTAATGCACAGTTAAATAAGTTCGTGGCGCTGCACGATAATCAGTTTGGATTTAGACCCCAACTGTCTACTGAGAGTGGAATACTGTGTCTTAAGCATACCGTCAGATACTATGTGGATCGTAAAACACCCGTGTACGCGTGCTTCCTCGACCTGTCCAGGGCTTTCGACCTGGTCGCGTACGATGTTCTTTGGGAAAAGCTGAAGGACATTAACTTACCAAATGAACTTGTGGCAATCTTTAAGTATTGGTACGCGCACCAGGTCAATACTGTAAGATGGGCGGGGTCTATGTCGGAACCATATAAGTTGGAATGCGGCGTGAGGCAGGGCGGATTGACTTCGCCAACCCTTTTCAACCTCTATATGAACGCACTGATCGTTGCGCTCAGTAATACTCGTGTCGGCTGCCATGTTGATGACGTGTGTGTCAATAATCTTAGTTATGCTGATGACATGGTGTTGCTGAGCGCTTCGGTCTGTGGCTTGAGGAAGCTAATGGAAATCTGTGAAGAGTACGCGAGTGGACACGGCCTAAAATATAATGTGACCAAAAGTCAGTGCATGGTTTTTGAGACGAGTATTGCCAAATGTCCGGATAGTATACCACCAGTTTGTCTCAATGATGTTCCCCTAGACTGGGTGAAACAATTTAAATACTTGGGACATTTGGTCACGGCTGACCTCAGGGATCACGCGGATATCGAACGGGAGCGGAGGGCATTGTCAACAAGGGCGAATATGCTGGCACGCAGGTTTGCGCGCTGTTCCGATCAAGTTAAGATCACACTTTTTAAAGCATATTGCACATCTTTGTACACGTGCAGCCTGTGGGCGAGTTATACACAGGCCAGTTACAGTGCCCTCCGCGTCCAGTACAACAACGCGTTCAGGGCGGTATTGGGGCTGCCCCGCTTCTGTAGTGCCTCGGGCATGTTTGCGGAAGCGCGCACCGACTGTTTTCACACCACAATGCGCAAGCGGTGCGCGTCCTTGGTGCGCAGGGTGCGGGTCAGCTCCAATGCGGTCCTGGCGATGATTGCTGGACGATTGGACTGCCCTTATATTAGGAAGTGTTGCAGTAGGCATATAGCCCGAGCAGGTTAACGACCCAGTTGTCATTATTGTGGCGTTTAATCAATATATTTATTCTTTGTGTTAATTCAATGTAATGTTTGATTATATTTATGTGACATTGACTTTAATTTAATTATATAAATTGACATTGTATTTCTGATTTGTGGACATTGTATTTATTATTATTTAATTTTTATTTTCACTATTGTTTATTTTATTTCATTTTTTATTTTCAAATTTTAATTGTTTTATGGACTTATATTTATATCGTGTAAATTGAATATGGGGAAACCTGAAATAAATGAATTTTAATTTAATTTTAATTTTAATTGAACATTATTTGAGCATTTAATTTTAAACTGTTAATATAACTCAATATTTCATACTATTGTTTCTGTTATATTGTTATGTCTCCATATTGAGTACAGTCGGAAACATTAGTCATTGGACATATTTGAGATTTAGTTTTTTTTGTTTTGCCGCTTTTATTTATCGGTATTTCTTACAATTTCTGTCGCTACTCAACATAGGTTCTGAGTACAGTCAGCAACAAAAATTTGTTAATGAAAAAAAAAATTTTTTTATGAGATTATTTTTTCCTCATTCTTTTAATTTAAATACCAAATGCGTACACATTAGTTGCACCTAACCTTACTTGTTTGTTAACTTTTATTTTTTTTGTTTCCAATATTTTAGGACAACAACCAAAGCGTTACTTTAGTTTATTTTTTTGTAACATTCGGAGTATTAGGGACTTCTTGTTTATTGCTGTTCAACACTTCCCAGTATTCTTGCGGTTATTTTTTTTATATTTTTTCTTTCAATATTTTTTTAGATAGGGATTAATTTAAACCCCTTTTCATATTTTAGTCACTGCATAGTACAGTGCATAATTTTTAGCCTCCCGCGGAGACACGCACGCTTGATGATATCATCGGTGTCTTCACACGTGTCTTAATCCGCCATTCAATTGGGCTCTTATTTGCTTTCCCCCCCCCCGACGGTGACACGCACACTTGATGTCATCATCAGTGTCTTCACACGTGTCCTAATCCGTCACTTTATTACGCCTCCTATTTCAGCCCCGATGGAGAACCACGCTCACTTGATTTTATCTTGTGCCTTACCCGTGGTCTCTCCGCCTTTAATCGGAACCTCTGAATTGGAGTAGTCGGCTAACCTTTTTCAGCCCCGATGGAGAACCACGCTCACCTGATTTTATCTTGTGCCTTACCCGTGGTCTCTCCGCCTTTAATCGGAACCTCTGAATTGGTAGACGCCTAACTCGGTACGTTATTACCTTTTAATATTGAGCGGTTTGCAACTCATTAAATAAGCCTTTGCAGGAGCGGGTGGATACTCCTTAAATAAGCCTACATCCAATTTTTTTCCCCTTTCTTTAAATTTCATTTGAGCGGTTTGCAACTCATTAAATAAGCCTATGCAGGAGCGGGTGGATACTCCTTAAATAAGCCTACATCCAGTTTTTTTTTCCTTTCTTTAACTTAATATTATAAACCCAGTAGACTTCTCTTACTTTCTTTTTGCCTTCTGTTTTGCGCGAGTACCAAGTCGAATACAGACATGGAACTCTCACATACTTGTTAGGTTGCGGACTCACCTCATGTTAAGGTGGTCTGCTAGTTTTGTTTGGATATGGGATATGATGGATGAATGATGAAGAATAAAAGGGTCGTAATTCAGATAGAGGTATAATAGAGGTAAAGGATTTTTACTGAGGTAAAAACCCTCACCAAGTGGCGGGGTACTGTAACGTTGTACGTTACCCTTTTAACTAATTAAAACATACAAACTTAAATTCAACAATTAAAACAGTAATATCACTATTTGTTTACATTCAACTGTCAATGACAGAACCGCAGACGTCACAATACCACAGATAACATCTTGTAGTGCTGTGGTTTAGTAAGGTTACTAAATTACATATGTTGCACTCGCGCATCTCTATGATCTGCGAGTGTGCGAGAATATCTTCCGTTTCATACGCAATATGTCATCACGCGCCTCACTACTTGTGAGTGAACTACCAATAGTAGTTCGTTCCCCACAGTGAGGTTAAATACGGCGTCGCGTCGTTGGCACGCTCCTTTTCGTAATTCGTAGTTCGGCGCGGGCGCTTCGCCCCTAGCGGGTGGGCGCTCGCGTCCGTCACACGTGGCTACCTCTCGCCACCATTCGAGAGTAATGTTAGTACATTCGTCTCAAGTATTTTGTCCGCCATCGGGCGTTAAAATCAGTGACTACAATACATAACCCCAATACTGGGTAAGTTTGAACAGCATAAACATGTGTGTATTTTTGTGTTTTCTAGCCTTGCAGGTTATCTAAGCATGCAGCCCTATATTCTCCGACTTTATGCTACGCTAGTTTATGTTGCCTTCAGCTCAATACATTTCGATTGTGTTTCGATGACACATCAAAATGTGCTGTCATGCCTTCTTTTCCACTCATCTCTTTTCTTGTAAACTCCGTCTGATTGTGACATCCCACCAACACCTTCATTATCGCACTGTTGCTCGCTTTGCTTAGCTTGGTGTCGCAATCAGCGGAGGTGACCTTTTGTCCACCTCTTGACACGCTGGACGTTACGTTCCAGGGTCCCAGGTTCCTGCTGGAGGAACACCTTCATCATTCCAGAGTTACGGTTGGAACTACGCCCCCAACTCTCTGCGCGCCTATACATCAGGGGCCCGTATTGGCTCCGTTGTGCGCGCCATAAGTTCGGCACGGACTTCCCACGATGGCCATTTTTGCCACGTGGGCCTCGCCGAGCTTCTCTCCGGGTCGACGCGACCACCTGTCGGCCTACACCCCTGGCATCCAGCGTGGCACCTCGCTGCGGTCATCGCCACGCCAGCTATCAGGGCAGTAACGTGCACCTCACAAGTGAAACGCAATAGGGTGCGCCATGAACCTACCCACACCCATAGTCGGTGACTTTATTTTATAAATTATATATTTTATGTTGACATGTTTCGTGGTCTTATTTTTATAACCTGCGCCACGCAAACCTTTTCTGTCACAATTTAGATGCTAAAAAATAATCACGATGCTGAGTTGTATTTAGAGTGGCTTTAAAAAAGATAACTTGTGGCTAAGATAGTATTATTTAGATGCTCGTTAATTGTGGCTGACTTAGTAATTTAGAAGGCAAGTTAGATTTTTAGATGCAAATAATGCTATTAAAAAGAAGCTGGTTTAATTAGCACCCATAGGTAAACCTCACAGCACACTGCTCACCGCACGCCGATCATAGCACACACACCGCTCACGTCTTCTCTCGTCTTAGCTAGCCTTTTTTTAGGGTTCCGTGGCCGAATTACAACAAGGACCCTTATAGATTCATCATGTCTGTCCTGCCGCCTGTCCATCCGTCTATCCGTCCGTCCGTATGTCACAGCCTCTTTATTCGGAAACTAGTAAGCTACACAGTTGAAAGTCAGTAAATAGATGTACTCTGTGAACTGCTTTACGATTTTTATCCGTATTATGATATAATTGAAACTTTTTTTTTTTTTTTTAACTCCTTCTCTTTAATGCAATCTATCCTGGGACATTCAGCAATAGGTAGATGATGGTTCCTTATCTTGCACGGTATGAAGCCACTGCCTCATCCGATCGACATTACAGCTTATTCATGCTGGTTGTTAGTAAGTCTTGAGGTGCCCTTCTTTTCAGTCTTGTGAAGGTTACAGGGTTTGACATTAGTTTAATTGCCAATTGGTTTGGGTGAACTTTTAATCTGGCGGAGTATGTGGTGATACTAGCTTTGATTTCTTCTTTGACAGTCTTTATCTTTAAATCCTTGTGAATTCTTTCGTTAGTGACATACCAGGGAGCATTTACTATCTATCGTATTGTTTTGGATTGAAACCTTTGAAGGATTTCAATGTTTGAGTTCGCTGCAGTTCCCCAAAGCTGGATACCATAGTACCATACGGGCTTGAGTATGCATTTGTAGAGAAGCAATTTGCTTTCCAGAGACATTGACTGGCCTGTTGGTCTAGTGGTTAGTGACCCTAACTGCTATGCCGGAGGTCGTGGGTTCGATTCCCACCCAGGACAAATGTTTGTGTGATGAGCACGATCATTTGTTCTGTGTCTGGGTGTAATTTATCTATAATATGTATGTATTTAGAAATATATAAGTATGTTTATCAGTTGTCTAGTACCCATAACACAAGCTCTGCTTAGCTTGGGACTAGATGGCGTTGTGTGATAGTTGTGGAATATTATTATATTATTATTATTTGGGACTTTTTGTTGAGCATCCAGTGTAGGCTGCGGAGTTTTTGTCCTAAGGCTTTGCGTTTAGTAAATATGTGGTGTCTCCACGTAAGGCGTCTGTCAAGATGTATTCCAAGGTATCGAGTGACCTCTGCTTGGGGTACTTCTATATCGTTTAAGGTCACAGGTGGGCAAGTTTCTTTGCGTGTAGTGAAAGTCACCTGGACTGATTTGGTTTCGTTAGCTTTTATCTTCCAGTCTTTAAGCCATTCAGAGATCAGCTTGAGGCTGTTTTGTAGTTTTGCAGAGGCCTCTCTCGGGCAGACATCAGTAGCCAATATGGCCGTATCATCGGCGAAAGTGCCTGTTAGGACATTTCTATCCAGCGGCAGGTCAGCAGTAAATAACAGGTACAGGTGGGACCCAGGACACTGCCCTGGGGTACTCCGGCCTGAATCACACGTAGATTTGTGACCTCATCTCCTTGCTTCACTAGGAAGTATCTTTTACTGAGGTAGGAGCGCAGAAACAGGTAGAAATTTGTTGGGAGAGACGTTTTTATTTTGGCCAGTAGACCCTGGTGCCATACACGATCAAAAGCCTGCGAAATGTCCAGAAATATTGCAGAGCAGTACTCTTTGTTTTCGAATGAGGTGTTGATTTTTCCACCAGTCTGTGTACCTACCTGTTCTATAGTACCGTGGCCCTTTCTGAATCCAAATTGGTGTTCAGGAATAAGGTTTCTTTCCACTAGGATCGGCATGAGTCGCTTAAGAAATAGTGTTTCCAGCAGATTCGAAGCAATAGGTAATAGGCTGATAGGACGATAAGATTTGACGTCATTTTCAGACTTGCCAGGCTTTAAGATCATGATGATCTGCGCGACCTTCCACTGTTTGGGGACATAGGTTCGCTGCAGTATAGCGTTAAAAAGGTACGTGAGAAATGTTATAGCGATTTCCGGTAACTGCTTTAAAACGGTCGCGGTTATTAGGTCGTAACCTGGAGCCTTGTGGTTTCTCAATTTATTGATAGCATATTTAACTTCGCTAGAAGAACATTTTCTCAGTGGTGAACCTAGTTGGAGAACAGATGATAGTGTGTCATTGACAGAGTTCAGTTTACTTGAGCCTTCGTCAGAGTGGGGAGTAAAGACACTTTCAAGATGGTTAGCAAAAACTTCAGCCTTTTCGGCATCACTGTTGGCCCATGTACCATCAAGCCTTCTGATTGGAGGTTGGTGCAGTTGAGGTCTTTTAAGCTTTTGTGTGGCTTTCCATAGAGAGTAGTTAGAGCTTGCAGTTCCATCTAGTTTTTCCAGGTGTCTCTGTACTCCTGCATTTCTAGTTTCTTCCAGAGCCTGTCTTAGCTTTTTTATGTGTGCATTCAGTTTTTTCTTGACGCTGGGATACCTATTTACTTGCCAGCTCCTTCTAAGTTCACGTTTCTCAGCAAGCAGCTCTTGGACCGAAGCAGGGCAGTCGGTTCCGCTTTTACCACTTCTGTTCATTGGGGTAGCTTCCCATGCACTTTTTTGTATAATGTTATTAAAGTGTTCCACACCTTCTTCAATCTCCTGGTCACTTGAAAATGGTAAGTTTAAGTTAATTTTTCCAGCCACAAGGCGTTTGAACTTATCCCAGTCTGTTTTGTGGTTGCAGAGTTGGCACGGTGGCGAGATCTGTGTAATATTTGAATTTAGGTGCAAAAACACTGGGGAGTGGTCAGACGATAGTTCCAAGCTAGTTTTACACTCAAGGTTATGTATATTTACGCTTTTTGTGATGAAGAAATCTATCAAGTCAGGGGTCTTATTTCTGTCCGTGGGCCAGTAAGTTGGTTCACCAGAAGATATTGGTCTGAGGTTGAGAGAGTCCACTGCCAGGTACATTTGGCGTCCTTTAGTAGATGTAGTTCGGGAACCCCAAAAGGTGTGCTTGGCATTATAGTCTCCGCCTGCGATAAACTTAGCTCCAAATGTAGAAAATAGTTTCACATAGTCCTCCTTATTGGGTCTGTGTTTGGGAGGGCTGTAGATGGCAGAAACTACAAGAGGGCTTTGGTGGTCTTCAATCACAAGAATTGTTGCTTGAAACATAGCTGTGCAGATTGGCTGCATTTCATAGTGCTTGATGTTTGTCCTGATCAACACAGCACTTCCACCGTGCGCGGTTCCATCTGGATGCATTGATTGGTAAAACTTGTAGTTGGCTATGTCAAAGTGGTTTTTAATGGTAAAGTGAGTTTCAGAAATGAGTAATATATCAACGTTATGTAAGTCAAGAAAAGCTTTCACCTCTAGGGTGTGTTGTGACAGCCCATTGGCATTCCATAGAACAATTGTTAATTGTTTGAATGTTGCTGATTGGACATCATCTGAAGTAGTAGGTTCGTCATGGCACTTAGTTGCTGCATGATTTGTTGCATCATTACGAGCATTTCTTGCAGTTCAACTGGATGGGAAATATTGTGTGTCTGGCTTGGTTCTTTTTGTATTGGTTGAGGCTCAGCAAAACCAGCTGCGACTTTAGCGTAGGTGGGTACAGTATTCGTTTTTGTATGGTATGTCATTTTGGGTTCAGCTGTTACCTGTTTGACAGTAGGCATTTTATCGGTTATCGGCTGAGTTACTTTTTCAGATAATGTTTTCTTTCTTAGTGATGGGAATTTAGATTTTTGCAGGTCTTTGTAGACCTGGCAGCCTTTGTAATTGGCAGGATGATTTCCTTCACATAAGACACATTTTACGCTGTCTAGTCTCCCTTTTACTGGGCATTCTGCCGAGGGGTGGTTTTGCGCACATTTAATACACTTAGGCCGTCGGCGACAGTACCTTTTTGTATGGCCGTATTCTTGGCAGTTCGCACATTGTGGGATTTCACGTTTGGGTCGTGGTTCCTCAAAAACGACACAACAGTGAAGCAGGTCCTTTATGTTATAGATGTCCTTATTGTTGTTGTTCACCTGCAATTCAATGACAAATATTGGCAAGGGCCGTTTGGTCATTCTGTCCTTGATGTTCCAGATGTTTGTAGTAGTGTGTCCTCGCTCTGCTAGTGCTTCTTTGATATCATCAGTGCAAGTTGACGGGTGAATTTTCTTAAGAATTACTTTGTAACTTCTTTCTTGCTTAGGCTTGTAAGTATAAAATTCAGTTTCTTTAACCTCTAGTTATTTAACAATGTTGGTATAAGCTTCGGATATTGTTGGTTGAATTTTAACGCGATCGTTTCGTAAAACTTTGACATTATAGTTGTCTTGTGCATGTTCGTCAAGTAACTTGATCAGTGGTTTAATATTGCCTACTTTATCAATGAATATTGGAGGTGGTCTGGGTGTTTTTTGATAATTAGGTTGATTTTCACTAGGACTCTCATCTTTTTCTTCCTCTAGTCCTGTGAAGCTGTTTGTTAGATCGATAGGTTGGCTGCTGAGCCAGTATGAATCTAGTTTAGATTGTTTATTTTGGTTTTCCTTATTTTCCGGACTGGCAAGGGGACGTTTTTTGTTGGATACTGTGGTCCATTGCTGGTTATTGCTGTTATCTACAATTTGTGAGTTATTTCCAGTATTCAATTCTTCATCAGGAAGGGTACGCGGGCGCGTGATGAATAGCCGTTTGTGAAGGGCTTGCTGAACCATTGGTTTATCTTTTTGTGCCATTTTGTTTCACTCGAGTAACATTTTCACTACATTGATAATATGATATTGCTGACAGGTTGTAAATTTTGTAAGCCTAAAGCGAACAAGCCCGAAATGCTCGAGATGTTTATATCGCACAAAGTGGATCTGGAACGCAGCGTTGACTTTTTTGAGGTTGGCACTACTGAGTTTTGTTGATGGCCGATAGATTTTATTTTAGGTTATAACCGGTACCGCACTGTTATAACTGGTATTTTCTAATGTTCACAAGCACTTTCCAATAAATCAAATATCACTAGGGTGAGTCCACGACACTGGTTTTCAGGTTTAACGACATTTTAAAACACAGTTTATGGATTTGACAGATATTTAGAATAAATAAAGTTGGAGCACTTTTCGAAGGTGTAACTTAGGTGACAGCCGGAAACGGAAAAACAATTTTTATCAAACCTATTTGACTGTGTTGGTTTGATTACAACGAGGTTCCTAAAACAATTTTTCTCAAAGTCTATAGTTTGAAGAATAGACACTTCCAAAGTGGTATAACTTTTAAACTAAGAGAGTGAATAATCTAAAAAAGTTAAACCTATGCTGTAGATCGCAATGAAACTTAAAATTGGTTTATAATTATCCATACTTCCATACTTATATTTTTATACTTATATAGGTACTTATTACTTATATACTTATTACTTATATCCATACTTATAATATTATAAATGCGAAAGTAACTCTGTCTGTCTGTCTGTTACTCTTTCACGCCTAAACGGCTGAACGGATTTTGATGAAATTTGGTACAGACATAGTTTGGAACTTGAGAAAGGACATAGGATAGTTTTTTTTCGGAAGTCACTATTCCACGCGAACGAAGTCGCGGGCAAAAGCTAGTAGTAAATAGTTTTTGAGATATAGCACATCTAAAAAACCGCAAATATAACTTTGTCATTCATACAAACACTGTGAAAAACAAACTTATCACAAAATATGTTTTTTTTGTTGTCACATAAACAAGAAATACTACAAATTAAAAGGGGTTTTCCAACTACGAGGGTACGGAACCCTTCATGTGCAAGTCCGACTGTACTTGGCCAGTTTTATTTTTTGGAGCGTCGGAAATCATCAAATGATTCCTCCCGCCTTAAAGTGTCAGTCTTCTACTAAATAAAAACCACCCATGTTACTTCTTATCCCTTTTATGTCCGGGGCCGCGGTATCTCTTTCGAACACCATTCAGCCCCTGCAGGGTCTTAGACTCTTAGCTAGCCTAAACAAATACGAGACTTCTCTTGAAAACAATCAGTTGTTTCTATAGTTGTTGTCAATTAAGATCGCAATAGCGGTCATTGCCCTTTCCCTAATACCTATCTCTTGGTACGAACCAAAAAAAGAAACCATGTACCTATCGTTATTCGTTGAAAAAAATGTTAAAGATCACGGTAGATGACGATTCAAGACATGAATAGGCTTTTTTTTTTTCTCTTTATTTCTTTTGGGGTTTTCGTCTTAACAGATATGCCAACCCCATCGTGCCTTTTACTATTATTACTTAAATCTACTACTTAGTTATACAAATATGGAATCTTATGGTAAAGACAGTAGTCACGTATGAAGGATAGTTATTAAACGACATAACTTTTTGGCACTTTCTGACGTTGGTTGGGATAAAATTGATTGAATTAATTAAATTGAATGATTAAATTGAATGAATAGGCTTATTTTTGGATTTCAAAGTTAAGAACTGTATTAATTGTAGGTGGGTCAATGACCGCCATTGCGATCTTCTGGCAGCAACTAATAGGTACTTAGTCGTTTTTAACACGGATTTTGAATCAGTTCCACGTTTATAAATTTTGAAATAACATGGACAAGAACATATTAATTAACAAAAACCGGCCAAGAGCGTGTCGGGCCACGCTCAGTGTAGGGTTCCATAGTAATAATTCATTTTTTGTTTGAAAAATTATACGTTCAGGATAATAAAATATTATTATGTAAACGAAGTTAAAAAAATGCTTGCATAGCTAAGTTTGTAGTATATACGATTATACTACAAACTTAGTTCAGAAATTATTTTGTACAACTTTTTGTCTTTTTTGTACAAAAACTGTTTCCATCCAAGTTCAAAATGATTTTTCTAGGAAGTCCTTATAAAGTTCTACTTTTCAGATTTTTTTTCATATTTTCTAAACTTATGTTTCAAAAGTTAGAGGGGGGGGACACATTGTTTTTTACTTTTGGAGCGATTATTTCCGAAATTATTGACATTATCAAAAAATGATTTTAGTCAACCCCTATTCATTTTTAAACGGTTTTATTTAGCTCACCCCGTTTGTTTTTTTCTTGGATCAAATTTAGTAATTCAAATTTCACCCACTTCCAGTCAACCGATTAATCTGAAATTTTGTATACACTTTGGATTTTGGTGACAATTATGTTTATTCATTATCATTATAAATTCAAGATGGCCGCCGCTACAAAATGGCGGATAATTTATGTTTTATTAATCCCATCAATATGGGTATCAAATGAAAGGGCTCAACAAGCAGAATACAATATACTATAAAAAATTGAAATCCAAGATGGCGGCCGCTACAAAATGGCGGATAATTTATTTATGTTTTATTAATCCCATCAATATGGGTACTTATCAAATGAAAGGGCTCAACAAGCAGAATACAATATACTATAAAAAATTGAAATCCAAGATGGCGGCCGCTACAAAATGGCGGATAACGTAGGTTTTATCAATCCCATCAATATGGGTATCAAATGAAAGGGCTCAACAAGCAGAATACAATATACTATAAAAAATTGAAATACAAGATGGCGGCCGCTACAAAATGGCGGATAACGTAGGTTTTATCGATCCCATCAATATGGGTATCAAATGAAAGTGCTCAACCAGTATAATACAATATACTATATAAAATTAAAATCCAAGATGGCGGCCCCTTTAAACAGAATGCGAAATAAAAACTAAAAACTAGAAAATAAAAAAATAGGTAAAAAAACTTTTTAAGTTAAACGGTTTTATGTTAAACATACATTGCAATGTTTAAGATAAATGTACTAAAAACCAAAAAATAATAAAATAGAAAACCGTGGGGCACGTCAATTGTCTACAATCGTTGATTAAAATCATATTAATAATAATTAAGTCGATAATTTGTACCTAGACAATTGACGTGCCCCACGGTTTTCTATTTTATTATTTTTTGGTTTTTAGTACATTTATCTTAAACATTGCAATGTATGTTTAACATAAAACCGTTTAACTTAAAAAGTTTTTTTACCTATTTTTTTTAAATACCTTTACAACAATATATCACACGTTAGGGTTGAAATTAAAAACAAAACCACTTCCAACTTTACATAGGGGGCTACCCTAATAAAACATTTATTTCCAATTTTTATTTTACCACTTTGTCGGCGTGATTGATACACATATTGGTATCAAATTTCAGCTTTCTAGTGCTAACGGTCACGAGGACGAACGGACAGACAGACATGGCGAAACTATAAGGGTTCTTTGACTACGGAACCCTAAAAAATTAATCATTTAATAATAGCGTCAGTATTTTGTTTTTGTTACCATGCTTTAAAAGTAACAGTTGTCTCGAAGAGTTCATTGCATTCATAACATGACGCGAGATCAGTCCTATTCACGTTTGAAACACAATATAAATTTAATGTGTTTGAAACGCGTCGTACACACAGAGACAGACTCTTTTGTTGTACTTACGTCCATTGAATATGACTTAGGTACCTACCTTTCCAATAACTATACTCAACGCTTTTCTATTCAAAAACAAAACTATAGAGTAGACCCCTTTGATTTAAGTGCAAAAGCTAAAAGAATACCTTCAGACACCGTTGTATTAAAGACTAGCGTCGATTTTCGATAAATATCAACACCTACCTAGCTGACTAGGGAAAGGGGGGATCCCCCCATTTTTAATCTAAGATAAAGGGTACATTGAGTGCTTAACCATCGTGTCTGGCTAAAACAATGTTGTATTTACACTTCATTAGCACCTTAACGTTAAAGTCATAAAGTCGATTTCAAATAACTTGTGTGCGTTTAGTAACTTTGTATCGCGATACTTGAAGACAATTTAAGTTGTACAGTTGGGAAAGCTTTAAGTTGTTGTAGATAAGGTAGAGTTTCGAATGATTGAAGTGTAGTTTTTAGTTTGGTTTTTTCCGTATCTGTAGATAGTAGACTTGACAATAGGGCCTCTTGTTTCACCGGTCGGTGAACGCACAGGTGGCGTTTTTAGTGCTTAAGAGATAGCGATTTATCGTGCGTACAAAAATATTTAGAACTAGCTTTTCCCCGTGACTTCGCCCGCGTTAAAATGATGAGTTTCCATACAAATTTTCATCCCCTATTTAACTCCCTTAGGGGTTGAATTAAAAAAAAAATCCTACTATATTCCTAGTCTACATTATAAAGCAAACCACTGTGCATCATCTCGGCTTTCAAGGTTCAAGGATCCAAGGGTTTGGGCTGGGCGTTGATGAGTCAGTCAGTCAGAACATTTCTCTTTATTTACATGATGATGCACTAACTGCGTACATTTACAATAATGCGACATTTGACCTAACTCGCTTCAGCCTTCAAACAGAAAAAAACCATACTGCCTCTTTTTTTATTTGTGGCTAACCCGCCACACTATTCCCAAACCACTGTAACTTCGTAAAGTCAGAATCAACAGTGGCGACCATCAGAAAAGCGCCTACAATGAAGCCTAGAAGTCCTTAGAAAACAATTACTGTCTTGGATCCCACAACGAAATTAATCAGAAAAGTATAGCGGAGGAGTAGGTAAGAAAAACTCTTCCTTCCCTGCTTTTATTTCTTTTTTTTTTACTTTACTTCCTCATCCAGACATTCCCCGCTGTTCTCTCCTACTATACCCAGACCCTATACATCTGCCTGTCCCCCTCTTCATTGACAATAGATTATCTTCGAGCCGGACACTTCATTATACTGTATTATATTCACCAACTATGCGATGTACAAAATGGTTGCGTTCAATGTACTGCTGGGCTGGTAGATTCACAAAGAGTTTACCTAGGACAAAAGGTAGCACAGGTAGGAAATTTGGTATCACAGATAAAATATTTTTAGGAACCAGAAGCGGAGAAGTTTAAAAAAAAACAATCAGATACACAACTGAAATCATACAACTGTTTATTATAATTAAGGAACAAAATAACAACCTCTAAAAACTAACCGTAGCTACCACAGATCACAACTTAAGCAATTAGCACATAATTCATAATAAAATAACAAGTAGGTACACAAAAATAGAAAGATATAAGTCTCACAGCCCTTGAACGATGCTTCCGCCACGAACGACACCCGTCAAATGAGAGTAGTGATGGCGCGCGCGCCGCTTTTATAGGATATTGAAAGTTGTCAATTCTTCGCTCCTAACACGGCCTCTCCTGATGGCAAGTCGCCCTCGACTTGAACTTCTTGGGATGCGCCTGCAGTGCGGTGATGCTGGTGTGCCTGCACTGCTCCTATTTCGGCATCGAGGCTTGGCATGGATAGTCCTAATGGCACAGGTACTATCTCGTTGCCTTCGGAATGGTCTGGGTCACTCTCAAGCTCAACCTCGTCCGTATCGTCATCTGAAAAGGTTTACGATGGTTATTCATACAAGCAACGTGCGTGTACTTATCGCTTAAAAATGTCAAAGGTAAGAATATTTTGACAATCGATATAAGATGGTCAGCGTCCCAACCGTCCTATATCATTGCCTCATACTTTACCACAGCGACTAACGCTAAATGGGTGACAAACACCAACGTCGGGCGACGAACGCCTTTGCGGAGGAGCATGTCCCAAAGTTAAGCGACACACGCTTTTGGGGAACACACCCGCATGTTGGGCGACTAACGCCATTGAGGGGAACATATCCCATTGTTGGGCGACTAACGCCATTGAGGGGGAACACATCTCGTTGTTGGGCGACTAACGCCTCTGGGAACACATCCCGTTGTTGGGCGACTAACGCCTCTGGGAACACATCCCGTTGTTGGGCGACTAACGCCTCTGGGAACACATCCCGTTGTTGGGCGACTAACGCCTCTGGGAACACACCCTATCTATTTCTGAAACCAAAAATAGTTAATGAATCGTACTCACTTTCGAAAAAAATTGTACAACTCTCTGGGCACCATTCTCCTTTCCACGGTACCATGTATTGGGAGGCGGCTTGAGTAGTTTTTCCACCGCTTCCACTAAGCAGTTTAAGTTCATATCGACCGTTTGGTAGAACTTTGGTTACCCTATATGGTCCTCGCATCCCAGGGTCTAATTTACCCGTTGATTGCGAATACTTTATAACGAAAGCAAGGTCGTCCAACTCGTATTCACGTGGCGGGCGTCTAGACCGGTTGGCTGACGCGTCTTGTTGATCTTGATTTCTCTTCAGCAGTTCGCTAACGCGACTCCGACAGATCTCCCGCAGAGCTTCTCTGTTGGTATCTGCAGTGCCTGTGGCTAGATCACGGACCAGCGATCGTATGGCTGGAGTAGAGGCGTCGGTGCCAATCATTAGATTTATGGCTGAGGTTTGAGTTGTTTTCTGCTTACTGATGTTTAATACCAGTTGAAGTTTCCCCAGCGTAGTTGACCAGGAGGCGTTCTTGTGTCCTACTTCGATACGAAGCATGTTTAGCACAGTTCTTATGTAGCGCTCGACTTGACCATTCGAACCGTGCATTTCAGGAGTGATGTAGTGCAGGTCGGCACCAAGTTCAGATATCCACTGAACGAAATCGGTAGACTCAAACATCCTACCCCTGTCAGTAACTAGCAGTTTGGGAACGCCAAATAGAGAAACGGCCTGAGACATTACACGTTTAAGCTCACTGGTATCTTGACGGTAAATAGGGTACAAAAGACAAAACTTCGTAAAGGCGTCAACTAGTATCAGGATAAACTTGTAACCTTCTGACTCTGGTAATGGTCCCAGGGTGTCGACATGAACGGTATCAAAGGGTGTGTTGGGTTTTGGCCAGGATGAAATATTCTGCAGTGGGGCCCGAGGCACTCGCTTTTTAGAAATACATGTTAGACAATGTGAAACATACTTAGACACAAACTGGCGGAGACCGGGGAACCAAAAATGTTTTAGAATAAGGTGTAGAGTTTTATCAGTACCAATATGCTCATGTTCATCGTGAAAGATTCGTAGGAGACTGAGTCGATGGCCCTTGGGTATAAAACAAAGGAGACGCGCTTCCTCACCAACTGGCGTGTATTTATAATACAGAAGGTCATTTTTCAAGACGTAGCGACTGGGATCGAGCTGTCCCTCCGAGAGTTTTTGAATTAGGTCTCTCGTTTCATGATCCGCATTTTGTGCTATTTGTGCCCAATTACGGGGTTTCGTTATTTGATTAACGGAGACTACTGGGTTTCGACTGAGATAGTCGGCATGCGGCAGCATGACTCCTTTTCTATACTCGATAGAAAAGTGGAAGTCCTGGAGGTAAATCCACCATCGAGCGACGCGAGGGAGCAGATCCTTTTTGCGTTCTGTAGATTTGAGAGCGTTGCAGTCTGTGACGACCTTGAATTGCAAGCCTACCAAATAGTGGCGGAAATGCTGCGAAGCCTTCACGACCGCTAGCGTCTCCAACTCATAGCTGTGGTATTTGCTTTCTGCTCCCTGCGTAACCTTACTGAAGTATGCCACCACATGCTTTCCACCATCAGTGTCCGTCTGTAGAAGTACCGCCCCGTAACCGGCAGAGCTTGCGTCTGTGTGAACCTCGGTGTGGAGTTCAGGATTGAATATGGTAAGGACAGGCTCGCTAGTCAAGCACTGTATTAAATCTTGGCGGGCCTGTTCCTGTTCCTGACCCCAATGAAACTCTACTCCCTTTCGAGTTAGATGGGCAATGCACGCGGTCTTAGTCGCATAGTTTTTAATGTACTTGCGGAAATATCCCGCAAGTCCTAATAATTGTCGAACCTGCCGGACATTTTTGGGAATTGGTGAGTTTTTTAAGGCCGCTATCTTACGTGGGCTCGGTCGTACCTGACCAAAGCTTATTATCCTACCTAAATATTCGACTTCAGTAGTCAAGAAAGAACATTTCTTCAGATTTATTGAAAAGCCTGATTTGGTGAGTGTTTGCAGGACTCTTCGGAGCAAGGCAATACCGTCCTCTATTGTGTTACTTAATAAGAGGACGTCGTCGATATACACCAGAACGTTTCCGGCGTCGATGAATTCGCGAAGGGTTTGGTTGATAATCCGTTGGTAAACGATCGGGGAGTTCGTCAAACCATAAGGGACTTTCAGATACTCGTAGTGCCCCTCTGGGGTGACGAATCCCGTCACGTGAACGGAGGCCTCTTTGATTCTTATCTGGTGGAAACCAGTGGCCATGTCTAAACTGGTGAAGAAAGTGTAACGACCCAACCGATCAATGTGGTCGTCTATCAGGGGCAGGGGATATCTTTCTTTTTCGGTGATACGGTTAAGTGCCCTGTAATCGACGCACATTCGATCGGTTCCGTCTTTTTTCTTCACCAGTATTATGGGGCTAGCGTACTCTGATCGTGACTCTCTGATGATGCCTTTGTCCAGTAAATCTTTGATTATTTCGCGTACTTTGAGTTTTTCGTTATAAGACAGTTTGTACGGCCGGTATACTATGGGGGAGGTGCTAGTTAACTTGATTTCCATTTCACCCGTTGTGACTGTACTTGTCGCGGTTCCAGAGATGAGAAAGTCCGAAAATTTATTAATCACAGACATCAAAGAGTCACGCAGAGTGCCTTGTAGTGGGGTGCTAACTAAGGTTTCGCCAAGACTTTGGACTTCGTTAACATGAACATAAGTATCATTGGTTCGGGTGATGTACTGTTTGTCTTTAGTGCGTACATACGTGACGCCATCGCAGTTCAGAACGTCCGTTCCAATAATGATGGAAGTGTTAATGCACGACTTTGGTACTACAACTAGATCAGTCTCTATAGAAATGTCGCTAAGCTCAACCGTTGCCGTTATGAACGACGAAGCTATTATTTCCCGCTCGCTTATCCCCTTGAGAATGCAGTGAGTTGGTTTAATTTGGCAAGAAAGGTGCTTCAAAACATCGGAAGAAATCAGCGATACGTTTTGGGCTCCGCTATCTATGAGTGCGTCCATGGGTATGCCTTGAACAACAGCTGTTACAATGTCCGTTTTATTATCGGCGTTGCCTGTACACAAATTAACGCTTCGCTGATTTCTGGATTCTGACCGGTTCTTGGCGAAGCACTTTTCTTCTGTATGCCCCTTTTTCTTACAAAATGAACACTGCAATTCGGACTTGGTAGCAGCAGTGGTATCATTGACTGAACTCTGTGTCCCGGATTTCGCGGTAGACTTATCAACAGGTTCCCTACGGGGCCTTTTGGTACAATTTCGGCCTAAATGTCCGCGCTGATTACATGCGTAGCACTTGGGTCCATGGTTGGAGGATAAGTTCGAGGACGCGTGTTTGCTAGTCGAACTACCGCGAGAATCAGGTTTAGTGCGATTCGGTTTTACGTAAATCGAAAGGAAGGAGACTATGTCTTTGGTCGCCAGGTTCGCGTTTGCCGCGGCTGCCCTAATTTGTGGGTTATCGATACCACGTATAACTATCAGAGTTCGCAATTCATCGGTGAGACCCTTAACTATCCTTAAACGCAGCAGAGTACGCCGGGCGTACTCAGCATACGTTGTGAATTTGTCGGATGTCGTGTTCATGGTTTCGAATAATATATTGGCATAGTCTAGTTTCCGAGGGCAAAGTGGTTTGAATTCGAGCTTAAAGTTTGACCAAGTTCGATCGTTGGTGACCCATTCGCTTAGCCAAACTTTAGCGTCACCTTTAAGGCAGGAAGCTACTCGTGACAAACATTCGTAGTCGCTCCAACCGTTCGCGATTACTGCACGATCCACTTCATCACACCATAGATAATTAGCCCTCGGAATTGTTTTCACGAACTCGCTGCGGAACATCGCTCAAGTCTGTGGGACTACTAGAATTCAAAGTGGCCTTAAGGGCCGGGTCCTGAACGTTTGCTCCAGTGTGTGAATTTTCCAAATTATTAGGTGTGGATATCGCATTCGCACCAGTATGCTCGATAGCACTAAGTCTTGTCATGATATTGCTGAGGGTATCTTGTAACGAGTTATTAGTACGAGGCGTTACCGACGGGCACCCTACACGCGGCGGTGTCAATGTTGATCGAGATCTAGAACGGCGGTGGTCACGAACATCGCGACGGCGAATATACGAACCATCCTTGGAGCCACTACGTTCCCGACGGCGGCTCTGCCGTGATCTATGACGCGACCTATTTACTGTTTCACTACTAGTGGACTCGTCTCGTGAAACACGTTGAGATCGGTCTCGTGAACGACGGCGTTCGCGATTTTTAGGCATATTTAGCACAAAAGTTCGATCGTTAACCACACGCACGTAAAATATCAACAGTGACAAAGAAAAAACAAAAGTAAAAAAAAAGAATTAATAGCGGGTAGAAAGGTATTTTGTTATTTTGTTCCTTGTATGTTTTTATAGGTAATTTCGTGGGCAATTTAAGCGTTCTGATCCCACTTCTGATTTTAGGAACCAGAAGCGGAGAAGTTTAAAAAAAAACAATCAGATACACAACTGAAATCATACAACTGTTTATTATAATTAAGGAACAAAATAACAACCTCTAAAAACTAACCGTAGCTACCACAGATCACAACTTAAGCAATTAGCACATAATTCATAATAAAATAACAAGTAGGTACACAAAAATAGAAAGATATAAGTCTCACAGCCCTTGAACGATGCTTCCGCCACGAACGACACCCGTCAAATGAGAGTAGTGATGGCGCGCGCGCCGCTTTTATAGGATATTGAAAGTTGTCAATTCTTCGCTCCTAACAATATATTATTTTACTTTATTGTTGACCGAAAATCAAAGACATTATCAGAGGAATTGAGAGGAAGGGAGGAGCTCGTGGCTTAATAATAACCGGTCGGATAAATTTTTACAGTAAGCCGTGCTTGCCTAGTTTAGTCTGTAGATGGGTGACCAGGACCACCCATTTCATACCGAGTTTCTTTTATACCTCGTAAAACACGTTAAGCCGTTGGTCCTGGCTGTCTGGGGCCCAATTCTGTAAGTTAGAGTTAGGCAACACGCCATTGACACTCTATCGACACACTACAGACATTATATTATGCAATATGGAAAAGAGGTGTCGTTGTTCGATGGCTTCACAATGGGAGTTCGATAGCCAAACACGATAGACACAACTGTCAGATTTCACTTGAAATATATTTACAGACTACCCTAAAGTCCTACTATGGCGTTTCAATAATATAATAATAATATTCCACAACTATCACACAACGCCATCTAGTCCCAAGCTAAGCAGAGCTTGTGTTATGGGTACTAGACAACTGATAAACATACTTATATATTTCTAAATACATACATATTATAGATAAATTACACCCAGACACAGAACAAACGATCGTGCTCATCACACAAACATTTGTCCTGGGTGGGAATCGAACCCACGACCTCTGGCATAGCAGTTAGGGTCACTAACCACTAGACCAACAGGCCAGTCAATGTCACTACAGTGGCAAGTCAATGACCATAAATAATTTGTAGAATACCAAATGTCAATGACTATTCTATTGAGACACTGCTTACACACTATCGACACACTATTCACAAATAGATTATTTTATAGAATTGAGCCCCTGATCTTTGATAGCTAGTCGTTACAGGTAGTCAGTGGCCCAAAAGCCTATTTTCTTTTCTTTTGAAGGGTGGGAAATCATCAAATGACTCTTCCCGTTCTGGACAGAGCGAGTAGGCAGAGCAGTAGGGAGTGTCAGACTTCTACTGACTAAAAACTACCCATGTTCCTTCTTAGCTCTTGTGCCGAGGCCGCGGTATCTCTTTCGAACAACCCGCAGCCCCAAAGAGAAAGTCTTTAATGCCTCAGAAAGCACGTTAAGCCGTTAGCCCCGGCTGCCATCCGTAGATCTTTGATAGTTGTTACAGGAAATCAGTGGTCCGAAAATCTGACAATCAGTCTCACAAAGGGGTATCGTCTTACCCAGATAGGCAGTCGCTCCATGTAATAGTACATTGTTACCTTAGGGGTGAAAGGAACTTATTTAGTCCCCGAGACGGGGTTTGGCGCCTAAGCGCAGCGAGGGCGCTAATAGTTCGAGGGACTAAATAAGTCTTTAAGACGATGACAATAGCTATTGACTTCTGATGTTTCAGTATTTTTGGACACGCCCACAATTTTTCCGATACCCTAGCGCCATACTACCAAGTAAGAAACAAATAGTCCAGGATCCGCGGTCCATTTTTGCACTTGATTACTATCAAGCTAATTTTGATGAGACGGCGAGACGCCCAACAATTTCCTGCACGAAACTCTTGAATTCTCGATTGTGGTAAGTAATAGGGGTAGCAGGGATAAAATATGTTGGTTTGATGATTCTCAAAAGTGTAAAGTACAAACACTTTTGAGAATCATCAGCTGGGTTTTTTTTGTTAAATCTGATGATAATTATCTAAATTATTTGAAAAAATATTTGTCCTACAAAATGTATGGTTTGATCAAAGAGTCCCCTTCCTTCCTTCCAATATGTATCGATAACGAAGTCATTAAAAATGATTACTTACTAACTGGGTTTTGGGGATTGGATATTTTCTATTAAACCCACTCTTTACAAGTTGCCTACAAGATTCTAAAAATTATATTAAGTGTTTGGCACTTACTCCACGCACCATCAATACTCCTGTACATCATAAACAACAGGCTAATACACTTTCTGGAGCCACAAATTCCAGAAGAGCAAGCAGGTTTTGTTAAAGGCAAAGACACGCGGGAACAAATCCTGAACGTTCGCCAAATTATAGAGAAAAGTCGGGAATTTAACAGCCCTGTATTGATATGTTTCATAGATTATACCAAAGCATTTGATTGCGTGGAGTGGGGCAAGCTGTGGGGGGTTCTTAAAGACATGGGAACGCCTCAACATCTTATTGACATAGTCCGATGCCTCTACCTACACATCAACAACCGCTCTTTCGTCAAAATAGACACCGACTGTTCAAATGCGTTAGGCAGGGATGCATCCTCTCACCTCTGCTCTTCAATATGTACGAAGAGTAATATCATTCAAGACTCTTTAGGGCTGGGACAAGGGGTTTACTGTTGGTGGAAAGTGGATTTCCAATCTGAGGTACACTGATGACACCGTTCTCCTTGCTACAACATTTGGCAACATGAAAGAGATACGGCACAGATTGGAAGTGGAAAGTGGCAAAGTAAGGTTTGCAATAAATAGGCAGAAAACCAAGCTTATGGTGGTAGATCGTGCGGGAAACCTATCGGGCGCCTATAACATCTAAGGCATCTATACTGTGGACAGCTTCGATTAACTGGGCTCCAATATAAGTAATGAAGGTAGCTGCGTCACAGAAATAAAACGGCGGATAGCCATGGCTAAAGATGCTATATTACGCCCCCGGAACATCTGGGAAAAACGTGGTATAAGTTTTAAAACGAAGGCCCGTTTGGTCAGAGCACTAGTTTTCCTGATTTTCCTCCATAGAGTTAATAATAATAATATTTATTTATTTTCAGGCTACTTTGGCCCATAGATAAATACCTTACAGACTAACATACATACGATATAATTGACAGCTTGTGTTAGTAAACAAAACCTTAAAACTATATTAGTATCACTACAGTTGCACTACGTCACTGTGCGATCATGTGGCACTTGTCCGCGGAAGCGTCGAAACACCACCCCCTGCGGCCAAAAGTCCTCTTCCAAGACGAGGTGCAGGTAGCATGTCGGTACTCGCACCACAAACGCCTTAAAGTTGACGTTGCGGCGCGACTCGAGCAGCTGCACTCTCGCCACGTACTTGATCTTCTGGCGCACGTACTCCACGATGTCCTCCGTCGTAGTGGTGTAATGTAGACGGGAGAGGTACAAAGGAGTGTTCGGCTTTGCGGCACGAATATGCACATTGGGCTCCGATGGAGCCGTGCCGCAGCGGTTCTTGATGGTTCGCGCTGACGGCGCTTCCTCCTCAACACCGTCACGAAACCATCATCAGCCTGGATCGGTTCCTTTTCAGGCACAGGCTTCTCGGAAGGAGCATTTTTCCCCACAAGTTAAGACATGGACAATCCAAACAAGAGTAAGACAGAGGATAGACGCATTCGAAATGTGGTGTTTTAGGCGGATTCTCCGAATTCCATGGACGGCCAAACGCACAAATGTGTCTATCCTTTACCAACTCGATATCAAGACTCGATTGTCAACAGTTTGCCTACAGCGTATTTTGCCTTATTTCGGCCACATGATGCAAAGAGGAGATAGCAGCCTTGAAAAGCTGGTCATTGTTGGCAATACCGAAGGCAAGCGACCGCGAGGCCGGTCGCCATTTTACAAATTTGGAAGTGTCTGTCTTCCAAACGATTGGCTTTGAGAAAAAATTGTTTGTTGAACCTCAATGTCATTTTTAAAGACCTGTCTAATGTCTATAGACACCCCACACGTAGGTATAGGTTTGATGAAAAAAAAAATATAGTTTCAGTTCCATGTATGGGGGGCGACCCCCTAAATCCTTTTTTTTATTTTTGTATAAAAATCGTAAAGCGGTTCACAGAATACTTGTAGAGTTTCAACTGTGTAGTCTCAATAGTTTCCGAATGAAGTGGCTGTGACATACGGGTGGACAGACGGACAAACAGACATGACGAATATATAAGGGTTCCGTTTTTTGCCATTCGGCTACGGACCCCTAAAAAACAGCTGGTTTGTAGTAATTTTTGATGAGCTCGTTATCAATACATGTTGGATTTAGATAATGATCATCAGATAAAAATAAAATAGTTAGTAATAGATTTTTGAAAATCATCAAATAAATAATTATAATAATATATAATCAATATATATTTTATCCCTGCTGCCCCTATTACCTACCACAATCGAGAGTTTTCGTATAGGGTAATGTTGGCTCACGGAAAATTAGCTTGATAGTAATCAAGTGAAAAAATGTACCGTGGATCCTGGACTAACATTGTGACGCGGTCAATAATAATTTATAGATGAACGGATAGCTGTCAGTGGGGCGCAAAGTGACATACGTCCGTCTAGCACCGCGCCTAAGCGCTCACTGTCGGATTGCATACGTAAGAAAGAGAGCGCGATGACGCAACGCTCGAACTTCTTACAAACCATATAATGATTAATTATAAAATAATAATTTATTAAATAATCAAAAATTAAAAACAACCAAATTTTGTATTTAAATATGATACGTTATTGTTATAAATTTTACCAACGTACGTTCATCAGTAATACAGATATTTTTGTTGGAAGATCATTTTAAGAGGTTAGTTTACCATTTTTTTGTATCGAGAAAACTTTTCAAAATCGTGTTTTTGAAACAACGAAATTATCAAAAATATGTTCAAGATTAACATATATTTTTTCCGCCGTGTCAAACTGTATAGATTTGGCTAAAAAATTGTTCAATACAAGCCTATTTGGCTCTTGTCAGCGCCTTAACCCGAGGTAAACACTGTGCTTTTCATTACGAATACAAGGAAAGTTGATGGGAATAGGCTTGCCCCCAATTACCTAAATCGGTGAATAGACTTTGCTCCTAATTACATCGGTTGATGGCAATAGGCTTGCTCCTAATAAGATTAGTTGATGGCAATAGGCTTGATCCTAATTAGATTAGTTGATGGCAATAGGCTTGACCCTAATTACATCAGTTGATGGCAATAGGCTTGCTCCTAATTACATTGGTTGATGGAATAGGCTTGCTCCTAATTACCCAAATCGGTGGATGACAATAGGCTTGCTCCCAATTATATCGGTTGATGGCAATAGGCTTGCTCCTAATTAGCTTGGTTGATGGCAATAGGCTTGCACTTAATGACATCGGTTGATGGCAATAGGCTTGCTCCTAATTAGATCGGTTGATAGCAATAGGCTTGCCCCCAATTACATCAGTTGATGGCAATAGGCTAGCTCCTAATTACATCGGTCGATGGCAATAGGCTTGCTCCTAATTACATCGGTTGATGGCAATAGGCTTGCTCCTAATTACATTGTTTGATGGCAATAGGCTTGCCCCCAATTACATCAGTTGATGGCAATAGGGTTGCTCCTAATTACATTTGTTGATGGTAATAGGCTTGCTCCTAATCACATCGGTTGGTGGCAATAAAAGGCTTGCTCCTAATTACATTGGTTGATGGCAATAGGCTTGCTCCTAATAAGATTAGTTGATGGCAATAGGCTTGATCCTAATTAGATTAGTTGATAGCAATAGGCTTGACCCTAATTACATCAGTTGATGGCAATAGGCTTGCTCCTAATTACATTGGTTGATGGCAATAGGCTTGCTCCTAATTACCCAAATCGGTGGATGACAATAGGCTTGCTCCCAATTATATCGGTTGATGGCAATAGGCTTGCTCCTAATTAGCTTGGTTAATGGCAATAGGCTTGCACTTAATGACATCGGTTGATGTCAATAGGCTTGCTCCTAATTAGATTGGTTGATGGCAATAGGCTTTCCCCCAATTACATCAGTTGATGGCAATAGGCTAGCTCCTAATTACATCGGTCGATGGCAATAGGCTTGCTCCTAATTACATCGGTTGATGGCAATAGGTTTGCTCCTAATTACATTGTTTGATGGCAATAGGCTTGCCCCCAATTACATCGGTTGGTGGCAATAAAAGGCTTGCTCCTAATTACATTGGTTGATGGCAATAGGTTTGCTCCCAATTACAACAAATTATTTGACAGCTGTCAGTAGAAAGCGATTCTCCCTAGGGCTGAAAAGTAGTACTTTCAACCCGCTCCGCAGACATGTTCTGACCTACAGTAGGTGGCCAAATTATTAGGGACAGTGCTTGATTTTATGGAGTTTATAGTTTATTAAGTATATTTGAAAAACTATGTTGAATTTAAAGGGTTATTTTATCTGATATAGCTACTGCTACTATTATTGTTTTTGCCAAGTGGCAACATAGTGAATCCGTGCATCATTTGTCAATTTTGGGACGTTTCTTCTAATTCGGTCATTGTCTGATAAAAAGCGCGGTTCGCAGTATATATTTTTGAATTTTCAAGAAACTGTTTTTCATTTTATTTAACCGACTTTTTTTGTCTAAAATAATCAAAAGGTAAGTAATACCCAGTAGTAAAATAGTTTTGCTATGTTTTGTCTATGAATTTACATTTTATTAATAGTTAAACACAATATCCTCAAATTTCCTTTTTTTAGGATAGACAAGGCTTTGGACACCTCTCCAAGAAAATGTAGAGAGATACTAACATTGTTACTGCACTCCACTCATTCCCAGAGAGCCATAGCTGCTATGGCTGAGGTTTCAAAATCTGTCGTAAATCGAATAAAAATTAAAATTGACAATAAAAAGCCTCTTGAGGCAATTCGGGTTGGCAAATGTGGCAGAAAAAGAATTACCACACTTCGTACCGATCGAAGAGTTAGGAGCATCTGCCTCGAAACTCATAAAAAGAGTGTTGCTCATTTGACCACGATGATGAACGACGAGGGTGTAAGGATTTCGGAAAGAACAATGCGTAGGCGGTTGGTCTACTAGAAGTTGATGGGACGGCGGCCTTCAAAAAAACCACGCCTAACCGACAGTATGAAAAAGAAACGACTCCAATTTATGGGCCAGACAACATCGAAATATGACTGTCGCAGGTTGGAGTCGAGGAAAAATAACTTGTTTTAATAATGCTATTAGTCAATAACTTTTCTACTATTTTCTACTATTCATTCTGTTAATTTACAGGTGTGCCTTTCTGACGAATCAACTTTTCAAATTTTGGTCGACAAAAGTTCTTTTGTATGACGACGCCCTGGTCAACGATTCCACACCGATTGCATCGTAGAGAGGGTTAAACATCCGGTTAGTGATACGGTTTGGTCTGTCATCTCAGCCAAAGGCATGGGGCGCCTATACAGCGTAAGAGGAACGATGAAGCAAGACCAATACAAGCGAGTATTAGAAACCCAGGTATTGCCGCAGGTCAATGAATGGTTCCCCGAGAATGTCGAATACATTTTTATGCATGACTCAGTACGCAGTCACAAAGCCAGAAGCGTTACTGCATTTTTGGCTGAAAGAATGACACTGTTTTGCCTTGGCCAGAGAATTCAACTGACATGAATCCCATTGAAAAAATGAAAACTCACCAAAAGGGGCCATTGCCAAAGAAGTGTCTACCACCGAAAGGCAACTTATAGAAACCCTCACCAGAGAATGGCATCATAATGCCCAACTAAAGGAAAATGCAAAACATTCTATTTAGAGCATGCCCCGACGCATAGAAGCTCTTATTTCAGCAAAGGGTGATACCACCCTTTGCTGAAATAAGAGCTTTACCAAATATATTTTTTTTTACCTGATTATTAATAAACAGTTTTGTATACATTTTGGATTTTTTGTGATCCCAATAGAACATAGATACTAATAAAAAATATATAAGAGACCTACAACCAATTATTTATTACACAAATCAACTTAAACTCGAAAATTCTAAAATCGTATTACTGTCCCTATTAATTTGGCCACCGATGGTACTTTCAGAGTATGAGTAGGTAATGAAAAATACTGATATTCAGCTGCTTTTAGTTAGACTGAAAGCCAAACCCAACATAGTTGGAAAAAGGCTACGCAGATGATTTACATAGTAATATTGTTTATTTACCTATAAAGCTTGCCTTACCTTAGATTAGGTATACTATAAAACGATAATAGGGGATCGGACAAAAAAAAAACTAATTAGTCCGTCAGATAGATTTTCAAAAAATATTGAACACCCATTTTACCTTTTTATTCCCATTAACAAAAAATTAAGACGATACAGTGCTTCAAAAACTCGTGAACTCCTCGAAAACGTTACATGTCAGTACATTTTTAACCCACAAGTGACGTCACGCCGATTTATATCTTCGTCAATTTTCATTAATTCGTTAAAACAAAAAATACGTATCCAATATTTTTCGATAATCTAACTGACGGACTAAACAGAATCATTTTTTTTTGACTCAGTCCGATCCCCTATTATATTTCCGTGTGTGAATTCAAATATTACCTAATAACCTGGGACAAAATGAAACATACAACATTTCAGCACATTTGTATTTAATTTTATTTCGCTCGGCCTCAAACATACTTGAATCATTTCATAAATGCATGCAGTGTTACTACACTATTACGGAAACGTTGAAATTAATTTATAAGCTAGTAACACTATGATGTTTATGTCATTAGGTATACGAGTTTCAACGTAATTTGTATTACGTACATACGAAGAGGACCCGATTTGTGTTGGAGCTATGAAGTGAGCGATTTTTACTGAAGAAACATTAAGGTCGATCGTTTGAAGGCACGTTTGCGTCTCTTTCTTACACTTTTTTTCTGACAGTAACAGGTATAACGCTTAGAAAAAGAATTCTTGATGAATTGCTTCAGTCGCTGGAAGCCACTCAAAATAGGTACCTATTGCCGATTTTGCTGATGGTCTGGCACTGTTACCCATATGATGTAAGTATTAAGGTTGAAAAGTGGTTGACCGTCGGTGAACTCTTCTTCTTCAACCTTTCGCCACCCAATGCTGAGTGTAGGTCTCTTCCAATGCACGCCATTCTTCCCGGTGTTGCGCCTTTCGCATCCAGTCCTTTCCGGCCACTCGAACAAGGTCATCGGTCCAACGCATCGGTTGTCTGCCTACATTTCTATGACCTACTCTAGGCCTCCACTCAAGCACCCGACTACCCCACCTGTTGTCCTGTCTACGGCATTTATGGCCCGCCCACTTCCACTTTCTGCTAGCGATCACACGGGCTATGTCGATCAATTTCGTTCTCTTCCGGATCTCTGTGTTCCTGATTTCCTGTGTCGGTGAACTTGGTAGTACTTATTCAGAAATTTAAAAAAAATTGTCCTTTCTTAATTGCTTTGATTCACAGGTAACTTTTTAAACCCGAAGAATTGACAAACTTAAGTGGTAGTAGGCAGGGTACATTGCTCGCAGAATGGATTGCCGATCGGGCTGAAAAGTTCTGGAGTGGCAACCGCGAACCAGAAGACGTTACGTTGCTTGGAAGGCCTCCCACTAGATAGAATCATGACCTGGTGAAGGTTGCGAGGATACGCTGAATGCGAGAGGCATGGGACCCAGTTAATGTGGCGTCAATCGGGGGACGCCAATGTCCAGCTTTGGACGTCTTTCGGCCAAAATGATGATGATGATGACAGGTAACTTTAAATTCTCGCACTGGTATTTTGAAGACAACCAACCCAAAATGATTAAGCCCACTATTACATTTCCCAAGCCCGCTGAATCTAAGGCCCAACTATTATTGCCATGTTGGTGGAAATGAGGGGAAATGAATTTTATCATAATCTTTGTAAGAAGATGAAGAATTAATGAACGTTGAGACAGGCAAATTACTTTACTTTAATATTATTTAAAAAAATATATCCCTCCCTGGAATACCCTTGAGGGAATTTATTTGCTGATTTAAGTAAGTATACCTGAGTAGATTTGCTCTTGCTTGTTTTTTCGCGGATACTTTTTGATCGGGCGAATGTTTTTTTTTTTGAATTTTTTTTTTCGTCAAAGAGTGGCTCATTTTTTTTTTAAATAATTCTAAGTGAAATTAAGACGCAGTTAACGGGGGAACCGTAAAAACGACCTGTTTTTCGTCGCAGAGTTAGCCGTATTGCTACTTATTACAATTCCAAAAAAAATACAGTGTATAGTCAAATGTATAGGTAAAAGACTTATGCAAAAATATTTTCTAAAAGTAATCAAGAACCTCGAAAAAAAAATCACAAAATCACAAAAAAATCACACGAAAAAACTTTTTCGTCTCGAAATGCTCAATATTTTGAGTGACAACTGTTATTTATTTTTTTACTATCAGAAAGGAAATTTAACCAACTAAAGACATAATGTAAAAATATTTTAACATTACAGCGTATTTTTTTTTAATAAATTAAATCTGCGAACTATCGTTCATTTTGGCAGTCACGAGCATCAAACGCATCGCCATTTTCAACCTTATTTGTTTAGGCGATGAGTTAAACGCGCACTCAAGGTCGCGGGCAGCTAATGTCGCCTTAAGGCCTCAGCCTCGAATTTTGCGGGCAGCGGGGCGGCGGGAGTGCACCGCTTGTTGCCCGCCCGCCCCCGCGCCGCTGTTTTCGAGAACCGGTCCATTTGATTGTACGCATAAGATAATGCCACTCCCGCGCCGCCGCGCCGCCGCCGCCGCCCGCTGCCCGCAAAATTCGAGGCTGAGGCCTGAGGAGTACGATGGTGTCTTAATTTGTTAACAGTTTAATGAAACATACATTTTTTTTAATGTTAGTATTTATTTATTTTTTCTTCTGTATTGTGTAGTTAGTGCCTAACCTAGTGTCAGTGATTTTATGGCATCCATGGACCTCTGACTTGGCTTTACATGCTGTTCATAAATATCTTTCAACCATGCTGGTTTCCTTACGATGTTTTCCTTCACCGATACAAGTGATAAAATTATTTAAACTAGATGACGGCCTGAAAGTGTTATTAAGTTTTTCCATCAGGAATTTCTCTTTTACATGGGTGTTAAATTAAACATAACTAGCGCGCCACACTAGCCAGCCAAGCCACTGACAGCCCAGCCAATGACAGCCGAGCCACTGACAGCCCAGCCAATGACAGCCGAGCCAAGTCACCGCCATAACTACCCGACGCCTCCGGTTGGGATAAAGCTAATATAATGCCCTGCAAGATCCTTTTTCGGGGTCTTGTCGCACTCGATTATTCACAAATTTGAGACAACCATACAGAGTAACTTAATAATAGACACAAAATAAATAGATCGTTGAATGTGAAATGGTACAATGTAAATAATATGTTTATGGTTTGGCTGTCTTTAGACTGATGTAATAGTTGTAAGGGGAAGCTAGTCTGCCCGAATAAAGTTATAAATCAGTTCCTGTTTATTTTTTACCACTGTCGTTGGTCGTTACACTGGTGAAATGTGGGTGTACTCAAACCTCTGCTTAACATTTCGTGAATTACAGGCGTGATGTTATGTTATGAATGTTTATAATCTCCATTTATTTCACCCAAGGATACAATAATAATTAATTTAGGTACTGGGTAGTTGTTTTAACACCCACAGTTGAAAGAAAAGGGATAACCTATTTCGCCAACGAAAAACGTGACGATGAATATTTTATACTGTATAAAAGCCTTAATGAAACCCGAACTATATCTAAAAGCGATTATAAACTTTCTATTCAAATTAAAAACTTTTCAATACTGATTTACTGTTCATTTTGCTATGAAAATAATATTCAATCTTTTAAGTATAATGTGAACAACAGACGGGCGTCTAATAAATACCTTTTTATTGATAAGCAACAACGTGAGTTTAGTACACTTGAGGACAAAGTAAGTAGACCTTATCTAGGATTTTATTGTAAGAGGACAAGACATTTCATGAAACTATTTCACAAAATGATTAGCGAGAACAACCCAAAGGTTGTTCCTAGAGAATTTCCTCTTAAAACCAAAATTTTTTTTTTTCACATCGTCCTTCATGGGCTACATAAAAAACATTGGTCCGGGTTGGTTATTTCCTATGAGAAGAACCAGCAAGAATCTTCATACTTAGGGCCTCTTATATTATAATGATTCGGTCTCATAATATTTTCATGTACTTACTTTATGTTTGGGGGGACAACGTAAGTTCTGACAAACACCTCAGTAAAATAAAAATATGGAAAGAAAATGATCATGTTTGTTAGAATCTGATTTACCGTAATTTTCTGTTTTGCATACTTCCTCGTTAGTCATAGTGGTCACAAGCACAAGTGTACTCCTTCGGTTTGATTCTCAGGTCGGTCAAAATGTCATAGGAAGTTCCATCAGGAACTTCTCATTAGTAAGAGTCTAGACACATGACCATAGGGTCGGCTTCCAGCCTAACAGGAATCAGCTAAATACCACTATGTTACATTGAGCGACTGCAACCAGTTAATATTAATACGAATACAAATTGTCGCACCAATAAATAAAAATAGTCCAACAAAATACAATTTAAAACATTGTCGTACACCGTGTAGGTCTGCACTTTTGTAGCAATTACATTGGCTTGCAGTGCACGTATGTACAATCCACGTCACGGCCAGATTTCTACCACACTCACTGTTGCACCGTGTTTTGTTTTACCCGTTTTTATTTTATTAGGTACCCATTTGCGAGCAAGATTTTGTATTTATATTTTTTTACCATTTCCACTCGAAAAAGGGCATTTTATTCATCGATAACAGTGAATAAAACGCTCTTTTAATCACTGAGTGAATAAAGACATTTTGAATTAGGAACAAACACGAATTACGTATAGTGCGCGCAGAACTAGTTGGCCGCGCCTTAGGTGGCGACAGGGGTGAGGGGGCGGGTTGCCTACAGCTCGCAATGCACAGGAGACTATAATTAGACAGTGATGACCAATCTCGAGATATCGTGAACAATAATTGTTCAATTTATTGAAAAGAATACTTAAATAAAAAAACAAAAACATGCCTAAGGCGCGGCCAACTAGTTCCGCGCGCATTAAGTATACAAAAAAATCGCTGCTGCTGAAAGTACGTACTGGGTGGCTGAATGGAGCTATTCCATTCCAAATTTTAAAAAAATATCCCGCCAATTTAGTAACGTTCTTTTCTGTCTTTTATTGTGGTAGTTTTGTGTTATTGGAAAATCTATTAACATTTATAAGTAATAATTATAATAAAATGAGTTCTTCCGATGACGAAAATGAGAGACTGACTCCGGAATCATTTCGTTCTAAAGCAGCAGTTATAGAGTCTGTCAAGCGAGTCTAGTCCCATGAAAAAGGCGGCAAATTCAAAAATCACTGATATAAAACACTGATATAGCACGCTGAAAACTTATTGATACTTGAGTTTTAAAGTAAAAGGGTTGTGGACTCGACTCGCTTGACAGACTTCTATCAATAAGTTTTCAGCGTGCTATAGCAGTGTTTTATATAAAAAACGGCAAATTCAAAAATCACTGATATCAGTGATTTTTGAATTTGCCGCCTTTTTCATGGGACACGACTCGCTTGACAGACTCTAGTAGATGATTTGTTGCCGCCAAAATCTCGGGAGTTGTACCTGAAAACATACAATTTGTTCTGCGACTGGAAAACCATGAATGGCGCCAATTCCTTCTCTGAGTGCATATTTCTTAACTATTTCAATGAATTAACCAAGACTAAAAAGCCGTCGACACTTTGGAGCATAAATATTCTATGATAAAAGCCACAGTGAGAATCAAACACAACATTGATATTTCAAAATACTCAAAGTTAGTGACATACTTAAAACGTCTATCCGTGGGTAATAAGCCAAAGAAATCTAGAGTGCTTAGCTCCGAAAATAAATACCATGCTCCTATTTATTTTCTCACAGTCAATGGTAAAAAGTAGAGTACACAACACGTGAATAAAAAATTTATCTCGGTAGGTACTTGTATCCCTCGCTCCGTTCAGGATTCTAGAGTATAGAATCCCTCGCTACGCTCGTGATTCTACTCTAGAATCCTTCGCTGCTCTCGGGATCCAACTTCGTACCTCGCATTAAATTCCCTTTTTATTCACTTGTTGTATAATCTACTATTTTAAGTTGTTCTCAATTTTTTATTTATTTATGTTTTTAGAGTAGGTACCTATTTATAGGATTCTGTTGGCGACTAGAAAAGGTTAATTACACCTAAAAAGGTTTACACCTAGGGTTCGAGGAGCTCTTATGTTTGGCAAAAATGTAATTAATTTATTAATCACTCAAAAATCCAACAGGGCATAAAATATACTAAACTAGCTAAATAATTTAAATATTTTGCTAACCTAAATACCCTTACATAAATATAAGGCAACCAAACTTTTCTAATATTTTAGGCCTAAATAGATTGCTTCACATAAATCGTTAGACTGATCCTGGGAAACCTAGTTACGAGCGTCCGTCGGTGATTCGGAGTTGCTAGATCAAGGTTTAGAATTTCCCCATACTCTTTCTCTCTTATTTGTTTTCTCACACTATAAACTCTATAGAAAACTATCCCTATTTACCAAAGGTGTTAGTGTATTTAATTGCCTATTTCCGTTCTCGCACAGCACGAAAATAATGTTATCAAAATGTAGCTTTAAACTTTTTGGATCGGTTTTCGTTGACAATTTCAAGGCTAAATATTTTATCAATAGGTACTTTATTTTTTTGGAGAATTTTTCCTGAAAAACATTAGTGATACAATGGTTTTATCCGAAGAAGGGTCCTCAATCTACCAGCACTGCGGTGATTAAAGCCTTGCAAAACGTACCGGGCACTTTAACAGAGTATATACGTAGTCGTACCGTTTAAATTACACAGTGGAATCAGTGGAATTCAAAAGACAGGGAAGTTAGTGATAGAACAAATAAGAATCGGCATTTTGTTTGAAAATAGAGGAGCTCGAGGATTTTTTTTATAATGGTTCAAGCCCGCCACACTATTCCCAAACCACTGTAACTCCTGTGCGCCAGAATCAACAGTGGCGACCACCAGAAAAGCGCCGAGACAATGAAGCTCGACGAAGTCCCAGAGAAACTATTTAACTGTCTTGGATCCCGCAACGAAATTAATCAGAAAAGAATAGCGGAGGAGTAGGAAACACATTATTTCCAGCAGCTCGTGGCTAGATATTACTAGCTGCTGGGATCAATCTTCAGGTTAAGCCACAATTGCCTAGATTCATATGTGGATGGGTGACTACCTATTACATGTGGAGTTTTCTCCGTAGGTACCTCGAAAAGCTCGTTAAGCCCAACGGCTTCAAACATGTACAAATGACAGCCGTGACCAACTTCACGGCAGTCATAGTAGATCTTTGACAGTCGTTACAGGTAGTCAGTGACCCCAATGACTGACAACCAGTATTACCAAGGGGTATCATATTACCCAGTAGGTACTAACTGAGCTGTGGAGGTCAAATAAGCAGTCGCTCCATCTAAAATACTGGTATTCAACTGCATGCAGTAAGACTGGAAGTCGTGCCCAATGAATTTGGGAAATCAGTACCTAGGCAGATGATGATGATTTATTTTGAGATTCTTCAAGTATTCTTCGTAGCTCATAGACCCCTTGATGAGGAGCATGTCGTTTAGAACTTAAATTCCTCGTGACCAACTTACTACCCTGCTAGTTTAATTACCGAACTATACCCATACGTAAGTACTTAACTAGTTAAAGATTTGTCCAATGGAATGTTCTACTAAGTCAAAGAGTCAAAGTCAAGTCAAAATGTTATTTAAGTTTTCCAGTAGCTGACACTGCTGAGAGAGCAGCGGTGGCCCAGTGGTGGTGGCCTCAACTTACGAACAGTAAGTAATGGGTTCGAACCCAGGCAGGCGCATTACTTTGTGTAATTTATTTCATCACCACTGCTCTCAAAACGGTGGAGGAAAACATCGTGAGAAAACCGGCATGTCTTAGAACCAAAACATTCGAATACATGTGACATCTACCAACCCACACTGGGCCCGCGTGGTGGAATATAGCCCATCCCTCTCCTAGAGAGGAGGCCTGAGTCCCTGCAGTGGGAACATTGTAGGCTGATGATGAGATGACACTGCTGTGTCCAGTTGATGGCAGTGGCCTCGCCCCCTGTGTGTTCCTCTGTGGCCGGACCACAGTTCAGTACTCAGATGCTATAGTTCGAAATAATACCTACCTAAAGTCTACTTTCATCGCAATATATATATCGAGCCTTTTCAGGAAGAAGATCGTAACCGCCATTTTGATTAATTTAAAGGAGAACGTTTTTTTTTTTTTAAATATTTCTCAAAATATTTACAGCATCAATTTTTACTGGGTTTATATGGACACCTCCCTATTGATTCAAACTATGAACTCAAGTAAGTGACAAAAGATTCAAAATCAGTTAATCTGGCGGTTAATAATTAAAACCGGTTATTGGAAATTTAGGCGATTACGATCTTCTTCCTGAAAAGGCTCGATATAATTATATTTAATACCTCACTCAAGAGATATTTTTTTAATTAACAATTTACTTATGTGGTCCGGTGTGGCTTTAAATTATAACTGGTGAAATATGAGTAAGTATAAACTATTAGGTACATCTCTGGCCCCCATCTCTGGTCCCTTTGGGGATTACAGGCGATGCTATGTATAACAATTTGGATTGAATAACGTAGAAAAATATGACAAAAGACGGCACGGTTGGCGCAGAGGCTGAGTGATTGAACTGCTGCGCTGCGTGTCGCGGGTTCGATCCCCGCACGGAACAAATATTTGTTTGTCCTACAGATAGTTGTTTCGGGTCTGGGTATTTGTGAATGTGAGTTTAAATGTTTGTGAACGCACCCACGATACAGGAGAAATTCCTAGTGTGGGACAATGTTTTTAAAAAAAATTATAATTAGCAAGGCTAGCATACGAAACCAGACAATCCTTTGCAAGGCTCATCTAGTACCTGAATCCATAGAATTCTCTGCAAGTATCCTAGCTCAGTGGACTGAACGAGGAACAGGTCGTTTTGAACTCAAATTGCCCGTGACCCGATGTCCCGCGATTTAGGTAGTTTTATTGCATGGTAGGTTTACAACGAGAACTGTACTTTAGTTCTAACTAGGGTTCAGAAGCGGTGGCTCAGTGGTTACATCTCCGACTGACAAATAAAATTGTGAAGGACGAGTATGAGCAAAATGGAAATAAAAACGATTTATTTACTAGGTTCAGAACTTCAAAATAAGCCAGAATAAAATCTACAGCATGTTATGCTTTACCAGTTTATTATAAAAGTTCACTGTGCTTACACAGGTATTTTAGAGCTTCATACACTTTCAAAGTTCAGAAAACAATGACCTGCTAAAATGGCGCCTTGGACCTTTTACAACCTCTATAATAGACTCCAATAGTCAACTGTCATTCCAATTGGCAATTCTGTTGGCGCCATTTAGCATTTCAACTAACTCAAATAACTTACTTATTTAGACAAAACAATTTGTCATTACCGTTGTTAGTTATAGGTAGATGTATTTGAATAACTAACAATTATAATTTGTGGGTTCGACCAACCAAGTCCGTAACGATCCGAAACGACTGTGACGACTTAAAATTTAAAAAAAAAGTAGTTAAAAAACTAAAAAACCCGACTGAAAAAACTGAAAAGCAAAAAACAAGCACATTTTAAAGTAAACAAAACTTGGAAGCTGGCGGGGTCCATTCTATTTTCATTTTTTCTTTTCATAATTTAATATTCAAATGAACCCCGCCTGCTTCCAAGTTTTGTTTAATTTAAAATGTGCTTGTTTTTTGCTTTTCAGTTTTTTCAGTCGGGTTTTTTAGTTTTTTAACTACTTTTTTTTTATTTCCAGCTTTTTAGTTCTTTTGTGTTTGTTCTTTCGTTAGTCACGTAAAATTCTTCGCAGATGATTTACCTTTTGTGCTTGTTTATAGGATTTTCCACTTTGAATTTCTTTTAAACATATAAGTGTTGTATATTGTTGTAATCTCCTTTTAAAACCCTTTATTTTGATACCCTACTCGATGGTATTGGAAAAAAAATGTTTTTGAACTCCGCGATTTGGACCCCAAAATCAGCAATTTTTGTTTGTTTTTTAATTTTAATGTAGCCTATAACACTTGCGCCATCAAGACGAATCTAATGACGTATATTTCATTCAAATCGGTTCATCCGTTTATAAGTTATGAGGGAACAAAGAAACGGACATACATACATACTTACATACATACACGTCAAACACATAACCCTCCTTTTGGGCTTCGCCGCAGTCGGGTAAAAACACATAACCCTCCTTTTGGGCTTCGCCGCAGTCGGGTAAAAAGTATGATGCGAGTGGCTTAGTAGGTATATCTACTTGGGTATATTAGGTATATCCCTTGATATAAGGTCCTATTTGGCGCAGCCGTGAGATGCACACACGCTTTTATTTTATTTTGATTTTTTTTTTATTTCTTTTTTATTTTTATTGTTTGTTGTGTGCACTTGTTTTTTTTTTTTTTTTATCAGCCTATTGTGTCCCACTGCTGGGCAAAGGCCTCCCCCATTTCTTTCCAGCTCTCCCGGTGTTGTGCCTTCTCTGGCCAATCAGTCACGAACGAGTCCAGATCGTCACGCCAACGTTTCTTGGGTCTGCCTCGGTGACGACGACCGTCTTCAGGCACCCAGTGTGTGACGATTCTGGCCCATCTGTCCTGATCTCTCCTGGTAATGTGAGCCGCCCAGTCCCACTTTAACTTCGCAGACTTATCGCCAACATCGGCGATGCCTGTCTTGGAGCGTATTATGGTGTTACGAATTCGATCGGTGATTTTGATGTTCAGAATACTACGCTCCATCGCTCTTTGGCAAACCTTGAGTTTGGACTTCTGAGCTTCCGTCAAAGACCAAGTCTGTGCGCCATAGGTTAGGATAGGCAGGATACACATGTCGACGAGCTTGCGTTTCAGTGAGATAGGAAGGTCACCCTTCATAAACGACTTCATGGACCAGTAGCTCCTCCAAGCATTTTCAACACGACGGTCGATCTCTTTGTCTTGTCTGTTGCTGAAGGAAACTAACTGGCCCAGGTATATATATTCGTCGACATAGTGTATTTCCTGCCCATCGACCTCGACCCTATGTTTAGCGACATTGGTCATAACTTTAGTCTTTGACTGATTCATCGTCAGTCCAACCTCAAGGCTTGCAGTGCTCAGGTCTTGGAGCATTTTTTGTAGTCGATTTGCATCGGAGGCAAAAAGAACAATATCGTCTGCAAAACGAAGGTTTGATAGCATTTTATCACCGATCGGAATGCCTTGCGTTGTCCATGATGTGTCAGCAAGGGTTTTAAATACTTCCTCGAGGGTGCTGGTGAATAGTTTGGAGAGGAGAGAGGAGAGAGCGGGTCACCCTGTTTTACTCCTTTGGAAATTTTAAATTTTGGGCCTATTGAATCTAGTCTAACGTTAGCCGTGCTATTATTGTAAATATTCTTTAACAGTTCTATATAAGTTTCCTCTATACCTTGGCTTCGCAGAGCTGAGAATATGACATTGTGTTTTATGCTGTCGAAAGCTTTTGTGTAGTCTACGAAAGCCAGTGCACTTGTGGTATGTACAGTGCCAGTGCACAGTGCACTTGTGGTATGTACTAAATAAATATATTTTCTTTCTTTCTTTCTTTGATATGACTAATTGTCAGACTTTCGGGTCACTGATTACCTGGGTGCTTACTCTGGAATATAATTCCGATAGATCGACATTGGTCAAACGTCAGTTGGTTGAGTTATACGTCAGGGATTGGCTAGACTCAGTGAGTCCAGCCAATCGCTGACGTTTGACTGACAATTCCAATGTCGATCTATCGGAATTATATTCGAGAGTAAGCACACTGTATGTAACGACTGCCAAAGATGTACCAACCTACAAATGACAGCCGGGTCCAAACAGCTCTCAGGAAACTCGGTATGTAATGGGTGGTCACTGGTCACCCCTTCCACGGGCCAACCTAAACTAACCGCAGTTTATCCTGACGTCGCGTTGTAGCTCACCGGTATCGGGAATAGGCTGAGTCCAAACTCAAGGTCAGGGTTTTAGAGAGAGGAACCTCCGAGTACCGCTTTTTTAATTAAACCCTGTCATATAATAATAATTATTATTCTTTCTCAAAACGTATTAGGTACCTACTGTCTTATCCACACATCAACATCACGCTTGTAATCCCCGAAATTTTAGACAGAGGTGTAGGTACTATAATAAATATTTTATTTCAGGCTTCTAAGGCCCATAGGTAAAATACACAAATAACATAAAACAATAACAACAAACTAATACCGGCGTCGTGTTGCGCTGCGAGGTGTCACGTAATCGTCCCCGGAAACGTCGATTCAAGACACCTTTCGGCCAAAGCCAAAAGACTTAAGCCAAAAGACTTAAGCCAAAAGACTTAAGCCAAAAGACTTAAGCCAAAAGACTTAAGCCAAAAGACTTAATGCCCAGTACATCCACTTTTCGCCAGTCATTTATAAGGGGGTGACCTTATAACCTCATGCCATTAGTCAATAAGTTGATCCCACCAATCAGTCCTACTATCAATATATTCATAGCATTTTCTACCAGTACAGTGTAACAATATTTCCAGCCATTTCTCTTCAGAGGGAATTCTGTTGGAGTTTTCTTTTTCAATTTCAAACTGTCTCTAGTCTGGGGCTCGCGAAACAAGTGCGGAAGTAGGGGTTGCGACTGTTTTTGTGGGGATGAGACGTTCATGAAATTGTCTTGTTTATTTTTGAGGTGGAACTTACGATGGGTCGTGATTCAGGCCAGTTGTCATGAGAACACATTATACTGATACTAGCACTTTTTACATGGAGTGACTGCCTATCTGGTGACCTACTATGATGTCTTAAAACAGTCCTAACTTAATCTTATTCCATTGCAGCAGTGTGGAAACATGACATAACTATACAGGGTGTATAGCGCTATCACTTTTCCACACTGGATTGTAAGGCCTTCCGACCTCCACAAACCAGTTCTACTGGGTAATACGATACGCCTTCGTAAAGCCTCTGCCTTGAATTTTGCGAGCAGCGGGGTGGCGGCGGCGGTGGCGCGGGAGCGGCAGGATCTTATGCGTAAAATCAAATGGACCGGTTCTCGAAAACAGCGGCGCGGGGGCGGGCAACGAGCGGTGCACTCCAGTCAAGCCGCACCGCCGCCGCCGCCGCCCCGCTGCTCGCAAAATTCGAGGCAGAGGCCTAAGAGTAGTTGTCAGATTTCCGGGTCACTGACTAGGTACAGTGGCGGATTTGCCCTAAGGCACAGTAGGCCCGGGCCTAGGGCGGCCAGATACTAGGGGCGGCAAATCGTGAAAAAAGAAAATCATTGATAATAACCCGGGGCGGCACATTTCAAGGAGCGGCAGAGAGCGAAGCCAGGCAGTGTCAGGTCATGATTATCAGATCTGATAATGACTATTGTCATGGGGACTATGTTGTAAAAATAAGTACACCCAAGCTGTGGTGTATTATCCTTACTATAAGCCGCTGCTCTGGGGCGGCTTTTCGTACTAGCTGACACCTTGCTATTGTATCGAGTCTGGTTATTCTAAACAACCTAACAGACAGATGTGTGCTGGGGAGTTTGTTCCGCCACTTCTTCTTTCCAGCTAAACACTAGGAAGTGTCGATGGGTGGGCGTTTTTGGGGGACTGTCTTATAAAAATGTAAATACAGTGAAACCTGGTTAAATGTGTCTCAGATATCCTAATCTGTCTCATGTCTCAGTATGAGTTCCAGTAAAGTTGTAGAAGTTTCTCACTTATCCAAGTCCCAGATAGCCAAATTTCACTGTAGTAAAGTAAAGTAAAATAAATTTTGACCTTCGAAAAGTGCTGATTATCAGCCTAGTTTGAATAAATGAATTTTGACTTTGACTTTGAGCTTTACGTATATTTCGGTCTGCCACATGGCCGCCCCAAAATTCGAGAAACAAGCCAAGCACTATATTCTTCTAATCTGCCGCTAAAATTTCCTGGATTGCTCAGTCTTCTGAATTGCCTAATCTATCAAATGCCTTCAATACGTCAGTAAGTAGTAAAAGTAAATAAAAAAAATATATTTTAATGATAACAAGAAAATCAGTTACCTTTCCTAAGTGAGGAGCTAAAATTTTCGAGCTCGCTTCGCTCGCTCGCAAGAGCGAGCGAAGCAAACTGTAATTTTAGTACCCTCTTATCTGAAGCATCATGCATAAATCGTAAAAAAAAAACAATTCTAGGCAAAGTAGAACATTTCCAAATAATATAAAACTTGACTTATCTTTGCTAAGGAAACATTTTTTTAACCTTTTGAGCGCCACAGTCACGTATAGACGACAAGCCGAACAAGCAAAAATTTGACTTGTCTATGCTTTGACTGTGGTGGTCAAAAGGTTAATCGATTTCTATTTCTTTTTTTTTTTTCGGGCTTCGTAAGTACGACCACGTGTCGGAGTTTCGGAAGCAGCTGAAGTGGCTACCTATTCGGCAGCGTCGAGATTGTCACATTCTTTCTTTTCTCTTTTCCATTCTTCACAATCCTAAAGCTCCTTCGTATCTTCGGGAACGCTTTGAGTATCTCGTTCCCAGAGGTAAACCTTGTCGCTCATCATCATCTCTTCTCCTTCGTTTCCCTCCTCACTCCTCAAGTCGGTATGATGGATCATTCACTGTTCGTGCGGTGCGCCTTTGGAATTCACTTCCACACTCCTTGCGGAATAGCCCTTCGTTAGAGGTGTTCAAGAAGGGAGAAAGGAACATTTCCTGACATGAGCAATATGTATGTATATATATGTATATATAGGATTTTTTAGGTATGTATATATATAGTATATGTATTACGTATATGATATTGTATGTATGTAGTTTAGTTTATAAGTCTATTTAATCAAAGTAACATTGTTATGCACATACATTAAGTGTTCCTCCTCTTTTGCAAATCTCGCTAGCGAAATTAGGTTTGCTGTAAGAAAACCCAATTCTGGGTTAAGCTCGCCTTTGTACATAAGCTTTATAATTGTAATTTTTGTTTATATTTGTTATTTTATGTGTGCAATAAAGAATAAGAATGAGTATAACTTGAGAAAAAAGTCTTTGGGAAGTCGGTTAAAAAGGGCGGCACATGGCCTGGGGCCTAGAGCGGCCAAACTGTAAATCCGCCACTGACTAGGTACTTGTAACGACTGCCTGCAAAGACTTACAAATTAATGACAGCCGATGCTAACATCAAATCAATCAAATCAAATCAAATAATTTATTTGCATAATATGGATAACGTGCTTTCTAATACACGGAGGAAACTCGGTATGTAATGAGTGTAGTCACTCATCCACAGACTTAAGTTAACCTGAAGAATTGAAGATCCACCCAAACGACTTTTGTTACTTAACTACTAGCTCCTTTTATAATGCCAATAATAGTATGAAATGACACACATTGCTATCTTTTTCTGACAGGCACCTGTACTTTGTGTTATAGCCAATTAGTCACTCATGAGTTATGACAGACCAGCGAGACCGTGAATTTGACCACATCAACTGTAGTGAAACACACGTATGGTTGGTTAAACACTGTTTTATTTACAGACACCCTCACATACAATTTCTAATCTTAGTTGACCTACCGTCAACTACATAATATACTACATCTCTTTCCTTCCAATGAAAACAATCAAAGATTTTAATAAGAATTAAAGAACTTATAACTAACATGTTGTTTACAGAACATACCAACTAAGTACTACTTACTAACTTACACTACTACTACTTACTAATTATATTATATCTATTTCATTATACTTATATAAACTATGTTAATTGCTATTTTATTGTTACCCTTCCTAGTCATGACCCAAGAAAATGTTGGTCAGCATTCGTACTGTTCTTTCCTTTGACCTCTCAATAGGAACCGCTAGTGGCGACGGTGCAGACGAATGATCATGAATATCACCTGGACTTTCATATTCACCACTCTCATCGAGCAGTACCGACTGATTGTTGCTAGCTGGACTTGTCTGCGCTTGGGTTGGGACTTCAGCCTGCGCTCTCTGTCTACGTCTACGGACACCTGTCGTCGTCGCCACACTTGGTGTCTTGCTACTACCTACACTGTTCGTTGGTTGTCTCGTTGACTCCCCTACTTTTTCTGTTGTTGACCCTACCGTACGCCTAATCAACTGACTTCGAGTTCGTCGATAACGGCCACCGCGTTCGTCTTCTACAATATACGAGCGTGGTTGTGATGTACGTTCCACTATTGTTACCGGTTTCCTGTCGCCGTTACTGATCAAAGTTGCCTTATCACCTGATGTTAGGCTTTTTAGTGTGTTCGCCGATTTGTCGTAATTTATTTTAATTTGTTTTCTGTTTGTCATTATTGTTTTATAGTTCTGTTTGTTATCTACTTTCTCCGTTAGCAACTTAGCACTAATTGGTAACCTAGTCTTAAGTCGTCTACCCATTAACATCTGTGCGGGTGAGTCTATATTATGGCGTGGTGTTGCCCTAAAATTTAACAGTGCCAAGTTAAAATCTTGTCCCGAATCCACGCACTTCTTTAATAAATTTTTAACTGTTTGTACGGTTCTTTCACTTTTACCGTTTGACTGTGGATAAAGTGGCGATGCCGTCTCATGCCGTATTTCCCAATCGCACATAAACTTTTTAAACTCTTGTGAGCTATAAGCCGGCCCATTGTCACTCACTAGCTCCGCTGGTATTCCATGCCGCGAGAATTGTTCTTTCATAAAAGTAATAACTTGTCTAGAGCTGACACTCGACAACTGCCCGACCTCAACATAGTTAGAAAAGTAATCGACTAGTACAATGTAATTCTTTTTTTTTATATTCGAATGTATCTGAGGCTAGTTTGTGCCAGGGCAGTGCCGGTACACTGTGCTGCAGCAGCGGCTGGCGGCGAGGGCGGGGCGCGTGCAGCGCGCATGCTGCGCATGATCGCACCACACGCTCCACGTCCTCGCACATTCCTGGCCAAAACATTACTTCGCGCGCGCGCCGCTTGCATCTTTCTATACCTAAATGTACTTCGTGGACTCGTGTCAGCATGTTTTCTCGTAATGCTCGCGGAATAAACACACATTCCTCCTTGAAAACTATACCGTCAACGCAATGTAGTTGCTCGCGATATGGCCAAAAAACATTAACTCTCTCGTTCACATCACGTCTATTTTTAGGTCATCCGTTCGTAATATACCTTATTAACCATCTGCTGTCACTTTCTAACTCTGTTTCTTTTTTAATCGCTTCCATATTTAATTGGCTGAAAGGCACATTCTCTAACATAAAGCAAGTTTGTACTTCAACTTCTGCTGACACTCGGTCATGCATAATTTCCGTTAAAGGAGCCCGCGACAGGGTGTCCGCTATATACATATATTTGCCAGGCGTGTATACCACCTTAAAGTCGTATCCTTGCACTCTCATCATCATTCGCTGTAACCGAGCTGGAACCGAAACTAATGGCTTGTTAAATAAAGCTTCCAGTGGCTTATGGTCAGTATGCACGGTGATATCAGACCTACCATAAATATACTGCCTGAACCGCTCGACCCCAAACACAATAGCCAGCATTTCTTTTTCTATATGTGCATACCTGGTCTGGGTATCGGAGAGCGTCAGCGAGGCGAACTCCACCGGGCGGCCGCTCTGCAGCAGCACGGCACCCAGTGCGACGCTGGACGCGTCCACCGACAGCACTATCGGCTCACTGTCGCTATACAGCGCCAGCACCGGCGCGCTGCTAAGCTTTGCTTTTAGCCTGTCTACAGCCTCTGAATGTTGGGATTCCCATGACCACTCCGATTCCTTTTTTAACAACGACCTAAGTACATTCACACTTTCCGAGTAGTTTTGTATGAATTTTGCTAAATAATTGACCATTCCTAAAAATCTCTCCAAAGCCTTCCTATCGGTCGGATACGGCATCTCCCTTATAGCTTTGACTTTTGAGTCGTCTGCCCGCATTCCGTTCGCGTCAAACTTGTGTCCTAAGTATGTTATTTCCGATACTCCAAATTTACATTTTTCTCGATTAAATTTTACACCAATATCCTTAGCACGTCGCAAAAGGCTTTTCAATCTCTGGTCGTGCTCATCCATAGTGCGCCCCCATACTATTACGTCATCAATAAAAGATTCTACTCCTTCTAAATCTTCTAAATGCTGCCTAAGCTTCGCATGAAATACCTCTGGCGCACAGTTTATACCGTATGGTAAACGTAGAAATTGGTACCGACCGAACGGTGTGCTGAACGTGCAAAGGTCAGCACTCGCGTCGTCTAGCTGAACCATCCAGAACCCGCAGCGAGCGTCCAGCACGCTGAATACAGTAGCGCCGCGCAGGCGCGCTGCCAGCTCCGGCACTGTCGGCAACGAGTACTGCGCACGTCGCACCGCGCGATTTAGAGGTCGTGGATCTAAACAAACACGAATGCTGCCATCCTTTTTCGCGACCAAAACAATAGCATTAACCCAAGAGGTTGGATGTGTAACTTTCCTAACTACGCCCAACTGTTCCATTCTATGTATCTCATCTAACAATTTATCCTTAAGTCCTAAAGGGGTTTTTCTTGTTGGGCAAACAACTGGCTGTACATTTTTATCCACTACGATACTATATTTACCAGGTAATTTTCCCAGTCCTTGAAACAACTCATAATAGTGATCAATGTTTATTGCATTAATTTGACTTATTAATCCTAAAGCAATGCAACCCTCCAAACCAAGTACATTCTGACAGTTTAAATCAACAACAACAAATGACAACACGTAACGTGTTTTATTAAATACAAACGGCACATTACTAATGCCTACAACTGGTAATTGATTACCTGTAAAGGAATGTACACGTTTTGTGAATGGCATAAGGTCTGTTATCAATAATCCTAAGTCTAAATAGGTAACCTTTGAGATAACATTAATCATTGATCCTGTATCTATTTTTAATGAAATGTTTTTACCTTTGCATTTTACAACTTCTATCCATTCCATTGACGACTTACATTGTTGTTTGTCCTCTTCTAGTGTATTAACATAAAACAATTCGTCCCCGCTATGATCACTATTAACGGTTTCTACACTAAGATTTAACACTTTGCGTATTGCTTGCTTTTGCTCACACACTCGCGAGAAGTGACCTTTCTTTTCACAAACATAACACTTGGCACTACTATTAATATCATAAACGGGATATTTACCATGTTTGATTTTTGTTTCGAGTTCCCGATATTTCGGCGCTGTTACAAGCACCATGATCACGGATAAACTGAAGTCATTGCGGGTGGATGTTTATGAGCAGACAAAACGGTCTACCCTCTTTCTCGTTATCGGGATATCGGGAACTCAATATCGGGAACTCGAAACAAAAATCAAACATGGTAAATATCCCGTTTATGATATTAATAGTAGTGTCAGTGACCATGTCAGTTTAAAAACTTATATAACACTTGGCGTTTTGCGCCGGGCAGCGCTCACCGCCGTGACACCGCCCGCTGCCGCACAGCTCGCAGGCGCTGCGCTGCGTGCGCGCCGGCCGCGGCCCCGCGCCTCGCCTTCCTCTAGCGCGCCGTCCGCCTCGTGCACTGCTACCAGTTTGAACTGCATTCACTTGCACTCCCGCTGATACGCCATCGATGCATTGGCTTTCCTCTTTGGACATCTCTGCCGCCTGGCAGATTTGTATCGCCTTTGTTAACGATAAATCATCTGTGCGAAGAAGTCGATCCCTCACAGTGTTGTTGACAATACCACACACGATCTTATCTCGCAACAAACTCTCGTGCAATTCACTGAACTCGCACTGCTGACTCAGTACCCTCAATGATGTTACGTATTGGTCGATGTTTTCGCCGTCTTCTTGATTGCGTGTAAAAAATTTAAACCGCCTAACTGTGATATTTGGTTTTGTGCCGAAATACTTGTCAAACTTTTTCAATAAACAATTGATGTCGTCTTCACTTTCACCTTCATCGAACGTGAACGTTGTGTATGCCTCATAACCAGCTGATCCAATGAGGTTAACCAACAAACTAGCCTGGACTTCCTTGGGCTCTTTGCTCACTCCAGATGCTTTAAGAAATACTTCGAACAGCTTCCGCCATTTGTGCCACGCGTCGGATCGCGCGGCCGGACCGCCGTCGAGCGATAATTCCACTGGAGGACGTGCGTGTTCCATTATAATTGATTTGCTTTATTCTCACTATATGTCACGGGACTAAAATATAATTGGTTCAAGTCCGTTTTAACAGTTTTAAGTATTAAAAAGGCACACCGCTGTCACCATGTAGTGAAACACACGTATGGTTGGTTAAACACTGATTTATTTACAGACACCCTCACATACAATTTCTAATCTTAGTTGACCTACCGTCAACTACATAATATACTACATCAACCACCTAAAATGAGAACACATACATAAATAAACTCACGCCCGTTTATCATGGGGGTGAGTAGAAACCACAAAGCGCCACCAGCTACGATATTAACATTAGCTCCATTAGCCTTGTCCACATTCATACATCTCGGCCGGCAGTCTCGACAGAGATAACGACAAAATCGCTAACTTTCAATCCCTCATTACTATGCTTGCTAGTAAAGCAAGTCTCTACGTCCAAGATGCGTTTCTCGCAAGCATCATTATTGCAACCGAATTTATTCGTTGGTAATTAGCAATCGAAAGTTAGCGATTTTGTCGTTATCTCTGTAGAGACTGCCGGCCCCTGGTCCTACATCGCCGGTTACGAGTACCTACTACCACAGTATAAATATGTACAGTAGTGTGACTCGGCCAGTGGCGTGCAGTGGTCCGCCACGGTGGGTAGGCCACGAAATATTGACAGCAAAAAAAACATTGTCACATTTATAACATTTGAAAATAAGCCTGTAAAAGTTATACCTAAATACAATTCAAAAACTCACCACATTATTCAAGGTTCAACTCATGATTTTTTATCGATGCAAACAGAAGAAAGATTCGGCCACCTCAAAAAACTCATCCAAGTGAGTGGGTGATAGTAATTACAAAAGTAGGTACAAAACACGTCACTTGCAAGATAATATCCGAAGCGGCCTTCACACATCTACCTTTAGATACAACTTGCACCTTATCATTACTTAAACGATAATTGAGAAAACTTATTACCTTTAACATCTAGCAAACACACAATAATAGCACAAACTTCACAAGTAAATACCTACCATTGTTATTATTTGCTATGGGAATAAACAAATAATACACAACAAAGCTAATATTTACACTACTGTTAATAATGGTATCTAATAACTGACACTATCTGTACGTTTTCGGTTTCAAAACAAATCGCGCTTTAAATTGCTTGTCACAATAATGAAACAAACAATAATGGCTTCCATAGACGTAAAATATATTTTCTAATTTGCCGATAGAAAAATACTACCAAATAAAATTGCATCATTTTCATATCGAGTTTGTTCACAACAGCGGTCAACAAATTTTTGCAGGATTATAGGTACGAAATCAATCAATGAAATGTGTTGTCAGTGCTGCACTCTATCTGTGGACGGAAGAGCGAAGACCGCAAACGCGCGAAATTCAAATTTCTTAATTTCCTTACATTTTTGCAATTTGCAGGCCAGTGCTAGGTTGTATGTTGATTAATAAAATATGATTCGCGGCTGTAAGACGTATGTAGTCAGTATTCAAGCTAGCACTGGCCTGCAAATTGCAAAAAACGTTAAAAAAAAACAAATTTGAACTTCGCGCCGGAGTTCGCGGGCTGAAGATGGCACGCATGGCGCATCCAATCGTAGCCTTGTGTTGTTGCAGCCAATCACAGGCCAGCTCCACTGGCAGGAGTTGACATGCATGTGTGCGGTTCATATACACGAAAATATGCACCGATCATTCACTGATGTGACGCTGTGTGCGTAAAATTATGAATGGGTTTTAGGCTACTCGAATGCTAGCCTAAGCAAGCCTGTAAATATAAGATTCGTACGCGAAAAATTGCTCTAAGTATTTTAACAGGAGTTTGAACTTTTTTATTAGGTATTATTTTGTACCATCGCCTACAATAATGCATGGGAAGTTCAGAAAAAATACCGCGTGAAGCAAGAAATGACGCCACCTGGCGTAAATAAGTACTCGATTAGCAACATTGATTATATTGTTGATGCTACACTAACTAGAGGGCGCTCACGCTGTATAAAATGTTCATGTAGTTTCTTTTTTCTGTTTAAACATTCAAATAATTTATAATCAATTATTTCTATTATATAAATTTATTCCTAACTACCTACTATGTTTGTTTAAAATTGAATATTATTATCATTTTATAACTATCTGATTTTAATTATCTATGTTTTAGTTTTCAAACTTGAGGGTAGGTCGAATATGAATTCATAAATAAATTTGTAGGTAGTAGAAATAATTAGATTGAAGATTTATATGAGTTATGACTAAGCTCAATTGATTGTTCACTAAGTTTGTTTCGATTACCTAATTCGAGTGTGTTTAGCTCAGTTTTATTTTAATTTAGGTGAATTAACTTATTTCATCAAAATGAGTACGCGTTGTAATATTGTTTTCGTTACAAGAGCTCAAATAACTGATTTGCAAAATCAAGGCAAAAACTTATCGACACTCGAAACTTGTCGACTTATCTTATTGTTAACGTAAGTAGTTTAGATTTCAAAATTTTTATAAGAAATAAAAAATATTTTAGTTACGACTATACTACTTAATAAATAATCATTATTGCGTATTATATATTTCTGTTATAATTATTGTTGCAGAGAAAAACAGTTGTTCTATTGAAGACGAGGGTTCTTTGCAACACCATCAAAGAACTAGTAGACCACGGCTCATAAACACATTACAGCGTCAAATCGTGTTATGAGAATAAGAAGAAAATGGATTCCTGCCGATGACCGACTATGCTGTATGACTCAGTGTTGACAATGCCCGTCGTGCCCTTTTATGTGAAGAGCTGCAATATAGGAGGCATGTTGTGAAACCCTGGCCCACAGAAAACCTAAAGGACAAGATTAGAGTTCGCTTTGGATCATGTTAACTTTGATTTGAGTAATGTTTTTTCATCTTCACAGATGAAAAAACTTTTAAGTCCAGTGAACACGGACGCTTATGTTTGTGGTGTAGAAATATTACGTGATAAACAAGTGGTTATGTGTGTCCAATATGCTGGTCATATTGCAGTGAACGTGTGGGGGTAGATAAGTGTTGCCGATCCAGGATTTATATTTCATAATACTTAAAAATAATATTACTTAACTTTAGTACTTATTATTTATATTAACTGGAGACCGGGTTATTATAACCTATTACATGACTTACGTATTTTTAATAACTAAAAAAAGTCAAACAAAAATATATATTTTTTTACATTACATAAGAACCTTTTCGTATGTTTTTGTGCAATTTTATAGCTGTTATCCTACCTATTTAATTAATTTAATTTAACTTTTCACTTTTGTGATAAAATAATCCGGTCTCCTGTTTGTCTTTGTTGAGGTTACAAAAGCTTCAATCCTCTTTCCGATTTTGGAAACGAATACTTAAGCTATGGCCTCAATAAGAAGTTTTATATATTATAATAATGTTGAACGATAATAAATGTCTGTTTTTGAATAATAAACTGTAAGAAATAAACCTCTATTTGTGTGTCTTTTTGTTTGTCTCCATTCATCCCTGTTTCTAACTGGCTACTAACTCGAATATTATTATTTTTGAATGCTATGCGCACTTATTAGCTTAATGAAAACATTCCTTATGGTTTCTTTCGTATTTTTTTTTATTATTTAACTTCTCACTTAATCCAACCTAATACGTGTTTCCTAACTTCTTACTTACCTAACCTATTCCCAAGTCAAAGTTCATTTTTTTCTATATCTCAACAGAATAGTTTACATTTAGTTAAGACTAAGTTATAAAAATCTACCTCCTTTTTATTTCACCTACAGGTGACACCGGGTAATCCGGATATTGTCATTGCGGAAAGTAAAAACTTTAAAGGTTTAATTTCTTATTATTATATAAGTAGGAATTACAAATAAAATTGCTGTGAGGTAGAAACAGAAATAAAACTTATGCCACCTACAAGTGACACTGGGGATTGAAGAGTTTAATATCACAGTTGTGCAGAAACCAAACGCCATCTATTAATTATTTTCGAAAATTTGATTTCTACCTTCACAGAAAAATAGGCCCTAAGGTATCCATGCACTTTTGTGGGCGACTGTACATGGTGTTATTTTATTACATGGTTAATTAGTTATAAGAAATGCTCAGTTGGTAAGGTAGGCTAAGCCTAAGAGCCTTAATAGAGCGCACGCCACTGGACTCGGCCGTGTCCTTGAAATAAATGCCTACAGCCGCGCGGTACGTAAACATGCGTAAGGGCTGCCCGCCTCCAGTATTTTAATTACATGTGCTTATTTTGTGTTTCCATTTAGTTTTGTGATCGTAAATATACTTTTCAAAACAAATAAAATACTTTGTGAATTGAATAGAAAGTGTTCAATAAACATGCGTGTTGTTTTTTGATTGATAGATTTAATTAAAAAACCATGTTTTTTTTCGGGACATATAAAGAAATACTTATCCATTAAAAAGACACACATTATAAGCCTACCTACTAGTAAGTGAAATTATTTTATAGTCTTATCTTTCAAAGTTTCCAGGTAATTAAAAAAAGTTATCTCTGGATACGTTATTAACGAATTCATAAAACCAAAAACATCACAAAAAATGTAAAATAAATGTACTTGTCTTATTTTTAGAGAAAACATAGACATTTATTGTTAAAAAACAACATACCGTCCGCTCGTCACTGCGGCACAGTCGTGACTGCCTGCATCCCAGGCGCATCCCTTAATCGAGGTGCGTAGGCATAGCTCGCGCTTCGTCCGTTTGTATGAAGTCGAACTACTGTATGATAATATTACCGTGCTACTACGCACCTATCCTTTCTAAAGAACTTGACCAATTAGGTACGGATTGTCTGTCTAGCTAGGACGTCGTTCCGGGCGTTGTCTCTTATCTACCTTGTAAATACCCATTTTAGTCGCCTATCACACATTCTCACCACATGACCAAACCAACTAATCATCACCTAGGTACTTAGAGCCTTTTCCCAAATATGTTGGTTGGGGTCGGCTTGCAGTCTAACCGGATGCAGCTAAATACCAGTATTTTACATGGAGCGACTGCCTATCTGACCTCCACAATCTAGTTAAAACTAGGTAATACGATACCCTTTGGTAAGACTGGTTGTCAGACTTTCAGGTTACTGACTACCTACCTACTTGTAACGACTGCCAAAGATCTATTAAATGATACCGGGACCAACAGCTTAACGGGCTTTCCGACGCACGGAGAATACTCGTTAAGTTATAATGTAATGGGCGGTCACCCATCCTCAGACCAACCGAGGCAAGTGCGGCTTAACCTAAAGATCGACCCGAGTGCCACGAGCTCCTAAGTATTCTCTTTAAAATGAGAATTGTTTAAAAAAAATGCTTGTAAGTATAATATAAAGTAACATAAACAGGGTACATCCACACAAACCTAGCGTGTATCAGAACGACGCGACGACGGCTAAAATTCGCTGGTATAGGAAGAGCTTCGAAAAAAGAGCAGAGACACTCCGTCTAATAGAATTTAAATTGTTACTCCTTCAGTTTGTTTATATTTTGTCTGATTTACATACTGTGGGGTTTTTTATCTCCTGAAAATGTCTGAAATAGTCTTTATTTAAACTTTATGTACCATCAATATAGTGGTACATAGGCAGACTGACAGACATAATGTCACAAGGCATAGTACCGCATTATCATCGCAAGAAAAGTTAAGGCTATGGTGATCCCGTCGGGGCTGTGGATTATCGAAAGGATAACGCGGCTCCGACACAAGGGAGAAGAAGGAACATGGGTTTGGTTTTTAGTCAGTAGAAGTCTGACACTCCCCTTCGCTCTGCCCAAGAGCGGGGGGGGGGGGGTAATTCGATGATTTTCCATTCCAAATCTTATGTAGATACAACCTCGTTGGTCTAGAAGTCACAAGCAAAACTGCTGAGAATGAGGTGTTTTTGGGTGTATCTCAGTAGCAGCCACCTAATGAGGGACTTAAATTAATAAGCTCCATTACCACCTGAGATTACCACTAATTAATTACACTCAAAAAAACAAGGAGTATAGACTTCCAATGTCAGTTTGACATACAAGGATTTTGATTTTCTCTGTAAAATAGGTACGTACCTAACATTCCTAAAAAGTTTCGTGTCAATATCGAAAGCAAAAAAAGAAACAAAAGGCAAAATCGACGCTTGTCTATGTCTCCGAGAGTCGGAGATTATTGGAGTATTGAAAATTGAATTAACGTCAAATGTCAGTCGCGTACGGAATGTACTGCTAGAAAACTACGCTTTATTGAACCGTGAACGCCTCGTGTGAGTGGCAAGCAAAGTCGAAATATCTATGGCCGTTTTTTGGTGGGTGGGAAATCATCAAATAACTCCTCCCGCTCTGCGCGGAGCAGAAGGGAGTGTCAGACTCCTACTGACTAAAAGCCACCCATGTTCCTTCTTAGCCCTTTGTGTTCCGGGACTGCGCCACTGCGGTATCTCTTTCGATCAACCCGCAGCCCCGGTAGGCATAGGACGTTTTCAAGTAGGTATCTTATTGTATGAGTAATGAGACTTGAGAAACAAAACTGTAGGAATACAGCGTTCTATACCTTCGATGAATACTTTTGTGAAGATAATGCAAATTCACCTATGAATTAAAATGATTACAAAAATAGTACGTTATGAGAGTTTGCTATTTGTTTTGCGTTAGGCGTCTTATACAAGTCATACAGGTAGTGTTTTTATTGTATCGCATGCACCAATTAAAACCTACTGAACGTTAATCTTAGAACTGTCTTACGAAAAAATATTTATAGGTACTATCTAGTATCCGCCTTTTCAAATCCTTCTGTAAAAGTTGGAAATGAAAAGTTGGAGATGGTTGATCAGTATATCTACCTTGGCCATGTTCTTTCATTTGGCAAAGAGCATCAACAAAGGGAGATATCAGGTAGAATACAGCTTGGGTGGGCCGCGTTCAGCAAGTTGGACGACATTCTGAAGTCAACGAAAATTCTGCTATGCCTAAAGTCCCGCCTCTATAACCAGTGTGTTCTGCCCACAATTACTTACGGTCCTGAAACATGGACGCTCACGCAGGAGGCTGTGTACAGACTAGAGTTGCACAGAGAGCCATGGAGCGTTCCATGCTAGGCATAAAACTGCCATGGTAGACCGAGTTCCAAACGTCGACATCCGAAGACGTACAAAGGTATACCGATATTGGAAAGCGCGTTATGGAACTCAAATGGGGTTGGGCAGGACACCTGGCGAGGCGCAGATATAGCAGGTGGAGTAAGGCTGCCACCGAATGGCGTCCAAGAACGGGGAAAAGGAATGTAGGTCGCCCGGCGGCGAGATGGGCAGACGATATAGTTGCCATCGAGGGAAAAACCTGGATGAGACTGGCATGGCACAGGAACGTGTCGATTGGCACCAGAAAAGAGAGGCCTATACCCAGCAGTGGGTGAATTCGGGCTGTTGATGATGATGACGTGATTGTTAAGCGCCCGTCAGTTACTTGCGATATAAGTATATTAATTAAAAGGCAAGCGCACTTGATATTGATATACGTGACGACCAGTGCCATCCCGTGGGAAGTCGGTGAGTTATGAAATGAAAACGAAAACCCAAAGATACTTCAATGAGACATTTATTTGTCTAAATTACTTACAAAATTAATGAGAATATTGTAATATAAAAGTTTGATAGTCTTGTACACTTGAAACACTGCACTAGATCAATTTAAATTCTTACACCTCCAAATCTTCTCGTTGCTAGGTACGTACTTTTTTTTATTGATAAATATTTCTTGTTTCAGGTTCATGCGAACACTCTGTCACATCTCAATAATGTTATTATTTACCTACTTTCAAATCGGTTGAGACCATGTTGAGACTGAAAACTTTTCCGCGCCTTTTCAGTTTTGACACTTTCAATGTCAAACATCTACACGTCGACATTTTCGATGGCCCAATCAAGTGCAAGCGGATCCTCGTCATCAGCTTGCATCAATTCATCATCGGAAGTAGCTCTACCAGGCATAAATGTATCGGTAATTAATGGTTCTTCTCCAGGAGCAAACGGATTAGGAGTTGCTTCCTCAGCAATTTCTGTACCAGATACATGGCTTTTGGCATTGAAGTCTGCAGGCGAAAATGTAGTAAATACTCCTTTATCAATATTAGTATCACTTGAACTAGCAAGGCTGTCGAATTCCACTTCAGTCAAATCTTCAACTACACCCCTTTCGATGTTTTTGAAAATCTTGTCATAAGCAGGCTTATGACCAGGTTTACTTTGGTTATTCAAATACAACTGCACTCCATAACAGGCAAGGCTCCAGTTTTCAAACTCATTTTTTTTCATCCATTCAGTTAATGCATTTTTAATCAGCTGAAATTTAGTTTGGTCTTCTCTTACTTTAAGAACTGATATCGTAAACGGTGCAAATGTAGTAAGATGTTTGATTTGATCTAGTGGTACAAGAAAAATGTCACTGCTAATTAATACTTCTTTTGGCGGCCCGAAATCCATAAAGATCTTTAGCAGCTCCAAACAAATGTCCTTTCCCAAAGCATCAGCGGCAAGTGGTCTTATATGAATATATCCAGTATACAAGTCTTGGTAAACCATAATTTGAGTGAATGCATAGTCTGAACTGTGTGGGTTATTTAGTAAATCTAGAGCACAGCGCACATACGGTTTTTGTCCTGTTGAACATACGTAACAGACTTCGCTGATTTTTTGAATCGCAAAATCATTTACTACGTACTTGTCTTGCAAAATGTGCTTCAACGTCCTAGTACTGGGATGGCAATATTTTAAATGCGTTTTCCAAAAAATGTCAAAGGTATCTTCCCAGGGAAGAACAACTTTGAATTGGCCATATTCGTCTTGTAGGAGCAACCGTTCTTTTCCCTTCACAATCCCAACCATCAGAAATTTATCTTCATGATTATAAACGAACGTACCATCATAGCCTGTTTTTTCTTTCTCTTTTTGTATCCTTAATATCAATGGATCGAGACAATCATGACTCCATAAGTTGGTCATTTTTGAGCATTCTTTCAAGGATCTCGTTGATAAAAAATGTGCATGCATTTTTTCATTAAATTCAGCTTTGATGAATTCCTTTTCTGCATCGGGCATCCCCAGTGTAACCCAATTACCTCCTGCCATTACCTGCTTATTTTTGCTTGTGGAAGCCATTTTGTAAAACACACTAAACACTTTGTACACAGAAACAAAACAGAGGGAAAAAAGAAACAGTAGAATACATATTATACACAGTACAGTAATTGAACACGTCGTATTAGCTAAATGTCACACAATGAAATGAAAGAAAACAAACGATCCATGGAAACAAAACGAAGGATATTTTAGCTGCATGAAAAAGAGAGAAGTATAGAGTTTTTTTACTTGCACGACAGTGATGCAAGATAAACCGCTCCATGGCCTGTCTCGACAGGGCCAGAAAGAAATAGCAAGATATAAGAGTGTGACTGAGCGAGATAGAAAGCCCAAATCGTTCCACGTTCAAACCATTTCCAATACAGAATGTACAGTATAACAACAGGTACGGTGACTTTTTGAACTAAACAGAAAATGTACTGAGTTTGACAATGTTTTGCCGATCAGCGCCACTAATGAAATGGCAAGTTGACTTGACATTTCCTAATTCCTATTTCATAGGTTGTGTGAGTGCAGTGATGCCAGATTGGGGGGAATCCCCCCAAATCTGGGGGTTTTTTTAAGGTATGGGGGGACAATTGGGGGGACAGTATTTTTGGGGGGATTCGTGGAGGGAAAAAAACGGGTTTGGAGGGAATTGGGGATTTTTAAGTACAAAATTTATTTAATTAATGTTTGATTAGAAAATATAATACCTGATCGCGATCAAACCACTAACTAATCAGTGAAAGCACACACACCATAATTATAATAATATTATATTACTATATTCATTGGCACACACGAAAACACAATGCTATACAATTTTAAAAATGCAGTTGGTGATAGAGCTTACGGACATGTAAGCAAATTGGCAATTGGAATTTTGTCGTTGCCTTTTTCTAACGCAGTTGTGGAAAGAGCCTTCTCGCAAGTAGCGATTATAAAAGACAAGCTACGAAACAGGTTACCCATTCAAACTGCCGAATCCATCTTGAGAATAAGATACTCATTAGTAGAAGGGCGTATTCATTTTAAACCCAGTGCAAATAATTATGTCAAAGAGATTTAACTCTGAAAAAATGTACGGGACTGCAGACGACTCGTGTGAAGATACTGACTGTGTCATGGAAGCCATTGCTGAAATAGCATAAAATTGTTTTTCTTTTTTTTATTCAAAAATCTATAATGATTAATATTTTTTTTTTCCATTTGTGGGGGTTTTTTTCTTAAAAACCTGGATTTTGGGGGGATTTCGGAGAAAGTTTGGGGGGAACGCGAGACGGTCATCTGGCAACACTGTGTGAGTGATTTGTTTGTTATTCTTTGAGGTTATAGCAAAGTTATTGAAATAATATTAATGTTTGTGTCTATTATTACGGACATAACGAGTTATTTAAGTTAAAACTTGCTTATTAGTGCAAACGGCAACCGACACGGAAACATTATGATTAAGCCCATTGTGATTACAATGGATAAAGCTGGAACTTCGTGCATGTTATTTTGTTACAACGAATGTACCTCTACAGTGTTAAGATATTTATTTTATTTGTATTTCTCACTGTTTAGATTAAGTAGATATTTTCTGATCGTATAGGTATTGGTTTATCTGGCAATAACAGTTTTCTTCACAAGTTTACATGCGTAAAAGTTCGCAGAGCCTATGTTCAGACCTGCCAAGATAATTAAAATTTGATCGTACTGTAGGTAGTCAAGTCAAAGTCAAAAGTCAAAAATATTTATTTCAAGTAGGCCAGTTACAGGCACTTTTGAATAGTCGAATTAAACTAACTGCGGCACTCAGAGATATCCAACGATTGCTCAAGCCGCCACCCAGCAAAGGCCTGACATAGTTTTGTTTGACAAAACTGCCAAAAACCCTTACCAAGCGACGGCCCAAGCAACCACTGAAGCTCTCCGAGTGCGGCAGTAAACTACTGAAGCTAAATAAACTAAGCTACAGTCCCAGTCACAAGGCATAATAACTCATGAGTGTACTGTAGTTGCCAATTCCAAAGCGTTGGTCTCATGAGAAGAATGGCAAGAAACTTCATGGACACTCTTTTAAAATCGTTTGGGTTTACAATATGTTCAAGGTACAAACATAATCTTGGTATAATACACACATGAAGACTATGCAGATTAGTGTTTGAGATGGTCTTTTGAAGAAAGCACCACACAGATTTGAGTGGACCCGTCCAGTCAGTGCAAGCATTTGTCAGTTATCGTGGAGCTCGACTTATAACTCAAGGAGCTCAACGTCACGACGAACAATACCAAAGAAAGGACATTTGGGTGGGTCGCTTAAAATACTCAAACTGCCAAACAATCGTTAAAATTAAATAAAAACCCACACGGTCCTCACATTCACAATATGAAAATAATAATAAAATACATGAAGATCATGCAGATTAGTGTCTGAGATGGTCTTTTGAATAAAGTACCACACAGATTTGAGTGGACCCGTCCAGTCAGTGCAAGCATTTGTCAGTTATCGTGGAGCTCGACTTATAACTCAAGGAGCTCAACGTCACTGACATAAGTAAATAAGTACATAAGTAAATAAGTACATAAAAAAATAGTGGATACCATGGGCAATCAAAACGTCTTAAATCAAGTAGGTAAGTGTTAGGAACAGATAATATTTAATCTAATATTGAATTTGTTCACAAAATAGGTAGGTACTATTTTGAGCACAAAATCAATACATATTATGCATTAATTATGTGACCGGTTTTGTTTCGCGTAGTATTTTGACATCCCTAAATTCAAAAGGTAGGTAGGAACGTGAAAGTCCAATCTATATAGGTAAATAAAAAGAGAAGTCCTGACTGACTGACTCATCAACGCCCAGCCCAAACCCTTGGACCTCATCATTCAATTCTTTTTTAAGTAGATCTATTGTTGAAAAACTATAATGCTAGACAGACGCTATCTGATGTTGATTTTCAAATAAGTCGCTTAGCTACTTAGGTAGGTAGCTGTAGGCTTACTGAAAATAGTGTCTGTATGTAGGTAATCAATACAAGTACTTAATTAATTATCATTTTGACATGTAAAACAACATAATATTATGACTGTAGTCACCAAAGGGTAAGTAGGGGTTAGCATACCCCGTAGGGGCTGCGGGTTGGTCACAAATATACCGTGGCCTTGACGTAAAGGGCTAAGAAGGAACACGGTTGGTTTTTAGTGAGTAGAAGTCTAACGCTCCCTTTCGCTCTGCCCAAGAGTGGTAGGGGTTATTTGATGATTTCAACAAAAAAAAAAGAAAAGAGGTAGTTGCGTTCACTAGCTTCATATTTTGCCAGTGATGTATGTTTAACATAATATCAAGCTTGTTTAGGGCTTTGTAGCTTGATGGGTTAGGCAGAGCAGAGGTGTACAACCACATTTCCCCGGTTTAGTTTTAAGTTCCATGTAATAAGGGCCGCACCCTTTGCCATCAACTAGGCACAGAACCGGAATCCCTAGCTGCTTCTGCAATAAATCTTGGTGGGAAAACCAATAACACTTTGCCTGAATTACAGGACCTCATGGTAAGCACAACTTGTTGCAACCAGTTAACCAAACGAGGGGGTTATTATTTTGACAGGTGATATAAACAATCATTCTGGTACAGGTGAGTGTGTGTGGAAATTGACTGCCAAGCGTAGACATACGGCGGCCTCGGCACAAGTGCTAAGAAGGAACATGGGTGGTTTTTATTGTTTTTAGTCAGTAGAAGTTTGACACTCCCGACCGCTCTGCCCAAAGCCGGAGGAGTCATTTGATGATATCCGTCAACCCCCAAAATAAAAGCATAAGTAGACATTTGATGTGGATCAAAGAGAGACTTTTCTTTTTCAAAGAGATCTACGCCCTTGGAATGGGCAACTACAGTCTAACGACAGCACTTTCACAGTTATTATGCCTTGTGGTGGGGCTTCATGGAATTTTTTTTTGACATTGTAAAAGTTCCTAAAAAATTCTATTTTAAATAAATGTTTTGAAGGAAGGAAATTTGTAAGGAATCGAACATATTAGACAGGATTAGGCAGAGGTCGTACCTTATAGTAGGTACACCCACATTTTTCCAGTTATGTCCAAGTCTTAGTAATAGGAGGCGGGCCTATTGCCATCAACCGGCCACATCCAGACTGCGGCCTGTACTGAGACATTCCTAATGCCAAACCAACAAAAAAATGCATAAGTACAACTTACCTTTTTAAAAAATCACCAGAATTAAAACAACTTTTTGATAAATTATAATGATTTATTAACAACTATTGTTGAAAACAATTGAATAAAAAATGGGTGACATTAATTTATTTGTAAAGTCTAGGACTGTCAACTTGTCACGGGTGATGAAAACATTTTTTTATAAAAAGTTTCATTGCAATGTAGTAAGTATGTCAGTACTTAAATTTATTACCTCCTTTCTTTATTAAGTATATTTTTAGTGATAAAAGTATTGAATATGAATGTAGATGGTTAATAAGAGTAGAAAGACTATTGAAATGATGAATGGACTGTGTGAAGGATGATATGGCTAGAAAGGAGATGTTAGCTGAGATGCTGAGTAATAAAAAAGTACTTATGGAAAAAGACCCCAAATAAATTGGGATAATTGTTGAAAAGCAGACAGTGCGTTTTGGTTTTTATAAGTTTTCCATTTGGTCAGTGGGTTGTCTTGGCATTTATGTCATTTAACATCACCCCTGTTGTATGAATGTGGATGTGGCAATTTGGCAAAAGGAGTAAGTATGTAAGGATTGTAGCAGGTGGCGTTGTATGTACTTACCTACCTATTTTTTTTTTTTTTTTTTTATCCCCGAATGGTTAGACAGGTGTACACACGGCTACACATCAAGCTATACAAAACCAGTATAATCTGATCGTTCATTGTGCGAAAAGGTCTAGTAAAGTGAGGCCAAGATTAACTGGTTTTGTATAGCTTGATGTGTACTCCCACATTTTAAATCCCACGTAATATGGGGCGAGACTATTGCCATCAACAGGGCACGAATCCAGACTCTATGGCTGCTACCGAGAAATTCTTGATGGGATAACCCAGTAACACTGCCCGACCCGGAAATCAAACCCAGGTACACAATGCTCCCGTCGGGGCCGCGGATTATAGTACTAGATGACGTGGCCTCGGCGCAAGGGCAAAGAAGGAACATGGGTTCGGTTTTTAGTCAATAGAAGTCTGTCACTCCCCTTCGCTCTGCCCAAGAGCGGTGGGGGTCATTTGATGATTTTCCACCACCAGAAAAAAAACAAAGGGCGACCACACGACAAAAGGGGCAGTTAACTATCGCCTAGTTATAGTGAAAACGACCATGAATTTCATTTACAATTCCTGTAACCAATGTTTCTCTTCAATTCCCGATCGCAGTTTAAAAAAAACCGAATAAAAAGTTTTTCAAACTGAATTGATTAAACGTCCAGTACAAAAACTTCCACCATTCGTTCTTCGCGGCCGAGCGAAATAGAAAGTAAATATTGTGCCTGCAGCGGTATGTATGTAGTTTTTAGGGTTCCGTAGTCCCGGGGCTGCGGGTTGTTTAAAAGAGATACCGCGGCCTCGGACACAAAGGGATATAAGAAGGAACATGGGTGGTTTTTAGTCTGTAGAAGTCTGACACTCCCTACGGCTCCGCCCAAAGCCGTTTTGATGATTTCCCACCTTCCAAAAAAATGGGTTCCGTAGTCAAATGGCCAAAACCGTTTCCCTACAATTTCATGTTTTGTCTGTTGCTGGTAGTCCGACTTTATAATTTTGCCACTCGAAGACTTGGGCTTTTTAACGTTGCCCCACCCCAATTTTGTTCGTGTTGTATCGTGGGTGCGTTTCAATTCACATACACAAGTAGCCAAACTCGGAACTGCTACCTGTAAGGCAGGTCATACAAATATTTGTTACCAGCAGGGATCGAACCCGCGACACGCAGCGCAGCAGCCATTGCTCAGACGCCAGCCGTCATCAGGAAGACTGAGTTTTTTTTGCTGACAAAATCAGTACCTACCTATTGTGCATGTCTGAGTATTTAGCGTTACATTAATTCTGACTACGGGACCCATTTCTGTGCGTGGTCAAACTCTTACATGGCCGATTAAAAAAATACATGGTGCTATTTTCTGGTATTTTTACTACTGCCTGTTGAGGCTAGTTTTTTTTTCTATTTTTAGTTTGCCTAGAAAGTAAACATAGAATTGACCTTTTCGGTACTTATTCTGTTACTGAGTAACTTGATTAGTTGTCAATCTAAATAATGTCTGTCGAGTAGCGTTCAGTTTAAAAAAAAAATACTAATTTATTAGCAACTAGTGCCCCACCCCGGCTTCGCACGGGTGCAAAAAAGGTATTAAAACCTTCCTCTTCAATCACTCTATCTAGTAAAAAAAACCGCATCAAAATCCGTTGCGTAGTTTTAAAGATTTAAGCATACAAAGGGACATAGGGACAGAGAAAGCGACTTTATTGTTTTATACTATGTGGGTCAGGCCGTAGATTTTGCCACAAATAGCGCAAAGGTGACGCAAAATCTTCTGTAAGTCGGTCGCGCAAAGTGACGTAAAATAGTAACGCAAAATATAAGGGGTGCGCACACCTGATGTGTACAGTTTTTACTTGTGCATATAGTTTTAATAAATAAATAAATAAAAATGCACTCAGCATAGCCAAGTGATCTGAAAGTCAAGCCAAGCCAAGCCAGCAAGCAAGCCAGCCAAGTGGTCTGAGTGGCTTGAAAGGTGAACGGCAGCCTTGTATGGGAGTTTCGTACCGCTAATAAAATGTCGTGTTTTGGGATACTTTTTGTTTTAATTGGTAGTCAATACAATAGGCAAGCCCTTTTAAAATTCATAGATTTTTAGAAGTTAGGACCTTAAAGTTATAACCAGTTTTATTTTTGAGGTTGTGTCTTTTTAAACCGTTACAACACTTGTTTCATTTTTTGTCACTAACTTCACGAACGCTGTTATTATATCAATAGAGCGTACCCTAAGAATAAGATCGACTTAGTGGATATCGATATTCTTACAAATAATTAAATAATACTTCATTGCATTATCTTTATTATTCATTATCATTATGAATTATCACTTTTTTACTTATTAAAATAGATGTTTATTCAAAATCTGTCATATAATTGATTTTTAACGGAACCTGTAAAAAAACCAAATAAATAATCGATAAAATCGGCTGCACCACGGAATGCACTAGTAAACGCAAGTGTCAATGTCAACGGCTGTCAAGTCAATTGTCATGTCATTCGGTCAAATAATTAAATAATACTTCATTGCGGTCCTCATGATGTGGAAGGCGAAGATTGGAAGATTATTCTTTCAATTGTTCAAGAATGGGTAGCGCCTCAAACGGTTAGTATCCGATATTTCTATTTAAGGTTGATGTTCCAGGGTAGCCCGCGAAATTCAAATTTTCTTAAGTTTTTTGCAATTTGCAGGCAAGTGCTAGGTTGTATGTTAGTGAAAATATGATTTGCGGCTGTAAGACATATGTAGTTACAGAATTATAATCATCAAAATCATTAATACAACCCTCCGAGCTCATACAGGTTCCGGAATGACTTTTTTTGGGTCAAAGTCATTCCGGAACCTGTATGAGCTCGGACGGTTGTATTAATGATTTTGATGATTATAATTCTGTAACTACATATGTCTTACAGCCGCAAATCATATTTTCACTAACATACAACCTAGCACTGGCCTGCAAATCGCTAAAAACGTAAGAAAATTTGAATTTCGCGGGCTACCGTGAACATCCACCTTAACATAACGTTTTTGTAATCATATGTAATTATTTAATGTAAACAAACTAAGTAGTGTTATCGCTCATGTTCAGTTGTCTGTTTATAGTTGTATTTTAATGATAGCATAATGTGCAATAAATTCATATTTGAAGTCATCACATCGCTAAACCGGACTGAACCTTCATAGTTAATTACAACCTATTATTCCCTCTCTCAGAGTGGAGGTCTGTGTCCCTGCAGTGGGATTGTAATGAGGGGCATAGGTCTAGGTTTATTGCTAAATGCTAATGCTAGTCTTGCTAGACCCTAATAGTCAAATGTTTGTTTCAGGTAAATGAAAATGACTTTATATGCCTGGCTTGCTGGAATCATGCCAATGCTATATCTAGTGATGGAAATATACCAGAACAAAGTGAACAGACACCTATGGGACACCGACGGGTGTGTATTCACTGTGGACATTCTCTTCTGAGAAGAGTTTGTTGTCATACACTTAGGATTAGTACCGTGCAAGAACGCAGAATACACGAAGTTATAAGAGAATTGATCCTACCACGCACGGTCAGTATATTTGCTTTATTGATGCTTTATTAACATTCTTTAGTTTAGCTTTTGGTTTTGAAAGGTCATTAAAAATGTTATTTGGTATGCTAAAACATTGATAATGGTGTGATAATGGTCAAGCTCCGAACTCCTCAGGATTTCTTTAGATCAGTATTTTTAAAGTGGACACACACAACACATCGCATGTGTAAAAGCACACTTTAATGTAGATAAATTATTTTCAGGTGGGCGCTTCAAGTGTTGTCTGTCACTCGTGTTGGGTATGAGCAAATAGAGCATCCCGGCATTTTCATTCAGGAAAAGGAAAAGAAAATGGCTCATATGTCATAGAAGTGTGTAGGGAGGTGGACGGTGACCTACAGCAAGAGCTATCTACATCGGACTTAACCTGGATGTTAAGAGGAGGATGAAATCCAGGCATATTAGTAGTAGGATGAATCTACAGCTCTCTAAGTGGAAGGGATGCTATAATTCAATATTACTGCACCTGTATCATAGGAAAAAGAACGGTTGGTTGCTGTGCCCATACCATGAGCATAATATGGTATCTTAGTTGGGCACGGCACCAAGGTAATCAATTGCCTCCTGCACAGTTTCTGGATACTGTGTTATTATACTATGATAATCCTAATGAAGAAGATGATTAAAAAACCATTTAACATAAATATGTGTTTAATTTACATTTTAATTTATTGGGTATCACAATCTATTAAAAATCCCCCAGCAGATATAATCCTAACAAATATCAGCCAGTAGTTATGTAAGTGGGCCTTGTCTAATAAACATAGTTTTCAGCTGATGTTTTCAGTGATATCAATAATATAAATCTGAAGTCACCCCCGTAAGCACTTTTTAAGGAAAGTAGGTATCTACTTACCTGAAACCTCATAGTGCTATGTTACAGCACAGCGCATGGGGGTTTTAGACTTGCGTAGGAAACAAAGCCTCGAAAATATCATGTTATTTAACTTAATTATCTCAAATAATTTAAATAACCTAAAATGTCATTGTCTGATATTATCAATTTGGCCATCACTGGGAGACGTGAAAATTGGGCTCATGGAACCTACCTAGATTTTTTAATGAATGGCCAAAATTCAGCCCTGTAACGCCAGGCCCAAGTTTCTATGGAGTTTGGTTTTCTCCTTTCATCAAAATCCGTTCAGCCGTTTAGGCGTGAAAGAGTGACAGACAGAGTTACTTTCGCATTTATAATTATTAGGAATTATGTAAGCTCTACATGAACGCAGCTTAAACGCAGCCATACCTTAAATGACATTTGAAGCTGTCACCTGTCTACTGTTTTTGACAACTACTTCCTGCTCACGGCTCTGTGTACGTTTTGTGTCGTCTCCAATAATGTCCAATTTAATTAATCTTAATTCATCTTAAAAACTATAAAATGGACGTGTAATATCTGCTTGTATTTTGACAAATAAAAGTCTGGATATATACTATCGAAGAGTTAATTTGGTTGATCACGCCTGACAAGCCATTCCATTGCCAAATCACAACACCTGCTTCAACAATAATATTACTTAGTATGGATTACGTGTAGTAGTATAAACATTTTTTTGGTGAAAAAGGATAATAATATGTTCTAGATAGCTGGTGCTATCTTTGTAGTGTTTTTATCAATAAGTTGGCAAATTGACATGAGAATTGTACCTATTCAGTAGGGTGCTTTAGGAAAGACCTGCGTCCAGCAGCGGTCTGCAATAGTTTGATGTTAAATGATGAAGTGCTGATGGAGTTTTGAGTGTGGTTAAATAAAACAACTTTGTTTTTGTAGGATCTAACATTTATTTTATTGTTCTTATATTTGTCGCACCTTCCGTACCTTACGTGAGCTGTAGGCCTGGGTTTAGTACAGATGAATCTTGGACGACAGAACATCGTATGAACGTTTCAGTATTCCGCCCAAACTGTATGCTCGGGTTTCTTACTGAATCGCTCTGTTAATGATTACATGATGAATGTAGTGTACGTTATACATATTAATTTACAATTACAACAATAACTTTTGATTGCGTCCCGACCATTCATATTTGATTCTGTAACTATGAAAACGAAATAAGTTCTAGCAGAAGAATGGCGGGACCTTATTTTAGCACGAAGCAACATTGGATTTATTCCCTCTAAGCCATGTATTCTCTCTCGAGATACCTCTAATGTATATACTCCATGAAACCGAAAATGCTCACCCACATATGAACGAGCCTGGCGAATTTGGTATATACCACAAGCAAATAATATTAATTCCTCCATGGATAGCCGCGGAAAGGAAAGGGTTGTCGCATCTATGGGTACAAACCAGGAACCGCGCCTGTTTAAATTATGTAACCTAACTAATCCACCTACAGTGTTCGTTAAAAACAGGCGCTCAAATATGATTGACACAAACTGCTCTGCATGTATATTTTCTGCGAATGGCGGAGTAAACGCATTCAGCAGAGCAGCTGCTATTTTAAAATCTGCCATTAAATGGCGACAACCCCGGTTAAAATATTCATGGCGGAATATTTTGAAGTCTCTCTTAAAACGGCCATTCACAGCTTCTACTACCCACCTGTTAATAGTGACACAGCGTGAACGGTTGGCTTCAAGAGTAGATAGCTGTAATTGGCCGTCTTCTCTGGTTTCAGGCATATGACCTATGTATCCTTTCTGATGCAGACTATCCATGCAGTCACGAAAACCTCTATCTACAATGAAAATATCGTTATCGTTATAAAAATCATTAAATGGAGTGTTGTTTAATAAATCATTCATTATGGTGGCATCATTTGTAGTGGCACTATATGGTCCGCATACATCTATAATATATCCATCAGAGGCACAGAGGATAAATGGCTTTAATAAATTCCTATATTTATGAAGGGAATATGTTTCCTTTTGGAACAAGTAATTACTACTTTTTTGTGTATATATATATGTTGCATCAGCTATTGTGATTGCAGGTTTTTGATCAGCTGGTGCATTAGGCTCACCAAAAATGTGATCGGCAATGTATGAATTTCTTGCTGCCACTTGCTCCCTTCTTAAATGAGAAAAACCAAGAAATTGTGGAACATAATCAGTTATCAAAATATTTCTTGCTACAGACATTAATGTCTCTAGGGTCCTTCTCGGAACTTGAAATAGACAAGACAATCTGTCCCCTGAATCCCCAGTCCTTAATTTACATAATAAGGCTGTTAAGGCAAAACTATCCCGATGCAGATTCCTAAGCCTGGGTGTTACATCTAATATTTGTTGATGTTGTTGTTTATTTATGCCTATAAAGTAGTGTACTTGGTTATCAGGGTAGTTTTGAATATTCTCATAAGAGATGTTATTTAACCCTTCCATCAATATAAAAATGATCTCCTCTATGTGGGTAGAAGTAAAGCTATTAAGGCTATACTCAGCAGTATACAGGTTTGCATAATTTGCTTCCTGTCTATGTAAGGAGCAAATACGAGCTCCTCTTGGTATAAAATATTGATACTTAGCCAATACATCCTGCCTGGTTTCTTCAGGCACAACATTTCTCTCTGGTTCCATGCACTCTTGGAAAATGCAGTGTCTTGGTGTTTCAGCCGCTCTTCTTATATTGGGCAACACAATATGTTGGGGTCTTTCTTGTGGTCCTTCTGGAATGTAGAAGCTCAAATCTCGGGCTTGGCCCCAGCAAACTCCACAAACTTCATTCATGGATGACATCTGTAAATAAATAACATTGATGAAACACAAATTAAACACTAAGTTTGACAGACATAAATTGCGCCCAACATGACCAAGCTACAGAATAGTTCTTGACATAATGATTGGTTTTCACCTTACAGAAAATCTTTACCAAAAATATCTATGTTGTGTTAATATGAGAGAGAAGGGCTATGTGACAATGGAAAAACCAGTACCCTTTTGTTGTTAGTAGAGCCAACATCATGATTGTCACAGATTTAGCAACATAAAATATTAATTGCCCTTTGCATGACACATTTTTATAAGCTAATTACTATAAATATATTATTTCATATATATACCTGCTGGTGCTCCATCAAACGAGCAGTGTTGTCGGGATTCCACTCTTGATCTGATGTTGGGTCGGATAGACTCTGACCACATACAGCACACATCAAATCAGAATGATCACCCTCTAGATGATCAGGTACAATGGGTTGAATATGTTCATTTGGTGAAACAACCCTAGTTCTGCTAGCTCTTAGCCAACACGGCACACAAGCTTCATCCTCAGAACGAAGCTGAAATAAAAAAATATAAATAAAGAAAAGGTTGCATTTAAAACTGCATGGTATTAGTGGGAAATAATTTACATTGTTTTAACACAATCATACATCAAATCAAGACACCTAATTGATAAAAGTTATAATAGGTATGAGTTGTTATACCTCTCGTGGTTGGATCCAAGTAGCAACTGTGTTAGCCATTCTTTGTTCGTCTTCATTTGCACCTTCAATCAAAATCCTGCGTCGACTGATTCGTAGTACGGATCGTCCACATACAACACAAACACTTTGATGGCCTGTGCGTCTCCTCGGCATATTGTCAGAAGAACGGGGATGACTAGCTAGCTGCCAGCATGCATGGCAAACATGGTCAGCAGGTGTTATCTGGAAATAAAGAAGTGATTTTGAGTACGGCTCAACATTGCTTTATATGACTATGACACTCCAAGTGTTAGGCAAGTAAACAATACATGCAAAACGATCACTTAGAAATGTTTCACCCATACGTTGGGTGAAGAGCCGGCAAGCGGTTGGCCTCCCGTCTGATAGTAAATCTCCAGGAGATTTATAACAATGGCTTTTTAATTGTCTATAAAGGCGTATGAGCTCTTATGTGTTTGTACATTAAATAGGACAAACTGTAAATATTTAAGTAAGTACATATACAACCACAATGGTGTTTGTTATTTTTTCAAATAATGTTTAGATTAGTTTTTGTACACACAATATATTATTTTAGTATGATATCGTGTAGTTTAAATGATAAGGACTACTTTTTAACACGTAAAAGTTATCACTTCGTAACTGACACACTCGTACGCAAAATGTTATGTTTGAAACTACTTACATCTCTAGGATATGTCCACAGCCGAATAGTATTGACGAGATCTTCACTCTCATCCGATAAAGCGTGCCTTCTTATTCGGGACAAGCGAACGTTGCAATTTATGCATTGCAAACTCGTCATATTAATTAGAAGCACGTACACACACAGCACAATTAATAAAGCGTCCTTTCGCGAAAAAACTATCAACAGATAGAGTACGGAGGAGCAGTAGCTCGACTCAACGTAAAAATGGCCAGATAATTTGCTAAATTGCTCAGATGCAGTTACAAACAACAATCCAAAACAACAGTAAAGAACCGAACAGAGACTCGGAAAGATTTTCCTGTCCTGTCAATAAAATAATTGCCAATACAAAAAAAAACATTGATGTCGAAAATAATTCCTATCATTAAATAGTTAATTATTAAGATTGTATGCAATAATTATTCATTTTAAGGTATAATGTGTAATTGGTTAATTATATTTACTGTTATTTCTATTTTTAAATAATTATTTATCATTGTGAGCCTCGTGATATTTTACAAATGGCAACTTCTAAAAACATAACTACGTTTAGTCTATGATTAATTACGTTTATCTACTTAAATCTTTTGATTGATATAATTAATGAATCCGAACTTCTAAAAATACTAATGTTACATGAAAATGAATGGTTTAATTGACTTAATAAGTGGTACAAATTCTATCACTTAACAAAAAAAAAATAGGTGGTACGAATTCTGCCTTTGGCCTTTTGACTAGCAACCTACAAGAACCTCGCAGTTACTCTAAAAAATATATGAAATGAATACCTAATTAAAACAAAATGAAAAATCATCATAATCAATACCAAGTAATCTCTAATGTGCATGCACCATTATAAGATAGCGTAAAAAAGTGGCGCAAATTCTATGCCACTCTGGTATCGCAAAGTGACATAATGTAGTTTCTGCGTAACCATGGCGCAAATAAAATCTATAATAACTCGATAATAAGCTATTTTCTCAGGTTAATTTAGCCTTTAAAACATCACACACAGCCTATTAAATCATGCGCAATAACAATAATATATATAAATTGTAAACTTATCTTGAAATCTAAAAAAATGCACTCCTCGAAAAATGTGACACTTTTTACTCGGAACGAAGTTGACATCGGACTGAAGAAAATATGGCCGCCAACGCCGTATTGACTATAGAGAAAGTTACTTTAGTGCTGCCACTACTCAGATACAAATCCTGCTAATGTCTTAACACCACAAAATGGGCAGATAATAGGTGCGCAATAGAAGTAGCGCAAAGAATTGACTTTCTTTATTTTTTTAAAAATGTGTGAAAATTAATGTACTTTCTTAGGAAACACCACCCGATATTAAAATCGCGGCTAGCTAACTATTATTTTATAACGTTAAATCAAACAGATTACCAAAAAGCATTAAAAAAAATATTTTGCTGATGGCGTAAGTGCACCCCTACCAAAGCGGATTCACGTTTTTAATGAAAATTTCGTCACTTTTTGTAGAAAAATGTCATATAATTTTCTAAGTTTATGAACATAATCAAATATGTTTAGTGGCCGCGGCTCACCACTTCATAAGCAATACGATGCTGTGATTGACAAACGTATAAGTCTTATACTTTTTTTTTTTCATGTAGCGGAGAGTTAAGTTACATCAAATGTGGCAAAATCTACGGCCTGACCCATGTAGTGATAGTGATACATAAAGGGATAGGTAATAGGTTGGATCCCGTCGGGGCTGCGGGTTGTTCGAAAGAGATACCGCGGCCTCGGCACAAAGGGCTAAGAAGAAACATGGGTGGTTTTTAGTCAGTAGAAGTCTGACACTCCCTACCGCTCTGCCCAGAGCGGGAGGAGTCATTTGATGCTTTCCCATGCTCCAAAAAAAGGGATAAGTTGGATCCGAGTGATATCATTAAGTACCTACCTATTTCATCGGGAGGGGTGGGGGGTATGATTTCCTGGATCAGAAGTAAGTAGGTACCTACGTCCTACATGTAGGTAGGTACCTAGTCTATGCTCTGAATCTTGAGAAAGATGTGGGGTTGGATTTGATACAGGCTGCTTGTGTGCATTTTTATAACGATCGGGCCTTTGGGTCAAGTATGGCACTAACAGAATTTATTTCGCATTTATAAAATTACCTATCTGCTAGTGGCTGATGGCTAAATAATAATAGCCACTCGGGTTGATCTTCATGTCACCTACCTAAGCAGTGCATGCCTAGGTTGATTTGTAGATGATCTCCATTACATCGTTGGTCCGGAATGTTGTTTATAATTATGGCATTGACAGTCTCATTTTTTCAGTGGCCCGAAAGTCTGACAACCAGTCTTACCAAGGGATATCGTATTACCCAGAACTTAAAGGGTTGTGGAGGTCAGATAGGCAGTCGCTTCATGTAAAAAACTGGTATTTAGCTGAATCCGGGGTACGACTGGAAGTATAAAAATACTAGACAGCCGATGATGACAATAAAATTCTTTAGAATCCTTAGAAGAAGATAGGAACCAGCTGAAAACAGTGCCAAATTCTTTGTGATGGTGATGCCTATGGTAGACTATTTTTAGAAGTACAAAGGCGTCTTTAAATTTTAAATAACTAGCGGACGTCACGCGGTTTCACCCGCGTAGTTCTCGTTGGAATACAGGGATAAAAAGTAGCCTATATGTTACTCAGGGTGAATGTAGCTTTATAATGGTGAAAGATTTTTTTTAAACCGGGGCAGTACTTTTTGAGTTTATTCCATACAAACATACACACAAACATACAAATCTTTCCTCTTTTAATATTAGTGTAGATAATGCAACAACAATCGTCAATCGTTGACCTAGTTATAAAACATCCAGGTGTCCCCTAAAAATGATGTAGAAGCACCAAAACACGGAACATAAAAAACAATAATTTTGCCAATTTCAGTCCATTTCGCTGTTATGGACCGCTGTTATGTCCTTTGTATTTAAATAGACTGACGCCGAGCGATTTATTAGGGGAAAAAAAGATGGGTAGGCGGGCAAATGGTGCTGTTACCTTATGGCTGGACATAATATTTAAAATAAAACACGATGTATTTTTGCGAGTTGGTACCTTGAATGATAGGTAGGTACCTAATGTTTTTGCTGACTGAGTGATGGTCGTCTGCTTTTTAGGCTACTGTGGCGAGAATTAGAAGAACGGGGTTTTCCGTTACTTTAGTGATCCTCTACTAGGTCTTTACATGTTTGTTGCGCTAAATAATGTCTAATATTATCTACAAATTCCATTTTATGCCTTTTTTTTTTTTGGTGGGTGTAAAATCATCGAATAACCCCCCCCCGCTCTTGGGCAGAGCGAAGGGGAGTGTCAGACTTCTACTGACTAAAAACCAAACCCATGTTCCTTCTTCGCCCTTGTGTCGGAGCCGTGAATCCACAGCCCCGACAGGGCCATTTTATGCCTTATTCAGTCATTCAAGCAGCTTCGAAGGCAGTATGAAAATCGAGTAGGTACCTACCTACTTATAAAAGATATGTAGGTAAAACACATTTTATTGAAGTCGACAAAACATTATTTTCTAAATTCACACAACTTGCCAGTCAGAATAATTAAGCCTTATGTAAGAGCTTCCCCATTGCCTTACCATTTACCGACACAATCATTCTCCTCCCCTTATCCCAATTTATTGGGGGTCTGTGCAGCATGTCTTCTTCTTCGATACCTAGGTACTTTACCTACTTTAAGTCGTCGTCTCATAATGACCACCGCATTTCCATCCATCATCGTTTACGCAGCATTGATGTCATTCAGGCGGGTCAACGTAAAATGCAGCCAAAACTCAAAGCAGAATGGACACAATTATGAGTGTAGGTACGACTAACTAATAATATAGACGCCGACAGACATAACGCCGAATATGGGTGGTTTTTAGTCTGTAGAAGTCTGACACTCCCTACCACTCTGCCCAGAGTGGGAGGAGTCCCAAGCTACAAAAAAAAAAGTTTTTCTATCAGGAATTTGTGGAAGTAGTGTCACGTCCCGTCGAAGTATTGACTTGCTTGAAGGGGCGGAAGGGAGTGTAACTAAAAACCACCCATGTTCCTTTTTAGCCCTTTCTGCCAAGGTCGCGGTTTCTCTTCCGAACAAACTGCAGCCCCGACGGGGCCTCTGCCTAACCCTTTGGGGATTAAGGGCGTGATGTTACGCTATGTTGTCATTGGTGGCCTTCTTCCACTGAGTGTACCTGATCTAATTATCGGAGATAACTTGCGTCGCTGATGAGCCCTGTCGGGGAAGAGTCCTGTCGGCGAAGTGTCTTGTCGGCGTAAAGTCCCGTCGAAGTAAAGTCTTGTCGGTGATCAGTCTGTCGGCTTTTAGTCGTACCTAGGTTCAAGATTCATGATTCTTTATTTGCATTGTACACTCCATTAGGTACTACTTGTATTACCTACTTACATTTCAATCTAAGTTTTTAATAAACTGGCATGGTCACCAACATTATTATCAATAACACTGAAAACAGAATAAGTATTTACTGTTTGTTTTGAGATCTGGATATTTTGGCGTGGGTACCTATTTTCGCCGCGTGCTTGCAACAGCGCCGAGATATCGAGAACTCTATAGGAAACAGTAAACATGGTAAATATTCCGTTTTGAGTGTCAATGATTACATTTCGATTATTGCCATTCTCAACAATGTGCCAGAAATCAAACATCTGCAACTCTCAAAACATAAGCACCACGAAGTAGGTACTTATACCGTCCAATCAAAATCATTTGTTTCTACCGAATCAATAGGTATCATTCTAGAACTAAGGACCGTGCTCTACTGCACGCAAATCTGGTGGTATTTGAACAAGTTGCGGAGTGTACTCTGAACTTCTATTGTTTCTACATATTTGTGGGATGTGACACGAGGTAAAGAGCTGCAGAAGTTCCATTTAAATGTGTAAGTTTGGCACTTTTGTAGGAAAAAACTATTCTGGAGGATGAGGTATCATTTTCTGAAATACATTGTAACAGTTTGCACGTCGATGGCCCCTTAGACTTTGTATAATTATTTGCTTTGGGAAGTTTGTTTCGTCACTTCTTGTGGGTAACCCAACCGAAGCATTAGAAAGTGGCGAGGCCGGATGTTTTGGCGTACCTACCTACTATGTTTGTAATTTTGGCGTTTGAAGTTCGCTGATTCGCCTGATTCCCATCTGCTTTTGAGCGCCAGACTGTTTACACTGGTGTATCGACTAATAGGGTAGACGACTAAAAAAATCTAATTAGTCCGTCAGATAGATTTCCAAAAAATATTGAACACGTATTTTTTCTTTTTTCACGTAAACAAAAAAATGAAGACGATACAGCGCTTTGAAAAGTCGTGCAACGTCACAGCTTGGTCCAATTTTACCAAACTATGACGTCAAAAGCCCCCTCTCCATGATCTTTGACAAGCTTTATTTTCGTCAATTTTTATTATTTTGATAAAACAAAAAACACGTATCCAATATTTTCCGATAATCTAACTGACGGACTTAACAGAATCATATTTTTTTTAGTCAGTCGTCTACCCTATTCTTAACGGAAATATTACGACGTTTTCCAATTCGACAATTTAGTACCTGTCCTGTACCAATAGACTAGAATTTAGTCCAATAATGATCTAGTCTCTCGATCATTATCACATTTATTCCCTACGAATAGGGCGTGTACCTGCGAGGTAACCGTTTTCGCGTCAATCTCCCTTCCATCCTGTATAATATGTGGCTGTACCTACCTAAAGTTTATTTTATCAAACTTTCCACGTGAATGAACCTTCTAAACTCACTATATTCTATTTCCGCTCAATAGAACTGAAACTATCGTCATTGTTGCCCGACAAGGATGCCACTGTACATGAATACTTCCATCTCTGTTCTGCGAAGAACAATGTCGGATCCCTCAACTTTGAAACTCAGTGTTGAAGAGTTTTAAAAGGGACTTAAAGGCCTCAATGGTACTTACATATGTGGCCCCTTGTACCTATATCAATGAGTTTTAGATGAAATGGGGAATGGAAAGTGATTTAAGTGCATGTGGCTTAAAATGAACCCCAGTTTCTCGGTCACTGGGTGGGTTCGAGAGGTAGTCGAAGGATTATGTATTATAAGCTTGGAAGATGAAGGTAGGTATTACTCTGAAATGAAGTTACTGCGGAAATGTGAATGCTTCTGGGTCATGCGAATTTAGTTCTTACATTGTCCACTCTACTAATAGTGTCAGATTTAGAAGATCTGTTTTTGCGTAATTTTCTGACTGACAGGCAGACATTGACATTAGTCTAGAATCCTACTGCTGAAACGGTTGATATTGTTTCTATAGCTTATGGGTTGAATTGAGAAACTTTTTTTTTCGTCGTTTAAAAAAATATTTCGATTAGGAGTTTGATGACAGCCAGGATGCTGGTTTAATCGTATGACCTATCTCTACTCCACAACCCAGTTACTACCGGGTCATACGATACCCCATGGTAAGACTGTCAGACTTTAGGACCACTGACTGCCTGTAACAACTGGCAAAGATCTACAATAGGGGATCGGACTGACTCAAAAAAATATGATTCTGTTCAGTCCGTCAGTTAGATTATCGAAAAATATTGAATACGTGTTTTTTGTTTTATCAAAACAATAAAAATTGACGAAGATAAAGCACGTCAATGATCATGGAGTGGGGCTTGAAACGTCAATTGAAGGTACAAAATGTAGGTACTATCATATGACGTCACACGAGTTTTCGAAGCACTGTATCGTCTTCATTTTTTGTTTACTTACGTGAAAAAAGAAAAACCGGCCAAGAGCGTGTCGGGCCACGCTCAGTGTAGGGTTCCGTAGTAATAATTCTTTTTTTGTTTGAAATACGGGCCAATGAAACTTGACCTCTGGATTGTATAGGCGCTCATACGATTCAGGGACCAAATTATATTGGTTAACTGCAGTTTCCATCTGTTGTTTCCATCCAAGTTCAAAATAATTTTCCTAGAAAGTCCTTATAAAGTTCTACTTTTCAGATTTTTTTCGTATTTTCTAAACTTATGGTTCAAAAGTTAGAGGGGGGGGGACGCTTTGTTTTTTACTTTTGGAGCGATTATTTCCGAAATTATTGACATTATCAAAAAATGATTTTAGTAAACCCCTATTCATTTTTAAATACCTTTCCAACAATATATCACACGTTAGGGTTAAAATTAAAAAAAAAATCACTTCCCACTTTACATATAGGGGGGCTACCCTAATAAAACATTTTTTTCCAATTTTTATTTTAGCACTTTGTCGGCGTGATTGATACACATATTGGTACCAAATTTCAGCTTTCTAGTGCTAACGGTCACAGAGATTAAGCGAGGACGGACAGACGGACAGACAGACAGACAGACATGGCGAAACTATAAGGGTTCCTAGTTGACTACGGAACCCTAAAAATACGTGGTTAATATTTTTTGGAAATCTGTCTGACAGACTTATTAGTTTTTTTTGTCCGATCCCCTATTAACAGCCGTGGCTTATCGTGCTTTCCGAGTTACGGAGTAATCTCGATAGGTATGTAATGGATGGACTTGCCGAGGTCGGTCTGTGGATGGGTATCCACAGACCGACCTCGGCAAGCGCAGCTTAACCTTGAAGATTGACCGGTGTGGCTGTTGTTATCTATCTACTAGCTTCTCCACCACAACACAAAACAAAAACAATGTAACAGAGTAAAATAAACCATTTATTTGAATTACGTTCTAAGCAAGCTCTAAGTTGGAGACAATAGATTCTTTTTAGAAGGCGTATAGGTATTGGATAGTGTGCTAGCTTTCTAAGTGATTGATTTATTACCTAGCTAGCTGATGCTCGCGGCTTCACTGGCGTGGATGTCGAAAAATATCCCAATAAACTTTTATTTTTATTTTTATTCCCTATTTCACTCCCTTAGGGGTTGTATTTAGAAAAAAAATATATAAATAAAAAATCCTTCCTCGAGAACCACTCTGTTCATTGGTGAAAATAGCATAAAAATCGGTCCAGTAGTTATAGAGCTTCGTGAACACACTCTTCTGCTTTAGAATATTAGTATAGAATATGTCTTTGCAAATCTTATCGCCAATACTTCAGGGTTGTCTAAAAAATACGAAACTTTGTCCCGTCAATCCGTCCGCCATTTTCTAAACCCGATCATAACACTTTGGCGCCAATTATGTTCCATATTCGAATCAAAATGGCATCCAATCTAATCACATTGGCAGTTGGCTCCAAGACTCGGGACAAACCGGACCAATCCCGATTTGATTGCTATCCGTACTGTTGTATTCGAATCCAATTTTCTTTACTGGCAATCTATTTTTTTGAGGCGAAAGATATTTTTGAGACAATGCGAGATTGCGTGATCTTTTTAGTGTTTCGAGGGCTCGTCGTTTCATTTCTTATTTTCTGCGTACTTCGAATAAATTCTTCTAAAGACGCGTAGGGCCCAGACAATAATATGCTACAAATAAGTATAAGAAAGTGATATGTTTGGGATGTTTAGGCTGCGGTTCCACTGAGGCGAAGCGGAGCAGAGCGGAGCCCGATTCATAATCACATGGCTTGAAATCCACATGTCTCCAGAGAAATGTGAATTTCTAGCCATGTGATTGGCGTGATTGGCACAGCTCGTCTCCGCTCCGCCTTAGTGGAACCGCAGCCTTATATAGGACTGAAATAGTCCTTCTTACTGTTTTCAGTCACGGTTGCCAATCATAGTGGAGATATAATAAATTATAGTTCACAAGTACCTATGTGCACATTATCAATATGATGTTTTCCGAAAATAATACCTGTGGCTGGTAGTAAAAGTCTTATTGTACACAAGATGATTATGTGTTACGTACATGGTTACCTACGTTGACAAGTTTCATTATTGAATAGTACAAAATCTCTGTATTTATTAATCTATCTATCTATCTAACTCTATATAAATAAAAAGAGGAGTCCTGACTGACTGACTGACTGACTCATCAACGCCCAGCCCAAACTCTTAGACCTAGAAAGCTGAAATTTTGCACAGAGGTTCCCTATATAGTGTAGACAAGGAATAAGGAAGGATTTTTCGAAATTCAACCCCTAAGGGATTTAAATAGGGGATGAAAGTTTGTATGGAAAATCGTCATTTTCACGCGGGCGAAGCCGCTGGCAAAAGCTAGTTATTAATAAATAAATGATTTTTTCATCCAGGCATAGGGCTCCACTCAAAAAAATATCGTTTCGAATCTCCATCTTCATCAAAATAAACCTTAAATATTCCTCCACAATAATAATACTCATGAATACGATCCTTGAGCAAATCAGTCCCTCCCTTTACGAGTCCCTATGTTGAACTACTCATTTACACGATGTTACTAACATTTATGACTCCGCCGTGTATGCAACCCCTTAGTTTTGTGCGACGTGATATCGAAGTTGCAAGAACAAGGGCCACTTTGAACAGTATTATTTTTATTGAGTGGCGACCACGAACCGGAAGACGCCGCGTTGGTAGGCCTCCCTCCAGGTGGACCGACGACATCGTGAGAGTCACGGGCAACCGGTGGATGTAAACGGCAGGCTGCCGTTCTGTATGGCGTTCTATGGGGGAGGCATTTGTCCAGCAGTGGACGTCTTACGGCTGATGATGATGATGATGACTTTTATTGAGTGTATGAAAGATAAAAATCCAGAACGAGAGAGAGATACCGCGGCCCCGGACACAAAGGGGTAAGAAGGAACATGGGTGGTTTTTAGTCAATAGAAGTCTGACACTCCATTCCGCTCCACTCGCGGGAGGAGTCATTTGATGATTTCCCATCTTCCAAAAAAAGCTGTACAAAATCAGTTTACCTCTTATTATACCGAAAATCTGTAAAAAAGCGAGGCCATTTTGTCCTGGAAATGTATTATTATTATATTATTATTCTTAGGCTAAAGTAATTTTAAAATAATACGGTTATCAGAAGTGGCGGTGCTTGCGTTTGAACGCCGTTGATTGCTTTATGTGGTTAAGGATAGTTTTAACTTGCCCAGTCACGAAGACTCCTATTACGGGTCAATCCCCGTGCCTATTACTCGTCTTCAAGAAAGTAATGGTTTTATTGATTGTGGTAGCTTGATGTACCTAGGTACCTATTTTGATCTGCTGGGATCTTACTATTAGTATTCAGTACAGACGACAGCTGGCATAATATAACATAATCAAGATACTACAAGCTCATCATCATCATCATTTCATCCAAAAGACGTCCACTGCTGGACATAGGCCTCCCCCAGGTGTCGCCACATTGACCGGTCCCGTGCGTCTCTCATCCAGCGGGTCCCCGCAACCTTGACCAGGTCGTCGGTCCACCTAGTGGGAGGCCTTCCAACGCAACGTCTTCCGGTTCGCGGTCGCCATTCCAGAACTTTTCAGCCCATCGGCCATCCGTTCTGCGATCCGTTTACAATCTATCTAACTTAAATTATCAACTTTAATTTCCTACGTCAGTGCGACGAGTTGCACGAATCTTTGATCAGATTTTTTGATGTTTTTGGATTTTGCCCTCTACATTTATTTCATGTGACTTCTATCCCGTATCAACCTCACAATAATACATACCGCTGCCCCATCCCACTCTCAGGGGCATCTAAAGAAAATTTATTGTTATTAGTGTTGTACTCATTTTTACTGACACTAAACTTTGTGTAGGTATCTATGGTATTCCCAGAGGAGGGTAGTTCGGATATAGTTTAGTGTAGTGTCCGGTTAAATTGAGGATTATGTGGGATTACGAGTGTGTGTGTTTGTTTAAGGAAAAAACAGGCGTTTCATTTTGAAGTTTTCTGTTTGTTGCAAAAGGTTGATAAGTCTAGGATCGTATAGTTTAGTGTAGTGTCCGGTTAAATTGAGGATTATGTGGGATTACGAGTGTGTGTGTTTGTTTAAGGAAAAAACAGGCGTTTCATTTTGAAGTTTTCTGTTTGATGCAAAAGGTTGATAATTATTTTAACAACGCTTCGATTTCAGTGCACTGTACTGAATCCGTTTAGAGATCCAGAACATTGCATTTTATAAGGTAGGTATAGGTATGCAGAAAGAGGTGGCGTACCGCGAGGGGTGGTTCGAGGCGGAACAAGACTTCCATGTGCTCGTTACATGGAAGTACCCAGTTCCTTCCATGTGCTCTAAAGAGGCCTGAGGCTTTTGCCCAACAGGGGGCTGTCCCACTAGCCTTTTCTACTACTTTACTACTATGTTGAGGCGGCTTCCAATCTAACCGGGTGCAGCTCAATACCAGTATTAACGAGAGCCTATCTGACCTCTACATCCCAATTATCAGGTAATAATAATTATGATACGGGTTTGGTAAGACAGACTTTCAGGCCACTGGCTACCTGTAACGACTTACGTGCTTTCCCAGGCACGGAGGAAATTCGGTACCTATGTAAAGGGTGGTCCAACCTGAACACCGACACAGCAGCTGTTATTAATTAACCACCACCTCCTAGACCTAGACCGATAACGCAATCAGTTTAGTAATCCAACATCCGAACCGAAAATCCAAGTTCCTCACTAAAATAAACATAATAATATTGGCCAACATATTCCACGGCATAGTTTTACCAAAATCTCTTCCATACAAGCCTGTACAATAATTCTTTCAAAGCCCAACATAACTTAAATCTTGTCTACGGTACATCTCAGAGTGGTCCTACAAAACGTGATGTGATAAAATGGATTTATGTAAGTAGGTACATATGTAATGTAACAGGCTTTTTTCTGCGTGACGTCAGACAAAATGGTGGTGACTTTTCTGCGCCGTGTTTTGTCTTTTCTTTATTATATTAGAGGTAAGAGGAACTATGGCGGGTAGTTAGAGAAAGGCGGTGTTTTGAGGAAAATCTTATTTGGTGTTTATTTTGATAAAAACATTGTTCGTTAGAAGCAACGAAAACGTTACCCGTCTATACGGGTAACGTTTTCGTTGCTTCTAACGAACAATGTTTTGTGTTTGTGTTTTTTGTTGGCTTTTAATGCATAATCTGTTTATTTAATTTCAAAATCCGACGGGAAATGAATCCGACACGACTGAAGCATGGCTTTCTGATGCACGGGGGTGTTACATACACCACAAACTTCCGATTCCGGGCTGTCGCTAATACTTTGTCTGATCTAGAAATCGAACCTTGGACTAATCTGTCGCGCTTACGACCTCTAGACCTAGGTTATTCGATGATTTTCCACCCACAAAAAAAAAAAACAGCCAATGGGCGTCATAAAAATGCTGACACCAGGTCCCCGCCCAAGTAGCACGTTAGTGTATTTTGGAACTTATTCTGCAACTGTAGGTAGCATTTAAGTGGTGCAAGAGTGTACGGTATTACTTATAGATGCAAACAGCGCTCGAATTTGCATATGAGTAACTCTTATCACTAACAGTTGCTTTTGAGTGATTTTTCTTCCTGCTTTATAACTTATGGTGGCACTAGGCCGAATTTATTAGTTATAGACGCATATAGGTTTCAATTTTCAATCTTTTAGAACTCAAAGAAGCTTAAGACATCTTAAAATCTCCCATTAAGAACCGTACATTAATAGGTGGTAATTTTTCCTTATTTGGCACCTTTAGTACTAAATAAGTAGTATATGTAAGTTACTTATCACCTGTAGTGGCTCAAGAGTTATTATTGCAGCTCATTTGGAACCTAGTGTAATTTGCCTTTGTAAGGTCTAATATACTCTAATATGCCACTGTAACGCGTAGATCGGTTCCAAAAGATGGTTCTTGAAAACCTTAAGCAACAATTTTCTCTCATTTAGAACCAATTAAGATCTTACAGTTCTAACACTATCGCAGGTTCCGTACATATTAATAAATTTAAATAGAGTATGATTTGTATTTAAGTCAATTTCCTACATTTTAGGTACTTAATTGAATAGTTTATGAAACAGCTATGAAATCACTAGTTCACTTTGTATTTTTTTAAATCTACTTACGTTATACACGGTGTAAATCACAGATTGGTAGGCAAGGCATGACCAGCTACCCTTCTGAATGTCTCTTGTATAAATTAAAAATGAAAATTTGCAAACTATCAGTAGGAAATCAGGCATCGAAATAAAAGTCGAGGATTCCAGCCAACATTTACAATTAAATTAAATTTTACTTTATTTACCTTCCTAAATGGGTTTTGTACCCGTCTTGAGGATCCCCAATTCAACGCAAAGGCAACGAGACCTGTTAAGTGAAAATAATCACTACTAGGTACTAATAAGGGATTTTTGGACCCAGGAGCTCTATTATGGTAACAAATGAGTGTAAAAATGACCTGCAAGTTCTATTTCAAATCGCCATTTTTAAAAATGGAGTCCTTGAAAAGTATCTTGTTGAATGGTATTTTATTACAATAACATACAATAAAATGAGTTTTGATAACTGTTTCTGATGTAGTTTGACATTATACTTTTTGTTAAACCATAATGTTAGGTTTTTAACAACCAAATTTTTATGAAGTATTATCTTATTTATTTGATCACCGCATATTTTTTGCTAATTCTTGATTAGATCGAAGGCGCATCAAAATTTACTTAGTAAATATACCATGGTTTCACAATAAAAAACCATTTGCAAGGGCTCATGATGGTTATCCTGCGTTAAATACATAATTTTTGAATACTCGCAAAATAGATCACAAATAAAAGCAGCCATAACACAAAGCCGTTGTTGTTTATCTCCACCGAAAATAAGAACTTGTTAGGATCTTATTTGTCACTCAACGAATGAACTGTATCGCTTTATCGTTCAATCATTCATTTACGGCGCACATTTGCACCGCTAGTTCCTAGTGCCACTCAGGGTAACAATTCGAACTCTTATGCATCGCTTTTGCATCTATAAATAAGTTGCAATTTTTCTCCCTTTGGTAACATACAGGTTGCTTATCGGTTCTAACCACCTTTATAGAACTTAATTACGGTGGATTTTATTACTAAAGTTTCCAAAAATATTCTATATGCAAGCCTTTTGTCGCAAAATGTGTTACTTGGGCGATATACCGGCTGTAAATGGGTGAAAAAAAGTCTTCTATATAAATAAAAAGAGAAGTCCTGACTGACTGACTGACTGATTGACTGACTGACTGACTGATTGACTGACTGACTGACTGACTCATCAACGCCCAGCCCAAACCCTTGGACCTAGAAAGCTGAAATTTTGCAAAGATGTTCCCTTTATAATGTAGACAAGGAATAAGGAAGGATTTTTCTAAATTCAACCGCTAAGGGAGTTAAATAGGGGATGAAAGTTTGTATGGAAAATCGACATATTCACGCGGGCGAAGCCGCTGGCAAAAGCTAGTTGTAAATAATACGAAACGAAACTAAATAAGAATTAAAATATTTACTTCTGACGCAAGTCCATAATTATTAGTAGGTACACTAGGTACTGCACTTATAGTCATGATTTCCTTACTCTTATTATTTCAACGCACATGCTGCATGATTTGCATGCAGATTTCGTTCCCAAAATCAGTAGGTACCTACCTAAGTATTTACATAATTATTGAACGAAACCTCCGTGTTTCAAGCGAACCAAATGTCCTTAATCTCAACAGTCTCGTTCATAAAACAGAAGACACATCTCTAATTTCCCTTACTGAAACTAATTAACATAACAAGGAAATTCCCACTGAGTCCACAAACATAGTACAATATATGAAGTTGTCAAGCGTAACTCCAAAACTTACGTTATAAGGTAGTGCTCACGGCCTCCCGTGATGCGGCTTCCGTAAAGCTACTAAACGGCTTCGTGAATACGAGTATCTTCGGTTGATTCGCCAAAAATCTACAGTCACTAGTACCGTTTGAATCATTTGGAAGCTTCTCCAATCATTCTATAGGTTCCCCGGCGGTAATGCACGCGTGCTTCACTTGTTTTTCTATTTTTAGTATATTTGCTACGATTTTAATTGTTTTCTCGGCAGTGGCTAACGCAGCGAATGAGTGTAAACGTCTTTTTGTTTTCGTGAATCAATCTCTCTTGTCAACCTAAGAGCTTACTTAACAGGGCTATCCTTTGGGTGCTTTGAGTGTAAGACCTCCAGCTAGGACATCAAAACTCAGCGACTACGCGTTTAGGGCATCTCATATGGGTACGAGGCTCGGCTGTTGTACAGGCTGGATCGGATTAAGATTAATAGAACAAGTGACACAAGCCGTATTTCCGCAGGTCGTATACGATGCATCAAGGATAAACTCCAAAACTTACGTTATTATGTCTCCGTGTCGTCGTAAATTATTTTGAAGTTATGTTATTTCGTTCCGGGTTCCAACCGGCCATCTTGGAATTTTGAAGTTCGGTCGCTTGTGAGAGATGGCGGGAACGTGTGCGATAGTTTTGAATAGGACATGTCGTTGCAATAAAAAGTGGTAGAAACGTGCTATTGGGACGAGGGATTGTGATTTCGATGGTGAACTGTTGATGTGTGCTCTGAAGAGTAATAAGAATAATATAGTCGCAATAAAAGTAATCACAATCATACATCTTTGTCAACTGGACAAATATCACTGGCAATGGCCAATACAAAAATCTCATATTATAGAGGAACGTGTCTTTACAGCATTTTTTTAATCTAATTCCAGTGTGGGATAGTGGTGGCCCTAGATGTCCTCTACTCTATACCTCTGTCTCTTTACCGCACTGGAGTGACATTTAAAAAAATGCTACTTTGGGACGTCATGTTAACCACTGGAACATACGCCGTGTTCCAGAAATGGGACCATAATAAGCATTATTTCTTTCCTTTTAAAACCTTGCCCCACACTAGGCGCATTATGGCGTAAACTTAATCTTTATTTTTCTTCTAAATTTTAATTCTGTATATTCCTAAAGACCGAAAACGGATAATAATGTGTTACCAGCAAAGGCCACATTCCTTTCCATAGCGCGGTTTGGAAATGCAGCCGAAATACCACAGCTCTGCGCTTACCGAATGTTAGCAATTTTATGCTTAACAATAATGTTTTGCGGAGTCCACATTTTAATTACTGGGTCAAGAATGAGGTACCCTATTAAACTTGTTGGATAGTTGTTAAACGGGTTACCTAACATATCCCGAGTTTGGGCAGTTAAAAGGCCTCCTTGTTGCAGCCTCATCTGTACCTGTCCATTATTTTTACCCGACTGCGGCGAAGCCCAAAAGGAGGGTTATGTGTTTGTTATTAAATGCTATTAAATGTTATTATAATATTTAGGTTGGTGTGAGACTCGTCGTCACTTTGTATTTGAAAGATAGACTACAAGAAAAGATAATAATTATGATTTTTCTCATAATCGCTTTAATAATTACATATTAACTGACTGGCCTGTTGGTCTAGTGGTTAGTGACCCTAACTGCTATGCCGGAGGTCGTGGGTTCGATTCCCACCCAGGACAAATGTTTGTGTGATGAGCACGATCATTTGTTCTGTGTCTGGGTGTAATTTATCTATAATATGTATGTATTTAGAAATATATAAGTATGTTTATCAGTTGTCTAGTACCCATAACACAAGCTCTGCTTAGCTTGGGACTAGATGGCGTTGTGTGATAGTTGTGGAATATTATTATTATTATTATCGCAATCATTCATCCTTACCGTTTATCAGTACCTATTCTTTAATTCACTTTCACTTTGCTTTCATTAAAACGAAAACTTAAATACTTCCATATCTTAAATAAAAGAAATAATGAAAATAGAATAAATCCTAGAATAATTGCCAATACAGTTAGTAATAGTCGAAGCTCTAGATACTGCGCCCACGACATGTTGGCGGCGGGCGCGCGCAGATGTCTCGCGCCACCGTGACGTAGCACGTGCTCCGTCCACCACACGGCGTGCTCCAGTGGAGGTTGTGGCTGGTCGCGCATTATGCTTCCAAGCTTTACTACATTTTGACGATAACTGGAAAATAACAATTATAAATTTTGATACCGTTAGATGCAGATTTTATTCAAAATTTTAAAATGTGCATTTCCTTACCTTTTAACGTCAATCACAGTGTTAATAGCATTCTTAAAATCTTTACCAGTCATCGAAAGCAAATCAAGTTGGAGACCAATTTTATGATGTACATATTTTTCTGTATTGTACCATTGATCTGATACCATTGGTATACCAATCAGAGGTACTCCTGCTGCTATAGCCTCGTCTGTCGATTGTAGACCTCCTTGTGTGATGAATACTTTAATCTTTGGATGTCCTGAAAGTTCATTATCATTAGGATTGTCTGCATACATTTATTTTAATACCCAAGTCTTAGTTTTACTGACCGAAATGTTGCAAAGAATTATTTTAACGTTGTCACTTACTTAGTAAATCCGCTTGTGGCAACCATTTGGATGTCCTGATGTTATTCTAGAGGATTCTGGAAGTTCATCCTTATCCCACTTCCATAGGACGTCATAAGGTAATTCCGAGAAGACTTTAGCCATCAATAGAACTCGTTCTTTAGGAAGCATTGAAGTTTTCACGTTTGTGCCAAAGCTGATGTAGATTACTCCGTTCTTTGAAGAGTCTAGATAATTTTGTAGTTCCTGCAATCCAATTATCATAAAAATTTATTGGTAGTATTAAGCCAGTGGTGGGGCTATCGGACTGTCAAGTCATACGGATCTAGTTTGAACCCAAGACATGCACCTCTAATTTATTGAGATATTTCTCGACGACATTTAAAGTCAAGTCAGAGGTCCAAAACTCACTCATGCCGTCATGCGGCATAAAACTCTGATACCGGGTTAGGTACTAACCATACAGTAAGAGAAGGGAACAGAATAACTGAATTTCAAATTGTACTCTTTATCACTGTGGTCCAAAGAAGCAACATGGTTTTCTTAGAAATTAGTAAAACAAAAAAAATATATATTACCAATGGCAATTTTTTCACTGGCTTCTGATGTATTCCCCACATATAAATAACACTAGGTGGCACTGGACGATTTCCTTCCCAAATGGGATGAATATTCAAAAACAGCATATCAACATTATTTTTTAATTCATGGATGGGCGGAACATTTGGTCCAAATAATCTTTTAGCCATTTCATTTTCTGTAACTTCATATCCATTTACTATGTTCTCTATTCTATAAAAATTCCACAGCTCCATCAATTTTTCCCAAGTGTTTAAATTGTACAAGCGCTTGGCAAAAGTACTCTGGTATAAAAGCGGATGCCAGGCTGATCCAATAACTTCCACATTATAGTTTATGGGACCTAAAGATGATATTTGAATCACAGGAGCCTTAACAACGTGTGACAGAATTAGTGCTGGTCTAACAATAGCTTCTAACAGAAGTAGATCAAATTTTTGTTCCTTTAAAACTTTCTGTACTTTATCGTCTTTCAGCTGCAATTCGATCATCTCCATATAAATGTCACAGGCTAGTCGCACTAGAAATAACATATCACCTTTGCCTGAAGCACTGAATTTATACATTTTTCTAGTTATGTTGTAAGACAAGTCGTGGACGTCAATCTCTGTTAGATTCGCTGGCGCTTTTCCATTTGGGAAGGCGGGGTCTGTCGTGATGACTGTGACTTCATGACCTCTCCTGGCTAGTTCTTCGGTTAGGGGACGAAACACAATGTGATGACTTAAAGACGGGGCTGGGAAATACGCCAGTATTCTGGCCCCATTGTTAGAAGTAACAGAGAATATAAGTAACAATATTGATATGTGCGCGTCCATTTTTTGCGCTCTCTGCTCAGGATGGTAAAGCAATAAAAAATGTATACAACAATGGAATTTAAAATTTCTACGCTAATTAAAATACACTTTATATACATTAATACTAAACTGCTATCAGGAGAATTGAAATTACCAAGTCGTCATCTGCCTAACCTTTTCCAAACAATGTTGGAATACTTGGAATCGTCTACCAGTCTAACGCCATGCAGCTAAATACTAGGATTTTGTTTGAAACGACTGCTTGTCTGACCTTAACAACCCAGTAACTAGGTAATGCTGTAGCGTCGGCTGTTTTACGAGATCATTCTAGATTACGTTCTAGTCCGGAATATTCTACTATGGAACTGTCTAGAAGTTTCGAGAAAGTACTTGAACTTTCTCGAAGGAATTGGTCTGCATATAAATTGCCTTCGTGTTCGTAAGAGCCAGCTCGAAACGATACGATATCCATAATGAAACAAGGTCACGAGTAAAACATATAGTTATTTGTTATCATTTCAATGATGGTCACGGAATAATTTATATGACTTATTTCTTATTTATAACAATAAACAGATTTAACGCTTACTTTCTGATCACGTTACGCTAAGATTAGAATAATTTACTGATTGCCTCCGTAGTAAAGTGGTCGAAACTACGACTGCTAAGCATGAGGTACAAGGTTAAATTTCCAGGTCGACTAGAGTGTTATTGGAATTTTCACCTGGAATTTCTTGATTCTAACCACTAAGCCTTAACTTGCGTCTTGTCGATAACACTAGGGTCACCATCTTGCACTCTTGAAATTCTAAAGGCTGGGCTAAGCAATTGTGTTTGTTTTCTTTTAGCAGTAAATAATCTTATATTTTCTGTTTTACTAACAGCAATGTCCCCACTGCCTCCTCTCTTTGAGAGGCGAGCCCTGTGCGGGTTACATCTCTACCAATTGTTGGTTTTAGGACATGCCGGTTTCCTTACTATGTTTGCCTTCACCGTTTGAGAGCAGTGGTGATGAAACCTGCCTGAGTTCGAACTTACAACTTATTGCTTGTAAGTAGGTAGGTATTGAACTTTAAAAAAAAGTTCATAGATAGAGAGGAAGAGGAAGACCTAAGATGAATTGTGTGAGGAATGATATTATGAAGGAAAAAAGAATAAAATAATGAAAGTGTGGCGATTTTCTTCCTTATCGTGTGGTTAGTAACAATTAACAGGGGAGAAAGGAAGTAAAAAACTTTTTTGCAAAAAATAACAACCGACTTCAAAAACACCAAAAAGTGAGAAAAATAAACTTCAGAAGAAAAATCAGCTTCTGAAGTCGGTGGCATAAAAACCAAATCAAACTAACAAATGTCACCGACCTCAGAAGCTGATTTTTCTTCTGAAGTTTATTTTTCACTCCCCATCATCAAACTAAAAAAGAATCACGTAAATCGGATCATAAATCGCAGCGTAATCGGTGTACATACATAAAAAAAATACCGATCGAATTGAGAACCTCCTCCTTTTTGGGAAGTCGGTTAAAAATGTGTTGCGCCGACCCCAAATAGCTTGAGACGAGGGCAAGAAGATGACCTATTACTTGCGTGTCAAAGTAAATTATTGATACTCAATATCAGTTGTTTCCGCCGTCCTTAGATTTAGGTATCCAATATAATACCTTAAACCAATACTGGCAATATTACAAGCATGTAGGATCATAATTTGTACAGAATTCCAATATCGTGTCTTTGAGGTGAACCTACCGAGGTCCATACATCTAAAATGGTTGTAGGGCAGGGATGGCGAACCTATGGCATTGGTTTTTATTTTTTTCAATAAGTACCTATATTTATTCCCTTTGGCCTGGCTCAGAACCAGTCTCCCAGGCTACTGGGTACTCAAAATTAACCGAAAAAAGAAACCGTTGACTGGTGAGTTAATAGAAAGTTTCTCGATATATTTTGGGTCAGTCAGCACTTCATGCGTTCTTCTTCAATTTAGCTGTACCTATTCGCGGTCATTTTTATATTTTACCTGAGTACAAAAAGGAGGGTTTAATCGTGCTTTCCTTTAGTTAGGATATAAAGGTTCGTCACCCCTGCATTGAGGTATCCGATACATAAACCTGCGTAGTAACCAGGTAGGTTATCTGTGGTTCTGTATTTATACGTGTATGTATGTATGTGGATGTTAGAAGTGTCGTATGCGTTTGTAGCAGGCATGTGGGTGAGATCGGGTGGTTTTGGAAATGTCTAGGAAAATTCTGGAGCAATAGTTCGCAGAGAAGTACGGAGGACCTCGTTGGTAAATAATATCAGCCACTGGGATCAATCTTCAGGTTTAGCGGTGCTTGCCTAGGCTGGTTTATGGATGGGTGACCCTCCATTACATACAGAGTTTCCTTCGTGTCTTAAAAAAACTTCTCGTTCATCTTGAAATATTAGTGTATTAAGTTATGGCATCACAGACACATATTTCCTAATGTACTCATTTCTTAATATATCTATTCGAATTACCACTCATCCCCCTTAGAATTCTCATCTCAGCCACATGCAAAACCTTTTCATTCATCCCTTTTGTGGCCCAGCATTCACAACTCCAAAACTGGTCACTTTCTGTTCTCGCTAAATGTCGTATCATACAGCTACGCTACAAACGTCTCGGCTCACAAACGTTTACGAGCGTCGCCAGTGATGTGTGAAACATACTCCGCTACTAGATACACTATCCTATATCCATATATGTATGTATATACCTCTTCACCTATGATTCAATGGAATGGACGCCGGATAGACATGATCGTTTGAGAATATTCGTCTGATAACTCTAGTTTTCGGCATCGTTGGTCTAGTCGACGGCTAAGCATTAGGTCAGTCAAAGTGTCATAGGGCTTTTCCTTTACCGATATCTCAGTAGCAGCTACAGAGTCTGGATTTGTACCCAGTTAATGGGAATAGGCTGGCCCTATACTGCATGGGTCTTGAACATAACTGGTGAAATGTGGGTGTACTATATTTGGTACACACTGCCTGAACCTTTGGGTATGTTAATGTTGAAGTCTAGTCTAGCTTCGGTGGTACAGTGAAATCGGGTCTCGGAGCTTCGAAACAAATACAAAGCGCTTTACTTTCTTCAGGTAAATTATTTTACTATAAATTACAGTCGGCACCTGTATGGTCGACACTAAGGCGCACCTTGTGTTTCTCCGCGTCTGTGTCACTGAGGTGGAACTGTCGGGCACCATGGTCTGTCCTGTTAGACCGGATAGTGTGACCAGATTTTAAAGAAAATTGGCACACACATAGTTTATAACGTGATGAATACAGGATACTTTTTATCCCGGTATTACGATCCCATGGGACAATTAGCGAGCTGCGGTCTTAAGCTATTTGCTGAATACTGAAGTCAATTATTTTTCCACAAAGACTTTCATGAAATAGATGTGGGTAGAAGGTAAAGTGGAACTTTTCTCTCTTTCTATAGCTACGAATATAACTTCAAAGAATCACAGGATCAAAGGAAAAGAAATAACGTCCATAACAAATTCCCTGCATTTTGTAATATTCCCGCTCAGTCAGTTGAGCAAAATTAATAAAAAAAACTGCCACTTTGGTTTGTCGGACAACGCAGTGGGGTTCTGTAGAAGAAATTATTTTTTATAATATGCATTTTTCTGATTCCGTCCTTGGAAACGACAGATAGATTGTGTGATAGATATGGGTAGTAAAAAGGAGGTCGCAAGTGAGATGAGTCTTGTTATAGAGAAGCACGTAAGCAATCTAGGATACCGACCTTTGATATATGGAATGGAACCGTAGTTAAAAGAAATGATGATGATGAAAGAAGTAAACATGTTAAACTGACCTCAAATAAATTGAGATAAGGGCATGAAAATTATGTGACTAAAGGACTTTAGTCACAAAAGTGTAGATAGGATCTACACTTTTGGAGTTTAGTCACAAAAGTATATTAGCATCTACACAGGTATAGATATCAGCACCCGTCGGGCTGCGGGTTGGTCACGGCTAAGAAGTAACACGGGTGGTTTTTAGTCAGTAGAAGTCTGACACTCCCCTTCGCTCTGCCCAAGAACGGGAGGGGTTATTTGATGATTTTTCCCACCCACAAAAAAAAAATACTTACCAGCATACCAAGCTTTTGAATAGGTAGTTGAATTTTCCCAATCAAAAATTTAATTCTTTTTCTATAAAGTTGAAAATCTATTAAAGAAATTTGACAGTTTGTAGTAACTTGATTTGCTGGCGTCTGTAATCATGACTGGTCGTTCTCAATAACTCAACCAAATGAATAATAACTAGTTTCCAATAAGTTTTGAGCGAAAATCAGTAAAACTGCTCTCAAATCGCATGTGTGTGATCCCGCTTCGCAGGTTTGTTTATTTCATGTCAGGGCACTACTTCTGTGTTATTTTCGTCCACACTTTGTCCGACATGCAGTATTGCAGCAGACATGCCCTGTCCAGACCCATTTGAGTTGGGTATCCTTTAAAGCCACGTCAGCTATATTTGTTTCGGAGTGCAGTAGGTGTTGTGTTTAGAACACGATGCATTTATTTAACTCCCTGTGTGGTGGTGGTTGGTTGATCAATAATAATAATAATATTCCACAACTATCACACAACGCCATCTAGTCCCAAGCTAAGCAGAGCTTGTGTTATGGGTACTAGACAACTGATAAACATACTTATATATTTCTAAATACATACATATTATAGATAAATTACACCCAGACACAGAACAAATGATCGTGCTCATCACACAAACATTTGTCCTGGGTGGGAATCGAACCCACGACCTCCGGCATAGCAGTTAGGGTCACTAACCACTAGACCAACAGGCCAGTCATACAATCAATACTTTTGCTTTGTAGGCTCTTACGTCCGAAATACACTAGGCTAGATTTTTAAGCTATTTGACACAAATGCTAGAGTCGTTTAGCTATGGAGAGGAGACCACGGAGGAATGTGGAAAGACCAGCGGTTAGGCGGACAGACGTCAACTGGATAGCCAGGACATAAAATTGGAGAGATTTGTAAGAGACCTACACTCAACATTGGGTTGCCAAAAGTTGAAGAAGGAGATGAAGAGCTATTTCAAAAAGGACAGACCTGTGTACGAGGCCAAAGTCATAAGCTTACTAGGAGTTTTTAATGCTATAAAATTTACATTATCTAGCTCTTCTTCTAAAAGAAGTTCAAAATGTCAAAAGTCTACTATACTAGACTTAGTCGTTAGTTTCAGAATCTGCAAGATTTTAAAGCATTAGATGCTAGTCAAAGAGATTTTTGGAGATAAAAAATTTTCTACACAAATAAAATCGGGGTGCCAGTGTGGCGCTACGGAACCCTAAAAATCTGCCTCCAAAAGAAACTAATAGCATAAATTAAATTGCCTTTGAAAGTTTTCTATTAGCATACGTCGGATTTATACTTGAAATGGAATGTTAGTAACTCCGTTATTATATAAAACTCTTTGTTCTTTTGCAGTGCAGTATTTTGTAGAATTTTCTACTAGCGACCACTAGAAAAACGAAGCAGTCTCTAACTAACTAATACACCTCTTAATATATTGTCTAGCTTAGAATTAGTAGCCTAGGCACGAAACTTTCTTACCCTCCCAGGCTTTTCAGACCCTCATTTTCTAAAACATTCCAATTCATTACGATCCAAAATTGAGCACCATTAACGAAATATCTATCATAACTCAAACTCAAGGTATTCCTACCCAGCATGAGTTATTTTAAACAATTCATTAAATAAATTGTTTTACCCAAAGCGGCAATTCACGAAGATATTAGGTCCCTTACAATTATTAAAATTATCTGCGTGGACCTTTTAAAGGGCAGATTAAATTTTCGACAGCGTAAGCGTCATCTTTTATTTTTAATTGTGCGAGTAAGCAGTTTGGAGGGATGGAGACTTTCTATTAGCATCTCCATTTAAGTGGATAGGTATCCTGTTCAGGATAATTGAATGAGAGAGGCAAATGCACTTTTTTTTTTTTTTGGAAATTGGGAAATCATTAAATGACCCCTCCAGCAGCCGCTCTGGGCAGAGCGGAAGGGAGTGTCAGACTTCTAGGGAAGGGAGTGTCCTACTGATCAAAAACCACCCAAGTTCCTTCTTGGCCCTTTATGTCGAGGCCGCGGTACCTATCTCTTTCGGACAACCCGCAGCCTCGACGGGTAGCGATAACACCTTTTTAGGGTTCCGTAGTCAACTAGGAACCCTTATAGTTTCGCCATGTCTGTCTGTCTGTCTGTCTGTCTGTCTGCCTGTCTGTCCGTCTGTCCGTCCTCGCTTAATCTCTGTGACCGTTAGCACTAGAAAGCTGAAATTTGGTACCAATATGTGTATCAATCACGTCGACAAAGTGCTAAAATAAAAATTGGATAAAAATGTTTTATTAGGGTAGCCCCCCTATATGTAAAGTGGGAAGTGATTTTTTTTTTAATTTTAACCCTAACGTGTGATATATTGTTGGAAAGGTATTTAAAAATGAATAGGGGTTTACTAAAATCATTTTTTGATAATGTCAATAATTTCGAAAATAATCGCTCCAAAAGTAAAAAACAAAGCGTCCCCCCCCCTGTAACTTTTGAACCATAAGTTTAGAAAATACGGAAAAAATCTGAAAAGTAGAACTTTATAAGGACTTTCTAGGAAAATTATTTTGAACTTGGATGGAAACAACAGATGGAAACTGCAGTTAACCAATATAATTTGGTCCCTGAATCGTATGAGCGCCTATACAATCCAGAGGTCAAGCTTCATTGGCCCGTATTTCAAACAAAAAAAGAATTATTACTACGGAACCCTACTCTGAGCGTGGCCCGACACGCTCTTGGCCGGTTTTTTATTTTTGTTTTGGTGGGTGGAAAATCATCGAAAAAAAAAAACCCCCCGCTCTTGGTCAGAGCGAAGGGGAGTGTCTGTCGTGTATATCCAATACACTGCAACTCGAGTTACAGTGTTTTGCCTTAATAGCGCTTATTTGATTTTTTCAAGGCAGTTACATACCCCTATAGTATTACTTTTTCATTTTAAAGTACGTAGAAGGAGATAGGAGCACCTAAACAACACTGTATTTTAGTTACATTTATGGTTTGGTTTGGCATATCACTGTAATTGGAGTTACAGTGTGTTGGCGAAACAGTTTACGCGCGAATAGTCGAAACCCTGAGATACAGTGTTTTCGATAACCAAACAATCTTGATACGTCGAGTGCGGCGACACTTCCCTACGCGGGGGGCGGAGCGAGAGCTCAACGGTTAGTAGTCGTGAATCATTTCTCTTGCTCGGACGGTGTTTTGATCGATAGCGCGTACCTTCATTCGATCGGTTTTCGTTTGTGCGTTTAAACGAGTTTATAAATATGTAATAACAAGAGTGGATACCGAAATAGATTATTAGTGAAATTGTCACAAAGCAATATACAACATCACAACAACTCATCATGTACCACTCTTTTGATCTTTTTCTTAAGAGCATCTTACTCACTCTTCTTTTCAGCTTTTAAACTTCCACTCTCATTTCCAACACTCTGCCATTCTTTGAACTTCTTCTTTTTTCCTTCAGCACATTCTGTATCTCTGTCGACCACCACCATGTATCCCTGTCTATCGTGCCCTTTCCTTTTGTCTCTCCTAAAATATCTTTTGTTGCATTCCTAATACACCTAGCCATTTCCTTCCAACATTCATTCACACTTTTATCATAAATATCACCCATCTCTAACATTTTTATCCACCATTCGTTCTGTTTATTTCTTCGCACAATCAGACTTCTCTAGCATATGCCATTTTATTGTAGGGGGAGGTCACTCTTTTTGTTTAAGAAGCCTTATTTGTACGACTACTTCCATAACCAGGAGTCTATGTTGTGAGACTTACTCTTCTCCCAGTAGCACTTTGCTGTGCCTGTGTGTGTCTTTGATGTGCTTTAAGTTGTTGCGTCTGATGAGGAAGTAGTCAATTTGCGTGTGTTGCAAACCACCTTTATATGTTATAAAGCGTCCATTGGCTTTTTGGAACCAAGTGTTGGCTACTGCCAGGTCATATGCAGTAGCTGATTGCAATATAGTTTCCCCCTCATTGTTTATATTACCAAATCAGCATCCCCCGTGTGTATCATTTCATAACTTCCTCTCATTCTTCCCACGTGCCCATCAAAATCACCTCCAATTACCACTTCTTCATGCACGGTCATCAAAGCTGTGTCAAAATACTTCCAAAACTTCTCTTTTACCCTTTCTTCACATCCTACCTGTGGAGCATACACACTAATTACATTCAAGGCAACATTTTCCAATATAACTTTCACAACTATTAATCTGTCATTAATCCTCCAGTTCAATCCAGTTTCTTTCAAATGACTACCTAATACTATTCCCACGCCAGTTATTTTTCCGTCACTTCCACAATAAAAAAACTTGTATCCCTCACCAATTTCTCTCGCTTTTGTACCCTTCCACTTCATTTTTTGCAAACACACTACATTTAATCTTCTTCTTTTCAACACGCCCGCTAACTCTCTGGCCCTTCTAGTCATTGTCCCAACATTCCAGCTAGCATACCTCAATTTTACTTCCCGAGCTCGCTACTTACGTTGCACCCACCTGGGGTGATGCAATAACCCTTGTCCACTGACCAACAACTTGACCAACTGTATTTAAAATTATCAATGTAAATTCATTCGGACACCCTCTTAAATACCCATTGTATTTGAAAATACAGTATTTTTGTATGATCCATTGGCTCTGTTCTCATAAAACCAATACACTGTAACTAAATATCGTCCCCGTAGAGGGAAAATTAAATAACTCCGATTTTGGCGATATTGACTTTTTCCTATTTTCAAAACACCTAAAACATGCCGCATATTTTAGCCTTACAGGCATTTTCGTATCTTATTCTGTTCCAAAAATATAGTCATTTTTGTCGAAAAGATGGAATAATAAATATCTTCAGACTAACACTATTTTTTTGAAGGAAAAATAAATAAGTCAGTAAATAAATCAATAACTGTGGTCAGTGATAATTTGAATGTCAAATAAATTAAATAACATGAGTTGTTGAATTTTTTCTCAACTTAAAAATTCTTTCACAAAGCTAACTAAGTTCTAGGAAAACTAAATAACTCTACTTATTTAATTCTGCTATTCAGAATTCTGTTAAAACGTACCTAATTTATAAATACTTGATGTTATCTATTTCTTCTACAACTAGATAATGATTAATTATAAGATGCTAGGCAAATAAAATTAATTAAATTAAGTTGTTTATAATTACCCTATCACAAAATGCACCTGAGAAAAGTTGATAACTCTTCTGCTTTCATTTGAATTTTGACTCTTACGTTGAAGTATTAAGGTTACTTTTAGCTTGTCACACAAATTGTTTTTTGTTAGGTATTTTCGTTAATCATTTTTTTAATAGTGAAACCACATACGGTACGTTAAAATCAATTAGCGAATAATTTTCTGTAGTACCTAATAGTGTAATTTTCAATTCTGCAGGGTTAAGTCCCTCGCCGCGGTGGTCCTCATGGAGTTGTATTTTGTATTTCTTATCGAATACGTACTGTTTGGGTACTCGATCGTTAACAGCTTTCACCAGGGGGACTTTGGATTCCTTCTAGTGCCACAGTATGTTGCGTGTACTTTTTACCCCAGAGTCTTAGCGTATTGAGGCGCACCGCCGTCATCGTTGCTTCCAGCAAAATGAACAGGTGGAGCGGCGGAATCCCCAGGATGGCTTCGAGGGCTGCGGTCGGAGTAATACTCATGCAACGTGTGATCGCCATGCAGGCGAGCCTTTGCATACGTTGCAGCTTGTTTATGGCTGTTATTAAGTTTGTGCGGGACCACCAGACCACAGCCCCGTAGGTGATCATGGGTCGAATTAACACGCAGTAAAGCCAAAGTATAATTTTAGGGGATAGGCCACACTTCTTACCAATCATCCTCCTGCACTGCCAAAAGGTGATGAGGCCCTCTTTAGCTTTTTATCAAAATACACACATACATACATAAACTCACGCCCTTTTCCCATGGGGGTAAGATGGCTGCTCTAATTTAACTTATTGTCCAGGATAGCTCTCAGGTATTTGACCTCGTTGGTTACCTGGAGCTCAGTATCGAATAGCTTACGTAGGCGATGAGGGCCTAGCATTAGTTTTCGGGTAAACATGACAAGGTCAGTTTTTGTGGAGTTGAGTAGCGCCTGCTAAGTGGTTGCAGATTCTCCCTGTCACCTTTTGCGAGATGAGGATGGCGAGATCGTCTGCGTACCCAATAGTGTAAAAGTGGTTAGCATTGAGCTTCGCGATTAGGTCATTAATCACCAGATTCCAGAGGAGGGGCGACAGCACTCCTCCTTGGAGAAAGCCCCTGGCTATCACTGCTGACTGCTGCTTTGCACCAAGGCGGACGACTCGTTTGCTTAGCATATTGGTAATCTAGTCTATCAGTACCTGTTCCACCCCGTGTCGAAAGAGAGCGGCACTGATGCTGGGGAAGTTTGTTTTGCCGAAGGCTCCTTCGATATCTATGAAAGTACCCAGGCAGGTGCCCTTCTGATGTATCGCTTTTTCTATCCGGCCAACCACTACATAAAAGGTATTGCTTTTAAAATGCCATCCCTCAGCTCTCTCTCGCATTTATCTTCTCCATGGCTTTCAGGAGAAAGGAGGTCAGGCTGATCTGGCTTAGGGATGAATATGACTTTCACTTGTCTCCATCCTTTCGGGATGTGCCGAAAGGCCAGGCACGCCCACAATATGGGTACCAGTCTTACAGCAACGGAGGGCACACCCCATTGCAGTAATGCAGGGAACACCCCGTCCGGACTGGACGCCTTGAAAGGATGGAAGCACCCGATCGCCCACTGGAATTCCTCCAGCGTGATCATCATGGTGGGCATAATTCCAGTCGTTTCCTGTTGAAGTTTGGTTTACCTCAGTCCAGTCAATTAGTGGGTGTGAAAACGCAACCTGGGAAGTGAGTATCAATATGGACGCGCATCGCCTCTTCTGGAGTAGTGGTAAGCGTGTTGTCAGGTTTTCGGAGCACTGCAGGTCCAGCAGAGTTCTGCTGTGCTAGTATTTTCCTTACCCTGTTTGCTTGTTGGCAGGATTCTTTTTTGAGTTTTATTTAAATTGTATTTTACCTACCTTATTACGAAATATTTTTAGTTGAATTGAGTCGTTTTAAAGTTTTATAATGATTGTTGTAGGTACCTTTGTTTTGCTGTTCATTTTTAGTTGAGTACTGAACTATGGCTTAGGTGCAAACAATCTTAATGTTTTGAGTTTTAACACAGAATAGGATTATAGTACTGTTTTAATTATGTTTTGATTTGATACAAACTTATATTTTTTAGTTCTAATTGATACCTATTTTAAGTTTTTCATAGTTTCTCTTACTACTTAAGTATGCCTTACGTAGGTAGGTCTCTGATCTATAATGTTATTATTTGGGTTTATTTTCTGTTTTGATTTGAAAGAATACTTTAAGTTAATTTGTTTCCACTTGTTAATAATTGGTGTAATTTTGTTTGTTTTTTAAGTTTGTGGTAAGATAAGTATCTGATTACAATACACTTTTGCTTAATTTTATTCTACTTTTCAATTTCTTCCTTAAAATAACTTTATTAATATCATAATACAGCTTTTATTTTATATGAGACCAATAATAGTTAAAAAAATATCAAAGAAATAATAACGTACAAAGCAACAAAATTTTACATTTTAAAATATTTCGAGTTTGATAAATTCAATAACTGCATTTATTTCTCCAAATTTTACTCTACCAATATATTTAGCTTGTAGGAAAACTAAATAAATAGCCGAAATAAGTCGCTAACTGTAGTTACGTTATAAATAACAGTTGTGGGAAAATTAAACAACTTGATTTTTTATTTTTTGTTAAATTATAGTTAAAGACAGAGTTCACTTCGTTAAAGCATAATATAAAAGGTAATCAGGTCCACCAAATATAAAATTACCCACAGTAAAATTGTCTCACATTTTCTAACAAATGTACATTAACTGAAAAAAAAACACTAAATCGCGTTTATCTCAAAACTACAAAATCAGAGTTATTTAATTTTCCCTCTACGGGGACGATATACAGTGTTTTGCTCAAACAATCGGATAAAAGTCTTAAAGTTTTATTGGGGCAATACACGTTTACTTAGTTAAATCTTGTTGTATGGATCATATGGCTTTAAAATTTAGATGGTTTGATTAGACGTAAAAATACCTATCATTTGGTACCTATCACTATATACTTTATTTTAAATATATTTCGAAAACGAACCAAAAACCAAAAAAAGTTTTAAAAGCCCTTTTCACGAAATAGGTACTTTTGAGATACAGTATTTTGGATTTACACGTCAGGTGTCAGACTTCTACTGACTAAAAACCAAACCCATGTTCCTTCTTCGCCCTTGTGTCGGAGCCGCGTTATCCTTTCGACAAGCCACAGCCCCGACGGGTAGCTATAACACCTGACGTTTGCGCACAAACTTTACTTATTTGTTTCAGTTCAACAGCTTTTTTTACAGGTGATTTATTCATAACTACGACGTTATGGAGGTTACTGGATTTTTTGGAAATGCAAGTAAGCAATATCTTAGTTTTAGTTTTAAATGTTTAAGTTAAAAGGTATTGTCACCAATGTATGTATGTATTGTGAGAGCAGTGGTGGTGGCACAGTGGTGGCGGCCCCGAAGAGCAGTGGTGGCCCAGTGGTGGCGGCCCGACTTACGATTAGTCGGGTTCGAACCCAGGCAGGCACATTACTTTGTGTAATTTATTTCATCACCACTGCTCTCAAAACGGTGAAGAAAAACATCGTGAGGAAACCGGCATATCTTAGAACCAAAAATTCGAAGATATGCGACATCTACCAATCCGCACTGGGCCCGCTTGGTAGATTATAGCTCATCCCTCTCCTAAAGAGGAGGCCTGAGTCCCTGCAGTGGGAACAATATAGGCTGATGAGGATGATGATGAATGATGATGTATTGTCACCAGGACCAAAATAAATGTGTTTCATTTCAGAATTCAGCTCAATTAGTTGTGGGGAACTGGTTTGAAAATCACTTTTAAGATTTGACCCATCGGAACATGGCAAGTTAAATAAAAAAGCTTATAAAAAAACTGAAATAGGAAATCCATTCCGTAGTATTCCGAAGAATTTAAATCTCGACACACAACCAAAGACGACTTCCACACGGCGAGTATTAATTAAACAACATTACTTCGTAGACTTTTATTTATCAAAAAACACTGGCTGGTCTGGTCACCCAAAAAGAGCATTTTGAAATAAATGTCAGAAATGTATAATTCCGCGGACACTTTGAACTGGACTGGGCGAAAGTTGTTTTTTTTTTCTTTGTTGCATATTTTTGGCAGCCAGTGTCGTGGCGAAGTAAGGCTGGGTGTTTGTGTGAGCGGGGTTTTATGTAATAAAATTTAACGATCGTGTATTTTTTATTATTTGAGGTCCTGGGTTAGATTTTCAGGTCGGGCAAAGTGTTATTTAGTTTTTTTCATCAGGAATTTCTCAAAAAAAGCTATAGAGTCTGGATTTGATTGCAAGAGGCAATTAATAGGGCTAGCGCCTATAACATGGCACTTTAACACAAGTGATGAACTGGGAGGTCAGATGCTGTCAAACTTTGGGCCACTGACCACCTGTAACGTCTGTTAAATATCTACAAATGACAGCTCTCGGACCAACGGCATAACGTGCTTTCCAAGGCTCGGAGGAAGCTCAGTATGTATGGGTAGCTTTACCTAAAGATCGACTCGAGCGTCTGTTATTGTTTAACCTTACATTCCACAAACATTTAACCCTATCTGTTTTTTTATTGGGACTAACCCGCCACACTATTCCCAAACCACTGCCACTCCTGAAAGCTAAAATCAACGGTGGCGACCATAAGAAAAGCGCCGAGAAAAAGTCCCAGACAAATTAACTGTCTTGGATCCCGCAACGAAATTAATCAGAAAAGAATAGCGGAGGAGTAGAAAAACATATTTTATTACCCTACCTATAGGTTCACAATCCAACTGATTTTTCTCTCTAATGTCTCACAATCACATACTTCCACTCATTAACAAATCACGCTCTATTCCCCCTTTTTACCCCCCGCCCCCCACCCACTCTCTAAAACAGTTTCGAGTGGCAAAGCAAAATATTTTTAGCTCTAAAATATTTCTAGTGGACGGACATTTTTGTACTAACATTCTTTTTTTGCATACTCAGCAGTTTCCGTCGCTTCGTGCCGCTTAAAATCTGGGCTTTAAAACGTTATGTGCCTGCTTAAGGGGAAGTTGCTATGGATTTGCAAGTGAATTTCAGGAGTGTAGCTACGTGAATGTTGTTATTTAATTCTGTTTTTGCGTACGTGTGAAAATTTTCTAGATGTTGCAAGAATCTACCAGAAATATATTATCTAGGTACCTACCTACAGTTTTCAATAAATTATGTTTACTTTTAAATAAGAAATCGCGTGTGAAAGAGTGATGGATATAAAATGTAGAGAGAGAGAAAGACCAAGAAAACGATGAAAGATTGTGTGAGGAATGATTTTTGAAAGAAAAAAAAAGTAAATGATAGTGTGACGGTTGACAAAGGAGAATGGAGGATAAAAACGTTTTACGCCGACCCCAAGTAACGTGGAACAGGACAGGATGATGATGATGACTTTAAATAGGATCTATAAGTTTGATCAATTTTGACTTGGACAGATTTACAATAAAATAACCTGATCAGTTTTTCTTTTTTTTCAAATTAATCTCACTAAATAATACAGAAATTAATATATTTAAGCCCTATTATAATTTTTACTTATAACGTTTAAAGTAGAATGTTGTTGCAGAGTATTATTGTGGTTTTGTGCTGTACTATACCCAGATACTGTAAACGGTAGTTATCATGACTCTCTGCAATAGGACGCAGTAACTACCTAATGGTCCCTGAAGACAACAACGAACGGCACTATAACTCAGAATTACTAGACGGAGACTTAGCTCTCTAGGCCGATTGTTATTAGGTACCTCGTACTTATGCCTTAATGATCTGATGTCTCTCTTTAATTTGCTAATGACTAATAGCGAAACGATTTCATAAAGTCTAATAAATTGTTGTTAAGTATTGTTTTAATTCGGTACAGACTAATCAAGCTCATGCTTTTATAAAATGTTAGATATTCAGGAAGGAATGCCTAACTATTATATGACACCCGACTTGCGTACATTTTAATTACTATGGAAACTTTGAATTTCAAATAGATTCTTTCAACCAGAATGATTTTACAAAAAACCACATCATTTTCATAACGACACCCGATTTTCAATTAGACCCGGATAAAATGCAACTCCACCCGGCTTTCAAAACACACCTTCCCCTTAACAACGGAGGACGAAAACCGTGCATAATTAATATCTTTGAGCGGACACACATTGCATATTCATGAGCGAGACGCCTCAGCATAAAACTAGATTATTACACTGTTTTCTATCATTTCTAATTGATATTAATTGTGTGGTAATGTGGGAGATTATTTTATTAAATTCTGTCTGAAGAAATCTGGAGACAGCTTGTCTGGTTGCCGGTTGTAAAGCAAGCTTACATCTCGTATACAGGGTGGTGACCCCGTCGGGGCTGCGGGTCATTCGAAAGAGATACCGCGTTCTCGACACAAAGGGCTATGAAGGAACATGGGTGGTTTTTAGTCAGTACAAGTCTGACATTCCCTACTGCTCTGCCCAAAGCGGAAGGGGTCATTCATTTGATGATTTCCCACCCCCCAAAAAGAAGGGTGGAAGTGACACCGACGTGAACAGATAGGTTAATCTCGCTTCAAGCTTTTATTTAAATTACATCGTCATCTGCTTAGTCCAGTATTACCGGATTTAGCTAAATACAAGTATCTAACATGGAGCGGCTGCCTATCTGACCGCCACAACCCAGTTAGTACTAGGTTAAGACAGGTCAAATTTTCGGACCAGTGACTAGACTACCTGTAACTACTGACAAAGACCTATAAATGGCAGCCGGGACCAACCGAGGCACGGAAGAAACTTGGTATGTAATGGTCACGCACCAACCTTGGGTGCGTGGCTTAACCCGAAGATTGGCCTGAGCAGCTGTTATTGATTAACCACAAGCTCTTTCATCATTGTCATCCTATAAGTTGTATAATGCAATAAATAAATGGATTTGTTTTAACTTAAACATGAATTGTATTTTATTCTTTTAAAAGCATTTAACTAAAAGCTTAGCTTAGTTATAGCCCATCCCTCTCCTAGAGGAGGTTTGAGTCCCTGCCGTGGGAACATTATAGACTGATGATGATGAATGAACTAAAAGCTACTAGTTTTTTTTCCACTTAATTTGAAATCCACTTTACAAAGACTGTCGAACAAGTTTCCACTGCATTGTTTCAACCCTCGGATAACATCTTCATCGACACCGTATCAATGCTCTGTCTACTCACTCCACTCAAACGACTCACAGTGGAAGTGAAGAGCAATTTAAAACAATTAAACTCCCAACAATACGTGGGGAAGCCGGGGATAGTCACAATAGCGCGTAGGTAAGCGTACAGGATCGTAGAAGCGATTGATATGGCAAAGCATGATGTGGTATATTACTAACATCTTCAATTGATAACAATCTGTGGGACTTCATCGAGCTTCATTGTCTCGGAGCTTTTCTAGTGGTCGCCACCGTTGATTCTGGCTTTCACCAGTGGGATTGGTTTGGTATTTCCAAATTGTGGCGGGTTTGAGGCAAAAAAAGACTTAAATTGATATATTAAAATATGTTTACACAGTTTATTGGTACATATACGAGGTGTAAACCAAACACAACTAAGTGATTCTATGTAAAAAAAAAATGATTGCTGGGAAACGATTTTTGGGCCAATAGTCACGTTTTGCAATGTGACTCAATGCACCCAAAATATTGTGCTGGGTCCATTGAATAATACGAGGGTCATGGAGGTAATTAAAGTAAAGTAATAACATTAAAATTGTACACAATTTTTTATTAAAGACACTGTATAATAATAAACACATAGTTTAATATTGACGCATATACCTTAGTTGCAGAATTCATAAAACAATCTTATTGCTAAACCGTAATTTCTATGTAAAGAATATAATAATAATCCATCATGACTTATCCATCACATTTTAGCTTAATTCCGCGCTCCATGGTAACATCGCTGTAAGCACAGATAGACGCCACATTCCCTTTTGATTCGGAACACTTCATTTACACTAGTACGACGAACAAAACATTGTTATAGTGGTTTTTACTTAGCGCTGCGTACGGTTGAGGTACACTGGGAGCTTCTGAAACAAATATTAGAAATGAAATTAAAGCTTTTTTTTTAGTTTTAATCTTGAATTTTATTATAAATTTTAATGTTAAGCCCTAAGCTTAACATAATATTTCTTTTGCTGTGCCCGACAGGGTCCATGATTGTTTCTTTTAAAAAATGTTTACCACCTAAGCCTACATTGTGGAATGCAATAAAGAGTTGAGTATTGAGAACGTTGAGTATTCAGTCAAGAGTTGGTCTTTCATGCTTACTCTTGAACTTCGACGAAATTCAAATTATAATGATTCAGGATCATAGAAGCCGGCAGTGATTCAACATAAACGTAACTGGCGAAATGTGGGTGTACAACACCTTTTTTTTTTTGGTGGGTGGAAAATCATCGAATAACCCTCCCCGCTCTTGGGCAGAGCGAAGGGGAGTGTCAGACTCCTACTGACTACAAACCAAACCCATGTTCCTTCTTCGCCCTTGTGTCGGAGCCGCGTTAACCTTTCGATAATCAATGCCTAACCCTGTTATAAAATACCAGCATGTTTTGAGTCAACCCGAGAGCTGTGGTTGCTATATTTCGCAGCGGTCAGACTACAACTTTCCGAATTATGGCAAAAAAAAATGTTGAAGATAAGGTACCATTAATGCCTTTTCTAAATTCCGAAACTGGACAATGACATCTAGATAAAAAAATGCTACACAAATTCCAAACTACTTAAACTGTATCCTTCGTAAAATCTTCCCCGATTTATCTCCCATCCCTCATCCTTTCACCCCCATCTCCCAGTGCACTCCAACCTGTCTGAATGACGCTCTAGAGAGGAACAAAGCAAGGAGGATGTAAGTGCGTGTTAACGTACAGGCGGGGCGTCGCGCGGCGCGTTGTGCGTTTTTAATTCAAACACATGGCGATTTATGAAAACGTTAAAGATTTCAAAAATGACAATTTTACGAGAAGCGTTTATTCACTCGTTAGTTTAAAATGCAGCGTTCGTTGCGGTGGACCCGCCTCTCAGTAAATGATTAAAAAAGCACGCGACGAGCCTTTTGCACGCGCCGCGCAACGCCCCGCGTCTCCGTAAACGAGCCCGAGTTATATCAGCCGCGCCATATTGAAGATTAACTGACCGGTAGCAATATTATGTTGAGTGGTTTCTTTAGCTGTTTACCTGTATTATGGTAGAGGGTGAATATAGATGCTGGTATAGATACACATCTGGATAATGAGAGTTACAAAAAAGTTTTTGTAAAAAAACCGACTTCCAAAAAATACAATACAAGTCTAAAAAAGTTGAAAAAGTTGTTCGGAAGTCGGATTGTTTCATTGGCTTTTGGCTACCGACTTCCGAAAGGATTGTTATTTTAGACTTTTTAATGGTTTTTTGGAAGTGAGCATTATTTTTTTGATAAAATAAAATGGTACAATATAATCAGATGTGCAGCTATACCTGAGAACCTGTACTATTCAAAGCATGCAACAGCGAAATGTTTAGAGTGCGTAACATTGAGAAAGAAAGCCAAGATATACGGTAGGACTAAATGTCCTTCCGTATATCTTGGCTTTTCACGCTAAATAAAGTCATTTCCCACCAATCATTTTTGCGTAGTTACTTAGTTTGATGTGCCAAATCCATTCTATCTTTAACGTCCTAAAAGTGTATTCTAGCTGGCTTATCACAAGTTTTACAAAAAAATTAAAGGCTGTTATGTTTTTAGCGTTCATGTATGTATGTTTGTATGTTTGTAAGTTTCTTTATTCCACCATAACTTCTAAACGCCTGAACCCATTTTGATGTGTTTGGTATCATTAGATTCTTTGCGTTATCCCGGGTGACATAGGCTATAGAAAAATTCAAAAAGCATAATAGGGTGGCCATGGTTTAGAAATAAAACGAACTTTTAATTTGTTTTTATTGAAATTTTAATAAAAAATGTAATCATCGTCTAGAACTTGTTAAGTAGATTACAAAAATATACATATGTGGTATTCAATATCTATTGTGTACTAGTAATACTACTCAACAAATGATATGTTAACATTTTATACCCGGAATTCGATATGAATTCAAATATATCAATAGATTCCTTGTAAGGGCAGAAATAAAACTGGCTAGGCTACAACTCCTAAATCCGTCCACGACGGCAGCTGAATGGTTTTAAAGTTTGTATGAAAAGTCAAAATGCGTGAATCAATTTACTTGAAACATGGTAAGAATATTAATTTAAAGAAATAATAATGTATGCATTCATAGGTTTTTCAAAAACACTCATTTATAGGGTGGAAAAAGATATTCAGGGTTGAATTTTGTATGGAAAAGTCTTAGTGCGAGATTGAAAAAACTTTAAACTCATTACTAACGCAAATTAATAAAGCTTTGCGTGTGTAATGAAACAATAGATGTGTGCAAGTGCGAGTTGGATCCGTCACCGATGGTTCCGTACCAGCATCTTGGTAGGTACTATACTTGAAACTGTTTGGCACTATACTTTAATTTCTGTTGATTCCTGAGGAATGAGGAAAAACGTCTCCTGATTTTTGAAAATAACCTCTTATACTTAGGGTAAGTCTAGAGTTATACTGAATAGTTCACTTTTATTATTACTTTTATTATACAACAAAATCAGTACATAAACTCTGTGAACAAACTAGGTGCATAGCAAATATAATCTTTGTAAGGGCGCGGCCCCACCGCGGTGCACGGGGAGGCTACGCACGTGTATTAAGCTTCGCTTTGTAAGAAAAATGAATGTGGTTGTGTCCACTGCAACCCACGGAGAGGCTACGCATGAATTGACGTCATTGATACATGCGTGGCTTGCTCGAATAGGCGGTTACATAGCTCAACGCGGTCGACGTGGGTCTACGTTTCACTGAAGTACACGAATATGACCCACGACTATGTACAGTTCGCTTATCGATGTACAATAGCTTATTGTGTTATATCGTAGCCTCTCCGTGCGCTGTGCCACGCTATACATAGTCGTGGGTCATATTCGTGTACTCCAGTGGGAACGTAGACCCACGTGGCCAAACAAATTAATACACGCAGCTAAAATGCGCCGCGTGCCCGTGCACAGCATGCGCCGCGGTGGGACCGCGCCTTAATGCAAGTAATAATAATTCAGGCTAGGTTTCACCCCCCCCCCCCCCCTATTATATAAAACAAAACAAAAAAAATTCGCGCTCGCTTTGCTCGCGCATCCACCCATTTCGTGCTTTCACCATTCGTAGTCATTTCACAGACTTATCTACATGCTTCTATTCCCAATTCTGAGGGCCTCAACAAAAAGACTCAAGTCTCTCTTGATCTTCAATAACTTTTCTGCATTACATCATTAATAAACTGAGTTCGTCGACAAACATAATATTGAGCTTCGCTCAAATGTTGAAATTTTACAACTTTAAGCTCCATCCAGGCATGGTTATCCAGCGCTTTATCCCCCTAGATAAGTCCAACTATGTTGGAGTCGGTTTCCAGTCTAACTAGATGCAGCTGAAAACTGGTATTTTACATGGAACCGCTGCCTTTTTGACCTGTACATTGGACAACCCGGTTAGCACCGGGTAACATGATACCCCTTGGTAAGACTTGTTGTCAGACTTTCGGGCCACTGCATACGTGTGACGACTGTCAAAGATCACAGCAGCCCTGGTTGTGATGTGTAAATGTTACGGTTTGACGTGCTTTCCGTGAAAATGAAACCCAGTAGTCGACACTAACAAAGTAAACACCAATCATTTTTAGGCGCTTGGTTCCGAAGGTGGAGGATTGATGTCAACCATGACAAGAGTAAGCGATTCTCTTCTCAAAACCAAGTAAAACAGTCCTTTATCCTCTTGCCTCCTGATGGCAATATCTTTGCCCCTCCCCCGCCCCCCAACCCCAAAACCAATAAAAGCATACAAAAATTTTCGCGCTCGCTACGCTCGCGCATCCATCCTGTTCTTTCTCCGATCTGTCTTGCTTAAAACGTTCATCTACTTCTATTCTCATTTCTGTTTCTAAATCGTTTATCCACGGAAAATTTAACAACGCTTTACGAGTATCCCTTTATCCCCCTAGATAAGTCTCATTGGGTAGCACTTTATAAAACATTTTAATAAGATTTTATTCGATAATATAAACGACGCAAGCTACCAATAGTACCAATCATTGATTATGATTATGTTGGCCCGTGATAGTGCACATCTATGCGTCAAAATACCGCTATATCACTAAAAAGTATTAAATAAAAAACAAATAATTTAAAAAATTAAAAACACGCCTGCCATGTTAAAAAAAGAACTAAAAAGTCAAAAATAAGTCGAACGATTTCAGTAATAAAATGAGAACAAGGTCCCGTAATTGTATCCGAAAATGGAAAACTGAAAACTAAAATTTTAATTGCAGTCGGGGGACAGTTCGGTGGATCATTTCTTTACAGGTCCCCCGACTGCAATTAAAATTTTAGTTTTCAGTTTTCCATTTTCGGATACAATTACGGGACCTTGTTCTCATTTTATTACTGAAATCGTTCGACTTATTTTTGACTTTTTAGTTCTTTTTTTAACATGGCAGGCGTGTTTTTAATTTTTTAAATTATTTGTTTTTTTTATTTATTTAAACTTCATGTAAAATAGTGGTACCTACATATGCGAACATAATGCCACAAGGCATTCTCTACCAAACAAACCTTATTTTATCTTTTTTTTTCTTCCTTTTTCTGCTTATACCACCGCATATTTCTACCGTAACGAACTTTTCTTAGAAGAAATTCTACTTGAGATAAAAATAGATAAACTCGTGAACAACAAGTACTTCCTAACTTACAAACAAGATCCGAGTTATTTAGCAAAAAGCATTACTTCGCAAAACTGAAACAAGCTTACGTTGGATTTTTATTTTTTTCATAGAAAAGGGCGAAGCTATAGTGAAAGTTACGCTACGCTATACGAAGCGAGGTGAAAACTGGTTATCAGACTATCGTATCTCTGACTACCTGTAACGGTTGCCAAAAATCTACAAGAGACAGCCAAGACCAACGGCCAATATACTTTCCGAGGCACGGAGAAAGCTTGGTATGTAATAGGTGGTCACCCATCCACAGACCAACCTAGGCAAGCGCTGATTAACGTAATGATCGATCCAAGTGGCTTTTGTTATTTGGCCTCGAGTTATTTAAAGTACAGTTATAATTAATGTTTAGTTATAGTTAGTAATTTAATTAAGAAAATTGAAAAAGGTTTGGAAAAATTCCAACTTTGATTCCCAAATCTCCGTCCCTAGAAGGTATGGTCTAGAACAAAAACAAATATCTCTGACAGGGAAAACAAGCGCTTTTCGGATTCGTTTCCCACTGGTTCTGATGGCTCTTGAACGCAGTTTAGACCCGGTTTCCACCAAACCGGAGACGAGCAGAGCGGAGAGATGTGCCAAATTCGACCAATCTCAGGAAGGGCGAAAGATCAGATGTAAATTTTAACAAGACAAGTATGATTGGCCGATTTCCATAAATCTCCTCTCGTCTCCGCTTTTTTGCGTTTTGGTGGAAACCGGGCCTTAGATTTGTGCTGAGGCTATTTTATCACCCATTATTTCTATGTGGGAGAAGGAAATATAAAATATCTCAGCTTTCACTGGGCTACCTGCCTCCAAGTAGCCGAGGACTTTATCAGATTACGTAGACGGCGCTCTACAATGAGGAAATACGTTTTTTAAATGAATTTCATGCAAAATAAAAATATTTTATGCTGGAGATGTTTTGACTTTTGCACTTTTTTTATCATTGCGAATTCACAATTCAGTTTCTTCTTATTTTACATGATGTAAAGATGTCTTAATTTATATAGGTATTTGGCGGATGACGACATATAGATCTTATTACTAGGACCATAAGGGTGAAAACCTACTCGATCTTTAGCGTCTGAAGATTTTTAGGGTCTTGTCTTCTTCTTCTATACTTACTTCTCTATTACTCATCATCACAGTATCCTTCACACAGTCTATTAATAATAAGAGCTCCACGAGCTTATTCCACCATCTCCCTTCTTCCATCGAGAGACTAGGCGTACTGCAGGTTATCACCCATACCTTGTCGATGTTCCACACATTCGTACGAAGCGCTTTGCTAAGTCTTTCATTATTCGTACAGCCAAAGAGTGGAACACCCTGCCTGCGTCGCGGTCGGTTTTCCCGAGTTCATAACCCCAATCTATTTAAGTCGCGAGTAAATAGGCTTCTTCTGGGTAAGCTCGTTCCATCGTCGACCTCATCTCTGCCCTTAGGGCAAGAGTAAGCCCATATTAAATTTAAAAAAAAAAAAAAATCGTTTCTTTGGTCTTCCTCTACTCTGATAATAGTGTATTATTTCATCACCCGTGTTGCTTTAAAATTTTCCATCATCACTACATTAATATAAAACAAAGTCTCTTCCCGCTGTCTGTCCCTATGTATGCTTAGATCTTTAAAACTACGCAACGGATTTTGATGCGGGTTTTTTTAATAGATAGAGTGATTCAAGAGGAAGGTTTATGTGTAGTATTTATGCTTCCGTGCGAAGCCGGGTCGAATCGCTAGTCATAACTAAACTGCTATTAAGTAAGTAGGCATGTCGATACGTCACAGAGTTCTGTATACGACAACGCAGAATAAATCCCGCTTATCTTTCAAGTTAAATAATTCATTTCATGCCATTAATATATCGATAAGAAAGGTTACGTTAATAAGATGTGAAGGCCAAGTTATACAGAAAATTACTAGTACTTCGACAGTTGCGATTTAATTCTATTTTATCCGTTTTTGAATCCCATTGATTGGTCCGTGGATGGGTTACCATCAATTACACAGCAGAGAAGTGGTGGCCACATGGTTGCGTCTTCAACTTACAAACATTAAGGTCGTGGGTTCAAACCTAGGCAGGCGCATTTCTTTGTGTAATTTATTTCATCACCACTACTCTTAAAACCGGATATAATGAGGAAAAATATCCTAGAACCAAAACATTTAAAGACATGTGACATCTACCAACCCGCACTGGGCACGCGTGGTGGATTTATAGCCCATCCCTCTCCTGAGGGATGATGATGATGATGGCATGGCACACCGATTTTCCTCTGTGCCTCAGAAAGCACGCAAAGTGTCGGAGGTCATTTGCAGATCTTTGTCGGTCTTTTGATGATTTCCCAACTCCCAAAAAAAAAACAATTTTTCTTGATAACCAGGCTTTTCGTGATGACCAAAGACATAAGTTGAAATTATATTTGTCCTATTCCACTGCAATTCTTTTCTCGATTAATTTCGTTCCAGAATCCATTACAATTAAATTGTTTCTCTTTGGGACATTGTTAGAACTTATATCGCTGTTTTATTTTGTGCCTGACTGTACTTTACGCATTATTACTGAGAAAACTTTTTGTTTCATTCTCGGTTCGAATAAACCCATTCAAATTCTCCTATGGTCGATTCACACCGTGGTCCGAAACAGCCCATTCTTCAGAGCTCTTCTGCGTTTCACACCGCGGTCCGAACCGCTCGTGGTGCGAAACGACGAAAGACCCTGTCGAGCTTCATTGTCGCGGTGATTTTCTGCTGGTGTCGCTGTTGATTCTGGCTTTCAGGAGTTGCAGTAGTTTGGGAATAGTTTTAAGGCTTGATTGGAACCTTAGCTAAGTATTAACTAAGCTTTCATCAACCTTTAACGCTAAGTCGAGATATTGTTATTATAATTAATTATCACTTAAACAAAAACTCGACCTTGGCTTCACACTGTCTTGCACAGTCTTGCATCTACAAAATATTTTCACACATTTAACCTGATATAATAGGATTTAATAGTTCATAACATAACATCACGCCTGTAATCCCCGGAAGGTCAAGCAGAGGTATGCCTTAAAGTTCACCCACATTTTGCCATATGTTTAGTCCCATGTAATAGATGGTGAGCCTATTGCCATCAATCGGGCACAAATCCAAACTTCGAAGCTGCTACTGAAAACAATCTGATGGAAAAAAGAAAGCAATAACACTTTGCCCGACCTAGGACATGCGCTGCTGCGCATAAGGTCCTAGGTTCCTGGGTCCGGGTAGGTTTCGGGGTCAGTGGCGTTTGAGAACACTAGACCAACAAGGCCATCAAGAAACAGACAGACAGTAGAGAGTTCACAGGTCAGTCGAAAAATATATTTTGTTTACAAACACTACAATGATTCACGTCATCACAGAGTAAGTCCCTCGTGTTCTCGGTACAGGGAATTCACCTCAGTTATAGAAGTTAGTATAAATGATCGGTTCGGGATTGAAGAAGGTACAGTTTACAACAGTTCCTTGAGTTGTCTAGCAGTTTAAAAGGTATGTTTTTATTATCTCATCATCATTCTCCCGCCCTGATTCCGAATAATTTCGGGTCGGCGCAGCATGTCTTCTTCTTTCATACTTATCTATAACTCGTCATCTTTGTAGTCACATCCTTTCTAGCCATATCATCCTTCACACAGGTTTTCTTCTAGTACATAAAATTTTCTCACATCACATACGAATATGTGTGTAAACAATAGGGGATCGGACTGACTCAAAAAAATATGATTCTGTTTAGTCTGTCAGTTAGATTATCGAAAAATATTGGATACGTGTTTTTTGTTTCATCAAAACAATAAAAATTGACGAAGATAAAGCGCGTCAAAGATCATGGAGTGGGGCTTGAAACGTCAATTGAAGGTACAAAATGTACTATCATATGACGTCACACGAGTTTTTGAAGCACTGTATCGTCTCCATTTTTTGTTTACGTGAAAAAAGAAAAAATACGTGGTTAATATTTTTTGGAAATCTATCTGACGGACTAATTAGTTTTTTTTTATCCGATCCTCTCATCAGTGCTTATAAAAGTAATACTTTTTGTATGATACAGCTTTAAACCAAGCTTTTAAGAAAAAAGTCTAGCAAATTGACACCTTACGGTAAAGAACAACAGTTGGTATTTTTGGTATTCAGCCTTAGTATTTTAATGTTGGCCTGAAGCCTCTCCGACGCTAAGTCTCATACTGTCCCATTTTCTCCATCCTATCTGACCCAACAGCCATTTTAAGATCATCGGATTTTACTGGACAGTGTCCCAAACTACGCTTGCTGATACGCGGTCTACACTCCAAGACTTGTCGACTCGACTAACTTTACTTTTATTATTTTTCAGGTAACCATGCATTCTGTCATCATCTTCTGCTTCGCTGCTCTCGTGGCTTGCACCCACGCCATGGCCCGCTACGAGCGACCACCTCCAGGCTATGTAGTTGGTCACCGAAATGCAGTTTACTGCCCACGTTCGTATAATTGCGGTCGTTCGTATCAGCGCGGTCGTTTGGAACATCGTGGTCGTTACTCCAGAGATACGACTTGGGAGCATAATGCTGGTAGAGGAAAAGTCTTCGGCACTTTGGGCAGCACGGATGATTCGCTATTTGTTAGTAAAAATTATTTAAACTCACTAATCTCGCGCTGGGCCTGCTCCTCTCATAGAGCCTAACCTATATGTCCCAGTGGTGGCAATAATTTAGGCTGATTAAATGCTTCTTGCTTATTTCTATCACATAAAATTATGCTTCTTATCCCCGAAGTGTTAGGCAACCTAATAGTACACCCAAATTTCGCCAGTTATGTTTACATCTCACGTAAAAGGAGGTGAGACAATTACCATCAGCCGGGTACAAATCCAGATTCCGTGGCTACTACTGAGAAATTCCTGATAGAAAAACACATACTTATCCATACCAAGACAGTCGATCTGGTCGACAGTCGAACTGGCACAACTTTCGAACTTTGTCTTTTTTTTTTTTTTTTTTTCTAGCCTACTCTTTCCCACTCCTGGGCAAAGGCCTCCCTCCACTCCTTCCATTTCTCTCGAACCCGTGCGTCCTCCTTCCAGTTCTGGCGAAATCTGTCTAACTCGTCCCGCCATCTCCTTCGTGGCCTACCGCGACCCCGCCTCACTGTGTCAGGGCACCAGTTTCCGGCTATTTTGGCCCACAGTTTGCCCGGCATGCCGCAGACATGTCCTGCCCAGTCCCACTTGAGTTGGGCAGCCTTTTGAGCCACGTCAGCTATATTTGTTTTGGAGCGCAATATTGTGTTTCGAACATGATCCGTTAATTTAACACCTAATATACTGCGCTCCATTGCTCTTTGGCAAACCCTGAGTTTGGACTTCTGGATGTTAGTCAAAGACTTGAACTGAACTTGACTTAACTTTGTCTTATGTAATAATAATAATCCTTCCAAGTTGGTTTCGGCTACGGCGACCGCATCATCGTCATCCTACTGGCGTCTATCATGGGCTCTCTGTGGCTAGAAAAACCACCTTTGTTAACAAATACTCTCGCACAGATTAGACACGTGAGAGCACCATTAACATAGTTGTAATTGATTGCCGCTGGTGGTCGGGCTTTTAGTTCGTCACGCTTCGAATCCAGTTTTGAGGGCCGACGAGCCTCAAAGTCAAAAACTTTCTGTTGCACCAGTGACCTCCACTCTTCGCGGTTAGACGCAAGCTCTTCCCACTGAGATGGATCTACGTCACAACCCTTCATGTATCGCTTAAGCACATCCTTAAACCTTAGGAGTTGTCCGCCATGCTTTCGATTGCCCTCCTGAAGTTCCGAATAAAAGATGCGCTTCGCCACTCTCTGCTCCGACATACTACATGTCTTATGTAGTATGCCAGTTGCGCCACTTTTCGTCAAAATTAGTAATTATGTGTTTTGTTTACTATCACCATTTTTGTCTCTTTGCTATTTTCTAACAAACCCGTATCTTCACAGGGTCGAGGCGGTTACAAACAAGACATCTTCAACGACCACCGCGGTCGGCTCCAGGGTCAAGCGTACGGAGAGAGAGTCCTCGGTGCTGGTGGAGACAGCAGTGTGCTCGGTAGCAAGTTCAACTGGAACAATGCCAACGACAACGTGAGAGCTGGCGTAGAACTTCAGAAGGAGATTGGCGGTGGAAGTGGTGTAAGTATATATGCCTAAAAGTCTTTTCTATTTATGTTAACTCTATCCGGACAGCTGGGCGTAAATTATTTTTGGAAAACCGCAATAAGACTTTGCGTATTAAACCTTTTTTTTTTTGGTGGGTGGAAAATCATCAAATGACCCCCCCGCTCTTGGGCAGAGCGAAGGGGAGTGTCAGACTTCTACTGACTAAAAACCAAACCCATGTTCCTTCTTTGCCCTTGCGCCGAGGCCACGTCATCTAGTACAAAAGTCCGCGGCCCCGACGGGAATCCGCGGCCCCGACGGGTGCATATTAAACCTTAGGTAGAGTTCTTACTACTCTACCAAGACACGGATAGTTTGGTTTGGCCAATTTCATCCACATCTTCCTAGCCATTTCCCAACTATGTCAGGGTCGGCTTTTAGTGTATCGGGATGCAGCTGAATACTAGTAATTTACATGGAGCAACTGCCTATCTGACTCGCTAAGACTGGTTGTCAGATTTTCAGGGCACTGACTACCGGTACTTTATGATATTACCAATATCTTTTCTTTCTTTTTTCTTTTTTAAATAAACGTTGCCCCACACTAGGAATTTCTCCTGTATTGTGGGTGCGTTCACAAACATTTAACTCACATACACAAATACCCAGACCCGGAACAACTATCTGTAGGACATACAAATATATTTTTTTCCGTGCGGGGATCGAACCCGCGACACGCAGCGCAGCAATCCATTGAGCCACTGCTCCAACCGTGCCGTCTAATATGCTATAGCGTAATTATTCTTGTCATTCCAGATGAGGTTAACTGGTGACGGAGTATGGAAACTTGACCATAACACCAGATTCGTTGCTGGAGGCAACTTGCAGAAGCAGTTTGGACATCACAGACCTGAATTTGGAGTCCAAGGTGGTATCGAACATGATTTCTAAGGAGATTTAGTTCCTAGATTCTATTTCTGTGTAGTTATTCTTAAAAAGATGATGAATATATTATCTTTATAATACGTGCCAAATTAAAAACCTCTAGAATACTTAAACCTCATTAGAATTACATACAAACTGTATAAAACAATGTAAATATATTTTGTAAATAACTTAGTACCTAAGTAATAAGTCTGCATTTAAATAAATATATAATTGTACCTTTAGTTAACGTTTTTTTTTAATTTTCCGTTTTGCCCTTTTGAGTAATTTCATTACAAACAAAAATTACATAAAATAAAGTTAACAAAAACCAGCCACAAAACAATACTCTCATCCTTTATACGGAAAGTTTGCTAAACATCAAATTACAAGGGAAAATGATTACCACCAGCCCGTCAGTTGGAGCATAGATTAAGAAATTCGTGTAGAAGCGATACTCGTGATTGTAGTGGGCCAATACCGCTGAAACAGTCGCTACATAACCAAATATTTCCGAAGGGTTAAAGCAGAGGTATAGTCTCTGCCTAACCCTGCGAAGTCACATTTTTTTTCCTGGGTCGATACTTACCAATCACGACTTGCTTTGCTTATTCTTGCTTATTATTGCTGTCTATTTGAGTTTTCCTTTAGAAAATTCTCAGTAGTAGCCCGGAGTTTGGATGTTGGTGGTAAAATACCTACCCTTATTAAGGCCCTCATACCATGCACGGACGTTAAGCAGTTGGTCCTGCGCCTGAACTCTCTCCGGTCGTGTCAGATTGCTGTCCAATCGGAAGAAGAAAGTAAAGAATCAGAGAGTGCACCTTTGCCTGCGCACACACTTGTGCACTACAATATCTCCCGCGCCGATCTAATCTCCGTTAATCCTAGCGGAGATTAGCCATTCTGAACTCCTGACGGAAAACGGTCAGGAGCACTATAGCTTTATGACAAAATCGGCTAGTCAAAATACACGAGCAAAATCTAAAAAAAACATTAATAATCTATTTAGTTTCACTTCTACTTATTCATTCTTGCTCTTTGCCAGCAGCCAGGATACTGATTAGCGTCACCCGAAGCCAATTAGCACATTAAAAAGCCTTACAATTGGATTCACCCTCGCATACCACTAACAATTTTAGACAATTGCATTAACAATCACGTTTCGTGATGCTTCGAAAAGCTTACGAGTGTTTTATGAAGAGTTTTATATGGAAAATAGTTTTAGTGACTGTTTGTTTGTAATGACAGCACGGTTCACGCAGTGGCTGAGCGATTGGACTTCTGTGCTGCTTGTAGCGGGCTCGATCTCTGCTCGAACAAATATTTGGATGGCCTACAGATGGTTTGTTTTGGGTACCACCCACGTTATAGGAGAAATTCCTAGTGTGGGGTAACGTTCTTCATTAAGAGATATAGATATTGGAAAGACAACCAGTCTTACCAAGGGAAGGGTTATCGAATAACCCACTCCTTCTTTTTTTCTTATCGTATTGTTAGAGACTAATTCTTCCAACCTCCTTGGTCGGCGTGGAAGTTTAGAAAAAAAGAAGCATGGAACACTTTGACAGTTGATTGTCACTTGTCAATGGACACGCGCTCGGAGTAGAGTTTGACTTTTGGCGGCAATAGATGTAAATATTTTACTTTCTTGAATATTTCCCGTATGGTTTTTCAGAGTATGGTTATTACGTAACTCGGTGTCACAGTTTTTATGCCGCTCATGGGCCTCTGACTTGTCTTTACATGCCGTCGGAAAATATCTCTCTGCCATGCTGGTTTCCTCATGATATTTTATCGAAGAAAGTTAAGCTAATTACACAATACGCATATTATGAATCTGAAGAATTAGAGGTGCGTGGAGGGTGCGTGTCTTAAGTTCGAGCTCACGACCTATGATTATTTTTTTACTAGGTGGACCGACGACCTGCCCCCCTATTGCGTATCTTTTTATCGTCAGTGGCTATCAGAAATGTCCATAGATTAACTGTAAATTGGTTATGGTTTGGTACATTATTTTCTTAAAAACTCACCATTTGACAGTGATTTGATAGACATTATAAGTTATCCACTGTCATTAAAAGATACGCAAATAGCCCTGCTGGTCAAAGTTGCGGGACCCGCTGGATGAGAGACGCACGGGACCGGTCAATGTGGCGACACCTGGGAGAGGCCTATGTCCAGCAGTGGAGGTCTTTTGGCTGAAATGATGAGTTTTTAACTTCTGTCGAGGCTGCGGGTTGTTCGAAAGGGATACCGCGGCCCCGGACACAAAGAGATAAGAATGAACATGGGTGGTTTTTAGTAAGTAGAAGCCACTCCCTTCTACTCCGCCTAGAGCGGGAAGAGTCCTTTGATGATTTCAGAATAGCATCACTTTTTCAGAATAACTTTGTTTTTTTTTTCGAAAAACCGCGAGCAAAGCCGCAATCTTCCACTAGTACCGCATAATTCGAACAAATTGCCGCGAGACGCCCGCGTAGTGACGTAACTTGATAATAAGTTACGAGACAGGCTACAATTTTGCTAATTACCAACATCAAGGGATGAATGGTTGCCTTTTTATATTGTTTCATTATTTTATTTGTGGTGTTTGGCTTTTGTGGCTGCTTTGTATTGGAGAAGATTTAGGGAGAAAGACTCTATTCTTTGTAAAAGTTGTTATTTAATGTTGCTTGTTATTAAAATGAATGAGGACTTCACCCCCTGCGTCTTTATTTCTGCCTATCTCATTTTTTTTTTTTTACTACCGCATGCCACATTATCAAGTTGGCGGTGTGGGTATAATTATGGGGCTCGCCATTCTATGAACTCTGCCGTCTTTGCCAACACCTAGTTCTCTGCTTGCTTTTTTCTTGGAGGGGCCCAAGTAGGTGCTGCGTTGCATAAGGTTCCGCGATTGCTTTCCTTATCCTTAATGATGTCCAATTATCCGACTTACATGTCATGATCACGCAACTTACATGAATCTCCATTATCCCGTGCTAGCCTTATCCAAATCTTACCCACGATGTCAACAATGTCGTCTACCCATGTCACTGCCGGACGACCAATACTTTTATTTCCAATATATTTGGATGCCATTCAGATACAGTTTTGTTGCGACTGCCATCATCGCCGGTGTCTTGCCCAAGTCCATTTGAGTTCAAAAAATAAAAAGGGAATGCATGTTCTCTTCGCATAAAGTAAGCAAGTTAGTTACGAAACTGGATAGTCAAGACACAAAAATATCAAAAAGTGGAGCGGGTGGTTATTTAGCTTTCTCGACCAAGTTCCAACCAGGTTGTAGATTACTTAAATAACATCACGTCAGTAGCAATTAGGCAGAGGTGTGCCTATTCGTAAAGTCACATGTCACCAGTTATGAGCGAGTTAGGGGCGAGCATATTGCCGCTAACCGGACACAAATTAAGACTTCGAGGCTGCTGAGAATTTCCTGGTTGAAAAACACAATATCATTTTACTCCACCTGGGAGTCAAACCCAGGAATTCATGCTCAGCAGTCGATTTTATGAAAAAAAGATTATTTAGGAAGAAAATAGGGGGAATACATTAATTATTGTACAGAGAATTCACAGAAAAAAGATTATTTTGGAAGAAAAAAGGGGGAATACATTAATTGTACAGAGAATTCACAGAAAAAAGATTATTTTGGAAGAAAAAAGGGGGAATACATTAAACGTACAGATAATTCGCAGCGCCTTCCCCTCATAGAAGCGACAAAAGTAAGTATGAGTAGTAGAAAAAGTTCTACACAAAAACCCACTTAACCATCCTAATGACAAGCCCTCTTATCGCTAAAGGGGTGGTGTGCCTTCATGCGGTTATACTAAAACCTTCATAAAAGTATACTCCACTTATCATATCAAAAGAGAAAATTCCAATCTTCAATAGTAACTGAACGTCCACTTCACTCAAATACATCTTCAAAGGTCAATATACAATCCTATTAAAATATTTATAATATCGACGAGCTTATCGCAATATCGTGCCGTTTCACGAGACAGGAAGCTTCGACAGAACATCAATTACTCTGTGACATACTGGATTTACCCCTACGATGGGTTTAGTTTTGTTTCCTCGAATTTCGTGTGTACAATTTGGCTGGGTACTGCAAAGAAGATCTACTGATTGACTATTCCATAATATTTCTCCCGTACTGTACTCGTATTAAATGTATGGGGCAGTTTCAAAATTCTCAGTAGTAGCGCGGAGTTTGGATGTTGGTGGTAAAATACCTACCCTTATTAAGGCCCTCATACCATGCACGGACGTTAAGCAGTTGGTCCTGCGCCTGAACTCTCTCCGGTCGTGTCAGATTGCTGTCCAATCGGAAGAAGAAAGTAAAGAATCAGAGAGTGCACCTTTGCCTGCGCACACACTTGTGCACTACAATATCTCCCGCGCCGATCTAATCTCCGTTAATCCTAGCGGAGATTAGCCATTCTGAACTCCTGACGGAAAACGGTCAGGAGCACTATAGCTTTATGACAAAATCGGCTAGTCAAAATACACGAGCAAAATCTAAAAAAAACATTAATAATCTATTTAGTTTCACTTCTACTTATTCATTCTTGCTCTTTGCCAGCTGCCAGGATACTGATTAGCGTCACCCGAAGCCAATTAGCACATAAAAAGCCTTACAATTGGATTCACCCTCGCATACCACTAACAATTTTAGACAATTGCATTAACAATCACGTTTCGTGATGCTTCGAAAAGCTTACGAGTGTTTTATGAAGAGTTTTATATGGAAAATAGTTTTAGTGGCTGTTTGTTTGTAATGACAGCACGGTTCACGCAGTGGCTGAGCGATTGGACTTCTGTGCTGCTTGTAGCGGGCTCGATCTCTGCTCGAACAAATATTTGGATGGCCTACAGATGGTTTGTTTTGGGTACCACCCACGTTATAGGAGAAATTCCTAGTGTGGGGTAACGTTCTTCATTAAGAGATATAGATATTGGAAAGACAACCAGTCTTACCAAGGGAAGGGTTATCGAATAACCCACTCCTTCTTTTTTTCTTATCGTATTGTTAGAGACTAATTCTTCCAACCTCCTTGGTCGGCGTGGAAGTTTAGAAAAAAAGAAGCATGGAGCACTTTGACAGTTGATTGTCACTTGTCAATGGACACGCGCTCGGAGTAGAGTTTGACTTTTGGCGGCAATAGATGTAAATATTTTACTTTCTTGAATATTTCCCGTATGGTTTTTCAGAGTATGGTTATTACGTAACTCGGTGTCACAGTTTTTATGCCGCTCATGGGCCTCTGACTTGTCTTTACATGCCGTCGGAAAATATCTCTCTGCCATGCTGGTTTCCTCATGATATTTTATCGAAGAAAGTTAAGCTAATTACACAATACGCATATTATGAATCTGAAGAATTAGAGGTGCGTGGAGGGTGCGTGTCTTAAGTTCGAGCTCACGACCTATGATTATTTTTTTACTAGGTGGACCGACGACCTGCCCCCCTATTGCGTATCTTTTTAACGTCAGTGGCTATCAGAAATGTCCATAGATTAACTGTAAATTGGTTATGGTTTGGTACATTATTTTCTTAAAAACTCACCATTTGACAGTGATTTGATAGACATTATAAGTTATCCACTGTCATTAAAAGATACGCAATAGCCCTGCTGGTCAAAGTTGCGGGACCCGCTGGATGAGAGACGCACGGGACCGGTCAATGTGGCGACACCTGGGAGAGGCCTATGTCCAGCAGTGGAGGTCTTTTGGCTGAAATGATGAGTTTTTAACTTCTGTCGAGGCTGCGGGTTGTTCGAAAGGGATACCGCGGCCCCGGACACAAAGAGATAAGAATGAACATGGGTGGTTTTTAGTAAGTAGAAGCCACTCCCTTCTACTCCGCCTAGAGCGGGAAGAGTCCTTAGATGATTTCAGAATAGCATCACTTTTTCAGAATAACTTTGTTTTTTTTTTTCGAAAAACCGCGAGCAAAGCCGCAATCTTCCACTAGTACCGCATAATTCGAACAAATTGCCGCGAGACGCCCGCGTAGTGACGTAACTTGATAATAAGTTACGAGACAGGCTACAATTTTGCTAATTACCAACATCAAGGGATGAATGGTTGCCTTTTTATATTGTTTCATTATTTTATTTGTGGTGTTTGGCTTTTGTGGCTGCTTTGTATTGGAGAAGATTTAGGGAGAAAGACTCTATTCTTTGTAAAAGTTGTTATTTAATGTTGCTTGTTATTAAAATGAATGAGGACTTCACCCCCTGCGTCTTTATTTCTGCCTATCTCATTTTTTTTTTTTTACTACCGCATGCCACATTATCAAGTTGGCGGTGTGGGTATAATTATGGGGCTCGCCATACTATGAACTCTGCCGTCTTTGCCAACACCTAGTTCTCTGCTTGCTTTTTTCTTGGAGGGGCCCAAGTAGGTGCTGCGTTGCATAAGGTTCCGCGATTGCTTTCCTTATCCTTAATGATGTCCAATTATCCGACTCACATGTCATGATCACGCAACTTACATGAATCTCCATTATCCCGTGCTAGCCTTATCCAAATCTTACCCACGATGTCAACAATGTCGTCTACCCATGTCACTGCCGGACGACCAATACTTTTATTTCCAATATATTTGGATGCCATTCAGATACAGTTTTGTTGCGACTGCCATCATCGCCGGTGTCTTGCCCAAGTCCATTTGAGTTCAAAAAATAAAAAGGGAATGCATGTTCTCTTCGCATAAAGTAAGCAAGTTAGTTACGAAACTGGATAGTCAAGACACAAAAATATCAAAAAGTGGAGCGGGTGGTTATTTAGCTTTCTCGACCAAGTTCCAACCAGGTTGTAGATTACTTAAATAACATCACGTCAGTAGCAATTAGGCAGAGGTGTGCCTATTCGTAAAGTCACATGTCACCAGTTATGAGCGAGTTAGGGACGAGCATATTGCCGCTAACCGGACACAAATTAAGACTTCGAGGCTGCTGAGAATTTCCTGGTTGAAAAACACAATATCATTTTACTCGACCTGGGAGTCAAACCCAGGAATTCATGCTCAGCAGTCGATTTTATGAAAAAAAGATTATTTAGGAAGAAAATAGGGGGAATACATTAATTATTGTACAGAGAATTCACAGAAAAAAGATTATTTTGGAAGAAAAAAGGGGGAATACATTAATTGTACAGAGAATTCACAGAAAAAAGATTATTTTGGAAGAAAAAAGGGGAAACACATTAATTGTACAGATAATTCACAGAAAAAAGATAATTTTGAAAGAAAAAAGGGGGAATACATTAAACGTACAGATAATTCGCAGCGCCTTCCCCTCATAGAAACGACAAAAGTATAAGTATGAGTAGTAGAAAAAGTTCTACACAAAAACCCACTTAACCATCCTAATGACAAGCCCTCTTATCGCTAAAGGGGTGGTGTGCCTTCATGCGGTTATACTAAAACCTTCATAAAAGTATACTCCACTTATCATATCAAAAGAGAAAATTCCAATCTTCAATAGTAACTGAACGTCCTCTTCACTCAAATACATCTTCAAAGGTCAATATACAATCCTATTAAAATATTTATAATATCGACGAGCTTATCGCAATATCGTGCCGTTTCACGAGACAGGAAGCTTCGACGGAACATCAATTACTCTGTGACATACTGGATTTACCCCTACGATGGGTTTAGTTTTGTTTCCTCGAATTTCGTGTGTACAATTTGGCTGGGTACTGCAAAGAAGATCTACTGATTGACTATTCCATAATATTTATCCCGTACTGTACTCGTATTAAATGTATGGGGCAGTTTATTATTTTTTAAAACACTTCGTGGACACTCTTATCGTGCTAGGATTAGGTTACTGCAGTTTTCGGCTCTATAACAATCTCAACTGCGGCTCGGTTGTGAATCCCGCCTTGAATGCAATAACAAAGTTTCCACACTTACACTAACACTAGCGAGTAGCGACCCGACACACGTAAACCTTCCTCTTGAATCACTATATCTGTTAAAAAAACCCGTATCAAAATCCGTTGCGTAGTTTTAGAGATTTAAGCATACATAGGGATAGACTGTGGGAAGCGACTTTGTTATAAACTATGTAGTGATATGTATTTTTCCCAGTAATATTTTTGGCAGTCCTTATTAGTTTGATGACAGAATGTTTGGTTGACGGCTTCGCAAAGGGTCTGTTTACTACCTATAGATAGGATACCTATAGAACTTCTTCTCTAAAGTGAGAAAACTTTAAAAAAGACACATAGTAAAGCAATGCCTTCACGGCAAAGTTTTTATATCTAGAGCTCCCGACCCGGATACCAAGAATTTAATCTTGGAATTGCTTGCTTAGCAGATTTAGAACATGAGACGTAAAACAAAAGCGAAATAAAACTTATCTACTTATACGGTCATTTACTGTAGTGTTTTAGTGTATTGATGTCTCGCTGTAGTGATCAATAAAATTGTAAGGATATTGATGGCGCCCAGCTGGGACAGGTTCTTTGTGCAATAAAATTTTAGTCTAGGAGAATGGAGGAGGTCATGGCTAAATAATGACAGCCACTCGGGGTCAATCTTCTGGTTAAGCCTCCATTGCCTAGGTTGATTCATGGATGGGTAAGCATCCACTGCATACATGGCTTCGTCCGTGCATGCCTCACAAAGTACGTTAAGCTGTTGGTCTAGGCTGACAATCTTTGATAGTTGTTACTGGTAGTTAATGACCCGAAAGTTTGTCTGGCAGTCTTACCAAGACTCAGGCAGTAGTTTCATGTAACATGCATGTATTCAGGTGCATTATAATAAATGCAAATAGTAACTTTCATATTTTGCTCAAACAGAATACCCTCTAATACCCTACATACATTTTCATAATGTTTGTGTTTATAAGCTGCTGGTACACAATTCATAGCAGGAACACTATAAGGTAACATCTGCCAACGAGACGTAATCTATTGCTGCTACGTGGACGCATTGGTTGTTGAATATTCTCTAACACGAACGTTAGACGGTACTCTGAATAGTGTAAACATATAAGTCGCAATTGCAGTTTGTTTACTATCTAAGAAACTGATTGACTTAAGCTGGCGGGGAGGTATATAAAGTAAAGTTATAACATCAAAACTAATATTAAAAAAACTAGTCAAAACTAGGAACTTTGGCCTTCAATATCTCCGTAACTAGAACGTTCCCAGGTATTTATTTATTTATTTAACAATTTATGTACACACAGAAGACATCACAGGAAATTAACATAAAATAATAATTGAGTACAAATGTACTGCTTATTTCTTTAGAAATTTCTGCCAGCAGACCTGCTAAAGGAGAAATGATGAAGAACAAAAAAAAACTCCGATATGGGGAGAACAAGTCGTTCGTTTGAATGAACAGAGTATTAACTCAAAATTTACGATTATTAACCTAAAAATGCAGTTATACTAAAATAGCAAAATTGAGAAAGCCATGAAGTGAACAAAAACGTTATCAATAAAGTAAACTTACAATAATTATATATATGAATATGAGGATAACCAATTATTTATAGAAATGGACATGGAATGGATAGAAATGGATTTGAAAACTTCAAATCGCTCTCCTAAAAAATAGGCTTTTTTGAGTTAATACCCTGTTCATCTGGACCAACGAAGTGCCTTTCGGTTTCGTTAAGGGTACTTTTACACCCTTTACGTATTTCACAAGTATTGCAATCGACGTAAGGTTTGCTGTAAAAAAAAAAACAAATTATTGTACATCATCTCTACAAACTTAGCGATGTATTGTCAGTTAGGAAATTATACATTTATCAAATAATTTTAAAAAAGCACAAAGCCTTGCCTTATAATAAAGATATACACTCTAGACGAAGAAAACACGATATAGTTCAAATACCTAAAACTAAGACCAAATTCGGATCTATGCAATTTAGTAAGCGTTCAGCTCAATTATACAATAAAGTAAATAAAGAAATTTTCGTATATGCAAAATCTTACCATGTATGTAAAGAAATGTTGATGGACTGGATAAAACAACTGACATATGAAAATACTGAAGCTCTCCTGCAAAACGTAACCTAACACAAGTATACGACCCACTCACACATACTCATATGCTCTCCCATATCTACACGTACATTCACACTTGGGAGGAAATACATACAACCACAAAACACACACACTCATCAACACAACCAATCCATGCACACGTACGCACACGTTCACATAATTATATTTTGTTTTATTCCCACATATACTGTTTTTGTTTTTGTATTTATTGTGTTTAATGTAAGTACTTACTGTTGTGAAGGAGCGGAGTCTTTAAATACAGGCATTATCTGCTTAAATGAAGACTCCAAACCCAATATAATAATAATAATAATAATAATATTCCACAACTATCACACAACGCCATCTAGTCCCAAGCTAAGCAGAGCTTGTGTTATGGGTACTAGACAACTGATAAACATACTTATATATTTCTAAATACATACATATTATAGATAAATTACACCCAGACACAGAACAATGATCGTGCTCATCACACAAACATTTGTCCTGGGTGGGAATCGAACCCACGACCTCCGGCATAGCAGTTAGGGTCACTAACCACTAGACCAACAGGCCAGTCAAATATTGTTTGTGTATAACTTTTGGACACAATAAACGTTATTATTATTATTATTATTATTATCTGCCTAGTCTATTCCCAACTATATGTTGGGGTCGGCTTCCATTCTAACCGAATGCAGGTACTACCAGTATTTTACATGGAGCGATTGCCTATCTCACCTCCACGTCCCCATTTGTTTTGGGTAATTATGATACTCCTTGGTAAAACTGTTTATAGGGAAAACTTACATATATTATGCAGCGCAAAATCTTTCCGTAACAGAGATCGTATCAAAATGAAGTCTTTAAAGAATTTCAATACAAACTTACATCGCTTTATCACAACACATCAGGGTCTGGTGTGAAAAATGATGCTATCATTAACCCCTTTTGAAGATGCGATCATCAAAAACGATGGGCGTTTCCATTGGTGTGGTTATTCCGATTTTTTGACGTGACATCGTCTAATAAATCGATGAACGCCGGCTGCATGCACGAAAAAGGATGACTCATTGTCCCGTTTCGCTAATAGGGGATCGGACAAAAAAAAAAACTAATTAGTCCGTCAGATAGATTTCCAAAAATTATTGGACACGTATTTTTTCTTTTTTCACGTAAACTTAAAATTAAGACGATACAGTGTTTCGAAAACTCGTGTGACGTCATATGATAGTACATTTTGACGACACAGGTGACGTTTCAAGCCCCACTCCAAGATCTTTGACGCGTTTTATCTTCGTAATTTTTTATTGATTTGATAAAACAAAACACACGTATTCAATATTTTTCGTTAATCTAACTTACGGACTAAACAGAATCATATTATTTTGACCCAGTCCGATCCCCTGTTGTCCCGTTACGCTCATTGTTTTCTTTCGCCGTATCTCTTTTTTTATCAATGTTTTGTTATGACGTTGTCACGTTAGACTTTACAGACAACCAATTTTTTTCAGTAAAAAGATTTCTGTTTTATTTTTTCGTTTTAATAAGTTACGAGGTAGCCTCTGTTCTAGTGGTCGCAAGCGCGGTGGCTCAGCATGAGGTCCTGGTTCAACCAAACTCTTAACAGAGCAAGGAAAATTGCTCCTTAGGCTGCGTCCTAACATAGAAGGGGTTCGCAAGAGCCAAAGACACATAGTTAGTACAGATAGTTGTTTCGGGTCTGGGCGTGTTTGTGTATGTGAGTTTCAATGTTTGTAAACGCACCCACGATACAGGAGAAATTCCTAGTGTGGGGCAACGATTGTAAAAAAAAAAAAAGCCTGCAGAGCTAAGAAACAACACGGGTGGGTTTTAGACAGTAGAAGTCTGATATTCCCTTCTGCTCCTCCCATAGCGGGAAGGGTCATCAGACTACCCATCAAAAAAAAAACTGCGTCCTAACCAAGGCGAACATTGCGTGAACAGATGCGCTTCTTTTCTTTTTCAGAGAATCTAATCGCGGTATCGCACAGACTTTCGGTATTCCGATCATCATCATCATCAACAGCCTATTAATGTTCCCATTGCTGGGACACAGGCCTCCTCTCTTTGAGAGGGAATGGGCTATAATCTACCACGCTGGCCCAGTGCGGCTTGATAGGTGTCTCATGTCTTCGATTTTTTTGGTTCTAAGACATGACCGTTTCCTCACGATGTTTTCCTTCACCGTTTCGAGAGCAGCGGTGATGAAATAAATTAAACGAAGTAATGGGCCTGCCTGGGTTCGAACCCACGACCTACTGTTCGTAAGTTGAGGCCACCACCACTGGGCCACCGCTCTGCTCAAATGATTCTTATTGATGTATACCGATCAAATGAATAAAATGCTCACGCGAAGACTGCGTATTATCACTTTGGCCACCTACCTCTGTATTTCTTAGCATACCAAATTTAGCTGATTAAACAAAATGTTATTTTGTATTCTATTTATATACAATCTTAAATAGGTACCCACTCGTCCGTAACGACTATTCTTTGAAGTCATAAGTAGGTAATAATGGAGAGACACAATCTTTGTGTTGTATTTCTTCGTGTGGAAATCACAGATGACAGAAGATTATTCAAGCGAATTTTGGGCATGGCTATTCAAATGAAATTTAGTAGAAAACCCCATGGAAATTGCTTTGTTATGAGTTCACTGACATTCACCATCCTACTTTGGTCTTGTGTGGTTGTTTACGGCCAGTCATGGCCCACTCTTACATAGAAAAGGCCTGTGAGTCAACAGTGGGGACATAAGAGGCTGCTTAAGACATAACATTCAGTTTTTTTTTAATTTAAATGGGCTTGCTCTTGACTTCAATCGTGCCCTAAGGGCAGAGATGATGTCGACGATGGAACGAGCTTACCCAGAAGAAGCCTGTTTACTCGCGACTTAGACTTAGACTCAGTATTACCAAAAGGGTATCGTAATACCCAGTACTAACTGAGTTCTGTAGGTCACATAGGCAGTCGCTCTATGTAAAGTACTGGTATTCGATCCCAACATACTTGGGAAAAGCCTATGCAGATAATGATGAACATAATATTATAACATCACCCCTGTAGTCATCGACCGGGTACAAATCCAAACTCACTGGCTGTTACTGAAAAAAATATTTTGGAAAGGAACAAATATTATTATACTTTTTTCAACCTGGGAATGAACCTCATGCTTAGCACTCGCGCAAGGATTGTATTTTGTGTTTACCGATTTTTTTTTCTATTGCCCTAACACTCACACATGCAACTTAGGACTATCCCAGATGGATTACTCTCTTTACTATCGCACACAGGGATGGTCCCTGTGTGCCAATAAATTGGCCTTGTTCTGTTCTGTCTCCTGCTGATAATAATTATGGAGGGAAGTGGAAATTACGTTTTTCTTACTCCTCCGCTATTCTTTTCTGATAAATTTCTTGCAGGATCCAAGATAGTTAAATCGTTTCTCGGGACTTCATCGGGCTTCATTGTCTCGGCGCTTTTCTTGTGGTCGCCACTGTTGATTCTTAGCTTACCAACATGAGCTACAGTGGTTTGACAATAGTGTGGCGGCCTTGACCTAACTCTCGCTTTTTCAGAAAAAAATACATACGTTTTAAAAAGCCGTACATCAATGGACACGCTTTAATAGATTAACCCTCCGCTTGGCACCGACAGGGCATCCATTATAGAAAGACGATACGCCGATTGACACAGACGTTTATTGAACGTTCTTTACTAACAACCTTACTTTCAGCAAGATCAGATTATTGGAGAATTTGAGATTTTGTGATTTAATAGACATTTGTAATTTTTTTTATTTTTTAAAAATATTTAAGAAGGTAGCTGGTAAGGCCAAAGAAACCAGGGTCTTCTTAAAGCTGACGCTAAGGTTGACGATACCGTCAAAGTCGCGAGAAACACCTGGATGAGGAACGCACAGGACCTGGTAATTCAATCTATTATTTGATGGCACAATCTCTGGCTGAATAATTTTAGAAGCCAAATCTTCTAAAACGAGACGTTTCCGAGATGTAAGCCATCAAAGATACAATTTGTGGCACAACTTCGATAGCTTATATTTCAGAAACGGGTCACTTTAGTAGAAAACTTTCATACTATAGTTAATATTGATGCCACCTTCAAAATAAGTACATAAGAGGAAGACTGAAACTGGCCTCGGTGATTAAACAGTTCTGTGGTAATCAGTTGTCATGGCTACATTAAAATTTGTGATGCGGAGGAATGATGAAAATATCGTGAGAAAAGTTTTGAGTATAAATGTGGTTAGGAGTAGAAGAAGACCAAAGAAACATGACTTTAATGGAGGTCTGATGAGATGACGAGTGATAGAGAAGTATACGGACGAAGAAGACATGCTGCGCCCACTGTATTGGGACCCCAAATGAATTGGAATAAGGGCAAGAGAATAATGGTTCACTTAGATTGATAACAAGATTGGCCGCATTTAAAAAAAAAAAATGGCGTACCAGTAGGCAGGTCAGGATATTCAAACCTCTTTAAACGATTTATCGAGTTTCTCTACGTTTATGTAACACCGCTTAGACTATCGTCAAAGCCATTTTCTTCAGTCAGGCATTTGCGTTTTATGAGTATTATTACAGCTCATACTTAATTCAGTCTGAGATGTTAGGGATCAAGCGAGAAACCTATTTCATCAAAAACTACGTTCTCAGCTCATTTATTATTTATTTTACTTGCAGACGTTTTAAAAGCGATTCAGAGTATGATCACTTTAAGTGCGCAGTTAGTGCCGCTAGAGAACCAAGGTAACCGACGCGGACGTAACCTGAAGAAATGCCAAACTTAAGTGCCAATGGGCAGTGGGTACATTTCTCACAGAATAGATGACCTATGGGGCCGAAAAGTTCTGGAGTGGCGGCCGCGAACCAGGAGACGTTGCGTTGGAAGGCCTCCCACTAGGTGGCCCGATGACCGGGTGTAGTATGCGGGATTCTGCTGGATTCGAGATGTACGGGTCAATATGGCGATTCTAAGAGGGGGCCTATGTCCAGGAGTGGACATCTTTCAGCAGAATTGATGATTATGATGAAGTGTGAAGTTTAAAGTGGTGGCTTTTCAAGTTAAAGGGGAAAATAAACGTCCGTGAACTGTCGTACTATATGGATCGGAATGCTGGGGTCTGAAGATGAATGGATGACATTTTTTTGATAATAATTATGACGAACTTTGTATAAAGGTAAAGTAAAAGGTTAAATAAAATTGTATTTTGTATAGGTACTATTTTATGTTTATTTAAATGCCGACTTATTACCTACTTAGTAATTTACAAAACATATTTACATTATTATGTAGGTACAGAATGCACGTATTTATAATTATTTCAATAAATTAAAAATATTTTGGCACACGAATTCTAAAAATTAAAAGTAAATATCACAATGCTAAGAACAACTGAACTAGATAAAAAAATATTGCTACTTTTTTTTTATGAACAGTATTTTACGGAAGTGAAGAAGCAGATACTAAATCTAAGTGAAGAATAAATTAATTTACACTACATCTTCTTAGAAGTCATGTTCGATACCGCCTTGGACTCCAAATTCAGGTCTGTGATGTCCAAACTGCTTCTGCACATTGCCTCCAGCAACAAATCTGGTGTTATGGTCGAGTTTCCATACTCCGTCACCAGTTGCCCTCACCTGGAATGTTAAGAATATTATATTTTAGCATATTAGACAAACAAAGGTTGCGGCATGTATATCGAACTATTGCCATACACTGAATTTCGCCCAAGACTATCTTGTTTGAAAAACCTAATGACTTTTTTTCCCAACCCTTGAAAAAGTGGATTCTTACCATAGCATAGCCTAACATCACACCTCCAATCTTCGAACTAGTAGGTGTACCAGTAGGTTGACTTTTGTATAACCCAGTCAGAGGTATACTTACTGGTTCACCCACATTTTGCTAGTGATAAATTCCTCATAGATAAACTCAATAACACTCTGCCCAACTTAGTATTCGAACCCAGGACCACATGTTCAACAATCGCGCTTGTAACCACTCGACCAACTAGGCTGTCGAAAATCACTCCAAAAACAAAAACCCTTCTGGAGTACTTACACCACTTCCACCGCCAATCTCCTTCCGAAGTTCAACGCCAGCTCTCACGTTGTCGTTGGCATTGTTCCAGTTGAACTTGCTACCGAGCACACTGCTGTCTCCACCAGCACCGAGTACTCTCTCTCCGTACGCTTGACCCTGGAGCCGACCGCGGTGGTCGTTGAAGATGTCTTGTTTGTAACCGCCTCGACCCTGTGAAGGTACGGTTTTGTTAGAAAATAGCAAAAAGAAAAAATGGTGATCTAGCTTTCTTCCTTATCGTGTGGATAGTGACCTGGTTCCAGACTCTAGAGAGAATCTGAAAATTTGATATTCAAATGTAAAGATAGGACTTCCGAGTTTTTAAAATCTAGCCGATTTCTTATTAAAAATGTCACTGCATCAGCTAAAGGGAAGCCGGGTTCTATCCAAATTAGACAAAACAAACTAATTTGTACATCATCATCAGCCTATATTGTTCCCACTGCAGGGACTCAGGCCTCCTTTCTAAGGGAGGGATCCACCTCGCGGGCCCAGTGCGGGTAGGTAGATCTATGTCACATGTCTTCAATTTTTTTTTGTTCTATGACAGCCAGTATCCTCACCTATCCTCACGGTTTCATCGAATTTGTACTTACGAATAGCGAATCATCCGTGCTGCCCAAAGTGCCGAAAACTTTTCCTGGGCCAGCATTACGCTGCCAAGTCGTATCTCTGGAGTGGCGACTGTGATGATGCGGACGTGGGTAGTAGAAGGCTGCATCTGGGTGACCAACCACAAAGCCTGGAGGTGGTCGCTGATAGTGGTACTTAGCGTGGGAGCAAGCTACGAGAGCAGCGAAGCAGAGAAGAATGAGGGACTGCATGGTGATCTGCATTATAAATAGAAATATTGGTTAAGTTAGCATACCGATGGCTGATGGAGCAAATGTGTTCTGGAGTGGAACCTTTCGATTGCAATCTATTTTTCGACATGCACGAGGGCGAAGCCATGGACAAAAACTAGTATTTACTATAAATTAAAGAATTATCAATAGTTCATAATTATTATTATGGTGAGAAATAAGTTGCCAATTTGAAAGTACCTAAATAAAATCAAAATTAGAAAACCAAATGACAAAATGTCAAATAAAAATATAATTTTTACATGCTCAAATTGAAGTTAAATTAACAAAATAAATAAACCAAATATTGTACTTCTTTAACAATGATTTTGTTAATCCTTACATAGTATAAAACAAAGTCGCTATTTTTGTCTGTTTGTTTGTCTGTATGCTTAAATCTTTAAAACTACGCAACGGATTTTGATGCGGTTTTTTTTAATAGATAGAGTGATTCAAGAGGAAGGTTTTAGTATATAATTTGAACGCCATCCACGCGGGTGAAGCCGGGGGCATTAGCTAGTTATTAATAAAATAATACACACCTGTTAAAATAGTCAGGTACTTCTTCACAACTCAAGGAACTGTTGTAAACTGTTTCTTCCTCAATCCCAAACCGATTATTTATACTAACTTCTATTTATCTGAGGTGAATTCCCTGTACCGAGAACACGGGGGACTTGTTTCAGATGACGTGTGTCAATATAGTGTTTGTAAATAAATATTATTGTCTGTCGTGTCTTAACAGGATAAAAATGTAAGAAAATATTTTTGTGATGCACGGCACTGCAGAGCCAAGTTTTAATATTTGGTTCACGAATGATTTGGCGAGGAGATAGGTTTGCTAAGTCTGCTTTTGGGCCGAGTACCTAAATTTTTTTGTTGGACTGTTATAACTTATAATTATTTTGGCCTCAGCATCTAACAGAGATGCTGAGACCTTATTTCTTCTTCTTTGGGCTTCTCAGATATTAAGTAGCAATAAACTGGGTAACTAAAGCTATTCATAGAACGAGGGGAACTACCAGTTATAAATGCTATTTTAAGTAGATATTAATTTGTCAAGAATCGCAATTTTTAAGAGTTCCTATGGAGCCATTGGCCTGTTCTTTTACATAGAGGTATAAATGGGCAATTATCTTAATTTTCTGATTAACCTTCTCTGCAATTCAAAATTGCCTGTAGTTGTTGTTTTAAGGTGACGAAGAATATTCGGTCAAACAATGAAAATTAATGAACCATTAAGGAGTTAATATTAAAACGAACAAAAACTATCAGATTTCTTTAACTACTTTTTCAATTGCTAGTAATTCTTTCTACCATGAGCGAACTGACAGTCTCTAAATAAATTCAGGGCTTTCACACCCAATTTAACGTTACATTTCTTACCAATATCTTGGAAGTTAAATAATTACTTAACTTTCAAGATAAGCGGGGTTTACTTTTATCCGAGTTATCTTAGAACTCATTGACGTATTGACATGCGTATTCACCTACATTTGATAACAGGTCATCGGCAGATGATGACAGATGATTGCCTTAGAAAGGGGGTTCCTAATGAGATGACGGTTGATAAAGGTGTATGGAAGAAAAAGATATTTTGCATTGCATCGATCCTAAATAAATGGAATTTGATGACGCCCTTGTTGTTCTAGTGGTCGCAAGCTCGAGTGTTGTGTGATCCTGGGTTTGATTCCCAGGTCGGGCAAAATGTTATTGGATTATTACATCAGACGTTTCTCGGTCCCGTCAGAGCTGTAAAAAAATAAAAAACTTTTTTCCAAAAAAAAACAACCGACTTCAAAAACACCAAAAAGTTATAAATAAACTTCAGAAGAAAAATCTGCTTCTGAAGTCATTTGCTTATTACATTTCGTTTTTTTGCCACCGACTTCAGAAGCAGATTTTTCTTCTGAAGTTTATTTATAACTTTTTGGTGTTTTTGAAGTCGGTTGTTTTTTTTTGGAAAAAAGTTTTTTATTTTTTCATTTTTAGTTATATCCTATAAGTACTTAGAAATATTTACTATACATTTACAAAAAGGATCATCAAAATTGGTTCATAAACGACGAAGTTATTCGCGAACACACATAAACGAAAATAGTTCACAACTTAAGAAAAATCTTCATAAAATGAAAAGTACTGGGCCAAACTATACTAAATTTGAATGGGACCAAATGGCAACCATTCCGCATCAAACTAAAAAAGTATCACGTAAATCGGATCATAAATCGCAGCGTAATCGGTGTACATACATAGAAAAAAAAAAAAACAATCGAATTGAGAACCTCCTCCTTTTGGGAAGTCGGTTAAAAATGACGTTTCTCTGTAGCAGCCACGGAGTCTGTCTTTGCGTCCAGTTGATGGCAATAGGCTATGCGACATGCGGGTATAGTATTAGGTACACCTCCGCCTAACCTTTTGGGAATACCATCAGGACGGAGGACAAATGCCTCTCGGCTTCATGGAGCGTCATTACAAAAAAAAAACAGATTGACTTGGACAAAACTAACATCGGTGAAGGAGCTCATCAGGAAATCTGCACTTGCCCGTCGGGGCTGCGGGTTATTCGAAAGAGATACCGCGACCTGGACACAAAGGGCTAAGAAGGAACATGTGTGGTTTTTAGTCAGTAGAAGACTGACTAAAACCTAGAAGAGTTTTGCCCAATTGGACGGAGAAAACCGCACAGAGGGATGAGTGGAAGGCTATGGGGGAGGCTTTTGCCCAGCGGTGGGACAATATAGGCTAAAAAAAAAGAAGACTGACTGTCCCTACCGCTCTGCCCAGGGGAGGAGTCATTTGATAATTTCCCACACCCAAAAAAAGGAAATCTACACTTGTAATGAATGCTGTCGCAGTCTGAAGTTGCCAACTAGTATTTAGCAAGTGAGTTTATTCTCCGCATAAGAAAATGCCTTTGCCCATCAGTGGAAAAGATAACTATTTATTATTATTATTTATTATTTACTGTTACTATAAACAAAATGCTTTGTCTTTTATAAGATAAGGAAAACAGTCTTATTCTTAAGACCTGCGAAGCAATTGAGCCGCCCATCATTTCTCGTCATCAAGGGCAATCGTAAAAAGGTTGTAAAACTCCTAAAGCGTCCATTTTATCTTAGGCGTTACCTTTTTGTTACCAATTCTACTCTTAATGTTGTTATAAAACTATTTATTGCGTATTTTAATGATAAAATATTACTTCGGTTTGATGGTTCCATAGAAATTATAGCGGTGATCGAAGTTAAACTGCAGTTGTCGAGGTTGGTCGGCGGATGGGTGGCAATTTTTGATATTTTCTGTAATGGATGTTAGATGACTGTATACTTTAGTAAGATGTGTCAATCGAAGTTAAGTGACGGTTATTGAAGTCAGTCGCTGGATGTGAACCATTTATAACGTTTTCTGCAGTTAACGTTAACGTTTTATTAACATAGGTTTGATGGCTCAATAGGAATAATGGCGTCAATCGAAGTAAAGCTGCGGTTGTCCAGGTCAGTCGGTAGATGGTTGGCCATTTTTGACCTTTTCGTAATGAATGCTTCATGAATGAAATTAAGAAAAAATATCGTTTTTCTTAATTCTCTTTGCGAAGACGTTAAAATAAAACAGGTGTTAGATGCTTAACGAAATCCATTATTAAAATTACTTTTTTTTGGAACACTTCCAGATAATTACGAATGTATTTTAATTTGGACTGAAATAAGTTTGAAATAAGTTACCTGTTAATTACTTAAATGTTTCAGGCAAAGATAAACGTTATTCTTAAAAAGTTTTAAATCTATTGTGTACCTGTCTACCATTTCGGGCAAAATCTTGCCAAAAACTTGAAAGTTTTACTTTGTTTTATGATCATGACTAAAACTTTTAAATATTGATCTTATTTTTTCGATACCGTACATTTCAGCATTAATCATAAAATGTTTACTGAAAACAAATAATTCTTGCAGCATTGTATTACGAGTATTTGTGATGCCCTAAGTTATTGGCCACTTGTGTATAAAGGAGAAAGAAAAATGATAACAAATATAAAGTTTTTCACTTATTTACCAATTAACAAAGCCGAAGATTAATAAAATTATTGTTCTTGCCGTCAATGCAATTTTTTTTTTCTGAATTTCTCGACCATACCTGGGACATACTTTTTAGTTACGGAGTTATTGAAGGTGAAAGTTCGGTTACTTTTAAAAACTTGAATTACCTTTTTTGCGGGGTGGGATACCATCAAATGACTCCTCCCACTCTGGGTAGAGTGATAGGGAGTGTCAGACTTCTACTGACTAAAAACCACCCATGTTCCTTCTTAGCCCTTGTGCCGAGGCCGCGGTATCTGTTTCGAACAACCCCCGACGGGGACTTGAATTACCTTCATGACCCGGTTACCTACTATTCCAAGCATCCATCAGTAAAATATTGCGAGTCTGTTACGTTGAGTTTATCAACACGCTAAGAAGAAGAACCTAGTTTATTCTCGATAGTAATTTTAAACCGGATCAGATGAAAAATCTACTTTATAACTTGATGGAACAAAATGGAGCAACTCATTCGATTTGAAAGGTGCTGTGAAAAATGGTTGAATTTTCAGTAAAGCTAAGACATGGTGTGCCAGTGATGAATTGTTTAATCGGTATGAGAGATGACTTTTTGATAGTAATGTACCTGAGCGATGACTTATGAAAATTTGCTTATTATAACTATAGCCTAATCGCTACAAAACTAAAGAAAACGAACTAAGTCCTTTGTTTATAATCTACCTTCAGATTTTTGATTTTCTCCGCCTCGGTGCGACAGAGGCGAAGGGGCGGAGGTAGAGGTCGAGCGCTGGGCTCGGCGTGAATAGTAGTTCGTATTGAGTCGCGCTGGGCGTTGAACGAGTATTATAGTAGCCATAGAATCACGGGTGAAAGCGCACGCGCATTGATTAAATCGACTTGTGGAGTCATTTCGCGGCACCCAATTATACTAGTTAAGCAGTACGGTTAGCGACGCTGTGAATGTCGAACGGGTTATTGATAATATCATTGGTTTGCCTTGTCACGGGAGTGCTATTGGGAAAGCACCGAGGCTTGTGTGGTTAGACTAATACGGAGTGAGTGTGGTGGCTCGCGTTAACGGCGTGGCTTGCAGCGACGTGGAAGAATCGTCCGGAACTACCAGCAAACCATCGCAAGGTCATATACACTCATTATACCCATACACAGTTACACAACTTGCGAGGGGTCAAGGAAGTGAGACCGGCTCGAAGAAATGAGGTAAGGGTAGCTGTAAGTTCAGAAATTGTAATATTGTTCGGAGGCGCGTATCGCGTCTATTTGATCCCGTTAGGACGGCAGCTGTTCTGAGACCTGTCTCCCATGGGCCCGAGATAAGGTTCGGCTGAGTCCTGGCGCGATCAAAATCTGGTAGCAGAGCGTGGTTATACCCACTTTGTAAAAATTAGTAGGTACTTGGTACCAATTTACTTTGTAAAAATTGTGTTCATGTACAAATTCAACTTGTAGGTAGTAGTACATTGACCTACATACCAGTGTACACCTCAAGTTGAGTTTGGAATTATTAATAATAAGTACATAAATGGAATGTGAATATTCGTTGATAAAATAATTTGTTATTTACGTTCGGTTACGCACAAATATAACCTCATCACAAATCGTGTTATGATTGTCAACATTTGAGACATAGAGGAATAACCTCTAGAGCACGTAGAGGAATAAGTTCAAGAGTTGGCATAGCGTCGTAGATTTATTCACTCAACGAATATATTATTATTGTTAATTCCGGATACAATAATTGTTATTTTTTTTGGTTATTGTTATTTATTATTGCATAATCGCGTATTGAAGTTGGTACTATGGCTCCGTCAGTAACGAAAACTATCGCGGCCAGAATCGAAGCTGAATTGAGATGGTTTTCATCGGTTGTTACGTTGGTAGGTCGCACCGATCGTGAAGATGCGTTATTGTCACGCGCTCGGCAAGTTGACGAACGATATGACGCCGTGTTAAAGTGTCACGCTGAGTATTTAGCATGTCTCGAATCGACGGATCTGTCGTCGGTGGACAAGGATGCTCAGGTGGTACGGGGCAATGTGGACCAGTGTGGGGAAATGTCCATGAGCATAATCCAGGCGGCGGCCGACATTGAGCGATCGCGCAAGGGTGACGTCAGGGATTCATGTCGGCCAGCAGGCGTAGGGATTCAGGCGCCGTTGCCACCAGTACATGTACCCGAGTTTAGCGGCGAGTATGCCGATTGGCCGCGATTCCGCGATATTTTTAATAGTGTCGTGCATTCGCGTACAGATCTCTCGCCCGCGTACAAGATGGCTCAATTAATGGGTAGGCTTAACGGTGAGCCGCACGACATCTTGACCCACCTGGAGATTACGGACGCCAGTTATGAGACGGCATGGGGCCTATTAATCGACCGATATGATAATCGGCGATTAATAGTTGATGGCCTCATTGATAAGATTTTTGAAATCCCGAAGGTGTCTAACGTGTACGAAATAAGGTCGAAAATCCTTAATCCGGTCACGGTTGCGGTGAACACGTTAGATCGACTTAAGTTGTCGTTAGGGGACAATAAATATATCATCGTCAATAGGGTTTTACGGAAGTTGCCGATCGACGTGGTGGCGCGCTTTGAGCAGTCACATGGTGGCGAATCGACGGACCACCTCCCAAGTTACGATGACTTGAGGGTGTTTTTAGAAGGCGAGTGCCGGCGGGCGGATTGCCAAGGGGCATCCACGTCGCACCCTCCTCTGTCAACCCGACGTACGAGCGGGCCCAAGCCGGTTGAGCCCCGTCGGGGGGGGAAGAAATACCACGCCCTCCAATCGGAAGTGTGCGCCTTCTGTCGGAAGGAAGGGCACGGTCTCGCCGCATGCGCGGACTTTAAGGCGCAGCGGGTGCATAGACGAAGAGGGGTGGTCAAGCAGCGCTATTTGTGCTTCCGCTGCTTGGGGACTCACTTTGTACGTGAGTGCCACAGGACCACTAACTGTGGAACCTGCGGAGGAGCCCATCACGAGTTGCTATGCCTGGCGGAGAGTAGGGAGGTGCACGGAGCCTCGCCGGGAGGTCACCCCCCCTCTCCTAAGCCAGATTCGGGTGGTCGGTCACCCCCCCCTAGGGGGGGTGGGTCGGCCAGGAATCAGCGGTCGCCGCCCCCTCGGGGGGGTGGGCCGAGGGCTGATCCAGAGCACAACCCGATACCGTCGTCTTCCCCGCGGGGGGGGGATAGGCACCGAGACTCGGGCAGGGGCCCGGAGGTAGTACAGACGGGTTACGCGGCGTACTCGAATGCGTTGGGGGGCATGTTGCCACCCCCGAGTAGTCGCTTCTCCCCGCCTCTCGCAGAACGCCCTCGGCTGACGGCGCGCCCGCCACCGTTCGGAAGGATGCCAGTAGGCTACTTCCGACCGGCACGGATGTCACCGATGGGTCGGGAGGGTTACTACCCGGGTTGGGACCCGTATACTGGGACAGTATTTACTCCCCCTCCGGCAGGGGAGGAGGGAGGTGCCTCCTATTAGCAACTAGCAGCCTGTTCGTCAGTGGTGCCCACCCCGACAGTAACGGTATTATTACCGACGGCTAGGATTACTGTCAGGGGTACTGACGGACAGCCGGTGCACGTGCGAGCACTGTTAGATTCAGGGGCACAAGGTTGTATTGTGTCCAGCTGTTTAGTGAAAAAGCTGGGCCTTACATTAGAGCCATCACGGGATGGCGCCGTAGGTATAGGTGGCAATCGGGTGCCTCACCTCAGGGGTCAGACGACATACCTGTTCGAGATGGGTGACACGGCATCGGTCACGCGGGTGAATGCCACGGCGATCGTTTTGGACGAAGTGGTTGGGGTCCTCCCTCAGACTCGGTTACCGTCTGCGGTAAAAGGGTTGACCAATGGATTGGAGTTAGCCGATCCCCACTTCGCGATCCCCGGACGGGTGGACGTCTTGCTTGGGTCTGACGTCCTCGGGAAGCTGCTCCGAAGCGGCAAACGGGAGCTGCAACCAAACGGGGTTGTGGCCATGCGTACCGCAGGTGGTTACGCGTTATTGGGCCCAGTACGGGAACCACAGCACTCAACGGATTATAGCTCCATATATTATGGCAGCGTGTTATCCGACGTCCTGCAACGGTTCTGGGCAACGGAAGAGCCACCCACCGCTCTTAGAAATAACCCACGTGATGAGGAGTGCGAAACATTCTATCGATTTAACACGGTGCGCCTCCCATCGGGTAGATTTATGACAAGGTTGCCATTTCTGTCAATTCGACCTCCGCTGGGGAGCTCATGGAGTCTGGCAGAAAAGCGGTTAGTGGCAATGGAAAGGCGCATGAAGCGGGACTCCAACTTCCGACAGAAGTATGTGGAGTTCATGCGCGAATACCTGACGTTGGGTCACATGTCGGTGTCCAGGGTTGACTATCGTCATGAGGAGCATTATGTGTTGCCTCATCATGCTGTTTTGAAGACACCTGACTCAAAGATTAGGGTCGTGTTCGACGGGAGCGCGGAGACGTCTAGCGGGGTGTCCCTGAATCAATGTCTCCATGCTGGTCCTAAGCTGACCAGAGACATTGCAGACATTCTCACGGACTTCAGGAGACACCAGGTTGTCTTCGTTACGGACGTACGGATGATGTTTCGTCAAACTGAGATTCATCCAGACGACCGTCGGTTCCAGCTGATATTGTGGCGAGAGAGCCCAGAGGAACCGATGGTCACGTACGAGCTCAACACAAACACGTACGGATTAAAGCCCAGCCCATATGTAGCCATGCGTACGCTACGAGAACTGGCTGATCAAGAACGGCTCCGCTTTCCCCGCGCGGCTGCTGTCATTGATAGGGACGTCTATGTAGACGACATTTGTACGGGCTCAGACAGTATTGAGCAGGCGCTCATCTTAAGGGATGAATTGGTGGCGCTCATGGCCTCCGGTGGCTATGAACTCAGGAAATGGCTGTCGAACTGCCCAGAGGTACTGGCAGGACTGCCAACTGAGTATCAACAAGACCCGCATTTGTTTGAGGATTCGGAGAATCTTCATGCGTTGGCCATTTTAGGGGTCCAGTATCAACCGAGTCAGGATGCCTTCACATACAGTTGTGAGGCCGAGTTGCTGTCGAAGACCTGGACCAAGCGATCGGTCCTTTCGACTATCGCACGAACGTTCGATCCAACCGGTTGGATCGCGCCGGTCACGTTCATGGGAAAGTGCTTCATTCAGAAGCTTTGGTGGAGTTGTTGGTTAGGGACCGTCACACCAAGAATTCACACGCAGGCTGTAACACCCTTCTGTGCATTTTGCAGCGTGAATTTTGGATTTTATCGGCCCGCAGAATCATACGGAGCGTTGTGTTTCGTTGCTTGCCTTGTTACCGACTCAAGGCAGCCACAATGCAGCCACAAATGGGAGATCTCCCGGCCGATCGAGTCACGGAGGCTCGGCCATTTGCTGGCGTAGGGACAGATTTCGCGGGGCCTTTCATGGTCAAGACATCGCACCTTCGCAACGCGAAGTCGGTTAAGGCATATCTGTGTGTCTTCGTGTGTCTGGCGACCAAGGCCGTTCATTTGGAATTGGTGGCCGATCTCTCTACGGAGGCCTTTCTGGCGGCGTTAGATCGATTTGTTTCTAGACGGGGAGTACCGTCACTGATTCGGTCGGACTGTGGTACCAACTTCAAGGGCGCCGACCGGTGCTTAAAGGAAATTGTATTGTTTTTAAGTCAGAATGAGCGAGAGATTGGCACGGGCCTCGCCAGTCGGGGCATTTCGTGGTATTTTAGTCCACCTGGATGCCCCCACTGGGGTGGAATTTTCGAGGCAGTAGTCAAGTCTTCCAAGACTCACTTGTATCGGGTCATCGGCTCAACGATTCTCACCTTTGAGGAGTTGTCAACGGTGTTTTGCAGAATTGAGGCGGTCTTAAACTCGCGACCTTTGTGCCCGTTGAGCGCTGACCCGAATGACCTTGAGGCCATGACCCCAGGTCATTTTTTGATTGGCCAACCACTTAACGCCTTGCCGGAATATCCGTATACTGATGTCAAGTTGTACCGGTTGTCACGGTATCAGATGTTACGGCAAATGAGCCAAAATTTTTGGAAGCGATGGTCGCTGGAGTATTTGCATATTCTACAGCAACGCGTTAAGTGGACGGACAGGACGACCCCACCCTGCGTTGGAGACCTCGTTCTGGTTAAGGATGCTAACCTATCACCGTTGTGTTGGCGACGGGGGCGCATTGTTAACCTGATTACGGGCAAGGATGGGTTTCCAAGGATCGCAGACGTCCAGGTGAGGGACTCGATCCTTAGACGGGCAGTTTCAACTTTATCTCGACTCCCGGGAGTTTGAGCGGACCGACAACGGGTCGGTCCGGGGGGGGTGATTGTTTATAATCTACCTTCAGATTTTTGATTTTCTCCGCCTCGGTGCGACAGAGGCGAAGGGGCGGAGGTAGAGGTCGAGCGCTGGGCTCGGCGTGAATAGTAGTTCGTATTGAGTCGCGCTGGGCGTTGAACGAGTATTATAGTAGCCATAGAATCACGGGTGAAAGCGCACGCGCATTGATTAAATCGACTTGTGGAGTCATTTCGCGGCACCCAATTATACTAGTTAAGCAGTACGGTTAGCGACGCTGTGAATGTCGAACGGGTTATTGATAATATCATTGGTTTGCCTTGTCACGGGAGTGCTATTGGGAAAGCACCGAGGCTTGTGTGGTTAGACTAATACGGAGTGAGTGTGGTGGCTCGCGTTAACGGCGTGGCTTGCAGCGACGTGGAAGAATCGTCCGGAACTACCAGCAAACCATCGCAAGGTCATATACACTCATTATACCCATACACAGTTACACAACTTGCGAGGGGTCAAGGAAGTGAGACCGGCTCGAAGAAATGAGGTAAGGGTAGCTGTAAGTTCAGAAATTGTAATATTGTTCGGAGGCGCGTATCGCGTCTATTTGATCCCGTTAGGACGGCAGCTGTTCTGAGACCTGTCTCCCATGGGCCCGAGATAAGGTTCGGCTGAGTCCTGGCGCGATCACCTTACTTATATTATAAATGCGAAAGTAACTGTCTATCTAACTGTCGCGCTTTAACGCCAAAATTACTAAACCGATTTAAATGAAATTTGGTACACAGATATTTCAGAGCCTGACAAAGGACATAGGGGGGGATGAAAAGATTACTTTTAATCGCGATAACCGACATCTACACGGACGAAGCCGTGGGCATCAGCTAGTTTCTAATAAAGCACAATGTGAGTCTATAAAATTTACTTTTGTTTAGCTATGTGACATTACAGACCGTACGTTGACGAATTCAATTGACTGCTTCATTGGTCAAGTGGTCGCAAGGTGACTACTGATCATGAGGAGTTAGGTTCGATACCCGACTCGGGAAAGGTGTTGTTGGGATTATTCATCAGAGATTTTCTAGTACCTACTAGCTACGAAGCCAGATTTTTTGTGCCCGGTTGATGGGAATAAACTCGCCCCCATAATAGATACATGTGGTTATACTATTAGTTACACCACTGTCTAGCCCTTCAGAGAATACAGCCATGATGTTACATTACAAAACAAAACTACGGAAAATAATCCCTGTATACAAAAAAAAACTCAGTTTTATAACGGCACGGTACAAGTTGAGAGTAAGCAGACAGTGATAGTTAAGTGCTTAATGTATCCGTGGAGAGGCAGATGCGCCGCTTGGAAATTGAAATTGCTTAAGGTGTGGTTTCGTTAGTGCGACTTTTTGGGATAATGAAATATCTGAGTTGACAAAGAACGATGATCTTTTTCCTAAATATTTGAATTCCCCATGCCGTAGCCCGTAGCGAACAATTAATAACTCTATGATCTTGCTAATTAACTAGGGTGTGGTTTTTTGTCTTAATTTACATGAATATAAATTTAAAAAAAAGAGTGTTATGCTTTTTATCGTAATAATCTGTTTTCAGACATCCACTTGAACGGAACTTTGGGTACCTACAATAATTATGCATGCACTAATTTAAGCAGACGATATTCCAAAGAATATCAAACTTTGTTATGTAAAACATTTTCACTTACCTTGTCATCATTAGCCTCGACTTTTTACAATCATGCTCGGTGTCCAGTCTAATTGGATGAAGCTTTGTGTCAACGCCATAATTATAACTGAACATTCACACCTTTCATTTGACAGCTGGATCAAGGCTGGACTCAGAAAGGTCTCATATTGTCAGAATTTTCTTCTCTTTGGAACCCTGACCTGTAGCTAGGATCCTGTTTCCGATACCGTTGAGTAACTATGTAAAATGTGTGGGAAAAGGCAATTGAACAAATACCAACAAGTTTCGAATTATGCCATTTCTCACGCACAGGTTTCAGTATCTAGACTAATCAGCATAAACCACGACCTAAATCCATTTTTTTCTTTCTTTATTTTTAGGTGTCAGAGTTTTTATGCCGCCCATGGGCCTCTGACTTGGCTTTACAGTTTACACGCCGCACTGTGTTCAATTCCTAAAAGTTAGGGTCACAAAATTATTTTTGGTCAAGGTGTCGAAATTTCAAATAATATTTTTTTTCAGACCATTTTGAGTAAGTGTTGTAGGTACATTATTCTAAAACATGAACATTTTGCAGACAGTAGCTAAATAGATAATTATGTAATTTCAAAGTTGTCTCGAATGTTAAATTATTGTAACAGGACCCGACCCCAGAACACAATGGACCCACAAGTCTGAAAAAAAAATATTATTCGAAATTTCGACACATTGCAGCATTGACCAAAAAAAAAAAAATTGACCCTAACTTTTAGGAATTGATCACAGTGCGCCGTCGAGAAATATCTCTTAAGCATGTTGGTTTCTCACGATGATTACCTTCAAGCAAGCGATAATTAAACAATACGCACATGAATCCGAAAAATCAGAAGAACATTGTGTTGGGTCCGAACTGGAGACCTTTAACTTGGCAGTCCAACAGTCACACCACTAGGCTATCACTGCGTCCGCATCTATCCCTTTCAATCTTCTACATATCGTGTGGGCAGTAAGGTCTAAACGTCCCTACACACCCTAGTGTCAGAGTTTCTAAACCGCCGCAAGGGCCTCTGACGTGGTTTGACGGGGTGCGCCAAAGTTCACCTAAAATTTCAACTCCGATAATTGGAAATCCGAAAATGTTCTTCCTAAAATTTTTCATCCTAACGATCGCAATTCCTAAAGTCTCTGTCTCCAATGTTTTAATTCCGAAGCATTCAACTTCATAATGTCAGTAGCAATAAACATCTATTACACTATTATTTGTTTTCCTATATTTATTTTCTCAACATAACCATCTTTTACACTATTATTCAAAGTCATATCTTTTTTGTTATATTACTTTTTATTCATAATAATCAGTATTATAAAAGGTCCCATTAAAAGAGGTGGACAAAATTTTAGAAATCATTTAGACCGCTAAAATAAGGACAATAGTAAAAAAATATATAAGAAAAAGACATTAAAATACCTACTTTTATAGGATGAGTTTGTTCTAGAGTGCCGGCAATTTATTATTTTAAGTCAAAATATTTTTTTTTTGTTTAGGTGTCTTTAGTTAGGCTTACTAAACGCTGTGTTAAAATTTGTCCACCTATTCTAATGGGACCATTTATGATAATTAATGGATTATTTAATTCATATACTATGCAAAGGTATCCATAGGTTAGGTTAGGTTAGAACTGTGACCAACTACTACTACCTGGAAATTGGTCGCGAAATTTTTCTAAGTATTTTTTTCATAGTGCCCTCGTTTTGGGGGCACTATGAAAAAAATGGGGGGTCTTGGGGGCACTCTGACCTGAATTTCATTCATTTATTTCATTTCAAGACAAAAATCAGTGAAACGACCTTTAATCATTCTAAACAGTTGTATGAGTGAAAATATTATGGTAATTATGTTTAGGGATAAAAACGTTAGGATAAAAAACAGTAGGAGTTGAAATATGTTTACAATAACGATATTATGAATTAAAATTTTCGGAAACATGAGTGTTAGGAACATCGCCAGTAGCATTACAAATAGTAGGAATTCAAACTTTAGGATGAAAAAATTTAGGAGGAGTGATCATTCGGATTACAAATCGATAAGAAGAACAATTTCGGGTAAAAAACTTTAGGTGAGTCAATATGGACCCGGTTTGACGACCGCCATTTGGGCGGCCGGGACCACCGGCTTATACGTGCCTTCTAAGCACGGAACCATCTTTTTATCAGACAATCAGGTGATTCAAGCGAGAACCTCCTTCTTTTTTTAGAAGTCGGTTAAAAATGAATCGTAACAGTGAAACCGACCACTAAACAAAGTCTACTTTATGAGAGTTATTCAGTTTTAATATTTCGCTAGCGAAATAAGCTCTAATGGCGAACGTTTATGATAAAACCTTTCATTAGAATATTTAAACGTTTCTGTATTATTTCTGTTAATAATAGGTACAGGGTGGCCAATTCGTGTGTTTAGAAAGTTAAGTTTTTAGCCAACCTTTTGATTTGGTATCATGCATTTTAAACAGAAAAAATCTGGACTTATTTTGGTGGGCTTTTTTTTTAAAGCCAGAGGCCAAAAAAACTTAAATGTCTATACTAATAACATAACATAACATCACACCTGTAATCCCCGCAAGGTTATACCCAATAGTACACCCACATTTCAACAGTTTAAGTTTTTTATTTCAATTTTTCAATTCAATTCAATTTAATTATTATGAATCTGGACCACCTACAGTACATACTATGCATTGCTACAAACATAGTCCTAAGTTTAATTAATTTGTTCCTAACAAAATTATGGACATTATCTAGTCTGAAATAAACACACCCATTTAAAAAAAAAAAATTAAGGCCCATACAATGAGCCCATTGCCATCAACCGCAAAAATCCAAACTCTATGGCTGCTACTGAGAAATTCCCGATGAAAAATCCAAATAACACTATGCCCGAACCGGGAATTGAACCCAGGACCTCAACCACAGTAGTCGCGCATGACTACTAGACTAACGAGGCTTTTAATTATTGTAACTGGAATTTTAGTGTATCATGCGAATCAGTGGCTGCATAAAACTTTTACAAATATTTTTTTTTCTGTTTTTTAGATCATTAAATGACCCTTCCTACTCTGGGCGGAGCAGAACGGAGTATCAGACTTTTACTGACTAAAAATCAGCCCATGTTCCTTCTTAGCCCTTTGTGTCCGGGGCCACGGTATCTCTTTCGGACAACCCACAGCCCCGACAGGCGTCGGCCCTAAAACATTCTTTGTTTAAGGCTGATGTTCCAGGGTAGCCCGCGAACTCTCAAGAATGACCTTTTGATGAAATACTCATTCTTGACAGTTACATGAACTTGGAGGGTTGTAATGATGATTTTGATGATTATAATTCTGTAACTGCATACGTCTTACAGCCGCGAATCATATTTTCACTAACATACAACCTAGCACTGGCCTGCGAATCGCTAAAAACGTAAGAAAATTTGAATTTCGCGGGCTACCGTGAACATCCACCTTAAAACTGAATACTTTTCAGTTGGTCACCCTATGTAGTTTATGATGCGTTTGAAGAGACCAAAGGAGATTATATTTAAGTACCTCCGGTGCATTCTGGGCATGCCCACTGCGATGCTTGCAAATTGGCTTGTGTTTGCTATTCACTGTATAAGCTATGCTGAAGACAGGAAAATATTTAGCAGGTTTATTCTAAAAGTCGTTTGTTCTGCTGCAAAGCATTGGATTATTGGAAACTAAGAAAGATGTCTAAAAACATGCACGAAGTTATACTAAGATTGTAATAAAAAGTTGTTTGACTGTTAACGATGATTAAACGTTATGAATCCTCATAATTTTTATCTATAAGACAATTAAGTGTAAATTATTACTGGTTGCAAAATCTGCCTACGTTTTTCCGTCTAGAATTTCTTAGTAGAAACCACGTAGTCTGAATTTGTATCCGATTGATGGCAAATGGGCTTGCCCCTTTTTAGGTGGAACTTCATACATAACTAGCAAAAGTGGGGTGTACAGTCGAACAAGCTAATAAGTATACAGCCAGCTAACTTGTATTTACTTTTAAGATTGTACAGATACATTTAGAGACTAATGTCAAACGATCCAGTGTTTGATATCAGTCGCTTAATACAAAACGCTTTATAAAACAAAATTACAATCAATATTTTCAGTGATATAGAATTATAAAGATCTCTACCCTGTATACTTATTAGCTTGTTCGACTGTACTATTGTTGGTTACACTTCTGCGTTACCTTTCGGAGACAACAGGTGGGATGTTATGTAACATTTCCTCATTCATTTGCTTCCACAAAGAAAACAAAGTCCAAGATTCCAATAAATATGTAAAATTGAAAAGCGAGCGCCCATTAAATTTGAGCGAGCCCACACTTAGTCACATTGAGTGTTTTCCTAACAAATTGCTTTTGAATTTAGTCCTGATATTATATTTAATGTAACGGCTGAATTTATTGCTTTTAAAATTTATCGCGATTCGGTTTTAATGTCTTCTTCGTTTTCGGTGTTTATTTTTAAAGTGAGCCTTGCAAGGAACTTGAGCGTTTGTTTAGACGACGACTGTGGTTGACGAGGAGGTCGTGGCTAAATAATAGCTGCTGGAATCAATTTTCAGGTTAAGACAAGACCAACCAAGGCAAGGGTTGGTCGGGCCTGTGGACGGTGAGTAACGGGCTAGCTCGCCGTCCGGCCGTCGTCATGACGGCAACAGACCGTGTCGGCGGCGCGTACGTGTTCCACGCGCGCCTCAAAGAGATGTCAGCAAGGAGGGGCCCGCAAGGGCCGACGCCCGTCGGGGCTGTGGATATCGAAAGGTTACCGCGGCTCCGACACAAGGGCGAAGAAGAAGGAACATGGGTTGGTTTTTAGTCAGTAGAAGTCTGACACTCCCCTTCGCTCTGCCCAAGAGCGGGGGGGGTTATTCGATGATTTTCCACCCACCAAAAAAAAAAAAAAAAAAAGGCAAGGGTTGGTCTGTGCATGGGTGACCGTGACCACCAATTACATACCTAGTATCCTCTGTGCCTCGGGAAGCATGTTAAGGCGCTGTCAAAGGGGCACCGTAAAAACGACCTGTTTTTCGTCGCAGAGTTAGCCGTATTGCTACTTATTACAATTCCAAAAAAAATACAGTGTATAGTCAAATGTTTAGGTAAAAGACTTATGCAAAAATATTTCCTAAAAGTAATCAAGAACCTCGAAAAAAAAAATCACAAAATCACAAAAAAATCACACGAAAAAACTTTTTCGTCTCGAAATGCTCAATATTTTGAGTGACAACTGTTATATTTTTTTTTACTATCAGAAAGGAAATTTAACCAACTAAAGACATATGTAAAAATATTTTAACATTACAGCGTATTTTTTTTTTTACTAAATTAAATCTGCGAACTATCGTTCATTTTGGCAGTCACGAGAATCAAACGCATCGCCATTTTCAACCTTATTTGTTTAGGCGATGAGTTAAACGCGCGCTCAAGGTCGCGGGCAGGTAATGTCGCCTTAAGCTATTTGTCTCGGCTGTCATTTGAAAATCTTTGACAGTCGTGTTACGGGTGCCAAAAGTCAGATCTCCAGTCTTGCCAAGGGGTATCTTATACCCAATACTAACTGGATTGTTGAAGTCAGGTAAGGAATCACTCAGTCAATAGAAAGAAAGAAAGAAAAAATGTTTATTCGACGTCAGTAGGTACATCAAGCACACACAAATAATCAAAAAAAAAAAGATTACAAAAATGGAAATACCTACATAGTAGGTATGTGCTGTGTGCCTCACGGCTGCGCCAAAAAGGTTCATTTCAGCATTCATGCCAGACAGGTGATGCTCTCTGACGCTGGTCTTCCAATGAACCTTGAGGGGGGTTGACTCAATACAGGTATTGAGTTACATGCGATTAGACTAGAAGCCGACCCATTAATTACAAAGTTGGGAATAGGCTAGGCAAATGATGAGGGGCTGGCTCAAAATTTCTTATTCTCCTTTCCCTATGATTTTCCTCAAAGTTATATTACAGCTCGTATCGATAGATACTTTATATTTGAACAAACCTTAGGTACCCAAAATCTACTGCAGATCCAAACACACAGTGCTGCATTGCAAAGAAAACAACCTGTGTGTCCTAGATCCACGCTCACCATATGACGTTATACAAACACTAGTGTATAATGTAGAAGAAGTTTGTTCAAAATGATAAGTGACCGTTTTAAGAAAAATTGCTTAAATCAAATCAAATCAAACCAGAAAAATGGTGACTGCTGCTACTTATATACGTTCACATGACCTCTAAAAAGTAATATTTAAAGTTATAGTCGTTTATGGCCAGCTCGTTCTATTATCAACCTCATATTAATTGTCCTCAGGTTAAAATTGAGGTCCAAAGTAAGCCCATTTAAAGTATTATGTTGAAAGAAATACTTAAAACATTTCGGAAAGAAACCATTCAATTTGATCTGACACAGTCTTATAATTTACTTACTGATGCCCGCGACTTCGCCCGCGTGGATGGCGATTATCCTAACAAATGATATACCAAAACCTTTCTCGAGAACCACTTAGCCATTGGTGCAGCATGAAAATCGGTCCAGTGGTTTTTGAGTTTTTCGTGAACAGACAGACGTGGCGGATAGGCAAATTGCTCTTCTATGCGGTTTTTTTTTTACGTTTGTTAAGGTTAAATACAGCAAACGCATCGACTTCAAAATTCTCTGAATGAATTGTACCAAAATCCACTGCAAGTCCAAACACAAACAGCGCTGCATTGCTAAGTAAACATGGCCACCGTGTCCTAGATCCACGCTCACCGTATGACGTTTTACAAACACTAGTGTGTAAATGTAGGCGCTATCATTGTATTTGATTCCGTTTTTGAATAGCGGGGCTTTCATTCATGGTTTGTTTCAATGGAATTGGGAATGTCGAATTTGGAAGTGGGTTTGATAATTTATTGACTTTTAAACGATAGGTGAACTGTGTAAAAGATGATGTAGCAAGAAAGGAGGTGACTGATGAGATAACGAGTTATAGAGAAGTAAGGAAGAAGAGGACATGCTACGCTGATCGAAAATAAATTGGGATAAGGGCAAGAAAAGAATGAAATTTATAACACGAACCCAGTACGTATAGAGACTGCAATGAAACACTATTCAACATAATCACGTACAAACCAACCAACATCTATTTGTGAGCGAGCTATATTCCCGTATCTGTGTGAATTTTGTGAAATGGACCCGAAGCACAGCTAACATGCTTCAATCAAAGTACGCCGAACTGAACGCTCCGTGAACTATGTACGAGAAGTTCTCGTTTCAAATGGAAACTAGGTATTGGTCACAGATGTTGATGTACCTAGATCACGCAAGAGCATACTTCACATGCTCGGGTCATGCCTTTTATCCCCAAATGAATTAGGATATAGCCAAGAGAATTAAAACAATTTTTAATAACCAAAAGCTACTACACTATTGACGAATATATTAACGATAAATTTCAACAACAATAAAAACTATTTTAACATAATACCTAAAAAACTTAAAAAAGTATTTAATTTATTTTAATTATTAATAATATAATTCGTGCAATATATAAAATAAAACACATAAATATAACTTTAAACTAAATATTTAAATACCTTCATAGCAAATAATATAACTATCTTACTGACACTATTTTAAACTAATATTATTTATTTTGTTATTCTATTAAAAAGACGCCTTCATCCTCTCTCCTATAAAAATTAACTTTGCTGTGCCCGACAGGGTCCATAATTGATTCTATGTTTTTTTAACATAGCAACTGTTACATGTACACATTATGGAATGCAATAAAGTATTGAGTATTGAGAATGATGATAAAGTGGCTACAGACGTAGTAACCAAGCTTAAAAAAACACTAAAGAATTTCTCTTGTATCGTGGGTGCGTTTACAAACATTTTAACTCACATACACAAACAGTTAGACCCGGAACAACTATCTGTAGGAAAATACAAACATTTGTCCCGTGCGGAGGATGTGTTTAAACCAACAACGTTACAACACAAGAACTTACTTCTAGACAAAAGAACAAAACGTAGCCTATTTTATATAGTAACTTGTTTGTATATAGTCTAAGATCCCGTTAAGAACGACCTTCACCGAGATGCTTATTTAATTAAACGTATTTTATATTAAATTTAGCATGCCAATAAATATAATGCAATTGGGTTGCCTAGCAAATTTCAGTCCAGAGTATGTATAATTAATAATTTAAAAAATATATTTTTTTAAACATTTCACCGGTATGAATATTAGATAAATTTTATACCAATCGAAAGTATGAAGCCCATAGAATATGCAAACGTTAGGTTGCCTATTCTTTTCCGGTCACAACTATCGGGTTGCCAGGTATAAACAGGTAAATCTATACTAGCATTTTGCAACGGTCTGTTTATTGAATGAAAATTAAATGAAATTAAAGATTATTTTATTCTGAACACGGTGGTATAGGGTTGCCTGCGAAAAATCAGTCCAGAATTGCGGTTGTCGAATTTTAACCCTATACTTGGCAGAGATTTTTTTTTTGAATATTGAAATTTTTTACATATAATGCATTCTTAGGTATTCATAGAGGCGAGAAAAAAAAAACTATTTATATTATTTTATGATTTATTGAATGTGTCTTCTGGAGTCTTCATCGGAATGTTTAACTGAATATTTTCATCCAGGAAAGTACGAAACCCCGTTTGTTAAAGAGTCCAATGGCTCAACATATATGACTGAAGTGCTCAAGGTAAGGATTACCGGCGTATGATCAGATGATCCATCAAGGCTCGACTCTACAGAGGAGTAAAGATGACTGATCCCTTTGGTTACAAAGAAGTCCAGCAAGTCCGGAATCTTGTTATGATCAGTTGGCCAACTCGTCGGTTCACCAGAGGATATTGGTGTAAGGTGGTAAGCATCTAGACAGCTTTTAAGTGATCGACCTCTAGGCAGAGTCATGCGGGAACCCCAGTACGTGTGCTTTGCATTCCAGTCCCCTCCTGATATGAATTTGCTTCCAATATCCTATACTTGAACGAGTTTTTTTTTTTAATATTGAAATTTTTTACATAGAATGCATTCTTAGGTATTCATAGAGGCGAGAAAAAAAAAAAACTATTTATATTATTTTATGATTTATTGAATGTATCACATGTGATACATTGCCAGACTCTTAGCAATCTACCTTATAAGATCTATGTATCATATTTGCTACACTGCCAGGTTTCCAAGTTTTCATGCTTGGTTCAGTCGTCCTAACTGAGTTTAGCCATCTCCTTTCGGAGCATTAAGTTTCTGCCAGATAGATGGTACTCCGGCTCTAAAATTTTATGTACTGGTGTACCGATATCTAGGCCTTATTTGTTGCGAATGTCGCACTACAAATTCTCTTTGGCTTTCAAGGCTGCCGAGTCCCCAATATGCATCAAATAAATGTTGTCTTGACACTTAGTCAATTTTCTCTGTACATTTTAGTCGACATTTTTCTCCACAGGGTGGTCCAACTCTTCTTTCCTTCTCATGTTTTTTAGACTTAGACAGAGATTGGTACGCTTTGCCTGAATTTCTTAACTGTTTTACGACTTTCGACTTCCACTGTGCTGGTTTGCGTACCCTCTTTTTGACTCTTTTCGATCCCGGGATTTTGAGTAGTAGTTTCGGAAGTTACAGCATTTTGAGGGTCTACTTGCTCACAATCATCTTCTGTATCCGACGAACTACTAGATTTAGAAGAACTCGAGCTGCTACTGCTGCTATTACTGCTGGTGCAAGACGAAGTCGACGATGATGATAGGGGTTTGATTTTAGGTGGAATCTGTCTTTTAAGAGCCAATCGAAAATAAGGATCCTCATCGGAGTCGTCAATATCACTTTCATCGCTCCGGATTGGCGAAATATAATAAACTGGTGCGCCGGAATTTTGTGCTTTAGACGTGCTGGGAACAGATGTATCAATCACTGATAAGACGGCACGAGTATCCTTGGATAAGACTTCTTCACTTGATAACGTTATCCTCAAGTCATCCTCTAGGGTTTCATCTTGTGTAGAAAACAAAAAAAAAAAAAATTGCCCAATCTACCCGTATACAATATCTGTATAAAAGAAAAAGAAAAGAAGAATGCAAAGCTGCCTTCTTCTTTCGGACACAATGGCCTAGGCTCAGCACAATGAAGCCATTGTGCTGAGCCTAGGCCATTGTGTCCAGTACCATCCTTGTTACTTCAAGTAAACTCACTGGGAACTTCTTTGTAAGTGGCTTCGTTATGGGCAGGCTCAGCGCAGTTGAGCTGTATAATTAATTGTTAAGCTGTTTGTTGTTATTTGTTTATGTATGTGCTGCTCTTTTGTGTTGCTGCTGTCCATTAGCGAATAAATACATATTCTATTCTATTCTATTCTATTCTATTCTTCACGACTGGCAACCTCCTTGCAACTACCTTTACCATGAGCCAGCAACTTGACACGTTATAACCAGGTGCTGTAACCATTGTTTGCACCTTCTCTCTCTGCGGCTACTCGTTCTAAAAGCCTTAGAGTGGTCGCGATAAAGAGAAAAGTAATACCAGCTAAAAGATTATAACTTAACTGGCGTTGCTGTAAGTTTTGTAGGTTCTGGAGAAGTGCTATAAACTCGTTTGACACTCGTGAAGAGCTGTTTTTCAGATGACTCTCTCATAAAACAACAAACAATTATATATAGCACGCAAACAATTGGCAGCTCAATAATCCACAAATGATGATTTTTTGACGATCCTTTCATTTATGGGGGTAAAGTAAAAAAATCCAAAAGGGTATAAAGCCTACGCAGTATACCTTACGCAAAATACACGCTTTGGACGTGGTCACGAGCCCGTTTAGCCAATAATTAAGATTTTATAAGGGCCAAAGAGCGTTATTACTATGATTTTTATTTTTTACCGACTAATACTTAAAGGGGGTTCTGTTTTTCAATTGTATTTATGGAAGTACAAAAAAAATGTGTCATAAATTAAATGGTTTTTTCGCGTTAGCGTGTATTTTTATTTTTTTGTTTTGTTTAAATAACGTTGGAAACCTGGCAGTGTAGCAAATATGATACATAGATCTTATAAGGTAGATTGCTAAGAGTCTGGCAATGTATCACATGTGATACATTCAATAAATCATAAAATAATATAAATAGATTTTTATTAATTTTTTTTCTCGCCTCTATGAATACCTAAGAATGCATTCTATGTAAAAAATTTCAATATTTAAAAAAAAAAAATCTCTGCCAAGTATAGGGTTAAAATTCGACAACCGCAATTCTGGACTGATTTTTCGCAGGCAACCCTATACCACCGTGTTCAGTATAAAATAATCTTTAATTTCATTCAATAAACAGACCGTTGCAAAATGCTAGTATAGATTTACCTGTTTAACAACTGGCAACCCGATAGTTGTGACCGGAAAAGAATAGGCAACCTAACGTTTGCATATTCTATGGGCTTCATACTTTCGATTGGTATATATCTAATAATCACACCGGTGAAATGTTTAAAAAAATATATTTTTTAAATTATTAATTAAACATACTCTGGACCGAAATTTGCTAGGCAACCCATATGCATTATATTTATTGTCATGTTAAATTAAATATAAAATACGTTTAATTAAATAAGCATCTCGGTGAAGGTCGTTCTTAACGGGATCTTATACTAATAGTATCTAAATAAAGCTTGACGTCTCACGGATCGTTATCTTGCATTATCTAGGTATATCTACATCTGTGGTGGGGCCAAAATGTTCAATTAATGAACCAAATTAGACCAACTTAACTGCTTACCATTACAAAAAATATTAATATTGCACCAAATGAAGATCCTGGATGAAAGGTGATAGATATAAATGTTGATGGATGGTAAGGGAGAGGAAGGCCAAAGAAAAAAAGGATGGATTGTTTATTGAATGATATGAAAGAGATAGGAGTACGTACGTAGTGACGTCTAACAGGGAAGAATGGAAAAAGAAAACGTGTTGCGCCGACCCCAAATAGCATGGTATAAGGGTAGGAAGATGATTATCATCATCATCACCAGCCTATAATGTTCCCACTGCAGGGACTCAGGCCTCCTCTCTAGGAGAGGGATGGGCTATAATCCACCACGCGGGCCCAGTGCGGATTGGCAGATGTCACATGTCTTCGAATTTTTTGATTCTAAGACATGCCGGTTTCCTCACGATGTTTTCCTTCACCGTTTTGAGAGCAGCGGTGATGAAATAAATTACACAAAGTAATGCGCCTGTCTGGGTTCGAACCCACGACCTACTGTTCGTAAGTCGGGGCCGAAACCACTGGGCCACCGCTGCTCTTAAGATGATTATGATGATATTCTTATCCTATTCTCACACACTATCGTCTACATTTCTTCATCATTTCTCCTTTAGCAGGTCTGCTGGCAGAAATTTCTAAAGAAATAAGCAGTACCTTTGTACTCAATTATTATTTTATGTTAATTTCCTGTGATGTCTTCTGTGTGTACACAAATTGTTCAGTTTGTATAGAAAGTTGACTGGACGCCGCATTCGACCGAAAGACATCACGTAGCATTTTGATTTATTAAATTCCATTTTATTATCCAGACTCCACTTATATACCGAATCAATGTCTGCTTGTAGAGCTTGGCTATCGAATTCAGATTTTATTTCATAAAACAGTTTTAAGTCATCAGCATATAAGAGAGATCTGGTATTCACAACCGCAGCAGGAAGATCATTAATCATCAAAATGAAAAGAAGAGGGCCGATTACCGAACCTTGACTCACACCCGAGCGAGTGTGGTATGGGTGTGACTCGTACAGACCTAATCTGACAAATTGCTCTCGGTCCCTTAAATAATCTGCAAGAAGTCGTAGAAGCATGTTTTGGGTCACCCATTTACGTACCAATCTAGGCAAGCGTCGTTCAACCAGAAGAGTGGCTGTTATAACTTAGCTACAAGTTCTTCATATGGAGCTGGAGGAGCTCGTGGCTTAATAAGAACTGCCACTCGGGTCGATCTTTAGGTAAAGCTGTGCTTGCCTAGGTCGGTCTGTGGATGGGTGACCGCCCGACATACCGAGTTTCCTCCGTGCCTCGGAAAGCACGTTAAGCTGTTTGCCCGGCTGCCATAATATAGATCTTTGGCAGTCGTTACAGGTAGTCAGTGACCTGAAATTCTGACATCCAGTCTTACCAAAGGGTATCGTATTACCTAGTATTAACTGGGTTGTGAAGGTCAGATAGGCAGTCGCTCCATATAAAATACTGGTATTCAGCTGCATCCGGTTATACTGGAAGTCGACCCAAATATAGTTGGGAAAAGGCTAGGCGCGATGATGAAGCTCTTCATATACACCACAGATTCTACAATAGTTGTAGCAAAAGTGATTGCCGTATCACCTGCAAAACCTAATCAGGGGATAAAGGTTAAAATCAAGTCTAATGGAGATGTTTTATAGAATTCAAAAATATCGCCTAAAACTCGTGCCGTACGACAACGAAAACGCACCACTTCCCGTGCAGCGCCGAGTCAACATAATGGATGAGCATTGCATTTGGCGAACGCCCAAATTTACTGCTAGATACAGTATGTACCTGTCTAATGTTCCGAACTGTTCCTATGTTTTGATATCGATACGTTCCAAATGTTGCGAGTGTATTAATAGTTCAGGAACATTAATTCTCTGAGGAGTTTAAATGAGTAATATTTCTTTGAAATAAAAATTTCATTACTTTTTATCGTGCTTACATTTTCTATGTCAGAATTCGGTTTTGTGCAGTGATGATGTAGGCACAGGTCCTGTGACCTGATGTGCTGATGATTGTTGTATTCACACGATGGACCTCTGTCCATCGTGTGAATACAACAATCATCAGCATCTACACTGTATAGTCGTTTCATTGTTTGGTCCTTCGAATCAGATAAAAATCCTTTCTTTCCTTTCCTTTTCTTTCTTTTTTTTGTTTTGTTTTCCTAATGTAATGTGTGAACCACTCTAATATGTACAGTGTCTCTGTCATTCATTTACAAAAGTGCATACAAGTGATAGACTTGATTGTTTGCCATAGTTCTTCAAACTGTCAAAGAAAATATCGTGAAGAAATCTGCGTATCGTAGATCCAAAAACTCGAAAACAATGACATGTTCCACACACTCACCAATTTGTGGATTATGATCAATTCTCTCTCACAGAGAAATATCCCCGCAGATTAATTACAACAGTATGTCCATATTTCATTATTAAAATATGGCGACATTTATGCCAAACCGATAATGTTGCATAAACGGCTTAATTATTACACAGCATGCAATAGCAGCGGTTGCCAGACTGAATGTTTTGTAGGCTGTAATTATAGATTTTGTGTGACGGGTGTGTGAATTATAGTTTGAGGAAGTTTTGGGTGTGGGGTGGCATGCGTTTTCGGGATTTAGGGCAAATATGGATACTATGACAGCTATTACAACAAATAATATTAAGTTTTTAGTTTCTCACGGAACCCTTCGTGTAACGACTTCGATTCGTAATTGGCGGGTATGGCTAATAACGTAGAAAGCAAAAACAAATGCGAGAAATTTTTAGTTATTTGTATTTTATTTACAGAAACTATGATTAATATTTACAATTGTCTAAAACTAAGTATAATTTAAGTACAATACAAAACATTTAGGCACTTATTTACTTAAACAATAATTGTCATGTTTACAATAAATAATACAGATATGAACACAATCAAGATACAATGAACATAATTTTTGAAGAAAAGGCTTATTCCCATAGTAATCCACAAAGAGTTCTCAAAGTACTCCATGAAAAATATGATATTTGTAATTAGGTTTCATTCTACTCCATGATAATATTTAAATATTCTCAAAGTAACGCACAAGTTTAAAATGAGGTTGCCCATTTTAAACCTGCGCGACTGACATGGTAGTATAACAGACACCGCGATAGACATTACTTTTGGAACAACCCGAAGAATTATATAGGCGACTGATGGCTATTGATGATGATGGCTGAATGTGAAAGGTGAAGAAAGAGGGGTAGCCATTAAGTTAAAAAATTTATCTTACTAGGTACACAGAAGAAGTCTTGGTATCAACTTCTATTCTATTTAAAAGTCGTGTTCAACTTTAACTTCCAGTCCTAATGTAGGCTTTTCATGCCCGAAGTTCTTGTCTACAATACCTCCAGCAACTAATCTGGTGTCCTTGTCAACTTTCCATACACCATCACCTGTCAGGGTCGCCTGAAATGTGGAAAATATTGCGTTAAAGTTTTGCCACTGATTTACCTCTTCAGGAGGTCTTTCATGGATTTGTTCCGACTGTGGTTTGGTTATTTACGATGTCAGCAAATATAATACTTACACCACTAGTCCCTCCAAGTTCCTTGTGAACATCGAGGGTAGCTCTCACGTTGTCGTTGGCATTGTGCCATTGGAACTTGCTACCGAGCACACTGCTGTCACCAGTAGCACCGAGTGTTCTCTCTCCGTACGCTTGACCTTCGGCACGACCGCGTTGGTCGTTAAAAATCTCATGCGTGTAACCGGTGCGACCCTGTGGAAATATTATTTAGTAAAGAAGGTGTTTGGCGGCAAGAATGAATGTCATAGAGAATCAGCCGTGATTGTATAGAGACGGTATGGAGGTGATTTGACAGTTAAACTTTTAAGTGGCCGTTATTAAACCTATACCACTTTAATTGTTTATATTGTCGAACAATGATGGTCATTAATTTAAGGCATGGTTCCACAACAGCAATCTTCACATTTCGTTTATAATATCTGCAGTTACCACGTTAGAGAAATGACGAACTTCAAACAAACGCTGATGAACCAGTCATCAAGTTTGGTGGAGTTATCTATAAAGTTTATTTTATTCAAATTTTATTTTGTTAACAGTGAATATTATTCTTTCATCAAAAACGTGTAAAACATAGCTCGTCTTCACTTAGGTTTTCTAACAAAAATAGGAAGTATTTTGAGCATAGCTATCCTTACGAGGGCTAAAACACGCCTATTTATTTCATGCAAAAAGTTTAAAGATACTCACAAAAAGTCCTACATCATTGCTGCCCAAAGCACCAAAGAGTTTGCCCCCACCAACATTGCGTTCAAAGTGCAAGTCTTTGAAAATCTCATCGTCGTCCATTCCTAAATAAAAGCCGGGATGAGCGTATGAGCAAGCCACGAGAGCGAAGCACAAGAGAACGGTGGACTGCATGGTGATCTGAAAAAGACAAACAATTGTTTACGCAATGCATAACATTGCTATGGATATCCTACGTGAAAATGCCTCTTTAACAAGTAAATGTTCCTGGGTTTGATCAGAAAGGTTATTGAATTTTTTGTCAGGATTTTTTTTGAAGTTGATTTTTTCTTGGCTATCGAGGAGGCTACGTACCCTAACTTCAAGGGACTTCTGATATTTCTGGTAACTGGCAAAATGTCTTATGTGTCTAAAAATCCCTCAGAAAACCCATACTATTGCATATTTAAGGCATTAACATTAAAACAAACCTTATTAATATTTTAGCTACTTCTTCACAACTCAACGAACTGTAGTAAACTGTGTCTTCCTCATTTTTTTTTTTTTTTTTTTTTTTTTTTTTTTTTCGATATGGCATCTCGCAGTTCAGTCTAGGAGACTGTCTTCTGCTTAACCGGGCAAATCCCTGTGGATGCCTTGAGTTTAAGGCCTCCAGCCAGGGGCAATTATCTTATAAACTAAGTGACTAATCGCTAAGGGCACCCCCTGTGGGGTACGGACCTCGGCTTAGGACGTCACTATTAGAGGACAGCAAGGGGACAGGCTGGATCTGAGTTAAATTATTTAGGGGCTGGTTTAAAACTACTGGCTCAGCATCGCGGGCTGGCTCTAGCAAGGGTCGGGGGGGGCTTGAAACGGGATTTCGCGACGACGGACCGCGGCGGCGCGGTCGGAATGACGGAAATCTGTGCCTATTCTTTTTAAGAGTACTGGTTTCCCTACTACTTTCCTGAAGGATAGTGATAGGGTCGTCAGGAGTGACAAGAGTATGCCGCGGACGGCGGGTCATGCTTATACGCGATGGTTCGTATCGGGCGGCCGATGCGACCAGAGGATTCCTATGCTTGACTGCAGTATCAAAGAATCGCTTTGAAAGGCGTTTCATGAATTGAAGAATGGTGGGCATTTTGAGATCTAAATGAAGACTGTCATTACGGACGAACCAAGGGGCTCCGGTGATCTTACGGAGAAATCGGTTTTGTAAGGTTTGCATCTTGTGGATGTGACGCGGATGAGAGTGGGCGAATACGACACAAGCGTATGTCATGATTGGTCGGATCACTGCGGTATAAAGCCGCATCTTGCCGTTAAGCGACAATTTGCTTTTTGACTGCAGCATGCAGTGGAGTCTACCCAAGGCGAAGGCTGCTCTGTTGCGAGCAGCTCTTATATGTTTCCCGAAGGAGAGGTGGTGGTCGAGTATGACTCCTAAGTACTTGGCTTGCTTCTCCCAAGGGATAGGCTTGCCGTACATTGTGATCGGACGTGGGGAGGGACGTAGAAGTCGAGGTTTGGTGAAAAGTACCGCCTGACTTTTGTCCGGGTTAACTTCGATTCTCCACTTCCGGAACCAAGCGCTAAGCGCATTGGCTGCCATCTGTAGAGTTCGCGCGATAGCACCTTGTTCGCGACCGGTATAGAAAATAGCCGTGTCATCAGCGAAAAGGGCTATTTGAGCCTTCTTGGTCCTTGGGATGTCGCTAGTAAACAGCGTGAAAACTAAAGGGGACAGTACGGAGCCCTGAGGGACTCCAGCACGAATGGGATGAGGGGAAGACAGAGCTTCTCCTATGCGATAGCGGAAGGTGCGATTCGACAAAAAGTCCCGTAAGATGAGCACGAGACGGTCAGGCACTCCCAGCTGGTACAGCTTATATATTAAGCCGTTGTGCCAGACTTTGTCGAATGCTTTCGCTATATCGAAAAATAACGCGCCTGTCATCAGGCCACGCTGAAAACCAGCGCTGACGTGTTCGACGATGCGGTGAACCTGATGAATACATGAGTGTTCGGTCCTGAATCCGAACTGCTCGTCGGGAATGAGGCTCTTAGCCTCGGCATAATCTTTTATATATAAATAAGCCTTTCGTAGATTTTGCCGAGTGTGGTCAGGAGACTGATTGGCCGGTAGCTCGACGGCTCGGCCTTAGGTTTACCTGGCTTGGGAAAACCAATTACAGTGGCCTCTTTCCAGATTAGCGGAAAACTGTTGTTAGCTAAGGCGGCATTGAAGATGCTAGCCAGTAGCACTATAAGCTGGGGGGGTAAGAGTTTAAACACCCTGTTGGTGATGCCATCGGAGCCAGGTGCTTTCCGAGGCCGAAGCCCGTCGACGATGTCTTGCACTTCAGTGGGAGTCACTTCAGGCAGAGGATCATCCGGGTCTTCTACAGGGGGTAGGTTAGATCTTAATTCGACTTCTGCGTTTACCTTGTCAAGATAACGCTTGTCGACAGGTTGAGAGCTATCGGTGCATTGGGCTTCTAGGCTGTCGGCCAGGCATTCAGCCTTCTCAGAGTCGTCAAAAGCGACGCTCTTGTCTGGTCGATTAAGAGGGGGCATTGAAGCCTCATCAGTGGCACGCAGCTTGCGTTGCAGTTGCCAGAAAGCCTGATGGGTTGGCTCGAGGTCGTTTAGCATGTTGTCCCATTCAGTGTCACGAAACTCACTAGTGCGGTTCTTCACAGCAAGCTGCAAATTGCGCATGTGGGCTCTGTTCGACTCATTAGGCCAACTACTGTAGGCACGTATGGCCGCGTTCTTCTCGGTTATCAGATCACGAATGTCCGCGGGTAGTTTCCATCGATGATCACTCATCTCCGGAACCTCCCGCGAGCACTCCGTAATAGCGGATTGAACGTGAGCTGTAAACGAGTTGATGGCGGCCGTAGTGTCTGCGACTGAGACAATATGATCGGGGATCTCGTCCAGATGCGGTGACGTGGTCGATTTCAGCTTTTCGCCTAATTTCTTCCAGTCGGTGATCGTAATGGTGGCAGGAGGCTGGCTGGGGTCAGAGGGACCCGACCGAGGAACCAGGTGCATTAGCACTGGACGATGATCAGAGTTAAGCTCATGTAGCGTCTCGATGGAACGCAACCTGAGGTTGACGTTTTTGAGCAGCGCTATATCGAGCACGTCTGGGCGATGGTCGATAGTACCCGGGTAGTGGGTAGGCTCCATAGGAGCGATAGTGTCGAAGTGAAGCTTCTCGCCAAGATTGAACACGACTCTCCCCCTAGGGTTCGTAGTCACACTGTTCCAGGCAGGATGTTTGGCGTTGAGATCTCCCGCTAAGATAACGGAGTCACTCAAGCCGAAGAGGACTGTAAGGTCCTTGTCCAGATGACCGTGATCTTCAGGAGTAAGAGTAGGGGGCATATAAGCCGAGATTATATGAACCGGTGGATGGCCGGTCATGCCAAGCCGACAGACTGAAACCTCAAGTAGAGAAACAAGTGGTGGGGCATCGATGGGGACGCAGTGCAGTTCTTTGCGGTAGTATATGAGCGTACCGCCCTTATGGCAGCGAACCCGATCGTTGCGAACCATACGATAGTTTGCAATTTTCGGGTCGCGGTGACTCGGCTTGAGGAAAGTCTCTTGCACGAGGAAAATATCGATGAGATGGTCGCGAAGAAAGGCGGCTATCTCATCGCGCTGTGTTTTAATGCCACCGTTGGCATTAAAGAAACCTAACTTTAGGGATCTGGGTAGGCCGCAAGATAATTTTGTGGTACCCATTATTGATCAAAGTTGAGTCTACGAAGTGACTGGTCAAGCTTGTAGGAATGGAAAATTTCCCTAAGCTTATTACCGTTGATTTTACCGTCAATGTTCGCCGCCCTGATTTCAGCCGCGCAACGGTCGGCTTCGTCAGTGACGAACCAGTAGAAGGCATCCATGATCGTGTCGAAGTTCGTTGATTTATGGGGAGCTGTCGTGAACGCGGGGCTGAAAGGCTCCGGGCGACGAGGAGGGGGTGGTGATGTGTTAGCATCCCTTGAAGGGGGCACAGTTGCAGTAACTGAAGAATTTAAGGGAATAACAGGCTGATCCATTAATCCCGGAAGGGGGGTGGGTTGCTTCTTGCCGAGAGAGGGGAACTCCTTCTGGCTGTTGAGCGCATCCCAATGAAAGGGTCGCTGGGGACCAAGGCGGTCTGGCATCTGGGAAGATGGTATTTTAACTGTGCCCTCTCTGATTTGGCGAGCGCTGGCGCGTTTTGCCAGCTTCGCGGATGAAGCTTTAGGAGCTTTGGGACAACCACGGTAGTTAGCCGGGTGACCAGACTGGCCACAGAGCACGCAGCTAGGCGGTTCTGTGCACAAGGAAATGTCCTTTGGACGAGGGCAGTCGGAGGTGCCATGGTTGCCCAGGCATTTTACGCACCTGTGAGGCGCGAAACAATGGTTGGCGCTATGGCCATACAATTGACAGCGGTGACACTGCCCGATTGTAGAGAGGCTGTTGGGCTTCTCAATAATTATGCCCGAAAGTGAGCAGACTGCCTTCACCTTAAAAATAGGGTGATGGCCTTCGACACGATCACAAACGACCAAGACCATGTCGTACAGGTCTCCACCGCGCGGTTTGTGAAGGCGGTGCACAGCAATTACTGGCACCCCCTGACTAATGAGGTCATCCTGAATTTCGGAAGACGGAATTTCTTTTGGGATCCGCCTAATCACCACACGGTGAGGCTTCTCCTCGGGGAGGGAGTACGTATGAAAGGCCACGTGCCTTTCACGAAGATGGCGGGTGAGTTCCCTGAAGTCCGAAGACGAGGGTACCATCACTTTAATGCCTAGCTGTGTTGCGCGGGCGTTGGTGTACTGGATCTTGCGATCCGCACACAACTTGGACACTTCGGTCCACTTCCCTTTCTCGTGAATGTAGATAGGGGGCGGCGGCTTTTGCTTCCGAGGAACAATCGGAGCAGAGTTAGTAGCCATAGGGCTAGACGGACGGCTAAGTTGGGTAGCTTGAGTAGCAGGAGCGGGCGAAGGAGGGCAAGAACCTACAGGCGTAGCAACCGCTGCGGCCGCTGCTAGCTTTTTAGGCAAGCTTTCGTGCAAGTTTTTGACCTTCTTACGCTTGCCCTTGCCGACAAGCTGATAATCGTCGTCGGACGAGTGATTAGAAGAATTGTCGGATAACAATGACTCATTATCAGACAAAGGAACAGAAGTGTCCATTTTCTCCGAAATGGACGCAGGTGCAGCGGCGGTCTCCTTTGATTCTAAAACAAAGGAAGTAACAATGGCTGGTGATGGTGCGGCGGCATTATTGACGGCAGACTTCGCAGAACTCGAGGCGGCGGCTTTTGCCATTGTTCCTGAAACAATAGAGAATGATGACGACGACGACTGGGCGGCGGGTTCCGTAGAAACACTTGGTTTCGTGGAAATCGGGGCGGCTTTCCTCAAAGGAAAACCTTGATCGGCGAGCGGAGGTGACAAGGGGCTGTCGAGTGCATCACTGAAGTCAGAGATGATGACCGGCCGTCGGAGTGCAGCCAACTTGTCTCCGTACCTCTCACGGAAGTCGCTGGATTCGAGGAGCTCCTGGAAAATACGTCTGAGGGCATCCAACTCCTCGCGGAGTTGACTGACTTCAGACATCTTGAAAAATTAACAACTAAAAATTAGTTGTCATGACTAACTAGATAACACCCTACAAGGCCTAACACCCTAACAACCTAACTCCCCGGGTGGACGGGCCCGGGGGTGTGTGGCCTCCCTGTCAGGGGGTTGGTGTGTATGACAGGGGAGGTGTGTACCTACTGGTGTGCCCTAAGCTTGTAAACCTGTCGCCAGTCTTATTGTGCGACAGGGCCCTATTGGGGTCTAGTGCGAAGGGGTAGACACACCCAACCGACACTAGGTGTGTAGCTGTGAAGAGAACCAGAGACTAGGTTTGACTAGGAGATCCCCCAAGGCCAAGCTCCTAGCTCTCGACTCCAATGGATAGCCTCGCCCTGAAGGGGTCTGGCGGGTAGGATTGGGGCACCACCCTCTTGGCTTCGTTGGCACCGTAAGGTTTCCACCAAGAACCACGAAACTGTGGTTTTTCCCTGAGGGGGCACACGTTTTGACAATATTCCTCCGTAAAGAAATAGATGAACAAGAGTTGTCTTGAAAAAGACACCAATTGTTCGATGGGTGTAGTCTGGGACTACGGATGACGTCACGGCGCTGGGGACGCGCGACGAACCGGATGACACTGATAGCGGCGGGCGGGGGGTAGCGCAGGTAGCGATACACGTCCGTACGCGGCGGCGGTCAGACGGCGAGTGATTGAGTGTCTTCCTCAATCCCGAGCCGATTATTTATACTAACTTCTATATCTGAGGTGAATTCCCTGTACCGAGAGCACGGGGGACTTGTTCAGAGATCACGTGAGTCATACGGAGCTCATTATAATTATTATTCTTAACTGAGAGATTGGAAATGTGTAACGATATCATTGTAAGATGGTAATGTGTGTAGATGCATAGCAGTAAGGCGATAAGCTCGGGTAGGAAATCATGTGGGGTCTAAAATGGTCACTTTCATCATCGGCCTATAATGTTCCCACTGCAGGGACTCAGGCCTCCTCTCTAAGAGAAGGATGGGCTATGGCTATAATCTACCAAGCGGGCCCAGTGCAGATTGGTAGATGTCACATGTCTACGAATATTTTGATTCTAAGACATGCCGGTTTCCTCACGAATGTTTACTAATGGTCACTTTACCAGATCATAATATGAATTTAAAATTCGTAAAATGGACCTTTCCTAATTGTAATTGAGTCTGTGAACATGCTATTATGATTTGCTATAGTGGCCATTTTAGACCCCCTGATTTCATTTTAGTCCACTAATATTTTACAGGGAGCGACTGCCTTTCAGAGTATACGATTCCTCTTGGTTAGCCCCGGTTGTCAGAGTCTCGGGCCACTAGCTTCTAGATGCGAGACGCACGGAATTTATCAATGTAGCAAAAATGTGCACAAAAACCATGTGTAAAAGAAAAAACCGGCCAAGTGCGAGTCGGACTCGCGCACCGAGGGTTCCGTAAAAAAAATATATTATGTGATGTAACTAAAAATTTATGGTTTTCGTAATTATTCCTTTATCTATGCTATAAGACGTTGCTTCGTACCAAATTTCAAGATTCTGAGTTCACGGGAAGTACCCTGTAGGTTTTGATTCCCTTGCGAGTGTCGAAAATTTGCGGCATAAACGGGAGTATCTTGATGTAACTAAAAATTTATGGTTTTCGTAATTATTCCTTTATCTATGCTATAAGACGTTGCTTCGTACCAAATTTCAAGATTCTGAGTTCACGGGAAGTACCCTGTAGGTTTTGATTCCCTTGCGAGTGTCGAAAATTTGCGGCATAAACGGGAGTATCTTTTGATCGCGTTGACTTAGAAGTTTGATTTTTTCACAGCTCCAAGAGACCATAGACTTGAGTATTTGATATGAATTTCAGCTTGATACCTCCACGCGTTCCTGAGAAAAAAGGTCTTGACAGACAGACAGACAGACGGACAACAAAGTGATCCTATAAGGGTTCCGTTTTTTCCTTTTGAGGTACGGAACCCTAAAAAGAAAAAATATTAAGTATATGAACATAGATATTCTAATTTCGTTGGCCGAGTGGTCGCAAACGCTGCTGGCTAAGAGGTTTTGCGTTCGTTTCCTAGATAGGCAAAGTTTTATTGCGGTTTTCTAACAATAGTTTCAGTAGCCCAGATTAATCTGGATTTGTGCCCGGTTGAGGGCAATAGGTTTAACCCCTGTAACACGTATAGTACACCCTACTATACGTATTTATAGATACGCCTCTGTGTAACCTTTCGAAAAATAATGCGTAATCTTATGAACTTATAATGATGTAAAAAAATAGCAGCACGTACGTAAATAGTTCATAAACCCCCGGTGCTATCTCATCCCAGCTGATCACACCATAAAACCAAACATAAACATTCAACGCACCTACTAATTACTACTGCAATTGATAACAAGGTCAACGCAGGCCACTGGCTGATAAGGGGGATTCTCATGACTTCAGTAAAAGACGCATAAAAGTATAAACATACAGTTTTTCAACTTAGGATTCGGACTCGGCTCACGCGGTGAAGGAAGATATCGTGCGAAAACAAGCTTGTACTAAAACCAAACAGTTGGATAGATGAAGACCAACGCAGACCAGAGACGGCAGGGCAGAGCATTTCATCTTTAGCCAGAATCCAGTGAATCTTAGAAATCAACCCCGAAGCAGTTCAGAAGTTTATCTCAGCATCATATAAGTCACAAAACCGAACCAAATTTAATGTTAAACGGAATCATTACTAAATGCTCTCCAAGACGTCTTGGGAAAGGTAAAGCAGTTTTTTTTGCGGAGCGTAAAGAAGTGCTAGACTTCTACCGACTAAAACCTACCTATTTTCCTTCTTATGCGCCTACCACACGCTCACACTTCACCACAGTCTTGCCTGCGCGATTACACGATGCACACAGTACATCGCGCGTGTGATTGGTAATGGTAATACAGTTTTACTAACCATACGCGCGATGTACTGTGAAGTGTGAACCAAGAGTGTGGTGAAGCTTGAGCGTGTGGTAGGCCCATTAGGCCTTTGTTATTCTAGGCCGGGGTATCTCTTATGAACAGGTCCGCAGTCCCGGCAGGTGACAGCCTTTGCGGACCCCTTCCAATATGCTGATATCTCTAGCTCACTGGAGCCTGGATTCGTGCATGACTGATTGCAATAGGTTTTCCCTCTATTACATTATACGTCTGGCAAAACGTGTGTACTACGTGTGTAGAACGCCTCTGTCGAACTTTTCGGGAAAAACATGCGAGATATTATGACGAAACACTATAAACGTAAGTGTAGGAACCAACCATTATCTCACACATACGAAAATAGTACATAAATCCCCGGTATTATCACATACCAGCTGATCATAACAACAGAACCAAATATAAACAGTCAATGTGCTAAAAACAACTACAATGATAACAAGGTCAACTGAGGTGACCGGCTGATAAGTGGGATTCACTTTTTCATTAATAAACGATACAATGGCGTAGACATTTATCTGTGCTGTCATTCAGTATTTTAACTAGGAACAAATGCTTGGAATCAGGTCATTTGTTAAAAGAACGTAATTTTCTTGGCCTTTTTCAAATTCATTTGGGGTGACCGCAGTATAATATTACTCTTCCATACTTCTTTAATACTTGCCATTTCATCAGACACCGCATTTCTTGCCATATCATCCTTTATACAGTTCATACATCGTTTTTTTTTTGGTCTTACTGTACTCATCCACATTCATACTCAAAATTTATTATACTGACACTTAACAGTATAACATTGCATAAGTAATTTATAAATATCATCCGCCTAGCCTTTATGGCAAATATCGATACAATGGGAGCTATTATAACAAAAAAACTTTTTTATTATGAACTGGTGTAAACAATAGACAGACATGTCAGCAATCCCAGTCCCTTTGCTATCATTTATTAAGGAGTTCCGTTGCCTATCTCCGAAGTTCTTCGTCAGATCTTCACCAAATAGTTTTTATAACCTTTGTAGTGAGTACAGGCGTGATATTATGTTGCGTGATGGCGTAAACAATGCTTAGATATGCTATAGCAACAATCGCGGTTAATCTGCTGTTATTTATTTATTAAAGAGTTACCCCGATTTCTACAAGATCCCATCATCAGATATAATATAAATGGTGACAATGGGACCACACGGGAAGCACCAGCTTTCAAATAAAAAAAGAATCATGAAAATCGGTTCACCCAGTCGCAAGTTATGACGTAACAAATATAAAAAAAAATGCAGTCGAATTGATAACCTCCTCCTTTTTTTGAAGTCTTTTAAAAAAAGTTATGTGCTTTCACTCAAGAAACGTGCCTTGTTCAGTGTTTCTCACGAAACCCTCGTGTGATGACTTCGACTCACACATCGCGAGTATTGCTTACAATGTAGATAACAAAAAAAATGCAAGAAATTTGTTATAACATGGATTTTATTTACAGAAACTATTATAAATATTTACAATTTTATCTAACTAACTATTTACAATACAAAACATTTAGGCACTTATCTACTTAAAAACTATAATTGTCTACAATAAATAATACAGAAATGAACACAATCAAGTTACAATGAACATTACGTAGAAACGATTACTGATGGCTGGTAGTTGATGATCAATCAAAATAAACCAAAGGTCTGAACAAGGCGAAGTAATACACTGGATGCAAAAGGTGAAGAAAGAGGGGTAATCGTACTAGTACAATATGAGAAAGTCCTGTATCTAGATGTAAACAACAATAGCATTTTAATCGTTACTTTGACAGAAGTGTATCTTTTCTAACATATTCTGTACTATGAATGTTTTTGACCAAAGACATTGCATTTTGTAGTTGTACCACTAATAAGAATTGTTTTTTTTTGGACAAATGATAATTCAGAAACTGTGCAAGTTATTGTTAGAATGATATGAAAATATGACCGAGGTTAAAATACTTATCTTACTATACAGAAGAAGTGATGGTATTAACTTCTATTTTATTTAAAAGTCGTGTTCAACTTTAACTTCCAGTCCTAATGTAGGCTTATCATGTCCGAAGTTCTTGTCTACCATACCCCCTGCAACAACTCTGGTGTTCTGGTCGACTTTCCATACACCATCACCGGTCAGGGTCGCCTGAAATGTAGATAATGTTGGGTTAAAGTCTTTCTATGGTTTTATCTCTTTAGGAGCAGTCTTTCATAGAATTGCTCCGACTGTGATTCGGTGAGTTTAGATGTTAGTAAATAAAATACTTACACCACTACCCCTTCCGATTTCCTTGTGAACATCGAGGGTAGCTCTCACGTTGTCGTTGGCATTGTGCCATTGGAACTTGCTACCGAGTACACTGCTGTCACCAGTAGCACCGAGTGTTCGCTCTCCGTACGCTTGGCCTTCGGCCCGACCGCGTTGGTCGTTGAAGATCTCATGCTTGTAACCCCCTCGACCCTGTAGAAATAATATGATTTAATTAGAAAAGTGTTCGACGTGAAGAATAATGGTCATAGTGAAACACTAGTGACGGTATGGAGGTAATTTGAATCTATTCTACTTTTATTATTTCTAGTCACGAACAATGATGATCAGTTTCTAGCATGGTTCCAAAACTGGTTTACTATGTTTGGTGAATGAAAAACTTGAGGCAAATACTGATGAACCAGTCAACTAGTTTAGTGAAGCTAACTAAAAAGTATGACTTGCACTTGACTTTGAAAATCGACAAAAAAGATACAGCACGTCTTTACTTAGGTAATCTAACAAAAATGATGCAGGAAACGCCTGTTCATCTTATTACGAAAAATAGAAGGTACTCACGTAAAGTCCTGCATCATTGCTGCCCAAAGTACCAAAGACTTTGCCACCACCAGCGTTACTCTCAAAGTGCAAGTGACCTTTGCCGTCGTCGTCGCCGCCGCCGTGATGAGCGTAAGAGCAAGCCACGAGAGCGGCGAGGCACAACAGAACGGTGGACTGCATGGTGATCTGAAACGTACAAATTATTGACTTAAGGGATTGACGGATTGACCTACTGGAACAAGGGACTTTAACATCTTATAAATTTGTGATAACTGGTAAAATGTTCTTTGTGTCTATGTGTTTTGAAATTCCATTTAGAACCTTACAATTAACTCATACAATTAAAATATTTAAGTCATTTACAAATAGGTAATACATACATTGTAAATAATTTAACTACTTCTTCACAACTCAAGAAACTGTGGTAAACTGTGTCTTCCACCATCCCGAACCGATAATTTATACTGACTACCATATCACTGAGGTGAATTCCCTGTACCGAAAGCACGGGGGACTTGTTCAGAGATCACGTGAGTCATACGGAGTTCATTATATTATTAACTGAGAGATTAAAAACCGACTTCAGCAAAAAATAAAACAAAAAAAAGTAAAAAATAAACTTTAAAAATCAGTTTCATTTTGAAGTCGGTGACTTTTGTTTGATTTCGTTTTTTTGCCGCCGACATCAGAAGCAGATTTTTTTTTCTGAAGTTTATTACACTTTTTTGTGTTTTATTTTTTGTTGAAGTCAATTTTTTGTTAATAGTACATTATGGTACAAGTGTGTAACGTTGGTGATTACCGCAGAGGCGCCATTGAGACCCGAGCCGTCAGGTGAGGGTCTTAAGAAAGCCGAGGACGGTAATCATCAATACACACGTGTATCATACGACGTTTTTCAACACACTTGTGAAGAAAATAATACTAAAAAGTCATCTTCAACAGTTAAAACAAGTTGTTTTTTTTTTCACAATAGCGGGAAAAAATAACGCGCGCGGATCTACAGTTCTACCAACTTCAACAGTTAAAACAAGTTCTGTTTTTTTTTTCAGCGGGAAAAATTAATGCGCGCGCATCTACAGTTCTACCAAGTTATCTATGCAGGCGGGAAAACACGGAACTAAAATAAATGTACTAAGTTTGACGTAGCGAGCGATGCATTTTTTCTTGCCCAGTGGCGCCACTACTGTAACAATGACGATCGTCCATAGACTAAAAGCTATATTTTTGACTTTTCGCGGATAGAGTTTTAGCCACGGACAAAATGGGGATTTTTTTTCTTTATTACAGAGAAAACAAAAGTTAGATTATTTGAGTGAAAGATTAATTTATTAAAAACGTATAAGTTGAAATTATCTATTTAAATTCAAAGTTGCATGAAATGGGGAAGCACTAGGTACATTAATTTGTTTTTACTATTGAACACGATCTTTTTTGTATCGAAACTTTTTTATGAACGTAGCAACTCAACCAACAAAATTAAAAAAAAAAAAACCTATAACTCACTAGTGAATAATAGCAATGAAAAAGTCACAGTTTGATTATAGGTGTCATTACGTGCCTAATTGCGGTGAAATTATAGCCTCTTTATGAGCAAGTGTGTTGAAAAAAGTTTTTATGTTTCACTTTTTAGTGGTTAACATGTGCTTACCCCTTTACAGCGTACGGAACGGGCATGATGTTATGTTATGAATTGGTGTAAACAATATACAGACATGACAGTTCTGCAATCCCAGTCCATTTGAAATCATTTATTGAAGAGTTCCGTTGCCTTTATTTCCTAATTGAAATGGAACTACTCCGAGAAAGAATACTCTTCCAAAAACTACCCAAATCGCTTCAAGAGTGCCTATTAGATTTAAACCGCCTTATTACAAAACGTAGTTAAACCTGGTTTAACTTAGACTTGGTTTATCTCGCATGACGTCTCACTTCAATAATATTCAAAAGAAAGTGACAGCATGCGAGATAAACCAAGTCTAAGTTAAACCAGGTTTAACTACGTTTTGTGATAAGGCGGAATGAGTTCTCTCTATTTCTCCAGGATCCTATCATCAGATCCTGACTTGATGATCATGGAACCACCTGGAAAGTATACCCTTTCAAATAAAATAAAAAAATCCAAATCGGTCCAGTCATCTGGATTTGTTTCCGATTGATGGCAATAGGCCCGTCTCCATTCCAAGGACCTTAAACATAGTGTCGAACATGGGTATACTGTGTGTCTATAGATACGCCTCCATGCAACCTTGATGCTATGAAGTTGTATCGATGCAAAATAATCGCAAACGCTATTTTAACACATACGAAAATCCTTACATAGTATAAAACAAAGTCGCGTCTGTTTGTTTGTTTGTTTGTCTGTATGCTTAAATCTTTAAAACTACGCAACGGATTTTGATGCGGTTTTTTTTAATAGATAGAGTGATTCAAGAGGAAGGTTTTAATACCTTTTTTGCACCCGTGCGAAGCCGGGGCGGGTCACTAGTAGTTTATAAACCCCTGGTGTTATCTCATCTCAGCTGATCGCATAATAAAACCAAACATAAACATTTGAACGTGCTAATTATTATAACTGCAATTGATAACAAGGTCAACTGAGGTCACCGCAGATAAGTGCGATGCTCTTGACTTTGGAAAACGACATTTTATCATTATCATTTCAGCCTAAAGACGTTCACTGCTGGGCATGGGTCTCCCCTAAGTGTCGTCACATTGGCCGGTCCCGTGCGTCTCGCATCCAACGGTGACAGTTGCACAGATGCAACTGTCACTGCAGACTAAAATTATGTCTGGTAGCGGTTCAGGAAAAAAATGCGAGATGTTATGATGATGTACACTGTAAACGTATTCGTAGATACCAACCATTATCTAACACATTACGAAAATAGTACATAAATCCCCGGTGTTATCACATACCAGCTGATCATAACAACAAAATAAACAGTCAATGTGCTTAAGACAACTCCAATGATAACAAGGTCAACTGAGTCATCGGTTGATAAGTGGGATTCACTTTTAGATTTCAACTAGGAATAGATGCTAGAAATCAGCTCTCAACCAGCCGAAAGTACGAATTTTTTATTTTTATTTAAAAAATTTTGGTGTTATTTTTTTTTAACACATGAGTTTTTGTCCGCTAGAGGGCGTGACTTTAAATTTGAGCAATATTTTCGAATTGTACAAGTGAGGCCCTTTCTAATGATACCAAGCACGGCGTATCTATCTCCATTTTTATTTTTCAACACTTACTTTTTGTCCGCTAGAGGGCGCCATATCGACTTTTGTGACACTTCACGTAGCCTATGTTTAGCGGACAATTAAGACGGTTCTAACGATACCTCATATGTCGAGTTCCGATAAGTAGATTAGGAGCTATGAGGGAACAGATGAAGATACTCACATACATAGCCAGTCAAAATCATAACCCTCCTTTGGCTTTGCCGTAGTCCGGTAATAAAGTAACCTCATTCTCTTGCCATTTTCCAAATTCATTTGAGGACCTTTTCCATACTTTTGAGGAAACTCAGTGTGAAATGAATGATCGATTCGTTTTTGGATTTTTCTCAATACCAGTCATGGGGTATGAGTTTGAGCCCGGTTGATAGCTCAATAGGCTCGCTTCTTCTTTTTAGCCTTTTGATGACAATTTTAGCTTAAGGTTTGGCGACAAGTTTGACTCTTTCAGTAGATAGCGTCCATCAACCCACGAGCGATAGTTTGACATTGATATGCAAGCAACATGACAAGCAGGACACGTCATCAATATTTATTACATAGGACATGAACATAGCGGGCGAAACGTGGCTGAACGATTGTCGATTAGTTATGCCTCTGCCTATCCCTCCGGGGATTACAAGCGAATAGTTTTTTAACTTAGAAAGAATCGTGACTTCAAAATCATAAAATACCCAGTACTACCTACGTCTAGATTTCCGATGACGCAACGCGTTAGAATTTCTTCTAGCGCAAAAAAGCACTGTTCGTTTTGTGCCAATCAGTGAAGCTTGAAAAAAACTGATGGAGTGATGTTGCTAGACTGGTTTATTTTGCTGACGGCTTTGTCTGCTTCCAGAAAGTGTTGTTGGGTTTATCAATTAATAACATAACATCACGCCTGTGATTCCCGAAGGGTTAGGTAGAGGCGTATCTAATAGTACACCCACATTTCACCAGTTATAACATAACATAATAACATTTAGTTATTAACAGGCCAATTTGACACAAAGTTAAATACCTTACAGACTAACATTCTTAAGATGTAATAGGCGGCGTGCCTATTGCCATCAGCGGTTGCTACTGACAATTTCCGGACGGCAAAACCCAATAACACTTTGCCCAACCCGGGAATCGAACCTAGGACCTCATGCTCAGCAGTCGCAATTGCGATTTTTTTTTCTGAATAACAGCCGGGATTTGTACTTAGTTATGCGTAATAGGCTCGCCCCCTATTAAGTGGGACGAACATTATTAGTGAAACGTGGATCCCCTGTATACAATCCTTTGAGGAAGAACAGTGTCATGATAGGCAGTTTCAGTCCCATTTCCGAACCGGATAAGTCCATTCTGATTCCAGCAGAAGCACAAACAATCAGCCTGTAGTGATTCCACTGCTGGGTCACAGGCCTCCTACGGTATGTGTAATTTAGTGTTAGGTATCAGTGTGTGTGTATAAAAATTAACTTAAACTATGACACTAAATATTAATTTTAGTATCAATTTATTATTAGGTACTTACTGTAAATATTCGTATGCCGCGTCTAGCGGTTGATATGTCGAGAACTATACCATTTATGTAACAACCTTGTAAGTACCGTATCCTACGAATAAATGTCTTTGTCTTTGTCTAGATTCCTAGGTCAGGCAAATACTTAGTGGTGGGGTGCATTTGTTATTCGTAGTCCGGAATTTGAAAGTTGGCAGTATGATAATCTCTGCTAAGATTAACCGCCGTCACCGAAAACGGCTAGGACGACTTTATCGTGCCCTGCCTGTCCTGTTGTTTACACATCACAGGAGCTGATGGACGCTACAGGACCTACCAAACGTTTTGCCTAATTTTGGGCTGACTCAATTTGAATTCTCGTCGAAGCGCTACGAATAAGATCGTTTAAATCCCCGATTTTATCTCATCACAGCTGATCACACTACATAACAATAATTATGTAAATATTGAATGTGCAAATTACAATTACAATGATAACAAGGTCAGCTGCGGTCACCAGCTGATAAGGGGACTTACTTCTTCTTTTGTTAATGATTCGTTTTGTTTAGCTGTCTGTGAGTCACTTGGAATGTGCATAATGAAGAATGAAGGGGATTATTTTGGCTGTAGGTGTTTGTTATTCCTTGTTCTAATTTTAGTAATGTTAGTTATGATTTGAATGAAAGGTGTTTTCAGGTAACGCGTAAATATTTAGGTGCCTGCTTATTTGTCTCGAGTTATGTCAATGTTTAAAAAAATATGCTTGTTTTGATGTCTAGCTTACATACGTTTTTTTATATTTTTTGGGGATATGAAGAACAGGGGTTCTAAAATGGCCGCTTTAGCAGATCATAATATGGATTGCTTCAAAAAGCGTAAAATGGATATTTCATAATAGTAATTCTGCGTCTGTGACCATTTCACAAATTTTAACGCAACTGCCCGCCCCGGGGGTCTATTAATAGCGACTTCAGCATCCCCCATAGGAAAGGAAGGATTCTCTGACAAAACGGGTGTTGTCTGGTGGGCTACTGTCCGATAGTGGTTTTTGTGTTCTTCTATTTAGTATGAAGGCGCAGATAACTTGCACGATTGAGGAATTTGATGTTAGTTCTGCATTTTTGACATAGATGGCGCTGTTTTACGTCTTGTACTATGTTGCTGACAGTACTTTCTTGTAGTACCATAGATGCTGCTACAAATGTTTAAATGTATAACATTTCCACACTCCACTTTATGTACCATATTATAAGAACAATATAATTATGAGGACGACTGTACTGAAATGTAAATTATTATCATAGCTGATGACGCTTTATCTTTGTTAATATTTGAAAGTTCAAAAATGCCTAAAACTTTTACCAAAGTTCATAATTAAACCATTTTCAAGAGCGTGAACAAGTAACATACCTACTCACTTTTGTCTTTTATTATTAGTGTGATTACGTGATTATAATAACTGACCTTAAGGAGAGCGACCCCAAGAGCAAACGCTTGCTTGACATTTATAGCAAATACGATGATAATAAAGTAGAGATAAGAGACATTCTAGCTATCCAATTAATTCCAGCTCTGAAGGTCAAGTTCAATGTGTGGTAAATTCGATATTTGATATGCATTTTGACATTTAGGGGACTGCATAGGGGAAACACATGACAAATAAAAGGGATTTATTATTATGATAAATAGAACCAAACTTGCAAATTAAAAGTGAACCATTCAGTTAACATTTATGTTCATTCCTTTATCAGAAACAGGTGCGGTACACGATTAGTATCAATTACTATCAATGCATTCACTCACGCTACCAGTCCTACGAGAACCGTTATTATCTCACTACAAATTCTTAATCGTGCGGTTAAGAATAATATTATGAACTCAGCATGACTCACGTGATCTCTGAACAAGTCCCGGTGCTCTCGGTACAGGGAATTCACCTCAGATAATACAGAAGTTAGTATAAATGATCGGTTCGGGATTGAGGAAGGTACAGTTTCCTTGAGTTCATTGAGTTGTGAAGTAGTAGCTTAAAAATATTAATAAGGTTTGTATTCATTGTTAAATATTCAATTATCAGAATACCAGGTGGACCATGACGTCCAAACAGGATTGTTTTAATCATTCTTGTACCAATCTTGATGATCCCTTTTTTGTTTGTTGGGCGGTGAAAAATGCCTAGCGCATACCGCACCATCCGAGGAGACGGCGCGGTTATGTGGGACTTGCACCCAATAAAAACCACCGCCGTGAACCTACTGTCGCCTTGTTGGATGGGCTACGATCCTGTGCCAACCTCATCCGAGTTCTTCCCCAATGAGTACCATGTTGTCACCGGACGACCCACGTTTCTTTTCCTAATTTTCGGATACCATCCGGTGACAGCTTTAGTCCAACTGGAACCTTAGTACTGTATGTCCTTGTTTTAACTAATAAATATTATTGTTTTGTTTCAGATCACCATGCAGTCCACCGTTCTCTTATGTTTCGCAGCTCTCGTGGCTTGCTCATACGCTCAAGTCTACAAACTTCCTGGCATAGACGAAAATGATTTTTTCAAAAAATTGCACTTTACCCGTAATGTTGGAGGAGGCCAAATCTTTGGCGGTTTGGGCAGCAATGATGCAGGACTTTTTGTGAGTAGCTTTACTTTATTTTTACCCAAATATATACAGGGGAGCTTTATCCCCCCTAATAGAACAGCTCTCTGCTCGAAGTGATTCCTGGATCATCAGTTTTATTACATGTATCTAGGCAAAAACCTGCTGTATCTTTTTGATGTCCAAAACGTTTATGTAAAGGGATTTTGCATTAAAAGTTAGTACAGCTAGCATGATGTATGATGGTCAACCCTAACATATTTGTTGATTTTACGCGAAAAACTTCTGCTAACTACCTATGCAATATTTTCACAGGGTCGAGGTGGTTACAAGCACGAAATCTTCAATGACCAACGCGGTCGCGCCGAAGGCCAAGCGTACGGAGAGAGAACACTTGGTGCTACTGGTGACAGCAGTGTGCTCGGTAGCAAGTTCCAATGGAACAATGCCAACGACAACGCGAGAGCTGGTCTCGATGTTCACAAGGAACTCGGAGGGCAAAGTGGTGTAAGTATGAACATATGTATTTACTGTCATCATTCTCCTACCCTCATCTAAATCTATTTGGGTTCGGCGGTTTCCTCATTTCTCTGCATCACATGTCACATCTTATAATTTTATGGACTCCTCCTGTTTTAAAATCTCAGGACAAAAAACCTGCCTAAACTATAAGACAGTAAGAGTTTGTGCTGGTCTGGCTGTGCGAGCGACTTTCTGTCAAAAGTAGTTAGAGGAGCACCTTTTGGTTTTAGTCACCAATAACGTAACAGTACTCTTGCCAACTTGAATCAATCAATCTGTGCGATGACTTCAACTCTAAAATTATTTTCAACATTTCAGGCAACCCTGACCGCTGATGGAGTATGGAAAGTTGCCAAGGACACCAGATTAGTTGCAGGGGGTATGGTGGACAAGACCTTTGGACATGACAAGCCTACAGTAGGAGTGCAAGTAAAGGTTGAACACGACTTTTAAATAGAATAGAAGTTGTATCAAAACTGCTTCTGTATAGTAAAATAAGTCTTGAACCTTGTAATCAGTTCATTCATCAGTTATGTTCATCTTTTAGACTGCTATTTTGTCCAGATTTTCTTAGTAGCATTGTAACAATATTTTGCATACAACGGTTTAGCTTTTCAATTTTTGTATCTAGTCTATCCCATCATTTTGTTCAGATCATCGGCCCAATGATATTAACTATCAAGATAACATCCGTCAGTCTCAGTCACTTCTTTTCCATTTTATATTATTTCTAACTTGATTGTGTTCATTTCTGTATTATTTATTGTAATGACAATTATTATTTAAGTAAATAAGTGCCAAATTGTTTTATATTGTAAATAGATTACCTACACTTAATTTATAAAACTGTAAATAATGATAACAGCTTCTGTAAATAAAATCCATTGAATATAAAATGAAAGATTTTTTTGATAAGTCACCTTTACCTTACCGACGACTAACTTGGTAATACATGTCTATGAACCAGAATAATTGTTAAAATATAAACATTTCGCATAGATCTGTGTGTCCGAACTTCTGAAGGCGGGTGGAAAACCGGTCCTTAAGGCCCTACAGAAGCTGTTTGATTCCGTCATACTCGAGGGGAAAACGCCACAGGCTTGGTGCAGGGGTGTGGTGGTGCTCTTCTTCAAAAAGGGTGACAATGCCCGGTTGAAGAACTATAGGCCCATCTCACTTCTAAGCCATGTCTACAAGTTGTTTTCAAGAGTCATCACGAATCGTCTCGCACGCAGGTTTGACGATTTCCAACCTCCCGAACAAGCCGGATTCCGAAAAGGCTTCAGTACCGTAGACCACATACATACGCTGCGGCAGGTTATACAGAAGACCGAAGAGTATAACCTGCCTCTCTGTTTAGCGTTTGTGGACTACGAGAAAGCCTTCGATTCGATCGAGACTTGGGCTGTGCTGCAGTCTCTCCAACGGTGCCAAATCGACTACCGGTACATCGAGGTGTTGAAGTGTTTGTACAAAAACGCCACCATGTCAGTCCGACTTCAGGACCAGACCTCGGAACCTATCCTTCTGCAGCGCGGTGTGAGACAGGGAGACGTCATATCTCCGAAACTGTTCACCGCTGCATTGGAGGATATCTTCAAGGTTCTGGATTGGAGAGGACTTGGCATCAACGTCAACGGCGAGTACATCACTCACCTTCGGTTTGCCGACGATATAGTGGTCATGGCTGAGACCATGGAAGACCTCAGTGCAATGCTCGATGACCTCAGTAGAGCTTCCGAAAGAGTGGGTCTTAAAATGAACATGGACAAAACCAAGGTTATGTTGAATGTTCATGTAACACCCACTCCTATCAAGATCGGAGACTCTACGCTCGAAGTTGTGGACGATTATGTCTACCTGGGACAAACGGTCCAGTTGGGTAGATCTAACTTCGAGAAAGAGGTCAATCGTCGAATCCGACTCGGCTGGGCAGCGTTCGGGAAGTTGCGCGGTATCTTCTCGTCCAACTTACCCCAGTGTCTCAAGACGAAAGTCTATGACCAATGTGTGTTGCCAGTGATTACATACGGGACCGAAACGTGGTCGCTCACAATGGGCCTCATCAGAAAGCTCAAAGTCACCCAAAGGGCAATGGAGAGGGCTATGCTCGGAGTTTCCTTGCGTGATCGAATCAGAAATGAGGACATCCGCTTGAGAACCAAGGTTACCGACGTAGCCCGAAGAATCGCCAGACTTAAGTGGCAATGGGCAGGGCACATTGCTCGCAGAACGGATGGCCGATGGGGCCGAAAAGTTCTGGAATGGCGACCGCGAACCGGAAGACGTTGCGCTGGAAGGCCTCCCACTAGGTGGACCGATGACCTGGTCAAGGTTGCAGGAAACCGCTGGATGAGAGACGCACGGGACCGGTCAATGTGGCGACGCCTGGGGGAGGCCTATGTTCAGTAGTGGACGTCTTTTGGCTGAAATGATGATGATGATGCATAGATCTGTAATCCCCGAAAGACATGGTGAACCAGAACACCCCCATTTTAACAGTTACGTTTAAGTCCATGTGAAAGGGGGTGAGCCTTTCGTCATCAACCACACAACCCCTAATCAGCTCATTCTATTCTATTCACTAGCACTTTGCGCAACTTGGGAATCGGACCCAGGACCTAAAGCTAATAAGGTCATCAATATTAATAGTTCTGTACTATTGTAAAGATGATTAATGACAGGTATATCACAATGTTGAAAGATTAACATTAACGTAGAAAACACGACCTTAATTCATGCAAGAAAGCAACCCACATCAACCTTTAACCACGAACCTCAGTTACTGTTATCTTTGCTGCAGGTAACCTCCAATCCCAAGAGTCTTCACTCCACACTTACCTCCATACTAGTCGATCCTCACAGCTCCGCCCCATGACAAATTATCATACTAGAACACTTTTAACTTCTATTTCACAAGAGCGGACGCTTACCTCGTCATTACTTTTGGTCTAAGTAAATATCATACATATTTTATCATAAACTAGTGACCCACCCCGGCTTCGCACGGGTGCAAAAAAGGTATTAAAACCTTCCTCTTGAATCACCATATCTATTAAAAAAAACGCATCAAAATCCGTTGCGTAGTTTTAAAGCTTTAAGCATACAAAGGGACATAGGGACAGAGAAAGGGACTTTGTTTTATACTATGTAGTGATGTTCAATATTATCATTTAATTCATCATCACCTGCCTAGTCTTTTCCCAACTATATTGGAGTGGCTTCCAGTCTAATTGAATGCAGCTGACTACCAGTATTTCACATAGAGCTATTGCTTATCGGACCTCCGCAACCAAGGTAGCATTGGATAATACCATACTTCTTCAGTTCTTCGTAAGACTGGTTGTCAGACTTTCGGCCTTACAAATTTCCGGTCACGGACGAAACTCGGTATGTAATGGGCGGTCACCCATTCACGGTTGGTCCGTAGATGGGTGATTTAGGCTAACGTGGCTTAGCCGGATTTGGCCATGAATTTGGCCCCATCATTGCATATTTTAACCCGTACCGTCCAGTGTAGGTATTTAGCTGTTGCTTGACAGTCAGTACGGACAAACTATTTTTAATAATATTATGTTGGTACTTGCACCATACCTACACACTCTCACTTCCAAACTTATTTAATTATTCAACCGTTGAAGCTCGTGGATGTTCGGGGTAGCTCGGGAATAGTCGGGCGAGCTCGGCAAACTGCAAAACTTTGATAATTACTAGCATTCCGAGTGGAGAAATTGTTTGTTTTTGTTGCAGCGCTGTCGGTAAGAATGTGTTTGAAACTAAAAGGAATAAATTAAGCTTGCAATATTTTAATCGTAGCATCGTGCATAATAATATAATCCCCGAGGACCTAAACAGTGGTGTAACTGGTAGTAGGTACGTACATCTCCCTACATTTCGCCAGTTATGAGGACGCCTTTGACCAGCAATGGAAAAAATAGGATAACTAACTCAAACTCAAATTCTTTATTTCAATTAAGCCATTACAGGCACTTTTGAATGTCAGAAGGACATTTCACAAAAAAAAAGAAACTACGAGTGCAATACGTCATTCCGAAAGCCACCACGCCGAACCACACGCCACCGAATGCCCGCAACAACGGACACTGCGAGCACGAAAGCACGCAGCGACGCAAACCGCAACAACGAATGCTCGAGACCCCGAATCACGGAACAACGAATGCACGCCGCAACGTGCAACTGCCGCCCCGCGACCCGGAGCCCCGTGCACCCGCCACCGCGCGCCCCCGCACCCACAGCACTCGCCGCCGGTTGTTACCGGCGCCGCGCAGCCCGACGCAGCAACTCCCGAAACGACGCATTGCACTCCTACGCTACAGTCACAATCAACTTCATCTGCCTAGCTAGCCTTTTCCCAATCTTGTTTACGTCACTTCTAGTTTCACTGATCCCGTTACGTAACGTTACCCCTTGGAAAAACTAGTTGTCAGACTTTCGGGTAACTGACTACCTGTGACGACTGCCAAAGATCTACAAAATGACAGTACAACAGCTTATTATAACGTGTTTTCCGAGGCACTGAGGAAACCCAATAAGTGATGGTCACCCGTCAATAGACTCGCAGTGCATGTTTACGTACAGGCGGACGTCGCGCGGCGCGTGCTGCGTTTTTAATTCAAACACATGGCGATTGGCGATGTATGAAAACGTTAACGATTTCAATCGTCGATTTTACGAGAAGCTATTTTCGCACGTTAGTTTAAAATGCAGCGTTTGTTGCGGTGGACCCGTCTCTCAATAAATTAATAAAAAAGCACGAGACGAGCCTCCTGCACGCGCCGCCCGCTTCTCCGTATACGAGCCCTCACTCTTCAAGCTGGTACTTGCAGAAAAAAAAAAAACAAATTTCGCGTTGTCCAACCTGAGAGGCGAATTCTAGTCACTAAACCAAGGATGCAGTCTTTACATATAACATAACATCACACGCCTGTCATTCCCGAAGGGTTAGGCAGCAGCAGTAATGGCCCAGGGGTGGCGGCCCCGACTTTCTAACAGTTAGTCGTGGGTTCCAACCGAGGCAGGCACATTACTTTGTGTAATTTATTTCATCACCGTTGCTTTCAAAACGGTGAAGGAAAACATCGTGAGGAAACCGATATTATCTTTTCTCCAAAACATTTGAAGACATGTGACATCAATCAATCAGCACTGGGCCCACGTGGTGAATTATAGCCCAACCCCTTTCCTAGAGAGGAGGCCTGAGTCCCTGCAGTGAGAACATTATAGGCTGTTGATGATGTACCCAATAGTACACCTACATTTTGCCAATGTTTTAGTCTCATGTAATTAGAGGGCGTGCGTATTGCCGTCAGCCAGGTATGTACATAATAATATACAGAACCCGTCACTGGGAAAATAAAATTCTCGATCGAAAAACCCAATACCAATTTACCCAGCCCGGGAATTGATCGACCCAGGAGGAGCAGTCATGATTGCATCCACTAGACCAACGAAGCAGTTTTTATCATTGGTTACGTTACTTAATATCTTCAGACTGCAAGATAAATGTGGAACATAGTTTGTGAAACACATTCAACATTTTCTGCTTCATGTTTGAAATATTTAAATTAGCACCATCTATCTAAAACAAGAAGAACCATGTTACAAACGACCCAGCAAGCTATGCTGGGTCGTTTGTAACATGGTTTTTCTTGTTTTGGATAGTTCGTTCTTAGAGAGTTTGTGTCATTAAAAATGATAAAATAAAAACATTATACCTTAAATCAAAGAAAGAATTACAAGCAATGGAATTACTACAAAAGGATGTAATTTTTGGTCAAATTAATGAGTAATAATTATCTAGAAATGATTGTGACACTACTTATTACAGCGCCATCTGCAAGCGAATGTATAAACTGCATACGCTACTTGTGTTACAAAGCGGTGCAAAACATCGAAGTTACATTAAATATCACTAGATGGCGTGGTCCTCAAGTTACTTAATTCATAGATTTTCCGCTGCTCCGTGCGCGGTACTCCTGCAAATAGTAAGTAAATTATTAAAGTTTTTTTAAATAAATCTAAATCGTCAAGACCCTTTACCAGGCAGTTGCAGTTTCAGACGTCAGTATTTTTGTATGATAATTGCAATTTGCAGGCCAGTGATAGGTTGTATGTTTGTGAACATTTGATTCGCGGCTGTAAGACGTATGTACTTAGTTACAGAATTATAATCATACAGGTTATGTGTGTTGGTGAGTATGTAACGCGGTCTACCTTAGCGGATTCACCCAGCTCAGGTAAGCTGGGTAAGCGAAATTCAAATTGTCTTACGTTTACGTTTTTGCATTGCATTTCATTCTACATTATTTTATTAAACATGCAACCTGACACTGACCGGCAAATTGCTAAAAGCGTAGGAAAATTAGAATTTCGTGGAATACCCTGGAGCTTCCAAAGGTGGAAGCTCCAGGGTATTCCACTAAATTCTAAGGAGTGACAACTTGATTTCCACCTAATTATTGCAAAAGAATGAACAGAAAGTCCTGTTTTTCTTATTATAAATCTAGAGAAAATTTATTTGAACGGTACGGACATGGTCTTCGTTACACTCAAAATTGATTATCCGTAACTGATCTAGTAACTATAGAACTTTGTTTACGCCTATTTAATGAGAAAATAAAGTAAATAAAACAGTATCAATACCCTCAGAAAACTGCCTCTTTGGTCTAGTGGACGCAAGTGCGACTGCTGTGCACGTAGGTTTGATTCCCAGGTCGGGCAAGGTGTTATTGGGTTTTTCCAGCAGTAATTTCGAGTCTACATTCGTGTCCGGCAAAAAACTCGCCCCCTATAATATCTATGGTCCCATTAAAATAGGTGGAGAAAATTTCAGAAATCATTCAGACCACCAAAATAAGGACGAGTTTAGGTCATAAAGGATGAGTTTGTTCTAGAGTGCCGGCAATTTATTATTCTAAGTAAAAAAAAAAAACAGTTTGTTTAATATTTTTTTTTGTTCAGATATGTTTGGTTAGACCTGATGTTAGACCTACTGAACGCTGTGTTAAAATTTGTCCACCTATTTTGATGGGACCTTGTAGATATATCTTCTTCTTATACATAACTGGCGAAATGTGGGTGTTCTATTAAGTAAGTACCTTTGCCTAAGCCTTCGGGCATAACAAGCTTGATGGTATCATGATGTTTATCTCAGAAAAGAACTTACACTTCAGTTTACTTTGCTGATGATTTTAGGAAGTTCCTAATAAAATATATTAACCTAGATTTTGGACATCTTACATCAAAACTCACTAATTTATACATGACTTGCGGTAAGAATTAAATTAATAAAAGTTGTAGCAGCGCGGTAGAATGATATTACGACGTGTTCTACATTTTACGGTCAATGTATTTTAGTGTATTGAGTTTTTTTTACTAGAAATTTCTCATCTGCGGTATGATAACCTTATGCCTCATAAAGCACTGGGCTCATGACGATGACGTCTCATCGAAATCATCAAATAATTCCTCCCGCTCTGATGGGCAGACCGAAAGGGAGTGTCAGACTTCTACTGAGTACAAACCACTCATGTTTCTTCTTAGCCCTTTGTGTCCGGGGCCGCGGTTTCTCTTTCGAACAACTCGTCAGCCCCTTTTATAGAATTAATATAATCGTACTCCAGTGTGAGAAAGCGATATTATTCATTATGGTAGGCCACCTGTGCCTTTCCCTTCGATCGTGTCGGATTGCCGTCCCATTGGACTGTGAGAGTTAAGGAACAGGATCACATAAATATCTGGGGATTGAACCAAAGACATCATGCTAAATAGTTGCACTTGCGACTACTAGACCAACGCGTCAAAGAACCTTCTAAAATTAATCACATTTCGTCGAAGTACCGAAAGCTAGTATATCTTCCATTCCACATCTATCTACCAGGCTTACATAAGTGAATGTAAGTATCAAAGGGGCGTTTACACCATTCTCTTAACTGATGTAAGGTAGCCGTAAATCTTGATAGACATAACGAGAGATTTACTGAGCAAGAAATAGATTTGATATCTGTTGGAATCCTAGGTTATTCGTATCTCGTTTTTGCGTTCGATTTCTCTACACATAAATCTGTTGGACTAGGTAATGCTTAATGCTTGACGGTGCTAACGTACCTTCTTTAATATTCATTGAAAGAGGATTTTTATTCTGTCTTCTCGAGCATTCGTTGTTGCGGTTTGCGTCGCTGCGTGCTTTCGTGCTCGCAGTGTTCGTTGTTGCGGGCATTCGGTGGCGTGTGGTTCGGCGTGGTGACTTTCGGAATGACGTATTGCACTCGTAGTTTCGATCTTCTTCCGTCCTTCTGACATTCAAAAGTGCCTGCAATGGCTTAATTGAAATAAAATATTTGAGTTTGAGTTTATTTTATTTTTTTATTCGTCCCTTTTTCATCGTCTGCCTAGGCTTTTTCGTTGGGTTCCGCTTCGACTCTGCGTGAGACTGGTTGTCAGAATTTCGACTACTTAGAATGACTGTCAAAGATCTACAAAATGACAGCCTAATCTACAAAATGATGTCACGGAGGAAACTCAGTATGTGATGGGTGGTCAATGGTGACCCATCCACGAATCAACCTAGGCAAGCACGGATTAAGTTTAAGATCGACCCAAGCGGCTATTATAAATGCGGTTTTTTTGAGCTTATCAAATAAACGATGGCGTAAACTATTGTAATAAAAATAGTTAAAAAAACTTTTTAAGTTAAACGGTTTTATGTTAAACATACATTGCAATGTTTAAGATAAATGTACTAAAAACCAAAAAATAATAAAATAGATACAGTCGTGGGAAAAAACCGTGGGGCACGTCAATTGTAATTTCCGCAGCACGACAGTTCCGAATTGACGTGCCCCACGGTTTTTTCCCACGACTGTATCTATTTTATTATTTTTTGGTTTTTAGTACATTTATCTTAAACATTGCAATGTATGTTTAACATAAAACCGTTTAACTTAAAAAGTTTTTTTCATCATCATCATCATTTCAGCCAAAAGACGTCCACTGCTGAACATAGGCCTCCCCCAGGCGTCGCCACATTGACCGGTCCCGTGCGTCTCTCATCCAGCGGTTTCCTGCAACCTTGACCAGGTCATCGGTCCACCTAGTGGGAGGCCTTCCAGCGCAACGTCTTCCGGTTCGCGGTCGCCATTCCAGAACTTTTCGGCCCCATCGGCCATCCGTTCTGCGAGCAATGTGCCCTGCCCATTGCCACTTAAGTCTGGCGATTCTTCGGGCTACGTCGGTAACCTTGGTTCTCAAGCGGATGTCCTCATTTCTGATTCGATCACGCAAGGAAACTCCGAGCATAGCCCTCTCCATTGCCCTTTGGGAGACTTTGAGCTTTCTGATGAGGGCCATTGTGAGCGACCACGTTTCGGTCCCGTATGTAATCACTGGCAACACACATTGGTCATAGACTTTCGTCTTGAGACACTGGGGTAAGTTGGACGAGAAGATACCGCGCAACTTCCCGAACGCTGCCCAGCCGAGTCGGATTCGACGATTGACCTCTTTCTCGAAGTTAGATCTACCCAACTGGACCGTTTGTCCCAGGTAGACATAATCGTCCACAACTTCGAGCGTAGAGTCTCCGATCTTGATAGGAGTGGGTGTTACATGAACATTCAACATAACCTTGGTTTTGTCCATGTTCATTTTAAGACCCACTCTTTCGGAAGCTCTACTGAGGTCATCGAGCATTGCACTGAGGTCTTCCATGGTCTCAGCCATGACCACTATATCGTCGGCAAACCGAAGGTGAGTGATGTACTCGCCGTTGACGTTGATGCCAAGTCCTCTCCAATCCAGAACCTTGAAGATATCCTCCAATGCAGCGGTGAACAGTTTCGGAGATATGACGTCTCCCTGTCTCACACCGCGCTGCAGAAGGATAGGTTCCGAGGTCTGGTCCTGAAGTCGGACTGACATGGTGGCGTTTTTGTACAAACACTTCAACACCTCGATGTACCGGTAGTCGATTTGGCACCGTTGGAGAGACTGCAGCACAGCCCAAGTCTCGATCGAATCGAAGGCTTTCTCGTAGTCCACAAACGCTAAACAGAGAGGCAGGTTATACTCTTCGGTCTTCTGTATAACCTGCCGCAGCGTATGTATGTGGTCTACGGTACTGAAGCCTTTTCGGAATCCGGCTTGTTCGGGAGGTTGGAAATCGTCAAACCTGCGTGCGAGACGATTCGTGATGACTCTTGAAAACAACTTGTAGACATGGCTTAGAAGTGAGATGGGCCTATAGTTCTTCAACCGGGCATTGTCACCCGTTTTAAAGTTTTATTACCTATTTTTATTTTCTAGTTTTTAGCCGCCATCTTGGATTTTAATTTTATATAGTATATTGTATTCTGCTTGTTGAGCCCTTTCATTTGATACCCATATTGATGGGATTAATAAAACATAAATTATCCGCCATTTTGTAGCGGCGGCCATCTTGAATTTATAATGATAATGAATAAACATAATTGTATTGTCACCAAAATCCAAAGTGTATACAAAATTTCAGATTAATCGGTTGACAGGAAGAGGGTGAAATTTGAATTACTAAATTTGATCCAAGAATAAAACAAACGGGGTGAGCTAAATAAAACCGTTTAAAAACAGAAAGTACGCGGTCAGCATCAGAAGTAGCTGAACATTTCGGAATTTTAATTCTTTTATGTACAGGACTCTAGCTATTATTTTTAATGTTTCAGAAGATTATTCGTTAAAATAGTCCTTATACTCCAATAACATGTAGTAACGAGTAATATCTAACAAGTTTTTATTAAAAAAAACAGCTTCGAATCTTTGAGTAATGTTAAATACTTCTGATGCTGACCGTACATTTCGGGTTCGTCAAAGGTCTATATAGACTATAAATACTGATCATCGAAATCCAAACACAATATACAACATTACTTTTGCATATAAGAAATCAGTATTATATAGACCATACTTCCGAATAAACACCTTCTACTCCCTACTTACACTTACCTAACTGTAGTTAACGTAATGTTAACTTCGACCAACTTACCTCTGCAGGCGGTAAAAAAGAGAACTTAAATAAATCTAAGAAGTTTGACATATTTTTGCACGTTTCCTTGCCAAGCAGCGCCACCAAGAACTGCAAACTTAAACTGGTCGTAACGTAATAATGGACATTCACAAAAAAGGAAAAAAAAACATCGTTTGAGTCATTCGTTCAGCTAAAATTAGAATATTCAAATTAGATAGAGGCTATTTTTAAAGAACTTGTTTTTTAAAACTCGGGTAACAAATTGGCCACCTAAATTACATCCGTGGGTGTCGAAATAAGTGGAGACAAAGTTTATTTTTAAGTAGTTTAATGTCAACAGTCCTTTAATTTATGTTAGGGCAGTGGGGTTGAAAAAGGAAGACCTACCCAATAGACCTAAAGTTTAAGATCCCTTGTCAAACCGTAGCGGGAAGGTAAGTAAGTTCTGAGTTCTGACTATGTACTATATTATCTAGTTATATACAAAAACGGTTTTTTTCCCCCGAAATAGGCTTGAGTTTGCCTTGCTTTGCTTCACATCAGGCAAGTTAACTGAGAACTCACCTGATGTTGGCTTAGGGTGAAGCTATGAGAAACCGATTTACACGAACCTTGAAGAGATCCAGATTATATTGATCGGGGAACAGAGAAGCCGGCAGGAGTGCACAAGTAGCGGTTCGCGCGATATATGGAAGCATAGCGCTTTGTTCGAGTCCGTGGAACTTTGCTTCGCCGTAAATCTGCTCGTTCTCTGATAGAATGGGGATGGGGGAATTAAATTTTGTAATTTTAAACAGTTACATTCTCCGAAATGTAACTGATAAAAGCGACTGGCAACTTTCTGGTGATGTTCAATGCTTTGCAGCTTAGCCTTGAAGACCAAAGGTCAATGCTGAGTTAATAGGAGGTGACAAATTAAACGAAAAGACGTGCTACATCTACCTCTAAATAAATATAAGTGGAATGCGGGCCAAAGGATGCTGTTGATGGTCTACTTTTAGAAATAAACACTATGAACGTAAACAGATACATTAAACGAATCCTTCTGATTCTTAAGAGCGTATGCTACCTCAGATTAGCAACCCTATTTGTGGTGGTTCAAACTTCGCTTGTAATAATGTGAGAATAAGGTTCTAATCAGCTTGCACTACGAAGCGGTTGTTACGTCTTTCGCTGCGGCCGAATAGTGCGAAATTAGTGGTATTTTGCGATTTACAAAAAAACTATTGATTGGACTAAAAAAGTAAAACACTATGACTTTAGTTTGTTGCTTGTAGAATTATTTGGCAAAAAAATCAGAACGATGACATGTATTTTAGTATGGTTTTTACTCGTTAAAAGAAATTTTTAGAGGTATCTTCGCGATTTTTTTCTATCGAGCAAAGTTAGTTGTATTATGTTTTCACAACACTATGGCACTAGCATATATCCTGAAGAATATCATATATTTTTCTGATGTTGATTACTGCAGTGAATCATATACTTTTACGCATTATAAAACTCGCGTTTGAGGTACCATACGCTCTTAAGTAAAGAGTGGGTAGGCTGTTTTATTTAGTGACGTTAATTTTTAATCACATTACAGCTACTCAGGTCGGCCTCACTTGCTCCCGTCGGGGCTGTGGATTATCGAAAGGCTAACGCGGCTCCGACACAAGGGCGAAGAAGGGACATGGGTTTGGTTTTTAGTCAGTAGAAGTCTGACACTCCCCTTCGCTCTGCCCAAGAGCTTGGGGGTTATTCGATGATTTTTTCCACCCACCAGAAAAAAAAAGGCCTCACTTGCTTAGGTTGGTCCATGGATAGGTTTGGAGTTTCATCCGTGCCTCGGAAAGCACGGTAAACCATTGGTCTGGACTGCATTATTATTATGTAGATCTTTATCAGTCACTAGCACTTTGCCCACGGCTTCGCCCGCGTGGATGTCGGTTCAACTACAAAAGTGACGATTTTCCATACAAACTTTCATCCCCCTTTTCACCCCCTAAAGGTTAAATTTCCAAAAACCCCTTCTTAGTGCTCCCCTAAATTATAATAGGAAGCCGTGTGCAAAATTCACATTCCTAGCCCCAGTAGTTTCGGCTGTACGTTGATAATAATAATATGTCAGTCAGTCAGTTCTCCTTTTTAACCGACTTCTAAAAAAAGAAGGAGGTTCTCAATTCGGATGTTTGTTTTTTTTTTATGTTTGTTCGGGCATAACTCCGTCACTTGCTAACCGATTTGAAAAATTCTTTTTTTGTTGGAAAGGGTATACTTCCCAAATGGTCCCATAATTTTTTTATCGAAATCGGACAAGCGGTTTTTGAAAAATCAACAAAACTCAAAAAAAATACTACATTGTCCACATTAGGTGAACCACTAAAAAGTGAAAAACAAAACTTTTTAACAAAAAATAAAACCGAATTCAAAAAAAAAAGTCAAAAATAAATCAGTTTCTGAAGTCGGTGACAAAAAAATGAAATCAAACAAACAAAAGTCACCGACTTCAAAAACTGATTTTTTTTTGACTTTTTTTTTTTGAAGTCGGTTTTATTTTTTGTTAAAAAGTTTTTTATATTTAAAGATGACCGGTGGTCAGTGGCTCGAAAGTCTGTGCAAGTCTCACACTAAGGCGTGTCGTATTACCCAGTATACTATTATTAGTTGTGGAGGTCAGATAGGCAGTTGCTCCATGTATATCAGATGCAGCCAGCAAAACTGAAAGCCGACCCCATAGTTGGGAAAATGCTGCACAGATACTGAGAGGGTCTATAGAAGGTAATTATTGTATACATGATGGAAAAATAAAGGTATATTGAATTGGCAAACAATCTTTTGTAGATCTTGTTGATAGTCGTTGTAGTGATACGAAACGCTTTGAAAGCTATTAAAACTTGCCAAAGCCTTCAAAACTACCATGAACGCTTTTGTGCACCATTGTGAAGACACTTCATAAATAATAATAGAATAATTCAATTATTTAATTAACTAAATCGTGAGAACTCAATACTTCTTCGTGCGTAACCGACCGACGCGTCGTTAGCTATTTCCAATCTCAATTCCGATTCTGCTTCCGAAGTATTATTTGGAACAGAATCACTAAATACATTGTCTGTTGGTGATTGTATTGTATCTGAAAGTACGGCAGTGTATCCTTTCATAACAATACGAGCATAAGAATCTATCAGCTTGTTACCAAAGCCTCCCGGCCTGCCGTGGCTGCGGGTTGTTCGAAAGAGATAAAAAATACGGGTCTCCTAGTTTCCGAGATACGATAGGGAGGGGGGAGAAGGGGGGGGAAAAGGGGGGGTTTCGGACTTTTCCCATACTCACCAGAGTTACTTGTTTACGAATCTGTCAAAATATACCCACCTCCCCATCCACCATCTGGGAGAACAATTCTGTCAGTCAGTGAGTCAGTGAGTGAGTGGTAGTTTAGCTTTATATAGTATAACTAGTATTTGCGTGGGTGCGCGAGCTGCGCGCAGCTCGCGAGGCGTGAAGGGGGGAAGAGGGGGAGCTTTGAAAAATGATTTCGAATAACGCATTGCCCCTTTCAATGAATCTGAAAAAAAATGTTACAAGTCTCTTAACTTCCGAGATCCGCCTAAAGGGGGGGTGAAGGGGGGCAAGGGGTTCAAATTTAAAAAACGGATTTTACTTCCCCGAGCCTCCTCTATATGAATCTCACGTATGCCACCACCTACCTACACCTACCTACTACCTACCTACACCTACCTACTACCTACCTACACCTACCTACACCTACCTACACCTACCTACACCTACCTACACCTACCTACACCTACCTACACCTACCTACACCTACCTACACCTACCTACACCTACTTACACCTACCTACACCTACCTACACCTACCTACACCTACCTACACCTACCTACACCTACCTACACCTACCTACACCTACTTACACCTACCTACACCTACCTACACCTACCTACACCTACCTACACCTACCTACACCTACTTACACCTACCTACACCTACCTACACCTACCTACACCTACCTACACCTACCTACTACCTACCTACACCTACCTACACCTACCTACACCTACCTACACCTACCTACACCTACCTACACCTACCTACACCTACCTACACCTACTTACACCTACCTACACCTACCTACACCTACCTACACCTACCTACACCTACCTACACCTACCTACACCTACCTACTACCTACCTCTCACCTACCTACTACCTACCTCCTACTACCACTAAAAAAACATTACCCTAAAGTTTGCTTGTCGTCGCCCCTGAGTTACGCTTCACCCACTCAACCTTCGTTACGCTAAGGAGGTCGCCGGCTCGCTTCGCTCGCCACCTCCCCCCTTCGCTCCACTCGGTCTCGCAGGTTCGCTCCACTCAGGACCTACCTACCACCGGAAAGCTATCATGACATTATCCCTACGCTACGGGGGTCGCCTTAGCGTAACGAAGGTTGAGTGGGTGAAGCGTAACTCAGGGGCGACGACAAGCAAACTTTAGGGTAATGTTTTTTTAGTGGTAGTAGGAGGTAGGTAGTAGGTAGGTGAGAGGTAGGTAGTAGGTAGGTGTAGGTAGGTGTAGGTAGGTGTAGGTAGGTGTAGGTAGGTGTAGGTAGGTGTAGGTAGGTGTAAGTAGGTGTAGGTAGGTGTAGGTAGGTGTAGGTAGGTGTAGGTAGGTGTAGGTAGGTGTAGGTAGGTAGTACCATGAAAACGACACCCATGACGAAAAAACCAAAAATTGTCGTCGGCACCATCTTGGATTTTCATTTTGACCTCATTTTCGTAATCAGCGACCCCAAAAACCATGAAAACGACACCCATGACGGAAAAATCAAAAATTTTCGTCGGCGCCATCTTGGATTTTGATTTTGAGCTTATTTTCGTAATCAGCGACCCCAAAAACTATGAAAACGACACACATGACGGAAAAACCAAAAATTTTCGTCGGCGCCATCTTTGATTTTTATTTTGACCTCATTTTCGTAATCAGCGACCCCAAAAACCATGGAAACGACACCCATGACGGAAAAACCAAAAATTTTCGTCGGCGCCATCTTGGATTTTCATTTTGACCTCATTTTCGTAATCAGCGACCCCAAAAACCATGGAAACGACACCCATGACGGAAAAACCAAAAATTTTCGTCGGCGCCATCTTGGATTTTCATTTTGACCTCATTTTCGTATTCAGTGACCCCAAAAACCATGAAAACGACACCCATGACGGAAAACCTAAAATTTTCCTAGCCGCCATCTTGGATTTTCATTTTGACCTCATTTTCGTAATCAGCGTGCCCAAAAACCATGAAAACGACACCCATGACGGAAAAACCAAAAATCTTCGTCGGTGCCATCTTGGATTTTCATTTTGACCTCATTTTCGTAATCAGCGACCCTAAAAACCATGAAAACGACACCCATGACGGAAAAACTAAAAATCTTCGTCGGCGCCATCTTGGATTTTCATTTTGACTTCATTTTCGTAATCAGCGACCCTAAAAACCATGAAAACGACACCCATGACGAAAAAACCAAAAATTGTCGTCGGCGCCATCTTGGATTTTCATTTTGACCTCATTTTCGTAATCAGCGACCCCAAAAACCATGAAAACGACACCCATGACGGAAAAATCAAAAATTTTCGTCGGCGCCATCTTGGATTTTCATTTTGACCTCATTTTCGTAATCAGCGACCCCAAAAACCATGAAAACGACACCCATGACGGAAAAACCAAAAATTTTCATGGCCGCCATCTTGGATTTTCATTTTGACCTACTTTTTCGTAATCAGCGACCCCGAAAACCATGAAAGTCGCGACACCCATGACGAAAAAACCAAAAATTTTCGTCGGCGCCATCTTGGATTTTAATTTTGAGCTCATTTTCGTAATCGTAATATTTGTATCACTGTAAAAGTTGAAAGTACCTACCTATTTATCGACTTGAGTGTAGTTACTGAATTCATAATAACATTTCATAAAAAAATATTTCTTTGAATGCCTTATCTATTACTTCTTAGATCTGTGAATTTTACTTGTATTCGTATGAAGTTCGCCAGGTGGCGCAAGTAATAGTTTACGAAGTATTGTAGAGGTGGGGTGCGGCAAAGAGGGAGCAAATGCTCAAGGTTATTTGCTCAGGGTACCACCTTAAGGCCTCACTTGCTCCCGTCGGGGCTGTGGATTATCGAAAGGCTAACGCGGCTCCGACACAAGGGCGAAGAAGGGACATGGGTTTGGTTTTTAGTCAGTAGAAGTCTGACACTCCCCTTCGCTCTGCCCAAGAGCTTGGGGGTTATTCGATGATTTTTTCCACCCACCAGAAAAAAAAAGGCCTCACTTGCTTAGGTTGGTCCATGGATAGGTTTGGAGTTTCATCCGTGCCTCGGAAAGCACGGTAAACCATTGGTCTGGACTGCATTATTATTATGTAGATCTTTATCAGTCACTAGCACTTTGCCCACGGCTTCGCCCGCGTGGATGTCGGTTCAACTACAAAAGTGACGATTTTCCATACAAACTTTCATCCCCCTTTTCACCCCCTAAAGGTTAAATTTCCAAAAACCCCTTCTTAGTGCTCCCCTAAATTATAATAGGAAGCCGTGTGCAAAATTCACATTCCTAGCCCCAGTAGTTTCGGCTGTACGTTGATAATAATAATATGTCAGTCAGTCAGTTCTCCTTTTTAACCGACTTCTAAAAAAAGAAGGAGGTTCTCAATTCGGATGTTTGTTTTTTTTTTATGTTTGTTCGGGCATAACTCCGTCACTTGCTAACCGATTTGAAAAATTCTTTTTTTGTTGGAAAGGGTATACTTCCCAAATGGTCCCATAATTTTTTTATCGAAATCGGACAAGCGGTTTTTGAAAAATCAACAAAACTCAAAAAAAATACTACATTGTCCACATTAGGTGAACCACTAAAAAGTGAAAAACAAAACTTTTTAACAAAAAATAAAACCGAATTCAAAAAAAAAAGTCAAAAATAAATCAGTTTCTGAAGTCGGTGACAAAAAAATGAAATCAAACAAACAAAAGTCACCGACTTCAAAAACTGATTTTTTTTTGACTTTTTTTTTTTGAAGTCGGTTTTATTTTTTGTTAAAAAGTTTTTTATATTTAAAGATGACCGGTGGTCAGTGGCTCGAAAGTCTGTGCAAGTCTCACACTAAGGCGTGTCGTATTACCCAGTATACTATTATTAGTTGTGGAGGTCAGATAGGCAGTTGCTCCATGTATATCAGATGCAGCCAGCAAAACTGAAAGCCGACCCCATAGTTGGGAAAATGCTGCACAGATACTGAGAGGGTCTATAGAAGGTAATTATTGTATACATGATGGAAAAATAAAGGTATATTGAATTGGCAAACAATCTTTTGTAGATCTTGTTGATAGTCGTTGTAGTGATACGAAACGCTTTGAAAGCTATTAAAACTTGCCAAAGCCTTCAAAACTACCATGAACGCTTTTGTGCACCATTGTGAAGACACTTCATAAATAATAATAGAATAATTCAATTATTTAATTAACTAAATCGTGAGAACTCAATACTTCTTCGTGCGTAACCGACCGACGCGTCGTTAGCTATTTCCAATCTCAATTCCGATTCTGCTTCCGAAGTATTATTTGGAACAGAATCACTAAATACATTGTCTGTTGGTGATTGTATTGTATCTGAAAGTACGGCAGTGTATCCTTTCATAACAATACGAGCATAAGAATCTATCAGCTTGTTACCAAAGCCTCCCGGCCTGCCGTGGCTGCGGGTTGTTCGAAAGAGATACCGCGGCTCCGGACACTAAGGCCTCAGCCTCGAATTTTGCGGGCAGCGGGGCGGCTGCGGCGGCGGCGCGGGAGCGGCAGGATCATGCGTACAATCAAATGGACCAGTTCTCGGAATACAGCGGTGCGGGGGCGGGCAACGAGCGGTGCACTCCATACAAGCCGCGCCACCGCCGCCGCCGCCCGCCCCGCTCCCCGCAAAATTTGAGGCCGAGGCCTAGGGGCTCAGAAGGAACATGGGTGGGTTTTAGTCAATATAAGTCTGATACTCCTTTCCGGTCCGCCCAGAGTGGGACGAGTCACTTTGATGATTTTTCAAACTCGAAAAAAAAGCTTGTTACTAAAGGCTGATGTCCTCATAAGCAGAGTAGAAAGGAGAAATAGACACATAAGTGTTGACATTTTGAACTGTTTACGTTTTACGATATTGTGATTCATTGTTACGAGTATATTTAAACTGTTGATAATAATATGGTGCTGACATTTTGGTTGTTGATGTTTTGAACCCCACCCTGAACAAACTCCGTGATTGCAACCACTGATCTGTTCCCAATAAGCCACGAGCCACCCACGAGCCACGCACGAGCCATTGAAACTGGTGTTACCAATGAATAGCTTTAATATATTTTGACTCGCAAGATCCGCTCTAGAGACAAAGTGAATGTCATTCGTCTTTTGATGTATTGTAGGTACAGTCGCGAGCACAGTAAATATAACATAACACCTGTAATCTCAGCAGGGTTAGGCAGGGGTATTCCTAATAATGTTCCCACATTTCGTAATTATATTAAAGTCCCATGTAATAGGGGTGAACTTATTGCCATCAATTGGGCACAAATTCAGACTACGTGGCTGCTACCAAGAAAATCCTGAAGCAAAAGCGTAATAAATATTTGCCCGACCCGGGTATCAACGACGAGCGTTAGACCAATGCCGCCTTATTACAAAAACTAGTTAAACCTGGTTTAACGTAGACTTGGTTTATCTCGCATGACGTCACACTTCAAAAATATTCAAAAGAAAGTGACGGCATGCGAGATAAACCAAGTCTAAGTTAAACCAGGTTTAACTATCTTTTGTAATAAGGCGGTTTAGGTTTAACACAATGACATAAATTATGATTTTGTTCCGTTAATACGATTCCGTAGGAGACTTGTCGAAATAAATGCGGGCGAAGCCCCTGGTTTAATGCTAGTAAATGAATAAACATGGCCAACACATCCGTGCATTGTGCATGTGTTCTATGTAGCCACGAATCACAAACGACATCGCTATGATTAGCCATGAGCCATTGAAACTGGTGCTACCAATGAATGGCTTTTATATATATTTTAAACTCTTCTTAGAATTTAGATCCTCTCTAGAGACGAAGTGAATGTCATCCGTCTTTTGGTTGATGTATTGTAGGTACTGTCGCGAGCACGAACACCTTATAAATTGTATTTAAACTTTGGAAAAACTTGGAAGTTTTATGGTACAGGTAGGTATGGTCGAGGACAATAAGATTATCGGAATTATGGGTAAAACAAGTGGTTGTTTGGCTTCGTTACTTACTTAGGGTTCTTTTACACCGATATAGACCAATGTCTATATCGGTGCTATAGACATTGGTCTATATCAAAACAGAGTTCAAGAGCCGTCAATACGGCTCTTGAACTCTGTTTTGATATACTGATCGCGTTCTGATTTACTGGCGTCAGCAACTTTTGAAATTGAGTTTCCTTAAAAGTTTAGTTTGATATTACAAGTTGTTGCAAACAAGTTAACGACTTACAAAAAAAGTGGAAAGTAACTTTACTTTCGGAAGTCTGTGACTTTTGTTTGTTTTATTGATTTAATTGGCAATTATTTTTTTTACAAATATTTACGAAAGGAATGTATTGTATAAGTTGTTCGTGACTGTACATCGATACATTCATGTCAAGAGACGGGCAAAACCACAACGAAACTCGATCGTTGAGTCAATGATTGACAACTTGTTTTAATTCTCTGCTCACTCTATATTGCTTTACGAGCTTGAATGTTATGACTTTATGCAATACAGATTATCTATATAAGATGGACTGGGTAAAGAATTTAAAGGAGGTGACTGCTGATATGACGAACGTGTAAAAATATAAATGGTAATACTAACTCCATTTACTATAAGATTAGAATTTCAAGTTGACCGTTTTCACAGTCCGTTCAACCGATTTTGACTTCTATACCGTAGGCGTATGGCTGTTAAAAGCAAAAAGAATGTTACAATACCGACTGTTTACTGCAGCTACATTTTGTCTTGCTGTCAACGTCATAGAGTTCACAATCGGTTGAACGGACTGTAAAAACGGTTAACTCAAAATTCTAATCTTATAGTAAATATAGTATAGATGGATGGAGAGGGAGAGGAAGACCAAAGAAAAGATGAATGGAATGTGTACAAAGAATGATGCGCTGACACCGAGGCACCAACAACATAGGCTAAAGGCAGGAAGAAGGAGAAAAATAACTGGCCAAGTGCAAGTCTGACTTGCACATGAAGGGTTCCGTACCATGACTTCTTAGAGGTTTTCCTGTAATCTATACGTGTTGAACTACTTCCTGCAATTTTTTTTCAGAATTTTAGGCCCAGTAGTTTCGGAGATAAGGGGGGGGGGAGGGAATGGTCGGATAGACAGACGGACAGACAGACAGACAGCCACACGAGTGCTCCTATAAGGGTTCCGTTTTTTCTTTTTTAGGTACGGAACCCTAAAAAGGGTGTAAAAATACCCATTTTTTCCCTGTCATCGCGATGTTTTGTTTTTGTTATATACCATACGTGGGAACCTTCTAGTTACGAAGATATGTGAGGTCAAAGTACAAAGGGGTTTGGCTAAAGTTGGCGTCGTCTTGAAGTTGCGCGGCCAGTATTGAAACTTGGATATTTTGAAAGAACAGATTAAAGCGATCCAAAAATATTATGGATGCATTTCTCTAAATCTAATCGGAACGGAGATATTTGGTTTTGAATTGCTCATTAAAATCGAAGAAGTTATTACAGTCTATTGCACTGTTTAAGGTTCCAGTCGTATTTTTTTCAGAATTCAGACCACACGGTAGGCGCAGTGGCTCAAGCAGTTGACTGCTGCGCTACGTGTCGCGGGTTCGATTCCCACACAGGGCAAATATTTGTATGACTTGCAGATAGTTGTTTCGGGTCTGGGTATTTGTGTGTTTGAGTTTAAATGTTTGTGAATGCACCCACGATACAGCAGACTGAAGTTCCTAGTGCTGGCCAACGATGATAAAATAATCAAAATAAATTAAATACGTACGTAGATTGCATGGCTCGATGTCTGTTATCTATGGGCTGATGATAAAGACTTGGCATTGTGATCGTTTGTGTATTGTGACAGACCCAGCATACCTCTTTAGACTCTTATATGTTTAAGATTTGGATGTATAACACCATGGATGTAATTAACAGTGCATTTTGCATTTGTAGCCAGCGAAGTCTGAATCGTGTCGGCGGGACTCGTATTACACATTCATCTAGACGGACATTTACGTGTACATTCTCGTAGAAACTGCTACACAAGGGCTGGATGCAATATTGCTCTTGTATTATTTATTCCTTTTCCCAACTATGTTGGGGTCGGCTTCCAGTCTAACCGGAGGCAGCTGAATATCAGTATTTTACATGGAGCTACTGCCTATCTGACCTCCACGTCCCAGTTAATACTGGGTAATACGATACCCTTTGGTAAGACTGGTTGTCAGACAGAGTCAGGTCACTGACAACCAGTAACGACTGCAAAAGATCTATATATGGCAGCCGGGACCAACAGCTTAACGTGCTTTCCAAGGAACGGAGGAAACTCGGTATATAATCCACACCCACCCATCCACAGACCCACCTAGGCAAGCGTGGCCTAACCTAAAGATCGACCCAAGTAGCAGTTATTATTAAGCCAGCTCTAATATCAACCTTCTAAACACATAACTAAGATTTCTTTACGCAGAACAGTAATTGAAGAAGACATTTTTATAATATTCAAACTCAAATATCTCAGTTTAGAAATGACTTAGGACAAAAATAATTTAACATGTATGTGTATTTGACACAGCACAACAAAATAACATGAAAATTAAAAGTGGCCGCTCAAAAAAAAAATGACGCCACTAGCCCATACAAAGTTAGCCAAACCCCTTTCTCACAAGTTTTAATAATTTATTACTAGTTTTGAAAACTACTAAACTTTACTTCCATTAGTCGCTTACTATTAAAAGCATCCTTAGGCACAATGTTGTGAGTGATATTTTTACCGTAAAACGTAATATTTCACCCCAAAAAAAGTCGCTTCTCCAAAATATTTTTTTGTGAAGGATATTTAAACGGTGAAGGAAAACATCGTGAGGAAACCGGCATGTCTTAGAACCAAAAAATTCGAAGACATGTGACATCTGCCAATCCGCACTGGGCCCGCGTGGTGGATTATAGCCCATCCCTCTCCTAGAGAGGAGGCCTGAGTCCCTGCAGTGGGAACATTAATAGGCTGATGATGATGATGATGATGAAGGATATTTTAGGTACTTTGATATTGTATAAAATGCCTGATAGATTTTCCGGGAAATAACCTACATCAATATATTTTTCCAAGAACAATAATAAACTAAATTGAAATAAGTATTAATTTTTTATTATTCAGGACAGGGAAAATATAAAATCACCTTCCTGTTTGCTAAAACAGGAAAATAAGCTGAGTTCCAGTTATTAATATTTAATATTGCTTACGTTTTTAATAAATCTGTCGAAAGTTCAATAAGCGTAATCCAATATTAATTAAGTCTCATTTTGAAAAATGAAAATATACAATAACGTTTCTTTATTACTTCTATTCTTTTATAAAACTTATTCCTAGAACCACCCGGTACAATTTTGTATAGAACTTATGAATCTCTAATCGTCATCTGCCTGGCCTGTTCCTCACAACCAGATACACTGAACACCAGTATTTTATATGGAGCACTATCTATCTCTAAAAAAATTTCGTCCAAAATTCCGCAGTGTCTCAAGACGAGGGTGTATAACCAGTGGGTGTTGCCAGTGATGACTTATGGCACAGAGACATGGTCCTTAACTGCTGGCCTCTTAGAGAAGCTCAGAGTCAGCTATGCTCGGAGTTTCTTTGTGCGACAGAATCCGGAATGAGGAAATTCGCCGAAGAACCAGGGTCACCGACATAGCTCGCAGAATACGCAAGTTGAAGTGGCAATGGGCAGGCCACATCGCTCGAAGAGCAGACAACCGATGGGGAAGAAAGGTTTTCGAGTGGCGACCTCCCACCAGGTGGACCGACGACATCGTGAGAGTCGCGGGCAACCGGTGGATGCAATCGGCAGGCTGCCGATCTTTATGGCGTTCTATGGGGGAGGCCTTTGTCCAGCAGTGGACGTCTAATGGCTGATGATGATGATGATGACTATCTATCTGACCTCCACAACCCAGTAATTAGCACTGGGTAACACAATAGCCCTGGCAAGATACCGACATTTTGCCAGTTATGGTACGGGACCACTAGAGCAACGAGGGGGGGATTCATCATCATCTGCCTAGCCTTTTCCCAATTAATTTGGGGTCGGCTTCCAGTCCTACCGGATGCAGCTGAATACCAGCATTTCACATAATGCTACTGCATATCAGAATCTGACCTCTACAACCCAGTTAATACTAGGTTATACGCCCTTTGGTAAGACTGGTTGTCAGAGTTTCAAGTCACTGACTGTAACGACTGCCAAAGATCTATATATTATGGCAGCCAGGACCAACAACTTAACGTGCTTTCCGATCCACGGAGGAAATTCGGTATGTATTTCACTAAGTGATATTTACGTACCTTAATAAACAGTTCGACGTTTTACGTGTTTACTTAATCAAGTATTTTGTATTTATGTGAAAGTGTTACGTTTGCTGTCTTTTATTTACACTATAAAAAGCATACACTCATCCATAGCCATTCGTATCATTATGTGGGTACCTACACTTCCTTTTGTCTTTGCCATAGTCGGATCAAAATAAAACAACAATAGAACGGACACATACATTGTATTAATGATCCTACATTACTCTGTCAGACTTAACAAGAATATTATACCTACTTATCCATACCATTCATATCACTACATAATTATTATAAAAATGGTCATAAAATAAAATGAAAAGTACTGGGCCAAACCATGACAAATTTTTATGGGACCAAATTGCAACTATTCCGCATCAAACTAAAAAAGAATCACGGAAATTGGATCATAAATCGCAGCGTAATCGGTGTACATTACATTACATCCTTTTTGGGAAGTCGGTTAAAAACAAAGTCCTCCGCCGCATTCATCTGTCTGTCTGTTCGCGATAAACTCAAAAACTACTGCACCGATTTTCATGCCGTTTTCACCAATGGATAGACTAGTTCTCGAGGAAGGTTTTAGTATATAATTTGACCGAAATCCATGCGGGCGAAGCCGTGGGCATCAGCTAGTTAATATTAAAACAGCTAAATTAATTAGTTAATATTAGCAGTACCTTTGTACTCAATTATTATTTTATGTTAATTTCCTGTGATGTCTTCTGTGTGTACATAAATAGTTAAATAAATAAAAATGCGAAAGTAACTCGGTCTGTGTGTCTTTATGTTGTCACACAAGTAGAACATGATCTAACCCAGATCATGGTAGACATGGATATTTCTTCAATGGAATTAAGTTTGACTATGTTAGGCCTAACTTGATTTTACGGATACTTATAATATAGGACGTCAACCAAGCACAAATCCATTCACAAATTCAGAAATTTCTGATGGTTTTAACACTTTGGCCGACCTGGGACAGCAGTCGCATTTGTGACCACCAGACCAACGACTCAGTGACTAACAAAGATGGTATCTCAGTATCTGGTAGTCTACTCCAGCGACCACCAAGCGGATGAAGCCGTGACCAAAACCTAGTCTATCAATAATATTCTGTAACTATTATATTCAAGTACGAGTTGGCGGCTACATTAATTATGTCAATATGCACTCGATCGACGAATCACTTTCTTTTATTTCTACTTTCAATAAACATCTTATAATAAGACTATAATTAGGGAGCTGACTTTAGTATGCAAATTAGTTTTTTTGGGTTTCAGGTAGGCTGTTTGACAACTAGGTATCTGATTTGAAGGCCTAGATTGGCCTACATAAATAGATACAGTGACGAAGATTGTTTAGGAGACATAAATGATAATATGTTTTATATAATCATTTCCCAACTGAGTTTGGATCAGCTTCCAGTCTAGTCGGAAGCAGTTGAATACCAGTATTTTACCTCGATCGACTGCCTATCTGTTGAAAGTAATTTTCGAAAACGAACTGCTGTTGGAGAGCTGGCCGCATGTCTCAGTCGTGTGCAACTTAATTTCGGCAAGCCCGACGTTAGCCTCCGACCCCAGACGGAGGATACCAATGAGGAGGTCCCGAAAAAAAAATACAATCCTTAAGAAGTTTGAATATTTTTTTTTTTGTATAATTAGTTTTTTTAATTATAATAGGTATTTGTGAATTCATCACCAGTCTCTTGCCTTTATCCCAATTCATTTGGTGTCGATGCAGCATAATATTTTCTTACATACTTCTTTATTTAATTACTAATCATCTTATCAGACACCCATCGTGTCATTTACCCTTTACACATACCATCCATCGTTTCTTTGGTCATCCGTCAGTCATACACTCATCCACATTCATACATTCATTTACTCAATATTGTTGAAATGTCAAAAATAAAAGCATTGCGATTAAATGTGTCACCAAATTACCCCACTGCTGCACTGCTGCACTGGTCTTATAAATCCGCAGTCCAGTAATTAGCCCGCTATCGGAAATGAGAGTATTATGGCACACTCACAAGTGCTCATTACAACGTATAGTAGGAACTGCTATAGGTTACGTTACGATACACATTTGATAATGATAGGGAGTAATAGGCAACGTGATTACCTCGGAGATCAATTACTGGTAACACGCGCGAATGAGCTATAGAGGTGCATTTAGACAGTGCGAGGTGTGTTGCTACGCGAATGGATAAAATACGAAATGAGTACATAAGAGGAAGTCTGAAAGTGGTGCCGGTTACTGAAAAGTTGCGTGGGAATCGATTGTCGTGGTATGGGCATGTCATGTGAAGTATTTTATTTTATTTTTGGTGGTTGTTAAATCATCAAATGACTCCTCCCACTCTGAGCTGGGCGGTAGAGAGTGTCAGACCTCTACTGACTAAAAACCACCCATGTTCCTTCTTAGCCCTTTGTGCCGAGGCCACGGTAGCTCTTTCGAGAGAACCCGCTGCTCCGACGGGGCATCCCCAAGACCCATAAAGTTTTTTGTCCGACAAATCAGCGACAACTCAAGTTCGAGATGCCTGAGGCATGTGTCATGCTGAGGTTCAAAGCAGTCGTCTGGACGCGCCTTTAGATATGTTGTCAAAACAAATGAAGCGTGCTGGTACGGTTTTTACCGCCATAAGCGAACCACTTGTTAGTAAGACCTCACCTATTTAGAGCTAGTATTAGAACTAGTAGTAATACCTAGTACACACTGTTACTAGGTATGCCTTGTGACTGGGACTGTTAGCTTTTTTATTTTGTACTTGTTTTGATCTGGTGAAGGTTGCGGGGATCCGCTGGATGCAAGATGTCCGGGATCGGTCAATGAGGCGACACTTGGGGGAGGCCTCTGTCCAGCAGCAGCAGCTGCTGCAGCAGTGGACGTCACAACAAGTCATCATCGTTATCATTTCAGCGGAAAGCCGCTGAAATGATAACGATGATGACTTGTTTCGACGATTTTTTTGTGTAAATAATGAACATAGCCGCTCTTACGAGTCTTACTAAGGCCCTTGGTAGATAGTAGTAATACGATACCCCTTGGACCAAGGTATAAAATACTGGTATTCAGCTGAATCTGGTTATATTGAAAGCATGCCCAATAAAATTGGGAAAACACTCGGCAGATGATGATAATTGTCAAATTCGGCGGTCTTTTCTAGTTCCCGACAAAAGTAATGTTGCTTGTTTAAGTTCAAAACTTCACTAATATTAGAACAAAGTCCTTAGCCGCGTCTGTCTGTTTGCGATAATCTATAAAACTACAGCACGCATTTTCTTGCCGTTATCACCAATGGTTGGAGTGATTCAAGAGGAAGGATTTAACATAATTATAATTTGTTACGATAACCGATATCCACGCGTATTATTATTAATGTTTGTCAAGATACCCATCGCGCCATTATCTTTCATTACTACCAAAATATGTTTTTCTTTGTAATTAAAAATCATCGTCGAACAGTCAAAAAGCGAGTTTCGTCCTCAGACCCTTTCCAATCGAAAGCTCTAACGTGTCTGAACTAAGAACTACTTCTTGAACGGAGGCTGGCAACACATAATACGGACCAAGCCGAAACATGAAAAAAAAAAGTAAAGGTAATTGGTACCAAAGAAGGTACGCCGCGGTATGTGTATAGAGTTGTTAATACCGCAACTTTAAAAATTTGAGTATGGTGGTATTTAAAAGTGTTTGAATTTTTTTAATAGTAAAAAAAAAACCTTGTGTCAGATTGTAGGTAACAAAGCATAACATCACGCCTGCAATATCCGAAGTACCTAATATTACACCATGCACCTATTGTCATTATCCTAGCACACATTTTGACAAATATAATTATTGAGACAAATTTTGATGGAAATCATCAATAAAATTATTATTTTTCTTATTATGTAAAAATTACTGTGGGGCCTTGATCCAGCAGTGTCAAAATACAGCTAGGCTTATTAGTTTTAAAGTAGGTCAAAGAAAATCAGTTTATTTATGAATATAATAAGGTACGGTAGTCCCTTCTTTGTGTGAAAATTGTAGGTATTCGTATTATATTTTACTATTTATCGTCGGAAAATAAAACAAGATAAAAGAGTGGTAAAGAAAAGTAACCGAGAAATTAATATGAAAGCAAATATAATTTATTGTACAGACATTAAAACAAACTTCTGTCTATTTATTTACTAACTTATTGTTCCGAGTAATTTTATTACCTTTCTTTATTATGAAGTAATAGGAAAAAAAATATTTTCTCTTCTGTAGAAGCTTTCCTTATTTAGGTCAAATTATCTGATTAAAATTTAAAATACTTTAGTTTTCACAATCCAAATGGGCACAAGTATCTAATTCCCATCGAATTACCGCCCGATTTCATTACTCACATCCCTGTCAAAGATTTTGGAAAAAATTATGAACCACAGACTTAATACGGCTTTCGCAAGCACAGGTCAACGGAGGATGCGGTCACTAACCTAGTCGATTTTGTAGTAAATAAAATTGACAATGGCTATAAGTGTACTGGCGTGTTCCTTGACCTGGCTAAAGCCTTTGATACTGTGTCCAGACGTATTCTCCTTAAAAAGATGGAAGCTATTGGAATTCGTGGTATAGCTCTCGAGTGGTTCCAGTCCTACCTCACGGACCGTACACAAAGGGTCTGCATGGGTGACAAGTGCAGCAGTTATGCCAGCCTAAACTTTGGAGTTCCTCAGGGCAGTGTGCTTGGGCCAACCCTTTTCATCCTATATATAAATAGCCTCTGCGCACTGGAACTTGACCGTGCTAAAATATTTGCCTACGCTGATGATACCGCCATAGTATTTTATGATAAAACCTGGGAAGGGGCGCAACAGGCTGCTAATGCGGGTTTAAACTTGGTTGCTAGTTGGCTGACCCACAATCTACTGACGCTCAACGTTGATAAAACAAAAGTCCTAAACTTTAGTGTCAGTACAAGCACATTATGCCCTAGTTATCTAACAGTCAAGCTCCACTCCTGTGATATTAATGCGTTCACATTATGTACCTGCCCTAACCTTGAGCGAGTCCAGCAAATCAGGTATCTCGGGGTTCACATTGACCAACACCTCAACTGGACAAAACAAATAGAGCATGTAAGCGGTAGGGTCAGGAATCTCCTGCATATTTTTAAAAAAATGGGTCGAATTGGCGATAAGTCTACACTGAAAATGCTCTATTACACACTCTGTCAATCCGTCATCAACTACTGTATTATAACGTGGGGTGTAGCACACAAGACGCGGCTGATAAAAGCTGAACGTGCACAACGCTCTCTTCTTAAGGTAACCTATAAGAAGCCAATGCGCTTCTCAACCGACGCACTTTACCATGAGACCGGCGTTTTGCGTGTGCGCCAGCTGTATATTATGGCTGTGGCCCTAAGGTACCACAAAAATGCACATGGCGCGATAACCTACCCCAAGGTGCGCTACCTCAGAAATGGAAATAAGCCTCGATGGCGGAAACCTAAATGCAGACTCGGTTTCGGCACTAGATGTTTTTATTATATGGGACCCTTTATTTATAATAAACTTAACAGCAAAACGGACGTCTTATCGATGACTAGAAATAAATGCAAAATCCATCTCATAAAATTTCTGTCAGGAATGGACTATGAAGGCACAGAGAAGTTCCTTTACTCATGACCATTCACTACACATACATTCACCACACAATTACATAAAGGATTGTTTGGACCAAGCGTACAAAGTCTCATACTGCTAACGGGTCCTCATTCTCCTGATTTATGTGTTTTGTTCGCTTGGCTTCAAACAACCTTAACTCAGTCATTCATCACACACCCCCACCACACTTACACACCTCACAAATACTCACCACACCCTTATAATTAAATTTACCTGTACCTAATTATTATTATTTTACTATTGGTCTGTAATTGCACCTTTACTCTAATTTTTAAAAATCTACCTTGTTCAAAACCCTAAATATGTTATCTGTCTTAGTTCCTAATTATTTATTGTAAGACGAAGGAGACTAGTCTCCACGACACAGGGAATAATAGTGTGGAGACTAGTGATATTAACTTTCTGTAATGCTCTTCTTGAACAATAAAGATTTATTATTATTATTATTAATTAAAATACTTATAAATCAGTCCCTATTCTTTATTACTCACAATAAAAATGTTTATACAAATGGCCCTAGTACGAGTAAATGGCTTAGAACAAAGGTACTTAGGCTTAACCCAGAATCAGATTTTCTTAGAGCAAATCTAATTCCAATTGTGAGATTTGCGGAAGAGGATATAACAGGATATTTTATTACAATAATTAAACTAAACTACACGCAAATCAAATGAGAAAATAATCAATCATCACAATGTCATTAATATTTTTAAAATGCAGCAAAATCTCAATGGCTAATATTTTCAAAGCGAAACTAGAACAGCTACAATAAATTCAGAGAAGGTCAGAGATAGGGTTTCTGTATTTTAATATGAATATCATTAAACTTCGATAACCCAGTCCAATGACCAAATGATCGCCAGCTAAAATTCCGGGAAATCCAATAATTTGTTAAGGGACGAGGCTTGAAACTTGGAATTTATTCAAATGATTTGGATCTAGTGATGCATGATCCGATTCGATATTTTACAGTATCGATACAACGTGAAGCGATACTCCGATATTTTGGTTTGATACAAACGAACACGAAGTATGCTTGGAGCGATACAAAAGTTGATATCGGAATGAATGGATTGTTGTACCACATTATACCACACATTGTCTGTCTGAAATGTTGTCGTACTCACACGACAACATTTCCAGTATAACATGACCTTGCTTTTAATGGATTTCCAGTATAATGAGAGATGCACATAGTCTGGTTTTGTCTAGCTTAAATAATCGTCGAGAGTACAAATGAATTCCTAGAATATTACCACCAGACCATACGATCCGATATGATTGATATTCAGAGAATCGGGTGGAAGCCTTTCGATCAATACACTACATTTAGTTACTGTACTTAGGTACATGTATTTTTAAACGCCACAGCATCATAGTAAGATAGTGACGTTTTGGGTTTGTTCAGGACGAATTTAATTTGTATTTTCTTCAATCAAATTTTAAAGTATCGATAAAACTGCAATCAGCGTGCAACCTTATCCGGATCGCAAAATTTATTTGACCGGCACAAAATTATCAAGGCCCCTTGTACTTATTTGACCATCTTATTTATATTCATTAGTTTGTATAGATAATGAAACTTTGATTACCAAAGCTCGAGGATATTTTGGTTAATGTGTTTCTCTTGAACTTAATTACAAAGGCTGGCTTTTCCATTTTCAGCGAATTTATCGCCGGATTCATGATTGATTTTGTTTTAATAAGTTTGTTCATTTTGATTGCGTATTTGTTTTTCATTTAGATAACGATTGCGTTTTCGTTAGTGACTGCTTTTTGTGTTGATTGTACATTTTATTAGGGTTTATTTGAATTTGATTACTATTGCCATTACTTTTAGAGCCTAAATAGTCACTTCCTTTATTATGAGCAACTAGTGAAATGTGTGGTGTAGTTGCCTTGTCATAAAACAGGGTTTATAGACGCGAAGATTTCAAAATTAATTATAGAAAAGGTATTATGAATTAGAAAGACAAGATAAACTCTGAAGAATGTTTTACTCGATATTTTTAATATTCTTGGGGTGGTGAAAACAGAAAGATGTGCTTTTTAGAAGCTTATAAAATTACGCGATTTTCCTCGAAAGGCTAAGAAGAGGTCTAACTATTATACCATACACCCACATTTTATCAGTTTTTGTGTCTATTTGTTTATTGCAAATTTACATAAAGTTACAAGCTAGTTTAGAAATTCATGACAGCGTTAGGGCGCAACAAGTAGAAATAATTAGAATTTGCCTATTATTAATTTATAATGGCATTACTATTTAATTTAATTTGACTATATTCTGAATATTTTATTTTCTATTAAATTATGTTTAATAGAGCATGTGTGATAATGTGTAAGCTGTGTTTACTTACAATTTGAGTGTACATACGTTACGTGTCATGTATTTTGTAGCTGTTTTAATTTTGTATGAGATAAATTACTAGTGTTATGTAACTAATGTAATTAGTAATGTAACTTACTGGTAATCCAAAATAAATTAATAATAAACATTACCAAAAATATATTTGTCTCATTAGGATTACATTTAAATCCCATGTAGCAGGGTTAGTACTAAATAAACAGTCGAATAATAATAGGTACTCATGTCTATTACAAGAATGTTAAAGGACAAATTAATTTTATTATTGCAAAAAATATTGTTGAAAGAAAAACGTAGACACAGAGGCTAATGAGGGCTTTGTGACGATATTTTTGGAGATAATTGAGTAAATTGCTGTCTACTATGTAAGATCAACAAATCATGTGGTTTGACTACATTTTTTTCTTTTTTATTCGTTTAGTAAGTAATTCTAGTAGTTTTATTAAGAAAAAGTGCTGAGAAATGTTTCAGTAGAAGCATTGTCAGAACAAGATGTTTTCTTATATTTATTTCTTTTATTGAATTTTGTTGCTATTGAGATAAAAGAATAATATTATTATTATTATCCATGCAATAACGAACTTGCCTCTTTCTATCAACCTGACACAAACCAAGACTCCTTGGCTACTACTGGTAAATTTCTGAGTGAAAAAAAAACTTTTTTGCAAAAAAAAAACAACCGACTTCAAAAACACCAAAAAGTGAAAAATAAACTTCAAAAGAAAAATCAGCATCTGAAGTCGGTGACATTTGTTTGTTTGATTTGGCTTTTTTTGCCACCGACTTCAGAAGCTGATTTTTCTTTTGAAGTTTATTTTTCACTTTTTGGTGTTTTTGAAGTCGGTTGTTTTTTTTTTTGCAAAAAAGTTTTTTTATTTTTTCATTTTTAGTTGTGTACATCTTATAGAAATATTTACTATGAAACCTATGTTTGTATAGCGTCAGAAAAAGCACGAAACACGTAATACGTGCCTATGTTTGAGGGTTGCCCTCGATTTCTCTGGGATTCCATCACCAGGATCTGGTTTCCATACCATGGCACCACTCTTGAAATATCTCCGTTACAATAAAAAAATAATCATCAAAATTGGTTCATAAACGACGAAGTTATTCGCGAACACACATAAAAAAACGAACGAAAAAATGTTCATAAATTATAAAAAAATTGTCATAAAATGAAAAGTACTGGGCCAAACCATGCTAAATTTTTATGGGACCAAATGGCAACTATTCCGCATCAAACTAAAAAAGAATCACGTAAATCGAATCATAAATCGCAGCGTAATCGGTGTACATACATAGAAAAAAAAAAACAAACCGATCGAATTGAGAACCTCCTCCTTTTGGGAAGTCGGTTAAAAACCCAACAAAACATTCCCTAAAATATCAGCAGTCGCTTCTGCGACCATTACACCAACAATGCAGTCAGTTTTGTTACATTAAAAGATTTTTAAATTTACTAGATAGCCCGAAAACTAATTAACACCTAACCACACAAAAATCAATCAACACACACAACTTACAAAAAAAAAGGCTGTAACCAAAAAGATCATAATCAAAAACAACAACACGGTAACAACATCTCTATAGAATTCCCTCCACCTTTCTACCGCACTCCTCTGTGAGACAGTCACTTCCGGTCTCTATAAAAATGTTTGTGCATTTGTCTGAAGCTATCACTGCAAGCTACGCCGGCAGATACGCCATACCAAGCTGTAGAAACATGAAGACTTTTGTAAGTGAACGATATTTTTTTTTCTCCTCTAAAGTGTTATAAGTGCGTGATGTGATCAATAGATGGCGGTAGTGGACATTGGATTTTTTATTTTGAAGTGAACGGTTTTTCAGTGAATTATTTAATGTTAAATATTTGTTAAAAAAGTAGTTTAAATAGTGCTTAAACAAATTAAAGATCTGTGATTTAACCAAGTCTGCGAATGGCTGCGATTAAACATATTAACTTTGAATGTTTCCAAAACGAAATACATCACGTTTGCTCACAGGTCAAATCAACTGCCTCCTCCTTATTTTGGTATTGCCTGTCATGCTTGTGTTCCGGGAACCTCCTTGTGCTCTTGTCCTACTCTCCAAAGAGTCAACGACATCAAATACCTTGGTATCGTTATAGATCAATTCCTGACCTTCAAACCACATATAACAGCCCTGGTAGCCCGTTTGCGTAAACTAATTTACATCTTCAAAACTCTTAGACACGCAGCAAACCGACGGGTTACTAAATTGGTCTACGATGCTTTATGTCAATCCCTTATAGACTACTGTATTACTTCCTGGGGTGGTGCCGCCAAGACTCACCTAATTGATGTTGAGAGGGCTCAGCGCGCTATTCTGAAAGTTGGTGCCGGGCTTCCTTATTTATTCCCTACGGTAGAACTTTTTAAGGAATGGGATGTGCTTACTGTGAGACAGTCCTTCATATTGCGTACAGTGCTAAAAAAACACTCCCTATTGCACTACAATCCGAATCTCCAAAAGGATAAGCGCCGAAGGGGCAGGGTATGCCAGACACAAGCCTTCAACTGTTCTCACTCCCATAACTTCTTCATGTTTCTCGGACCATACCTGTACAATAAACTAAACAACATTCTTAATATTTATCCTCTAGTAAAATATAAATGTAAAACCTCAGTCACTACTTATCTAAAAACCTTAGACTACAAAGACACAGAAAAACTGTTGATCCCACTCAGATAGACCATCTTCACTAACTATAACCATCCTCTATTAGATGCTGTTTTTGCGTAATATTGCGACCAAACCACAATCATCTTTCAACCATGCTCACACCAAATATACTATCAACCATTCTCGCAACACAGTCACTCATTCAACCTCCTACGCATACACTCCACATTTCATATTGTTCATACACACTCCAGCTACACACACGCGTTCAATATTTCCACAACTTATTTGTATTTTTATTTTGTTTGATTGTAATTTGCTCTTTTTGTATTGTTACAATTTTTTTTTTTTCTGTGTTGTTAATGTAACTTTCTGCACTCTTCTTACTATGCAAAACCATTTTAATTGATGTAGTCAAAGCAGGAAAATGGCTGCGGGAGGGCCCTGGTGACTTGTAATACAGGTTTTTTTAGAGACCTACGTCAAGCACCAGTCTCTCACAAAGTTAATTCCATGTCCATGCTCCATTGTATTGTAACCCTAGCATTAAGTAACTTGTGTGGAGAAAAATAAACTTTATATTATTATTTAAGTTCTTAATAATTTAAGCAATTTTAGATCCAATTTTAATTAACACCATCTTGTTCAAATTATTTTAAATGTGAATAATTATAATAATCGCGAATTTGACCAAAATCTATAACTGAACTACAAAACTATAATAATTGTTATAATAAATACAGAAGTCTAAAAACACCCGCCAAAAAAAACTTAAAAGCAATAATCAACTACAAAAGCTGGAAGCAGCGGGTCCCGCCTGTTGGGTTTCGCCGCAGTCGGATAAAAAATCAAGTGCTCACAAAAATTACCTAACAAAAATCGTGACAAACAAACTGACACATCAAAACCACTAAACAGTTAATAACTAAGGATATCACCAAATCCCACCACAAGCATTTAAAAGAACACGGTTATGGCTACCACATCAATTCCTTTATCTAACAAAATGTTGTAACAATAGCCTTTTGATTATAATCGAAACTACAGTTTTGTCACGATGGAGATAATCTCTTTGTTAGCAAACGTTTTTGTTACGTGTGTTAATGAAGACAATCGTAACACTGATCTTGTTAATGATGTAGTCGCTGGTGTTATTAAAGCTGTATAGGAGATTCTAGATAGAATGGATTTTAGTATAGAATAGCTTTTGCCCACGACCTTTACCCGCGTGAGTATTATTGAATCGGATTTTGATAAGAATTTCATGGGTTTTATTTTGTGTACGGAACACTAATCTGTTTTCAAAAGTATAAGTATGTTAGTCCTTATAAAACTAGCTATTTAAAATTAGTCCAGTTGTTTTCGAGATTAGCTGGACAAACAGACAGACGGACAACAAAAACTAAAATTATTGTACCGTTTACTTTCATAACGCATTCAGTAAAAAGATACTTCTTTTTTTTTAATGCGTGTGATGATTATGCATTGTTGATAAAAGGTATCCTAATTTTGAGCACAAATACGGAATTTATGGTAAAGACAATATTAAAAAAAGACGTATCAAAAAGATACGAAAAAAGTACTTCGTGAACATTTATGAAACTATAAAAAAAGACATCCTAGTAAAATCAAACTAACCGGATGCTCATATCCAAGAGTAGAAATGTAACTTGATCCTCAAAGTAGAAAAAATAAATAAAACAATTTTAACATGAAAGATAAAAACCATTACACAGAAGTTAATTCATATTAGTAAGCTGACACGGACTACTATTAAATTAGCATAATCATAATATCATCAATCACTTTAACAGTTTGTAGCAGACAACTTATGATATAATTTTATAACTACAGGAAACTATTTTACTATCCAAAAACTACTTGAATCACTTTACGCTCATGATTATAAAGTTCAAATTCCAATGGCTTTTACATTTTAATTGGAACAGATATTTTAGTGTTTCGGTAATCAATGTCTGACTTACATTATGTTTGCCCTTTATAAAAGTTTGTAGAACGTAGTAACAGACTATGGATTAATTTCAAAGTTTGAAGTTCGTTAAAGCCTAGTTCAATATTGTTTTGTTGAAGCACATCCATTGTTTTCTTCATCCTAGATTTTGGGAAACTTCTAGTTAAGATGTCTTGTTGTCTAGACAAAGGTCAATTTTCATTATATCTTTAATTTCTTTAATGAATCAAATTATTATTACCAATCAAGTGATCCTTATAGGGTCACTTGATTGGTAACAAGAAACTTCTAGTTAAGGTGTCTTGTTGTCTAGACAAAGGTCAATTTTCATTATATCTTTAATTTTTTTAATGAATCAAATTATTATTACCAATCAAGTGATCCTATAAGCATTGTGGGACGGTTTTGATAGCAATCACAAAACATGTGATGTTCAGAACTTTCTCATAAGATTCCAAGAATTTTGATACAAATATCAATACCAGCTGTTAGTCGAACTATAATCTCGTTTACAAATCTGTGCGTTGCACTTGGACCGGTTTTGCCAGGAACCAGACAAGTAAAAGGGATAACACCTTCACTATCTCTAAAACCAGTTTTTGAGACACATAAGCTACCTTTCTCTTTCATAATATGCGTATTACTCTCCATGCTTACCTTTAAGAGATTAGTAGAGTGCCAAGCAAGATTATGTTTTAAGAGATGCACTTAAATAAGAAAACGTTATCAATCACTCCGTAGGAATCTGGTGGCTAAATAGCTACAACAGCCACACGGGGCGATCTGCGTGGTTAAGCAAGCCACGAATAAACGAATAAAATTAAATAAATAAATAAATAAATAACAACTTCAGACCATAGGTTGACCACACATTTTGTTTCGAGTTTCTTTCGCGGCACGGGAACGTTGGTCTCGGCTTTAATTTATAGGTATTTGATCTTGTGACCGAAATGCTGACAATCAGTCTTACCAACGGGTAGCGCATAACTCAAAACTATCTATACTCACTCGAAGTATAATACCGGTATTCATCCAGATAGACCGCAAGATTACCCCAACATAGTTGCAAAAAGTCAAGACAAACGATGATTCAAATAATAATCAATTTGCTAATTTGCACAGTAAAACGCCCAGTCATTAAAATTCTGCAAAAAATGCCATAGATGACAACGCAATGTCCCAAAATAACTTCACCAAAATAATACACTTCTTGGCTTCAGCCTTATCTCATTAGGGTAATGTAAATGAACTACAGCTCCGGCTTGCAGAGGCCCAAAACTTCCAACACTTACAAGTCCAGATAGCAAGGATCTATTACCTCGTAAACCTGGAATTTCCTTAAGATAATTTGTGACAGCCATAACTCGGGCTATCCCATCTTACATACACATAGCTTCACATATAACCTTGGCATTCTTCCCTTACATTTTCCGCCTAGTTACCGGTGCTTTTCGACAGAATATATCGTCCATAAAGTTACCCAAAGTTCTTAGTGTATGAAGAAAATACACTGATTTATTATACGTATCCTCTACTAGGTTTTTTGGAAGACAAATAACCTTTCGTAGTTTGTTTGTTAGAATTTCTGCTGTAATAATATTGTTCGAAGAAATTAATGAGTTGTTCTATGGCAAATAGTTTGGAGTTGCTAATACTTGTACAGTGTCTTGATTTGTAGAGTTATCGATCAGATTGTCACGTATTATTGAGACATTAAATTTGTGCTGTATTCTTCGAAGAAAAATATAAATCATTTTACTTCCATCGCAATCTTATTACTTTAGTTGTAAAAGCTGCTTCTCATCTGTCAGATATTAATCATCCTTTATGAAACTCACTGTTAGAGAGGCTTATTTTCTAAGCCTCACACGACGGTACTTTCTTACTACGGATAGGGCAGCTTTTGTTTCGAACATAATTATCAAGTAGAATAAAATTAATAGTTTCGATTCTCGGTTCGGGTCTTAATATTATAAAAGTGTTGAATGGGTTTTTTCATCAGAGGAATTTCTCAGTAGTAGCCACGTCTGGTTTTTTGCGCGTTAATGGCAAATGGCTCGCCCGCATACATGGGACCTAATAATCTTTAACGGGGGATCAGACTGGAATAGAAAATAATTTATAATAAAACGCTTCGGGGATTACATCTGATATATCTTTCAAAGTACTAAACTGCATTGAAAAGTTTTCTAAATCCATTTGTCTATCCCTTACCTAATATAGCACCCACGTTGGTATTGTTCCAAACTTTTGTTACCCCATTTGAACAATTTTAACACCTCATTTGGCGTACCTTATTCGTTTGAGCGTGTCTTTTGGCGAAGTGCCCGAAACTATTTTGTGGGTTTATTAAGAAGATTTTTTATAACGCTGGGAAGTGATTATTATGCGGACGTTTTTGTCATAATTATGATCTTTAAGGACTTCGGTTGAGGGAGATAATGCTCCAGATTTTTTTGAATAAATTGGTCTCGAAGGACATTCATTAATTTGGTAGTCAGGTTCAGTAAATGTTGAGAAACTAAAGCAGAGATAAAGAAGGAGATGATTTTTTTATTCTTTTGTGTAAGCACGGTGACCTCTGAGCAAGTCACTTATGAGACTAGCTTTTGCCGTAAAAGGCTGTATTATGATTAGGAAGGGGTAGTTTGAAAAAATAAGGTAATCGCTCCTCATTACCATCATCGAATCTATTTAACTGTTCTCTTCTTTGTAAGCAACACATATAAAAATGAATATCATTTGATAAAGGACAAACATATCATTGATACACAATAAAAAGACTTCATGAATTCACTAAATCAAAACTTCTCAAGCACATCTGTCCCATTCCACTATTTTTGCAGTTAAAACTAACGCGGAAATCTAACTGATAAACGGAACTCCTTACTCTCAATCTCAACCTACAAAAGTAATAATACCTACATTATGAAATTCTACGGTAGACTAACTCGAATACTATTCTTGCTATTTTTTGCTCTTCACGAAGGAAATTGCAAAACCGATTCTGACACAGTTTCCTTCGAACATAATTCTGTATTTATTACGTTGAATTACATAAATATGACATTGTGTTAAATCTGAAAGTTCAATGGCACAAAGACGGAATCAACAATCCGTGAACGAGGGGTTTTTATGTGAGCAATTTCTTGTGTTTCCATTCCAACGGTCGCATAGTTTGGTGTGTCTGAAATGGTGTTATGCAAATTCTTCGATGTATTGCTTTTTATGTTGCGATTTGACATCTTTTCTTTTTTGATAGTAGACTAGCTTTTGCCAGTGCCAGTAGGCGGAGGTTTTTTTTAGCCTTGTAAACATAACATAAAATCACCCCAGTAATACACGCAGAATTAGAAAGAGATGTACTTAATAAAACAACCACATTTCTTCAGTCATTTTAAGTCCCCTGTAAAAGGGGGCGAGCCTATTGCCATCAAGTAATCACAAATGTTAATTCCGCGGCTGCTATTGCGAAATTCCAAACTTTACTTAAAATAGTCGTTTGGCTTTAGAGTTCGTCGAATCTGGTTTCAATTTCCAATTATATCATTTCCAATCATATTTTTCGGTATTATTTTCAACCAACCACGGATATAAGAGCGAATATTGTTTGCTTGTTTATTTCCAAATGTTCTTCAATTTATAATTTCCTGAAATTTGACACGGCTCTTTTCCATTGATTTACTTGGAATGGGAATATTCGCTTTCTTTTTTTTTTCGTTGAAAGTTTAAATTTCTCAGTAACAGCTACGGAGTCCACATTTACTAACAGCATCATACATATATTTGCCTTGTTGGTCTTGGTTTAATTCCCAGGAGTTTTCGATTAGGAATTTCTTAGAGTCGAGATTGACTGGCAATAAGCCCGTCCCTTATTACAAAGAACTTAAACATAACTGTCGAAATGTGGGTGTACTATATTAATTACACCTTTGCGTAACCCTTGGGACAGACGTAATGTTATGTTATGTCAGCTAGCACACTGTATGGCTTTCTGGCCACCGTAGGTACCGTCCGTCTTATGACGATGACAGACCATGTTACCGGTGCGTTCGTGTTCCACGCGCACCTCAATAAGATGTTAGCAACATTGCAGGGACCTGCAAAGACCGACGCCTGCCTGGACTGCGAAAGAGATACCGCAGCCCCGGACACAAAGGGCTAAGAAGGAACATGGGTGGTTTTTAGTCAGTAGAAGTCTGACTCTTCCTTCTGCTCCACCCAGAGCGGAATCATTTGATGATTTCTGACCCTTTAAAAAATAAGAAAAGTGAAAAATGAACTCCAGAATTTATTATCTTTTAAACGTGAAACCCACAGAAACCAGTAGTAACCAACCATTTACCTGACCAGTGAACGACAAACAGTAGAAACATAACACGGATACGGAAACACGCAATGTAATGTAACAAAACAGTGCAGGTGACCATTAAAAGATCATTAAATCGTCCACTCTTACATCAATGTTTGCAAGCCCTGATTGTACTGAGAAATGTAGTACACGTAATGGTCTCACCTGTTGTTGATCAAGTGGTTGCAAGCGAGATTGCTGAGTATAGGGATGTGTTTTGATTCCCGGGCAGGCAAAGTATTATTGATTTTTCAGTATGGATTCTGGATTTGTGTTAATGTCAATTATTATTAGGCTCGCTCCCTAATGCAATTTGTGGAATGTAGAAGTACATCACTTCTAAGTATATCTCTTCAGACAGAGATTCCCCAGATCCTTCCGTGATTGCAGGCGTGATGTTATGTTATGTACCGTAATAGTAAGATAGAGTGTTTGTAATTAGGTTACTCTATAATTTTCGTTATGTAGATCGGTAATATCTTAGATTATGAGGTTATGAAACTAGAGTTAATAAACTAATTATGAATTACCAATTAGTGATTAAGTAACTTCTCTATCTAACGAATCATCATCAGCCTATAATGTTCCCACTGCAGGGACTCAAGCCTCCTCTCTAGGAGAGAGATGGGCTATAATCCACCACGCGCGCGGGCCCAGTGCGGATTGGCAGATGTCACATATCTTCGAATTTTTTGGTTCTAAGACGCCGGTTTCCTTACGATGTTTTCCTTCACCGTTTTGAGAGCAGAGAGATCTAACGAATATTCTAACAAAATAAACTTATAAGTACACCTCTTCCTAACCTTTCGGGGATTTGTTATGTTATGTTACCAGACTAAACAGACCGACAGTTACTAGACTAAATCTAAAAATCAGAAAACCAATGAGATTATAGACATCCGGAATAACAGATAATACAGAATCAGTAATAATGTTTTTATTGCTAATTTTTTGCTTGTTCAAAGAAACGTAATACAAACAAAATAAGTTGAAGTAACAAGAGCTCATAAAAGTATAGATTCAATTAATTCGACAATAAAGAAGTAGATAGAAAGGCAAGTGAATGTAAGTATATAGTGAAAGGAGATTGTTTGACACTCAATGCGTCCTTTTTTTTTAAACATGTTATAAGATAGAGTGATTCTGAAAGTGAACTAACTAGATTGAGGTGAAGTTGCATCACGTCATTCATTATTAATAATAAATCGTCCATTGACATTGGAATTCCCAATCCGTCAATCATGTTTTTTTGCATGCATACTTCTCTGCTAGCAGCTGTTTCTGTAGTACATCTTACTATTACGATGGATCATGATGGTTGTTTTTTAATCTTTAACGCAAAAACGAATGAATGGATTAGTTTATATGAAGCAAAGAGTACTTTAGATAAGAACGATAACCGAACTACACGCAGGTGAATCCGTGGGCATAAACCAGTAATCAATATTTTTTCTACTACCTATGTATACTTAAAAGTGGAAATTTACAATTTTGTTGAGATCACTGGCACTACGCATGCGACTTCTTCCACAAAAAATATTATACCTCGTCTCGGCTTTAGCACTCACGTAAAATGTGCGTTCTGCGAAAAAAAAAATGAATTGAATAGAAACAAATTAATATCTCTTTATAATGTTTGTATAGATAATTATAATAGGCAATAGTAAAAGAAAGGAAGCTTAAATATCTTGTACACTGTGGAGTTGCGGACTCCAGTCCGTTATACAATACAATGCCTTTGTTTACCACTGTCAGTTTTCAGTCACGTGCAGTGTGACTCGTTCTCTGAAACAAATTAACTATGCGAGTTAATTATACCAACTAAGCATTCTTTACTTTCAATTAGTTCAAAGATTTTTTTGAAATCGACTGAAAATAAATGATTCAATTCAGATAATACTAAGCTGTAATGGTGTATTCGTGAACAAAGAGAAGCAAATAATTTGATTATAATACGTTTTCGTAACGGTTTAACAGATAAAAATGATATTATTTATTTATTTATTTATATATACTTTATTGTACACCACAAAATGTACTATATATTTATGTATTAGAATTTTAAGTAAAGTAAATTGAATGCTATTTCTTTTGAAAACTGTAAAGTGGTTTTTAAAATGATTAAGATGGACTGATGCTGAACTGGGTAAACCAAAGCTAATTTGAAAACTAATGTCATTCTAGTGACTATATAACGCAAAAACTACAGAAAGTCACCCGCTACGTTGCTTTTATACTTTTAATAGATTCACACTATCAGATAAAAAGTAATAAAAGTAGGTACACATTTTTGAAAACGTTTCTAAACAAAAGAACATGGAATTAACCGATAAACAGTTCAACAGAATCATTTCAAAAAAGCTTCAGGACCATCCTAACAAATAAAAGAAAAGCGAAAATTTTATACAATTACACCCTAGAACGTTTGTCCGAGTCAATCCACGGAATACGCCTTAAAAAGGTTACTCCAAAAGTAATTGTGAAAGTTGTTTTCAGCATTTTTTATTACACTAACTTTGTAATTAAAGCGGTCATTCAGTTCTAATTGACTATTAAGACACCGGTTCTTGAGCTGATTTGCCCCTTTTGTTTTTGATTATCCTTCCGGCATTACGAAATCTGTTGGTTGATTGTGCTAAATGAGTTGAATGGTCTATCTTGGTGTTTGAAGTCTGTTTTTAAATGATTTTGGGTACTTTGTTATGAGAGGCTTCGTTTTTAATTTATTAATATTGAGCATGCATTAAATTGCTCTTACTGAAAATACAATAAAACAAAAATTCACTTGAAACATTATCACTCTCGTGCTCTTAACCCAATTTATTTGAAGTTGGCGCAGTATGTTTTCTTCTTCTTTACTTCTCGTCATCCTATAGAAATCCATATTTATTCTCAGAATATAAATAGACTGAAATGTCGCATATAAAATACTCGATTTTAAGAGCTATACTCGTACACGTTATAAAAGCTCTGCAACACGTCGTCATAGGTATTTATGTTGTGAGCATAAAGTTCCCTGAAAGTCATGTTACTACAAAATATGTATTGCTTATGTGACTGAATACTTATCACCTTTTCCTTCTTTGCAGGTGTGTTTGTTGCTGGCAGTTGCCTCTTGCAAGGCCGGGATCTATTCCAACGAAGTAGCAGGTGATGGTGGACACGGGGGCGGGAGTTCAGGATACGAATACTCAGCACCAAGCAATGGAGGGGGCGGTGACTTCTCAGGAGGACAAGGACATGCACTAGCAGGATTCGGAGGACAAAGTTTTGGCGGCGGCGATGGTGGACATGATTTCTCAGGCGGACAATCCCACACTCTCGCTCTAGCCCAAGGACATGACGGCGGCCAAAACTTTGGTGGATTCGGAGCCCAACTCCATGGTGACTTCGGAGGCGGTAACGGCGGTGGTGGTCACGCCCAATTTGCTGTCCATGATGGCGGCAACCAAGGAGGTCAGGATTTTAGCGGAGATTCGTATCTTTTAGCTGCTCAAGAGTCCGGTCATCAGGGAGATGATGGCGGCCAAGGGCAGGGTGGACACGACTTCGGAGGTCAGGCTCAGGGTGGACACAACTTCGGAGGTCAAGGACAAGGTGGACACGACTTTGGAGGTCAAGGACAAGGTGGACACGACTTTGGAGGTCAAGGGCAAGGTGGACACGACTTCGGAGGTCAAGCTCAGGGTGGACACGATTTCGGCGGACAACTGCAAGGCGGTCACGGATTCGGTGGCCAAGGACAAGGAGGTCACGGATTCGGCGGCCAAAGCGAAGGCGTACATGGATTCGGCCCCGGCTCCTTCACCCTTGACGACGGTAACCACGAATACGGAGACGGCCACGATTTCGGCGGCGCTGAAGCTATCCCCGTCGGAACTCACGTTGACGAAGAACACCCCGTCGAAGTACCTAACTACAAACATGTTACGTTCGCCATCCCTAAGACCGTCCACATTAACGTACCCAAACCTATTCTGATCGGTGTACCTCATCCATACCCTGTCAAGGTTCCCGTTAACAAGCCTGTCGCTGTGCCTGTTGAGACTGAGATCTCTATTCCCATTGAGAAGGTTGTGCCTTACCCTGTTGTCAAACACGTCCCTTACCCCGTTGAGAAGCACGTGCCGATTAGGGTCGAGAAGACTGTCACAGTGCACGTGCCCCAACCTTACCCTGTTAAGATCCCCGTGTACAAAACCATCCACCATCATAAGGAGCATTAAGGAGTAGTATCGAGTGAGGCTCTTTGGAGGATTTAACAATTTTGCTAAACTGAACTAGCTCAAACGAATTTTTGTTTGTTGACTCATAATTTTCACTACCATAAGTCTGATTTTACTATCGAGTGAAAAGTTTCAAAGCTAGAGAAAGACATTATATTGTTTACTCTGATTTATATAGTTTTAGACAGAATTGTTAATTTTTTCGGAGAACTGTTTCAATTGAGTGCCTTGTAAATATTTTGTTGTTAATTTTAAGTCATTTTCAACTGTCTTCATGTTGTAGTTGATTTATTTATTGTATGTTGTTGTTGTTATTGTTGTTGTTGTATGATGTTGATTATACGTTAACGATTGTTAAAGATTTACTTTGTTGTCTTACTTTTCTCTCTCTCAAATTATGAACGGAGTTATTCATTTTCATGATCATCACATTATCAGCCATTATTCAACCACTGTTGAGTATTTGCCTCCCCTTTTTTTGTCAAACTTCCCGTTCCTGTGGTCACATTATCAACCAACGAGTTTCAGGACGGCTCTGGTTTCTTTGACCTAACCTTGGCCAACACCCGGTCAAAGCCTTGCTCCATCGGCCATATCCGCATGTAGCCAGATGACCTCTTGAGGCGCACCATCTGATCCCTGATATCGTAGACTCTTGTCCAACGGTGAATTTCAGTGTTATTCAATTTGCTTTCGAAAAATGGACCAAACACGATAACGATAGTTTATTACATTAATTAATTTAAATAGCACTAAATCTTACAATGCTGAAATAACTAATATTATGGCTATTGCAGCAGGTCAATGTTTCTGTTAAACTAACACTGTCACATACAGGATATCTTCCATGATTATCCTTCATATAGCTTCGATATTTTGACGCCGTTGGAAGCGCAATGATGGTGGGATGATTGGAGAATGCGAATTGGTAGTTGTTCAAGGTCTGGCTGTATTTTGCGAGTTTTATGAAGTAGCGAGTTGTAAGTTTGTTATAAAAATATTTATACATCCGAATTGAAAACCACTCCTTGCCATGAAGTTGGTTGAAAAATCATTTCACCGGAAAAAGATCCTTTTCGGAAACTCATTGCAGCTGAATGCTCCAAAACGCTGAAATAAAACGACCGAGCACGTGATTTTACAAAGAAACGGTAGCAGTAGAAAAGAAATAAACAAAACTTTAACAAAAGCAATTGTAATGCAGAACTGGGTATAAAAACTTTATGTAACGGAGTATTCTTAAAGTAGAGCCGAAGGTCCGCTCCGCACATAATATAGACACGTACACATAGCGTCACAACAGGCTTTAAATGCCATGGCTTTGCATACCAGATGTTAACGAACCCTTCACCACACAAAGCCGTCAACGAAACATTCTGCACATCAAATCTTTTTTATAATTTTTGGGTAAAATATCACGTTTCAGTACCGTAAAACACGTTACATCACATCCCACCAAACTTGAATGCCCTCAGATCAGTGTGCTGATGGATGCATTGAATAGTACGAGGGTAGTGAAAGTTTCAAAAGTGCGTGAACCTTCTGTCAGTACTTATTCTGTGGTACCCATTTCCTGCTATTTCAACATAATGTGGCTGTTACCTTTTGTGCTTGATCGACATTAATGAAATAAAATTGTTTATTACGAAAACATTTGTTTGTGTATGAGCGAAATAAACTTCAGTTGAACATAATTCCCGTCGGGGCTGTGGATATCGAAAGGTTACCGCGGCTCCGACACAAGGGCGAAGAAGAAGGAACATGGGTTTGGTTTTTAGTCAGTAGAAGTCTGACACTCCCCTTTGCTCTGCCCAAGAGCGGGGGGGGGGGGGGGGGGTATTCGATGATTTTCCACCCACCAAAAAAAAAAAAGTTGAACATAATTATTATTGTTGTTAACTGTTATGTGAACTTGTTTTTTTTTGTGTCGAAATGTATTCAAGTTATGTGTTGATGAGTAAAATACTGGTATTCAGCTGCATAGACTGGAAGCCGACCCAATATATGTAGTTGGGAAAAGGCTAGGCAGATGATGATGATGTGTTGATGAGGTTGATAAGGTGTAAGTACCTATGAACGTCTCCAAAAATATTTAAGTTGAGTGTGCAACATTATTGTTGGAGGAGCTTGTGCCAAGATAATAACCTAAATCAATCTTCAGGTTAAACCGCGCTTGCCTAGGTTGGTCTGTGGATGGGTGACAACCCAGTGCATACCGAGTTTCTTACGTGCCTCGTAATCTTTGATAGTCGTAACAGATAGTCAGTGGCCCAAAAGTCTGACAACCAGTCCTAGTCATGGTACAGTCGAACAAGCTAATAAGTATACAGGCAGAAATCTTTATAATTCATCATCATCATCATTAGCCTATAATGTTACCACTGCAGGGACTCGGCCTCCTCGCTAGGAGAGGGATGGGCTATAATCCACCACGCGGGCTCAGTGCGGATTGGCAGATGTCACATGTCTTCGAATTTTTTGGTTCTAAGACATGCCGGTTTCCTCACGATGTTTTCCTTCACCGTTTTGAGAGCAGCGGTGAAGAAATAAATTACACAAAGTAATGCGCCTGCCTGGGTTCGAACCCACGACCTACTGTTCGTAAGTCGGGGCCGACACCACTGGGCCACCGCTGCTCTCTTTATAATTCAAGTACACTGAAAATATTGATTACCATTTTGTTTTATTAAGCGACTGATGTCAAACGCTGTATCGTTTGACCTCAGTTTCTAAATATATTTGTATAATCTTCTTGTGTAAAATCCTTGAGTGATCGAATCAGAAATGAGGACATCCGCCAAACTTGCCAAACTTAAGTGGCAGTGGGCAGGGCACATTGGTCGCTGAACCGGAAGACGTTGCGTTGGAAGGCCTCCCACTAGGTGGACCGATGACCTGGTGAAGGTTGCGGGAATCTGCTGAATGCGAGACGCACGGGACCGGTCAATGTGGTGACACTTAGGGGAGGCCTATGTCCAGCAGTGAATGTGTTTCAGCTGACGTGATGATGATGAATCTTAAAAGTAGATACAACTTAGCTGCATGGCCCTATAATTTTTACGAAAAAAAAATACTACAACCCAGGTTGTAAGTGGCGCCATGGTCCCGGTCGTCATTTGTTTATTTATCTTTGAAAGTCTTTACTAGTACTTGTAAAGTCTACTATGTCTGTACTTGAATAGTTTGGCAACTACACACAATGTCATTAGCTTTTAGTATGTATTAAGCTTTTAGTAAGTGGGTGTTTGTTCGCATATTAGAGCAGTTTAAGATAATTATCGGTGTTGTGGGCGGCCTAATTATATTATGGTAAGAGGACGATGATAGTATTAGACTCGACGAGATCTAACTAGAGCCCAATTTTATACTTAAACCCAATACTATACAGTCCTTTATTCAGTGGCATTAGAATAATGTTAGGTATTTTTTACTCTTTTTTTTTTTTAAACATTGCCCCACACTAGGAATTTCTCCTGTATCGTGGGTGCGTTCACAAACATTTAAACTCACATTCACAAATACCCAGACCCGATACAACTATCTGAAGGCCATACAAATATTTGTTCCGTGCGGGGATCGAACCCGCGACACGCAGCGCAGCAGTCCAATCGCTCAGCCTCTGCGCCAACCGTGCCGTCATAGGCATAGGATAAGAAACTCTTGGCATAGAATAAGAAACCTCATAAGAATAATTAATGTTGTACATCATCTGCCTAGCATTTGACCAACTATGGGTCGGCTCCCAGTCTTACGGAATGCAGCTGAATACTAGTATTTCACATGGAATGACTGCCTATCTGGGGCCCAATTCTGTAACTTAGAGATAAGCAACATGCCATTGTCACTCTATCGACACACTACAGACATTATTATGCAATAGGGAAAAGAGGTGTCGTTGTTCGATGGCTTCACAATGGCAGTTCGATAGCCAAACACGATAGACACAACTGTCAGATTTCACTTGAAATATATTTACAGACTACCATAAAGTCCTACTATGGCGTTTCAATGTCACTACAGTGGCAAGTCAATGACCATAAATATTTGTAGAATACCAAATGTCAATGAGTAGTCTATTGAGACACAACCGACACACTATTGATAAGTTAGCTATTTTACAGAATTGGGCCCCTGATCAGACCCTAGTCAGTACTGGGTAATAGGATATACCCCTTTTTTCATCATCAAATGACCCCCCCCCCCCCGCTCTTGGGCAGAGCGAAAGGGAGTGTTAGACTTCTACTGACTAAAAACCGAACCCATGTTCCTTCTTTGCCCTTGCGCCGAGGCCACGTCATCTCGTTCTATAATCCGTGGCCCCGACGGGCAATATACCCCTTGGTGTATGACTGGTCGTCAGCCTTGCGGGCCACTGATTACCGACTTTCAAAGATCTATAGTAAACAGCTGGGACCAACGGCTTAACGTGCACAGAAGAAGGTTTGTAGGTAATGTGTGGTCACCCATCCAAATATCAACCTAGGGAAGCGCTGCTTAACCTGTACATATTGTTATTATTTGCCATGACCTCCGCGACTAAATGTATTTAGTATTTAGTTGTATTTTTAACGTATTCTGGTATGTATACCAGAATACGTTAAAAATACGACTAATTACATCCCATGGGAAGGGAATTACGAGTATTTTTCTTTTCAGACACACATCGCATGAACTCAGACATTTCATATTTGCATTTGTCGAGTTCAGAGAACCTTGTTTTGTCTCTTGAGACGTACACTTCAGGACAAGTTGAAGGGAACACAAAAAATAGCAGATGTTTTTTTTATTGTTTGGGTATTTATATTTAGTACTTGAAATGTATCATTTATTATTACATGACGTACAATCACGCCTGTAATCCCCGAAGGGCTAGGCAGAGTTGTATTTTAGTTAACTCATATTTCACCAATTACGTTTTAAGTCCCATGAAAAGAAGTCTGATGGAAAATTCCAATAATATTTTGCTCGACCCGGAAATCAAACCCACTACCATTATTTTGTACTTGAACACACACACATACACACAGTACACACACACAGTCATGTTGTACTTGAAATGCAGTATTTAATTTAATTTTGCTTATGAATGACTGAGACAGCCTAGACATAATTGACTTGCTACTGACTTGAATCGGCTGAGTTAACTAATCAATTATTAATGATGCATCATTACCAGGATTACATTTTTTGTTTCAAAACGTAGCCCGCACTATACATTCATCCGGAAAATTCCGTCGACTTTCGGATAAAACAGAAATATAAAATTTACGTTAACAACTCTTCCCGTTCATACAAATATTTGGACGAACTGTATTCAGCCTGCACACAACACAGGTCAATACTAGTCATACAGTTCTAGTGCAATATTGAGTCTATTTTGAACCATTGAATGAACAAAATTGCTCAAAAATCCTTTTCAGTACTAAATTGTTGTGTTCGCTAAGAAATGACATAACATAACATCACACTAATTAAGAAGAGAACAGATTAAAAGAGGTATATCAGAACAAACCCACATTTCCTCTGTTATGATCAGGGTGCTTACTCTGGAATATAATTCCGATAGATCGACATTGGTTAAACGTCAGTTGGTTGAGTTAAACGTCAGGGATTGGCTAGACTCAGTGAGTCCAGCCAATGCCTGACGTTTGACTGACAACTCCAATGTCGATCTATCGGAATTATATTCGAGAGTAAGCACACTGATCCTATTAACCTATGTTCGAATGAGCACAAACTCCAGGCTGACAACACAAGAAAAAAAAAAAGGTTTTCCAGACCTGAAAATCGAACTAAAGCCTTTAAGCTCAGCATTTCAGGTTCAGACCAAAAAGGTAGACAAGGTCTATTATTATATTTACCTATTGAAAGGTACTGAAACTACTACAATTTACACCGGTAAATACATTTTGGAACCATATTGGCAATAAGGCGGTCCATTGGGACCACCCTTATTACTAACAGCGAGGAATATACCTACCGAGATAATTGTTTGAAACGGACCACAAAAGAATAACTATTAACGCTATACTAGCGCGTTAAGTAGGTGTATATATTACGGTCTAAATGGGTCATTAAATTGTCCTGCAGTGTACGTCGGGTGCACTCAGTAGCTCAGAACAGCTGTAATGTGGAGTAAACGGTACACTTTTGTTCCATTTTATTTTGTATTTTACACCTAACAGTAAAATGCGATATTTTGCTTCAGTTGCAGACGATGCGCTGTTATTGGCATTTGTGTGTAAAGTAGTAAGATTTTTTGTGTTTTTTAATATTTCTTACTTAACATACAATACGCCTGTAGGTCATGAAGGGTTAAGCAGAGCTGTACGTAATAGTACACCCACATTTCACCAGTAATGTTTACATCCCATGTAATGGGGGGTGGTGGCCCAGTGGCAGCGACCCCTAATTATGAGCAGTAAGTCGTGGTTTTGAATCCAGGCAGGCGCATTACTTTGTGTAATTTATTTCATCACCGCTGCTCTCGATGTAGGAAATCATCGTGAGGAAACCGGCATGTCCAAGAACCAAAGATTCGAAGGCACGTGACATCTACCAACCCGCACTGGGCCTACGAGGCGGGTTATAGCCCACTCCCACTCCTAGAGGCGAGGTCTGTGTTCCAGCAGTGGGAACACTATTGTCTGATGTTGGTGATTATTGCTGGGCTCAATTCCTGGTAGAAAACTCAATAACAGTTTCATTTTACTTCTTAGTTGTACTTAAAGCATACAGTACACATAAATTTGTCCGCCACTGTACCATTACACCAGTACGTGTATTCTAAATAGCACCTCAGATTGCAGAAACCTGGGAAACGTGTTGAACGTGACTGAAAATTACTAATGAGGCATGAATGCGGATTAATTTTACCACCGATGTATGCACAATGTGTGCACTCTGCGTGATTTCTTGGTACCTTCGGGTAAATTGCAATTAAAGGTTTATTCCAGACCTTTTCTTACCGTTAAGCTTAGAAACTTACTCATAAAAGCAGATATCGATAGCACTGTTAGCCTAGCCTATTTTGTTTCACCACTGGGAAAAGGACTTACTACTCTTGACCTCAATCTTGTCCTAAGCGCAGAAATGTGGTTGACGATGGAACGAGCTAACACAGAAGAACCCGATTTTGCTATAAACTCGGGAAGACCAACGCAGGGAGTTCTACACTTTGGCAGTGCACATAAAAAAAGATGTAGCAAAGCGCTTCGTACGAATGTGTGGAACATCGACAAGGTATGGATGATAAACTGATAACCTACAGTACGTCTAGTCTCCTTATGGAAGAAGGAAGATAGTGGAATGGGCTCGTGGAGCTCTTGCGTAGACTCTCCAAAGAGAGAGAAGGCCAACAGACATACAACTTTGCGGCCAATGGGCCAGGTATTATATTATTATTAATTTGACGTACAGAATGCCTAGTTGAAGGCCCGTTGACACCTTGTATAAATAAACGTGAATCCAAGTTCAACGACCTTCAACAACACATCTAGAAATAAACGAAAACACATATTACCGTCACCAAAAACAAAATGTGTTCTTACCACAGCAATAACAATAATTTTCTCGTTCACAGAGACAAAGACATAATGTTCAACACATGTCCTTGCCACGAGAAAAGGTAGAAAATTCTCACCTATTTTTTTCTACGCGGGTAACGAGGTATGTTTACGTGGTTTAATTTACTGTTGGCTTATTATAAGGGAGACGGGAAGATAAAAAGGGGGACAGTGATGGGGCAAGCTAAGTCGAATAATTGACGATTAGGTTACCCTAATCGACAATTGGAGCAGAGGTGGCCCAGTGGTGGCGGCCCTGACTTACGAACAGTAAGTCGTGGATTCGAACTCAGACCGGCGTATTACTTTGTGTAATTTATTTCATCACCACTGCTCTCAAAATGGTGAAAGAAAACGTCGTGAGGAAACCGGCATGTCTTAGAACCAAACAATTCGACGACATGTGACGTCTGCCAGCCTGCACTGGGCCCGCGTGGTGGATTATAGCCCATCCCCCTAGAGAGGAGGCCTGAGTCCCTGCAGTGGGAACATTATAGGCTGATAAGATAAATTTTTCCACTAATATTATAAATAGATTGGGTGGATTAAATGTTATTGGGTTTCCCATCAAGAATTTCTCAGTAGTAGTCGCGGATCCTGAAACTGTGCCCAGTTGATGCCAATGGGGCTCGCCTTCTATTACATGGGACTTAAAGATTACTGACGAAACATGTTATATGGAGTAACGTTTGGCTAACTTAAGTTTCATTTTAGAAAAATGATAAATAATTAAACATGAAAAGTACTCTGAAAGAGATACTTCAGCGAGTCACGAGGCCTGATTGCTTAAATACCATTCATGAAACATATTAAAAATACCTTCCAATACTCTGTACAATACCAAAATATTCGATTAAAGTGATCTCCTAAAAAGACAATAGGAAATTTGGAAGAGTCGTAATCGAAAAAGAAAAAAATCGGTTTCAATTGCAAACGATCTCGTTATTAGATTTTCGTGAATGACAAAATTGCAATCGTTCCCGATTTCCATGCGAATAGATTTGGAATGTTCTAGTCGAAATGTAATTATGGAATACAAATGGAATATTTTCTTCCTTGTTTTATTTTTCGAAAATACTCAATTGAGTACCAGATTTTATTCAAATACGTTGTCCTTTTTTCTTGGCGAGAGATGATGATCAATTATTTGTCATGGATAGCATGTGATGCGAAGGAATTAGAAAAAGTGGTCGCCAGTGTAACTGTAGAGCTTGGATTCTGGTTCTTATTCAAAATTTGGTAGATGCCATGTACAATTGGGTTTCTATATTAGCAGCCAGGTGTCTGCAATATTGTCCTGAGGCCACACCCTAGTGTCAGAGTTTCTAATCCACCTCAAGGGTCTCTGACATGGTTTGACGACCGCCATTTGGCGGCCGGGACACCCGGCTTATACGTGCTTTCCGAAGCACGGAATCATCAAACAATCAGGTGATTGAAGAATGCAATATCCTAGCCAAACTGAAAACTGAAACAACTTTACAAAGTAATGCTTCTCATGTGAATCGAACCCACGCAGGCAAACGCTCACTCGACCATGGCAAAGCAAAAGGCAAAACAAAAAACAGGCAAGCTTTGTCTAATGTTGACCTTGTAGGTCACACCAAGTTTTAAACCAGCAACCGATTGCTCAAGAAATGTGCGTGAAACTACAAAAAAAGGTACTAAAATAAAAAGATTAAACTTCACGTTTCCCCATAAAATCAATAGCCCTAACAATACCCACATTCTCTGAACCCAATCCAATTCGAATGATACACTCGAATCGATTACGTAACCGAACAAAAATTAATCGAATAAGTAACTCGAATACGACAACGTTACATCACTACGGACGTAATTCTGTGGTTAAAACGTAATACTTTATTAAGGCAATTAGGCCAGAATTATTTTGTGGACTACATCAGCTGACTGTCAGTAGAGTATTATTTCAACTAATTTAGTCGAAACAATGAGATAAAGCTGACGAATTTCGCGAAGGAGATGTCGTTTTTTTGCGACAAATTATTTCGGTTGAATAATTTTCTTTGTTTTGTCAACGGTCGAGAATGACTTTGGGGTTTATTATTTATTTGAGGCTTTTCTATTGTAAGCCAACGGACTGTACTTAAAAAATATTTAGTTCCTTTTTCTTAGAGTATCGGTGTCTAAATTGAGTGAAACTCAAAGCATTTAATTCATCTGAATGTCAGAAAAAAAACCGGCCAAGAGCGTGTCGGGCCACGCTCAGTGTAGAGTTCCATAGTTTCCCGTCCGTCACAATAAGTGTTCCCACTTATGAGTTTAAAGGTGGGTAAGTATCTATTATGTTTTTATAATTTTTAAAAAAATATAATAATAATAATAATAATAACGTTTATTTCGGACGTAGGTAGTCCATATACTGTTAGTAACACAAAAACCTTACAAAACTATTGTTAGTACATACAAAAAATGACACAAAAATAAAATAAAAGTGGCATCGCACAGGAAATGTCAGTCTATGGCAAGCCCTGGACACGACCACCCGCAGTGTGTAGTCGCATCCAGTGCCGCCACAAAGGCGAGTCCCAGCGGCCCACGAACACGCTCAGAAGGCTGTTCGAGCTGGTCTGCATGCGCTTCATGAGCGACGCACAACGCTTCCGCATAATGGCATGAAAACCGTCCACGCTTTTATCCGCGAACATAGCCGAAGCGCTGCAGTGGCGCGGCAGCCCGAACAGCACCCTGAACGCGTTATTATACTGTACACGCAGAGCACTGTATGTACGCTGCGTGTACTTAGTCCACAGGCTGCAGGTGTAAAAAGATTGACAGAAGGACTTAAATAATGTCACCTTGACTTGCTCTGTACACCGTGCAAACTTGCGGGCCAGCATGTTACAGCGCACAGACAGCGCCCTGCGCTCCCTCTCCATATCAACATTGCCACACATATCCTCTGAGACCCAGTGACCCAGATACTTAAAATTAGACACTCTGTTTAAGCTGGTACCGCACAGATATAAAGGAGGCACATTAGCGAAAGATTTATTACCAGCCTTAAACACCATCACTTCACTTTTCTTCACATTATTCTTCAATATATTTTTAATTTATTTTTTTTACTTTCAAAATGATTTTCCTAGAAAGTCCTTATAAAGTTCTACTTTTTCAGATTTTTTTCATATTTTCTAAACTTATGGTTCAAAAGTTAGAGGGGGGGGACACATTGTTTTTTACTTTTGGAGCGATTATTTCCGAAATTATTGACATTATCAAAAAATTATTTGAGTAAACCCCTATTCATTTTTAAATACCTTTCCAACAATATATCACACGTTAGGGTTGAAATTAAAAAAAAATCACTTCCCACTTTACATATAGGGGGGCTACCCTAATAAAACATTTTTTTCCAATTTTTATTTTACCACTTTGTCGGCGTGATTGATACACATATTGGTACAAAATTTCAGCTTTCTAGTGCTACCGGTCACAGAGATTTATCGAGGACGGACGGACAGACAGACATGGCGAAACTATAAGGGTTCCTAGTTGAATACGGAACCCTAAAAACAAAGAAAGCGAAGCTATAGTCCTAGTCACAAGGCATAATACCTTGTGAAAGAGTCAGTCAAGAACTAGGCTACGACCTGCAAGTTCCTCTTTTAATGACAAACCAACACAAATACAAGGTGTACCGGTAAACTGTAATTTAAGTTGGGTCCGATCGTTTGAATCCACTAAGGGACCTCGTGCCACGCTGATCGACTAACTGCCGTACTCAGAGATTTATTACTTAGGTCGTAACTTAAGTTAAAATTTTGACATACAAAACCTTCACTAAAGTGTCAAAATCTTTACTAAGTGATGGCTCAGGTAATCATTAAACGTCTCTGGGTGCGCGGTACCCTGTGAATCCAATACACTGTACCTGCAGATACAGTGTTTTGAATTAACAACGTCCATTCGGTTTCTCTTTGCCTGTTACATGGTCCTGCATTAATATATTTTGGTCCTTATACATGAAAAACTGAGATATCGCAATCAAAACTACACTGTATCTAACTAAAATTAAAGTCCTAAAATACCAAAACACGGTAATCGAAGATGTAGTGTGATGCCCAAATAATAATCTCGCTCGCTCCGAGATACAGTGTTTTGTCAAAACTGTCGTGCGGTGGGCGCGCCAATCAGACAGCAGCTGAGCGACACTCTCGATCGTTATTGGTCAATTTAAGGAGTAAGTACACAGTTCGATGCAGCCACATTGTTTACGCGCGGTGCTGTCAGTTGTTTAGTTATGACAGTTTTTTGTTTGTTTCCGAAGTAATTTGTGAATAAACTTGATTATTAGTTGTTAAAATGAGTGGTTATCGTAATAAATTGTTGATAAAGTTATCACAAAGCAATGTGCAACATTATAATAAGAATAACTCAAATAGTATAACCATGGTGTCTGATTTAAATAACCATTTGCAAAAAGAAAATGATACTTCTATCACGGATCCTCCAAGTCTCTGTGTACCTGATGATTGCATGGATTTAAATATAGACTCTTGCGATATTAGCTCAACTTTAATACCATTAAGTGAATCGGAGTGCCCAAGCTTTTGTGAAGAAATAGGTAAAGGAGACTATACTGAATTATGAAGTGTTATTAGGTACGTCTTCAATTACTCAGGAATGTTTACGAACCTCCGAATCAGTTAACTTACACAACTACATTGAATCGCAAGTAGGTAAGTCATGATTGTGTTCAAATAACTAGGTACAGACGCTGTTATAGAGCACCAACCTAGTCGTCGTCAAGAAAACGACAATAATATGCTCGTCCCTAGTACTATCTTTATCAGCCAACTGCTTGCGCCTTGTGCAAAATTGTGCGAAATTGTACCAATGACTGTTAATGATCGTGAGCCTCCAAGGAAACGTAGTATTACGTGTGACAATGGGTTCAACGATACAGAAAACCAAGAAAACGTTCAAATTTTAACACCGAAAAAACCAAAGAGACAAGGAGACCCGAAAATTATTCTAGAAGACCAGAAGCATCCCATGAAACCTCTTTGCAGTAACTGTAAGAAGTCTTGTACTGAATGTTAGTGAGTCAAAAAAAAAAAAAAACATAAACATTTTTGGAGTATGGACCGACAAAGACGTCGAGATTTCTTATCTAGACAGGTGGAAAAGTTACCAACTGCAACTAAAACTGCTGGATGTAACTCCAGGAGACTTAATACATTGGTATGGACACTCGATGAGAAAAAGGTGTGTAAAAAGTTTTTTCTCAGCACATTGGGTTACACTAATGACGAAGGAGCTCAAGCGGTTTTGAAAGCGAACTTGTTATCTGGAAATGATAATCCAAAAATAGGAGCTGCGCAAGACCCTCGACGTACATATTTTTTTAATAAGATAACTAAACTGTCAATTCAATTTATAAAATATTTTATACTGAACTTTCGATGCAAAACAAACGAAACTTTCTGAGATACACTGTTCAAACCAGTAAAAAAAAACACTGATTTGACAAGGCAATACACTGTAACTCTATAATACAGTGTATTACCCTAACAATATCTTCGTTCGCTTCTGATGACTATCGTGGCAATACAAGTTATTTAAGTTAAATCATTGTTTTAACGGTAAAATATTGTTTTAATAACTAGGGCTGAATACCTTATAAAATAACCTTTTTATTGATATCAAACACTTAAAACTTTCTAAAGAAAACATGGTGGTAATCCTCTGAAAACAAAAAAAAAAAACGTTTGTGCTCGTTTTCTCAAAATCTGTCTTTCGTAGATACAGTGTATTGGATTCACAGGGTACTGCGGCAGTAAGTCATACTACGTGGCTGCTACCAAACGTCCTAAGAAGTTTGTCCTAAAAAATTCAAGTGATGAAATACTTTTTTGAATACAAAAAGTATTTTGAAAATCGGTCTACAATTAATATAATAATAATAATATAATATTCCACAACTATCACACAACGCCATCTAGTCCCAAGCTAAGCAGAGCTTGTGTTATGGGTACTGGACAACTGATAAACATACTTATATATTTCTAATCTAAATACATACATATTATAGATAAATTACACCCAGACACAGAACAAATGATCGTGCTCATCACACAAACATTTGTCCTGGGTGGGAATCGAACCCACGACCTCCGGCATAGCAGTTAGGGTCACTAACCACTAGACCAACAGGCCAGTCAAAAATTGACAGAGACATCGTACATACATTTAAAAATAACCAATCGAATTGAGAACCTCCTCCTTTTTGGAAGTTAGTAAAAAACTATACTTCGTTCTACCTGGGAATCGTACCTAACCTCGAGCTCAGTAGGTACACTGTTTTAAGCTTTCACGGATCATAACTATATTTAAAATGTCACGGGATTTCTTCCGTGATTATTATTTGTTTTGAGTTCCCGATATTTCGACGCTGTTGCAAGCGCCATGATCGCGGGTTAACTGGAGATGCTGGTGGATGGAAAAAAATGTTAGGAGCAGACGAATCTGTCTATCTGTCTGTCTAGATCTGTCTGGGTGTGTGTTTAATCAAGCTCAGTAGTTGCACTTGAATGCACTGGATCAGCAAGGCAGGCTAAGGAATCTAATCAACCTTTGAACCTAACAGAAACATCTCTTTGTTATTTGTTAGTCTGTACGTGCAATGCTGTAACATACTGGGCAGAGGTACAGTTCAATAAGCTATTTGATATACACCCATACATCTTTATAATTCTAGTACACTGACAATATTGATTGCAATTTTGTTTTATAAATAAAGCGTTTGGCATTAGGCGACTGATGTCAAATCGTATGACATCAGTCTCTTAATGTATCTGTGTAATCTTAAAAATAAATTCAAGGTAGCGTCGGGGCTGCGGATTGTTCAAAAGAGATATCGCGGAAACAAAGGGCTAAGAAAGAACATGGGTGGTTTTAATTCAGTCTAAGTCTGACACTCCCTTCCGGTCTGCCTAAAGCAGGAGGATTCATTTGATGATTTCCAGCAGTCCAATAAAAAAGTTTGCTGGCTGTTAGTATACTTATACGCACGGGACCGGTCAATGTGGCGACACCTGGGAGGAGACCTGTGTCCAAAAGTGGACGTCTTTTAGCTGAAATGACAATGATGATGATACTTAATGCCTTGTTTGACCGTACCTTGATTTCTGCGATCCAGTCAGACTAATTCTCAAAGGCTAAGTTTCGACCCAAACATTTATTAGACACACTGAGCCTTGCTACGTTTGTGATACAAGGGAAGTGGACACGAGATAGGAGGTGTAAAATGTATGAAGTCAACACAGATTGCTTGATTAGAATTGTATACGTGGTTTAGTTACAAAGCCAGTCTTGGTATATTACTTTAGAGGTAATAAGGAGCATGGTGTAAAGTTCCTCATCCTAGATTAAAAAGCGAAGATCCTAAGACCAGACGGGTATCTTGTCTGATAAGCTATTGCCCAAAAGTTGTATTCGAGATTTTCTTTATGTTTGTAACTCTCGGAATAATTATCTAGTAGCGCGATGCAGAAGTTCACAGTACGAAATAAATACAGTTAGAAAGTAGCCCAGCAAACATTAAGATGTTATTATTTATGTATGCAGGTACCTTTTAAATCTGTATCACAATTATATGTTTTATCTTTGTTAGTTTTGTATTTTGTTGTTGTAGATTGGTTTTTACTAATATTACTAAAAAAAACCACTATTAGAATTGACTAGATTTTGGTTATAATGTTTCGACTAATGGGAGCTATGGTATCAGAGGGAATTAATTTTAATCCACCAGAGTGGGTTGATAGAAATCACGTGTCTTCGAATTTTCATAAAACTACAATAAAAAAATACTCCACAAAAACATCGGATTCTTAACAATTATTGTTAAACTTAGACTAATTAGATTCATAAACACACTTTCCACCGGCATCTAAAACAATGTTAAAACAAACTTGCCCAATCAAAACAAACAAAGAAAAAGAAACAAAAGATAGATTTCCCCAGAACTTCCGTAACACTGAACTGTTGAACCACACTGTAATCCCAAGAGGCGTTACACACGTTTGAGAACCACTGACATAAACTTGATAAATAGATCATACAGAATGTCCACTCCATTCAACAAGCGAAAAGTCCTCTTCTTCTTTCCTACCTTGCGTCCTCCACCCTTCATCATTATCATCATCATCAACAGCCTATTAATGTTCCCACTGCTGGGACACAGTTACAGAGTCTATATTAATTTATGTACCGAGCCTTCAGCCCTCTGTAGCAGATGCTACAGAGCTATGTTATAAAGATTTATAACATTACGGAAATAAATGAATATAAAATATGAAAACAGGCACACACACAAATGAACACTTACGTACAGTCGCCAGCTAATTAAGTTACCACAAACTGTTATGTTAATCCAAATAATTTAATAATTTAACTCTGGTCGACTCTTCACGTGACCAGAGGGTTGGCCTATTCTTTGACCAAAGAATACCTAAGCATTGCCATCCAACGTGGGAATGCTGCCAGCCTTCTGGACACTTTTCCTGTTGACAGCAATGTGAACAAATTTTTTGACGTCCTGTAATTCTTCTCTTTTGCTATCTTGTATATATTTTATTATAATTTTAGTTCTGTAAATTGTAGTTTGTAAATAAAGTTATTTTAATAGCAATAATTTAAAACCATAAATTGTTAATGTTCACAACGACAACTGTCAGAAATCAGAAGTACATTTGCACCATCTGGCAGGTAGTCATTAGCACTATAATTATGTAAGTACATAATGGTAACATAGTGGTAATCTTTATTATGCGATGTTCCATAGAATATTTAAGCATTCTCTAAAACACCTGAAACGTTCAGGCAAAGTATGAAATAAAATTCATAATTGCCTTGGCACATATTATATTATGATACGATACTGGAACAGTCAGTCGGCAACGGAGTGAATACTAGGTTGCCAGGATGGCATAAGTGACTTCACTTTTGTCATAAATCCAGATCGCATCGGGGCGCAAGACGCATAACCGAAGGAAGCGTGCGTGCATTTTCCCTCGTAATTGTATAAGCCTGACCTTCTGCACCAATCTATTCAATGGCTCTAACCTAGCTCTCGGTCTATTTATCTGACAAATCGAAAAAATCCTTTTCCAAGAGTTTGTGTACCTACAAATTCTCTGAAGGCTTTTGAGGTTCGATTTTATTGGACCGCTAATCGTTTGTGTTAATAGATTTTCTTTTTTCGTTTGAATTTTCGTTTTTTAGAAGTTTATTTAGTGCGAAATTACGACGAGTGTGCTTGACTGAACTTGATTCTTATTCATTAGTGTAAAGAGTCAAGCAAAATAAACTATATTGTTCAATATTATTGTTAAAAAAAAATCGTCTGGTCTTGGCAAAGGATTTTTTTTCTCCGGTTTCTAATCTAAATTGTGAGTTTTGGAGGTTGGATAGGCAAACGCTAAGATTGGTAGCTCCAATATGGTTGGGAAAAGGCTAGGCAGATTATGGTCCCAATCCTACATTAATATTCAGTCTTGCTGTTTTCATAAATGCTTATCGTAATAATAACACGGCTGCGGAGTCGAACTCAAGACCCTATGTCCAGTATTTGTACTTGTGACCATTAGACGGACAGGGCAGCGGTCTTTCAGACATCCCTAATAATATTAGGCTTATTTTTTATTGAAGTGACACACCCCAAAAAAACGGCCAAGTGAGGGTCGTACAGTGAATGGGTTCCGCAGCCCAGATAAGAAACATTTTCTCGCATACGGTATGTCTGGAGGAACATGTTATACAACGGCAAAGGTAAGGTAGCAATTATTGAGAGTTCACTATGCAAATTAACGTTTCCCGGATATTTTACTTGGGCTGCAAGTCCTTGCGTCTGGCCAAATAAAATAAACCATCGGTTTTTAATTACTGGTGAGTATATTTTTTTTATATCTAACTTTAGTTTATTACTCGATTAAACTTTGAACTTGATAAATCCATGCATTCCTGAGGACGAGGGTCGTTAAAAACCGGCAGACAGACGGACAACAAACTGATATTTTAAGGGTTACGTTTTTTTCCTTTTGATACACGGAACCCTAAAAATATCATGTCCCTTTTATTACATATTTCCCAGCAAGAACAATGAAACAACGCAGTTATCCTCCAAATATATGCGGACAGCGAAAAGGAACAAATTAGTTGAAAAGCCTTTTATGAAAAAAATGTTCCCGCGAACTCTTTGTTTTGTCCATATTAGCATATTTCATCCATTTGTCAAAGGGTAACCTTGCCAATGAAAAATGTTACATTAAATAGGGGCGTGAAGTAATTATTTGTGACTATTTGACTTTTACGACGTGACGGGCGATGCGACTTGTTTCATAGCGACAAGCGCGTGTGTGTCCGTTGTTTCCTATAGTGTCGAGTCGCATGACTCGTGGCCGGGGACTTATTAATGGGATGAAAACGTTAGCCGGTTAAACCTGTAACCCATTTATTTAATTAACCATTATTCGGGTTATCTCGGGTATCTTTATGATGTATGGGTTCTCTATTTAAACATTATTGATTGACCAGAATGAAAGAGACAAAGCACCAAGCGCGGGCTAACTCCGACAGATTATTATATATTTTTTTCTATATTTTTATGTACGAAATGCATTATGCGCATGAACTGGCTTCTATAGGCGTGTTAAGAGGAAATGCGAGTGCTGTCTCTTTCTACTATCGCTCCGTCCTCCTGCCCTCAAATTCGTGCGATAAGGACAACTGTAGAAAAAAGTAAGAATTCGAGGTTTGGCTCTCGCCTATTTCCTCCTCCAATATTGAACCAATTTAAAAGATATTTTAGACAATGAATAAGGAGGTTATATACTACGCCGCTATGTTTTTCTTTTTTCGTTAATAGTTGTCGAATTTGTACACTAGGACTCTGTTAACAGCGATCTAAACAAGCAATTTTGAGCATTTTTTGAGGGTTCTAGTGCTTATAAAAATAATTTATCACCAAAAAGGAAAACATAGGGGCAAAGAAATAGTTAATATTTATTATTCTGTAAAAAACCATTGCTCTAGGGTCATTAACCAAAAAGAAAACAGGCGAGAGCGTTTGTATGGAGAAAAGACCACTCGCGTTTCCTCTTAACCGTTCTTTCAAGAGTTTTTCCCAACCCTTACAAGTGGGTAACCGAGTCTCTACTCGAGACATGCTCTTAGGAACTTCATTCACTTGTATTCTCTATGCAGTAATTGCTGTTGTAACACGTATCACTTAGCGTGTAGCTCGTTACTGGTAAAAGACCACTACGCGGCCACTTACACCACGACTTGTCACAGGACCCGACACTGTCTTAAACAAATCTAGTCGGATCCCCAGTCGTGCGGCCAAACTGTCCTCCAGGTTTCGAATAAAAGTTGCTTCTACGGTTATAAGTCGTGGTCGTGGCCGCGCAGTGCGCAAAGTCCCGTATGGTGGGTGTGGAATAATTCATTTGTTTTTTTCTGAGGCCCTTAGTTTTTTGGTGTCACTTTGTTCCTTCCTTGTATTTTGTTGAGGGTATTTTTCCCACTTTCCTGAGTCTTTTTCCTCTTTCTCTTTGTCGTTTCTATGTTGTTTTGGTTATGGATGTTTACAAAATTATTTGAAGACTCAGCTTTTAAGCGGCCAGCTTTAATAAACTCTCATAATTCCATCAAGCACACAATAGCCTGTTCTAAATATTTAAAAAAAAATGTTTTCAAAACCTCCGCCTAGAGTTTCTATAATAGCAATGTTGCTCAAAAGTGTATCATAGCATTATATTTTTTTACCCGACTGCGGCGAAGCCCAAAAGGAGGGTTATGTGTTTTTTCTTTAGTTTTTAAAAAGAAATAATAAACCGAGCCATAGTTTTTAATTGGCTACGTGATCAAACTTCTAACTAAGCCACTGGTAAATGATATAGCCTCTAATATACTAATTCGCCTTTTTTGCAACGCCCACTAAATATTCTATAGAAAGCGTCAAGTGAAGGTCAACAATTATATTAACTTGTCCTTGTTATTTATACATAGGCACCTAATTTACTAACTCAGCCACGGAATTTAGATCTCAGCACCATTTTACATTTTACAGCTTCAACACAAGGCCCTCAAAAAATATAATTGAAACGACCATACACAACATCATTTTTATTATAACTTAGCATGTAAAATAATACATCACATTATTTTATCCTGAAAGTAGCAACAGCAAGACTTGGTGTGAGCGCGCGAGATGACTGCGACCGGCCATTTGCACCAATCAGAGAGTGCCATTCGATTCATGTATTGACGAGTTAGTCACGTGTGTTTAAAATGTCAACTTTTAATAAAGTTTAGATTATTATATTTAGGTACATAAAAATACCTACTAGTTACAGAAATGTTTTTACCATTGTATAATTGACTAGTCACAGGCAGATTGTATGATTCGTCATTGTAAATTGAGGGAAATAGGTTGGGTTAGGATCAAACGCGCGCGAGCCGAGCGAGCTAAGCGAGCGGTGCCGCGGCAGCGGCCGGCGAGCGCTACTTCCGAGTTGCTTGCAGAAATGTTTTCACAATTGTCTAGTTATCCGATAAATATAAAGTTCTGCAGCGATTCTGTCGATAACTTTTGTAGCACAACGTGTAAATAAATATCGATCTTTATGACATTCGATACTCTGAATTTCGATATTTAGGTCACTAAATACTCTGAACTTATATATCGATGCCTTTTTTTTTTTTTGGTAGGTGGAAAATCATCGAATGACCCCCCCCCCCGCTCTTGGGCAGAGCGAAGGGGAGTGTCAGACTTCTACTGACTAAAAACCGAACCCATGTTCCCTCCCCGCCCTTGCGCCGAGGCCACGTCATCTAGTACAAAAGTCCGCGGCCATATATATTTAAGCCTTTCTATGACACGACTGTAGTTTCTACGTACTATTAGTGGCTATAATAATATATAATATTTGATGACAATTAATTTTAGTTAAATTTTGATGCTCAGGTATTGTGGCATGAGTTACAATTAACGTAAACATTTTAGAAGTATACTGTTTGAATCCATGTTACAAATTTAGGTGCTAAAAATAACCACGATGCCTAGTTGTATTTAGAGTGGCTTCAGAAAAGATAACTTGTGGCCAAGATAGTATTATTTAGATGCTCGTTAATTGTGACTGACTTAGTAATTTAGAAGGCAATGTAGATTTCTAGATGCAAATAATGCTATTAAAAAGAAGCCGGTTTAATATTAGCACCCGTTTTTAAATAGGTTCGCTGCATTTTCAAGGAAAAACAGTGTTTGCCAAAGTTGGTCCGTAGATACGTGTCCATCATAATATACTGAGTTTTGAATAGGGTAGTTGACAAAAAAATCTAATGAGTCTTTCAAATAGATTTCCAAAAAATATTGGGCACACTTTTTTTCACATTTAAACAAACAATTAAGACAAAACAGTGCTTCAAAAAGTCGTATGACGTCATAGTTTGGTACATTTTTTACCAGAAAGTGATCTTTGACACGTTTTATTTTCGTTATTTTTTAATAATTTGATAAAACAAAACACATGTACCGTATCCAATATTTTTCGATAATCTAACTGACGGACTAAACAGAATCATATTTTTTTTAGTCAGTCAACTACCCTTTGGGAAACGTGTACCTTTTTTTTTCTAGATAACGTCATGGTATTATTTAACCCTACTCCAATGATTGTCTTGCTTGTACGGAAACAGCGGATTTACGCAGTTGGCATATTTTTCTCTGATTTTCCTTAATAAATGTAACTTCCATAAGGAAGTCAAAAAATCAAAGCAAATAGAAAAATCAAGCCATTCTCGTAGTCGTAAAAATATGTTTTCTTTCTTTCTTTTATAGATGACTCAAAAAGCAATTTGTTTAATAGAAAAAGTTTTTCCTGCCAAAATTATTTGTAGGTAGTGTGTCTTATATCAACTATTGGAGTTGACTTCCAATCCAACCGGATGAAGTTAAATACCAATACTTTACATGGAGCGACTGCGGACAATTATAGCCACTGTCATTAAAAATATACGCAATAGCCCTGCTGGGCATGTATTGCGTAATAACAAGTTTAAAAATCTAAAACCCGACTACGAATAAAATATTGGTTTTTGCTCGCCAAGACTTTTCATTTGATACCAAACATGTTATGATTATCTCAATTTAATATTTTTGAGGTAAGTTTTTGACATTTAAATTCCGTCATAAAAAGATTTATAAAATTTATATAGCTTATGTCTCCCGGGCTATTCTTACGAATCTATTGACACCTCATTATTAAAATCCGTTCAGTATTTTAGGCGCTACGGTGGAACATACGTACTGTGTCTGGGTGTAATTTATCTATAATATGTATGTATTTAGAAATATATAAGTATGTTTATCAGTTGTCTAGTACCCATAACACAAGCTCTGCTTAGCTTGGGACTAGATGGCGTTGTGTGATAGTTGTGGAATATTATTCATCATCATCATCATCATCAGCCATTAGACGTCCACTGCTGGACAAAGGCCTCCCCCATAGAACGCCATAAAGATCGGCAGCCTGCCGTTTGCATCCACCGGTTGCCCGCGACTCTCACGATGTCGTCGGTCCACCTAACCTGTCCTGGAATATTATTATTATTATTATCTCCTTTATTCATTTTCTTACATATAGATTGCATTTTTAAATATTTCATACAAAATTTATAAAAAAATATTTAAAAATGTAAAAAATAGTGGTCCACCGATAGCGGGAGCAGGGTCCAAGCTACCGGTAGTTAGGGCTCCAGAGACAGGAACCTCCTCACAATGCGGGCCGTATCGAGGAGTACTGCCTTCTGAATCAGGCCCTTGATCCAACCACCAAGTGAGAGTTTGGACAGGTGGTCGTCCAGACTCTTCGCTATAAGACCATTGGCCGTTACGACTATCGGCACAATGATAGCCGAGCTCACATGCCACATATCGACAACCTCGTGTGCTAAATCCAGATATTTTATTTGTTTCTCTTTTTCAGCTTTCACGAGGTTCTCGTCATGTGGAATGGTAACATCGATTATCATTGCGCGGCGCGCTGATCGGTCTATCACCACTAAAATAAATAAATAAAATAAAATAAGCCTTTATTGCTGATATTTTTACATTTATCTTAACTCTATAAACTATATCTAAACATAGCGATTAATTATAATTATTGTATCGTTAGCCGGTTTTTCCATTTCAGCTTGTCTTTCGACAAAGGCCTCCTCTAAAGCTTTCCATTTTGTCCTATCCTTAGCAATTCGTGTCCACTCAGGGCCAGCTATCTTTTTCATATCGTCTTCCCAACGTTTGGTTTGTCTTCCTTTGTTTCTTTTGCCGTCACGCGGGTACCATTCTGTTACAAGTCTTGTCCATTTCTCTGTTCCTTCGCGGAGCATGTGCCCTGTCCATCTCCATTTCATGCTTTTGTACACTGTCTTTATATTTTTAAATTTCGTTTTGTTTTTTATATTTTCCAATCTCACCTTGTCTCTTCTTTTTGCTCCAATAACGCTTCTTTCCATTCCGTTTTGGCAAACTTGGATTTTTTTGATTTGCTTCTCATTTAGTGCCCATGTTTGACACCCATAAGATAGACATGGGAGGATGCATGTATTATATATTTTCCTTTTTTCTTTCATGGGCATATCTTTGTCCTTCATGACCTCGCTCAAGGACCAAAACCGTCTCCAGCTGTTTGTTATTCTTCTGTCTATTTCCTTTTGCATCGTGTCTTCTATGGATATTAGCTGACCCAAGTAAATGTACTCATTGACGTACTCTATTTCCATTTGGCCACTATTTATTCTAATGTCTTTTTTGACCGAGTTTGTCATTACATTTGTTTTTGATATGTTCATTGATAGGCCTACCTTGGCGCTTTGGTCTGACAGTTGTTGCAGCATTTCTTCTAGACTTTCTGGGGTCTCAGAAAACAGGATAATGTCGTCTGCGAAGCGCAGATGATTGAGTTTCTCTCCGTTGACATTAAGGCCATATTTTTCCCAGTCCAGGTTCCTGAAGATCATTTCTAGGACAGCAGAGAACAGTTTCGGTGAAATGGGGTCACCTTGCCTGACACCTCTTGCTATAGGAAATTCTTCTCCTGTTCTTTCCAGCTTGACTTGGGCAGTACACCTTGAGTAGATATTCTGTAGTATTCGGATGTACTTGGACTCAACACCCTGGCTTTCTAATGCACTCCATATGCTATTGTGGTCTATGGAATCAAAAGCTTTGTTAAAATCCACGAATCCTAAGTAATAAACTTTGTTGTATTCCTTATACTTCTGAAGTATCTGTCTCACGACGTGAATATGGTCTATCGTCGAAAACTTGCTTCGGAAGCCGGCCTGCTCCTTGGGTTGGTTTTCGTCGAGTTTGGCGGTGATACGTGAAAGTATTATCTTTGAAAAGATCTTGTATATATTGGACATTAAACTTATTGGCCTATAGTTGCTTATGTTTCCCTTATCTCCTTTTTTGTGCAACAGTATTACAGTTGATTTTGTCCACTCGTTAGGTATGTATTCCGTTTCTAAGATGTCGTTGAATAGGTCTGTTAGGTTAGGAGCAAGCACCGGAATTGTACACTTTATTATTTCATTTGGTATTTGGTCTGGCCCTGGCGCTTTATCTAGTTTTTGAGTGTTGACTGCTCTTATGACTTCTTCTTGTAGTATTACCGGTACTGAGGATTTTGTGGCTATCGTTATTTGTTTTTGCTTTTCCACCTGTGCTGGATTTTGGTTGCGGTACAGTTCTCTGTAGTAGTGTGTGGCTATTTCAAGTATCTCTTGCCTTTTACTTGAGGAACTGCCATTTTTCGTATTTATGTTAGGCATCCAATTTTTCTTTTGATTTAATCATCACCACTATGTCAGGCTTATTGGCAACAATAGTCCTATCAGTGATGATAGGCTGATCCCAGTACAACGTAACATGGTCTTTTTCGAGAACTGGGTCGGGCACATACTTGTAGTACGGTAACTCAGACTCCACAAGTTTATATTTCAAAGCAAGTTGCTGGTGAATAATCCTGGCTACTTGATTGTGCCTGTGCAAGTACTCGCCGTTAGCCAGACGAGAACAACCAGAAATAATATGTCTGATGGACTCACCCGGACGGTGGCATGCCCGACACACGTCAACCGTCCCATCCTTCATAATATATTTCCGGTAGTTATTATTATTATTATTATTATTATTATAACTTGGATGGAAACAGCAAAGAACCAATATAATTTGGTCCCTGAATCGTATGAGCACCTATACAATCCAGAGGTCAAGTTTCATTGGCCCGTAGAAGAAATTGTATAAATTATAGCATACCGTTTTGGTACGGAACCCTTCATGTGCGAGTCCGACAGTTTTAATTGATGAAGGTTAGTTGGGGGGTCACCCATCCAAAGACCAACCTAGGTAAGCGTGGATTAACCAGAAAATTAATCCAAGCGACTGTTATTATCTAACCACGAGGTCCTTTATAACTAGCTAAACAGTAATAAACCTCCAATTTCCTCAAACTACGATCAAAGAGGAATCCCAAACTTTCCACGACAGCTTTCAAAAACAGTTTAATGATATTTTCCTGACAATTTTTGTATCCATCGCTACTATAAACAAGACTCGTAAAACTTCGCTGGCTAGTTGCGAACTCGATAATAATTTTCTGGATATTTCTGGATGTTTCCACGCTCGGTTTGAAGTTACAGAAGTTCGTACTCGTATGTAGTGCGAGTGGGTAAGCGAGGGACTTGGCATCCCGTCGGGGCTGCGAGTTGTTCGAAAGAGAAATAGCGACCTCGACACAAGGGGCTAAGAAGGGACATGGGTGGTTTTTAGTCAGTAGAAGTCTGACACTCCCTACCGCTTTGCCCAGAGCGGGAGTAGTCATTTGATGAATTCCCCTCCCCTAAAAAAAAAGGGTCTTGAGCATTCAACTTTTAAGGCTAGTTGGCGCGGTCGGGGAGTAAATTGGATCTTACGTCGCATTGACTTGTATGAAATCTGTTGATGCTTAACGCACGTAGGTACCAAGCGCACGCGGTACGCGCTCGACCAGACCAGTGGCAATCACCGCTTGTACCTCCATATCTCGGAAAGCACGTTAAGCTGTTGGTCCCGACTGTCATTAGAAGACCTTTGACAGTCATTACCGGAAGTCTGGTAAGACTGGTTGTCAAACTTTTGGGGGGCCAAGGGGCTATCGTATGACGTATTTTTTGGTGGAGGACAGGTAGGCGGCCGCTCCATATAAACTGAACTTTAATTCAACCCCAACACAGTTGGTAAAGATTAGATAGAGAACATTTTTACTCTTCGAAATTCTTCAAGCTTTTTTTACCGTCTGTCTTTCTTCTTCTGCATTATTATTTTTAGGGTTCCGTACCTCAAAAGGAAAAAGCGAAACCCTTATAGGATCACTCGCGTGTCTGTCTGTCTGTCCGATCCCTTTTTTTTGCGGGGTGGGAAATCATCGAATAACTCCTCCCGCTCTTGGGCAGAGCGGAAGGGAGTGTCAGACTTCTACTGACTAAAAACCACCCATGTTCCTTCTTCGCCGTTGTGCCGAGGCCACGGTATCTCTGTCGACATCCCGCAGCCCCGACGGGCGTGGGCCCCTTTCCATGTTGCTGACATCTTCTTGAGGCGCGCATGGAACACGAACGCGCCGTCGACACGGTCTGTTGTCGTCACAAGGCGGACGGACGGCGAGCTAGCCCATTTCTCACCGTCCACCGCCATCACGTGGCCCCACCATTCCCCCCTTATCTCCGAAACTACTGTACCTAAAATTATGAAAAAAATACAGAAATTAGTTCAACACGTAGGTATAGATTACAGGAAAACCTATAAGAAGTCATGGTACGGATCCCTTCATGTGCAAGTCTGACTTGCACTGGGCCAGTGTTTTCTTTGGTAAGTATGTCCCTAGTTTACCGAGTCAGTCCGCATCACTGGTAATAAAATTCGTATTTACGCTAGATCGTTGGCGGTTGTTGTTTTTTACACTGTCTTGCCCTTAATTTGTTTTAGATGAGGGTGTGAAAAGGGCGAGCCCTTTTCTTTTTCCTCTAGTTATGTAATAGTATGTTTTTCGTGTGAAAATCCTTTGGTATCCTTTGCTTGGATAAGGTAGATGGTTTTGTTGCAATCCGGGCAAAGTGACGTCTCCTTTAGAGATAACGTTGATTCAAAGTTAAAAATAGATACAGACATTTCGACGGCACGGTTGCCGCAGTGGCTCAAGCAATGGACTGCTGCGCTGTGTATCGCGGGTTCCATCCCCTCACGAAAAATAAAGGTAAAGGGTTAGGCATGGGTGCGGTTCTTAGTAATGATTTTTGTGCCCTACATTTCGCCAGTTCTGTTGTGTTCTAAGTGCCGAATATTAGAGGGCAAGCCTATTGTAGTCTAACTGGAAACACGTCCAGACTCTGTGGTTTCTACTGAGAAATCCCTAAATTGTTTCCTAGCAATAACCCCGTTTGATGTACAAAATGCTTGGTCGAAGGGGTCGTTTACATCTTGTATTTAATAAGCTACTGAAAATCTTATTTCCACACTGTTGAACGTCGTCAGGTCTGTATAGAAATAGGGAACCTTTTGAAAAGGATTGCCGCTGGTAGCCCTGGTGTTTCTCAATTCCATTAGTTTCCAAAATGGCAAATACTAAAAAAGAATTATAGGAGGTAGATGAAAATGGAAATTGGGAAGTATGATCCTTTTCAGGGTTCCATAGTTGACAAGGCACCCTTATTAATTTCGCCATGTTAGCCCGTGGTTTTTCTTCTCTACAAGAGGGGACTTTTTATCTCGTTTTGCTATGTCATTGTGTAAAAACCATTTTTTCGATTTAGGAATCCATTTGCTGACAGCGTTGAGGAGTAGTTTTTCGATGCCCTTATATAGTTAGTTTGTTTTTAGGTTAGTTTACTTTAAATATTTAGTATAGTCTTATTTGCAAAATATTCTAAAAAGAGTTTTTTTTTTGTTTGAGTGTTTGAACATGTTTTTCAACTGTTAATGAAAGTTTGCTCTTAGTAGACGCATTTGACCGGTGTTTTAGTCACCCTCACGAAAAAGATAAGAAAATACTAAAGTCAATTAAAAGTTTTCTGTGGTGGATAAAAAGAAACTGCAAAATATATATTTTTAATTGTGGGATGAGTCCCAAAACTTGAGAAATCCTTCTAAGAATTTGAAAGGCAACCCAAACAATCCGTCAAGTATTAAGTACTGTTTGGGACCCTTAAGTTTTAAGTAAACCTCACTTTCTAGCTACCACGTAAGTCATTGACTTAACTCGTAAGATGTTTACTGAGACCGCAACGTACTGGATAATCTAAATATAATTATAATAACTCAAAGGTGACTGACAGACTGACATAGTGATCTATCAACACACAGCCCAAACCACTGGACAGATCGGGCTGAAATTTGGCATGCAGGTAGATGTTATGACATAGGCATCCGCTAAGAAAGGATTTTTCGAAATTCAACCCCTAAGGATGAAAGTTTGTATGGAAAATCGTCATTTTCACGCGGGCGAAGCCAATGGCAAAAGCTATCCTAAATAAGCCTGGATGAGACTGGTAGAGGAACGATTTAGCCAAGTATATACAAGCACACATAGATAATCCTAGGTTAAGCCTAGGAGAGGGAATTTGTGCCCGGGACACAAGCATATCCGGTCAAATGTGGGTGTACTGTACGCCTTTCTCTAACCCTTCGGGCCTTACTGGCGTGATATTATATCGAAATTAAATTGATATTCGCGCTGTAACGATATAAAGAATTTGAATTATTTCAGTTCCTATCATTCCAAGAAATCAAACGGTAGACCTATCAGTACGGGCCTGTGTAAACAATTTTGTGAAACAATTCAAAGCCCACCTTTCGCCCGCTTCTAAGTAAAATGAGGAAGATTTACAATTTTGCGTTTGAGACGGGGCCATGAGAAACGAGGCTCTTAAGTCGGTGAAGGAAAACATCGTGTAGAAACCGAGATTTCGTAGAATCAAAAATTCGAAGATTTGTGACATCTACCAACCCGCACTGGGCCCACATCGTGAATTGCTAAAGCCCATTCCCTCTCATTGAGAGGACGCCACTGTCCCAGCATTGGGAGCATTTTACGCTTAACCGTGATTTAATTCTGAATATTAATGGAAATGTTTAGACAATGAAAGATTACACTGAATGAGTATTCTGTAACATTACAAGACTAATATAAATAAGCTTGTTTCTAACCTATACTGTCCCACTGCTGGGCAAAGGTCTTCTCCAAAACCTTCTCTTCTTCAAACTCTTTCTCTCTGCTGTTTTCTCCGACTAATCTCTCGTTGCAACGCCACCGTTGCCAATATTATTTTTTCTAAATTGATCATCAGTATCAAAGCAGTAGTAAACTATACAGCCAACGAAGTCGTGAGCAAAAGCTAGCTACAAAAAAAAAATTCAACAAACCACTCATTAGTTCAACAATCGCAGCCTGCAAACCCCTACCCAATGTTTAACATTCCCGGCTAGCGTTGACAGAAATTGGCCTCTACAAAATGAGAGTGATAATTTCAGGGAGCCGTGACCTGAGTGACAACGCAGCGGATTTAATATCGTGGAAGCCTGCTTCCACATTTACTAAATTAGCTTTGGTGTAAATGAAGGATGTTGGGATGTAAGATGATTGTTTTGTTTTTGTTGTGATTGTGTCTTATCCGTATACTATTGTACTACTATAATTGTTTATGTGATAGTTTGTGAGAAGTATGTATGGAAGAAACGCAGTAGATTTAACATTTAATTAGCTTTGGTGTAAATGAAGGATTTTGGGATGTAAGATGATTGTTTTGTTTTTTGTTGTGATTGTATCTTGTCCGTATACTATTGTTCTACTATAATTGTGTATGCGATACTATGTGTGGAGTATCTATGTATGGAAGAAACGCAGTAGATTTAACATTTAATTAGCTTTGGTGTAAATGAAGAATGTTGAGATGTAAGATGATTATTTTGTTTTTGTTGTGATTGTGTCTTGTCGTCGTAGTACGTGTTACTATTGAATATGCGAATGTTTGTAAGGAGTATGTAAGTATGGATGAATATAATATGGATGCAACGCAAGTTTTAATATCGTGGAAGTTTTGGTGTAAATAAGAATGCAGGAGATGATATATGATTGCTTGTTTATGTGATTTTATCTTATCTGTATTACTCGTTCTACTATTGTAATATGCGTTGGTTGTTGAAATGTATGTATGGATAGATTTATTAATAAAATGCAGCAGATTTTATATCGTGGAAGCCTGCTTCCACATTTACTAAATTAGCTTTGGTGTAAATTAAGGATGTTGGGATATAAGATGATTGTTTTGTTTTTGTTGTGATTGTGTCTTATCCATACTCGTACTCTTATAATTGTATATGCGACAGTTTTTGAGGAGTATGTATGGATGCAGCGCAGCAGTTTAATATTGGGGAAGCCTGTTTCTACATTTACTAAATTAACTTTTGTGTAAATGAAGCATGGTGGGGATGTAAGATCATTGATGATTGATTATCCGTTTGTACATGTACAGTCGAGCAAGCTAAGTAGACAGCCAGCTAACTTGTATTTACTTTAAAGATTATACAGATGCATTTAGAGACTGATATCAAACGATACAGTGTTTGACATAAGTCGCTTAATGCAAAACACTTTATTAAACAAATTGATATCAATATTTTCAGTGTACTAGAATTATAAAGATTTCTACCTGTAAACTTATTAGCTTGTTAGACTGTACAACTATAATTGTTTAAGCGAGAATTTCTGAGGAGTATTTATGGTTGGAAAGAAGCAGATTGAATAGCGTAGAAGTCTGCTTTCACATTTACAAAATTAGCTTTCGTGTAAATGAAGGATGTTGGGGATGTAAAATGATTGTATGTTTTTGTTATGATTGTATTTTATTGTTGACTACTATTTTATACAAAAAGTTTTTTTACATTTCCCTCATTATTTTGCATCATGTGACTATATCAAAACAACCGCTTATCATTCAACTTTGCTGGTTTTACCTATCATCATCTGACTAGTCATTTCCCAACAATGTTGTGATTGGCTTCTAGTCTAACCGGAAGTAGCTGAATACTTTTCGTATTTTACAAAGAGAGACTGCCTATCTGACCTCCACAGCCCAGTTAACCCTGAATAAAACAATGCCTTTCGGAAAGACTCCAGGTTTCCAGGTTTTACCTATCTTACCTAATAAAAGGTATGATTTTGTGTGAGTAAGTGATTAAAAGTCATAACATTATAAAATAACACACAAACATAGAAGCTTAAACATCCTTAACTCGTCAAAAGGATTACATGTAAATACATTCCCCAATCACTAAACAATACTTTTGTGTTATCGCAAACACAAATAACGGGGGTATATTTCTGGTTTATTATGATACCAGCTTTTTTCCTCGATCTTTGTTCGCGTGAAATGATTATAAAAATATGACTTCCATTTTTTAATCGGATTTTGTTAACAATTCCAAGGGTTTAATTTTTTTTTGAAAAAGTCATCATCATATCAGCCCGGAATCACCCACTGCTGGGTATAGGCCTCCCCTTTTTTCCGCCACGTGTCCCGATCCTGTGCGTCTCTCATCCAGGTGCTTCCCGCAACCTTAATGATGTCGTCAACCCAACGAGCTTTAGGACGGCCCTGGTTTCTATGGCCTAACCTTGACCACCACTCAGTCAATGCCTTGCTCCATCGGCCATCTCCGCGTCTAGCAAGATGTCCTGCCCAGGTCCACTTGAGGCGCACCGCCCGGTCCCCGACATCGTAGACTTTCGTCCGACGGCGGATTTCGGTGTTACGCACTCGATCCAATAGGGTTATGCCGAGCATGGCTCGCTCCATGGCCCTTTGTGCCACTCGTACTCGGTGGACAGTCTCCTTTGTGAGCGTCCATGTCTCGGCACTGTAGGTAATCGTAGGTAGGACACACTGGTTAAAAAGGCGGGTTTTTAGGCACTGAGGGATCTTTTTGGACCGAAATATATGTTCCAGTTTACCAAAGGCCGCCCATCCGAGTTGTACTCTCCTAGAAATCTCCTTGTTGGAATGCTCCTTGTCGAAAGACAGAACATGTCCAAGATAAACATAATGATCAACCATTTCCAGACGCTCGTTTCCAACCGTAACAGCTGAGACAGAGTCGTCCAGAGTGCCTGACATCACCTTCGTCTTGGACATGTTCATTCTTAAGCCAACTTGTAGGGAAGCATCAAAGAGTTGTCTTAGCATGCATTGGAGGTCTTGCATGGACTCGGCAAACAATACGAGGTCATCCGCAAACCGAAGGTGCGACAAGTAGACACCGTTTATCTTTACACCACTTTGGTCCCATTTCAGTGTTTTTATCACGTCTTCCAGGGCAGCAGTGAAAAGTTTAGGCGAAATGGTATCTCCTTGTCGCACTCCCCTTTTGATTGAGATTGGTGCGGTAAGTTCATGTAACCTGACCTGCATTGTTGCCGCATCGTACAGCTGTTTGAGTACGTCAACATACCGAGTGTCGATCTGGCAGCGATGGAGAGAGTTAAACACGGCCCAGTGTTCGACACTGTCGAATGCCTTCTCATAGTCGACGAAAGCTAAACACAAAGGCCGGTTGTATTCTGCACTCTTTTCCATCATCTGCTTTACGGTATGGATGTGGTCAATCGTGGAGAAACCACTTCGGAAACCGGCTTGTTCCACGGGCTGGCAGTCGTCCAGTTGGCGGGTGAGACGATTGCAAATGGTTTTGGCAAACAGTTTATAGATTTGAGAAAGGAGAGATATAGGACGGTAGTTGCCAAGGTTTGAATGGTCTCCTTTCTTATGGAGTAAAGCGACTGTCGCCTTTTTCCAGGCGTCTGGTGACGTGGCACTGAAGAGGACACCATTAAAAAGCTTTACGAGAACCCGCAGCACGGGTTGACCACCAGCACGCAGTAATTCAACCGTGATACCGTCCTCACCAGGTGTTTTGTCACTCTGCATTTGAGACAGCGCCTTTTCCACCTCGCAGGGCAAGATATTCGGCAGACTTTCAGAGCCTCGGTGATCTTTGGGTGGAGCTCTTGGGTCATTACCTGGTGACGACGGTTCTGCAGATTTTGAAGCATAGAGCTCTTCGTAAAACCTCTCCACAATGCTTAATAATTGCTTACGATCTGTGACAATCTGACCATCTTCAGATCTTAGTTTAATAATTTGTTGTAAACTTGTATTTATTTTCTTTCTAAAAACTTTTGGTCCTCTATGTTGTTCTATTGTATTTTTTAATAATAAGTGAGTTATGTTTGCGAGTGTCTCTTTTAACGGATTTACTAATTTGTCGATTAATTTCTTCTATATCTCTTTGATTTTGTATTGTGTGTTGTTGCATGGATCTTCTATGTTCAATAAGAGTTAAGGTTGCAGGTGTAAGTTTATTTTCCTTTTTGCGCACTTTTCCAAGGTGTTTTTGGGTTGTTTCCGTTATGGTCTTGCATAACAATTCGTTGAGCTGATTGGCGTCTAGGTTCGATTCCTCCAGTCCCTGGAATCGGTTTGACAATTCCAAAGTATAATGTTCTTGGAGTGAGAGTATTTCCTGTTTCTCGTACTTAGGATTCGATCTCCGTATCATCTTTGCTCGTTCCTTCTTTAGATCGAACCTATATTCCGCTCTGACTAGACGATGATCGCTTCCGGTCTTAAAGCGGGTGAGGACAGAGACATCTTTGACAACATGTTTGTGTGAGCTTAGTATGTAGTCTACCTCGTTTTTGGTCTTTCCGTCTGGGCTCGCCCAAGTCCATTTTCTCGAGAGTCGCTTTTTAAAGAATGAATTCATAGCGTACATGTTCTTTTGCTCGAGAAAATTTACTAGGGTTTGCCCTCTTTTGTTACGCAGACCAAGGCCAAACTTACCCACAGAACTTTCGTTCGTAAGCGGCTGGCCAACTCGTGCGTTGAAATCTCCCATAATGGTGTAAAAATGTGATGGTGTATCGGCAAGGGCCTTTTCGATATCTTCATAGACAGTCGCCACCTCTTCATCCGGGTGTTGAGAAGTGGGGGCGTAGACTTGAACGATTTTAAGAGAGTATCGATCATTCAGTTTCAAAATAACAAAACAAACTCTTGGTGAGATGCTTTTGATATTTTGAACTGATGAGGCTATCGTTTTATTAATTAGGAATCCTACGCCACCGTATGAAGAATCTTCGTGACCTCTAAAGAAGAAAAGGTGACCTGACTGCAGTTTTAAGAGCTCTTCACCTTTTCGGCGTACTTCAGATAGGCCTATGAGATCCCACTTGATAGAGTCGGTCTCAACCTGAAATTCCAATAAACTTTCGTCCGTTCGTAGCGTCCTGGCGTTGTAACACGCCAGGGTCAGGGTCATCGGGGTGTGACAGCTGGGCGACATCCAGAGGTTCTTAGCACCCTCTGCCCCGCCGTTACCAGAGCCGCTGTCGGAACTTGGAATAGCGGGGCTGCTGGGAACTGAGGGCCGGGGCTTTTTGGCAGTGTTCATATTTAAAAGGAGGTGTTTAGCCTTAAAACGCCACGCTGGCCAGTGCGTCTTGGCGAGTTTTCGTCATATCCTCGTTCGTCTGTCAGCAGGGGTACCACGTGCAGGTGAGGTTTGACTTGGGTAGCTAGATGTTATGCTACCCCATTCCCCATTTGAAAAAGTACTATCATTATATTTTATTTAAGTATTTTGTTTCTTTTTTTAGTATTTTGTTATTTCCCACAAAAGGAGAATTTTGTGTTAGGTCACTTTTATTCTCAAAATGCAATGTGTATTTATGTGTGTTATTTAGGTATTATTATTCGAATTATCTGCCAAAATGGAGTAGGTAAAGTAGCCCTTGTAAGATTTGAGATTTTCGAGAAATCACCATTTTAAGAATTAGCCCTTTTAAGAATTGGCTAGTACAAGAGTTAGTCCTTTTAAGAATTGGCCAAATTCAAAATAATACTAGAGTCAGCCATAATTCAAATTCAAAAATAACAAAAAAGAAAGAATATCAATAAAAATAATTATAAACTTACAAAGTCTATAATTATCATACACGGACTGACACAAAACACGTCTATGTTTTATTATATGTGTAGATAATCTTAATGACAGTATGACAAATTGTAATGTTTTGTTCAGTAATTCGATACGACCTTTTCGTTTGTTTCCTGTGCTATTCGCGGATAGGACAGGACAGATTCCGCAAATATATTGGATATTATGTTGTTACTAGGAGCTCATAAATAAGAATAGCCGGTCGGGTCAATATTCAGGTTAACCACGTCACGATTTCCTAAGTTGATCTATGGATATGTGACTACCCACCTAAAATCCCCAAAGGGTTGGGCTGAGGTGTACCTCACCCACTTTTTGCCAGTCCCATGTAGTTGGGGATGACCCTATTACCATCAACCGGAATAGTCCATGCTGATCACAGAGCGAGAGAAAGTGAGTGTTGAGAGTATACAGTGTGAGACCCTGTATCTCAGCATTGGACATAATTATATTATAGAGAAAAATAATATTCTGCTATACTCTTACATCCAAAATTTGACAGAAAAACTTCTACAAACTAAAATTTTCATTCTTCCCTTTTTTTTTTTTTCTTTTGTTTTGTCTTTTCTTTTTTTAATCTTTTTTTTTATTTTATTTTTTTTTTATATTTTTTTTTTGTTTTTTTTTATTTTTTTTTGCGTGTCGCTGACAATCTAAATTGTGTTGGCCTAAAACTGTTTGACGCTTTCGTTAGCGTCCATCAGTTCCTGTTCCATTCTTCTTGTATCGAGTCGATTGTAGGGAGAAAAAAGAAAATTCGCTTTTATTAACTTTATGTTTTCCATAATCTCCGATTTCCGTCCGGCTTTCAGAGGTAAACAGAAGATATAATATTTTTAACCCAAATAAGGAAACATAAATAATAACATTGATACTTTTCCTGTATCTCGGTTATGTTTTTGTACGAGTCCATATGCCATTAATCGGGCACAAATTCAGATTCCGTGGCTAATATTGAGAAATTCCTGATCGAAAAACTTCATGGCACTTTGCCCGATTTTGAAATCGAACCCAGGACGAGATCGAGGCAGTCGCGCTGGTAACCCTGACCACTAGGCCAACAAAGCAAAACTATTAAACTGCCAAGGGCAGAAAAATTACTTCTTTCTAGAAGTAATTTTTCTGCCCTTGTATAATTATATTTGGGGTCGGCGCGTGTTTTCTTCTTCCAGATGTCAAACATAATTTACTTCTTTCATGTAGTAGTTTGTAGTAGTTACTTTTAGTAGTAGAAAGGAGTGGGTGTGTTTTGAATCTTAAACAATTCATCAAAGATTATTTTTGTCTGTTTTCAATAATAATCATGGTATCGCACGGTGTAATATAAACTTGTACCAGAACAAAAACACGAGTAATCCACTGGGAATCAGTTAACTTCGACAGAAATAAGCGGGGAATTGGAGTTACGTTGGAGACGTAGGATTGTCATCGCTTTTTCAATGGGAAATTCATAAAATGTATGTCGCATTTCGGTATTGCCAATCTTCTTTGTTTTGTTTAATTTTCTGGGATTGGAGAATGTATTGTGTCTTTGTAATGTTGGCTATGTTTTTTAGAGGTATTTTCTTAATAATCTCTCTAATGCAGCTGAATACCACTATTTTATATGAAATGAGTGCTTATCTGACCTCCACAACTCAGCTTGTTATAATATTTCATCTAACACAAGAAAACTCAATAAAATTTATAATAAAACATTTTTTGGGAGTGTGGTAAATCATCAAATGACAGCTCTCGCTCTCGGCGGAGCGGTAGAAAGTGTCAGACTTCTACTTACTAAAACCACCCATGCTTCTTCTTAGCCCTTTGTGTTCGAGGTCGCGGTATCTCTTAACGAACAACCTGCAGCTTCGAACAACCTGCAGCAAATATAATAAGCCTTGGACAACAAAAGTGAGCCACATAGCTTTTCCAACATAAAGTGTACAAGTAAAAGCTTCGAAAATCTTTTGTTTTCAGCAGTTTCGTTGAGAAGGTTAATCTTATACCCACTGGAAGTAGTGAAACGGTGCGAGCTTTGTTAAAGAGGTGGGTAATGTAATACTTACCTGCATTAATTGGGAAATGGATTTAGAAGCTAGTCCATACAAAAAAAGTAGGTACCTACTATTTTTGAATAAGCTAAACATAAGTATAATAATACGATTATCATTTCATTTTTATGAAAACAATGTCATCATTCTCATGCCCTTACCCCAATTCATTTAGGATCGGCGCTACATGTCTTCTTCTTCCATACTCTATTCCTCGTCACGTCACACGTCCTCTATTGCCATAGCATCCTTAACACAGTCCATCCATCGTTCCTTTGGGCTTCCTCTGCTCTTATACCCATCCACATTCATAGTCAAAACTTCCCTCACGACGTTTTCTTTTTAACATACTGCTTTTTATTGGGATATGAAAGGTACCCTGTATCCTTTTGTGTCCACCTGCACATGGATACAAATTTTCAGGATGATTGGTTCAGTGGTTTAGGCCGGGACTCCACCAAAGCGGAGACTAGCAAAGTGGAGAGATGTGCCAAATTCGACCAATCACAGGAAGGGCGAAAGACCAGATGAAAATTTTAACTAATTTGATTGGTCGATGTCCGTAAATCTTCTCTCCGCTCCGCTCGTCTCCACTTTGGTGGAGTCCCGGCCTTAGGCATGAAAAGAAAACAAATATACTTATTTTAATCTATTATAAATTAACCTTATGATACAAAATTGCAAACATTAAAAAATAGCTACCAAAAAAAATATGAATTTAACAATATAATTTGTATGGAGCATCGCCAAATAGCGTCAACCATAACGAAAACAAATAAATTCAGTAGGATTTGCGTTCGGCTTGGAATTGCGAACAATGCCCATTGAAAGCCATGGTTTTACCGGAGAAAATTATCTTGAAATGGGACCAACCTGATTTGGGTCAAACGGTAGTACAGTCAGCAGTAAATGGAAATTAAGGGAAATCTAATGGCATTGGTTTTTTTATGTTTATTCATTAAAACAAGCAAGTCGACCGGGAAGTAGACCTTACTGACGTTACTCTATGCTCTGAAAAAACTTCTGTACAAAAAAAAACAGAGCTTAAAACCCAAAAAAAAAGTGTTAAAACACTTTAGCTTCACAAATCGCCTGCAAAAACGGAATCAAACACATCAAAGTCAGTCTTCAAAAGTATTTTTTCTTTCATTTTGTTGTGTTTTTGAAGTCGGTTTGATTTTTTGCTATCAAATTTTTTCATGTGTACAATTATGTTCTAGGGCTGTAACGATGTTTCATAAAAAATAATTATCTTGCTGCGACATTGGATCTCGAGCTTGTTGCAAAATAATAACAGCCAATCGGGTCGATCTTCAGGTTTAGCCACGAGTCACGAGCTATACCGAGTTGAATGAAGCACGTTAAACCGTTGCGTTGGTCACGGTTGTAAATTGTAGATCTTTGACCATTCTTTGACAATGGCCCGAATCACTGACAACTTAGAGATATTGTATTACCGTAGTACTGACTGGGTTATCCACACCCCATGTCTACTTTACAAGAAAAGAAAACCGATCCAACAAAAAAATGCTAGGCAAATTAATGACATCAAAACAATCGGTTCCTCCTTCTATTTAAATGTTTTTAGGGTTCCGTACCTCAAAAGATAACAGGAAAACCTGTAAGAATTCTATGGTGCTAAAATAACATGGAAAACCTCTCAATATCTATTACAACGTTACGGAACCCTTGACGTGCAAGTCCAACTTGCACTTGAAGGGTTCCGTAACCAGTTTTTAATCATCATCTGCCTAGCCTTTTCAGATTAAATATGTTTTATAACTTTTCGATTAAATTTACTGTCAAATACAGTCCACTTAAGATACATGATCCTCTTTGAGAGCATCGCTTGAGGCTATTACAAGAGTTTTATCAAACGGACGGAAGGAGGCGATATTTATTCGAGTGAAAAGATTACACAATTATTCCAGTGAGATCGTTTCGCTTGATTTCAGGGTTCCGGTCTTGAAAGATGCTGGTTTAATTAACTGAATATCTTGAGGAGTATTAATTCTGCTTGTTGTGTTTATCCGGGTGCAGTGGTGGCCAAGTGGGGGCGTCCAAGACTTACCAGTAAATCGTTGGTAATTTATTTCGTGATCACTGCCGAGCCGCTGGATGCGAGGACCACGGGACTGGTTAATGTCGCAACACCTGAGTGAGGCCTATGTCGAGCAGTGTACGTCTTTTGGCTGAAACGATGATGATGATCTGATGCTCTCAAAACTGTGAAGGGAAACATCGTAAGGAAATCAGCATGTCCTAGAACAAAAAAATCGGAGATATTGTGACATCTACCAAACCGCACTGGGCTCGCGTGGTGAATTATAGCCCATTCCCTCTCATAGTCTCATAGAGAGGAGGCCTGTGTTCCAGCAGTGTGAACATTATAATATCCTAATTATGTGTTTGTCCTGTCCTACAGTTGTCCCAAAGCAGCTACTCCGTTGGTCTAGTGTTCGCAAGCGCGAGGGTCGGGCAAAAAGTGCTATTGAATTTTTCCATTTACCAGAAATTCCACAGTAGAAGCCCGGCCGTTTTGCAAGTTGACGTTATGATACCACCGGGATTGGAACGCACGTTAAACCCTGTATATCCAGTTAGTACTGGGTACTTCTATACCCCTGGTAAGCCTGGTCTGCAGACTTTTTGGTCGATCAGTAGTTCGAAGATTGCCCTGTGCATACACAATTTTATTTTTAATAGGAATATTAAAGCATAATATAATTATATGATGTGGAGGTCCGTTCCAGCTTTGATTTTATGCACAATAACAGGATTCGTTTTCAAACTATACCAGCTTCCTGATAGTTTCTCTAAAATCAACTTTGACAGCAACACAACCCAGAAACTTCGCCAATAAAAATATTATCTTAGCCCACAAATTCCTCTATCAAGATCTGCCCGTATTAAACTAGTACAGCCACTACCCAGCATTACTTGACCCTTCGTTTCACACCTTTTATTCATACGAGGGGTCAGGTTATACAGGGTACGGGCTGTACAACGGACTTTCCAAGTTTTTCCTCTTGTGAAGCAGATAGTCCCAAGTTTGAAGCCTAGTTGCATACATAACGAGGACATTTGCAGTCGGCAGTACGTGACTGGACTGCTCATGGACGCTGAGAAAGGCTGAAGTTTAAAATAGAGGTATCGGTTTAATGGTGTGGTCAGGTTGTGAGAGGTAGGTATTAGTTGAGGTAGATCTGGTAGTTGTAGCAGTTTTCATATGCACGTAGCAGCATCTGTGTGTGTATGTGACTTAATGATTTGGTAAATTGTTGGGATAATATCAACTCTTAATACTGAAACAAGCGTGAAAAATTAAATAACCGTTAACGAAGCTAAAAGTTTTTTTTTTGTTTTATCCAATTAACCGATCGGGTTCGAAACACTGTCTACACTGCGCTCCAAAACGGAAATTGTTGACGTGGCTCAAAAGGCTGCCATAATAATAATAATCCATCTAGTGATCGCAAGCGCGGCTATTGAGCAAAAGGTCCTGGGTTCGATCAAAAGTTCTATCCTGGGCCGGCAGTCTCGACAGAGATAACGACAAAATCGCTAACTTTCGATTGCTAATTACCAACGAATAAATTCGGTTGCAATAATGATACTTGCGAGTAACGCATCTTGGATGTAGAGACTTGCTTTACTTGCAAGCATCATTATTGCAACCGAATTTATTCGTTAGTAATTAAGGATTGAAAGTTAGCGATTTTGTAGTTATCTCTGTAGAGACTGCCGGCCCTGAGTCGGGCAAAGTCTATTTTCTATCAGGAAATTATCAGTAGCAGCCACAGAGTCTAGATTTGACGGAGTTTGGATAACTGACGAAATGTGGGTGTACTATTAGGTATACCTCTGCCTAAACTTCGGGGTTTTATAGGCGTGATGTTATATTGTTATGTTAAGTTCTAAAATATTGTGATATCTGTTAAAGATGGATACCACTGTCTATATCTATAAGTCCAAGAAAATAAAATTCTATAGACAGCCGCGAAAAGAATCAATACCACCAAAAAAATCTAGGTCACACACATGATATTATGATCACATGAACTCAAATACCACTTTGGTTCTACGAACGTCCCCACAATTTTTATTCCATCTAGCTTTGAACTTCCCAAAGATTTGACAAATGAAAGCTACGTAGTACTAGTCGGAACGGAACCCAGTGGGTAGATTAGCGAGCATACTTAGAGCAAAAATTGGAGGTTAGGTGTGACCAGAGACCGGCCAAAAATGTAAAAATATAGATTAAAATAAAACTGATTGTTTTTTACTGTCTGACCGCGGTGAAGGTGGTGTGGTGATCTGACCTTGTTTGCGAGGCGAACATGGCCAGATATCGGACAAGATAGGCAGGTTTCGAAGGAGAAAAGGCAAGTCTTTGCCAAGCTGTGGAATACATGACAGCCTGTGAAAAAAATACTTTCTATACATTTAGGCTGTTATTCAGCCGGCTGGGCCGGATGGGTCGGCTGTTGTACAGTCGTCATATGTAGTGGCTCGATAAGTGATGAGCACGATCATTTGTTCTGTGTCTGGGTGTAATTTATCTATAATATGTATGTATTTAGAAATATATAAGTATGTTTATCAGTTGTCTAGTACCCATAACACAAGCTCTGCTTAGCTTGGGACTAGATGGCGTTGTGTGATAGTTGTGGAATATTATTATTATTATTATAAGTCTGACAACAGTCTTACTAAGGCAAATCGTATTACGTTGTATTAACTGGGTTGTGGAGGTCAGAGAGGCAGTCGCTCCATATAAGTAAATACTGTTATTTAGTACTTGTCGGGACGATGACAATGTGACTGTCCTTGGCTCCTGAGTTTTTTCGCCATTTCTTCTAATGGTACTTCGACAGGTAATAAATGTACTCCGCATCTCAGCTTTTGTTTACAATATAAAGTTTTAAAGTGATTACCTCCAACAATATTCAATGCTATTTGCAGAATAAATAATTTAATTTAATTTTGCAGACAGATCCCACTGTCAGATTACAAAAAAAGGACCAAAACTAACAAAGAATTTACTAGTGACATTGATTTTCATCTATCAAGTTTTGTGCTGAATATGCGTCCTAAAAACCCTCTGTGCTCCCCATCCATAGGCGAAGTTGGCGCGAAAAATACATTTTCACCAATCAGGATTCTGGCCACGTCGTCTGAGAATGTCAACTGAAGCGAGTGACTGAGGAATTTCATTTCTACCCGCTATCGAACATCTGTGACTTGTGAAACAAAAGATACGCTACTGTTGTCACAGTGTAGGTAAATGTATTAAATCAGTCAGTCAAACAAAAGTAACTTTTATTAACACTTAGTAGGTTTGTGTTTGGCTGCAACTTGATTAATGTGAAGCGATGATGCGGCCTAAGGTGGAATCTAGAAGAAACCGATACACTTGAACTTTAAATAGATCCAGAATCCAAACTATAATGATCGGAGAACAGAAAAGCCGGCAGTGACTGGCGAACAACGAATGTGGAAACATAGCTTTTTCCAGGTCCGTGGAAATTCAACTGTATAACGGTGATGGTTTTCTGTTTTTCTGCTTGTTCGAAGGAACTGGCAAATACTGGAGACTGTCGGATTGACTATACTGTGTAATTTATAAAACTGCAAAATCAGCGAAACTGGGCAGTACTAACTAAACAACGAAGTGGTGAATTCAATAAACTGACGAGTGAGGGAAACTGACCAGTAAAACGTGGACTCAAATGAAAGTGAAATACCTAATCTATCTAGAATAATCTCTTCTGTTATTGAGTAAAGAAATAAAAATACACTCTTACATCAAAATTGTCAGCCCGACTTCATCCTTTGCTGGATATAGGCCACTAGGCCACTATTATGATTTTGCCAAGCTCCTCGTCCAATACTTGCTCTAAACAAACACTTCAATATTCAAACGTAACCGAAACGCCAACTGCCAACTGCATTCAAAATCAGAATCCATAAATGTCACGTTCCGAGATGCGGTGCACATAAATTCCGCCAATCAAAAGCTTAGACGATTGGGTAAACGGTAAGCGGTCGTATTGACTAACTGCGACATTCTGGTAGACTATGGTATCCTAGTACTTTAAAAGCGTCGATGTCAAATAATGCAATGATTTGGGGGAGAAAAAAAAAAGAAATACAGGCTTGAACTTATGCTAGCTGTTGTCCGTGAATTCGTTCGCTTGGAATTATGTATTTGTGTGAGAAAAAAACTTGCCTGTGTCCTTCGCCAAGATATAATCTATGTCCTTGTAATTTTTATTACTTTTGAATCAGCCGTTTAGTCGTAAAAAGGTAACAAATAGACGGAGTTACTGTCACATTCAATTATTAATATGAATGTTTTGGAACTCTCTGAAATTATGACTAAAAGTATGCGTGTTGAAATACAATAAAATGTAGCCAAATAAAATATGAGTATCATAAAAACAAACACATTGAAATGGCACAAACGAAGCTCAAATTACATTCATTTGCTTATAATTAGTTCATCTGTGTTGGTTCAAATAAGCTAGCCGCAAAATAAATGAAAATGTATTCTGTTTGCTCTGAAGTTATAAGACTCTTTCTGTATTAAAACAATACTTTGTTACGCAACTTTGGTCACTGGAAAATGAATGGGGATAATATCCCCATTGGAAAATATTATTTTCCTTTCAAAAAATATTACCTATTTACATTTATAAAATAACCAAAGTAGTAACTCAGTGACCTGGAAGTCTGACAACAAGTCTTACCAAAGGGTAACGTATTATCCAGTAATTACCTGGGTTGTGGAGTCTGATAGGCAGTTTCAGCTGCAACTGGTTAGGCTGGAAGCCGACCCCAACATGGTTAATTACGATATAATTTAACAATAAACTAAAAAAATGGCGTAAAACTACGTCCTACTACGTAACTCCGCTGTCAACTAGTAATGCCCTAAAGGCTGCCGGCATTACCGCGTTTAATGGCAGCGCTTAGTCACTGGTCAACAGTCAGCCCTTTGGTCATGGGAATTACAGTCAACGAAGCGTTTTAAAATAAAGTGTTTAGCATCAGACCCCACGGTCTGTTTTTGTTTCACGATAATCAAAGGTTTGACGTTATCAGGCTCCACGTGCACAGGCCTTTTTATGTTCCAGGTTTGAAAACAAGCAAGCAGTGTGGTATGGATAGCCACTAATCTCCTAATCTCCCTAAATCTTATCACTACTAATACTCTCACTAATCTTCCTACTACCGCCTCGTTGGTCTAGTGATCAAAGGTCTTGGGTTCGATTCCCTGGCCGGGCAAAGTTTTGTCGAATTCTGAAACAAATTCACTGATAAAATGATATAAGTTTTTAAACTGACATGGTCACTGACACTACTGTTAATATCATAAACGGGAATTTACCATGTTTGATTATTGTTTTTATATCCTGCAAAAATTGTGATAGGTCAACTTAATTTTGTGGGCAAAGTCGCAGGCAAAGTGCTAGTTCTAGATAAAAAAAAATTGTGGGTAAAGTCGCGGGCAAAGTGCTCGTTCTAGATAAAACATTTTAGTGGGCAAAGTCGCGGGCAAAGTGCTAGTTCTAGATAAAACATTTTTGTGGGCGAAGTCGCGGGCAAAGTGCTAGTTCTAGATAAAACATGCTTCGAATAAACAGTACCTAGCATTTCTTCACATACCACACGAAGTATTTAGCGTGAAGAGGATTTTCTGTTTGCGTTAATGCGATTCTCGTGTTTGCCACTAAGTGATGATACCACAATTCTCATTTGCTGTGAAACTATAAAGTAATTATAATACTATTATAGAAGAGAGGGACTGATGGCTAGGTAATCAGCCTCGTCGATTTATTTCGCTGTTCGATTACTATTACACACCCAGGTTTCTTCTTGCTTCGACATGCACATTAAGTCTTTGTTCCAGGCTATCAATAGATCTTAAAGTCTACTATTGCCTAGTTCACATAGGACCATGTAGGTATAGCAGTTTTATAGAAAACAGTGGTTGAAAAAATTCAGTTCAGTATGATCTATTACATATAATAAAATGGTAGGAAAGTCATAACTGTACATTGAATATTTTTTTAAAAGAATAGTTGGGGTGTGATCTACAATCGATACCGAAGCCAAAAATATAGTTTTTAGAATTTCTGTCTGTTTGTCTGTTTGTCTGTTTGTCTGTATGTATGTCCGGGATAAACTCAAAAAGTACTGCATGGATTTACTTCAAATTTGGCACGAATATTACTAAGAAGTCGGGTCAACCTATAGGCTACATATTATCACGCTATCACCTACGGGGAACGAGCAGTGAACCTTTATTTCTTCAACGCATTCTGTAACAACGTGTAATATACCGACGCATATTTAAATGTTGTTATTATGTTAACCATGCTATAAGCTAGCTTTATACTCTAAAAATCACGCAATATAAGTAACTTAGGCCGATAAACATAATAATTTTTATAATTGTAGTATCAAGACAATTTAAAGCAGCGCCATCTATGGGATTTCAAAAACATCAAGTCGACTTACATGTGTAAGTCCTTTTTGGTTATAAATAATTTAAATTTGATTGATGTTGGCGAGCTTAATAGTTGTTTTTAAAAGTCATAGATGGAGTTGTGCATGTTCTGAGACGTCCACCTGGAGAACAGCCAGCGCATATATTTTGATCCCGACAACGTTGCTGAGCGCTTGGAAAATCCGCGCCAAACAACTGTCTTGGCATTTTTCAGGCTCTGTGAAATCGACCAGTTTGCGAGGTTCCTTACGTATGACGAAGTGCCTTCATATTACACATACGACAAGCAAAGGGGTGCAATCCCTAGTAGCATTTTTTGTTGGCATTTAGTTGGGCCACATACCTCTGGTTAGTTGGCAAATGCATACAATTGGCGGGCAGTTTGCGGGTTGGGCCCAAAACTGATGGCCTACGTGGATTTGCCTACGAAGGCCCAACTTGCGATAGGGCCAACGTGCATTGCCCTACGGAGGCCCGAGGAAAACGTGTTATGGGTAGGCCCAACGACACATAATACATGTAGGCAAGCGGTTGTATGTTTGTTGGTCCTATAGCTGGTTTCATAGCGACGCGTCTCGCCAGCGCCGGCCGTACGCGTGTCGCTGAACATCAACTTTATCAGCTTCATAATAAGTTTGGTTTTTGCGATGTTTTGAAAAACCAACCTTATTTTAAAGCGATAAGGTTCATGTGCAGCGACGTGCGTGCGGCCGGCGCTGGCAAGACGCGTCGCTCTGAAACCAGCCATAATAGGCCAACCCAGACGACGACATACAAAAGTCGCCCACCAAACAGTCGTCTCTCTTTTGCACTTTGACGTGAGTACATGAGAGGACGTTGTGTCGTCTGCGTTGACCTATTATACTTTGTGTTAATTAACTGAAATTAAATGAAATACAAATTATGATAATTGAATATTTATTGTTATAGGTATTATGTTATTGACAAAATGAAGACAAATTTTACACAATTTGGAGACGGTAGCTCTGCAGTAAAACGATACACACCGTACCTACTATGATACATTGATAGAGTACCTACCTACTTTTACAAAGTTACACTTAGCAGCTAAATTGTTGTCAAAGATTCGTTCAAGGATTCTTCTTGTGATAGGACCAGTTTTGTTCCCACCAATGTAGGTTATGTAGTTTATCTGCAACAAACACAACACAACCCGTTATAGTAAAACAACAAATACATGCAATGCCAGTAAGGATAAATTATGACAATTTTTTGTTAGGTTAAGTGCGAATTAACTTGAGACCGGGCCGATGATTCAATTTCAATTTATGTTGAGCAAAATGATGCGTCGTAGTATTTTTTTTATCTAGAGATTTGCACGAGATTTATTAAGAACAAAATAAGATAGTATTTCATAAATAATAGCATCTTAGTCCCAGGTCTCAAGGTAATTCGCACGGGTTCTAAGTAGATAAATACCTACTTATGAAAAACTTACCCGTTTCGTAAAATAAACGTTTTACAGGACATACCTAATGTCCATGTTATCTTAGTTGGAGCCTCGTTACTGCTAAGGCATTTGTTGAATATTATTGCAGTTTTAGGTATATGGAGGCCACATGCAATGCGTCTTCCGTGGCGTCATCCAGTTTTCACGCACCACATATAATATCATTGCACCACACCGAGTTCCCCACCGTAACCATCTTCATCGTCAAATTCCACAACTTTAAACATTTTTATCACTGCCTGTCAGGCTAATATTTTATATATATAAATAAAACAAATACTCCGCAGCCGCAAGCGCACCCGGCACCGCACAAATGAAATAACAAACTGCAAAATGGCGGGCGGGTCGGGCGACGAGTGCCGCCGCCCGCCCCCCGCGCACCCCGATACCACCCCGAAGGAGCAGCAAGTAACAGGGCCATTGAAGGGTATCTAAGTTGGACCGATGTTGTTATCATAACTTAAATCCCTACAAAAATCTCCCAACAGTAGGAATAGAAGCAGCAGGCCCGTCGTTAGTTGGCCCAATGTTGTTTTAATAACATAAATCCCTACAAAAATCACCCAACAGTAAGAATAGTAACGCAGGCCCGTCGTTGGCTCTACGTAGGGCAAATAGTGCATGTTTAAGACAATGGGCCTATTTTAAGTTTAGGTTGGCGGAATAACTAACCGTCAGCCAATACATTCCCAACTGTTGGCGTATGGAAGCCAACGGCAGTTGCTACTAGGGATAGTAATAGTCCTCCTGAACGTTTTCGGCCACGGCGGCCAATCTTAGCAGAGATTAGCCAACTGCGCGGGAGATATTATAGTGCACAAGTGTGTGCGCAGGCACAGGTGCACTCTCTGTTCCTTTCCTCTCATAGTCCTCAGGGGCGGCAATCCGACACGACCGGAGAGAGATCAGGCGCAGGACCAACGGCTTAACGTGCTTTCCGAGGCACGGGGGTACTATACCGCCATCTTCCAAACTCCGGCCTACTACTGGGAAATTTCTAATGAAAAACCCAATACCACTTTTTGTCCGACCCGGGAATCGAACCCAGGACCTCATGCACAGCAGTCGCGCTTACGACCACTAGACCAACGAGGCAGTTCAAAAAAAAGAAAGGGAAAGGGGTGTATTTAACCGACATCGACGAGGACGTGCTGTGGAAGGTTTTCCGGGAATTTTCAAGGATACCGCATTGGGTAGAGTTTATACCGTGCACCTGAATAGTGGTGAATGCTATTTTCTGCGGTTGTTACTTCACACGGTCCGAGGCCCAACGTCTTTCGCCTTTCTGAGGACATTTGATGGCGTGGAGTATCCCACTTACCGCGCAGCCTCGAAGTCACCTTCTTGACGGTGACCAAAACTGGGATGACACCTTCGCGGAGGCGAGCGTCAGTAACAGTCCCAGCCGCATGCGTCATCTGTTTGCCGTCATCTTGGTGTTTTGTGGAGTCGCAAACCCGGTAGCATTGTGGGAGAAGTATCGCCATCATCTGTCTGAAGATATTCTCCGAGCTTTTGAGGCGTGCTACTAGAGACGAAGTCGAAGTAACTGATGAACGCGTGCTGAACACCTGTCGCAGTTCACTTCAACACGTGGTCATTTCTATCGGCGGCAATCCACTGGTCGAATATGGGTTACCAGCTCCCCAATCATTACCGCATCAAGACCACAATAAGAAGAACGCACCAAGAAGAATCAGGAGTAAAACGCTGAGGCATTTTACGATCCGGGTGTAATGACTACCATACGAAATGACCATGTCGCTTTGTTCTCTTCAGAGTGAAAACAAATTTATGTAAAATAGGGTAAAATGTTTTTCTTGGATGCTCCTGGTGGAACAGAAAAAAACATTTGTTACAACTGGCATACTTGCAGAGGTCAGGAGGCAAGGCAAAATTGCCATTGCTGTAGTGTCGTCGGGAATCGCTGCCACACTGCTTCCGGGTGGCCAGACAGCACATGCCATGTTCAAAATTCCTATCGATTTAGAGAGTGCCGAAACGCCTGTTTGTGGTGCGTCACGTAACAGTGATAAGGCACCCGTGCTCAAGGATTGCTCACTGATCGTATGGGATGAATGTACGATGGCCAATAGGAAGGCAGTTGAGGCCGTGGACAGAACCCTGCAGGACATCCGCAGGAACGAACATTTGATGGGTGGTGTCACAGTTCTGTTCAGTGGCGATTTCCGACAAACGCTTCCCGTGGTGACGCGGGGATTGAGGGCTGACGAGGTGAATGCTTCATTGAAACGATCTTCGTTGTGATCACGAGATCGCACTCTGCGCTTGACCATTAATATGAGAGCTCGGCTCGGCGGCAATGCACGTGCTCAAGAATTCTTCGATGTCTTTCTAAGTCTTGGCGAAGGCACTCTACCAGAGGAGAGAGGTGGACAGGTGGAGCTTTCAGAATCTCTCATTATAGTTGTATCCATCTAAGAAGAACCCATTCGCTGTGTGTACGGGGACATCGGTCGTATACCGCACCAACAGAATTGTTGGGTGTGTGAGCGGGCTATTTTGACGCCCAAAAATGATCAGGCTGCAGCAATTAACGAATGCATTCTCTCGGAAATTGAGCGGAATGAAGTGGTCTACACCTCTATAGACATTGTGGTCGAGCAAGATGACGCCACACGTTATCCTGTGGAATTTCTGAACTCCCTGTCAGCAAGTGGACTTCCAGCGCATACCATCAAGCTGAAGGTCGGTGTCCCGATTATGCTTCTTCGGAACCTATCTGCGAACCGACCTCTAGATGAACTGCTTCTCACACGGGCAATTGTACTTCGCTTGCTCCCGCGTCACCAGTCCTGACTCTCTATACATTTTGACTGCGGAGAGCCAAACCACTACTATGGTTTATCGAGAAGTCCTATAAGTATGTATTTTTACCCCATTCTTATCCTAATTCATTTTTTTCTCCATCTGCTTCAGTCACAACTTATGACTAAAGCAGGCTGAAAATCAGCACTTTTTGAAGGTAAATTTTACAAAAAAAAAGTCTCCCTCTGTTACTGCACTTTCTGTAGATATGAAATGTAAAGAAGAAACGGGTAAATGGAAAGGTATTTTTGGTGCTGTATAGCGTTCACGCAGACGACGTCGCGGGCAGCAGCTAGTGTAATAATAAATACGTGAATCTTTTGCACGTCATTGGAACTTCGACACGCCCTTCCACCCTTGCATTATTTTCACGGAAACTTTAAAAATACTTGAACTAAAAAGCCTTGTTTCAAGCTATACCAAATCTATTCATTCATCTTCTGCCTTGGTCTGGTTTAATTCTAGACTTAGTGACATTAACACACCCCTAAAAGAGGCTATTCCTGCTCTCACATAATAATGTCTACATTTCTTTTTCCATTTTTCCTTTCACAGGTCTGCTGGTAGAATAAAGCAGTGCCTTTGTACTATAAGTTATGTGGTGTTGTTTTATTATGTTCTCTATTGTGTGCAGATAAATGATAAAATACATAAATCCAATTAATCCTGGAAAAGGGGTGTTGTGTTATGCTGTAGTAATAATTACTTGTTCTTTCTCTACAAAAGAAAGAGCGTTTGCCCGTTAGCAGAATAACATGCCGATATTATTATTATTATCTTATCTTTGAACAAATGCGGCTTGTTTTGTTGTGATCTGACGTCATAACTAATGTTCTAACGTTATATCAAAGCTTTTAAAAATATGAGGCTTAGTCGTGTTCTGAAAGTACTGTTGAATCATTGTGACTATGTTTTGTATTAAAACGTAAAAGATATCTCAAATGGTGAATAAGAAAATTACGGAGTAAACTGCAAACAAAGTTTTATTCAAGACATCATATCAGCTTAAATTCACCGATTGCTGGACATCGGCGTCTCCACAATCCTGTGTAGCTCATAACCAACGTATTCTCGCAGCCACCAGGGCATCGGTTCACTCCAGGGGAGACCTTGATGCTGAGCCTTACTGATTTAAACCACATTCGCAATAACGGTTGAAAGAAAATGTTGCATCATAATTCTTAGTTCCCAAGAAATCTATAGTGACTAATACAAAACGAAAAATAACTTGAACTTTTACGAAAATGTAAAAGGAAACCTAGTGCATCCTAGAGAAACTCATCATTTTACATAGCAGAAGTCAAGACTGCTGCTGAGCAGCACAAAAAAGAAGCAGAAATATCAAAAGTGGAAGAAGATAATTTAGATTAAAGGAGTTCAAACATGAGACTAATAGAAGAACTATACAAAATGAGACCTCCAACTCCTCCCGATATAATAAAACCACCAGACGCAGAAGAAAATAATTCGATTGAAGAACCTGTTGAAGTGAAATTTCCTGTTATTCTAGTAATATTAGGCGTATTTGTCGTTATAAAAATGGGGATTTGTGTTTGGTATGTTTTTTACAAATCGTTCAAGAGGATAAGGAATTGTGTAAGAAGAGCTGATGAAGCAATAACTCGAATTCCTGTGACGGAGGTCAGGACTTTTCAGCAGCCAACGCAAATAAGCCTTGAACATAGCCGTGGGTGACTATAAGAGTAGGGAAACAAAGTAAATAATTGATGGACTGTGTGAAGGAAGATATGGCTAGAAAGCTAGAAATGAGGGCAACGCTGACCGAAGTTTGAAAAAAGAAGACAAAAATGCTGTGCTGAGCCGAGGATAAGGACAGGAGAGTGATGATGATGGTGATGATTATGATGTTAAGGAATTGTTTAGTGTACTATAAGCCAAATTAAGTACTAATTTTATTATTTAAGTAAAATAATGATGAGACAGACATTGAAGAAAAATAAAATGTTTAAAAAAAATATGTGTGTTTGTGGCATATTTCATTGCGTTCGTAAGATATGGTAGCTAAGGATTCGTCTGGGAAACATGCTGGTTTCCTCACGATGTTTTCCTTAACCGAAGATAGATAACTAAAGTGTGTTTTTTAATTTCGGAGACTAAATTGACTCTTGCAAATGTCAAACTTAAAAATTAATAATGTTGTCAGCTCTTTTGTATCAGTGTTGTACCTACGGTACCGGTTTGTTAAACCGTTACTTTTTATATTTATTAGACGATTTGAAAAAAAAATACAGATGCTATCAAATACATATGTTGTTCCCGTACGCGTATTTCCATATCCGTGTTCACTGTGAGGCAGTACTGCCTTGAAACACGCACGGGTTTGTCGCGCTAACTGCCTTTACAAACTCGTGTTCAATTCAGAGTACGCGTCCTCCAATCGCTCACGGATTTGCAAGGAGCATGCGCCTTGATTAAGCACCACAAATCCGTGTTTGTTTGAAGGCATTTTTGTGTTTACACGACTTTCAATTCATCTCCATGACGCGCGCTCGCTTCGCTCGCATATTAAATAACACTAATATCTTCTGTCCCCGAAGTGCCGGGCCTCCGCCGGCCTCCTTCGTCGGCCTACGGCCCGGTGCCCATGCCGCCCATAAAGGATACTGTCGCGAGACGATCGTATTATAATTTTGGTTAATTGATTTGGTGAGCATTTATCCATTTTGGTAGTTCATGCACCATCGCCTTGAACACGTGTTTAGAAAAACAGTTGACGTTGCAAACCCGTGCGCGATTGGAGGACGCGCACTCTGAATTGAACACGAGTTTGTAAAGGCAGTTAGCGCGACAAACCCGTGCGTGTTTCATGGCAGTACTGCCTCCTAATGAACACGGAAATGGAAATACGCTTCCCGTACACGATAAACCTTCTAAATATGTTCATACTGAAAAGAAAACCGAGACGCCAAAAACAAACGATTGTGTTTTAAAAACTGCCGAAATCCTGAACATATCCAGACCTTCAATCTAGGTACAGGGTGCTGAAGGAGCACAAAGAGAATGAACATTATAGCTCTCCGAAAATACCTGGCACTAATTAAATTATAAAGACAAATTGGACGATTTCACTCTTTGGGCTACACGTCGAAAAATTCATCAATTATTTTATAAAAACGAATCTCTTTACTCGGGATAGCCCATTGTAAATAAAAAAAAGAGAATGTGGCACTCGGAGACTGCCGCGGTAAAGCTATTGCATAGCATTTTTTATCAATTATTTAATTTGACAACCTCAGTTGACAACCTTGTTATTTTCCGTAACCATAGCAACCTGGTTGAAAATTTTCGTTACGGAATTTCTGGATTCGCTCTCCACGCTCAAGGCCCGCGATAGAAGCTATGCAATAGCTTAAAAACGATAATACTTGATTTTACTAACGGCAATTTACGGTAGTGGCACATCACTATTTAACAATTGCAAAAAACTGACAACCCACGTAATGTCACTTTAGTCTCCGAGATTAAAATCCACATTTTATGCAATACGCACGTCAATCTGAAAAATCAGAGGTCTTAGTTTCAAACTCGAAACCTATTACTTGGAAGTCCGATGGTCACGTCACTAGACTAGCACTGCAGTATGAATCACTCCAACATAGTGATAGAATAATATTAGTGTAAATCGTAAAATTTAAGACCACCTCACATCCCCCTTAGCACTCTCATTTCTTACATTTTATCTTACAAAACACTGCGAGATAAGATAAAAGGGGGTGTAAATATATATTTACACCCCCTATTATTGATCTATAACACGTTGTATCCAATAAATTATGCAAAATAAGCGACAAGTTGATAACTAATGAAGCCGTTAACTGACAGAGCGGTGACAATTTCGCGGTAACGGCAATCCCATGCGGGAGTCGTGAGTCTATGTTTGACATGTGATTTGCAGCGGTAATGAGATTATTATGTTAATATTACTGGAGTAACTATGGTGTTTCATTTTACTGTAGGTATTGGTTTATGTAAGAGGGAGCCTATGAAAATGTATTAATATGAGATTGCATGGAAAGCATGGAACGAGAAAACATGCCTGTGTGTCACCTCCAAAAACAGAGCTAAAGGCAGAAGAATGAAAATAACAGTCGTACCGGTCGATTTTCAACCTTAAACCACGCTTACCAAGGTTTGTCTGTGAATGGGTGACTGTGTTTACATACCGAGTTTCCTCTGTACCTCGAAAAGCAATGACTTCACGTGCTTTGCTGTACTGGCTGTCATTTATAGATCTTTGACAGTCGTGTCCAGTAGGGCTAAATTTGCGTATATTTTTAAATGTGTGTCCATCAATTAACTGTTAAATGGTTCGTTTAGTATACCAAACCATAGCCATTAACAGTTAATCAATGGACACTATATAGCCACTGACATTTAAAAAGATACGCAATATCCCTGCTGAAAGCCTGTCAAGCAGTCTTACCAAAGAGTATCTTATAACTGGGGTTTTCAGGTCATATAGGCAGTAGCTCCATATTAAATACTGGCATCCAGTTAGACTGGAATCTAGGCATTATGATGCTGAATGACAATTACCTAGTTTATTAATTTAATCTATCTTTTGTTCCATCACTTAAACATCAAAGGCCCACCCCAAATCACAGATTAATCTTAATTGCCCTAAGATTCATGTTATCAGAATTTCGTCATCTAATCTATCCTTTGATACGCCGCTCCTGATATCAATTAGCGTCTATTGGGCTGCTCCTGATTCAATATTAAGGCTATTACGTACTCTATAGGTACTGTTATGAGTCTATTGGGATTATGATATTAGGTAGGGGATTAGCGTTTGAAACTGTTTTAGTGGAATGTTTGTAGCTGTTTGAGATGTATTTCTTATAGACATAGATAATATAAATAATATAAAAGTACCCATAACAAAGTCGAGAGGCACGTGTTCTTCACGTCACTGTGATCATTTTTTTGTTGTAGACCATACCTGGGAACCCTCTAGTTACAAAGATATGGGGGGCCAAAGTTCTAAATTTTTTACAGCTGTTTTTTTAATACTACTTCATCAGGTTATAAGTTTACTTAAATTACCTCCATGATCCGTTTAATACTCTAAGCATCCACTAGCACAATGTTTTAAAAGTGCCACATTGAGTTTTATCAAAAAATTTGATGTTTCACCCAAAAAAAGTCGTTTCCCAGCAATAATTTTTGCGTAGTTTGATGTACATATTGCTTGGTTGACGTCTTCGTGAAGGATTCGTTTACACCCACCCCCACAACCATCAAAATCCCTTTTTCATAGTACATCACTGTTCTCGGGAGCCCTTTTTTCCCATCGTGCATCACTAACTGCTCCAGGGGCGGCAGAATGCACGCCGCAACGTGCAACCGCCGCCCCGCGACCCGAGCCCCGCACACCCGCCGCCACGGCACACGCCGCCGCGTGCCCCCGCACCCACAGCACTCGCAAAGTCGTATCGATGTCAAATTTCTTTAATAGATTTTCAACCTTATGCTGTTGAAATAAATTTGACATCGATACGACTTTGCGACAGATTTTTAACGATATTTAGTGTAGAGACTTCTGGCTCTGGACTTAAATGAAGCAAACGACACAGCTGTTCCGGTTGCTACGTACTCAGGGTCAGACAAAATCTGAGTCATCGATTCGAGAAGAAGAACAATTTTATTGTTACTAACACAATGGGCCTCTTAATAGTCTGTTAAATAAATAAAATACAACATTACGCCTATGATCCCCACTGTGGGTTGCTTGAAAGAGATACCGCGGCCTTTACACAAGTAAGCGACTCAGCAAATCATAGTCTTCTACTGGACCTCCCAAGCTACGCCACAACAACCTGTCTTTGTTCACTACAGGAACAGCTGATGGACGCTACCGAAAGCGGAAAATTAGTAGCTCAGTTGTGGACCGACACAATTAAGATTGCCATCGACACGTTATGAAGAAGAAAGTAAAAATCAAAAAATCTTTAGCTTCTTTACAGTTGCGATGTAAGCTTAAATTATTGTGAAAGGCATTACTTACTGAATTACTTATACTGAATCTCTTAAGAAAGTGTGAAAGGAATTTTGGGCTGAAACTTCTTTTAAAAAAGTTTTAACACAAAACCATAAACCAAATAAATGCATTTTCTTTCTTTCTTCTATAACGCAGAAGAGTCCGTACGTCAAATTGTCATAAATATCAACATTGACATTCTAAGTTATTTGTACCAACTATTATAACAGAACAAGCTATGTAAAATTCAAAGAAATGATAGAAAAACTGTGTTTTAAATGAGAAATGCTAATTCTTTACGTCGTTATAATACTTTTGGAATGTTTTCAGGCTGCTTGTAAGTAGAGAAGCTTAATATTGTTTTTACGCGACTACCCGAAAGAGATGTGTTATGTTCTAGGTTTCGCTGTTGCATCTTAGAATAGCATGTAGTAATCCCGGTATTTAATATAATAATGTTCAATAATCTGCAAACCAACCTCTGCAAGCGATACTTAAAATTGTAGGTCATCTCGTTCCCATCTGCAGCGCGGGCAAAATATTACTTGATTTATCTACCTAGAATTACCTATTAGAAGCCTGGTATATTGTAAAAGAAAGGAATAACAGGCTCTTTAAATTCTAAAGCTGCGTCTACGCTTGGCGAGCCGAGCATGAGCCGAGCACGAACGGAGCCGTTCAGGGGCCGTATTTTTGAATCAATAGAATTCCAAATCGTGTACGAAATCGCAGAATTCGTATGCGAATCCGCACGAAATCACTATTTTTGAATATTCATACCCGTGAATTTTGCAACGAGTGGTCCGACCCACTCGTTTCCGATATTCTACCAGTAGAAATGACGGAAATGACGTGATGAATTCTGCGATTTCGTACACGATTTGGAATTTTATTGATTCAAAAATACGGCCCCTGGGCTTCGTCGTTCGCGGCGTAAGTGTGGACGACCGTTCAACAACGATCATGACTGTCCTCGAACGAAATCAAATCCTTTTGTGTTCGCCAAAAAAGCGACAATTGGCAGAGCACAGCCGAGTACGAACGAAATGCTCGCAGCCCGCTCGTTCACGGCTTGTAAGTCGGTCCACACTAGACGAATTGTGTTTGGCTCGTACTCAGCTCGTGCTCGGCTCGCTTAGCATAAATGCAGCTTAAGAAATCATAAATGCCGGTGGTGGTAGGACTGCTATTTTTTTTTATCTTTACGGAGACATTTTAGTGGCGTACATACTAAGGTGCACTTCTGCCAAACCCTTGCGTTATGCCATGCGTGATGTCATGTTATAATTGTTACAGATTTGTACGACGAAGATGACCCAATATCAAAACCGGGCGTAGCACCGACAGACGAACTAGATTTTGAACCAGTAATAACCCTAACGAAAGAGAAAGAAAAAATTACTTTATTGCGGAACATTGACTGTGATGACTTTCCGATGTATGCTATGAATTGTACCTTCGAAGCTGCCCTGATATATAATTCTAGTAAAAAGTCTCCCCCGATGCCCGCTAAAGTCAGTGATTGGTGCAAGTACGTATTTTTTTAATTCTTTCTTTACCGTGTGATAAGTACCTACAAGCCGTTTGAGTTGTATGTCTCCCAAGGGCCTAGGACTTGGCCTCACACGCCGACGAGAAATATTTCGCAGTATACTGGTTTTCTGTCGTTGCTGCAGGTTGTTCGCAAGAGATATCGCGGCCTCGACATAAAGGGCTAAGAAGGAACATGGGTCATCAGTAGAAGTCTGATACTCCCTTTTGCATGCCCAAGAGCGGGAGCTTATTATTTAATAATTTCCCGACCTTAAGAAAAAAGGCATGCTGGTTTCCATACAATGTTTTTCTTTAACTAAAGCAAGCCAGTGCTATTATTATAAAATACGCATATTATAAATGAATTTCAAAAATCAAAAAGATTGAGATCCGGGGTTCGATTCCCGAGTCGGGCAATGTTTTATTGGGTTTTTCCATCAGGAGTTTTTCAGTAACATAAGATTGTAATAGGCTTACAAGGGACTTAAATATAACCGGTGAAATGTGGGTGTTGTATTAGGTGCAGCTCTGTCTAACCCTTCGGGGACTAGGCGTCATGTTATGTAATAGTCCTCCTGACCGTTTTTCGGCCACGGCGGCCAATCTCAGCGGAGATTAGCCATTTGCGCGGGAGATATTATAGTGCACAAGTGCGTGCGCAGGCACAAGTGCACTCTCTGTTCCCTTTCTCTCATAGTCCGATGGGACGGCAATCCGACGCGACCGGAGAGAGATCAGGCGCAGGACCAACGGCTTAACGTGCTTTCCGAGGCACGGGGCTATTATACCACCAACTTCCAAACTCCGGGCTACTACTGGGAAATTTCTAATGAAAAACCCAATAGCACTTTTTGTCCGACCCGGGAATCGAACCCAGGACCTCACGCTCAGCAGTCGCGCTTGCGACCACTAGACCAACGAGGCAGTTATGTTATGTTATGTATTATGTTATGTATTATGTGAACAAACAGTGTAACAATTGTAGATAGGCCAATAAATAAATAAAATAAATAGGTCAGAAGCCCATTGGCGACATACCAACCCTGAAACCCAGTTAGGCACTTACCACACAAAAAAAGATACTTTATATTTATTTTACCAACTGCTACTTTTCGCAGAGCAATACGCTTCCTCACAAATTGTGCTATAGACTGGAACTCAGATTGCAAAGAGGTAACCGACAGCCATTTCAATGAAGAGAGCATCCGAGGACACATGCACGTCATCACCAATATCTGTGATGATGAGTGGTTCTTGTCTAGTAAGTATGTTTCTTATGTTTTAATTGCTCATCATCTGCCTGTCCGGATCTCAATTAGATTCAAGATCAAAATCAAAATATTTCACATAGGCCTAATACAGACCCGCAAAGTTCTGGAGTGACGACCGCGAACCGGAAGACGTTGCGTTGGAAGGCTTCCCTCTAGGTGGACCGATGACCCGGTGAAGGTTACGGGGATCCGCTGGATGCGAGACGCACGGGACCTGTCAATGTGGCCACAGTTAGGGGAGGCAGTCCAGCATTGGACGTCTATCGGCTGAAATGATGATGATGATGATGATGCCTACATGGGTACCTATGAAACTTTGTCGATAAAAGATGCACGATTCCGGTTGGTCGTTTCCAATGGAGAAGAACCGGCGAGAAACTCCATGGTTACTCTTTTAAAATGACGCTTACCTAGTTCTAGTTGTCTAACTGGACATAGAAATTATGTTTTTCCTACTCCTCTATTATTTTCTCATAAATGTCGTTGCTGGATTCAAGACAGTTAACTCGTTTCTCTGGGACTTCATAGAGCTCCATTGTCTCGGCATTTTTTTGGTGGTTGTTACTGTTGATTCTGGCTTTCAGGAGTTATAGTGGTTTGGGAATAGTGTGGTGGGCTATTCCTTTTAAAAAAAAAAGTCTAACTGGACGTAGCAGTATACCAGTATTTAACATATAAACGAATGCCTATTTGACTTCCACAACCCAGTTAGTACTGCCTAAAACGATATCTCTTGGTTAGACCCAGCAGTTGTCATAAAATTGATCGTCACCCATGCACAGACCAACCTTAGTAAGCGCGGTTTTATCTCGAAGATTGACTTGTGTGCCTGTCATTATTGAGCCACGGGCTCCATCATTGTTCCTTCTCGCCTTTCTTCCACTATATTTCTGTTTCGGTCATCCCTAATTCAGGCGATATTCTGTTTCAGGATACGATGTACTGCCAGTATGTATAGAGGGCGCTACAGACGCCTGGGAGGCCTGTTATACTCTCTTTAAGACGCTCGTAGACGATCAAAAGAACACCACACACGAATGGACTCACTTTGATACGCATTTTCAGATGTGCTGGTTTGTAGTTTTCGTTTATTGCATTACATGATATGGGAATACACCTATATTTCTCCAAGAGTTAGGCAGACACTGCCCTTAATCTATATAAATAAAAAGAGAAGTTCTGACTGACTGACTGACTGACTCATCAACACCCAGCCCAAACGCTTGGACCTAGAAAGCAGAACACAGAGATTCCCTTTATAATGTAGACAAGGAATAAGGAAGGATTTTTCGAAATTCAACCCCTAGGGGAGTTCAATAGGGGATGAAAGTTTGTATGGAAAATCGTCATTTTCACGCGGGCGAAGCCGCTGGCAAAAGCTTGTACTGAATATTTCAGCAACAACGTGAGGTTTATTATCTATAAGCTTTATTTCGCTATAATTGTATAAATAGAGGCTGACCAGGCGTCATAAAAAATATTTCATCACTTTCGTCTCTATAATATTATATCCTATTTATAAACGGCAAAACGTCTATGGAGTTACACTCACTAATAATAAGACTCTATAGAACGTGTCCAACGTAATTTGTTAGTTTTGCTCAGCTGCAAAGGAACTACGGTGTACCAAGAGATACTGATAGAAAATATCAATAACGTGCATGCGATTTTAATCTTTACAACATTCATGATACATTTAGTTATATTTACCTCCCCTTCAAAAGCCTGAACCAAACTCCGATATCTATTTACAATGTTAGCCTTATCGTAACGTTTGAAGATTATTTAGAAGCTGAATATACGGCTTTTAGTTATTTGGTACCTAAGTCTAGTTGAAGACCGATGCATCGAGCCGTGTGGACTTCGAATTATGGTCGGGGCCACAGATATAGATAAACCTAGATAATGCAAGAGTAGTTACTTCGAATGTACAGCTTAAGTATTTTATACTTAACGAGGAAACAAGCTAATTATATTAAAACAACAACGTTACAACCCAAGAACTTAATTTTTGACATTTACTCCCTGAGATATTTAATGATTAACTAAGCTGTTATTTAGTAGAGATTTTTCGTACAAAACCTGTGTACAAAACCTTCACTAAAGTGTCAAAATCATTACTAAGCGATGCTTAAGTAATCATTAAACGTCCTTGAGTGCGGCAGTTAAAGAATAAAAACGTAGTGAATTTTGAATGCAACTAAATAGTGTCGTCACAGTATGTAGTGTAAAAATGACACGCTAGGTTTATAAGTATAGTACCTATAGTATATATAAATCGGTGGTCAGGACATATTCAATGATCGGACCGTTACAGGGTGGTGGGTATTTGCCACTCGTATTGGTTATGCTGAAAATGTCAATGTAAACGTCTGTTTGTTGATAGAAACGATAGTAATGAGCTCTTGGCTCATGGCTCATGGCTACGCATGGCTAATAATAATAAGAGCCGCTTGGGGTCGAACTTCAGGTTAAGCCTCTCTCCTAACTCACTTATTTTGCTGTACCAGACAGGGACCGCTGGTCCATGTGATCTATTTTTAATTTTTACCTCTTAAGTACTACTACATGTGGAATGTAATAAAGTTTTGAGTATTGTAAGCCACGCTTGTCTAGGTTCATCCGAGGATAGGTAATGGATAATTGTGAAGATGGTCGAAGACGAAGCAGTGGCTTCGGTCAGACACTAATGACCAGATGCATTAACGTAGACGAGGCGAAAGGAGTATGTAGGGATCGTACCAGATGGCGTTCTGTATTTTCTATCTACCCTCATAGGAAATAGGCGTTAGTTTTTATTGTATCTATCAATATAAACTTCGTTTAGAGCACGCCCTACTACTTACTAGGCTATATTGAGTGTGCTTCAAACAAACAAAGTTTGCTTTCAGTTTGGATCCCTAAAAGTAATGAAACACTATGTTTTAGAGGCGCAATCTAGAAACCAATATTTCGTGTATGTTTCTGCCTCGTTCGTTTATTATTCGTAACTACTGTTAGTATGACGTAACATCAACATGAATGTGGTTGGCACTAAGAGTGGGGAAAGGCCAAATAAAAGATGTATATATTTATACAAATAAATACCTACATAAAAACACTAGTTTTTGCTCACACCTTCGCCCGCGTGGATGTCGAAAAATATCCAAAAAAAACTTTCATCACCTATTTAACTCCCAGGGTTGAATTTAGAAAACAAATACACTAACGCCCAAATACTCAAACGTCACTCAATTTTAAGTTGCACTTAAATCTCGTGCTGTGTTGTTGCTTTATCGCAGAGTGACAGAGATAGCAGGAGTTTTGAGAGTTACTTATAATTGAGTGACGTTTGAGTATTTGGGCGTAAAACCTGCATCGAGAACAGCTCTATCCATTGGTGAAAACAGCATGAAAATTGTTGCAGTAGTTTTTGAGCACGAACATACAGACAGCTCGACGCGGCGGAGGCGTTGTTTTATAATATGTATTGATAAACTTATTCAAATAAAGTTCAAAACTCCGACAATGCTAGCTCAAAACCATCCTAAACTCTAGTACCTACAGCAAAAAAACATAGATACCACCATTTATCTATCTAATCCTTTGAACAAGAGCTATTCTACCATTCACTCTGACCGCTGTAGCGTTGGCCAATGAAGCACGAATTTACATCGACAACGCTGCAGTGCCCCTGTAACTCAAAAGCTGTAAGTAAAAAAATCTCTTTTTAGTAGGAAGCTTTACAGCCGTGGTTGCGCAGTTTTCTAAATCTTGGTCTTCGCCGTCCTAGGTACCATCTGAGCTTGAATTGGCGTCGTTCACTTCTCTGACCATCTGCTGGACTATCAATCTTAGTTCTTGCTATAAACGCGAAAGTTTGTAAGGACTCAATGAATGAATGTTATTTACCCTTACGCCATTGGTGAAAGTTTACAGTAGGTACAAATTATATAATTCTTATGCATGAGAATCTATACTAATATTATAAAGCTGAAGAGTTTGTTTGTTTGTTTGTTTGTTTGTTTAAACGCGATAAACTCTGGAACTACTGGTTGGATTTGAAAAATTCTTTTTGTGTTGGATAGCTCATTTATCGAGGAAGGTTATAGGCTATATAACATTACGCCACTACCAATAGGAGCGGAGCATAAATGAGAAATGTTGCAAAAACGGGAAAAGAAAATTCCTTTAGGATGGTTTTGAGCTAGCATTGTCGGAGTTTTGAACTTTATTTGAATAAGTTTATCAATACATATTATAAAACAACGCCTCCGCCGCGTCGAGCTGTCTGTATGTTCGTGCTCAAAAACTACTGCAACAATTTTCATGCTGTTTTCACCAATGGATAGAGCTGTTCTCGATGCAGGTTTTACGCCCAAATACTCAAACGTCACTCAATTATAAGTAACTCTCAAAACTCCTGCTATCTCTGTCACTCTGCGATAAAGCAACAACACAGCACGAGATTTAAGTGCAACTTAAAATTGAGTGACGTTTGAGTATTTGGGCGTTAGTGTATTTGTTTTCTAAATTCAACCCTGGGAGTTAAATAGGTGATGAAAGTTTTTTTGGATATTTTTCGACATCCACGCGGGCGAAGGTGTGAGCAAAAACTAGTGTTTTTATGTAGGTATTTATTTGTATAAATATATACATCTTTTATTTGGCCTTTCCCCACTCTTAGTGCCAACCACATTCATGTTACGTCATACTAACAGTAGTTACGAATAATAAACGAACGAGGCAGAAACATACACGAAATATTGGTTTCTAGATTTTTTACTATTAAAATGTTAGGTTAAAAATAAATATTTTTTGCGAAGCTTATTTAACCGATATGGTATTAATCTATATCTAAATAAATGTGTTCGTTAGAACGGAAATTTAATATAGAATATTTGTGCCCCTTACTCTATACAGTTTAAACAAATATCTTAGAAGATATCGCAATGTAAAAATACCCGCGCGGAAAAATAATTACGCGGGTTGCGTCGCAATTATGTAGGTACGGGGGATTCTGACTGGCCTCCAGGAAATTCAAATTCAAACAAAATATTTAGCACTATAATGTTTACAAGTACAGGGTGTTATCGACATCGTATATTTAACAGTAAGTGTTATATACCGAACCCTGAGATGGGAATGGTACCCAGTATTTGTCTAAGACCTTTAAAGTGTGTATACTAGTTGGGTTGAAATAAAACAACTGTATACTGAACTATAGTGTCTATGTATTTCAAAAAATCACAGGACCCCAACCAAATCGAGGTAACGTAACCATAGCGACTTCTAATTCGACGACAACGCCATCTAGTTACGTCGTTGGCAACTTTAATCAAATAAGTATAATTTGTTTGACCTGATGAGCAGTTTCGATTCTGAACATACCGCCCACCAAGGACATTACTGACGGAATGTCCTTCTTGAACTAGGTTGGGTCTGAATTTATAACAATAAAAATTGGTCTTAGGTTTGTTCTAAACAAACGTACAGAAAAATAAATCTTACATGCGATAAACTTAGACTTAATTACACTAAATAATGCTTAAACTAACAATTTGTAAAACTTTAACAACCGGAAAAAAAACCATATATTTTAAAAATCTTGTAAATAAATCTTAACAGTAACAATGTAAATATAAATATTGTAAAAGCTTATATATTAAGCGTTAGTAAAAAGTTGATCTATAATAAAAACATTAACAAAAGTCATTGATCTGAGTACACTGGTAAAATACAGAGTTTCGAAGTTGGTCTTTTAATAGTAGAAGTCTTAGTACGTAATGTGACTACACGAGTGATATTATCATCACCGGGGTGCTTTTCGACTACTCGACCTAACAACCAACGGCTTGGCGGTAAATCGTCTTCTTTAATTAAAACAATGTCCCCAATTTGAGGTTCAGGGATTTTTGAAGACCATTTGTATCGGTTCATAAGGTTGGACAAGTATTCGTTAGACCAGCGTTTCCAAAATGACTGTAGCATTCTTTGAATGAATTGCCACCGGGTTAAATGATTGACATTTGTGCTATCATATTTATGATCGGGTACATTAATTACCGGTTCGCCGATGAGGAAATGTCCAGGAGTCAGAGGTAACAGTTCGCCAGGGTCGTTAACATTCATGACGCTCATTGGACGCGAGTTCAAACAAGCTTCCACTTGATTGAGGAGTGTGCTCATTTCCTCATATGTTAAGGTAGCATCACCGATCACCCGTTTGAGGTGAAACTTTGTGGACTTCACTCCTGCCTCCCACAGTCCGCCGAAATTAGGACTATGCGGAGGAATGAAGTGCCACTCAGTACCGTTGGCTTCGAGTTGTTCTGCGATTGGTTCCTGAATGGATGCCAAATGTTTCAACTCTCTGGAGGCGCCTACAAACGTAGTACCATTGTCGCTCCATATTTTGGCACAATGACCTCGCCTTGAGACAAACCGTCGGAAGGCAGCTAAAAATGCTTGGGTGCTCATGTCACTTACGACTTCTAAATGAAGAGCGCGGGTGGACATGCACACGAATAGACATATGTAGCCCTTGTACGCGCGGTGTCCACGACCTTTTGTTGTTCTAATATTTATAGGGCCAGCGTAGTCAACACCGCTATGCAGAAACGGTCGCGCTGGCGAGCACCTAACCTTTGGAAGGGAACCCATCATTTGGTTCTTGATGCTAGCGCGGTGTTTGGCGCATATTACACATTTGAGCACATGGTGTTTGACTAGATTTCTGACTCCTATAACCCAATAAGCTGTCCTTAAATAATTGGACATTAGTTGTGGACCTCCATGTAGAGTTTTAAGATGGGCATCTGCCACTATAAGGTTTGTCAGATGACTAGAGTTTGGTAGTACAATTGGGTGTTTCATCTCTTCACTCAATTGAGCTTTCTCAAGTCTCCCGCGTACTCTGATGATGCCCTTTTCGTCAAGATATGGACAAAGTGTTTTTAACTTACTAGATTGCAGTTGTAAATAGCCTTTGTCCTGTAACTGTAAATATTCAATTGAAAATATAGCTTTCTGAGTTTGTCTTATACAACATTCTAAAGCCGTTGCTAGTTCTAGCTTTTGTAAATATTTTTGTGTATATACATTATTTTTTAAAAATCGTCTGCAATAAGCAATAATTCTAATAAGTTTTTGTAAAGATGAATATCGCTCGAAAATAGAAGGTTCAGGAACCACAGCCATGTGTGCTTTGGTTGATTCCTCCAAGTCCACATCCAACTCATTTGGTCTTTTGTACTCGACAACGTTTGCAGTGAGAAACGGTGGTCCGGAGAACCATAAAGTATTATCTAGAAGAGCGCTTGGTAATATTCCTCTTGAGGCGCAGTCTGCTGGATTGTACTTGGTTTTGACATGAAACCATTGAGATGCCTTCAAGTTGGTCAATATTTCCGAGGTACGGTTGGCCACGAACGTCTTCCATCTGCTTGGATGGCTGTTAAGCCAAGCTAACACCACGGTCGAATCTGTCCATGCCCAGATTTTGTCTCGGGTAATATTGAGGACCTCTGATGTTTCGGTCAGAAGATTTGATAGCAGAACCGCTCCACACAACTCTAAGCGAGGTATGCTGACCTGTTTGACGGGGGCTACTCTGGTTTTTGCAACCAACAACGAGAGATGGACTTTGCCTACAGCGTCTTTTGTTCGCAAATAAATAACGGCTGAATATGCGGTTTTGGAAGCGTCACTGAAGCCATGTAGCTCAAGATCGTCGTTTGACTTGGTGCCGAGCCAACGAGGTATCCGAACTTTGCTAAGAAGTGACAACTCTTCGCGGTAAGTACCCCACTCGTTTACTAATTCAGTGCTTAGCTCTTCATCCCAGCTAACACCTGCAAGCCATAATTTTTGAATAAAGGTTTTTGCTAAAACCACACTAGGAGCCAACCAACCCAGTGGGTCAAACAACCGAGCTATGTCTGAAATAATTGATCTTTTCGTTACAGGTGCAGTCGTCAGCGGAGGAAGATTCACCGAGTATTGAAAGTTATCTTCGTTGCGGTTCCAGGTAAGACCCAAAATTTTTATAGTACTATCTAATTTGATTTCTAGCCCTTTCTCTTCTTTGTAATTGATTTCCTCTATTTCATTATTTTGTATAATATTGGTTTGTCCTGTTGTTTTGTCCGTTTTTTCAGTTGTACTAGTTTGATCTGATTGTTCTCTAACTTCATTTCTTTCAATCGCATCTATTCTTTTTAATATTTCCTGACTGTTACTATTCCATTTTTGTAATATAAATCCACCCTTTTCTAATAATCCTATCATTTGCTTGTATATTTCTAGGCCTTCTTCTACGCTATTGCATCCTGTCATTAAATCGTCCATGTAGAAACAATTTAAAACCTTGTCTGCAGCAATTGGATAACTTTCGCCTTCATCAACTGCGATCTGCCGTAATGTTTTGACTGCTTGGTACGGAGCAGAAGCTGTTCCAAACGTTACCGTTAGAAGCTCGTAATCTTTGATTTCTTTATCTGGGTTGTCACGCCAGAGTATTCGTTGAAACATTATACGTCCTCTTCTGCTACCTTAACTTGGCGGTACATTTTTATTATATCCGCCACAAGTCCAATTGGATGCATTCGCCATCTTAAAACAGTGTGACGCAAATCGGCTTGCAATGTCGGACCTACCATGAGCGTATCATTTAATGACACTCCTTTGCTGTTTTTTTCAGAGGCGTTAAAGACAACACGGACTTTAGTAGTGGTTTTGTCATTCCTAATAACAGCGTGATGTGGTAAATAAACTGCCTCTTCTCTTCTACTATCATCTTCCTTCGCTTGCCTCATATGTCCTAATTTTAAATATTCCTTTATTACTTCTGTATATTTTTCTTTTAATTGTTTGTTCTTTTCTAGTCTCTTTTCTAATGTTTGAAATCTTGCTTTAGCTATAAAACGCGAATTTCCAAACTTGCAAGGAGGATTTTCGTCTCGGAAAGGTAACCTAACTATGTATCTGCCATCACTAGCTCGCTTAGTGGTCTCACTATACAACTCCTCGCATTTCTTTTCCTCTGGTGTAAATATCCTTTTGAAACTAATATGCTCCTCTATTTCCCAGAATTTCCTTAACATATCTTCATCTTTAACCTGGCAATGCATGACCTTTATGTTCATAAGTTTATTATCTATACTGTTATTGCTTTCAGGACCTACAGCCCCAGACAGGACCCATCCTAATGATGTGCTCTGTGCAATTACTGTCCCAGAAGGAGACTTCAATAAACCTTCCTTAATGATGCAACTATAAACATCAGCGGCCAGCAGAAGATCGATTTTGTTGGGCGTGTTAAAATCTGGGTCTGCTAAATACAGATTCTTTGATGTTAGCCAGTCAAAGTTACTTAAATTAAGATTTCGCTCGGGTAGGTAAGAAGTGATCTTATTTAAAACATAAGCGCTTATTAAAAGCCTGAAGCTGGGGTCGACGTGAGATTTAATTGTTAATTGTACCATGTACTTTGTCCTGGTTGCTCTATTGTCTCCTAATCCAGAAACCAACCCTTGAATGGGAATCTTTTTTAAGCTAAGATATTGGACTGTGGCCTCGGTAATGAAACAGGCCTGCGAACCCTGATCGAGTAAGGCCCGAACCGTTTGGTATTCACCCGTTTTTGACGAGGCTTTTATTAGCGCAGTGGCTAATAAAACCTGTCTGGGCTTGGATACCTTCCCTGTGGACAAGCAAGAAACTATCTGAGTAGCGCTAGTAGGAGGACTAGCACTATCAGAAGCAAGCTTATCTTCAGGGTTGTGTAGTTTGTTGTCCGACTCGCCGGGAATATGAAGCAGCGAATGGTGACGTTTTTGGCACACTCTACAATTGGTGTTCTTTTTACAGTTGTAGACCGTGTGGTTGCTACCTAAGCAGTTGAAACAAATTTTACTTTTTCCTACAAATTCACGCCTAGCTTCAAGTGGCTGTTTAGTAAATTTTTTACAAAAACAAAGCTTGTGATTTTCGGAGCAGAATTCACATTTCATGTGTGTTGATGGGCTTGTAGCCAGCATAGTTTTAGGCGTATGATTACTTGAACTGTTATTGACCTGGTGACCTGAACCCCTTTTTGGTTCTATGCACTCAAACGCGCGGAAACGTTGCTCTAAAAATACTTTGAATTGACTAAAAGTAGGGAAATCATTGCTACCATCGCTACTACTGACACTTAATTCCCATTGCTTGCGCGTTTCAGGATCTAACTTGAACGTCGCTATGTGAATGATAATAACGTCCCATGTACTCACATTTATGCCTAAGTTAGACAACGCATTTAAACAATCACTGGTGGTATCCACTAGTTCTTTTAATGATGTCGCCGATTCGGCTTGCATGCGTTTGATACCAAATAACGTTTTTAGAATGCAGTTAGCGAGGTATCTTTTGTTGCTGTAACGCTTGTCCAACAGATCCCAGCACTGACTGTAGTTAGCATCAGTAATTGGAGTATTGCGTATCAATTGCTCAGCTTCACCAGTAAGATGACTCTTTAAATAGTGCATCTTTTGAACGTTATCTAACGATTTATTATTGTGAACTAATGATACAAAAAGGTCATGGAATGTAGTCCATTCCCCGTATTTGCCAGAAAACACTGGTATGGAGATCTTGGGCAACTTAACTAATGAACTTGCTGACTTAGGTGCACTACTAGAAGAGCCATCACCACAGTTTGCAACTCTAATTTCATTGAGCTTTGTTTTCAGAAGGCTTTTGTAACTTATGTAAGTGTCTTCGGTGGTATCGTAAATATCACCAATTTTTTTCTCAATATCCTCTAATTTACAATTCTGATAAATTTTAGTGTTGGTTTCCTTAAATAACTCCCAATCTTTTTCTAACAATTCTTGTCTAGTCTCAATGTATTCGATAGTTATTCTTTCTTTAGGACTCTTTCTAAAATTAACGAATCCTTTAGCAATAACATTTTGAAAACCCTTCAATACGTTAATTAATCCTTCCATATTTTTGACAATAAAAAATGAGAACAATGAAAATAGCCTAATCAAATACTTTTAAACGAATTAACGAGTGTATAAACAAACCAATGTTCCAAAAACTAAGTCAAAATAAATACAAGTCCATTATTGACGAAAATATTCTAAGTTCCAATTAGTTGCTCAAAATTTTACAAGTGTTTGCAACATAATATCTGGCGGCAATCGGGCATAGGTTCCCCGTTCCGTCGTTTTTTTAATAACTATTCTAAGTCCAAACTAATCATGCACACAATTAAATAAGTTTCTAATTACTAACGGTAAGTTTTCTAAGTCTAAAATCTCCTTAAAATTCTACAAGTCCGAAATTCTTCAAAAATCTTCTAAGTTAAAGTCTATGTATAAATAAAGTTCAAAATTGCTAATCAATAACTGCCTTTGTATAAAGAGAAATATTTCACTCACACAACACACGATGATCTTGATGCGAGTGTCGCGCCTTGATGGTGGCGACACCGTGAACTAGATGAAACTTCAGTCTTCTGATGTCTCGTTGAACTACGGTGACGTGTCGTCTTTCTTCTGCCCTAGTAGCATTTTTGTTGGCATTTGTTGGCATTTAGTTGGGCCACATACATTTTTGTTGGCATTTAGTTGGGCCACATACCTCTGTATGTGGCCCAACTAAATGCCAACAAAAAATGCTACTAGGGTGACGACACACAAGGTGACGTATCGTATCCGGTTACCTTGTGTTTGAACTCGACGCTGGTGGCGCAGTCTGGTGGCCGCTATTTGAACTGCGCGTGACGTCCTCTGCGACTTCGCGTGATGGCTGGACTGCGACCCCTTGCCGTCGTCGTCCAGTGAAGTGTTGATCTAAGAGTGGCGCCCTCTGTGGCCACTTCTTGAACTAGTCCGCCAATGCTGACTCAGCTCACCGCCAATGCTGGGTGAAACTGTCGCCGCTAGTGCGGAAGACCGTGTACCTTGCTGCAGCGATCCACTGCAAGTACACGGGAAGAACTCAAAAACTGTCCCAATGATCGGGCTCGTAGGACCAATGTTATATACCGAACCCTGAGATGGGAATGCAGTGTTGCCAGATGTCTTGGACCTTTTATCTGTAGTAGAAACTGCTAAAATCTGTATAAAATCTGTATGCTATTTTTAACTTAAAATCTGTATAAAATCTGTATAAAAATAAACCAAAATCGAATTAATTATATAAAACAATACACTAATTAATAAAATTGACTATTTATTATGTACAATAATTATACTGTAAAATTAAAAACATACTAACAACACACTAAAACTCAAACATTTGCAATAAACGAAAAAATATTACTTTATTATTTTCAGTCATACATATTTTTGTTAAATTTTAACAGTAGGTAATTTATTAGCAACCTAGCCATAGCAAGGTTTTGCACCAATCAGTTGCTTTGTATGTAAAAAGACCTTCACTTATATTTTTGTATTAAGTCTATTGCGTTGTTTTGTCTTTATTAAATTTATAGAAGAGAAGATCCTCTCTACGGGCGGCACTGGAATGAGGTAGACTTAAGATTGCAGAAACAAATTTAGACAGTGTAGGATTAATTGATTTCTGTAGTTAGCAGGATCACGAGCTGCAGTGACTTTACACCGGTAGGTTTCTTCTGAATCATCAGGCGCTAGATCTTTATAATTACGCAAAAACCGCCACTCTGTGTCTAGTTGTTGCAAAATAACCATTAATAATAGAATCATGCAATGATGTGTGTACTTTTTATTGCTTCGTTCTGTTTTGAGTTGATTATTAATGTAATTTAATCGAGTTAGAAAACTCTGTATAAAAATCTGTATCCAGTGCTAATCTGTATTACACATCAAAAATCTGTATAAATACGGAGAAATCTGTATATATGGCAACACTGTGGGAATGGTACCCAGTATTTGTCTAAGACCTTTAAAGTGTGTATACTAGTTGGGTTGAAATAAAACAACTGTATACTGAACTATAGTGTCTATGTATTTCAAAAAATCACAGGACCCCAACCAAATCGAGGTAACGTAACCATAGCGACTTCTAATTCGACGACAACGCCATCTAGTTACGTCGTTGGCAACTTTAATCAAATAAGTATAATTTGTTTGACCTGTACCTCTACCATGAGTTTACACAGCAAAAACTCGCTAGCGTCTCCGTAAATTAGTTGTATGAAATATTGTACAGCGCCCCTAGCGGTCACAGGAAGAATTAAAATTCATACCATGAGCACTATAGATTACGATAGGTTAAATACCTAACGTAATCTATTCGATAGTCACTAACGTTCTTCAGCTGTCACCATACAAAACGGTACCATGAGTCACTAATTTCACTGAACCTATCGAGTAAGACGCTTACATTAGTAGTTACGTAGCTCACTAGCATTTTGGCGTGTGAAACATATGTTTACATTAAAATTATATACGTTTTTCAGTCTAATATAATCAAAATAATGTCTGCAAGTGGTTATTTAGCATGAAATATGTCAGTGGTCGCTAAATTTGAAGACCATTGACTTGAATAACATGAATTTCAAGCCAAAATGTTAGATACCAATTGGAAAATATAATTTTGAGGAAAGTTCAAACTTACCTTTCTATAAACTCTACTAACAATTGGAACTGTGTGACACTGGTCCTCATTGTATTAAATAATCTGTTTAAATCTATAGTAAACTTTTAAACTACACAACGCAGCTCTGTCACTCAAGGTCAACAAGGATATCTCAATTACAAATTGAATACACGACAGTGACATATTATAAGGAATAAAAATTCAAAAACCACTTATCACTATGTGTAGTCTACTATCTGTCAACTTTTCAATTTCGTCGGTTTATTTGTGAAGATACCGTTCTCTCTTCTTATTAGTTAGTGGGAAAGAAAGAAACAAAACATGAGTAGAGTGAAGTTAGCTAGACGACACAATCAATCGAGCTTACCTTAGCGCCTGCGTAAGACTCCGTAAATCTCATGGTGCAAACATAATCGTAATCTATTTGATCCACGTTAGCACGCTAGCGAGTACAACGCTAGCGATTAAGTTTTCGATGACAACTCATGGTAGAGCTACTGATGAGCAGTTTCGATTCTGAACAGTAAGAAATATCTATAGTAATTCTCATTTTAGTATAATCAAAACTAATATTATAAAGAGGAAAGATAAAAATCGAGGAAAGTTATATATAGATACGCAGACAAAGTTGCGTGGGTCAGTTAGTACATAATAATATAGGTACATTGAATATCTTATAATAATATCATACACTCGGTTATGAAAATAAAAATAACTCGGTTAAACATGTCGTGCCGCCAAAAGTCTTTCTCTATCACGTGAGCAGAAAACTTCGCATCTCAAACGCCTTGAAATTGACTCAGTTATAATTATTATTGTACACACGGCTACACATCAAGCTATACAGAACTAGTTAATCTTGGCCTCACTTTACTAGATCTTTTCACACAATGAACGATCAGATTATACTGGTTTTGTATAGCTTGATGTGTAGCCGTGTGTATCCTCGTCTTTTAATTTGGCGCAAGTACTCCATGATGCCATCCTTATTGTGCAGCCGTCTGGGCATGCAGTACACTATACCCACGAGCTGTTTGAAAAACAATAGAAAACAGGATTCTCAAATTTTTGGACATACGGCTTTTCAGTTACCGACGGTAACAGATATTTCACCAAAAAATTCTGAAGCGTGTGACAAATGCCAGTTTTTTCTATTTTTATTTTATTTTTTGTTCACAGTGCCCGAGCTCAATTCAGGCGATGCACACTGGATTCATTATTTTCCATACCCGAAGTCTGCCTCTACGATCAAGCTGTCACGTTGCAGAAATTTTCAGTAATTGTCTCCGAAGGTGATGTCTTTCAGGTATGGAAACTTTTTCAGCTTACTTTGTGGTCATAAGGTCTATTTTTCATTTTCAGGAGTGGGAACCGGCAGTGTGTATTATAGTAGTGCAGTGAAATTAATACGCACTCTTAAGTACATTTTCTCTAACACTACTGTGAGTTTACGAAATCCCACAGCTGGACAAAGGCCTTATGAATTTCAGTTTTTTCGGCCCAGGAATTATGACCACTCTAGTGATACAATATTGCACTATTTGAATTTAATCTCTTGGTGCTGAGCCGAGTGTTGTAAATTAAAGAGTGCGCTTTTATTAAAAAAAAAAAAATTAAATAAATGCATAGTGTTAGTATAAACGGGCCTTGGGGTTCTTTAGTTTGCTGCCCCTATAGAATTTCAGTTAAAAAAAATGGTGACATCATGCTTTTTATGAGTTTTAACATTTAAATCTTAGAAGTTACATTGATTGACCCACTTCTCGGTTTTCGATTGAGCTGAAATTTTGCATAGAATCATGTTTAGTTTGGATGACAATGCATAGTAAGCTAAAAGTCATGTTTTTCTAAAAAATACGTATCCTGAAACATTATTATATATCAGCCCGATACAATAACTAGAGACAGTAAAAAGCGAGTCTCAATAATTCATTGTGATTTCTATGAAATTTTGTATTCTGTTTGTGGAAAATGTTTTTTTTTTTATATCACTGACGTTTTCAGCTACGAGTATTCGAACAAAGGTTCATGATGCGTGATTGTGTATTGGTCTATAATTTTTATTCGGCAATTTATAGTTATCGATATTCAACGGATTTTGAATTTTGATATTTTATTTATGATACGCGTTTGAGCGGGTCAGTGGTTTAAAAACGTTGTTGGATATTATTGTTTAAAACAATGTTTATTTTTCATGAAATGGATATCATTGTAAAAAAACCGGCCAAGTGCGAGTCGGACTTGCACATAAAGGGTAGAGCCTACCATTGTAGATATTGAAGGATTTACCTTAATAAAAATATCATAATTATCTATACACTGTTTTAAGCTTTCACGGTTCATAACAGTAACTATATTTTAAATATCGGGAACTCAAAACAAATAAAAATCACGGAAGATATCCCGTAAGTGACATTTTAAATATAAACATATCTCTATGACAGTGCTGAACTAATTTCTGTATTTTTTTTTTAATTTTAGGCGCATTAGGTTCGGAGATCATAAGGGGTATGAATGGTCGGACAGACAGACATACGACTTCACACGAGTGATCCTAATAGGGGTTCCATTTTTTCAAGCCTAAACCGACTCCAAAACTTGAGATTTGATACCAGTACCATGAGCATGCACGATAACTAACTAGTCCACCGTCTCTAGGAGTCAGCCATAATATTAGATTTAAAATGATACCACAAAACTAACCATACATTGTCATCCAAACTTTACATGTATGCAAAATTTCAACTCAATCGAAATCCAGGAAGTGGGTCAAAACTAATTTCTAAGATTTGATTACATAGGTAGTTAAAGGTGAACTTAATATAGGCGTGTTCAAAATACCCTATATGCCTTAGAAAGGTTGATCTGTATTTATTTATTTTTTAACCCTGTTTGTATTTACCAAAAGCAAACACAATCATGGATATTAATAATTTAATCCCCAAAAACGTCATCAGTCGGTCCTACTGCTGCATTTAAATATTCAGAGTAATTGCATTGCATTGAATATGACAATGTCCTATTCTGCTTTAGTTTGATAAAAACTTCCTACCCTTGTTATATTCGTTACTATCTTGTTTGACCACTAAATGACGTTATGAACAAAGTTTCCTTCGTCCAAGTCCACATTTATTTTGTACTAGTGTGCGTTGAGATAGCGCGACTACTAATGTAATTTGAGTTTTAAGTTTTCTTGAATTTAAAACTTGGATTTTCAGCAGACCATCAGGATTATAAAATCTGGTTGGATTAATAATTTTCAGGAAAGTAATTGGGATGTTATCAAAACTTATTTACCTAAAACTTTGATCACATTATTTATTTAGAAATTATAAAGGTGAACGTAGTCTTACAAACAAATAAGAAAATTGGGTTAAATTAAAATGATTCATATTTATTTTTGGACAAACCCCCACTCTATTTGCAAATCATTGTAACTCTTAGAAGCCAGAATCAACAGTGGTGATCACCAGAGAAGCGCCAAGACAATGGAATTCGACGAATCAATTTAACTGTTTTGGATCCTCCAACGGATAAACATAATTCTTACCGTTTGGAACACGTATTTTGTACATAGGTTATTTAACTACTCCTAACCATACATTTTTAAAATCAACGTTGTGGTCACGCCATCGCGCCACAATCAAACACAATCTCATTTGTTCCAAAGCCTTCCGGCTTTGAGTCTCGTCAGCATTCCTGGCAAATTTCAAATACTCTGCAATTTTGTTGGAAAAGAGACTACAATTTGAACAATTTCAGGCACTTTTACTTTGCGTCCTTCATGTTAAGGTTGTTTTTTGTTTGAAAAATAAATGTTCGTTGCAATGTGATTACTGTTTATGCGACGTTTTCATTTGAAATTTTGTTTGTTACGCTCGTGGAATTTGTACGATTCAGTTAACAGGAATGGATAGAATTTTAACAACGATTTTAGGCATTTTTTATTACACTGCGTGGCAGCAAAGGCAGGATTATATTTTATCTACATAAATGTATGACAGATTTACTGTTTACCCGACTACGGCGAAGCCAAAAGGAAGGGTAATGATTTTGGCAGTCTATGTATGTATGTATGTATGTAGGTATGTATGTATGTATGTATGTTCCACCGTAGCGCCTAAAATACTGAACGGATTTTAATAAATGAGGTGTCAATAGATTCGTAAGAATAGCCCGGGTGACATAGGCTATATAAATTTTATAAATTATTTTTATGACGGAATTTAAATGTCAAAAACATACCTCAAAAATATTAAATTGAGATAATCATAACATGTTTGGTATCAAATGAAAGGTCTTGTAGAGCAAAAACCAATATTTTATTCGTAGTCGGGTTTTAGATTTTTAAACTTGTTTAATATTTAAAACAGTTTGTGTACCTACTTAGTTCCCTATATAAGTAGTTTATTATTATTTAAAGTCTGGACAGGGACGTTGCGTGTCTATAGTCTGTAGATGTTAATTTTATGGAAAACTAACCGACGTCACGCGGTTTCACCCGCGTAGTTCCCGTCCCCGTGAGAATACAGGGATAAAAATAGACTATGTCACCCGGGGATAGTGTAGCTTCCAAAGTTGAAAGAATTTTCAAATTGTCCCAGTACGAGTAGTTTTTAAGTTTATTCGTAACATACAAAATACAAATCTTATAATTATATAGTATAGTAGAAGTCTAGAGGCCTTTTTTTTTGGTGGGTGGAAACTCATCAAATGACCCCCCCCCCCCCCCCCCCGCTCTTGGGCAGAGCGAAGGGGAGTGTCAGACTTCTAGTGACTAAAAACCGAACCCATGTTCCTTCTTTGCCCTTGTGCCGAGGCCACGTCATCTAGTACTAAAATCCGCGGCCAGGTCTAGAGGCTTTACACATTAGTATAGATAATTGCAGCCCCTCTTAAAATGTCCCTTGAGTGGTGCTCCATCTAAAATTCCTGCATCTCTTTCCCAGGACTGCGATGCTAACATGATGTACTCAAACTGCCCTGGGGGAGACCCTCGACCCTCAGGCAAGTCTCTAGCCAAGCTCATGAACGCAGAAACGTTCCATGCTGCGAAAAGATCTTTTGATACTAGAAATCAACTGTCTGTTTTTTGCGTAGTGTTATTTATTTTGCTAAATGGTTTATTATAATAAAAATGTTGGGTGCTGTGTTTATTTTTTGTAGTTTTTCTTTCATAAAAATTTTATCCCACTGCAGGGACTCAGGCCTCCTCTCCAGAAGAGGGATGGGCTACAATCCACCACGCGTGCTCAGTGCGGGTTGGTAAATGCCACATGTCTTCGAATTTTTTGGTTCTTAGACATGCCGGTTTCCTCACGATGTTTTCCTTAATCGTTTTGAGAGCAGTGGTGACGAAATAACTGCCTCCGTGGTCGAGTGGTTTAGGCGTTTGCTTTGTGATCCGGTGGTCGTGGGTTTCGATTCCCACGGGAAGCATACTTTGTGAAGTTGTTTCCAGTTTGGTTAGGACATTGCAGGCTTGAATCACCTGATTGTCTGATAAAAAGATGGTTCCGTGCTTCGGAAGGCACTTAGAAGCCGGTGGTCCCGGACGCCAAATGGCGGTCGTCAAACCATGTCAGAGGCCCTTGCGGCGGTTTAGAAACTCTGACACTAGGGTGTGTGGGGTCGTTAGACCTTACTGCCCACACGATAAGAAGAAGAACGAAATAAATTACACAAAGTAATGCACCTGACTGGGTCCGAACCCACGACTTACTGTTCGTAAGTCGGGGCCGCCACCACTGGGCCACCGCTGCTCTAATAAAATACTATGACGAAATAAATAAAACACACGCACAAAAAGCCACGCATATTCTCCTACCTATAACAAATTTTCACTCAATCTCAAAAACCACAGCAAAGCGGTCAAAAATTTCAAAAGAAAAAGAACCCGAAGCAATTACTTTAATGGCATTTGTAACATTTCTTTGAATGCCAAGATGTTCGGGGCTACCATGGGGTCCCATAAAGAAATTAGGAAGGGTAACAGGGAACACTTTGTAAAAGTTGTTCAATTTCCTTTTCAGTTATTATAAGGCTCGGTTGAATTAGCTTTGAATTATTTGATTGCTTTGCTGTTACCTTTTCTTAAATGTTTTACCGTAGTTTTTTTTCTTAAATTTTCGATATACTTATAGTGTAGAAGAGCTCGTCCTTTATTATAATAGCCACACAGGTTGATCTAACAGGTTAAGCAGCGTTTACTAAGGCAGGTCGTTGGATGGGTGGACCATTCCCTCCATGTTTTGGAAAGCACGTTATGCCGTTGGTCTTGACTTTTATTTGCATATCTTTGACAGTTGTTACAGCTAGTGAGTGACCTAACACTCTGACAATATTTTTTTCCAAGGTGTATCTATCGTATTATCCAGTACTAACTGGGTTCATCATCATCATCAGCCTATTGCAATCCACTGCTGGATATAGGCCTCTTTAATCTTACGCCACTCGACTCGATTTTCGGCAACTCTTTTCCACTCTGCGAAGATCATCGCTCCACCGAGCCTGCGGGCGTCCCACCTTACGCTTGCCGATTCGCGGTCTCCGCTCAAGAACACGGAGCTAACTGGGTTATGTGAAGGCTATTTTAAGCAATACCTCATCCAAATAGTATTCATCTGCACTCGGTTAGAATGGAAGCCGACCCCAATATAGTTGGGAAAAGGCTAGGCAGATGTGAAACTAACTCACTAGTATTCCGTACAGGATGCAAGCAATCACAAATTAGTTTATAACGAGGTTAATAATTCGCGATGTGTACGGTTCGCACCGAGGAGCCCGTGGCTTATTAAGAACTGTGAACTCGGGTCGATCTTTAGGTAAAGCTGTGCTTGCCTAGGTCGGTCTGTGGATGGGTGACCGCCCGACATACCGAGTTTCCTCCGTGCCTCGGAAAGCACGTTAAGCTGTTGGTCCCGGCTGCCATGTTATATAGATCTTTGGCAGTCGTTACAGGACCTGAAATTCTGACATCCAGTCTTACCAAAGGGTATCGTATTACCTAGTATTAACTGGGTTGTGGGGGTCAGATAGGCAGTCGCTCCATGTAAAATACTGGTATTCAGCTGCATCCGGTTAGACTGGAAGCCGACCCCAATATAGATGGGAAAAGGCTAGGCAGATGATGATGTGTACGCACCAATGAAATATTACTTCTGTGACATTCTGGCTACTCGAGACCGGTCAATGTGGTGACACTTAGGGAAGCCTTTGTTAGAGCGTCCTATTATTAATGTCTCTGAAAGTAAAAAAAAAACCCAGTGCATCTTGTGAGCAAAACTTTGTTCAGATTTCTTTTTCATCTTGCCATAATCACCAAAACATCTAAGTACCTAATAACTACGGTCAAAGTAAACATCTGGCGTACCCTCACATAACAACTAACCAACCTTTTTCCTATGAAAACAAGCAACCCATCAAAATGTAATTCTGTACCCTTTTTTTAAGAAAGTGGGATGGCCACGGAGAAAATTCGGCTGTATCAATTTGACCGCACCTAACCGAAGTTCTCTTGAGGATGGAATTCAAAGGATTTTTCTCCACATTGGCCCGCCTTAAGAGCCCTTAATAAGTGGGAAGGTACGTGAGAATTGTCCTAACGATGGTCGAGGGAGAAATTTGGGACAAATAGGGACACGATTGGCGTAGGACAGCTGTTTTCGGTTGGTCGTTATTTTGACTGCTTTTGAGGTTTTAATGAGGAAGACAGAAAGGTGATTTGTTGGGGACAATGCAGAGTTTAAACTTTGTATTAGTTTTATTCAAACATAAGAGTGTTAAGTTATCTGAACGGTTTGTTATCATCAGTACAAGGTAACCGAAAGACTTCCACTGTTAGACATAAGCTTTTTTATAAGCTGTGAAAATGTCTTACGCATATACACAATATTGGACATAGGCCTCATCCAATCGTTGCCATATTTCCTGGTCCCGTGAAGAGTCGACAAACCGCTTAAACTGGAATCTAATCCCAACATAATTCGGAAAAGGCAGATGATAACTGTAACAGAAATCGCAAAATTTCAATTCTGTTGCACCCAGAAGATGAAATTTCGGACCTCTGCAGTTTCTCTAGACTCTAGACCAACTACAGTTGGAGGAACTTCAATATCTTCTACTGTTTGTCATAATAATTCATAATTGCACTATCGTCGGGGTCCAGTTAAGCCGGTTCACTGAATCAGAAGCTATTACACAAACCCTGGTACATTTAATTACGTATAAATCAAAACGTACGTGGTCATGCATAAAACTCGTAAATCAAATTCCATTTCGTAGGCTTCGTTATGCATTTATTTGTGGCCTGTGGCCTAATATTAATATATTATGGCTCTCTATTATGACAGCGCTTTCATTGTTTTAAAATGGATCGTAAATATAAAATAGTAGTTGTTAGTTAGATGTAATATATAATTAGAATAGATCTAACACTGTTATTAGACTGAGCATAGCATTGTCATACGGCGATCATGGCGAACGCAACAGTATCAAAATGTCGAAAATTTAGAATACCTAGATCTAACCTAACATCAAGTCAACATTCTGTAATCCCTGAAGCGCAAGACACAGGTTTAATTGATAGTACTCCCATATTTAGACAGTAATGACGTTAGCCCCATTTAAATGAAGCTAGGCGATCGTAATAAACCGTCGTAATAATTTTATGCAGTGGTGGGCCAGTGGTGGCCGACTTACGAACAGTTGGTCGTGGGTTCGAACCCAAGCAGGCGCATTACTTTGTGTAATTTATTTCATCACCACTGCTCTCGAAACGGTGAAGGAAAACATCGTGAGGAAACCGGCATGTCTTAGAACCAAAAAGTTCGAAGATATGTGACATCTACCAATCCGCACTGGGCCCGCGTGGTGCATTATAGCCCATCCCTCTCCTAGAGAGGAGGCCTGAGTCCCTGCAGTGGGAACAATATAGGCTGATGATGATGATGAAGAATTTTATGTGGGGGTTTCGGAGTGATGTACTAAATAAGTGGGAACCGTTGTAGCATCGGTGCCTCTTCCACCTTGTATTACTTGTCGCGAAATCCTTAAAATAATCTTTTTTTTGTTAGCCTTAACTGTCCCATTGCTGGGCAAAGGCCTCTCCCAATTCCTCCCAAGCACTCTTTTCCTGAGCCACCTCAAACCAGCCGTCGTGTTGAGTGTCCAGATCGTCTCGCTACCTCTTTCTGGGCCAAAATAATCAATTTACTTACTTATAATACACACTATTTCAAAACTTACAACTTCAAAAAAAAAACATTATTTTTTTAAATCTCCAAAGACGAATCTGTTAAAACTTCCTGCCTCTGAACGCGAAAAAACATAAAAGAACAAAGTCCTCTGGGAAATCAACGGACGACTGACCGCAAAGAAGACATCGGTCGGGTAATCTTGTTAAAAAGAAAATGTCATAACACTGATTAAAAATTAATTTAAGGAACCTTTGTTCTAACTTGAAGTACTCACAGTTGTTACTTGAACTTAATCTATCATTGTGAACCACTGGTTGATAACTTAGAATGGCAGATTATACCAATTGAGTACTTGACAAAAAAAAACTTAAAAGTCCGTCAGATAGATTTCCAAAAATTATACAAAAAAAAAAAAATTAAGACGATACAGTGCATCAAAAGCTCACGTACGTCATTAGCAGTATCCAATTTTCATTAGTAAGTAGTCAACTAAGGCTGAGTTGCACCAAAAAAGTAGTTAAAGTTAAAGTTTGTGTCAAATGGCACGTCAAACAAACATCAAAACTTCAGTTTTGTATCGGTTATGCCAACAATGAGTTGCGCGATTTGACAAATAGTTAAATGACGTCATAACTTTAACGGTAACTGCAACCACTCAATTTCCGCTGGTTAGTGTTATAGTTTGTGTTAAATTGTCTGTCAATTTTATTGTCAAACGCGTTGAATATAACCTTTAGACATCATGTCCCTGCTCCAAGAAATACTCGCAGAAACCAGTTCTGATGACGAAAGCGATGAAAAGAAAAGTGTGATTACCAGAGCCGATCGTTTTTCCACATGGAACGACGAATGTTTCTTGCCAAGATTTCGAGTCAAAACACAAAAACGTAACGAAAACGTAACGTAACAAAAACGTAGCTTGGTGGCTGACTATACGATTGCATTGCTTAAGGCGTAACAAGGATATTCATCGTAGGTAATTGTTCAACCAAAAAATAATACGTGCTATAGACAAAGCAATAAATATAATAGGTAGGTACTTTGTTTGAATGTTTGCAAAAAAAAATTTGTATGTATAATTTTTCTATACCCCATACAGTACTGTCAAATTTGACAAAAACCTTAACTTTAACGACTTTTTTGATGCAACTCAGCCTAAGTAGTTTACAGTAATCATCTTGATGTAGGAGTCTAACTGTCAACTTGTCAAAATAAGACAAGTGCGGGAACACTTGTCTTATTTTGACAAGTTGACAGTTAGCCAACTTTTGAACTTATCTTATTTTGACAAGTTGACGCACGAGAGGATTTAAAGTCGATCTTTAGGTAAAGCCTAAGTTGTTTGTTTCGTGATCCCTAGAAGTTAGACAAACATTCTTACCCTTGAGATATCGTATTACCTAGTACTAACTGGGTTGTGGAGGCAATCGTTCCATATAAAATACTGGTATTCAGCTGTCATCCGGTTAGACTGGACCTCAATATAGTTGAGAAAACGTTAGGCAGATGATGTTTGACAGTGCAAGCAGACAGATATTATTATTTCCTTCGCAGCTTCCTCTAAGAAAACGTTGAATCGTTCTTATCGGTGAGTAGCTCTTGTTTTTCATTCTATTACGTGAGTAAGAAACTTAATGAGTGGAATTTTGTGTAATCGTTGTGTACCACTAAGTTATCATTATCACTGAAACGGGATATTTACCATGTTTACTGTTTGTTTTTAATTCCCGATGTTTCGGTGCTGCTTTCGATGTTTACGAAAGTTTTTATTGCACACTATCTTATACTAAAAACTGGTCAGCATATTATATTATCACTATTCTAGACCCATTGGTTTGCCATGTATGTCAGTGATTTAAGATTTTAATAAAGTAGAAAAATATTAAAGTATTCCTCTCACCATTTGCTATAAAGTGGTTAAAAAAGGAAAAATTTACGTGACTCCCAACTTGAAAGACCTACATTACTTTTGTATACCTAATGCTACTTCTCGAGAAAGAAACATAATCTTAAATACATTTTAAGTCTACAGCAAGCATCTGCTAAGAATCTTTTACAGTAAAAGTCTGCATTCAACGTACTATAAGCCCCTCTTGACCTCTATGAGCTGCACTCAAGGCGTTCTTAGTATCGTCCACTACTATCCTCCCGCCTTCATTTCTTTTCTTATGTCCAGACTTAGTTCTTTAGCCGTTTGCTATGAAGTTGGTCAACGCACATTACATTATGCCTGTAATCTTTGCAGGGTCACCACACAATTTGACCGTTAGGCTTAACTTTCATGCATTGGGGGGCGAGCTAATTGCCATCAGCTGAATACAAATTCAGACTCCGTGGAAGCTCCTGAGAAATGCCTGATGTAAATCCCAATAACGCTTTGCTCTACCTGGGAATCAAACCCGAGACTCCCATACTTAGCAGTCACGTTTGCGACCTTTAGACCAACGAGGCCGGCCAATTATATAATTACTAGCTAATTTCGAAAAATCCTTCCTTATTCCTTGTCTAGGTACACTATAAAGGGAACCTCTGTGCAAAATTTCAGCTTTCTACGTCCAAGAGTTTGGGCTGGGCGTTGATGAGTCAGTCAGTCAGTCAGGACTTCTCTTTTTATTTTTATAGATAGATGTAGCGTTAAAATGGCTGCGAAAAGACAGTAAAGAGATGATTCATCGTCATCATTTTGTTTAGCCTTTTCACAAAAATGTTGGTGATAAATTCCAGTCATAACGGATGCGACTGAATACCAGTCTTTAACATGAAAGGACTCATCATCATCATTATTCTAATACCCTTATCTCAATTAATTTGAGAGCAGCGGTGGCCCAGTGGTGTCGGTCCCGACTTACGAACAGTAGGTCGTGGGTTCGAACCCAGGCAGGCGCATTACTTTGTGTAATTTATTTCATCACCACTGCTCTCAAAACGGTGAAGGAAAACATCGTGAGGAAACCGGCATGTCTTAGAACCAAAAAAATTCGAAGACATGTGACATCTGCCAATCCGCACTGGGCCCGCGTGGTGGATTATAGCCCATCCCTCTCCCAGAGAGGAGGCCTGAGTCCCTGCAGTGGGAACATTATAGGCTGATGATGATGATGAATTAATTTGGAGTCGGCGCAGCTTGAATTCTTCTTCCATACTTTTCTCCTCATGAGCCATCTCTTTTCTTTCTATATCATTATTTTGTTAGAGATCCTAAACAAATAAATAAATGCTAAAATCTTTCCTCGCGACATTTTCCTCATTCCTTCACATCAAAGTCTGCCTGAAATTCTTATAAAAATGTTCAAGTTAATAATGAAAAAAATATTTAAAAGAGTAAACAAGTGTGGCCATCCCGCTTCTGCGGTCATCCTTCAGCTTTTTGCTTTAAAATATCTACATAATTTTCTACTTGGGATGGTGTGATTTTGAGAGACGATAGAAAAGTGATATTCTTTTGATTTATTGGTTGTTTTGTTGTAAATGTACAATGATTTTGGATGTACTTATATACTGTAAATCTATTCAATAAAATGCAAATTATATTAAAAACGTAAATAATATTCTTTTAAATAGGCATCTCTCATCTAAGTTTCTTAACAATAATCAACTAGAAGTAAGTTAAAACATAACATCACGTCTATAATCACCGAAGGGTTGTGCAGAGGCAAGTACCCAAAAGTACACCCACATTTCGGCAGTTTTGTATCAGTCCCAAGTAATACGGAGCGACCCTACTGTCATCAAACGGGCACAAATACTGTCTCCATGGCTGCTACTGAGAAATACTGAAGAAACACTTTTCCCGACCCAGGAATCGAACTAAAGACTAACTCAGCAGTCGCGCTTGCGACCACACTGTAGTAGACAAAGCCAAAACAGTATATTTCAAAAGGTCGACTTTTCCCTAACCGACGTAGTTTTCTTAAGAAATATAGCTTGTAGCCACACTATCGTAAACCTTAATGTTTTTCTTGCTTATTTGTATCTCTATGACCCACGTAGGTAGGTTTTATGTTTCACACTGACTCAGGCTCGTAAAATGATGGTAAAAGTAGTGCATGTTGCCTTTTGATGTATCCTTGCTATGTATAACGTGACTGTTAGTCACCATTACCCTCAGGGTATCGCAGGGTGACACGTTTGGGTTGAATATTAAAAGTCATGTAAATTGTACCTTTGTGGTTTTGGAAAAGCTGGGCTTTCTTTGAGATTGTTTTATTTTAAACTAGTGACCCGCCCCGGCTTTGCACGGGTACAAATAAGATACTAAAACCTTCCTCTTGAATCACTCTATCTTTTAAAAAAAAAGTTTTAAAGATTTAAGCATACAAAGGGACATAGGGACAGAGAAAGCGACTTTGTTTTATACTATGTAGTGATTCCTTATTTTATCCATTCACGTTACACAAAACTTCCCCCTTAGCATTCTCATCTCAGCCTTACATTTGTCCTAATATTTAATGCTATTAAAAATATCGATTTTGTACCGTGTTTCTTTCGGAATACAGCATAGAACGACTTGATATAATACTAGAGATCGCATTAGGGTACCGTGCTAAGATAATGTTGATCTTAAGAGCTCTTTGGAGCCACTTACACTGTACTCAGATCAGTTTTAGATGAGCCCCTCTCTTAGGATAAATTAAAATAGTTTTAGTCTAAGCTGAAATTGAGACTTGTGGATGAAAAAGTTTCAACTTTTGGTAAGCGTGATCGAAATTTTAAGTAAGATTGGTTTAATTGATTGGTGATTTAATTAGTAAATAATCAACAAAATTGGAAGAATTATGTATCTCTATGGTAAATAATGGGCAAAAATCTCCGTGGACACTGTTTTAAATCAAAAATATTGATATAATAATATTATGATCTGTTTATATCATAGCAGCGACATTGGTGTTGGTAATTATGTCGAAAAGGCATGAGATTCATTCAAAAACAATTTTATTTGTTATCTATGATGGCAACAGATTCAGTACAAAAAATCTGCTCATTTTTTGTCCCCAAGCTCTCAAACACCTTAAAAAAGCCTCCTAACAAAAAAAATATGAAAACAATATTGAAGAAAGCAAGATATTGAAATAATTCCACGTTTTCCTCCTCTCGCCTTTTACAAGACGTCGACATCGCAATTTTCCTTAATTTTTAACTCCACTCGTATTGTTTCCCAGTCTCCACAAAGGTGTTTCTTTTCCTCGTGTCAAAAGTAAAGACCCAATTTTCTGGGAACCCTCATTTCTGTCATATAAAAATTACTTCTTTGTAGACGCGGGAGAATTACTTTGATTCCAATCGTGGTCGGAGCAAGATTCGTGTTGGTTCGTAATCATTTGCCTTGTGATCTTGGATCATTGAAGTCTCTTGATTTTGGAAGCAGAATTATTGATGAGGCAATCGGATTTTCTTTCGTAGTGATTTATCTTGAAATATTTGTGTCGTATTTTTTTTAGGGTTCCTTAAAAGTACCTTAAAAGAAAAAACGGAACCCTTTCAGGATCACTCGTGTGTCTGTCTGTCTGCCTTTCTGTCCGACCATTCCCCCCCCCCCCCTTATCTCCAAAACTACTGAGCCTAAAATTCTGAAAAAAAAAAATACAGAAATTAGTTCAACACGTATAGATTACAGAATAGTATATTTTATTATTAGTGTGGAAAGCCTGTCATTGCAAAGAGTTCCGACAAATGTCTACCCGAGCCGAGGCGCAGCCGAAGGTGAGGGTTGACAGTCGGAACAAGTTGCAATGACGGTTCCGCACGTGTACTGAACAACTATTTTTAATACAGTTGCGAAAAAATGAAGGAATTTAATTAAGAACATTTTTGGAAAATGGCGCTAACCGTAAAAGAATTTTTTTTTTTTTCTTTTGTTTTCTTCACCCATTCTGGGTAGGCAAAGGGAACTATACAGCCAATAGATTTTTTTTATTGATATGAAATGAAAATAATTTTTAATGAGATGCAATGGAATGAAACCTAACCAAACTCATTGAATCAAATAATTAAATCTGATATTGAAACAAATTGGACAATTGGACTGCTGCGCTGCGTGTCGCGGGTTCGATTCCCGCACGGAACAAATATTTGTAAGGCCTGCAGATAGTTGTTTCGGGTCCGGGTGTGTTTGTGTAAGTGAGTTTAAATGTTTGTAAACGCACCCACGATACAGGAGAAATTCCTAGTGTGGGGCAACGTTTTGTTAAAGAAAAAATAAAAGGAAAAATTAGTAGCTTCTTTAGAAATATTTGCATGAATCATAAAAACTTTTATGTTTTTTATTAGTAAAAACTTGTGGTTGGTTTTTTTTATGGACATTATTTTGACAGTTGGGAAAGAGAACGCACGAGTTCGGAAATGGTAAAGAAAAAGCACGAGTACGTAATAGCCCACATCCCGAACGCTATACGTCCCTGCAATACGCCACTTTTTGAGCAACTGTATTAAAAAAAAACCTTTATGAAGTCATGGTACTGAACCCTTCATGTCCAAATCCCACTTGCACTTGGCCAGTTTTTGTATATTGGGTTACACGTGTTTTGTTTGATGACTGGAATATTACCAGACACTCTGTAGTGTAGACTATATTGCGCCTTTTTGGTGCAATATAGTCAACACCCGACACAAGACACGCGCCTTATTTTCCAGATTCATGTGTGTATGAGTATGCTTCAGAGATATTTCTCGACGGCATGTAAAACCATGTCAGAGGGTCATATGTGACATAAAATCTCCGACACCAGAGCTGCAGAGTAAGCACTAACCACACAAAAAATAATGGTGATGGTACAAATTTACCTTAGCTTTTCCTTAAACTACTCACTAATTTAGAACATAGTTATGTCACGGGCCCTGTTTCATAAAATGCCTCTCTCCATTTACTTTGAGCTTTATGGTTTAGAGATTAGTGTTTATTTTTGTATACTGTAAACCTCTTTCATTTAAGACTCATAAAAGTAAAAGGTACATACTTTTTCTTGTTCTTGAAATGCACGCAAGATAAGTCACTGAATTTTACTCATTCCTTAACATCTTTTTGGTAGGTAACAAAAATCTTTAACTCAAATAAAATAACAGATTAGTTCCTTATAACATTCTCGCGGTCTAATAAAGAACAAATACATATACCATAAGCTTGGTATATTTTCAAATAAGGCCGGTTATTCCGTAGATCCGTTCGCATGGAAAAATCCACATCGCCGGAATTTGGTAACAGGTGTGCGCCAAAAGTTGAATGAGTTACAACGGTGAAATACGGGAACATAGTTTGAAGGATAAACGTAACATATTTTATGTTTGTAAGAAAGTAAAACGTATGTTTGGTCTGAACTTCGTTGAAGGAGAAAAATATCTGGATGTAACAGCTGTTGTATGTCTTGTGAGAATTAATATCTAATGTGTGACTTTGCTCTGTAATGTGTTAGCCTTTTTTTTTTTTTGGTGGCTGGAAAATCATCAAATGACCCCCCCCCCGCTCTTGGGCAGAGCGAAGGGGAGTGTCAGACTTCTACTGACTAAAAACGAACCCATGTTCCTTCTTCGCCCATGTGCCGAGGCCACGTCATCTCTTTCGATAATCCGCATTTCTATTAGGCATTGTCGTAAGTTTTCTTTCCTTAATCATTTAAACACTCTTTCGTTCTTTTGGGATCATTCATCATTCTCTTGGGATTATGCCAATGTATTTGGAGTCGGCAGTATGATTTCTACTAAGACTTACATACCTCCTTTCTTGTCATTTTATCCTATACACAGTCCATCCATCGTTTCTTTGGTCTTCCTCTACTCTTATACCCCTCTTCATCATACTCAAAATGTTCCTCGCTGGATACGAATCATTCAATTGCATTAACACTTTGAGTATATTATTATAAATAAAACATTTTGTTCCACCCAGGGTTGACAGTTATACCTTGTCTTTTGTGTCATGCTTCACTACTCTATTCGAGTCTCATTAAGGTCTTTTCGGCGATTTTCTTTTAGTTATTCAAATATTGAATGTTGCTTTACTAACGCTGCTTCCAAAATCTCTCAGCCACTATTTCTTTGACTCAAATCTCAATTCAATTTAATCTTTATTTCGTCATCAGGTATAGCCTAAGCTAGCTACAGTTAAACTGAGTTCCAAAATCTTCAGGCAACCGTGATTTGAATATGCAAGACAAGAAAGCCAAAGCATTTGTCCGTATGTCATCAAGCTTAACCCATCTCACAGTGAATTTAGAGGCTCGTTATTTTCCAGTGGCCTCTCACTTGAGCAGGATTTATCGGAAGTTATATTCCTGTGTCTATCTCCTTCTCTCTTACAGGTTAACAGTGAGTAAGAAAGAGACAGAAGGATTATTGTGACTGGAATATTGCAGGTGCATTGAGAATTTAAACTTTTATTAGTTTGAGCTTGGGTGTTGTCATGATCTAAGTATATCTTTCGATACTCTCGAAGTTGTTGATAGTTATGTTTACCTGGGACAAACTGTTAAACTGGGTAGATCGAACTCCGACAAAGAGGTCGCCCGAAGAATCCAACTCGGATGGGCAGCGTTCGGGAAACTACGCGACATCTTTTCGTCCAAAATTCCGCAGTGTCTCAAAACGAGGGTGTATAACCAGTGTGTGTTGCCAGTGATGACTTATGGCACAGAAACATGGTCCTTAACTGCTGGCCTCTTAGAAAAGCTCAGAGTCACGCAACGAGCCATGGAGAGGGCTATGCTCGGAGTTTCTTTGTGCGACAGAATCCGGAATGAGGAAATTCGCCGAAGAACCAGGGTCACCGACATAGCTCGCAGAATATGCAAGTTGAAGTGGCAATGGGCAGGCCACATCGCTCGAAGAACGGACAACCGATGGGGAAGAAAGGTTCTCGAGTGGCGACCACGAACCGGAAGACGCAGCGTTGGCAGGCCTCCCACCAGGTGGACCGACGACATCGTGAGGGTCGCGGGCAACCGGTGGATGCAAACGGCAGGCTGCCGATCTTTATGGCGTTCTATGGGGGAGGCCTTTGTCCAGCAGTGGACGTCAAATGGCTGATGATGATGATGATGATATCTTTTGAAGTAGTAGCTGGAGGAGTAATAGGTCGCTGTATGGAGGCGGGAAAAACAAATTGGATGCTGGTGTGTGATTTATCTTTTTACAGTTTTCTGCAGTTTACACTTTGAAGTTTTATTCTCAATTATCATTATTTAAAGTCTAGCAGCAAAACAGTGACTTATAAAATACCCTCAGATCCTCATTACCGAAAAAAACAGTCTTCTTCATTATTGTGTTAGTACCCTGATGTCAAAGTTTTATGCCCCGCCTGGGTTCTCTGACTTGACTTTACATAACGTCGAGAAATGGCTCTCAGGCATGCTGGTTTGCCTGTCGGGGCCGCGGATTTTTGTACTAGATGACGTGGCCTCGGCGCAAGGGCAAAGAAGGAACATGGGTTCCGTTTTTAGTCAGTAGAAGTCTGACACTCGCCTTCGCTCTGCCCAAGAGCCCCCGCTCTTTGAGGGGTCTCTTTGGGGTCATTTGATGATTTTCCACCCACCAAAAAAAAAAGGCATGCTGGTTTCCTCGCTATGTTTTCCTTCACCGCAGCAAGTTATTATTATACAAAACACACACTAACACAAAAACTCAGCAGTCATTGGCGGTTCAACGGTCACATCACTAATTGCTTATTTACGAGAAAACTGTAACAGGTATGAATAACTCACGAGATAAAAATAATTATTAATTCCATCAATGTAACTTTAAAATATTATCATGTTAAACTAATAGAAGATTGCAATCGTTGTTTGAATCTAAACTAGTTTTAGTTTGTTCAACAAAACGAACACTGTGCTATCTCGACGATCCTCGCAAGAAATCGTTGCATTAAGATGCATCTTAGAAAGCTGTGACTATACTTACGATATAAAAATAGAGATAGAGCAAAATAGAATGATCTTAGATTGAAAACATTTACTACACTTTTCAATCTTATTAGCTAAGGAGTAAAGGCGAAAAGTGGCATACCATCAGTGAGCTCGGTAGTATCGCTTCTAAAAATCAAGGACCGAAAAGGATAGAGGTTTTAATCGAGTTATTTTTTAGTTATTTTTTAGGTTAATCGAAAAATCAAATTCAAAGGCCCATAGGCGGCATTAAAACTTAGAAACCAAGTTAGGCACTAAATACACGATAAAGAGGAAGACATTAAAAAAGCACACACACACACAATGTGAGTTTCGCCGCACTTGAAGTAATGGCTGGATTACACTTTGATTAGTGCAAGTGCGAAGTTCATACATTTCCTACTAAGCGCTTAGTAGCGAATGTATGAACTTCGCACTTGCACTTCGCAAAGTGTAAACCGGCCTTATGATCAAAGACACATCGTGCGTACCAAAACACATTACCACCACCACCGTTACACCATCCTGATTAATTTAGTTCCTGAAATATTTCTACCTTTTGGCACAAAAAGAGCAAAACTAAAATCTAAACAACCTCCCATAACCCAACAGTTCCTTTTTCACTTATAAAACGGCAAGAGCCCTGAATATATTTTTATAACTATGAGAAAAGCATAAAAATTTATGATTCGCAGCAAAATGGACACTTGGACGCATCGTTGTAGCGACTAGCAAGGCACAAAATTGCTTGAGGCTATGGGAGCTTATCTCTTAATCTTTTCTTATTTTAGGACTTCAGATATCCATGTTGACGTTGGAATAAAAAGGGACAATAATAGGCTGTCGGGTTCTTGGAAGGGATGTTATGGAGAATTGAAATTTCGGATCTGGATAAATATGGATACGGATATACAAACCGGTTTTTGGGTATTTACTAGAATCTTACAGCACAATCTGACAATTTTGAAAAGTGATGGCTCGGCCGGACAAAATAAATACATAATATAGACTCCGTCTTTACCCGAAACTTTTAAATCGGTTTCGGTTACTTTTTTTTTTCGGTTATCCGATAATTTCGGTTACAACTTTACGAAGCTTCAGAACATCCCTGGTTCTTGGAATAGGGTAAGTTAGTTTTTAAGTGAAATATATGGTAGGGAAAAGGATGGGGATCATAATGGTTCTTTCCGAATAGTTTTTGATGGTGTTGCATCTGATTTGGGCGGCTAAAGAGGAAATGGTAGCCGCTTTCGAATATGTTTTCATTTTATAATGACTTTTATTATATTTTCAGATCACTTCTGCATTTTTTGAGTTACTTAGCTTGCTGCACTAAATGCTTGGTTGGTGGCTTCGTGGTATTTTTAAGTGTCATTTCTAGGGCCTATTGCCGTAATCCGGAAAACAATTCACACTCCGTGGCGACTACTGTGACCACTAGACCAACGACGTAGAAAGGATGAAACTACAGAAATGCTAATAATAACCCTATAATCATTTTCGAGATCGAAAAAACCGTACCATACCGTTAAAATCTGATAATAGTGATACAATCTATACAAGCCAACACTGCCTGAGGGCCGTACCATCCAAACCCAGATGCGTTCACCAAGGGACCGCCTTATAAATGATGTGTTCCAAACTTTCGTAGTTCGTAACATGTGGCCGGCATAGTTATCTGAGTAACGCAACTTTGTGGAGGATTTTAGAGTAATTAAATATTATGTAGGCACGTAGTTTCTACATGGTTATGTTCTAGTTTGAAATGGGATTAAAAAATAATCGTTTTTGGGAAAGTATGGGTAAGTCCGCTACACTAATCCCGAAGGGCAGCAGTGGTACTCCTGAAAGTCAGGATCAACAGGGGCAATCACCAGAAAAGTGACGCGAAAATTAAGACCGACGATGTCCTAGAGAAACAATTGAACTGGCTTGGATCCTGCAACGAAATGAATGAGAAAAGAATAGCGTAGGAAAATCGTAATTTCCCCTTCGAAGCGTGGACAGTGGTGAGCCGCGACTTTTCAGTTGCAGGTCGTTAGTTTGAACCCGAATGGAGACAAACGGTATAGTATCCTCCTTATTTATTTAATTTTGTACTCTACCACCTACCACACTGCTGTCCTATTTAACCTTTGCCTTGTAGCATTGAGTCCGGCTATGGACCACTTTTGTGCATGAAGTTTAAATAAAATAATAAATACGGTTCTTGTGCAAGTTCTTTCATCACCAATGATTTTAAAAGAGGGGAAACGAAACGAGACGATGTTTTCGATTGTTCCAAATGGTAATGATATGGCAATGAGCATAACAGGAACACACCAAATAAACTCATGAGGATTTGTTCATTAAATTGATTATCAATTTTAATTTAGCATTAATACTGGCTGGATGAATTAACGAGATTAAGACACTGTGCTGGGAGCCAGCTTATATACTGAGTGGTCTACATTGCAGAAGTCGGTACAGCTGCGATTTATGGCACTGTACGGCTGATGCACCGTTTATTGAGGTTGCGACTTTAGTTTATAGAAAATAATAAAGAAGAGAAAGAATTATAAACAGAATTTTATGAAATAGACAACACAACAATCAGTTAAACAAGTAGGTAGTTTATTCACACCCTTTGCTAGGTCATTTTCTCAAATAGCTACCAAAACAAAATCCTACTGAACGGAACAAAATCAAAAGAGATTCGGACCCCATAGCTTACATGCAGACATAAGAAAGAATTACATTTCGGGAGCTGACCGCAACAATGTGTAAGCCGCGACGGCACCCTTTGTACGAAAGGAAATGCCACAAATAATGGTTTCACATAGGGACGGCCAATCTTTGGAGGTCCGGATGTAAACTGAAAATCGCCACGAAATAAAGAATGAAAAGTATATAGTCCTAACTTTTCTGTACCATCTTGGGGTCGGGTTCCAGCCTTACTGGATGCAGCCAGTATCTGACGTCCACAGCCCAGTTAGTACTGGGTAATACGATACCCCATTGTAAGACAGGCCGTCAGATTTTCGGGTTACTGACAGTATAATCCTAACTATTGTAACTAACATTGTAAATACGAAAGTAAGTTTGTATGTTACCATTTCACGCCTAAACCACTGAACTGGTCATCCTGAAATTTTGCAGAAATGGATATATAGGATACCTTTCATGCCAAAAAAGTGGGTACTGTTGTCGAGGAAAACAACAATTATTTTCTTATGATAATAATGGCGCCACGGGTCTTTCACAACATGGTTGAATTATATAATTTTAGATACTTTAGTAGTAAGTACTTTTAATTAACGCAGATTATGGTCGTGGAGCTCAGCTATTATTTACATATCGTATCCGAAATATTTAAATATCGTGTAGTGTAAAGTCAAGTACGTAGTACTCGCAATCAGCGTGACCAAATGTTTGAACGAGTACTATATAGTGAGCGCGGAACTATGTAGTTGGCCGCGCCTTAGGCATGTTTTTGTTTTTTATTTATTTATGTAAGTACAGTCTTTTCAATAAATTGAACAATTATTGTTCACGATATCTCGAGATTGGTCATCACTGTCTAATTATAGTCTCCTGTGCTTTGCGAGCTGTAGGCAACCCGCCCCTTCACCCCTGTCGCCACCTAAGGCGCGGCCAACTAGTTCCACGCGCACTATAGACGAGGAGGAAGGAAGGATACACATACTTACCATGAGTCGGGGCCCCGCGGGATACATGTACATGTACGCACAAGTTATAAATATCCAGTATACTGGTCAGGTTCACCTGACCCCTTTTGAGCTTATGAGCTTTCCGGAGACTTACAGATTAGCCAAATTTGGATTTTTATAGCTTGATTGGTCATCGTACTTAAATTCGCGTACACCCTCGACCGGTACCTATCAGGCCGTCATAGCTTGCGGATTCCATTAGATAGGTACCTCCAATCATTCGACTGCACATCCATCCTTAAACGAGCTTTTTTTTTTGGGCGTGTGGAAACGCTCTTGGGCAGAGCGAAAGGGAGTGTCAGACGTCTACTGACTGAACACCACCCACGTTCCTTCTTAGCCCTTTGTGTCCCGGGCCGCGGTATCTCTTTCGAACAACCCGTAACACTCGATCATACCTCGTGCCTCGTTTTTAGTTCCTGACCTAATTTATATCTCTTTAGCACGTGTCCAAGTTTGCAAGTGTAAAAGTTTAGCACCCCTGATATAAACTCGACAATGTTTCTCGCTTAGTAACAGAATAGCTAGAAATTCAAATCAAATCAAATCATTTATTTTTGCTGAATACACTGTTACAATGGTGTTATAAGAATTACATGTTTCAAGTGATCCTACCGTAAGGCATGCAAAATTTATACAGTCATAATCATAAGTAGTTATTCATCAATTAATCAAAATAGACATTGGAATAAATAAAATTAGATGAAATAAGCACGATATAGTTATGTTATAACAAGTTAAAGCCATATTGGAGAATAAATTAATTAATAAATAATAATAAAAAATAGATTAAGTATTTCAATGTCAATGTCAAAATTAGTTAATTTAATATGAGATACATGCATAATTCATTGAACAATTGATTTTACTTGATGTCACTGCGAGGTCTTTAGTTTGTCAAAATTATCATTCAGGAAGTCATTCAAGTTATAGTAACATTTATTAACCAGAATTTTTTTTAGAGTTTTCTTAAATAGGGCCGTATTCATTCCCCTTATTTCTTTAGGTAATTTATTAAAGATTACGGGAGCCATATGGAACACACTCTTGTACATTAAAGAGGTACATGTTCGGGGTACATAGAGGCGTAGTGCGTCCCGTTGTTGCCTATTATTTATTTCTGATGCTAATTTAAATAGGTTTTTATTGGTTTTCACAAATAATGAGACCTCATAAATATACAGACTTGGGAGAGTCAGAATCTTATACTCCTGGAAAAACGGTTTACAGGTTTCTACCATTTGAAGCCCAAACATAGCCCTTAAGCATCGTTTTTGTGCTTTAAAAATTATGTCAATATCCGTCGAATTTCCCCAGAAAATTACACCATACCTCAGAACTGAAGCAACTAAACCATGATAAGCCGCTAACAACGTATTTACATTTGATACTTTTTTAAGTTCATGTAGGGCATATACTGATTTATTTAATCTTTTGCACAAATTTTCAATCTGGGATTTCCAATTTAACTTATTATCGAGAGTAAGCCCAAGAAATTTTGTTAATAGGACTTCAGCTACAGGTTCACCCTTATAGTTAATCTTAGGTGTACCTGCATTTATACGCTGACTAAAATGCATTATTTTTGTTTTCCCAATGTTCGCCTTCAGATTGTTACTATCTAACCATTGAATGATTGCATTTAGGCTACTGTTTATATCATGCTCGTAGGATGTTCTGTCATTACACTTAATTGCAACGGTGCTGTCGTCAGCAAAGAGTGTCATTGGGTTTGAACTCGCGTTCGGAAGGTCATTAATGTATATAATGAAAAGTAGTGAGCTCAATACGCCTCCTTGTGGGACACCGTACTGAATTTCATGCCCCCTTGATAAATATGTCTCCTCCATCTTAGTTCTACTATTAATTCTATTAATTTGTGTATATTGAGTGCGGTTCTTGAGGTACGTTTCTATTAATTTTAGAACGTTGCCCCATAAGCCATATAACTCGAGCTTATAAAGTAAAACGTCATGCTTGACGTGATCGAAAGCCTGTGTCATGTCCATGAAGATGCCGCAGATCGGTATTCGCTTGTCGACATTAGACATTATGATTTCCAAGAACTCATATATAGCAAGGTTGATACTTTTATCTTGTCTGAATCCTTTTTGTTCCTTAGCTAAGATGTTATGGGTTTCAAAGTATTTAGTCAGCTCACTATAAATGTATTTTTCAAAAATTTTTGAGACGACTGACAGTAAGGCAATAGGTCTATAATTAATCATACTTTCTTTACTCTCTTTTTTATGTATAGGTTTTATAATTGCTACTTTTAATTTTTCTGGGTATATACCAGTTTCAATAGACAGGTTTAAAATATAACTCAGGGGTCGCGAAATACATTCCGTTACTAGCTTGATGACTTTAGTGCAGATACCGTCATATCCCTAGTAGCAATTGCCGTTGGCTTCCATACGCCAACAGTTGGGAATCTATTGGCAGACGGTTAGTTATTCCGCCAACCCAAACTTAAAATAGGCCCATTGTCTTAAACATGCACTATTTGCCCTACGAAGAGCCAACGACGGGCCTGCGTTACTATTCTTACTGTTGGGTGACTTTTGTAGGGATTTATGTTATTAAAACAACATTGGGCCAACTAACGACGGGCCTGCTGCTTCTATTCCTACTGTTGGGAGATTTTTGTAGGGATTTAAGTTATGATAACAACATCGGTCCAACTTAGATACCCTTCAATGGCCCTGTTACTTGCTGCTCCTACGGGGTGGTATCGGGGTGCGCGGGGGGCGGGCGGCGGCACTCGTCGCCCGGCGCCCCGGCCCGCCCGCCCGCCATTTTGCAGTTTGTTATTTAATTTGTGCGGTGCCGGGTGCGCTTGCGGCTGCGGAGTATTTGTTTTATTTATATATATAAAATATTAGCCTGACAGGCAGTGATAAAATTTTTTAAAGTTGTGGAATTTGACGACGAAGATGGTTACGGTGGGGAACTCGGTGTGGTGTGTGAAAACTGGATGACGCCACGGAAGACGCATTGCATTGTGGCCTCCATATACCTAAAACTGCAATAATATTCAACAAATGCCTTAGCAGTAACGAGGCTCCAACTAAGATAACATGGACTATTGTCCTGTAAAACGTTTATTTTACGAAACGGGTAAGTTTTTCATAAGTAGGTATTTATCTACTTAGAACCCGTGCGAATTACCTTGAGACCTGGGACTAAGATGCTATTATTTATGAAATTTACTATCTTATTTTGTTCTTAATAAATCTCGTGCAAATCTCTAGCTAAAAAAAAATACTACGACGCATCATTTTGCACAACATAAATTGAAATTGAATCATCGGCCCGGTCTCAAGTTAATTCGCACATAACCTAACAAAAAATTGTCTTCCTTACTGACATTGCATGTATTTGTTGTTTTACTATAATTGGTTGTGTTGTGTTTGTTGCAGATAAACTACATAACCTACATTGGTGGGAACAAAACTGGTCCTATCACAAGAAGAATCCTTGAACGAATCTTTGACAACAACTTAGCTGCAAAGTGTAACTTTGTAAAAGTAGGTAGGTACTCTATCAAGGTATCATAGTAGGTACCTACGGTGTGTATCGTTTTACTGCAGAGCTACCGTCTCCAAATTGTGTAAAATTTGTCTTCATTTTGTCACTAACATAATATAACAATAAATAAATATTCAATTATCACATTTTGTAGGTATTTCATTTAATTTCAGTTAATTAACACAAAGTATAATAGGTAAACGCAGACGACACAACGTCCTCTCATGTTGATCGCGCCAGGACTCAGCCGAACCTTATCTCGGGCCCATGGGAGACAGGTCTCAGAACAGCCGCCGTCCTAACGGGATCAAATAGACGCGGTACGCGCCTCCGAACAATATTACAATTTCTGAACTTAAAGCTACCCTTACCTCATTTCTTCGAGCCGGTCTCACTTCCTTGACCCCTCGCAAGTTGTGTAACTGTGTATGTGTATAATGAGTGTATATGACCTTGCGATGGTTTGCTGGTAGTTCCGGACGATTCTTCCACGTCGCTGCAAGCCACGCCGTTAACGCGAGCCACCACACTCACTCCGTATTAGTCTAACCACAAAAGCCTCGGTGCTTTCCCAAGAGCACTCCCGTGACAAGGCAAACCAATGATATTATCAATAACCCGTTCGACATTCACAGCGTCGCTAACCGTACTGCTTAACTAGTATAATTGGGTGCCGCGAAATGACTCCACAAGTCGATTTAATCAATGCGCGTGCGCTTTCACCCGTAATTCTATGGCTACTATAATACTCGTTCAACGCCCAGCGCGACTCAATACGAACTCTGTTCACGCCGAGCCCAGCGCTCGACCTCTACCTCCGCCCCTTCGCCTCTGTCGCACCGAGGCGGAGAAAATCAAAAATCTGAAGGTAGATTATAAACAATCACCCCCCCCGGACCGACCCGTTGTCGGTCCGCTCAAACTCCCGGGAGTCGAGATAAAGTTGAAACTGCCCGTCTAAGGATCGAGTCCCTCACCTGGACGTCTGCGATCCTTGGAAACCCATCCTTGCCCGTAATCAGGTTAACAATGCGCCCCCGTCGCCAACACAACGGTGATAGGTTAGCATCCTTAACCAGAACGAGGTCTCCAACGCAGGGTGGGGTCGTCCTGTCCGTCCACTTAACGCGTTGCTGTAGAATATGCAAATACTCCAGCGACCATCGCTTCCAAAAATTTTGGCTCATTTGCCGTAACATCTGATACCGTGACAACCGGTACAACTTGACATCAGTATACGGATATTCCGGCAAGGCGTTAAGTGGTTGGCCAATCAAAAAATGACCTGGGGTCATGGCCTCAAGGTCATTCGGGTCAGCGCTCAACGGGCACAAAGGTCGCGAGTTTAAGACCGCCTCAATTCTGCAAAACACCGTTGACAACTCCTCAAAGGTGAGAATCGTTGAGCCGATGACCCGATACAAGTGAGTCTTGGAAGACTTGACTACTGCCTCGAAAATTCCACCCCAGTGGGGGCATCCAGGTGGACTAAAATACCACGAAATGCCCCGACTGGCGAGGCCCGTGCCAATCTCTCGCTCATTCTGACTTAAAAACAATACAATTTCCTTTAAGCACCGGTCGGCGCCCTTGAAGTTGGTACCACAGTCCGACCGAATCAGTGACGGTACTCCCCATCTAGAAACAAATCGATCTAACGCCGCCAGAAAGGCCTCCGTAGAGAGATCGGCCACCAATTCCAAATGAACGGCCTTGGTCGCCAGACACACGAAGACACACAGATATGCCTTAACCGACTTCGCGTTGCGAAGGTGCGATGTCTTGACCATGAAAGGCCCCGCGAAATCTGTCCCTACGCCAGCAAATGGCCGAGCCTCCGTGACTCGATCGGCCGGGAGATCTCCCATTTGTGGCTGCATTGTGGCTGCCTTGAGTCGGTAACAAGGCAAGCAACGAAACACAACGCTCCGTATGATTCTGCGGGCCGATAAAATCCAAAATTCACGCTGCAAAATGCCCAGAAGGGTGTTACAGCCTGCGTGTGAATTCTTGGTGTGACGGTCCCTAACCAACAACTCCACCAAAGCTTCTGAATGAAGCACTTTCCCATGAACGTGACCGGCGCGATCCAACCGGTTGGATCGAACGTTCGTGCGATAGTCGAAAGGACCGATCGCTTGGTCCAGGTCTTCGACAGCAACTCGGCCTCACAACTGTATGTGAAGGCATCCTGACTCGGTTGATACTGGACCCCTAAAATGGCCAACGCATGAAGATTCTCCGAATCCTCAAACAAATGCGGGTCTTGTTGATACTCAGTTGGCAGTCCTGCCAGTACCTCTGGGCAGTTCGACAGCCATTTCCTGAGTTCATAGCCACCGGAGGCCATGAGCGCCACCAATTCATCCCTTAAGATGAGCGCCTGCTCAATACTGTCTGAGCCCGTACAAATGTCGTCTACATAGACGTCCCTATCAATGACAGCAGCCGCGCGGGGAAAGCGGAGCCGTTCTTGATCAGCCAGTTCTCGTAGCGTACGCATGGCTACATATGGGCTGGGCTTTAATCCGTACGTGTTTGTGTTGAGCTCGTACGTGACCATCGGTTCTTCAGGGCTCTCTCGCCACAATATCAGCTGGAACCGACGGTCGTCTGGATGAATCTCAGTTTGACGAAACATCATCCGTACGTCCGTAACGAAGACAACCTGGTGTCTCCTGAAGTCCGTGAGAATGTCTGCAATGTCTCTGGTCAGCTTAGGACCAGCATGGAGACATTGATTCAGGGACACCCCGCTAGACGTCTCCGCGCTCCCGTCGAACACGACCCTAATCTTTGAGTCAGGTGTCTTCAAAACAGCATGATGAGGCAACACATAATGCTCCTCATGACGATAGTCAACCCTGGACACCGACATGTGACCCAACGTCAGGTATTCGCGCATGAACTCCACATACTTCTGTCGGAAGTTGGAGTCCCGCTTCATGCGCCTTTCCATTGCCACTAACCGCTTTTCTGCCAGACTCCATGAGCTCCCCAGCGGAGGTCGAATTGACAGAAATGGCAACCTTGTCATAAATCTACCCGATGGGAGGCGCACCGTGTTAAATCGATAGAATGTTTCGCACTCCTCATCACGTGGGTTATTTCTAAGAGCGGTGGGTGGCTCTTCCGTTGCCCAGAACCGTTGCAGGACGTCGGATAACACGCTGCCATAATATATGGAGCTATAATCCGTTGAGTGCTGTGGTTCCCGTACTGGGCCCAATAACGCGTAACCACCTGCGGTACGCATGGCCACAACCCCGTTTGGTTGCAGCTCCCGTTTGCCGCTTCGGAGCAGCTTCCCGAGGACGTCAGACCCAAGCAAGACGTCCACCCATCCGGGGATCGCGAAGTGGGGATCGGCTAACTCCAATCCATTGGTCAACCCTTTTACCGCAGACGGTAACCGAGTCTGAGGGAGGACCCCAACCACTTCGTCCAAAACGATCGCCGTGGCATTCACCCGCGTGACCGATGCCGTGTCACCCATCTCGAACAGGAATGTCGTCTGACCCCTGAGGTGAGGCACCCGATTGCCACCTATACCTACGGCGCCATCCCGTGATGGCTCTAATGTAAGGCCCAGCTTTTTCACTAAACAGCTGGACACAATACAACCTTGTGCCCCTGAATCTAACAGTGCTCGCACGTGCACCGGCTGTCCGTCAGTACCCCTGACAGTAATCCTAGCCGTCGGTAATAATACCGTTACTGTCGGGGTGGGCACCACTGACGAACAGGCTGCTAGTTGCTAATAGGAGGCACCTCCCTCCTCCCCTGCCGGAGGGGGAGTAAATACTGTCCCAGTATACGGGTCCCAACCCGGGTAGTAACCCTCCCGACCCATCGGTGACATCCGTGCCGGTCGGAAGTAGCCTACTGGCATCCTTCCGAACGGTGGCGGGCGCGCCGTCAGCCGAGGGCGTTCTGCGAGAGGCGGGGAGAAGCGACTACTCGGGGGTGGCAACATGCCCCCCAACGCATTCGAGTACGCCGCGTAACCCGTCTGTACTACCTCCGGGCCCCTGCCCGAGTCTCGGTGCCTATCCCCCCCCCGCGGGGAAGACGACGGTATCGGGTTGTGCTCTGGATCAGCCCTTGGCCCACCCCCCCGAGGGGGCGGCGACCGCTGATTCCTGGCCGACCCACCCCCCCTAGGGGGGGGTGACCGACCACCCGAATCTGGCTTAGGAGAGGGGGGGTGACCTCCCGGCGAGGCTCCGTGCACCTCCCTACTCTCCGCCAGGCATAGCAACTCGTGATGGGCTCCTCCGCAGGTTCCACAGTTAGTGGTCCTGTGGCACTCACGTACAAAGTGAGTCCCCAAGCAGCGGAAGCACAAATAGCGCTGCTTGACCACCCCTCTTCGTCTATGCACCCGCTGCGCCTTAAAGTCCGCGCATGCGGCGAGACCGTGCCCTTCCTTCCGACAGAAGGCGCACACTTCCGATTGGAGGGCGTGGTATTTCTTCCCCCCCCGACGGGGCTCAACCGGCTTGGGCCCGCTCGTACGTCGGGTTGACGGAGGAGGGTGCGACGTGGATGCCCCTTGGCAATCCGCCCGCCGGCACTCGCCTTCTAAAAACACCCTCAAGTCATCGTAACTTGGGAGGTGGTCCGTCGATTCGCCACCATGTGACTGCTCAAAGCGCGCCACCACGTCGATCGGCAACTTCCGTAAAACCCTATTGACGATGATATATTTATTGTCCCCTAACGACAACTTAAGTCGATCTAACGTGTTCACCGCAACCGTGACCGGATTAAGGATTTTCGCCCTTATTTCGTACACGTTAGACACCTTCGGGATTTCAAAAATCTTATCGATGAGGCCATCAACTATTAATCGCCGATTATCATATCGGTCGATTAATAGGCCCCATGCCGTCTCATAACTGGCGTCCGTAATCTCCAGGTGGGTCAAGATGTCGTGCGGCTCACCGTTAAGCCTACCCATTAATTGAGCCATCTTGTAGGCGGGCGAGAGATCCGTACGCGAATGCACGACACTATTAAAAATATCGCGGAATCGCGGCCAATCGGCATACTCGCCGCTAAACTCGGGTACATGTACTGGTGGCAACGGCGCCTGAATTCCTACGCCTGCTGGCCGACATGATTCCCTGACGTCACCCATGCGCGATCGCTCAATGTCGGCCGCCGCCTGGATTATGCTCATGGACATTTCCCCACACTGGTCCACATTGCCCCGTACCACCTGAGCATCCTTGTCCACCGACGACAGATCCGTCGATTCGATACATGCTAAATACTCAGCGTGACACTTTAACACGGCGTCATATCGTTCGTCAACTTGCCGAGCGCGTGACAATAACGCATCTTCACGATCGGTGCGACCTACCAACGTAACAACCGATGAAAACCATCTCAATTCAGCTTCGATTCTGGCTGCGATAGTTTTCGTTACTGACGGAGCCATAGTACCAACTTCAATACGCGATTATGCAATAATAAATAACAATAACCAAAAAAAATAACAATTATTGTATCCGGAACTAACAATAATAATATATTCGTTGAGTGAATAAATCTACGACGCTATGCCAACTCTTGAACTTATTCCTCTACGTGCTCTAGAGGTTATTCCTCTATGTCTCAAATGTTGACAATCATAACACGATTTGTGATGAGGTTATATTTGTGCGTAACCGAACGTAAATAACAAATTATTTTATCAACGAATATTCACATTCCATGTACTTATTATTAATAACGCCAAACTCAACTTGAGGCGTACACTGGTATGTAGGTCAATGTACCACTACCTACAAGTTGAATTTGTACATGAACACAATTTTTACAAAGTAAATTGGTACCAAGTACCTACTAATTTTTACAAAGTGGGTTTAAATAAACCAAGCTCTGCTACCAGATTTTGATCGCGCCAGGACTCAGCCGAACCTTATCTCGGGCCCATGGGAGACAGGTCTCAGAACAGCCGCCGTCCTAACGGGATCAAATAGACGCGATACGCGCCTCCGAACAATATTACAATTTCTGAACTTAAAGCTACCCTTACCTCATTTCTTCGAGCCGGTCTCACTTCCTTGACCCCTCGCAAGTTGTGTAACTGTGTATGTGTATAATGAGTGTATATGACCTTGCGATGGTTTGCTGGTAGTTCCGGACGATTCTTCCACGTCGCTGCAAGCCACGCCGTTAACGCGAGCCACCACACTCACTCCGTATTAGTCTAACCACAAAAGCCTCGGTGCTTTCCCAAGAGCACTCCCGTGACAAGGCAAACCAATGATATTATCAATAACCCGTTCGACATTCACAGCGTCGCTAACCGTACTGCTTAACTAGTATAATTGGGTGCCGCGAAATGACTCCACAAGTCGATTTAATCAATGCGCGTGCGCTTTCACCCGTAATTCTATGGCTACTATAATACTCGTTCAACGCCCAGCGCGACTCAATACGAACTCTGTTCACGCCGAGCCCAGCGCTCGACCTCTACCTCCGCCCCTTCGCCTCTGTCGCACCGAGGCGGAGAAAATCAAAAATCTGAAGGTAGATTATAAACACATGTACTCACGTCAAAGTGCAAAAGAGAGACGACTGTTTGGTGGGTGACTTTTGTATGTCGTCGTCTGGGTTGGCCTATTAGGGCTGGTTTCAGAGAGACGCGTCTTGCCAGCGCCGGCCGCACGCACGTCGCTGCACATGAACCTTATCGGCTTTAAAATAAGGTTGGTTTTTCAAAACATCGCAAGAACCAAACTTATTATGAAGCTGATAAAGTTGATGTTCAGCGTCACGCGTACGGCCGGCGCTGGCGAGACGCGTCGCTATGAAACCAGCTATAAAACCAACAAACATACAACCGCTTGCCTACATGTATTATGTGTCGTTGGGCCTACCCACAACACGTTTTCCTCGGGCCTCCGTAGGGCAATGCACGTTGGCCCCATCGCAAGTTGGGCCTTCGTAGGCAAATCCACGTAGGCCATCAGTTTTGGGCCCAACCCGCAAACTGCCCGCCAATTGTATGCATTTGCCAACTAACCAGAGGTATGTGGCCCAACTAAATGCCAACAAAAAATGCTACTAGGGATCCTACACTATTGGTGTTTTTTAGCCCTTTTATAATTTGTTTTATATCTTCAGGTAGACATGGTTTCATGAAGATTGAGTTTAGCCTAGATGTTAGGTATTGCTTATGCTGATCGATGTGCATAGTATTAATGGGTGATATCTTATCTACAAAATAGTCATTAAATTCATTCGATATGTCATACGGATTTGTCACGATATTATTATTCGATTCAATATATGGGATAGATTCTAATGGTCTGTTTTGCTTTGCAGTATTAATAATTTGCCATACAGCTTTTGGTTTATTACTAGCGTTCAAGATATTGTGATTGTTTTGTGCTCGTTGAGTCAAAGATACAATCCTCTTCAGTCGCTTGGTGTATTGCTTCAATTTTGATTTATTGTCCGCACTTGGTGTTTTTCTATATTTCCACAGTAGTTCACGTTTCTTAGCGCTACAGGTCTTAATACCCCGTGAGACCCACTTGGTTTTTTTGTGGAGGTGTATGGTTATAGTTTTGTAGGGAAAGCAAAGGTCATAAAACAACTGAAATGTGTCAATGAAAACATTATATGCTATGTTTGGATCACAAGTACTGTACATATCTGCAAATGACATTTGACCTAAATAATATTTGAATTTGGCCTGATTTTCTACACATAAATCCCGTCTCCTGATTTTCCAGTTCTTAATTATACATAAGTTTCGCACTTGACATTTTAACAATTGTGCGGTGTGGTCAGACAGTGCTAGTTCAATTACTTCTGATTTACATGCTTTCCCAAAGTTATGGGCAAAATTGTCAATACATGTTTTACTTAAATGTCTGATAATTCATTAAGTCTGTCTAATTCATTTAGTTAAAAGCTCTTGCTTTAACTCTTTCTGTTACTGTATACAGAGCAGGCCCAGTGGTGACGGCCCCAACTTACGAACAGTGAATCGTGGGTTCAAACCCAGGCAGGTGCATTACTTTTTGTAATTTATTTCATCACCACTGCTGTCAAAACAGTGAAAGAAAACATTGTGAGGAAACCGGCATGTTCTAGAAACAAAAAAATTGAAGATGTGTGACATCTACCAACCCGCACTGGGCCCGCGTGGTGGATTATATATAGCCCATTCAACTCCCCTAGAGAGGAGGCCTGAGTCCCTGCAGTGGGTGGTCCCACTTACTTATAGGCTGATGATGATAATGGCTGTAAGCAGTATCTGCTATGACAGTAAAACTAGATTAGCATAGACCCATTACAGAGCATCATCATTTATCTAGCCATTTCTTAACTTTGTTGGGGTTAGCTTCCAGTTTTATCTGGATGCAGCAAAATATCAGTATTTTACCCTTCTTACCCTTTGTGTCGAGGCCACGGTACCTTTTTCAATCAACTCGCAGCCCCGAGGGGCATCGGCCCTGGCAATGTTGCTGACATCTCTTTATGGGTGGAACACGAACGCACCGTCGACACGGCCTGCCGTCATAAGACGGACGGACGACGGTGAGCTTGCCCATCACTCACCGCCCACAGGCCCGCGCCTACGGTGGACGCCATCACGTGGCCCCCGATGACCCTGTTTATACCCTCAAATTCGTGACCCTGACGTAAGCCGAGATCTTAATACCCCACGAAAATGTAGCGTGAAACATAGATTACTAAACTTCAATTTCACAACTAAGATTAGCTGTGTAAGTAGATGCTAAAATATAAAATTTCAGAGGACAAAAGAATCCAATTTATTTCGCCTAAAGTTCAGGGAAATTACCTCGCGAACTTAGTTCTGAACTTGGAATAATTGGACGATAAAAAATTGTATGATTTCTTTTAACGACTGGAGTCTTGTTTTGTGGGTTTTACTTACGTTTTTCGCGGGTTTTGAAGTAACTTAGAATAAGTTCCCACAGCTGGGACACAGGCCTCATTTCTATGAGAGGGGATGTGTTATAATTTACCACGTGATCCTAGTGCGGGTTGGTAGATGTCACATGTCTTCGAACTTATGGTTCCAAGCCATGACTGGTTTCATGACTTTTTCCTTTACCGTTTTGCGAGCAAATTACACAAAGTAATGCGTCCGCCTGGGTCATACCCACGACTTACTTTTTATAAGCTGGCGCCGCCACCACTGGGCCACCGCTGCTTTCTTGCGATTAGACACTAGTAGATAATAATAATTATTTGAGAGAAAACTTAGTGAAAATGCGACTTTACATTTAAAACAGCAAATCAATGCGCTGCGGTAATATTCGTGCTTTCAAATTAGCGCGTACACCGAGCCACAAAGTAATCATCCACAAAGTTAAAGCTAGCTAAGCTGTCTTGGTGTGTTGTGCTGTCTAGGTGGACCGATGACCTGGTGAAGGTTGCGGGGACCCGCTGGATGAGAGACGCACGCGACCGGTCAATGTGGCGACACCTGGAGGAGGCCTATGTCCAGCAGTGGACGTCTTTTGGCTGAAATGATGATGACGTCTTTTGTCCTGCGTTTATAAAAAAATATATAAATATATAATATTTCAAACCAACATTCATGCGAAGTTTTCGTCGTTCGATATTTACAGATCACAGTTTTTGACATTTTGGCAGTTAGTCTGACGTACGGTAGGGTTCTTTATAATTTATTCTAGAACACTGAAAATATTGATTGTAATTTTGTTTTGTATAGTGTTTCGCATCAAGCGACTGATGTCAAACGCTGTATCATTTGGCATCAGTATCTAATTGTATCTGTATAATCTTAAAAGTAAATGCAAGTTAGTAGGCTGTGTACCTACTTATTAGCTTGTTCGACTGTACCACTGACTGATGATCTGTACAAATAGTCAAAGATCTCTTCCAAGGTATTTTCCGAAGCATGTAATAGGGTTGGTTACCCATCTACAGGCCAGCCTAGACAAGTGTGGCCTACCTTTGAAAGTAGACATAATTTTGCGGCTGCTGCCATGGCATGTACGATTAAAAGTAACGAAGTCCATGGCATAAGTTATCTCTGTAGAATATTTACCACCTCTTTTACATAAATAGTTAACAAGTTCAGGTACAAAACTATCAGTTTAAACTCAAGTTATATATGTTATGTAAGTTATTTCAACAAGGAGCGGTTTAAAAGTTTTTTCCGCAATATCCTTGGGGTATCACTTGGCAGAGTTTCCACTTAAAAAAGTTCTTTTACCGTTAAGAATAAAGTTGAATCTTAATTTACAATTTCGTTACAAAAGTGGGTGTTTTACAGCGTATTTTTGGCCCTTATTTGGATGAAAGGACCAAAAAATTAAACAATTTTCATTTTTTTCCAAACTACTTGAAGAGGTCAGGCTCGGTGGATAACTAGGTGGGTATCTAGTGGCTAACTGTGTTATGGAGGTCAGGTCGATTTTAGCCTTTTTAGATTCCTGCTTGTTAACTTCTTTTTACGTTTTTAGTGTAGCAACACGATTTATTATCAAGCATACGTTGTCTCCCCGTACCTTAGTACGAAATCAGTAACATGAAAATATTGTAAAACCCAATCATTATAAAAAAAACGTATCCATTCAGTTTCTTGCCAGTTCTTCTCCGTAGGAAACCTCAAACCTGAATTGCGTAGGTACCTACTTTTTTCCTACGTTTTATAAATATAGCCCCATGTGGATTTAAAATATTTAGATTTTGAGATAGGTAGTCGTGTATTGGTATTCACCTAAGTATGCAGTTAGACTCCTAATCAGGAAACGGCTAAGCAGATGATGATGCAGCGGTCCGGTCACTCTCATATAAAATTGATACCCAGTTCCATATTTATTTTATTGCGGTAAATAAAATGCTCATACCTTTATGAAAAAAATACAACAAAATTGATTGAAGTCAATAAAAACACAACGCCTGCCAAAAATATCGCAGCAATATTTTGCACCGTAATGTCTTTTTGCGGACAGAATTATTGTTATTACCAGCCTGTGCTGTCCCACGGTAAGGCAAAAGCCTCGGTTTCATTGTTTTACTTAAATCTGACATAAAGGTACTAAAATTCACTTACCTTTTGGACCAAATAGAGAAGTCAAGGTCGACCTGCCATTTACGCTGGACGTTTTTAGAGCCATTATGCCAACACTAATAGTTGCGAATAAATTAGATCCGCTCATTAAAAAGATAGATGTTCTGCTAGTAAATGGAATAGTTCGACGCAGGGTCTAATCGTATCATCCAAACCAAAACAAGGGTGTTACAACGCCTTTTTCATTTCTAAAGTAAAGTTCGTATTTTTTTGTTTCTTTTGCACAAATATAGAGGAGCAGTGGTGGCGGCCCTGACTTACGAACAGTGAGTAGTGGGTTCGATCTCAGTGAGGCGCATTACTTTGTGTAATTTATTTCATCACCACTGCTCTCACAACGGTGAAGGAAAACATCGAGAGGAAACCGGCATGTCTTAACCAAAAAATTCAAAGACATGTGACATCTACCAACCTGCACTGGGCCCGCGTGGTGGCTTATAGCCCATCCTTCTTCTAGAGAGTAGGTCTGAGTCCCAGTAGTGGGAACATTATAAGCTGATCATGATGATGAATGTTAATTCTGAGCAGGATCAAGTTGACTGCGCTTTGATCAGTGTCACATTGGCATGAGGTTCACTAGATCAGCCCCGTCTCACTTGAGCTTGGCTATTGGATACAAACACAAATAGCATAGATTTCTGTTAATATAAATACATAACTATGGAAGACTTACAGCTAAGATAAATAGATTAATACATAGTATGTGAGACTGACAGCCAATTAAAAGTCCTCACGTCTAAATATAGAATAACATTAAAGCTTAAACAAAATACACATTTTATATGTCACATTCAGTACCTACAATAATAAAAACCTGAACAAACAAAATTTTAATTAAAAAAACTACGGCTCATGCACTTTCTGGCCGAAGACACACTCGTTATGAAAGTGTCAAAATCATAGATAACAGAAACAACAGCAAAATCATGCTGCTTACACATGCTATTAAAGTTTCGAGATGAACGATGTATAACTCTTAACTCAGGCAAAAATACAAAGAATTGATCCATTCGCATATAATTATGACGTCGAGATCTCACTCTGTGACAGAAACAATTAAACAAGATGTATAGGAATCACAAGACATCAGAAACTGGAATCAATTAACAACTATAAGCAACCAAAATATAGTTGGATAAGCACAAGCAGCTTGTAATGAAGTCACTGCTGGATCACAGGCTTCCTCCCTTTGAGAGGTAGTGGGCTACAGGCTTCGCGAACTCTGTGCAAGTTAGGTGGAGATTGATGACTCTGCCCTGGAGTGTAAATGTGGTCTTGCCCCACAAACTATGGGGCACTTGATATCGTGTCCAGCCTTTCCTGTTGCGTGCACATCACTGGAGCTGATGTGGGCTACTGAAAGTGCCAAACTCGTCGCCGAATTTTGGGCCGACTCAATTTCCTCAATTGACGCAAATGTCACAAGTTAAGCTGCTAACAAAAGCTAATATAAAAATTAATTTCTAAATAACAACATAAAAGATAAGCAAGACAGTTCACAAAGTAAATAAAAACAAAACCAATAATGTTGTATAGTCGCCATGCTTTTAGCATCGCACTTAATGTAAAAGACGCTTGTTTCGTACTGAGAATGTGGTCTTAGTGGAAGCGAGAAGTGACGTGAAAGTTACGTTTTTAGGGTGCCGTAGCCCAATGGCAAAAAATGGAACCCTTATAGATTCGTCATGTCTGGTTGTCTGTCTGACCATCCGTCTGTCCGTCAGTATGTCACAGCCACTTTATTCGGAAACTGTTACACACGAGCAAGGCATTGACCGAGTGATGGCCAAGGTCACGCCATAGAAACCAGGGCCGTCCTAAAGCTCGTTGGGTTGACGACATCGTCAAAGTCGCGGGAAATGCCTGGATGAGAGACGCACAGGATCGGGACATAAGTCGGAAAAAGGGGAGGCCTATACCCACTGCAGGGGGTGATTCCGGGCTGATATGATGATGAACATCAATCATTACCTCAGTACAATGATACCTCTCATACCGAGGGCTTATTGGCGAAAGATCGTATAAAAATAATAGGTCTTTAGCTATGAAATTGCCGTTTTGTTTGAAAAAAATTAAACGAATTTTTTTCATGTATTTTTTATTTGTATTAATCGAAGTAATCACCCATGCAATCAATGCATCTTTGCCACCGCAGTGGCAGTTTATTGATGCCCTTCTTAAAGAAATCAGCTGGTCGGGAGGCAACAAATTCTTCAAAGGCATTTTGTACTGCCTCTCGGGTATTGAATTTTTTTCCCGCCAAGAAGTTATCCAAATTCTGGAAAAAGTAGTAGTCTGTAGGCGCAAGGTCTGGTGAGTAGGGCGGATGACGGAGAGCTTCCAACCCCAGTTCTTGCAACTTGGAGACCGTCTGCTGTGCAGTATGAGGTCGCGCGTTGTCGTGCAGGAGCAGCGGAGACGAGCGATTGACCAATGCTGGTTGGAGATGTGCCCTTCTCCATCATTGTGTTCAGATCTTCACAGTACACATCTGCAGTAATGCTCACCCCGTTTGGTAAGAAGCTGTGATGACTCACACCGGCGCTAGACCACCAAACAGTGACCATCACTTTTCTAGGGGTAAGTTTTCGTTTAGGGCATTGTTTAGGTGCTGAACCAGGATCCAACCAACTTGCTGAGCGCTTACGGTTATCGTACAGGATCCATTTTTCATCGCAGGTAACAATGCGGTTCAAAATTCCTTCATTTGTGTGTCTGTTGAGCAGTGCAAGGCACGTCTCGACGCGTACTTCGCGCTGGCGATCATTGAGTTCGTGGGGCACCCATTTGTCAAGCTTTTTTACCTTGCCAATTTGACGCAAATGGACCAATATTGTTTTGACGCTAACGTCGAAAGCTGCCGCTAATTCAGTCGTAGATTGTGTATCATCAGCTTCTTTAACAAAAATTATTTTGATTTGAAATGGCCAGTACTGCAGAACGGCAATTTCATAGGTAAAGACCTAATAACTGGATTCCTCTTCACAAGTTCACCTCAAAAGCTACAAAAACTGAAAAATAACCAACTTTGAACTCTTACCTCCCGCAAAAAACGCTCATTATCATACATCAAAAATAATCACAGCCGTCATAATTTCCACGCTAGCATTAAGGCCACGCGGGTTCCGCTCATGAGTAAAGTTTCCTCTCCCATTATGGAGATAAGGGTGAGAATTGAACGCATTTACTTGATATCTCTGAATTAAATGAACCTTCGGATGGCTAGGTATTGTACTGATGGTGATATAAGGGTAACTTCTTATCGTTGTTACTTTGAATTTTGAATGTCGAGTTGACTTGCGTTTATGGGGGCTGTGGTCACCATTAAATTGCAGGAGCTCGTGGTTTAATAAAAATAGTTTCTCGGGGTCGATTTTTAAGTTAAACTGTGCTTACTTAGGTTGCTTCGTGGATGGGTGAATGTTACAATCATCATGTTGTTTGTGATATTACAATCATCTACCTAGCCTTTTCCTATGTTGGGGTTGACTTCCAGTCTAACTGGAAGCAGCTGTATACCAGTATTTGACATGGAGCGACTACCTATCTGACCTCTTCCACAACCTAGTCAGTACTAGGTAATACGATACCTACCCTTTGGTAAGATTGGTTGTAAGACTTTTAGGTCGTGGACTATCTGTAACGACTGCCAAAGATCTATATATGGCAGCCGGGATCAAAAGCTTAACGTGCTTTCCGAGGCACGGAGTAAACTCGGTATGTAATGGGCGGTCACCAATCCACAGATCATCCTAGACAAGCGCTGCTTAACCTTAATATAGATTCGAGTGGCAGTTATTATTAAGCCACGAGCTCATCCAGAATTTTAATATTACAATATGGCCCATAATATAATACGTTTCTTGCAAATACCACTTCGCATACAAAAAATGAACACAAGTATAAATTGCATGATGTTAGCATTTTCTGAACCAGTAATAACTTTTTTTAACCAGCAAATCAACATTTTACTAGAAAACAAAAAAAAAACACAAGGCTAAGCTCTCAAGAAACTGGTCACGTATCTACGTAACTTAAATGGTGTATTCTTTATTTATTATTTGACATTTGTTTTGGCATAAAGATTTCCCAAAGTTGCGAAAAGTATTCTTTGAAGATTTCATCTCATATGAAAGAAACAAGCTCAATGTTAATCATTTCATTTCATATCAAAAACATTGAGCAAAAGCTGTCAAGATTTTTAATAGTTTTACTTCCGGAGCTTAGCCTATTATTCTTATTATTATCATAGCCTATTTATTGCTGTGCAAAAATCACTTCTCGTCTTTCGCTCTTCTCTCAGTGAGGTTTTCTTCGGCCAATTTTCTACATTTTTTTTTTGTTCTAATCATACCTTTTTTTTGCTTGGTGGATAGGTTCATTATTCATACCAAAAAATCAACACACTTATTAAACCAAAAATATATTATTTACAAAACAAAAATTCCCTAATTACGTTTAACTTTAACACTAACAGTTTTGGTCAAATACTTATACAAAACAACAAAGGCAGTGACAAATACTACAACAAAGCCAAGAGCAATTGCCAATACAGTTAGTACTAGTTCTAGTTCCAGATAGTCCCACCACGACATGTTGGCGGCGGGCGCGCGGAGATGTCTCGCGCCGCCGTGACGTAGCACGTGCTCCGTCCACCACACGGCGCGCTCCAGTGGAGGCATGGGTTCATCCTTCATGACGCTGCGTAGTTTTTCTATGTTGCGTTTATAGCTGGAATCAAAAAAGAATAAATTATAATGGGGTTGGGAGCTACAATGCTCATGCTAGGTTCACCACAGTTTTGCTTGCGCAATTCTGTGGTGAAACTTGTGCGTGTGGTAGGCTCATTACAGATGGACACTTCAAACTGACAGGACCTCTCTTTTATGTTGGTTCATCATCATCAATTTAGCCGAAATACATCCACTGCTGGACATGGGCCTCCCCAAAATGCTTCTTATGTGTGAGCAACTGTTTTAGGAGTTTTCTTTGTGATCGACAGAGAAATTATGACATCCGCAAGAGAACCAAGGTTCCCGAGGTAACCCGAATAATTGCCAGACTTCAGTGGACACACACTTCAGGGGGGGTCTATGTCCAGAAGTATACATCTTTCTGCTGGAATGATGGTGACGATGATGAAGACCTGTCAAAGTAACGTTCTTCTTCTTCTTCTTAGCGTGTCGATGACAATTTAAATTGAGTCGGCCCAAAATGTGGCGACGAGTTCGGCACTTTCAGTAGCCTCCATCAACTCCTGTTATGTGCAAGTATCTGGACAGGCTGAACACGATATCAAGTGCTCCATAGTCTGTGGGGCAAGACCACATTTACACTCCAGGGCAGAGTCGTCTATGAGTCTCCACCTGAACAGGTTTTCCTTGCTTCGGCCTACCTGTGTCCGGAGTCTGTTTAGAGACTTCCAGGTTAGCCATGGCAACTCGTGTTCAGGTGGAAGATTTTCAGCAAGCAAAAAGTAACGTTGATATTATTTATTTATTTTTAACTTTTGTAAGCTACAAGAGTAGAGGAACACCAAAGAAACGGTGGATGAACTGTGTGAAGGATTATAAGGTTAGAAAGGAGGTGACTGCTGAGATGACGAGAAATAGGGAAGTATGGAAGAAGAAGACATGTTCCGTCGACCACAAATACATTGGGATAAGGGCAGGAGAATGATAATGTAATCATCATCATCATCAGCCTATAATGTTCCCACTGCAGGGACTCAGGCCTCCTCTCTAGGAAAGGGAAAGTGGGATAATGTAAGCTTACAATTTATTGGACAAAATGAAATTCACAAAATATTTCTTTTTCTAGCGACTCACAACTTTTCAACGATGTCTAATAGCATTAAAAATAATTAAGATTGAGGTCCTTTTAATTAGTTAAGAGGTTTTCCTTGACGCTTTTAGGACTAGGAAAATTGTGTTATCAGTCTTTAATTTCGTTTAATTTAATTATGTGTATATTATATTTTATAAGGTTTTTAGGGTTCCGTAGTCAACTAGGAACCCTAAAAATTTGGTACCAATATGTGTATCAATCACGCCGACAAAGTGCTAAAATAAAAATTGGAAAAAAATGTTTTATTAGGGTAGCCCCCCTATATGTAAAGTGGGAAGTGATTTTTTTTTTAATTTTAACCCTAACGTGTGATATATTGTTGGGAAGGTATTTAAAAATGAATAGGGGTTTACTAAAATCATTTTTGATAATGTCAATAATTTCGGAAATAATCGCTCCAAAAGTAAAAAACAAAGCGTCCCCCCCCCTCTAACTTTTGAACCATAAGTTTAGAAAATACGAAAAAAATCTGAAAAGTAGAACTTTATAAGGACTTTCTAGGAAAATTATTTTGAACTTGGATGGAAACAACAGATGGAAACTGCAGTTAACCAATATAATTTGGTCCCTGAATCGTATGAGCGCCTATACAATCCAGAGGTCAAGTTTCATTGGCCCGTATTTCAAACAAAAAAAGAATTATTACTACGGAACCCTACACTGAGCGTGGCCCGACACGCTCTTGGCCGGTTTTTTTTTTTTAAACGTTGCCCCACACTAGGAATTTCTCCTGTATCGTGGGTGCGTTTACAGACATTTAAACTCACATACACAAATACCCAGACCCGGAACAACTATTAGTGGGTCATACAAATACTTGTTCCGTGCGGGGATCGAAACCGCGACACGCGGCGCAGCAGTCCGATCGCCGTCATTTGAGTTAGCAAAGCTATTAATTCTAGCACACGTTACCACTTCGCTTTAAAAAAGCTGAAAATAAAATGGCTCTCAAAAGAACTGACGCAACGGTTCGGGAGTTCTATTTAAAGTCAGACTCAATTGTTCGTAATGTAATCACAATCAGCCTATAATGTCCCCACTGCAGGGAAACAGGCCTCCCCTCTAGGAGAGAGATGGGCTATAATTCACCACGCGGGCCCAGTGCAGGTTGGTAGATGTCACATGTCTTCGATTTTTTTTATTCTAGGACATGACTCACGATATTTTCCTTCACCGTTTAGAGAACAGTGGTGATAAAACAAATTACACAAAGTAATGCGCCTGCCTGGGTTCGAACCCACGACTAACTGTTCGTAAGTTATGGCCGCAACCACTGGGTCACCACTGCACACAATTTAGTTATTATTGTTAAACATAACAAGACATTACGCCTGTGGTACCCGATGGGTTAGGCAGAGGTATACCTAATAGTACACCCACAGTAATTCAACAAATATGTATAAGTCCCATTAGAAATTCCTGGTGGAAAACCCAATAACACTTTACCTTTTTATTTTTTTTTGGGGGTTTGGATATCATCAAATGACTCCTCCCGCTCTCTGCAGAGCAGAAGGGAGTGTCAGAGTTCTACTGACTAAAAACCACCCATGTTCCTTTTTAGCCCTTTGTGTTGAGGTTGCGGTATTTCTATCGAATAACCCGCAGCCCCGACGTGATAACGCTTTACTTGACCTGGGAATCGAACCTAGGACCTCATGCACAGCAGTCGCACTTGCGACCACTAGACAAACGAGGCAGTGAGTGTTTGTGTATAATAGATATCCTTTGTGTCTGCAACTTGTGAGGTCACGAGGTCAATTTAAGTTTGTTAGTTAACTTGACCTGTGCCCTTTAAAGAATATTCTGGTGCATTAATTAACTAAATATAACTAAAGTTCTAAATGCATATATTTTGAATTCAATACAATAGTCAAAGGACCAAACTTCTACCATTTAAAGTCCAGTTCTACGCTAATGCTCCATTCCTATGCCTTATCTCTCACTATTATTCGAATTTTACAATCTCCTACGGTATCTACTTTTAACAAAGCTTTAAAACTAGCATAAGCCTCGGCTTTCACGAGCGTTTTAGCGTTTAAAATTGGTCCTTTTGAATGAAAGGACTAGTAACAAGGAAAGTTTTGAGTGCCCATAAATATGGATGGCTTTTAGAAAAGAGACAGTAGTCAGAGAGAAAAATTATATGACGACTGTAAAAGTGACGAAATCAAAGAAATAATAAAATCTAAATACAACAAGGCGTACAACGGACCCTTTCTAAAGCCCTTTTTCAACTCATTATCTTCATCGTTATAATGTTCCCACTGCGCAGTAGATGTCACGTCATGTCTTCGAATTTTTTGGTTCTAAGACATGTCAGTTTCCTCACTGTTTTCCTTCACTGTTTTGAGAGCAGCGGTGATGAAATAAATTACAAAAAGTAACGCGCCTGCCCATGACTAAACTACCCACGACTTACTGTTCGTAAGTTGGGGCCACAACCACTGGGTCACCACTGCTCTACCTCACAGCAAAACACAGCTTTAACCAATTGTGACCAGTTACTATTTTTAACTAGCTGATGCCCGCGATTTCACCCGCGTGGATGTCGGACAAATTATATACTTAAACCTTTCTCGAGAACCGCTCTATCTATTGGTGAAAACAGCATGAAAATCGATGCAGTAGTTTCTGAGTTTTTTGTTGCAGACAGACAGAGACAGGCCTTTGTTTTATAATATGTAGTGAAGGTAAGCAGATTAATGTTACCACCGCTACGATATAAGTCTCTCTTCTATGAGAGAGAATGGGTAGATAATACTTAAAAACTATACAAACCTGGGGTCTTCAATAACGGTAGTAATAGCATTCTTAAACTGCTCTTCAGTAAGAGTTTCTAAATCGAGTTGAGCTCCTATCTTCAGGTAAACATATTTTTCAACATTGAACCACTGGTCTGCCAACATTGGTACACCAATCAGAGGTACTCCTGCTGTGATAGCCTCGTCTGTTGATTGCAGACCTCCTTGTGTTATGAATAACTTTACATTGGGGTGTCCTGAAAAAATTAAGAGTATACTGTTTAATAAACACGCCTGTAATTCTCAAAGGGTAAGGCAGAGGAGTAGCTAATAGTGCACTATATTTTGCCAGTTAAGTTATACTTCCGAGGAAAGCATAATTATATTGTCGTAAATGTAGCACGACCATCGTAAAATGAGTTAGAGGGTACCTCGTGGCTAGATAATATCAACCGCTCGGATTAATCCTCAAGCTAAGCCACTCTTGTCTAGGTTGAACTGTGGATGGGTGACCCATATCACACCAATTTTCCACTGTGCCTCGGAAAGTACGTTAATCTTTAACAGCCTTCACATGTAATCGATTTGACGGCACGTTTGCACTGTCGCGGGTTCGATCCCCACACGGAACAAATATTTGTACGGCCTACAGATAGTTGTTTCGGGTCTGGGTATTTGTGTTTGTGGATTTAAATGTTTGTGGCACCCACTATACAGGAGAAATTCCTAGCGGGGGGCAAAGTTTAAAAAATATATATATTGACATGAAAGAATGACAACCAGTCTTACCAAACGGTATCGTTTTACCTTACTGGATTGTGACAGCCAGAGAGGCAGTCGCTCCATGTAAAATACTGATATTTGGCTGCAACCGGTTAGACTTGAAGCCGACAGAGATGGGAAAAGGCTAGGCAAATGATGAGTGACCAACTAGGATATACCCTCGGCTTCGCCTGCGTGGTGTGTATACTTCGCTAAGCTAGGAAAATAGGATGGTAGAACAGTTAAAATTATCAACTTACTAAGCAGATCAGACTGCGGAAGCCACTTGGATATCCTGATGTTCTCACTTCGTCCAGGCAGTTCATCATTATTCCACTTCCAGAGGACATCGTAAGGTAGCTGAGAGAAGACCTTCACAAGAACCTGGATCCTCTCCGCTGGTAACATTGTGGGGTCCACGTTGGTACCAAAGCTGATGAAGATTACACCTTTCTTCGATGAGTCTAGGTATGACTTGAGGTCCTTTAAAATAAAAACACGTGTAATAAGTATCTAGCATTTTTAAAGCTATGTTGTATACAGTATGTTAGGTTAAATGAGGGACTTATTAATTGACGGAATGATAAATGTATGTCGCAGATTCAACACCGAGGCACAATATTTAGGGCCGGTTTCACCACTTGCTGATAAAGTCCCTGATAGCCTATCAGGAACTTATCTGCCAGATAAACTACAACTTTTGATAGCATTATCTGTCAGATAACTATCTGACACTTTATCCGTAACCGGTGAAACCGGCCCTTAGAGTTGGCAATAGAATAACGCCATCTATCATCGTTTGTCGGAAAAACTCGGAAACGTCAAGCAGTGAGCTTGGGTGAGGTCTGGTTTGACAGCTGTCAGTGTGATATGTCAAATGTGAGTGGTGAGTGGTCGGTTGACGTCAAGAAACTTATAAAGTTTCTTGGTTGACGTTGACGTTGGACGCATTTGACTTGAGGGACGTTACTTTTTGGTGAGACACGAGCGCGAACGGTTGTTCTGCCCGCCTGTATCGAACTTACCGCGTTTCCGTACTTTAATCCATTTCCATCGGCTTGATCATTTGAGATTTTGGTAATTTGTTATCGGAAGTTAATAAATAGGCGGTTGTAATCAGTGTTGAGACTATTATTTCGTACCTCCGCCATGCCGAACTTGGACTCTGACAACGATGAACCCGAAATAGTTGAGCTACCTTCATCATGTATAATATTGTAGTGGAAGTATGCAGTATTAGTGGGTGTATGTAGGTATTCAGTATCCGATGGTCATCCCAAAAATGTAAAAAACTATAACCTTAACTATAATTTTATTGTCCCCGATTGATGGCAATAGGCTCGCCCCCAATTCACATTCATCATGCCCTGATTTATTTAATTTGACGCCTATAATCCTGAAAGGTAAGACAGAGGTGTATCTCATTGTACCTACATTTCACCAGTTAGGTACGTTAAAGTCCCCTGTTATAGGGGGTGAGCCTAATACCATCCACCGGGCACAAATTCCGACTCAGTACCTGCTACTGAAAACCCAATGACACTGTGCCCAACTCAGGAATCGAACTCAGAACCTCACGCTCAGCATTCGCAATTACAACCACTATACCAACAAGACATCAATTACTTACGTACATAAAACTTCCAGTTCCAAAGCGTGACTAAACCAATTAGCTCAATTATTATCATAAATTATATAATAAATTTATACATATAGTGTTTATGCAGGTGATGATGTAGTATTTCCGATAAATAAACTGGTTTCAAAAAACTGGTTTATCTCACGGTGTCAATGGATGACGTTCAATGTTATATTAATTACATTGACAATGACAACACGTTAAAGCCGCCTTTTCACTATGGGATGTAATATTCCTTCAAATGACCTCTAAATATCGCTCAGTCGGTCGAAAACAATATTTTATAGTTTGGGATGTAATATACATTATAGCACAGTGTGAACGGTCACGTACAAAATGTATGCGAGCGATATTTAGAGGTCATTTAAAGGAATATTACATCCCATAGTGAAAAGGCGGCTTTATAATCTCCGAAGGGCTTTGCAGAGGTTTTTCAATGGGACACCCACATTTTGTCAGTTACCTTCTTTTTACTTTTGGTCCCATTTAATAGGGCCGTGATTAATATGGTTTGGAAATTGGGACTCTTTAGTGTAATTCCAAACATTAGGCAGAGCTGTTTCTATATCCACTTGAACGTCCGGGTGACTCTGTTCACTAATGCAGTCATATTTTATTTAACAAAGTAACGTCTCATAAAAAATTGTTTTGCCAACTTAGAGTCATGTAATACACGCTATTCAAGCATGGCTAAAGAAATAAATTCAGAGCCAAGGTCAGATGAGTATAATTCTATGATGTTTTTTTTTTCATATTACGCTATTATAGACACGCCATACAACACAGTGACGACTATAAAATTGAAAACACTGGTACACACTGCAATGCATCAAGCTATAGGTACATACCCAGTATAATATAATCTGATTTCGCTTTCTTGCAATTTCCGTACACCAACAAGTCAAAAGTATAGTCTAGTCTAAAACTAATATTTGTGGAAAATTTTGTATTCCTAAAAGCTTACGATATTGTATTATTAATTTTGCTGTATAAGTTTTTTATCTGACATGGTGACTAACACTATTATTAATACAGGATATTATTTACCATGTTTACTTTTTGTTTGAAGAAGAAAACGTGTTGCGCCGACCCCAAATAGAATGGAATAAGGGCAGGAAGTTGATGCTGATATGACTTTTTGTTCCCGATATTTCGGCGCTGTTTAAATAATATTAATTATATTTATTTAAAATTAGAATTGGCACAAATTAATACAATTTAAATCTTAGAAATAATGTAGGTATAACAAAATTAGATGCCTGTACTAGGTTAGACCTGTATCACAGGCGGCATGTTTCTACTAGTTACCTACTAGTGTTACAAGCACCATGATCACGAATAAACTGAAGTCATTGCGGGTGGGTGTTTATGAGCAGACAAATCGGTCTACCCTCTTTCTTATTCGTTTTTTTCGTTCGGTACCACTACCATTGTCACTCACTACACGATTCTGTTCCCGACACACAACACTCAATTGTGTCCACTCGCGAACTTAAAAAAAAAAACAAAAAGTAAACATGACAAATATCCCGTTTTCTGAATTTAATATTTTTGCAATGTTTCCGTATTCGATAATATGTATTATGTTTTTTGTTGTTACCCAAATCTTTACAAAAATCGTATTAATTTAAGCATTGAATATAAGTATATGGAACTAGCCATTTGCAGCGACGATATAATTGATTAAGCTACTAGTAACAAAAAACTTTGCTTCTAAATAGTTTAATAACTGAATATTTTCGATCGTAAACTTAACTCATGTGATATAATAATAGCTTTATCAAATGATTCGTAGCTTAGATTTTCTATGAGGACGTCCCAAACATTATCATCTGCCTAGCCTTTTCCCAACTAATAAGGCATGCACATTTTGCACCTCACCTTAATTAAAAGATTAACTTAGGCAACTGCGTTTGAAGTTGGAGACAACTGCTTATTAGATACCTATTTAATAGTAAACTATAATAATGAATAGCCTTAGACAATGCAGCCAATTTAGCCTCATTATTTGAAGAATACATAAACTGACTGCCTCATTGCACTAGTGATCACGAGTGCAACTGCTTTTATGAGATCATGTATTTTGTTCGATTGCAAATCCTGTGGAATTGACATTTGATTTTTTGACTAGGAATTTCTTATAAGCAGCGAAGGCATCTAGATTTCTCTGAAGGCAAAATGCTCACAAATATTTTGACCAACTAAAACATAACTATTAAAATGTGGGTGTACCATTAGGTAGGTGCATCTCTGCCTTACCCTTCGAAGATTACAGGCGTGCTGTTGAGTCAGGAATAAATAAAATCTTAAGATTTAAATCGAGTACTCACTGCTGGTAGATCCTTCGGAGGTTTCTGATGCAGCCCTCCCATATACACCACAGACGGCGGAACAGGTCTGATCCCTTCAAATATCGGATGCACATTCAGGAACAACATATCCACGTTATTTTCCAACTCCTCGACCGGTGGAATCTCGGGACCAAAATTCTTCCTTAGCACTTTATTTTCTATCAATTCATTGTCCTCATAGGTTTTCATGATACGGTAATGAGTGTACAATTCGCTGATTTTCTCCCAAAAACTGAGGTTGTGTAGCCTCTGTCTTAAGATGGACGGGTAAAGGATGGGATGCTCAGATGCACCAATCCAGTCGTAGTTACCAGGAACAGCTCCTAATGAACTCACAAGAATCACAGGCACGTTTTTGTAGATATAAGAAAAAGCTAAGGCTGGCCGTACACAAGCTTCTATAAGCAACAAATCGAACTGTTTGCTCTTGTCATTTATTATTCTTTGTACCTCTTCCGATTGGATTTGTTCATCAAAAACAACTGCAAAAGAACTTAGAATTATTTCAACTTGCGAAAATAAATCGTTTTTGTTTCCTTTCGAAGCTGCTTTTATAAAATTCTCTTGCCAGATGTTGTAAGATATGTCATGGACGTCAATTTCTGTCAAGTTCTTTGGTGCTCCACCATTTTTGAAGACCGGGTCTGGTGTGATGATGGTGATTTCATGTCCTCTCTTGGCTAGTTCCTGGGTTAAAGGACGGAAGACGACTTGATGGCTTATAGATGGAACTGGAAACACAGCCAAGATTCTTGCTGCCTCATTAGAACCGATAATAAGTATAGAATACGCGACTAAGAATGATGCTGACATGATTACTCGAGCTCACATGTCGGCGTACTAAGTTAAGTAGGTTTCAGAAGTTGTTTATATGCATTCTGTTTTGTTGAATGTTGTGTTTGTTAGTGACCTGTGTCGCTATCAGGAAAACGGTGGAGTTGAAAAGTCTCATTTACGAATACTTGACTCTTGTGTTGACGTAAATACGGACTAGATTTGAACGTCCGCAATATCACGTGCATAAATAAGTTGAAGTTGGAAAATGGCCAATATAACTGGAAAGTATGTGATGCAGGTAAAGTTATGTCATCTGGATGATGGACTGATTGATTGACAGCTTTATGACGTGTGATATTATAATAAAAACTATAATTAAACAATTCTTAATTGGCGTTGATGAACACTCGTAACCGAATTCCGAGGAGGAGGAGGAGGAGAGGGGTCTGTTTTGTTTGTATGTTCAGAGACATCTTCACCAGAATAATGTGAACCGATTTGACTTCAAAAATACAAAAGAGTGTGTGTGTGTGTGTGTGTGTTACTGAGGACTTAAAGGATGATGCCGATATGGAAAGAGAACGGAGGGCGTTGGCTGTCCGATGCAATATGTTGGCCCGCAGGTTTGCACGTTGTACACCGGAAGTAAAAGTAACTCTTTTTAAGGCTTTCTGTCAGTCGTTGTACACGTGCACTCTGTGGGTTCGATATACGCAGAGGGCATACAACGCCCTCAGGGTTCAATATAACAACACTTTCAGGATGTTGTTGGGGCTCCCACGTTACTGTAGCGCATCAGGAATGTTTGCAGATGCACATACTGATGGTTTTAGTACCATCATTCGGAAAAAGACTGCTTCCATGATGCGCAGAGTGCGTGGGAGCGGCAATGACATCCTGAAGGTCATTGGTGATAAACCGTGCTGCACAATTATGGCGCATTGGGTACGTATCCATGTACATATACCCAGTGCGTCAAGTGAAGGCGGCCGGTATATGAACTGAACTATTATGTACCTACCTAGTATAGTTATTCCATTCCCATTTGTTACTAACATAGTTTATAAGTAGTGTGTATTACTAACATCATATGGATCAAGGTCTGAAATAAAGTTTTTTTTTTTAATAACTTTAATTTCAGAAGGCTACATAAAAAAAAGAATACAATAATCGCCGACTTCAGAAATGGATCCATTTTTTTTTGTTGAAATGGGGTTCGATCGAAAATGTTCTTAGCTAATGGTTAAAAGATTTTTGTTCAACTAGCCCGTGACAGATCGGGGTACTTTTTTTTTTCATCTTTTTCCTACTTTGTGGTTTTTTTTTAAACATTCTTATAGTGTTGCGTGATTATATTAAAATATTAAAAGTTTATACGTTTTTTTCTTATTTTGAATTACAGTTTCAACTTTTTCGATCGCAAAAGCCCAGCAAAAAAAGTTCAGCTTAGAGCTGTTTTTACTTCTTTGCCATTATGGAACCCGGATTAAATAATATTTAAAAATAACTATGACCTACCTAACCAGTTTTATAATTGAGTGCCTACTTGATAAAAACTTCACCTCAGGAAACAGTTCGACTAACGAATTAAATGCACTTAATTTCGGCATTTCAACATAACATCACGCCTGTAATCCCCGAAGGGTTAAACATACGTGTGCCCATTAGTATAGTCGACCAAGAAATTGGTTTACCACTTTTGATGACATCTCCCAGTAACATAATTATTCGCTAAGGAATGACAAATGACAGATTCTGACGTAGCAGTTGCGAAAATAGCACTTGATGTTTTGTACGTGCAAATTATATTCAACCTTAGAGTGGTCAACCAATTTCTTGGTCGACTATACCTACACCCACATTTCATCGGTCATGCTAAGTCCCATGTAATAGGTTGTCTATTGCCATCAACTGGGTTTAAAACCACACTCTGTAGTTAATTGTTACTGAAAAATTCCTGATGGAAAAACTTAATTAAGTACCTACACTTTGCCCGAACCCAGGACCATATTTATGGACAACAGTCGCACTTGCGACCACTCTAGACCAAAGAGGCAGTTCATGTAGTTTTAATAATTTAGACTAATGTTTTTAATCGGATCAATGATTTGATTTAACTTTTTATAATTGAATTGACTTAAGTAGTTCGTTTTTGATTTATTGGAAGGTGGTCTTCCAAATCCACATTCATTATTACAAAACCGAAATATTAGGCATGAAATTTTTCAAAGTTTAAATCTGACAACTGAACTTTTTCGTCTTCTTTACAAAAAAAAAACTAATAAAAAGCTATGTTAGACATACCAAAACTAATTGAGTTTTTATCTTGGTTCGAATTTTTTGCCAGATGGCGTAATTTGACTGATAAAATTCTATCCAAAACATAATATATATTACTTCCTGAAGGAATCACGACGTAATATCGTGTTTTTTTTTAATCTAGTGGTTTAAACCTCGCCTCTCATACACGAGTTCGCAGGTTCATAATCATCTTTCATCATCATTTCAGCCAAAAGACGTTCACTACTGGACATGCCCCCCCCCCCCCAGGTATCGCCACATTGATTAGTCCCGAGCATCTTGCGTCCAGCGGATCCCCAACAACCTTCACCAGGTCATCAGTCCACCTCGTAGGAAGCCTGGATAGGTTGGTCTGCCTTTGCAGGTTCAAATTCGGATAAGAAGGTAACGACATGACTATTTAATTTTCATTCATTCTTGAAATTCATTCGTAGATTCTCAGTAAATTTTAGAAAAATCACCAACTGGATGACGTGCCTTTACTGTGTGATAGGCAGTCATAGGCAGCAGTAGGACAGTTATCATTATCATTATAGTTATATAAAACTACAAAGCCACTGACTCACTCACTCACTGATTGACATGTCGTTTCTCGGAATGGGTGAGAGATGGGTTATGGGTATGTTTTGCAAAAATGTGTAATCTGACCAATCGAGTAGAGGAAAATTATAGGGAAAGTTCAAATCCAAGATGGAGGGCGAGTCCATTTTCGGTTTCGGTGGAGGAAAGACTTGGATGGATTTCGAATCAGAGGTCCTATACGAAATGTAAAAGCATTTGAAAAAAAAGTAAAAAAAAAAAAAAAACAAGATGGCGGCCGCGCCAGGACGTTTTGAAATTGTCGACTTTTTTCACTCGACTTTGACGAATTGTTTTCTTCTACCAAATTCTAGAACCGCCAACAAAGAGTTTGCTAATTTGTCGGTAATTGTAATGGCAATTTGGAAAAATTATGACATTGTGAAAATCCAAGATGGAGGACGCTGCGGCGGCCATTTTGTAAAAAGTTGGATTTTTAGATTTTTTTCAAATGCATTTTTCGGGTAGTTGGCAACATCGGACGGGTTCGAGTTGTACCGAGCGGTTGTGTGTTTTGTTGACGACTGTTGCCTGGTGCAAAAAAAAACCAAATTTTTAGGGTATTTTCCCCGATTTTCCCCGAAAACATGAAAAGTAGAAATAATGACATTTTAAATAGAGACTTTGACTAGCCGGCAACATTGGGGTCCCCCAAATGACATTTGACCATTTTGGTTCTTTTTAATTGGCAACCCCAAAAAATATTTAAATTTTTCATTTTTGGGACTTTTTGACTTTGGCGAATTAGTTTGTTCTACCAAACTCAAAAGTTGGCAACACCAAGTACACTGGTCGGTGGCCTATATTCTTGACATTTAAGGAAAATTATGACTTTTCAGAAAAACAAGATGGCGGACAGTGTGGTGGCCATTTTGTAAAAATGACGAAAAATCCGAATTTTCGACACGATAAATGGGACAGCCGGCATCCCCTGACCGGATTGTGTTGTATGGACAGGTTATGTGATTCGTCGAGGAGTGTTGCATGGTGCAAAATTTTTCCCCATTTTTAGGGAAATTTTCCAGATTTTCCCCGAAAACATGAAAAGTAGAAATAACGACATTGTGAATGGAAATTTTACATAAACACCAAAAATGGGGTCCCCCGAATGACATTTGACCATTTTCATCACTTTCAGCTGGCAACCCCGAAAGCCATTGTTGTTTGAATTTTTTGGTCAGACCCGACTTTGGCGAATTAGTTTGTTCTACCAAACTCAAAAGTTGGCAACACCAAGTACACCGGTCGGGGGCCTATATTCTTGACATTTAAGGAAAATTGTGACTTTTCAGAAAAACAAGATGGCGGATGCTATGGCGGCCATCTTGTAAAAAGGCCGAAAAATCCCAATTTTCGACACGATAATTGGGACAGCTGGCAACTCCCGACTGGATTGTGTTGTATATACCGCTTATGTGATTCGTCGAGGAGTGTTGCATGGTGCAAATTTTTTCCCCATTTTTAGGGAGATTTCCCAGATTTTCCCCGAAAACATGAAAAGTAGAAATAACGACAATTTGAATGGAAATTTTACATAAAAACCAAGAATGGGGTCCCCCAAATGACATTTGACCATTTTCATCGCTTTCAGCTGGCAACCCCGAGAGCCATTGGCGCTTCAATTTTTAGGTAAGACCCGACTTTGGCGAATTAGTTTGTTTTACTAAACTCAAAAGTTGGCAACACCAAGTACACCAGTTGGTGGCTTATATCCCTGAGATTTCAGGAAAATTATGACTTTTCAGAAAAACAAAATGGCGGACAGTGTGGCGGCCATCTTGTAAAAATAATAAAAATTCTAATTTTCGACACGGTAATTGGGACAGTTGGCATCCCCCGACCGGATTGTGTTGTATGGACCGGTTATGTAATTCGTCAAGGAGTGTTGCCTGAAGCAAAAAAAAATCCCCATTTTTAGGGAAATTTCCCAGATTTTCCTCGAAAACATGAAAAGTAGAAAAACGACATTTTAAATGGAAATTTTACATAAACACCAAGAATGGGGTGCCTCAAATGACATTTGACCATTTTTATTCTTTTCAACTGGCAACCCCGAGAGCCATTGGGGCTTGAATTTTCGGATCATAACCGATTTTGGCGAATTCTTTTGTTCTACCAAACTTAAAACTTGGCAACACCAAGTACACCAGTCGGTAGCTTGTATCCACGATATTCCAGAAAAATTAAGACTTTTCAGAAAAACAACATGGCGGATAGTGTGATGGCCATCTTGGAAAAATGATGAAAAATCCCAATTTTCGACACGATAAATGGACCTTCTGACCGGATTATGTTGTCCCGGTTGTGTATTTCGTTAAGTGATGTTGCCCGTTGCAAAAAATCCGCATTTTTAAGGTATTTTCCCAGATTTATCCCAAAAACATGAAAGTAGAAGTAAAGACTTTTAGAATGAAGACTTTGACTAGCTGGCAACTATAGGGGAGGTGGCGAGCAAAGCGAGCTGGTGACCCCCGTAGCGTAGGGATAAGGTCACGATAGCTTTTCCTCGGTGGTAGGCAGGTCTTGAGTGGAGCGAAGAGGGGAGGTGACGAGCGGAGCGAGCCGGCGACCTTCGTAGCGTAACGAAGGTTGAGTGGGTGAAGCGTATAAGTAACTCTCATGAGTAGCAAAAAAGTGCAAAAACTCCCCTTTTTGCCCCCTTTTCCCCTCCTACCTTTTTCAAAGTTTGCCCCTTTTCTCCCCCCTTTAGGCGGATCTCGAAAGTTAAGAGACTTAAAACATTTTTTTTTCAGATTCATTGAAAGGGGCAATGCGTTAGTCAAAATCATTTTTCAAAGCTCCCCCTCTCCCCCTCTTCACGACCCGCGAGCTGCGCGCAGCTCGCGCAGCCACGCAAATACTAGTTATAGTTATATAAAACTACAAGACCACTCACTCACTGACTCATTGACATGTCGTTTCTCGGAATGGGTGAGAGATGGGTTAGGGGTATGTTTTGCAAAAATGTGACATCTGACGAAATGAGTAGAGGAAAATTATAGGGAAAGTTCAAATCCAAGATGGAGGGCGAGTCCATTTCCGGTTTCGGTAGGGGAAAGACTTGGATGGATTTCGACTCAGAGGTCCTATACAAAATCTAAAACCATTTAAAAAAAAAGTAAAAAAAAAAAAAAAAACAAGATGGCGGCCGCGCCAGGACGTTTTGAAATTGTCGACTTTTTTCACTCGACTTTGACGAATTGTTTTCTTCTACCAAATTCTAGAACCGCCAACAAAGAGTTTGCCAATTTGTTGGTAATTTCAATGGCAATGGGGAAAAATTATGACATTGTGAAAATCCAAGATGGAGGACGCTGCGGCGGCCATTTTGAAAAAAGTTGGATTTTTCGATTTTTTTCAAATCCATTTTTCGGGTACTTGGCAACATCAGACGGGTTCGAGTTGTACCGAGCGGTTGTGTGTTTTGTTGACGAGTGTTGCCTGGTGCAAAAAATTTCCCCATTTTTAGGGTATTTTCCCAGATTTTCCCCAAAAACATGAAAAGTAGAAATAATGACATTTTAAATAGAGACTTTGACTAGCCGGCAACATTGGGGTCCCCCAAATGACATTTGACCATTTTGGTTCGTTTTAATTGGCAACCCCAAAAAATATTCAACTTTTTCATTTTTGGGACTTTTTGACTTTGGCGAATTAGTTTGTTCTACCCAACTCAAAACTTGGCAACACGAAGTACACCAGTTGGTGGCCTATATCCCTGAGATTTCAGGAAAATTATGACTTTTCAGAAAAACAAGATGGCGGATGCTATGGCGGCCATCTTGTAAAAAAGCCGAAAAATCCGTATTTTCGACACGATAATTGGGACAGCTGGCATCCCCCGACCGGATTGTGTTGTATGGACCGGTTATGTGATTCGTCAAGGAGTGTGGCCTGGTATAAACATTTTCCCCATTTTTAGGGAAATTTTCCAGATTTTCCCCGAAAACATGAAAAGTAGAAATAACAACAATTCGAAAGAAAACTTTGACTAGCTGACAACATTGGGGTCCCCCGAATGACATTTGACTATTTTTATCACTTTCAGCTGGCAACCCCGAGAGCCATTGGCGCTTGAATTTTTGGGTCAGACCCGACTTTGGCGATTTAGTTTGTTCTACTAAACTCAAAAGTTGGCAACACCAAGTACACCAGTTGGTGGCCTATATCCTTGAGATTTCAGGAAAATTATGACTTTTCAAAAAAAAAAGATGGCGAACAGTGTGGCGGCCATCTTGTAAGAATGATGAAAAATCCTAATTTTCGACACGATAAATGGGACAGCCGACATCCCCCGACTGGATTGTGTTGTATAAAGCGATTGTGTACTTTGTGGTGGAGTGTTACCTAACGCAAAAAATTTCCCCATTTTTAGGGTATTTTCCCTGATTTTTCCCAAAAACATGAATAGTGGAAATAACGACATTTTGAATGGAATTTTTTTACAGGAACACTAAGAATGGGATGCCTCAAATAACATTTGACCATTTTCATTCTTTTCAGCTGGCAACCCCGAGAGTCATTGGGGCTTGAATTTTCGAATCAGAACCGACTTTGGCGAATTCTTTTGTTTTACCAAACTTAAAACTTGGCAACACCAAGTACACCAGTCGGTAGCCTGTATCCTCGATATTTCAGAAAAATTGTGACTTTTCAGAAAAACAAGATGGCGGATAGTGTGGTGGCCATCTTGGAAAAATGATGAAAAATCACAATTTTCGACGCGATAAATGGGACAGCCGGCACCTTCTGACCGGATTGTGTTGTCCCGATCATTGTGTATTTCGTTATGTAATGTTGCCTGTTGCAATAAAAATCCCCATTTTTAGGGTATTTTATCAGATTTTGCCCAAAAACATGAAAGTAGAAGTAAAGACTTTTAGAATGAAGACTGACTAGCTGGCAACATAGGGGAGGTGGCGAGCAAAGCGAGCCGGCGACCTCCGCAGCGTATTATAGTACGCGTCGAAACCTATCCTGTGGTGGTACCGGTAAAGCGAAGGGGGGAGGTGGCGAGCGAAGCGAGCCGGCGACCTCCGTAGCGTAAAATAGTAGGCGTCGAAAGTTCGAAACCTATCCTGTGGTGGTACCGGTAAAGAGAAGTCCGTAGTCGCACCCGTATCGTAGGGATAAGGTCACGATAGCTGGTATCCGTCTTGAGTGGAGTGAAGAGGGGAGGTGGCGAGCGAAGCGAGCCGGCGACCTCCGTAGCGTAACCAAGGTTGAGTGGGTTTTTGACTTTGACTTTTGACTTTTTGACTTTGGCGAATTAGTTTGTTTTACACAACTCAAAAGTTGGCAACACCAAGTACACCAGTTGGTGGCCTATATCCCTGAGATTTCAAAAAAAATATGACTTTTTAGAAAAACAAGATGGCGGATGCTATGGCGGCCATCTTGCAAAAAGGCCGAAAAATACCAATTTTCGACACGATAATTGGGACAGCTGGCATCCCCCGACCGGATTGTGTTGTATAAACCGGTTATGTGATTCGTCAATGAGTGTGGCCTGGTTTAAAAAAATTCCCCATTTTTAGGGAAATTTCCCAGATTTTCCCCGAAAACATGAAAAGTAGAAATAACGACATTTTGAATGGAAATTTTACATAAACACCAAGAATGGGGTCCTCCGAATGACATTTGACCATTTTCATCACTTTCAGCTGGCAACCCCAAAAGCCATTGGCGCTTGAATTTTTGGGTCAGACCCGACTTTGGCGAATTAGTTTGTTATACCAAACTCAAAAGTTGGCAACACCAAGTACACCGATCGGTGGCCTATATTCTTAACATTTAAGGAAAATTATGACTTTTCAAAAAAAAAAATGGCGGACAGTGTGGCGGCCATCTTGTAAAAAGGCCGAAAAATACGAATTTTCGACACGATAATTGGGACAGCCGGCATCTACCGACTGGATTGTGTTGTACCGTGCGGTTGTGTGTTTTGTTGAGGAGTGTTGCCTTGTTTAAAAAAAATCCCCATTGTTAGGGTATTTTCCCAGATTTTTGCAAAAAACATGAATAGTGGAAATAACGACATTTCGAACGAAAATTTTACATAAACACCAAGAATGGGGTGCCTCAAATGACATTTGACCATTTTAATCACTTTCAGCTGGCAACCCCGAGAGCCATTGGCGCTTGAATTTTTGGGTCAGACCCCACTTTGGCGAATTAGTTTGTTCTACCAAACTCAAAAGTTGGCAACACCAAGTACACCAATTGGTGGCCTGTATCCCTGAGATTTCAGGAAAATTATGACTTTTCAGAAAAACAAGATGGCGGATGCTATGGCGGCCATCTTGTAAAAAGGCCGAAAAATCCCAATTTTCGACACGATAATTGGGACAGCTGGCAACTCCCGACTGGATTGTGTTGTATATACCGCTTATATGATTCGTCGAGGAGTGTTGCATGGTGCAAATTTTTTCCCTATTTTTAGGGAAATTTTCCAGATTTTCCCCGAAAACATGAAAAGTAGAAATAACGACATTTTGAATGGAAATTTTACATAAACACCAAGAATGGGGTCCCCCGAATGACATTTGACCATTTTCATCACTTTCAGCTGGCAACCCCGAGAGCCATTGGCGCTTAAATTTTTAGGTCAGACCCGACTTTGGCGAATTAGTTTGTTCTACTAAACCCAAAAGTTGGCAACACCAAGTACACCAGTTGGTGGCTTATATCCCTGAGATTTCAGGAAAATTATGACTTTTCAGAAAAACAAAATGGCGGACAGTGTGGCGGCCATCTTGTAAAAATGATGAAAAATCCTAATTTTCGACACGATAAATGGGACAGCCGGCATCCCCCGACCGGATTGTGTTGTATGAAGCGATTTTGTACTTTGTTGTGAAGTGTTACCTTACGCAAAATTTTTCTCCATTTTTAGGGTATTTTCCCAGATTTTTCCCAAAAACATGAATAGTGGAAATAACGACATTTTGAATGGATTTTTTTTACATAAACACCAAGAATGGGGTGCCTTAAATGTCATTTGCCCATTTTTATTATTTTCAGCTGGCAACCCCGAGAGCCAATGGGACTTGAATTTTCGAGTCAGACCCGATTTTGGCGAATTCTTTTGTTCTACCAAACTCAAAACTTGGCAACAACAAGTACACCAGTCGGTAGTTTGTATCCTCGATATTTCAGGAAAATTATGATTTTTCAGAAAAACAAGATGGCGGACAGTGTGACGGCCATCTTGTAAAAATGATAAACATTCTAATTTTCGACACAATAAATGGGACAGCCGGCATCCCCCGACCGGATTGTATTGTATGAAGCGATTGTGTACTTTGTTGTGGAGTGTTACCTAACGCAAATTTTTTCCCCATTTTTAGGGAAATTTCCCAGATTTTCCCCGAAAACATGAAAAGTAGAAATAACAACAAATAGAAAGAAAACTTTGACTAGCTGACAACAGTGAAGTCCCCCGAATGACATTTGACCATTTTCATCACTTTCAGCTGGCAACCCCGAAAGCCATTGGCGCTTGAATTTTTGGGTCAAACCCGACTTTGGCGAATTAGTTTGTTCTACTAAACTCAAAAATTGGCAACAACAAGTACACCAGTTGGTGGCCGATATCCTTGAAATTTCAGGAAAATTATGACTTTTCAAAAAAAAAAGATGGCGGACAGTCTGGCGGCCATCTTGTAAGAATGATGAAAAATCCTAATTTTCGACACGATAAATGGGACAGCCGGCATCCCCCGAGTGGAGCGAAGAGGGGAGGTGGCGAGCGAAGCGAGCCGGCGACCTCCGTAGCGTAACGAAGGCTGAGTGGTTGAAGCGTATAAGTAACAGAACTCTCATGAGTAGCTAAAAAGTGCAAAACCTCCCCTTTTTGCCCTATTTTCCCATCCTACCTTTTTCAAAGTTGCCCCATTTGCCCCCTTTCTCCCCCCTTCAGGCGGATCTCGAAAGTTAAGAGAATTGTAACATTTTTTTTAGATTCATTGAAAGGGGCAATGCGTTAGTCGAAATCATTTTTCAAAGCTCTCCCCTCTCCCCTCCCCCCTTCATCCTCCCCCCCCCCCCCCCTTCACCCCTTTTTTTTAATTCGTGTTCTGTTTTGTTTACGGATACGTATAGAGGAGGCTCGGTAAAGTAAAAATCATTTTTCAAAGTGGCCCCCCTTGCCCCCCTTCTCCCCCCCTTTAGGCAAATCTCGAAAGTTAAGAGACTTGGAACGATTTTTTTTTCAGATTCATTTAGAGGGGCCTTTTCGTTAATCGAAATCATTTTTCGAGACTCCCCCCCTCACCCCCCCCTTCACCCCCCCCTTTTTTTCAACTTTGTTTTTTTTTTTCTTACATAAAACTATTGAGGGGCGTTGAAATTTGTATACCCTCCCCTCTCCTCCCCTCCCCAACCTCCCCTAAAATTAAAAGGGCTGTAACTTCATAACGGTTAGAGAAAGCCATTAGGTGTTTGAACAAATATTATAGTAGGCGTCGAAACCTGTCCGGTGGTGGTACAGCGGTAAAGCGACGGGGGGAGCGGGCGAGCGAAGCGAGCCGGCGACCCCCGTAGCGTAGGGATAATGTCACGATAGCTTTCCGGTGGTAGGTAGGTCCTGAGTGGAGCGAACCTGCGAGACCGAGTGGAGCCAAGGGGGGAGATGGCGAGCGAAGCGAGCCGGCGACCTCCTTAGCGTAACGAAGGTTGAGTGGGTGAAGCGTAACTCAGGGGCGACGACAATCAAACTTTAGGGTAATGTTTTTTTAGTGGTAGTAGGAGGTAGTAGGTAGGTAGTAGTTAGGTGATAGGTAGGTAGTAGGTATGTGGTAGGTAGGTAGTAGGTAGGTGTAGGTAGGTGGTAGATAGTAGGTAGGTAGTAGGTAGGTGTAGGTAGGTAGTAGGAAGGTGTAGGTAGGTGGAAGGTAGTAGGTTGGTAGTAGGTAGGTGTATATAGGTAGGTATATCAGATTCATTGAAAGGGGCAATGCGTTAGTCGAAATCATTTTTCAAAGCGCCCCCTCTCCCCCGCTTCACGCCCCGCGAGCTGCGCGCAGCTCGCGCAGCCACGCAAATACTAGTTCTATTATATAAAGCTAAATTACCACTCACTGACAGAATTGATCTCCCAGATGGTGGATGGGGAGGTGGGTATATTTTGACAGATTCGTAAACAAGTCACTCTCGTGAGTATGGGAAAAGTCCGAAACCCCCCCTTTTCCCCCCCCTTCTCCCCCCTCCCTATCGTATCTCGGAAACAAAGAGACTTGAAGTGTTTTTTTTTAGGGATTCGTATAGAGGAGGCTCGGTAAAGTAAAAATCATTTTTCAAAGTGGCCCCCCTTGCCCCCCTTCTCCCCCCCTTTAGGCGGATCTCGAAAATAAAGAGAATTTTAGAGTTTTTTTTTAGGGATTCGTATAGAGGAGGCTTGGGGAAGTAAAAACCATTTTAAAAATTTGACCCCCTTGCCCCCCTCCACCCCCCCCCCCTTTTCGGATCTCGGAAGTTAAGAGACTTGGAACATTTTTTTTTTCAGATTCTAGATTCATTGAAAGGGGCATAGAGTTAGTCGAAATCATTTTTCATATCTCCCCCCTCTCCCCCCTTTCACCCCCCCCCCCTCTTCACCCCTTTTTTCTGTTTTGTTTACGGATTCGTATAAAGGAGGCTCGGGGGAGTAAAATGGTCCTACCGGTAAAGCGAAGGGGGGAGCGGGCGAGCGAAGCGAGCCGGCGACCCCCGTAGCGTAGGGATAATGTCATGATAGCTTTCCGGTGGTAGGTAGGTCCTGAGTGGAGCGAACCTGCGAGACCGAGTGGAGCGAAGGGGGGAGGTGGCGAGCGAAGCGAGCCGGCGACCTCCTTAGCGTAACGAAGGTTGAGTGGGTGAAGCGTTACTCAGGGGCGACGACAAGCAAACTTTAGGTAGTAGTAGTGGTAGTAGGAGGTAGTAGGTAGGTAGTAGGTAGGTGGTAGGTAGGTGATAGGTAGGTAGGTAGTAGGTAGGTAGGTAGGTAGGCGTAGGTATGTGTAGGTAGGTGTAGGTAAGTGTAGGTAGGTGTAGGTAGGTGCAGGTAGATGTAGGTAGGTTTAGGTAGGTGTAGGTATTTTTCAAAGCTCCCCCTCTCCCCGTCTTCACGACCCGCGAGCTGCGCGCAGCGAGCGCAGCCACGCAAATACTAGTTATACTATATAAAGCTAAACTACCACTCACTCACTGACTCACTCACTGACATCATTGTTCTCCCAGATGTTGGATGGGGAGGTGGGTATATTTTGACAGATTCGTAAACAAGTAACTCTGGTGAGTATGGGAAAAGTCCGAAACCCCCCCTTTTCCCCCCCCTTCTCCCCCCTCCCTATCGTATCTCGGAAACTAAGAGACCCGTATTTTTTTTTTATTACGGATTCGTATAGAGGAGGCTTGGTAAAGTAGAAAATCATTTTTCAAAGTGGCCCCCCTTGCCCCCCTTCTCCCCCCACTTTAGGCGGATCTCGGAAATAAAGAGAATTACGTGTTTTTTTTTAGGGATTCGTATAGAGGAGGCTTGAGGAAGTAAAAACCATTTTGAAAATTTGACCCCCTTGCCCCCCTTCATCCCCCCCCTTTCGGATCTCGGAAGTTAAGAGACTTGCAATTTTTTTTTTTTCAGATTCATTGAGAGGGGCATTGCGTTAGTCGAAATCATTTTTAGAAACTCACCCCCTCTCCCCCCCCCCCCCTTCACCCCCCCCCCCCCTCTTCACCCCTTTTTTTTCTCTTTTGTTTACAGATTCGTATAGGATAGGAGGCTCGGGGAAGTAAAATGGTGGTACCGGTAAAGCGAAGGGGGGAGCGGGCGAGCGAAGCGAGCCGGCGACCCCCGTAGCGTAGGGATAATGTCATGATAGCTTTCCGGTGGTAGGTAGGTCCTGAGTGGAGCGAACCTGCGAGACCGAGTGGAGCGAAGGGGGGAGGTGGCGAGCGAAGCGAGCCGGCGACCTCCTTAGCGTAACGAAGGTTGAGTGGGTGAAGCGTAACTCAAGGGCGACGACAAGCAAACTTTAGGGTAATGTTTTTTAGGTAGGTGTAGGTAGGTGTAGGTAGGTAGTAGGTAGGTGTAGGTAGGTAGTAGGTAGGTGTAGGTAGGTGTAGGTAGGTGTAGGTAGGTGTAGGTAGGTGTAGGTAGGTGTAGGTAGGTGTAGGTAGGTGTAGGTAGGTGTAGGTAGGTGTAGGTAGGTGTAGGTAGGTGTAGGTGGGTAGTAGGTAGGTGTAGGTAGGTAGTAGGTAGGTGTAGGTAGGTAGTAGGTTGGTAGGTGTAGGTAGGTAGTAGGTAGGTGTATATAAGTAGGTATATCAGATTCATTGAAAGGAGCAATGCGTTAGTCGAAATTTTTTTTTCAAAGCTCCCCCTCTCCCCCCTTCACGCCTCGCGAGCTGCGCGCAGCGAGCGCAGCCACGCAAATACTAGTCCTTATATACAGCCAAACTTCACCCTCTATTGGCCTCTATTAATTATCTATACCTATTTATTTTTACAAAACAAACCTAACCCAACGTAGTATTTCTGTAAATAACATTTAATTAATACTAACATTATTACAAGGATCTATAAAATATCCTTATATACAGCTCAACTTCACCCTCTATTGGCCTCTATTAATTATCTATACCTATTTATTTTTACAAAACAAACCTAACCCAACGTAGTATTTCTGTAAATAACTTTTAATTAATAATAAGATTATTACAAGGATCTATAAAATATTATAAATACACACCGTATGTCCAGCAAGGACAAGGCGAGGTCTATGTCCAGCAGTGGACGTCTTTTTGCTGAAATGATGACACACCGTATATTTGCCAATTTGCCAGTAGCTCCAAATTTATAAAAACACTAGCTGTTCCCGGCAAACGTTGTTTTGCCATTTTCAGAAAAAAAAAAAGATGAAAAATAGATGTTGGCCGATTCTCATAGATACCCGATACGTACAAAAAATTTCATCAAAATCGGTCAAGCCGTTTCGGAGGAGTTTGGCATCGAAAACTGTGACACGAGAATTTTATATATTAGATTGGAATTATTGGGTAATACTTCAATGTACTAAATTACAATATTAATTAGGTTCAGATATTTCTATCTCTGTAAAGTTATTTCTGGCTGTTCACTTATTGAGACACCTCAATAAATATACATCCAGAAATAAAACCTAGAACCTTAGCCTAAAAACATCTAACTATACACCTAGAGCCAAAAATAACTTCTATTAATTTACCAAACCAGATAATCTAGTATACTCGAAGGACCAAAAAGTTTTATGAATAATATTTTCTTTCCTAATGGTGCTTTTTTACTACAGAGACGGTATTATAAACTTTTTATAACAAGCACCTCTATCTACTTTTTTTCCAGACGCGCAAATAAAATATCAAACCTCGTTTTACTTTTCGCGTTCGTTTTTTGTTTACTGGAATAGTTTTTAACTACGTACAGAAAATGTATGTCATTGAATGTTTCAAAAAAGATCCAATTAGCTTAATAGATAAAGTCTGGGGGAATTTTGTCCACTATTTATTTCTTAAAAAAAATTTTTCTTTCTTTCTTACATAAGGCTACTACAATCTGCCATCTAAAATTGATTTTCGACTTAATCGCTAAAATATTAGGTTCATGGTTGATTGGGAAAAAAATGCCATGGGTGAATAACATGACTTCCATACAAAACAATTCGAGAATATAACCAAAAAGACCAATTTTTATTTACTCTGGACGTCAGACCTCGAATATATCCTACTTATATTAGAAACGCGAAAGTTTGTAAGAATGTACGTTTTGTATGAATGGATGGATGGATGTTTGTTACTCTTTCACGCAAAAAGTTCTGAACGGATTTGGATAAAATTTGGTGCACAGATAGTCTAATATAATATAATATTCCACAACTATCACACAACGCCATCTAGTCCCAAGCTAAGCAGAGCTTGTGTTATGGGTACTAGACAACTGATAAACATACTTATATATTTCTAAATACATACATATTATAGATAAATTACACCCAGACACAGAACAAATGATCGTGCTCATCACACAAACATTTGTCCTGGGTGGGAATCGAACCCACGACCTCCGGCATAGCAGTTAGGGTCACTAACCACTAGACCAACAGGCCAGTCAAAAGTCAAGTCTATAACCTGGATTAACACATGGGATAGTTTTTATCCCGATTTTATCTTCCCGTGAGATAATTTTGGAGTTATAGCGGGCGAAGCCGCTGGCAACTAGCTTACAATAAGATTTCATTTTATTCTAGAACAATACTTTTGTCGCCGGAAAACAAAAATATCCGTTTGAAATAATATGTTGCCATTTCCTGTATTTGGTAATAAATGGACTTCTTTAATAAAACCAATAATAATATTTTATACACCTAGGTTTAACAAGGACATTCCGCAACACAGCATCTGCAGTCCTTATTTGGTTGTAGAACCTCGTTTACCTAACTCAAACCAAGTTTAAAATATTGTGCTTAATAATGTGCTAAACAAACCCACAATAATATCGATATGACCTACTTTAAAAAAAATACTAATAATAGTATTCTTTGACAAATACCTACTTTTTTACATTTTCCCCTCTTTCTTTTTTTTGTGTCGAGTTCCAGTAGTACGTTTAGCAAACGACTAAGAAGGAGGGTAAACAGATTAATTATCTGCACCGAAAGAAAATATTTATCACCCGCTCATATTCTCCAGTGATCCTGCGATCATGGCGTCTGCAACAGCGAAGAAATATCGGGTGATCGCGCCAGGACTCAGCCGAACCTTATCTCGGGCCCATGGGAGACAGGTCTCAGAACAGCCGCCGTCCTAACGGGATCAAATAGACGCGATACGCGCCTCCGAACAATATTACAATTTCTGAACTTACAGCTACCCTTACCTCATTTCTTCGAGCCGGTCTCACTTCCTTGACCCCTCGCAAGTTGTGTAACTGTGTATGTGTATAATGAGTGTATATGACCTTGCGATGGTTTGCTGGTAGTTCCGGACGATTCTTCCACGTCGCTGCAAGCCACGCCGTTAACGCGAGCCACCACACTCACTCCGTATTAGTCTAACCACACAAGCCTCGGTGCTTTCCCAATAGCACTCCCGTGACAAGGCAAACCAATGATATTATCAATAACCCGTTCGACATTCACAGCGTCGCTAACCGTACTGCTTAACTAGTATAATTGGGTGCCGCGAAATGACTCCACAAGTCGATTTAATCAATGCGCGTGCGCTTTCACCCGTGATTCCCAGCTACTATAATATTCGTTCGACGCCCAGCACGTCTCAATACGAACTACTTCACGCCGAGCCCAGCGCTCGACCTCTCTCCCTCCGCCCCTGTCGCCCCGAGGCGGAGAAAATCAAAAATCTGAAGGTAGATTATAAACAATCACCCCCCCCGGACCGACCCGTTGTCGGTCCGCTCAAACTCCCGGGAGTCGAGATAAAGTTGAAACTGCCCGTCTAAGGATCGAGTCCCTCACCTGGACGTCTGCGATCCTTGGAAACCCATCCTTGCCCGTAATCAGGTTAACAATGCGCCCCCGTCGCCAACACAACGGTGATAGGTTAGCATCCTTAACCAGAACGAGGTCTCCAACGCAGGGTGGGGTCGTCCTGTCCGTCCACTTAACGCGTTGCTGTAGAATATGCAAATACTCCAGCGACCATCGCTTCCAAAAATTTTGGCTCATTTGCCGTAACATCTGATACCGTGACAACCGGTACAACTTGACATCAGTATACGGATATTCCGGCAAGGCGTTAAGTGGTTGGCCAATCAAAAAATGACCTGGGGTCATGGCCTCAAGGTCATTCGGGTCAGCGCTCAACGGGCACAAAGGTCGCGAGTTTAAGACCGCCTCAATTCTGCAAAACACCGTTGACAACTCCTCAAAGGTGAGAATCGTTGAGCCGATGACCCGATACAAGTGAGTCTTGGAAGACTTGACTACTGCCTCGAAAATTCCACCCCAGTGGGGGCATCCAGGTGGACTAAAATACCACGAAATGCCCCGACTGGCGAGGCCCGTGCCAATCTCTCGCTCATTCTGACTTAAAAACAATACAATTTCCTTTAAGCACCGGTCGGCGCCCTTGAAGTTGGTACCACAGTCCGACCGAATCAGTGACGGTACTCCCCGTCTAGAAACAAATCGATCTAACGCCGCCAGAAAGGCCTCCGTAGAGAGATCGGCCACCAATTCCAAATGAACGGCCTTGGTCGCCAGACACACGAAGACACACAGATATGCCTTAACCGACTTCGCGTTGCGAAGGTGCGATGTCTTGACCATGAAAGGCCCCGCGAAATCTGTCCCTACGCCAGCAAATGGCCGAGCCTCCGTGACTCGATCGGCCGGGAGATCTCCCATTTGTGGCTGCATTGTGGCTGCCTTGAGTCGGTAACAAGGCAAGCAACGAAACACAACGCTCCGTATGATTCTGCGGGCCGATAAAATCCAAAATTCACGCTGCAAAATGCCCAGAAGGGTGTTACAGCCTGCGTGTGAATTCTTGGTGTGACGGTCCCTAACCAACAACTCCACCAAAGCTCCCTTCTTGGGGAGAATTAGAGGATGTCGCGCTGCATAGGGCAAGTCGGCATTCCGTAATCGTCCTCCCACCCGGAGCATTCCATGCTCATCAATGAACGGGTTGAGGCGGACAAGACCTTTTTTCAATCGACCTGCGCCAGTCTTCAAGACCCTAATTTCGTCCTGGAACTCATTCCTCTGAACGACTCTCACCCAGAGTGAGAGAGCCTTTCGCTGTTCTTCAGGTCCCATTATAGGCGACATGTTTCGCTGCGCGACAGGACAACGACAATTTTGACAAAATCTCATTACCCATCCCGTTACTCTAAGTAACTTCCCTAACGAACTATATCGTTCCAAGAGGGTGTGGTCTACGGTGGCGGGTTCCACTGTAGTCACATTCAGCCTCAAGCCTTGGTCTGGGGGTAATGAATGTCGACCGCACTCATTAAATGGCCACTCCGCATGTGGCTGTTCCAGCCATTGTGGCCCCCACCAAAGAGAATGTTCAACCAAAGCAGGCGCCGGACAGCCGCGTGAAGCGCAGTCAGCCGGATTAATCTCACCTGGAACATGTCTCCAGACCAGAGGAGTCTCTGAGCTATTTATTTGTGAGACTCGGTTGGCCACAAATACCTCGAGCGTGTGGACCGAAGTCTGCAACCAGCATAACACGATTCGGCTGTCAGTCCATGCATAGACCGTCTCGTTCAGAGCCACCGTACCACGCAAATTCCGCACCACATGGTTCAAGAGCCGCGTCAGAAGGGCTGCACCTGCCAGTTCCATCTTCGGAATCGTCCAACGAGTCCGAACAGGTGCAACCTTGCTCTTGGCCAGTACCAAGCGTACCGTTCCCCTACCAGCGGTCTCACCTGTTCTCAGGTAGACTGCGGCCGCGTACCCCTTCTCCGACGCATCACAAAACCCGTGCAGGGTGACCTTGACTCCTGCCTGCGGGAGCAGTTTACGCGGGATCTCAATCTCTGAGATCTGTGGTAAGGTGGTGACGAATGCCGACCACTCCCGAGCCAGCTCCTCCGTGAGCTGATCATCCCAACCTAGTTGAGCCAACCAAAGCTTCTGAATGAAGCACTTTCCCATGAACGTGACCGGCGCGATCCAACCGGTTGGGTCGAACGTTCGTGCGATAGTCGAAAGGACCGATCGCTTGGTCCAGGTCTTCGACAGCAACTCGGCCTCACAACTGTATGTGAAGGCATCCTGACTCGGTCGATACTGGACCCCTAAAATGGCCAACGCATGAAGATTCTCCGAATCCTCAAACAAATGCGGGTCTTGTTGATACTCAGTTGGCAGTCCTGCCAGTACCTCTGGGCAGTTCGACAGCCATTTCCTGAGTTCATAGCCACCGGAGGCCATGAGCGCCACCAATTCATCCCTTAAGATGAGCGCCTGCTCAATACTGTCTGAGCCCGTACAAATGTCGTCTACATAGACGTCCCTATCAATGACAGCAGCCGCGCGGGGAAAGCGGAGCCGTTCTTGATCAGCCAGTTCTCGTAGCGTACGCATGGCTACATATGGGCTGGGCTTTAATCCGTACGTGTTTGTGTTGAGCTCGTACGTGACCATCGGTTCTTCTGGGCTCTCTCGCCACAATATCAGCTGGAACCGACGGTCGTCTGGATGAATCTCAGTTTGACGAAACATCATCCGTACGTCCGTAACGAAGACAACCTGGTGTCTCCTGAAGTCCGTGAGAATGTCTGCAATGTCTCTGGTCAGCTTAGGACCAGCATGGAGACATTGATTCAGGGACACCCCGCTAGACGTCTCCGCGCTCCCGTCGAACACGACCCTAATCTTTGAGTCAGGTGTCTTCAAAACAGCATGATGAGGCAACACATAATGCTCCTCATGACGATAGTCAACCCTGGACACCGACATGTGACCCAACGTCAGGTATTCGCGCATGAACTCCACATACTTCTGTCGGAAGTTGGAGTCCCGCTTCATGCGCCTTTCCATTGCCACTAACCGCTTTTCTGCCAGACTCCATGAGCTCCCCAGCGGAGGTCGAATTGACAGAAATGGCAACCTTGTCATAAATCTACCCGATGGGAGGCGCACCGTGTTAAATCGATAGAATGTTTCGCACTCCTCATCACGTGGGTTATTTCTAAGAGCGGTGGGTGGCTCTTCCGTTGCCCAGAACCGTTGCAGGACGTCGGATAACACGCTGCCATAATATATGGAGCTATAATCCGTTGAGTGCTGTGGTTCCCGTACTGGGCCCAATAACGCGTAACCACCTGCGGTACGCATGGCCACAACCCCGTTTGGTTGCAGCTCCCGTTTGCCGCTTCGGAGCAGCTTCCCGAGGACGTCAGACCCAAGCAAGACGTCCACCCGTCCGGGGATCGCGAAGTGGGGATCGGCTAACTCCAATCCATTGGTCAACCCTTTTACCGCAGACGGTAACCGAGTCTGAGGGAGGACCCCAACCACTTCGTCCAAAACGATCGCCGTGGCATTCACCCGCGTGACCGATGCCGTGTCACCCATCTCGAACAGGAATGTCGTCTGACCCCTGAGGTGAGGCACCCGATTGCCACCTATACCTACGGCGCCATCCCGTGATGGCTCTAATGTAAGGCCCAGCTTTTTCACTAAACAGCTGGACACAATACAACCTTGTGCCCCTGAATCTAACAGTGCTCGCACGTGCACCGGCTGTCCGTCAGTACCCCTGACAGTAATCCTAGCCGTCGGTAATAATACCGTTACTGTCGGGGTGGGCACCACTGACGAACAGGCTGCTAGTTGCTAATAGGAGGCACCTCCCTCCTCCCCTGCCGGAGGGGGAGTAAATACTGTCCCAGTATACGGGTCCCAACCCGGGTAGTAACCCTCCCGACCCATCGGTGACATCCGTGCCGGTCGGAAGTAGCCTACTGGCATCCTTCCGAACGGTGGCGGGCGCGCCGTCAGCCGAGGGCGTTCTGCGAGAGGCGGGGAGAAGCGACTACTCGGGGGTGGCAACATGCCCCCCAACGCATTCGAGTACGCCGCGTAACCCGTCTGTACTACCTCCGGGCCCCTGCCCGAGTCTCGGTGCCTATCCCCCCCCCGCGGGGAAGACGACGGTATCGGGTTGTGCTCTGGATCAGCCCTTGGCCCACCCCCCCGAGGGGGCGGCGACCGCTGATTCCTGGCCGACCCACCCCCCCTAGGGGGGGGTGACCGACCACCCGAATCTGGCTTAGGAGAGGGGGGGTGACCTCCCGGCGAGGCTCCGTGCACCTCCCTACTCTCCGCCAGGCATAGCAACTCGTGATGGGCTCCTCCGCAGGTTCCACAGTTAGTGGTCCTGTGGCACTCACGTACAAAGTGAGTCCCCAAGCAGCGGAAGCACAAATAGCGCTGCTTGACCACCCCTCTTCGTCTATGCACCCGCTGCGCCTTAAAGTCCGCGCATGCGGCGAGACCGTGCCCTTCCTTCCGACAGAAGGCGCACACTTCCGATTGGAGGGCGTGGTATTTCTTCCCCCCCCGACGGGGCTCAACCGGCTTGGGCCCGCTCGTACGTCGGGTTGACGGAGGAGGGTGCGACGTGGATGCCCCTTGGCAATCCGCCCGCCGGCACTCGCCTTCTAAAAACACCCTCAAGTCATCGTAACTTGGGAGGTGGTCCGTCGATTCGCCACCATGTGACTGCTCAAAGCGCGCCACCACGTCGATCGGCAACTTCCGTAAAACCCTATTGACGATGATATATTTATTGTCCCCTAACGACAACTTAAGTCGATCTAACGTGTTCACCGCAACCGTGACCGGATTAAGGATTTTCGCCCTTATTTCGTACACGTTAGACACCTTCGGGATTTCAAAAAACTTATCGATGAGGCCATCAACTATTAATCGCCGATTATCATATCGGTCGATTAATAGGCCCCATGCCGTCTCATAACTGGCGTCCGTAATCTCCAGGTGGGTCAAGATGTCGTGCGGCTCACCGTTAAGCCTACCCATTAATTGAGCCATCTTGTAGGCGGGCGAGAGATCCGTACGCGAATGCACGACACTATTAAAAATATCGCGGAATCGCGGCCAATCGGCATACTCGCCGCTAAACTCGGGTACATGTACTGGTGGCAACGGCGCCTGAATTCCTACGCCTGCTGGCCGACATGATTCCCTGACGTCACCCATGCGCGATCGCTCAATGTCGGCCGCCGCCTGGATTATGCTCATGGACATTTCCCCACACTGGTCCACATTGCCCCGTACCACCTGAGCATCCTTGTCCACCGACGACAGATCCGTCGATTCGAGACATGCTAAATACTCAGCGTGACACTTTAACACGGCGTCATATCGTTCGTCAACTTGCCGAGCGCGTGACAATAACGCATCTTCACGATCGGTGCGACCTACCAACGTAACAACCGATGAAAACCATCTCAATTCAGCTTCGATTCTGGCTGCGATAGTTTTCGTTACTGACGGAGCCATAGTACCAACTTCAATACGCGATTATGCAATAATAAATAACAATAACCAAAAAAAAATAACAATTATTGTATCCGGAACTAACAATAATAATATATTCGTTGAGTGAATAAATCTACGACGCTATGCCAACTCTTGAACTTATTCCTCTACGTGCTCTAGAGGTTATTCCTCTATGTCTCAAATGTTGACAATCATAACACGATTTGTGATGAGGTTATATTTGTGCGTAACCGAACGTAAATAACAAATTATTTTATCAACGAATATTCACATTCCATTTATGTACTTATTATTAATAATTCCAAACTCAACTTGAGGTGTACACTGGTATGTAGGTCAATGTACTACTACCTACAAGTTGAATTTGTACATGAACACAATTTTTACAAAGTAAATTGGTACCAAGTACCTACTAATTTTTACAAGTGGGTATAACCATGCTCTGCTACCAGAATTTGATCGCGCCAGGACTCAGCCGAACCTTATCTCGGGCCCATGGAAGACAGGTCTCCGAACAGCTGCCGTCCTAACGGGATCAAATAGACGCGATACGCGCCTCCGAACAATATTACAATTTCTGAACTTACAGCTACCCTTACCTCATTTCTTCGAGCCGGTCTCACTTCCTTGACCCCTCGCAAGTTGTGTAACTGTGTATGTGTATAATGAGTGTATATGACCTTGCGATGGTTTGCTGGTAGTTCCGGACGATTCTTCCACGTCGCTGCAAGCCACGCCGTTAACGCGAGCCACCACACTCACTCCGTATTAGTCTAACCACACAAGCCTCGGTGCTTTCCCAATAGCACTCCCGTGACAAGGCAAACCAATGATATTATCAATAACCCGTTCGACATTCACAGCGTCGCTAACCGTACTGCTTAACTAGTATAATTGGGTGCCGCGAAATGACTCCACAAGTCGATTTAATCAATGCGCGTGCGCTTTCACCCGTGATTCCCAGCTACTATAATATTCGTTCGACGCCCAGCACGTCTCAATACGAACTACTTCACGCCGAGCCCAGCGCTCGACCTCTCTCCCTCCGCCCCTGTCGCCCCGAGGCGGAGAAAATCAAAAATCTGAAGGTAGATTATAAACATCGGGAGTTCCTTATACTGAATAACCACGGAATATATCCCATATGTGAAAATACAAGTTTAAACAACTAAATCTTTTACCTTCATGTTTTAATTACGTTTTATTTTGGCACTGCAACAGAAAAACTTTGCAAATACTTTCTTCCATACAAAATAAATACTTAATAGAGAGACTATGGCAACAACTAATAATCCTACTAGTACAGTAAACACAAGTTCTAGTTCTAGATACTGCGTCCACGACATGTTGGCGGCGGGCGCGCGCAGATGTCTCGCGCCACCGTGACGTAGCACGTGCTCCGTCCACCACACAGCGCGCTCCAGTGGAGGCATTGGCTGATCGTGCATAAAATTCCGTAGATTGATGACATTGCGACGGTAGCTGGAAAACAAATGTAAAACGATATAAGCAAGTTGAAAAAGCTGATTGCAGTCTACTTGAACTTGACTAGCTTGGTTGTCTTTACAAAAATGCCAGTCCCAGGTAGACCAAAGCAAGGAAAAACTGCGATGGCGGAGATTCATTGGTGCATAAGCCTAAGGCTCCGCGCAAACATGCCACCAACCACAGCCACCGGTGGCTGTCGCACGCCATGTCCTTTGGTACCAACCAAACCACCACTAGTAGTCGGTGGCCTCCACTATTGGGTAGACGACTGTCTGAGACATACAGATGACAGCCTTAACCAACTGTTTTTTTTTGCTTTCCGAGCCGTAGAGGGATTTTGGCACGGGTAGGTGGTCACTCATCCATGGCCTCATCTTAGCAAGCATATACATTATCTTCTATTAATACTATTAACGAGATATTTACCAAAATTATTATAATTAATTAATAATAAAAATAAAAAAAAATAAAAAAAATTAAAAAAAAAAAAATTAATTAATTTTTATTATTTTAACTATTGTTTTATTTATTTTTAATAGTAGTGTCAGTGCCCATGTCAGTTTAAAACTTATACATATCTTATCCAAGATTGATTTATAAGTATTTATATTTTGGTACTAATTCCAAAAAGTAAAACAAACCTTTCATCCCCAATAACGGTTTCAATCGCCTTCCTCAAGTTCTCTTCAGTAATATTCTCCAGATCTAACCTAACACCAATCTTGTGGTATAAATATTTCTCCACATTGAACCACTGGTCTGCCAACATTGGTATACCAATCAGAGGTACTCCTGCTGTGATAGCCTCGTCTGTTGATTGTAGACCTCCCTGTGTTATGAACACTTTGATCTTGGGATGTTCTGTAAAATAGAAATTGTTATTTTGAATCTTATTTTGTACGTATTATGCATTGATGTATTAGCCTAATAAAATTATGACCCAATTGCTATGCCATTGTGATTAAACGGGCTGTACTGTAATCCAACCTCGTTTAGTTGGACCGGGTTGTCTATAACATAAAATCACGCCTGTAATCCCGGAAGGGTTAGGCAGCGATACACCAATAGCAACATTTCAGCAGCTATGTTTAAGTGCCATACTAATAAATAACGGTGCCCTATTACTATCAACTGGGCACGAATCAGAAAAAAAATTGTTATTATTAATGGGGCCTCATACCACGACTACTATACTGATCTTGCTAAGCCACATTATCCTTCACACCATCGCCTAACCTAGTAATACTAAGAAACATAAATAGTATCGGCTGTAGCGGTTATCTAATTATAGAGAAGTTCAAGGTTGGTAGACAGCGCTTCCGCACATATTAAACCAGATTCTTCATGTTCATACGTGACGCGTTTCAGCTGAGTCATACCAGCTGATAGTAATGTCCATAATAAATCATTATTTTGTATTTGATTTATAATAAAATTATAGAGTATAATTTAGTGTCATTTTGTAAGCAAATATGCTATGGAAATTATGAGCATTTGTATTTGAAAGACACGTAGCTCCATCTGTTATCACAAGAACTTTATTATTGTTTTCCTCGGGAATAATGTTTTATTTCGGGATGGTAGGTATACTTTGTCCGTTTCTGTACAGCTAACAAGGTATGTGCAAAATTTCAGGATGATCGGTAGACTGGTTAAGTGGCATGAAAATATAACAAACAAAAATACTTTCACATTTATAATAAAAGGTGTAAAAGTACCCTTAACGAAGCCGAAGGGCATTTATTCTCCGCGTCACTGCAATTTTTTTTTTGTTCTAGACCATACCCTTTAGTAACGGAGACATGGGGGTCAAAATTTCAAATTTTCTACAGCTGTTTTTGTAAATACTAGTTATTCAGATCAGGTATAACTTTACTTAAATTACGTGCTACATTGAGTTTTACAGTAAAATGTTAAAGTTTTCACCCCCGTACTTAGTTTGATATACCTACATAATGCTTGGTTGACGGCTTTGTAAGGGGTTCCTTTACACCCTGTATTTGTTAGGATACTTACGCAGTAAGTCTGATTGTGGCAACCACTTTGATATCCTTATATTATCAGTCTTTCCTGGCAGCTCATCTTTGTTCCACTTCATTAGAACATCGTAAGGCAGATTTGAAAACACGTTCACTATAGCTTGTATCCTCTCTGGTGGTAGAACAGTAGGATCTACATTTGATCCTAAACTGAAGTAAATGACACCGTTCTTTGATGAATCTAGGTATTTCTTGAGATCCTGAAAATATCAAAAGAACATCATAATTATATGAACATTAAGTCGTTGTTTAGGAACTGCTGGCCTATTATGACCTCTTATTAATAGTAATACTAGCTGTTGCGCGCAATTTCGTTCGAGTAGAAATTTTAATGTGAATGTGAAGGACATTACAGATTATTATCTAATAATTTAATTTCATCTAGATCCGTTTAGCCGTTCCGGTGTGATTAAGTCTCAAACATTATATGTTTAGTTGTAAAACTCTACGACGTCTCTCGACTTTTTTTTTTCTTTTTTGTACCAATTTTGTTTTTTAGTTGTAAGTTGTGTTTACTGCTTTTTTATTGTATGTGTAATTGTGTATAATTCTGCGGCAATAAATATTTTTTCTTTCTTTCTTTCTTTCTTTCTAAAACGCCTGTTTACTATTATGACCTAGATATAAAAGTACTTAAATAAGTATAAAAAAGTGGAAATTGTAACATACCTGTGGCAGATCCTTCTTAGGATTTTGATGCAGTCCTCCCATATACACAACAGACGGAGGCGCAGGCCGAATCCCTTCAAACAGCTGATGAATATTTAGGAACAACATATCCACATTATTACCCAACTCATTGACTGATGGTGTATCAGGACCAAAAAGTTTTCTTAGCATTTTGTCTTCCAATTCCACATTATCATAAAGAACTTTAAGTCCACTGTAATGAGAGTACATTTCTCTTAGCTTCTCCCACTGTGTTAGATTGTACAACTTCTGACGCATAAAAGAAGGATACAGTATTGGATGTACAGGAGCTCCTATAAGCTCATAGTTACCTGGTGCACCTCCTAATGAACTAACAAGGATAACAGGCACGTTTTTGTAAATATGACTAAAAATTAATGCTGGCCGTACACAAGCTTCAATGAAAATCAGATCAATTTTATTTGTTTCATCGTTTATCAGTCTTTGCACTTTATCAGCTTTGAGTTGGGCCTCCACTACAACGATGAATGTTTTGAGAAATATTCCAAGTTGTGTTGGTATGTCATCTATGTTTCCTTTCTCGGCTTCCTTCAGAAAGTATTCCTGCCATGCATTGTATGAAATGTCATGGACGTCAATTTCTGTCAAGTTATCTGGCGCTCCACCTTTTGGGAAGGCAGGATCTGGTGTGATGACTGTGACTTCATGTCCTCGCCTGGCTAGTTCTTGAGTTATAGGACGAAACACTACTTGGTGGCTTATTGACGGAACTGGGAAGACTGCTAAAATTCTCGCTGCCTCGTTTGGAGTTATAAATAAACTGAAACACGTAACTAAAAATAAATTTACAGACATGCTGTCGGATTCGGCAATCGCGTTCGACTGTTTTTTTAATACGATGCGTATCTGTTTTGTTTAAGTAGGTTTTAATAGACTTTTACACCTTTATCTGTGATTCAATTATGTTTCGTTCAATCATTGCTGTAATCTCCGAAAAGATAGGCAGAGGTATAGCTAATAGTAGGTACGGTCAGCATCAGAAGTATATTAACATTACTCAAAGTTTCGTAGCTGTTTTTTTTAATAAAAACTTGTTAGATATTACTCGTTACTACATGTTATTGGAGTGTAAGGACTATTTTAACGAATAATCTTCTGAAACATAAAAAATAATAGCTAGAGTCCTGTACATAAAATAATTAAAATTCCGGAATGTTCAGCTACTTCTGATGCTGACCGTACATTCATAATATGTATTTCGCCAGTTCTTTTTAAGGTCCCGTGTTATGGGGGCAAGCCTATTGCCACCAACCGGAGACAATTTCAAACGAAAAGAAAAGATTCAATTCCGAATTAACTCCCATTAATACCTAAGTAGATCAATAATTCAGAAAAAAAAAAGATTGGTTTTAACATAATAGCAATAATACACAGTTCAATGGAGTTCCATGGATTGGTTTTGCACAGGCGCAAATATTAAATGTACGGTCAACATTAATTTACTTCATTGATTCACATGGATGCATGAACGCTGAGCGTTCTTCCTCCTCTCTACTACTTTTATCTGTGCTGTGCCCGACAGGGTCCATAATTGAGACTTATGAAACTGTTTCCCTAATATCCTGTATTACATTATGGTACGCAATAAAGAATTTGAGAATTGAATTGAATTGAACTCATGACTTTTTACCCAAGGGTGTGACTAAACTCTATAAATAAGCTACAATCCTTATACATACCCGTTTCGCCTAGTACACATTCATACATCGTGACATACAGAGACACAGGTTTCGAGTTTGTCCTACGTACTTGATCATCATCAGCTCCCTATATCCTTTTCCTTCCTATGTTGGAGACGGCTTCTAGTCTAACCTGCACAATCCAGTTAATAGGGGTATCATATTACCCAGTATTAACTGGATTGTATCTAATGCGGCCGCCACACACTCGACGAGTGGCATGGGAAGTAGCGAGGAAAGGAGGCAGAGACATAGTGTGGCAACGTTACTCGTCATGCCGCACGTCATGCTCCTCGCGGATGATCGCGCGATGAATAAATGTGATCCACCATCTCCGTTGGCGAGGACGATGACGACGATGTATATTTCTTTTTATGATATTGATATAATTAACTATACTAAAAATGCATAGCGCGCACGATGCCGCAGTTTCATCGTCCATTAAAAGGCAAATAACAAGTAAGGAGCGTCGCGATTAATTGCGCGAGTAGGGCAGCCGCGGGCAACATCGCAGCAAACAGCGGCAGTGCGAGGAGTATAGCGATGAGCAGCGCAAGGAGCATAGTGTGGCGCCCGCATTAAGTGGATGTCAGAATTTCAGGATGCTGACTACCTGAAATGGTGGTTAGAGATCTACAAATGAGAGCCGGGACCAATGGCTGAACAGGCGTTCCGAGGCACTCGAAATTGATGGTTTAGGAACATTTCACCGGTTATATTTTAGTCCCATGTACCAAGCAGCATAAATTCCATGGCTGCTACTGAGAAATTTATGTCGGGAACTACCCTTAACATTTTATCTGACATGAGAATCGAACCCAGGATCTCATGCTCAGATGCTCAGATGTCGCGCTTGCGACTAATAGACCCAAATCGCCTTATTATAAAACGTAGTTAAACCTGGTTTAACTTAGACTTGGTTTATCTCGCATGACGTCTCACTTCAAAAATATTCAAAAGAAAGTGACGGCATGCGAGATAAACCAAGTCTAAGTTAAACCAGGATTAACTACGTTTTGTAATAAGGCGGAAAGAGTTGTGAATACTTTGTCAGAAACCATTTTGGCAACTAAAAAAAATATTAACTTATGATAATTAGATACAAGGCATTTATAATAGCTGATAACAAGCCTATTAGAATTATCTGTGTTTACCTAAATGTTGCATGTTATGATAATACTATACAAACAAGGAATAATGTTTATCAACACGCCTGCAACACCTGAATGGTCAGCCAGAAGTGTGCTTATAGTATACTAGCTTTTGCCAGCGGCTTCGCCCGCGTGAAAATTACGATTTTCCATACAAACTTTCATCCCCTATTTAACTCCCTTAGGGGTTGAATTTCGAAAAATCCTTCCTTGTTCCTTGTCTACTTTACAAAGGGAACATCTGTGCAAAACAGCTTTCTAGGTCTAAGGGTTTGGGCTGGGCGTTGATGAGTCAGTCAGTCTCTTTTTTATTTATTTAATAAATAGATTTTTCAACACACTTTATTAAACTTCGCAAAGGCTAATTGGCAGATGTTTTCAGATAGCATTGACTCAAAACTTCTTAACATAAATCCTGTACCGAACAACTACGAGAAGTTTGTCGACGTTGTATGGGCAGTTTCCCGCCAGCACATTCCGCGTGGCTGTCGTACCGCTTATATCCCTGGTTTGAGCAAGGACTCGGCCACGCTACTCACGAAATACGAAAGCTCATACAACACAGACCCATTCTCTGAGGAGACCCTAGAGCTCGGCGAGGAGCTTATGCGGGATGTGGGAGAAAGCCGGAGACACCAATGGATGAAGTTAGTTACTGACATAGACATGACACATAATAGTAAGAAGGCCTGGAGCACAATTCAGAAACTTACTGACAACCCTCCTGAGGCAGAGAATCCAGGCCAGGTGACCGCCAATCAAGTTGCCCACCAGCTTCTTCTCAATGGTAAATCGCCCCAACGTCTACCTAGAACTAAGAGGCTATCTGTGTCAGATCAAAACACCGACTGCTTGAGCAAATCCTTTACACTCTCAGATGTAGTATACGGGATTAAAAGTCTAAAAAATGGTAAAGCTACTGGCTTTGACGACATTACTGTAGAACAATTGAAACACCTCGGGCCAATAGCTGTATCCTGGATTTTATCCTTATTTAACACCTGCCTTGAAGATAAAAAAATTCCAAAACTATGGAGAAGTGCTAAGGTGATTGCTCTGCTAAAACCTGGGAAATGCCCAAAAGATCCTAAAAGCTACCGACCGATCTCCTTGCTTTGCCATACGTTCAAACTTTTTGAAAGGCTCCTTCTGAACCGCCTAACGCCTGTCATCGAACCTCACCTAATTGCTGAACAAGCTGGCTTCAGACCCGGTAAGTCGTGTACCAACCAGACTCTTAAACTGACGCAACACATTGAAGATGGTTTTGAGGCGAAGAATGTGACGGGTGTTGTATTTGTTGACCTCTCAGCAGCGTATGACACAGTTAACATCCGACGACTTCTATTAAAGGTCAGCGACCTCACGAAAGATAGTGGCTTCGTGCAGCTCCTTAGTATAATTTTGAACAATCGCCGTTTCCAAGTGCACCTTAAAAACAGCAAGAGCAGGTGGCGAATTCCAAAAAATGGGCTCCCTCAAGGCAGTGTACTAGCTCCAACGCTATTCAACATCTACACAAATGACCAGCCTCGTGCCCCAGAAACAAAAAGCTTCTTATACGCTGACGACCTCGCTCTAGCAGCTCAGACACCTAGCTTTGAAGAGGCTGAAGAAATTTTAACGAAAGCTCTGGAAGCACTTGGTAAATATTATGACCAAAACGCCTTACGGCCAAATCCATCAAAGACTGAATCATGTGCTTTCCATCTCCGTAATCGTCAAGCAAACAGGCGTCTCAACATTTCATGGCAAGGCGTTAACATAGAGCACTGCCTACAACCACGCTACCTAGGTATTACATTGGATAGGTATTTAACATATAGGCACCACTGCATGAAGACAAAGAAGAAAGTTGCTTCCCGGAATAACTTACTCCGCCGCCTTACTTCCACCAGCTGGGGAGCATCACCGCAAGTTCTGCGTACCACTGGCCTATGTCTTTCCTTTTCTGCTGGAGAATTCGCATGCCCAGTGTGGCATCGTTCCATCCACGCTAGAGAGGTCGACACGGCGCTCAACGAAACCTGCCGCATCGTTACGGGATGCTTAAAACCCTCCCCTCTTACGATGCTGTATCCATTGGCAGGCATAGCTCCTCCAGTCGTACGTCGGGAAATAGCAACTCGCATTGAGAAAGGCAAACAGGAAGCAGACAGCCGAAACCCCTTATATGGACATCAACTACCACGAACCCGTTTGAAGAGCCGAAAAAGCTTTCTCCGACACACCACCTCTTCGGAAGACAGTGCGGCAAATGAAAGACGCACTATAATGGATGAATAAACTCAACAATGGATGCTGAAATACTCTAAAGAAGGACGCGAGAAATCAGTTGTTCACTTTCTGCCTAGCTACAGATTTTATTGAACTCGTCGTCGGCATTTGCACAAAAAATGCCTAATTAGTGTTAAAAACATTATTACCATTTGACCTCAATACAGTAACGAAAATGTTAGAACAAGATTGATTCACTCCTGTATGCACCATCCACATTTTGTATTTCCACGAAGACGACGTCACCCGGGCCGTAACCGTTGGCAGTTTAATTTAAGTCTTATTATGCTCTTGTTAACGGCTTAAATCTAAGAACCACGCGCTGTCAGTGCCGTGACGTCTGTTTTCTGTTTGTGTCACTGCATAATAATATTGTGTTGCAAGCGCATAATCTATAGCTATACGGATCGCACGCGTAGTCGCGTTGTGAAGTTAGGCCATTTGTCTAGTGGTGTTTGAAATGGCTACATTAATTAGTGCTTGAGAGTAGGTATGGAAAAATGATCATGTGCTACGGGAAAGTATGCTCGTCTGAAGAGATTAAAAGGTAGGATCCATCCTCGATTTATCTCAAACAAACTGCCAGTGTGGAACCCCTCTGCAAGATATGTGCCTATCCTGCACAACCTCTTGCACATTTCAAGATCTACTCGAAGCAAATGTGAGTGGCGGTGGCCCAGTGGTGGCAGCCCCAACTTACGAATAGAAAGTCGTGGGCTCGAACCCAGGCACTCGCATTACTTTGTGTAATTTATTTCATCAGAGCTGTTCTCAAAACGGTGAAGGAAAACATTGTGAGGAAACGGAAACCGAAAACTCGAAGACATGTGACATCTACCAACCCGCTCTGGGCCCGCGTGGTGTATTATAGCCCATCCCTCTCCTAGATAGAAAGCCTGAGTCCCTGTAGTGGGAACATTATAGACTGATGATGATGAAATGTGAAAGAACTGTGCAGGTGACATACAGGTCTAATACATCAGGTTTGAGCTCATCGACACACATAATGAAGAAGGAAGGATTTTTCTTTTTAATTTCTATATTAATGTAAGTGGTATAATAATGTATACATAATTTATGTTTGCTATTTGATATCACCTTTTGTGTATAAAATTTATATGTATTACTTGAGCTAAATAAATCAAGAAGTTTTCACCTTATTTTCACCTTTTCTTAAAATCTTAAACAGTGAATAAATACTAAAACCTAGTATCAAGATCAAAACTAATAATCCAATAAACAAAGTTAGCACTAGTTCTAGTTCCAGATAGTCCCACCACGACATGTTGGCGGCGGGTGCGCGCAGATGTCTCGCGCCACCGTGACGTAGCACGTGCTCCGTCCACCACACAGCGCGCTCCAGTGGAGGTTGTGGCTGGTCATATATCCAATTACGTAGATTGACTATGTTTTGGCGATAGCTGAAAAGAGATAATTGTCAAAGATCTACAAAAACAGCATTGATTCACTTAATCGGTTTTCGAAAGCTTGACTCAGCTTGGGGCTTTTAGTTAGAGGATTAGCATTCATCATGAGGGCTCGTGGGTGGGCACGCTACGCTTTCTAAAATCGTTCCGCAAATAAGTGCACCCACACTTTTCAGAAAACACGATAAGACCAACGCTGGTCAACGTCCTGAGCTTTCATTGTGGAAGGTCACAGTAGTTACGGGCGTTCATAATTATGCTCGTCAGTTTACCATCCAATCATCTTACCAAAGGGTCACTGAGTTATGGATTTCGGATAGCTATTTGTCCAATCCTATTTGAAATGTATGTAGTTAGCTGGTCCTAACATGCTTTGGGATAATTAAGGCTTAGCGAATAATGAAGTCATAATGTAAAATAAATTCTAGATTGTTAAATTTACAAACACCACTTACCTATCATCACCAATAACAGTTGCAATTGCTTTCTTAAAACCTTCTTCAGTAAGTGTTTCTATATCCTGTTTGACTCCAATATTAAAATGAACGTATCTCTCAACATTAAGCCATTGATCGCCAAACACTGGTATACCAATCATAGGTACTCCTGCTGTGATAGCCTCGTCTGTTGATTGCAGACCTCCTTGTGTTATGAACAGCTTGACGTTAGGATGCTCTGAAATGTCAAGATTTTGTTATGTCGCATTCATTGATGTCGCAGTATATTTTCATCGTCACTCCAATTTCATCTCTCTTTCAAGCCCATGTCCCATTATTAGCTACAGAAACTAGATGTGTGCCCACATATTTAATTTCTGTGGCTACTAGTAGAAAATTCCGAATGGAAACCATTAAAGCGAAGAAATCCAACTCGGGATCTCATATTCAGCAGCAGTGAGGCAGCAGAAACATGATAATGATTAAGACGAAGTTAATAAATTAACTTACTTAAGAGATCCGATTGTGGCCACCATTTCGATATCTTGATATTCTCCGTCCGACCAGGGAGCTCCTCCGCATCCCATTTCCATAACACAATATAAGGTGATTGAGATAACACTCTCACTAGAATCTGAATCTTCTCTGGAGGCAGTAAAGATGGATCTACGTTGGATCCAAAACTTACGAAAATCACTCCTTGTCTGGATGAGTCTAATAATGACTTGAGGTCCTGTAAAAAAATTATGGTTATGTATGTAAAATACAAATAAATATTGATGGATGGAGAGGAAGAAGAAGGCGAAAGATTAGATGGATGGATTGTCTGATGAATTCTATAACATGCTAGAATTGAATTCTTCGTTCGTCTAGTAGTCGCAACCGTGACTGCTGAGCACGACGTCCTTGGTTCAAATCTAAGAACCGCCAGAAATAGTGAATTTCTCAGTAACAGCTGCGGATACTGAATTTTTGCCCAGTGTTACCTATCTAATATCCCGTTGAGCAGACGGCTTATCAATACATAAATATTGACTTTCTTTATCTTATTTGTAAATCACATTAATGGTGGCTTATTAACGCAATGGAGTACTTATAAAAAGCTCTAAAGTATTACTAATATCAAAGTTGAATCAAAATTTACTACCATCTTTCTTACCGCTGAAGACGAAATAAACTGTGGTTGTAATTTCCTACTTAGTAAGGGTTGTGACAAAATAAAAAACTTACAGCTGGCAATTCCTTGTCAGTTTTCTGATGAATACCACCTATATACACCACAGAAGGAGGCACAGGCCGTATACCTTCAAATACTGGATGCACATTCAAGAACAACATGTGAACATTGTTCCACAATTCTGTAACAGACGGTATTTCGGGTCCAAACACATTTCTTAGCATGGTATCTTCAAGTTGCTCAAACTCAGTATTAATTCTTGCTATCTGGTACTCCTCGTATAATACTTTCACCTTGTCCCACATGGTCAGATTACTGTTCTTCTTATGATTGACTGAAGGGTACAGGAATGGATGAATTGGAGCACCAACCGATTCGAAATTCCCATAAGAAGCACCAAATGAACTAACTTCTATCACCGGCACTTTGTAAACAAAAGATAATGCAAGTGCGGGTCTTACACAGGCTTCTATTAGCAACAGCTCGAATTTTTCATTCTTATCATTGAACAAGTCCTGGACGTTCTCGTGAGTATACTGTGCACGTAAAACTGCGAGTCCTATATCTACAAACATTCTCACTTGATTCGTTAGACCTCCTGTATTGTCTTTTGGCATTAAGCTGAATTTTTCCATCCATACTCTGTACGATATATCACGGACATCCATTTCTCTCAAATTCGGTGGTGTTTCTCCTTTCGGGAAGGCTGGATCAGGTGTGATAACTGTGACCTCATGACCCCGTCTGGCTAGTTCCTGAGTCAAAGGCCTAAAAACCACTTGGTGACTTATAGATGGTGCTGGAAAAAATGCTAAAATTCTTGCACTCTCAATGACATTTAAAAATAAAGCACTAAACACAACTAACTTGAACCACACTGACATTGTAACTGTGGACGGTGCAGAACTAAGTCAGAACATTTCTGATTTTATCTTTAGGTATAAATATAAACTGGTTTATCTTCTGCGTAGGTAAACTTTTTGTACAATTGAAACGACAATACCTTCGTTTTTATCTTGGAACATGCATAAATTGAAGGTGATAAAAATGATAAAAGTAATAAACCGTAGTCAAAACTGAATAATAAAAATATTAGATTGCACTCTGTGTCAACGTACGTTATATTATTATTTTCTCAAAAAGCAAAAAGCAATCATTTTGAAATGGCTGACAAGTTCAAAATCATTGAGCCACATCAAGAAACTGCTAATGACCAAAACGATTGCTATGAGAATTCAATTAGGCATATTTTAAAAGCAATGTTTTTATGACTGGCCTGTTGGTCTAGTGGTTAGTGACCCTAACTGCTATGCCGGAGGTCGTGGGTTCGATTCCCACCCAGGACAAATGTTTGTGTGATGAGCACGATCATTTGTTCTGTGTCTGGGTGTAATTTATCTATAATATGTATGTATTTAGAAATATATAAGTATGTTTATCAGTTGTCTAGTACCCATAACACAAGCTCTGCTTAGCTTGGGACTAGATGGCGTTGTGTGATAGTTGTGGAATATTATTATTATATTATTATTATTTTATCTAGAAATATGATAATTAATTAGAATCAAAATTATCCATTGTTTATCTATAGCCATTGTTCTGCCTAAAAATCTACACATAAAATAATTCGTACTCGCATTTGAAAACAAATGTTAATAAGAAGATTTATTAAACCATGATTGTTTAAATCTGAACGTTGGGTCAGAAAATAGATGAATGAAAGGCAATTGAATGTGGGTGAGACGAGAATGCTTATGACGAGTGGTGCTAATAGATAAACTAAGGAATGAGTATGAGTATGGGAATGAGTTCTTTCCTTATAACTTTTATGTATTTTTCTGCAAATAAACATTTTTGTTTTTTTTTTTTTTTTTTAAGAAGAAATCTAGAAGTGGTGCCGGTCACTGAAAAATTGTGTGGTTATCGGTTATCGTTGTGAGGACATGGTGATGTGGAGAATGAGGAAAATGTTGAGGTGACTGCTGAGACCACTCCACTTAGGGGAGGCCTATGTCCAGCAGTGGACGTCTTTCGGCTGAACTGATGATGATGATGATGATGATGACTGCTGAGATGACGAGTAATTGAGAGTATGGAAGAAGAAGACATGCTGCGTCGCCCCAAAATAAATTGAAATATCCGCACGATGATGATTTGAAATAAAAAAGAAAAATCATGTCCTTGTATCTCTATACCTACATCCTATTGAAATTATCAATCAAATGATATAGTGTCTTTCACTATCGCACTAAGTCCGTTGAATTAACAAAGATTGAGTGTAGATAGACAATTTTATTGTGTTTTAAAATGTTATCATTATTTTGTGGGTATTTAGAGCAGTGGTGGCGGCCCCGACTTACGAACAGTTGGTCGTGGGTTCGAATCCAGGCAGGCGCATTACTTTATGTAATTTATTTCATCACCACTGCTCTCAAAACGGTGAAGGAAAACATCGTGAGGAAACCGGCATATCTTAGAACCAAAAATTCGAAGATATGCGACATCTACCAATCCGCACTGGGCCCGCGTGGTAGATTATAGCCCATCCCTCTCCTAGAGAGGAGGCCTGAGTCCCTGCAGTGGGAACAATTATAGGCTGATGATGTGGGTATTTCCTAGCAGCCGGGCCACCAGAATTTTAGTGCTTTAAATTGCTCCTGGGAACTATAACTTGTCCCTTAATTTAATTGTTGTGCCTCAAAGTGACGCCAATTTCCATCCTAAAAATTCTTTTCTATTTATCCCGGATGCACAAAGAAACACATGTGTAGATATCACATAGTCAGTTTCTTATAAATATTCAACGTTTACACGTATGTTTCAACCATAATAAGGTCAATCATCCTGTTATCAAGACCAGACGAACCAATTAATCCCACTAGTCCGTGCCTTTGTTCACGTGGAGCTCGGTAATTTTGCCATGGGAATGTTCTAATGGAATTAGTAGTATTCTTTACCCTAGGTTATCGTCTATCCATACAAGTAAGCCGATAGGCGTAAAGGCGTGGCTTCAGTTTACTTCATAATTATCATCATGATCATTTCATCATTTCAGCCAAAAGATGTTCACTGCAGGACGAAGGCCTTCTCCAAGTGTCGCTACATTGACCGTTCCCATGCATCTCGCATCCAGTTGATCGCTGCAACCATCACCACATCTTAGGTCCACCTAGTGACTGGGCTTCCAACGCAACGTCTGCTGGTTCGCGGTGGTCACTCAAGAACTTTTCGACCCCAACGGCCATGATCGTTCTGCAAGCAACATGCCCTGCCCATTGCCATTTAAGTCTGGCAAATCTAGGGGCTACGTCAGTGACCTTAGTTCTCCGCCTTAAGCTAGACCATTTGACCGCCACAGTCAAGTATAGACGACAATGAAAACGTGTCCAATTATTATTCTCTGGCGTTCAAAAGGTTAAGCTTTTAGTCTACTCGAGCCATTTTTGGTATACCATTGGGATGGATACTAATGTTAATAAAAGAGTAAAATGCAATACATTTAGCTTGAAAAAACAATTTTATTGAACTATTTTCTATCTTTTTATCACATAGATCACTTACATTGAAGTTCACGGTGATTCGTTCCTATATACTTCCACCTTCTCTGTATTTACGATTTCTGTGTGTTTCATAAAAATATCCCTATTTTTTCTTTCTTTTTGTCAACTTCTTTTACCCCATTCTTTGTCCAATATTTTAGGTCGGCACAACACATTTCTTTCTTCCATTCTTCCTTTCAGTCAACCGTCACGCTACCATTTGCTACTTATTCTTTAATATCATTCCTCATACAGTCTTTCCATCATTTCTTTGGCATTTCTCTACCTTTCAATTCATTAACATTTTATAGTCTCTAACTCCTCTTAACTTTGGATACAGTTAAGTAATTTCTTAAAACATACTTATAAATACCACGTAGAATCAAAACAAACAGTGTCAGTATTGTTAATAATACAAATAATACGACAAGCACTAGTTCCAGTTCTATATACTCCGCCCACGACATGTTGGCGGCAGGCCCACGAAGGTGTTTTCCGCCACCGTGACGCAGTACGTGCTCTGTCCACCACACGGCGCGCTCTAGTGGAGGCTGAGGCTGATCGTGTATCAGGCTTCTGAACTTTTCAATGTTACGACGATAGCTGGAAATGAAAATGGTGGAATATTAGGCAAGATCAAAAGCGAAAAATAGAAATATAATAAAACTAGACATAATAATAAAGTGAAACAGCAGGAAAAAGTGAGTAAGATGTGATAGCCTAGTCACAGAGTGCTGTGACAGTCGAACTGCAAGCCATAGGTCTTGAGTTTCACCAAGGGTAGTTAGTTAGGGTACTAACCACAGGAAAAAGAAGAAAAAGCCGAGAATAAAGTGTGTGAGAGCAATTACCAACCCACTAAGCCTAACGTTCATAAAAACTCCTGCTATATTTGGATCAATTGTTATGGTTTACTCTTTAAAAAAAACAGTGATATTATTTTTTTAATGATAAGTTTACCTTTCGTCACCAATAACAGTCTTGATTGCATTCTCAAATATTTCTTCAGTCAGCGTTTCAATTTCCAATTTGACTCCAATCTTGTGGCGTTCGTATCTTTCAGTATTGTACCACTGATCTCCCCACATTGGTACACCAATAAGTGGTACTCCTGCTGTGATAGCCTCGTCCGTTGATTGAAGACCTCCTTGGGTTATAAACAGCTTCACATTTGGATGTTCTGTAATTGTTAATTTTAATTACTATTTTAAACTGCCAAAAAGCCGCTAAGCTGAAGTGGGACTGGGCTGGCCATGTCTGCCGTATGCCCAGCGAGCTGTGGGCCAAAACAACCACGTTCTGGAACCCTGACACAGCAAAAGGCGACCTGGTAGACCTCGAAGGAGATGGCGGGACGAGCTTGACAGAACAAACGACCACACACAGTGGTCCACATTGGCCCTGGATCGCAAAATTTGGAAATCATAGGGGGAGGCCTTTGCCCTGCAGTGGGATGACACGGGCTAACAGTAACAGTAAACTGCCAAAGAAGAGATGAATGGATTGTGTGAGAAATGATTTGAAAGAGAAAGGAGAAAATGATTCAATGACGATGGACAAGAGAGAACAAAAGAAGAAACGTGTTGCGCCGATCTCAAGTAGAATGGATCAAAGGTAGAATGACGATGACTTTTAAACTGCAAATAAGTCAAATGTGCAATCGCTTCAAATGAAATGCTAGACTAGAATCTAATTCCCTTAAAGTTGGAAATAGGCTAAACATGAGGTTTTAAAGACTAGATGAAGGGTAACTTACTAAGTAGATCTGACTGCGGCAGCCACTTGGAAATCTTCATGTTCTTAGTTTGACCTGGTAGTTCATCCTTGTTCCACTTCCACAGTACATCGTAAGGTACTCGACCTAACACTTCTATGAGAATCCGTAACCTCTCTGGAGGCAGTGATGACGGTTCCACATTTGTGCCAAAGCTGATGTATATCACGCCGTTTTTGGAAGAGTCCAAGTACGATTTGAGGTCCTAAAATAAAATTAACTATGAATTAGCATACAAACATCAGGTTGCTGTTTCTGGAAATTAAGGCCGAGCTGTAATCATTTTATTTGGGGCCTCCAGGCTGCCACTATGATATTCTAGACAGCTGATACTTTAATGGAACCCAGCACCCCATATTCTACAGAAGCTCCAAAGACCGCTTGCGCTCCAAAAATAGGTACAGCAAATCTTATTTATCAACAAAACACAATTCGTTATCGTAATGCTATTCTACTAAAATATTTCAACCAAATCGGTGCAAGATTAGGTCTCTTACATAACACAATGACTTTGAATGAAAAGTACTTACTTTAGGCAATTCTTTGTCAGACTTCTGCTGTATACCACCAATATGAACCACTGATGGAGGAACTGGTTGATTGCCTTCATAGGTCGGATGGAGATTCAAGAAGAACATAGCCACGTTATTGTAAATCTCTTGGAGCGGTGGTAGGTCTGGGCCAAAGTGCGATCGGAGCATCTTATTCTCATACTCATAACTTTTTACTTGCATCCACTCGATGTTCAATCTAAAGTACAGCTTCATTATTTTCTCCCATAAAGTGAGATTATAAAATCTCCGACTCATATTATTTGCGTACAGCAACGCATGTGTAGGAGCGCCCACAACATCGTAGTTATCAGCCCACGGTCCGAAAGAACTTATCATAATACAAGGCGCCTTGAATATGTGCGAGTAAACAACAGCTGATCGGTCGACCGCTTCGGCAAATACCAAATCAAACTTCTTATTTTCACGAATCAGTTTCTTCACATTCTCATCCTTTAATTGAGCATCAACTACATCAGCCATGACTTTGAAAATTACTGTATACTCTTCTAATATTCCATATTTCTTGCCAATAACAATCTCTTTTGTATCTTCTCTCCAGATAGGGTAAGAAATATCGTGAACATCAATTTCGGTCAGATTGGGAGGCGCTCCTCCCTTTGGGAAGACTGGATCTGGTGTGATAATTGTAACCTCATGTCCTCTTCTGGCGAGTTCTTGAGTGAGAGGACGGAAGATCACTTGGTGGCTTATAGATGGAACTGGGAACACTGCCAATATTCTTTCAGCGTCATTTGGTATAAACACCGAACCGAAGCACAGTATAAATAATAATGGTTTCATTGTTCACTGCTCGCAATGAGAAGACTGACTGATTAATTTTCAGTTGTATGGCTCCATTTATATGAGTTAATTGCATAATGTTGTGTAATATTTACATTTGGGAAAGACCGTTTGACTTTTGAATTTCAGATAGTATTATTGTTGAATCATATTGTGCAATAACTTTACTGCATAGCAATATTTTCGTCCGAAATAAGCACAGTTAAAAATAAATGTGTAACAGCCTTTTGGCCAAATAAATTATTTAACCGTTTTAAAGAAACTAAACTTTGACTTCATTATCGATACAATCGGAAAACAAGTTTAAATATTATACAAAAAAAACAACAACAATTAAAGCGTAAGTATTTTTCTTTGGTAAAAAAAACAATGACAGTACTTTTCTTGAATTTTAAATTCACTTCTTTATTCTACGGAACACAGATATTATCTTTGTAACAAGAAATGTAAGAAAGAATTTGCACAAAAGGTCATACTGTGCTGGATGTTTTCACTACATCCATCTTTTCTAGTGTCAACTAGTATCTATCTATTTGTAAGACATTTGCTTCGGAGACCATACCTATTTATATGTATAGGTATAGCATTAGAAGGCCCCCTACAATGTGTCTTGATGACCTGACCAAGGCCGCTGATACAATGATTTTGATGAGGGTAATGAATTTCGGCGAGCCTAATAGAAATACAATCATAATTCAACTGTCTTAGATCCTGTGATGAAATTAATTACAAAATAATCCCGAAGAAAATAAAACAATGTGAAGATCAGTGAAGATGGTCAGTGAGATACAAACAAAAACAAATTGACAATTTACTATTATGTCAACTGTTCTTGATGTAATAATTGATTGAATTTTTCATAAATTGGCCTTGAAAGTCTGCCGGACATAAAAACACCGTCTGTTGCTAAAAATAGCTCCCTAGAATCAAGTCTCAATTGATAAGAGTCACAAGGCATCTTCGCAATAAATTCGATGACTTGTGATTTTGTCTTATGTAATCATTATCGAATATATAATTATATCAGCCATAGCAACCACGTGGACTACGTTTGCTATCTTTTTAACCGACTTTAAATGTCATAATGATTATTGATGCGTTGAGGTTTTGGGTTTGATTCCCGGGTCGGACAAAGTGTTTTTGGGTTTATCTATCAAGAATTTCTCAGTAGCAGCCACGGAGTCTGGATTTGTGCTCGGTTGATGGCAATAGGCTCGCTCTCTATTACACGTCACTTAAACCTGAGTGGCGAGAGTGGGTGTATTATTAGGAACACCTCTGCCTAACCCTTCGGGGATTACAGGCGAGATGTACCTAATCATATTTGAGAAAAAAAAAACAAAATTATAATTTTTATTTATTTATGTAAGGTAGAATTATTTAGCTTAAAAAAACTTAAAATACTTAGATATAAAAATAAATACAGTACCAAAATCACTCGCATATAATAAAATTTACCACAAACAATCGATGACATAGAGACAGAGTAAGACCTTATTTATGAGAGCTCCATAGAAGTTGTCCACATTTTGTGCTACATTGTGAATCTCCTATCTCTCAGTCATCGTCAATTATTCCCCATTACATCGCCTATTAAGGCCAATCATTTCCTATTTGGTCAATCATTGCCCATTAGATTCGCAGTTATACTTTTTCATGCGGTTTTGGCAACGCCAATACCTACTTTCTACCCTCCACTCTGTAAGCGGAAGTGGGCTATAACCCAGCACATGGGCCCAGTACAAATTGGTAGATGTACCATATCTTTGAATGTTTAGTTCTAAGACTTGCCAGTTTTTTCGCAATGTTTTCCTTCACGGTTTTGAGAGCATTGGTGATGAAAGACAATATACATTTGATGGCTCTGTCTGGATTCGGACCAACGACTTACTGCCACAACTAGGCCAACGCAGCTATACAATATTTAAGGTGCATAATGATGATTATTTTAACTCAAACAATTATCTAAGAAACAATAAATAACAACAATGGGCCTCATCAGAAAGCTCAAAGTCACCCAAAGGGCAATGGAGAGGGCTATGCTCGGAGTTTCCTTGCGTGATCGAATCAGAAATGAGGACATCCGCATGAGAACCAAGGTTACCGACGTAGCCCGAAGAATCGCCAGACTTAAGTGGCAATGGGCAGGGCACATTGCTCGCAGAACGGATGGCCGATGGGGCCGAAAAGTTCTGGAATGGCGACCGCGAACCGGAAGACGTTGCGTTGGAAGGCCTCCCACTAGGTGGACCGATGACCTGGTCAAGGTTGCAGGAACCCGCTGGATGAGAGACGCACGGGACCGGTCAATGTGGCGACGCCTGGGGGAGGCCTATGTTCAGCAGTGGACGTCTTTTGGCTGAAATGATGATGATGATGATGAATTATCTAAGAATCCCTAAAAATATCACATCACATACGCCTAATTTTAATCACAGCCCCGTATTTACAGGAATTTTATGAAGTAACTGAGTATTGCCACAATTATAAATCAACTACGTTTTACTTTGACAGTAATATTTCCTAAAACAATCTTACTAAGTGAACGGAGAATCAAAAGGAGTACTGTTAAAACTATTAGAAATCCTATTAGTAAAGTAAACACTAGTTCTAGTTCCAGATACTGAGCCCACGACATGTTGGCGGCGGGCGCGCGTAGATGTTTTCCTCCACCGTGACGTAGCACGTGCTCCGTCCACCACACGACTCGCTCCAGTGGAGTCATTGGCTGGTCGTACATGATCTTGCCTATTCTTACAATGTTTTGGCGATAACTGGAAATAAAATAAACAGAGCTTATTAGTAGGTACCAAACTTTTATACAAAAGAATTCAAATAATTGAAACCTGAATGTTGGAACTGGAAGGCCTATAATACCAGCAGTGGGTGAATTTGGGTTGTGGATGATGAATGTTGGGAGAACATGAAATTCGTTAAGTTGCCTCGTTAGTCTAGTTCTCGGTTCAATTCCTAGGTCGGACAAAATGTTATAGAATTTCTTATGAGCCACGGGGTCTGGATTTGTCCCCGGTCGATGACAATAGGTCCAAACAATAGGACAAATCCAGACCCCGTGGCTTCCCCTTATTACATGGGTAAACTAACTACTGCCTAAACCATCGGGGATTGATTGATTGTTGTTTAGTAAAATTAAACTTTATGACAGAGCAGAGCAAGTATGTAACCTATCTATAGGCAGAGCAGAGCAAGTATGTAACCTATATATTTGTCCTTGCTGTAAGACATTAATAATAACAAAAACTTTATGACTAACCTGTCATCTTCAGTGACTTTCCTGATTGCGGTCTCCAATATACCATCATCAAGTGTTTCTAAGTCCAGTTTTAGTCCAATATTAAGTTTTTCATATTTTTCTACATCGTACCATTGGTCACCAAACATTGGTACACCAATCAGCGGTACTCCTGCTACGATAGACTCGTCTGTTGATTGTAGACCTCCTTGTGTTATGAATAGCTTTATTTTGGGGTGCCCTGAAAAAATATAGCTTTTAGATTAATAGGAGTATATAATAATATACAAGGATGCGGAGAAGAAAGGGTTGTGGAGGTCAGATAAGCAGTCGCTCCATGTAAAATCCGGAAGCGGTGGTATTTCGCTGCATCCGGTTAGACTGGTAGTAGCCGACCCCAACATAGTTGGGAAAAGGTTAGGCAGACGATGAAATTACGAAGGAAGGCCATAGAAAACTCTATTGAATTGTAAAATATTTAATCCTAATTGGTGAATTTAATTAAAATTAAAACTTTTACTACCAAAATTTAATTTTGTTACGACAACGAACTGGATGGGCGTGAAAATGTACCACCCGTTTCCACATCATAGAGTAAAATAATTATTTAAGACATAATTTGCTTACTCAGTAGGTCAGACTGCGGCAGCCACTTGGATATCTTGATATTCTCAGTACGTCCAGGCAGTTCATCATTGTTCCACTTCCACAGCACATCGTAAGGCAGTTTGGAGAATACTCGCACAAATGTCGCTATCTTCTCTGGAGGGAACAGAGCTGGGTCCACATTTGTGCCAAAGCTGACATAGATCACACCATTTTTGGATGAATCTAGGTAAGATTGTAAGTCCTGTAACGAAATAATTAACACATAAGCTGTAGTACGAGAGGTACGGGCTAACACAATCACTGATTAATGTTTGGTAATTTAGATAGCTAAGTAGATTATGTTTGGGCAAACGTAAAGTTGAATCTAATAATTTGTTGCCCGAGAGTCCAAGTTACGTTAAGTGTTTTCCTCTGATTGATAAAATTATTAAATAATTAACAAAATTTTATAATGAACTTAGTTAATGAAGTGCAAAGAAACAGAAAAACTTCAAAAACAACTATGACATCATAAAATTCATTCATATAATCAGAAATACCGAAAACTAAAACAAAGGAAGTCTACGTCACACCGTTAGTATTGTTGACAAAATGTTTAAAGAGGAATAATGAAAACTTAAAGTAAGAGATAAAATGCATAAGTACTAACCTGTGGCAAATCCTTGTGAGGCTTCAGATGGATACCACCCATATGTACCACGGAAGGCGGAACAGGCGTGTTACCTTCAAACACAGGATGCAGGTTCAAGAAGAACATCGCCACATTGTTATTCAACTCTTGAACTGTCGGAGTTTCAGGTCCAAAATGTGACTTGATGATCTTATTTTCAATATCATAGTTGTTCCGATGGATCCATTCAATACTCAAGAAGTCGTACAGCTCGACTACTTTCTCCCATAGTGTAAGGTTGTACAATCTTCGACTGATGCCTCGGTGATACAAGAATGGGTGCATGGAGACTCCCATTACTTCATAATTGTCACTGAATACGCCGAAGGAACTTATCATGATGGCTGGTGCATTGTAGACATGAGTGAATACAAGTGTTGGTCTCACCCAAGCTTCATTGATAATCAGATCAAACTTTTGATTTGTATCATTTAACAGCTTTTGAACCCGTTCATCTTTCAGTTGAACATCAAATATATTGTTCAAGAGGCTGTAAATAATTTTGAAATCCTTTTGCATGTTGCCTTTCGTACCCTTTGGTTGGACCACGAATTCTTCTCTCCACATTCGATACGATACTTCACCGACGTCGATTTCAGTCAAATTCCCAGGTGTTTTGCCTTTAGGAAATGCTGGGTCAGTCGTGATGACTGTGACCTCGTGTCCTCTCTTTGCTAGTTCATGCATCAGAGGTCTGAATGCAACTTGGTGACTGATAGATGGAAATGGGAAGATCCCCAGTATTTTCGCAGCCTCATTTTGATTTATCACTAAACTCAAACACGTAAATAAAGCTACACGTAGTAGGATCGACATTGTACACAACCACTTTGGTGAGCTGACTATAATTAACTATGCTGACGGCACATTGTTTCCGCCTATATATTGAGGATACATTAGATGTTACGATCATGACTTTTAATATTGCTATCTGCCCGCGACGATAACACAAATTAATGACGATGTCTTTTTAAAAGTAAATGTCGGACGATTCATCCGAAAGAGACAATTTATAATTATAACAAGAAACTCCATTTCATTGTCGTTTTATATCTTGTGTCGTCATTTGTTGTGTTATATAATTTTGATCTGGTTTCCCTGATATGATTTTTTTTTATTGTAATCTAACTTGTGCACGCGGTTGCGCCCATGTGGAGTTCGGTCGCTGTCCCACGGGATAACTCTATTGAGGCAAAAAGTATCCTTTTTTTGTCCTTCTTTTTGTACTGTTCGGCGTGACGCTGAGTAAGTTAGGTATAAGTTGAGCTACACGATAACTGACAAATGCTTGCTGAACAGACCGATTCAAATCTATTTGGTTTTAAAAAAATAAATAAAAAAATAATTTTGCATGACGGACTAACAATCATTGTCACAAACATTCGCATTAATTTATATTATCTATTTTATGTCCTTCGGAAAGATTACCATTAAAAAGAATATCATGTTACGAAAAGATAATACTTATTTATGTTATAAATGACTATTTGCATATTACTTTTGCAATGCGATTTATAACAATCTCTTGCCGCGGCTTCTCTCACGTCCTTTGTAGGATTTGAATATCTAAATGACGAAGGTAGGTCAACTATTTCGGGTACATCGTTGTCAGAGTCCAAGTTCGGCATGGCGGAGGTACAAAATAATAGTCTCAACACTGATTACAACCGCCTATTTATTTACTTCCGATAACAAATTAACAAAATCTCAAACGATCAAGCTGATGGAAATGGATTAAAGTACGGAAACGCGGTCAGTTCGATACAGGCGGGCAGAACAACCGTTCGCGCTCGTGTCTCCCCAAAAAGTAACGTCCCTCAAGTCAAATGCGTCTAACGTCAACGTCAACCGACCACTCACAACTGACATTTGACATATGACAACTGACAGCTGTCATCTGTCAACCGAAAACTGTCAAACCAGACCTGCCACGCTCTGCATCGACCTCACCCAAGCTCACTGCTTGACGTTTCCGACTTTAACGATGATAGATCCGAAAAACGATGATAGATGGCGTTATTCTAAATTGTCAACTCTAAATATTGTGCCTCGGTGTTGAATCTGCGACACGGCCATCTTGACATTTCACACGTCCTCGTGTGAAATTTGCAACAAGAATTCACGGAAAGTAAATCGTCCCTTACTCGGCCTCCCTGACCAAGACGTCGGAGTATTAACACACACACACAATTCAAAACAAAATTTTGTTCTGATCCATAATCTCATCAAATCTCATAAAGAAAATCTCAACATTGAAATCAACATTCTTCAAGAATCAACAATTTTCGACCAAATCTAGTATCCGATCCAATTCAGTATCCGATCAAATCCAGTATGCAACGTTCTGCTCGGTACCCAGCTTCGTCACATACAACACACACAGCTTCCAACAGGCAACCATGGGACCTCCATTCGGTACCCAACCTTAACACATCTCATTGCCTCCATCCGGCAACCATGGGACCTCCATCCGGTACCCAACATCAACTCAATACATTGCCCTTATTTAGCACCTTTAGCTACATTGCCATGCTGGACGTTAGTCACAGCCCTCAAGTAAACACTTACACTCGTGCAGCCACGAACAGCATTGCAATGTATGCAATCTGAGTCACTTGCATACTACATTTGCATCTTTTACCTCTCACTTAAGGTCTGACCCCTTCATCATCACCCGATCTCGTTTTGTCAGTGTCTATTGTTAGCTATTTAAATACATTTATAAATAGTTTTAAGATATTTACAGTATTTTTTATAAATTAGAGAATTGTTTTGTATAAATAAGTTATTTTATTGAGTTGAAATGCTAAAATGGCGCCAACGGTTATTGGAATGACAGTTAACTATTGCAGTCTGTAGTACAGACGGTTATAAAAGATCTAAGGCGCCATTTTAGCGGGACATTCTGGTCTGAACTTCGAAAGTGAAAAGAGCTCTAAAATACCTGTGTAAGTACTGTGAATTTCATAATAAACTTGTAATGTTATGCTGTAGCTATTTATTCTGTACCTACTTAGTTTGATGTGTTTGATGTGCTGTAGCTATTTATTCTGTACTTATTTTGATGTGTGCTCAGTCTGACCCCTTTGAATTAAAACATGATTGTCTGTTCAAATAGAAGTTTATTATTTATTTCCCTTCTGCTCTGGCTAATCTTACACTATCGTGTCAAAGTCAAATTTACAGTTAGCTATTGCGTCACATGTCTCAATTGACCGTATTTTCGCAAATCGTATCTCATTTGATGACATTATGAACCGAAACTAATTGCAAATAATTGTCGGGTAAAACGTGAAATAGAATTTCTAAAACAATTCCATGGGTCTCAACAGAAGTCAAAATTTGTACAGTTGACCTTACAAAAGTCTGCCCAATACCAGTCGCTCGGCCATTCCTGGCCCAAGTGGGTGGGGAATAAAAGGTATTCTGATCAAAATCATTACAGGTTCTAATGAAATCAAAACAAACTCTTTCTCTCAAAGCTGACATGTCGAACAACACCAAACTCATTCAAATAATAGGAAACTCATTAAAATATTGCAGTGCTCATACTCTGACTTCCATCCGGTCTTCATCATCACACTTATAGCCTCCATCCGGTCTTCATCATCACACTTATAACCTCCATCCGGTTATAAGCATCAAACCAATCGACCTCCATCCGGTCATCAAAACGTAACCTCCATCCGGTTACATACACAACAGGCAACCTCTATCCGGTTACCTTCACATGTAACCTCCATCCGGTTAACATACACAACAGGCAACCTCTATCCGGTCACCTCCACATGTAACCTCCATCCGGTTACATGCACAACACCATCAAGATAATCATTTCGAACCTTTATCAAAATATTTTTTTAAGTAGGGTTGTTCAACATGTTACTTTATTTTTCCTATAACGTTACAGGTTTTAAGAAAACTCTTACTATGCTAGGTACTTTAAATGTTTAGTTGACCACTTAGTATTCAACTAGTCTTGTTGTAATATGGGATCTAGAAATCACTAGTAAACAAAGATGAATATGCTGTCAATAGATTAATTAATTGGGAACGAAATTCTAACGGAACATCTGTATCAACTGTATTGAAATCAATTTGAATATTAGAAGCATTCTTGAGCTTATTTGAAACATCACATAACCTAACAACCTTTTCACGACACAAAAACAACACTATCACACGTCTAACTAACGTTAAATCCTTGTTGTAAAATCTCAACGCCAATTAAAATATCATTTTTTTTTAAAACAACTATCTGGTACAACATGAAATAAAATCTCTAATAGTAAATCGATGTTTGAGTGTCAAGCTCCAGTTGTGATGCTGGTGGTCTCGACTAAATAAAATTTCTGCTTTCGATATGAAGACTATAATTTTGACTGGATTTTAAATGGTTTACAAGAAAGTAAATGGCCGATGTATGCGCACGGTAAGAGACGGCGAGCGAGTGTGTGTGCCCACATATGGTCAACGACCTAGCGGTAGGTGGGGCGCTGCGGTGACGTAGGATCATGTGTCGCGATCCTAACTGGCCGGCGCGATGTGACGATCCGGAACAATCGATAATCATAACCTCAGTAAATAATTGTGAAGTACAAACTATCATGACCTATCCCGGGTCAATTTACAATGTTATTTACATGCTTGCCACTGAACTGTAACGGAACATTTTTGATCAGAGAGCATTCGGCACCAGAATCATAGTAAAATGGGTACGACTCACCAGATATTCATCAGCACACCGCTGGGATTGCTCACATAGCAAACTTCAACACGTCGCTCGCTATTTGCCTCTGCTGCAGGCTGCAGGCACTGCTTGGTCAGCCTGCCGCGCCGCCGCGCTGCCAACCACGCGCCGCCAAGCCGCGTCCCGCCGCCACCGGCGCCGCTGCCGAAGTAAATTCTCAGCGCACCGTGACGTCATCACACCATTCTTGGTATTTTCTTCAGCTCGAGTAATCCCGGTTCTGATGTCGCATCAGGGTCTTCGCGATCGTCATCACCATACGAGGTGCTCCAGACTATAAACAGCTCCTTAAAATCGCTCCATTTCATCCCAGGACAAGATATGGACGACCGCCAAGACGAAACTTCTCCCACGAGTCTCGTGGAATTCGCTGCGTCCCCTGTAGGCACGCCACAGCGCCGGTTTCACGGCGCTGCTGTCTTCACAGCACCCCGGCGGTCCATCCCCACCAGGTAAGACCAACGGTTACCCGGAGGAGGCCCAGCGGAGGACGACCAGCGACGGAGGTGCCGACTTACGACGCACCTACAGTGGATGTGTGACTCCCGTTCGTCCCGTTTCTCCCATATCGGATCGATAACACACATGTCGGCTGTTGCCAACCAAGCACGCGGGACAATATTCCGTTTTCAGAGTCAAAATGCGGTAGGCGAATATCCGTACTCGCAAAAGGTGTCTTCATTGCTTGCACAATAGCCATAAAGTTTTTGTTTAGCTGCTCGAACATAAAACACCACATTTCCGTTTCTATGTCACTTTCAGACGCACGCGCATTGTCTTTACACTTTTCCGGTCTAGCACTGTCACTTACACTATGTAGGCGTTAGAGTTACATACCACTTCTGATGACGAAGGTAGGTCAACTATTTCGGGTACATCGTTGTCAGAGTCCAAGTTCGGCATGGCGGAGGTACAAAATAATAGTCTCAACACTGATTACAACCGCCTATTTATTTACTTCCGATAACAAATTAACAAAATCTCAAACGATCAAGCTGATGGAAATGGATTAAAGTACGGAAACGCGGTCAGTTCGATACAGGCGGGCAGAACAACCGTTCGCGCTCGTGTCTCCCCAAAAAGTAACGTCCCTCAAGTCAAATGCGTCTAACGTCAACGTCAACCGACCACTCACAACTGACATTTGACATATGACAACTGACAGCTGTCATCTGTCAACCGAAAACTGTCAAACCAGACCTGCCACGCTCTGCATCGACCTCACCCAAGCTCACTGCTTGACGTTTCCGACTTTAACGATGATAGATCCGAAAAACGATGATAGATGGCGTTATTCTAAATTGTCAACTCTAAATATTGTGCCTCGGTGTTGAATCTGCGACATATACATTCTATATAAATAAAAAAGAGAAGTCTCTAAAAAAGACTCATCAACGCCCAGCCCAAACCCTTGGACCTAGAAAGCTGAAATTTTGCACAGAGGTTTCCTTTATAATGTAGACAAGGAAAAAGGAAGGATTTTTGAAATTCAACCCCTAAGGGAGGGGATAAAATATATCCCATAGGGGATGAAAGTTTGTATGGAAAATCGACATTTTCACGCGGGCGAAGCCGCTGGCAAAAGCTAGTAAGACATAATTAACTCATATTCTTCTACTAAGTCACACAAAAGCAAAGCCTACCAGTAAGTCAAAACAGGTGGCATCATAATTGTACCACATATAGCATGACCACTTTAAGTAAGTAGTTCCAAGTGTCATTGCTTGTCTAGAAAATTTGCATTGAATACCAGTTTGACAAACTTGATAGAGAAGCTCGTGGCAAAATAATACTAGCGGCTAAGGTCGATCTTCAGGTTAAATCGTGCTAACTGATCACCTTTAACATTATAAGTAAACAGGGTTTTCTCCATGCCTTGGAAAGCTCGAAAAGTCATTGGTTCCGGCTGTCATTTCTAGATATTTGACAGTCGTTACAGGTGGGCTGTATGTCTGGCAACCAGTCTTATCAAAGGGGTGTCGTATGTTGGGTTGTGGAGCTCAGATAGGCAGTCACTCCATGTTAAATACTGGTATTTAACTGCATCAGGATAAAATGAAAGCCTACCCCAAGATAGTTGGGAAAAGGTAAACGTTTTGAGATACAACCTGGACTTTTTTTCTTTAGATAATAATGTATCAAATGGATTTGTCGTATACTGTACAGATCCCTAGACATTGAAGCTTCTTTATCCATCCAAATTTTAAAAGAATATTATAAAATGCGATTAGAATAATGTTTTCATAATTATGTATAAACTTTTCCAATAACACTAGCAGTGTGATAATGCAATCATTACGAAAATATTAATACGAACTACTTATAAACAGAAATTCATCTTTAAACGAAAAAAACTACGATGACATTCGGTTTTTACGATAATTTAGCAAAACTGACGTTTTCATAGATCGTTTTACGTGAATCAAAGATTTTAGTAGTGGAATAGCTCTTTGTGTAGATACTCGTCCGTGAATAAATTATTTAATATTTGTAACTAGATAGTAATAAAAATCCATTTTTATTACTATCCAACTGGTATTCTGAGACAGGGGAGTTGCGACAGCCCACGAAGGAAACTACGAAGGAGATAGATCCCGCTCCCCCGCGACCCTAGTGTGCAAGTGAACGGCTTCGGCCGTCTACGAAACCGTAGTTTCGTAACTTGTTTCGATGAAGGTGTAGCGGTATGTTTACCCACACATGCACACCACTTGCGAGCTTAAGAGTGTTATCGGTAAAAAGTGTCGATTTTCATAAAATCGGGGTTTTTTAAAGTTAAATTACTGGAAGTTGGCACGAAATTATTAAAAACTAATTTTAGTACCGCATTAAGCATATCTTTACATTGTATTTGTAAAGAATAAAAATTGAAAAACGTTATTAAATATCAAAATGAAAGCTTATTTTGAACTCATATTTCTGAGATTATACGGGAAGACTGAATTTCGGAATGAAATTATGAATCAACAATGAGTCGTAGAAGCCTGGAAAAAATACGTGGAAAAAGGAAAGATACCGTAATTGTTATTGTATAAAATAAAAAAGTAATTTTAATTCACTAAGTACCTAAAAAAAAATATTTTCTTAACCTAAATTTTACAAAATAAAACATCATTTTTATTTAATATTAAGGCTGAAGTAACTTTTAAAAAATACACTGTTTGTAAGTGGAGTTCATGCAAAAAAAAAATCAGTAAAAAAAAATTACATAAAGTTATTTTATCGACAATATAAAATTTCAAAGTTACTAATAAATTACGCAGCGCCGAGCTGTGTCGGCCAGTCGCGTACAAATACAATGTAAAGATATGCTTAATGCGGTACTAAAATTGGTTTTTAATGGTTTCGTGCCAGTTTCTAGTAATTTAACTTTAAAAAACCCCGATTTTATGAAAATTGTCATTTTTTACCGATAACACTCTTAAGTGCCTATGACGGTGCACCGTCAAGTTAAGTTCGAAGTCACGCGTCCCCGCGACAACACATATAGTCGGTTACTACCCGTTACTCGCGTCAATCATTTATTGTAGTATTGTACCGTGTTTAGTTATAGCAAATACTTCATTAAATTCATAGTGCAACATAGAATTGGACATTTCATTTCATCTAACTATAGAACCTTTATCACGTCCCAACAAAAGTTCTATATTGGTGACCCCGACATTTTGTAAAAAAAATATTAAAATACATTGGTCACTAATTATGTCAACTTGTAACGTTTTTATTTTTATGTTATCGTTACCACTTAGTTAACTCTTAAGTTTAAAACCTTTTTGTGTCAAATTGTTTCCAAAATGACCAATGTATTTTAATATTTTTTTTACAAAATGTGTCAGATTAGGTAGGTATCCATTTGTGTAGTGTTGTTTTTATATTATAAAAATACCTCATGTTACCGTAGTCTTGTTGTTTATTAATTTAGGAGTTATGTATAGTTATACACTTTTACACCAAACCATTTTATTTGGTATTATTTGCAATGTTTTTACACTTTGGTCATTGCTTTTGATGATATTTTTTTTTTCACCCTTTTATTAAATTGTCTTCATCTAAGGGGGGAGGACATGTAGCGGTATGTTTACCCACACATGCACACCACTTGCGAGCTTAAGTGCCTATGACGTCGCACCGTCAAGTTAAGTTCGAAGTCACGCGTCCCCGCGACAACACATATAGTCGGTTACTACCCGTTACTCGCGTCAATCATTTATTGTAGTATTGTACCGTGTTTAGTTATAGCAAATACTTTATTAAATTCATAGTGCAACATAGAATTGGACATTTCATTTCATCTAACTATAGAACCTATATCACGTCCCAACAAAAGTTCTATAAAGGAATGACTTGTCCTTGTACGTAACTAGTTTCGATGGTGTAGTTTTAGTCAGGTGGGAGGATAGTATAATTATAACGTCCTTGGGTGGGAGTCTGACCGACCTCTCCGCTCACATAGATCAAAATAAGTCACAAAGGAGGTGGAGGGACGATTCCAGGTTAGTGCGATAAGAATCAGTTTTCGTGGAACTTAATTGAATTTTAATAGTTTTGCGTTGCTTTGAATTTTGTCACATACGTTGCAACTTTACTTTACTTATGAATGCATAATAAATTTTCATAATTTGTACTTACAAACATCACAAATCACACTAAAGATAAGAAGTTCCCGTTTAGAAATAAACACAGTGACACCGTTATATTGAGAAAACACAACGATGACAAGCAAAATATTAATATCTTTGATTGTGCTAATTGATGGGTCAAGTTCAAGAACAAACTGCCTGAACATAAATGATTTTGCATCTACATTATATCAATACACTTTACACCATATATTAGTTAGACTAGACACTATTATGACCGTTTTGTGTAGTAGGAGGTTTTGTCAGAAGGGTAATCATAATATTAGCCCGAAATCACCCACTGCAGCAGTGGGTGATTCCGGGCTGATATGATGGTGATGAGCTTCGAGTTAGGCCTCTCCTTTTTTCCGCCATATGTCCCGATCCTGTGCGTCTCTCATCCAGGTGTTTCTCGCGACTTTGACGATGTCGTCAATCCAACGAGCCAATGAAGAATACCCTTCTAGGCTACTCTTTTTGACTTCTGTTGTCCAGGTTATAATAATACTTTATATTTAGATACTGGAAGTCCTCATGTCTGTATACCTAGCAGGGCCACTGCACCGACCGTGCCGTCAAAATAAATGAAATAATAAACTACGACTTGTGAAATACACTGCAATCTGAAGCAAAAGTAGTGCGAAAAGAGCTGCTTTTCAAGGCACTGTATTGGAAAAATAATAATTATTATCATCATTGTTAGAAGAGTTTAGGTAATTGAAGATACTCTAAATAATATGTAGGTACATTTATTTATTATTTACAAAAAACTTATCACATAACCATTTTAATATTTACATTTAGCTATATTAATATGTTATGGTACAAAATCTAGAATAAAAGCAAGTTAGCTCTTGCTTTTATTCTAGATTTTGTACCATTATGTTGCTTTTAACAAAAATATTTAGAATCAACTGCGTTTTACTTTGACAGTAACATCATTACCGAAAGCAATTTTATAAAGTGCACGGAGAATCAAAACTAATACCGCTACAACTAAAAGAAATCCTAACAGTAAGGTAAACACTAGTTCTAGCTCCAGATACTGCGTCCACGACATGTTGGCGGCGGGCGCGCGAAGATGTCTCGCACCACCGTGACGTAGCACGTGCTCCGTCCACCACACGGCGCGCTCCAGTGGAGGTTGAGGCAGGTCATACATTACGCTTCGTAGTTTGATGATGTTCTGGCGATAACTAGAAATAAAGACAAAAACATTTATTAGTTTGCCACTCGAACGTCCCGGCCACTCCTGCGCGGTGGCGACGTCTCTAAGTAGGGAAACTGGCATTGTCGGTGATTTCGCTCTAGTCAAACGAATTTGAGTATTGTTTGCCCAATTTACAGGCCAATAATACTGAAATTTATTAAAATAAATATAGCTATTTTCTAGAATATCATATGCCTCTTCTTAGAGGATGTTCTTCTAAGAAAAGAGGCATAATGTCTCAGCAGTAGGCTTATTATCCAAGTGGACACTTGTGTCTGTATACACGTCTTGTGCATTTCGATATCTCCGCTATAACTGACAACCTTTTTTTTGGTTTTGAGTTCCTTTTTATGAATTTAGTATTATAGTTTTAAGCTTGATGAAAAGCTTTGAGTCTTTTACAACTATGTATAAGTGGCCATAATGAATACTACCTACTTCTAAGAGTGAGTCCCAAAATACATGCAGCCTCACCAGTCTTCACCTTAAATCAATAGTTAATCCAAATCCAAAAACTTGTGCTTACCTGTCGTCCCCGATAACTTTCTTGACTGTGTCAATAACTTCGTCCTCAGTCAATGTTTCCATATGCAGTCCTTGTCCAATTCTATGGTACTCGTATCTTTCAACATTGTACCACTGATCACCCAACATAGGGATACCGATCAGTGGTACTGCTGCTGTGATAGCTTCGTCTGTTGATTGTAGACCTCCTTGTGTGATGAAGAGCTTTACATTAGGATGTTCTGAAAATTTAAATTCACTTTTAAGAACGATGCAAGAATAAAACATAACAGACAAAGTAAGAAAGTCATCACTATCCCATCTATTGACAATAGTTGACTGAATCGGCTAGCAAGCTAACTTGCTCAGTGCAACGTAGCCTATCACATTCCAATACTGCACATGGGCCTCGCCCATGCTAACCTACAGCACCTTGTCTTCCCATTTTCGTATACCATCTAATCCTGGCACCCTTTTAAGGTTGACAGTTCATCTAGCTAATGGTCGTCCCACACTACCAGAGTCAAAAGAACAATTACTCACTCAGTAAGTCTGACTGCGGCAGCCACTTGGATATCCTGATGTTGTCACCTTTTCCTGGCAGCTCATCTTTGTTCCACTTCCACAACACATCGTACGGTACTTTAGAGAGCGCTGCTACTAGTGTTTGTATTGTTCCTTGAGGAAGGAGAGAAGGATCCACATTTGTGCCGAAGCTCAAGTAGATGACGCCTCTTTTGGAAGAGTCCAAATACGTTTTCAGTTCCTGTGGAGGACGTTATAGAATTAATATTGCTATGTAAAAAAAACAACAACAACAAACAAAATTCATGAACTTGATGGCATTTCAATGACGCTTAATTTAAACAAAATACGCTGCGAAAACGCAGCGTTTTTGTTGCGTTATAATCGCGTCGAAAGCGCGTATAAAAACCTTAAAAGAGCGCTATCACCGTATTCACCGCTACTTTGCTAGGAATATGCTCCGGTTTCTTGCATTAAACGTTCGTGGAAACGTCATTGTATATTTGTATGCGATAGCGACACGTAACATACGCTTTTAACTAGAAATAAGCAGCATTTTTGTTGTGTTATAGGTGCGTCTACGGCGCGGGAAGACCTCGTCGTATACATAAGCGCCAACATTAATAAATTGATACTTACTTTTGGTAATTCTTTTGCAGGATTCTGATGAAGACCTCCCATGAACAATACAGAAGGAGGCACAGGTCGGATGCCTTCAAACACTGGATGTATATTTAAGAAAAGCATGTGAACATTATCACTTAGTTCTGCAACAGTGGGTGTGTTTGGTCCAAAAATGGATTTAAGCATTTTATCTTCTAATACTCTACTGTCTTCTCCCATTTTGATGATGTTATAGTGATGATACAACTCCATAAGTTTGTCCCATAAGGAGAGATTATTCAGTTTTTGACGTAGACCATTTGGATAAAGAAAAAGATGGGTTGGCGAACCAATAACTTCATCGTTATCGAAAAATGCTCCCATAGAACTTATCATAATCACTGGCGCCTTATAAATATGTGAAAATATCAACGCTGGTCTGATATGAGATTCAACCAAAATCAAATCGAACTTTTGACTCTTATCATTAATCAGATTTTGTACTTCTTTATCTTTTAGCTGCTTTTCAAACATTAACAGTATTGATGCTATGTAACCGGCAAAATTCCTCAAAAGATCTTTCTTGTAACCTTTTGAAATTCCCATGAACGTATCTTTCCATATATCGTAGGATATGTCATGAACGTCGATTTCTGTCAGGTTGGCTGGTGTTTCTCCTTTCGGGAAGGCAGGATCTGGTGTGATAACTACCAATTCATGTCCACGTTTTGCTAATGCTTGAGTTATGGGCCGAAACACTACTTGATGGCTTATAGAAGCCACTGGGAACACTCCTAAGATTCTTGCTGCTTCATTTTGACTTACAACTAAAATTAAACTAGCTAATATAGTATAAAACACCGACATTGTAGCACGTCTACACACTGTGAGATTTCTTTCGTGAATGATGACTTGATTGATATTACTTCTATTTAAATTGCAGGTATATTGACAAGTATTGTGAAATACCTGTTTCTATTAGAACGATGTGCAAAGTCATTTAATCTGAGTATTACCTAATATAAACCTTATCGCAGAAAAAGATAAACTGTTAAACGTATGAAAAAAGATTGTATCTAAACCTAAAGTGGTTTTAACTGACTGTGGCGAAAATCAAAATATTTTTTTCATGTAGCATCCCTAATAATTTTGTTTGGTTATTTTTTGTTTGTAAACAAATGACTGAGGCATTATAATTTCTTATCGCTAAAAACATATACGATCGGCTTTGCCAATGCAGTTAGCGGTTACAGTGACCTTCCAAATTGCACTTCAATGAAATTCTCTTTTCCATCATTGATGAAGAACAGGCATTTTGTTTTTCATTACAAGAGTACAATACTGATCTTTATTTTCATATCGCTAAAGCTACCATTTAACACAAAGTCATCGGTATACTGTTGTGAAGAGTAGGTAAGGCGGTATCCAAAATAAAATAGCCTTCTGTTACATAATGATAAGGACTTATTCGACAATTGTTGACTCGGTGATATGGTATCGTTTGCTCCGATATCAGTTACAACATTGTTTAATTTCGATGGCCACTCACATGTGCATGTTAAAGCAAATATCAACTCATTCATGTAACTTTAAAACTCCGAACAACGGTAAATGTCAAGGTTTTCTAATAAGACGATCAATATACGTAAAATTGATTTATAGTTTGCCTTGATTATTTAAAGAAAACAACGTATTGCTTGTATGCTGGTTTATTTGCAACTGGCGTACATAGTGGACTGTGTGTGTATGTAAATGGATAACTACTACATAAACGTATCTGTACGCTCACTACACGAAACACACTAATCTATTTGGACAACTGAAAAACTAAGTTTTGAATTATAGGCCAGAAGTCTGACGCGACCTTCGACGCAACTGTACTTATACGAAGAAAACCAATTACCTTGGACGGAAGCATTATTATCACCAATCGAGCATTATAAAAGGAGTTACCGAAGCGACTTGAACACAAAGGTTAGATCAAATAATAGAACGTAGGCTGCAAGAGCGAGCGAAGCAAACTCAAAATTTTTAACACTACTTTCGACAGGTTCAGGAGTTACTTAGCCGACTTTTAGACTGATGATGATTCAAAAGAAAGTAGTCTGCAAAAGCAAGCGTATTTTGATAGTAATAATTTTAAAACGAATGACAGTGAAATTAAAATTTACACTTTTACACATTGATATAATAAAACCCTAGATGCACAGTCTCGAACAAAACAAACAGTCGAAACTGTCGCCAAACACTCACCAATACACGCACTACTACAATATGTAGTTATAGTCACTATAAACATATTTTTTTTGGCAAATTCAACCTTACGCAGATTCCTTTTACAATGCAGTTATAAAAAGCAATATAAAAAGTATTTTTCTTCCAACTATGCTTTAATTTCATCATAATCACACTAAAAACTCAGCACAAAGCGAGTCTTTAGTGCTCTAGAGCAATAAAAATGTATGAAATTTCATTATTGCACAGTTTATTTTTTTTAATCGCACCGATGCCAATCTCAATGGATTAGCTCTATTCAGCCAGCCGATATCAATACTTTTTTTTTTACATAAGTATTACCTATTCGTTTCTAACCTACTACTTGTTCCAAATTTAAAAAATGATTGTTGCTAACTAGTTACTATAAAATGAAAGAAATTTAAAAAAGTAATTTGGCGGGAACTTTTGGGGAACTTTGTTAATTTTGCTTGACAATATTTTTGGAAACGATAAAGTGTGATACTATCTGATTTTGAGTGCTTCGGCTTCGAATTAAAATGGAATCATTTAGCGACACATTAACTCCGGAAAACATTCTAAATGAAGACGACAGTGTTAAGTATAGAAAATCTTTTAACTGTTTGATATGAGTTTCTTTTATCTACTATTCCTTTATGTAATAGTTGAAAGAAAAGTAGATTATGCACCTCGCCTTAAGTAATTTATATTGCCCTCGTGCCTGTTAGATTAGAGCCCTCGCTAACGCTCAGGCTCTAAATCAGGCACTCGGTGCAATAATAAATTACTTTGTGCTCGATGCAATAATCTACTATTGTACGACCGTGCAGAGACGCGAGCGACGCGAGACTATTTGAAATGAGTTCATTGTGAACTCATTTTAAGCGGACGGTTTTGAGACGCGGAGTGTGTATCTTATGCTTTTACAGTAACATAATACAGATAAAATAAATACGGTATTGGAATCACGTGTGTGTATCGTGTCTATAAATTATTATAATAATTACATGACGTTTTCTTATCAGAAGAGACGATTATACATCATTATTTCTGTAGAGATAAGAATGTTCTAGCCTTCCGCATTCAGGGCACCTGTTTTTCAGATAGATTCTTCGAGAAGACAAGTCATATACTCGTAGATAAAATGATTGTCTTTTATAGTCTTTTTAACCGACTCCAAAGAAAAAACAACCGACTTCAAAAACACCAAAAAGAGAAAAATAAACTTCAGAAGAAAAATCAGCTTCTGAAGTCGGTGACATTGTTTGTTTGATTTTATTTTTTTGCCACCGACTTCAGAAGCTGATTTTTCTTCTGAAGTTTATTTTTCTCTTTTCGGTGTTTTTGAAGTCGGTTGTTTTTTTTTGCAAAAAAGTTTTTTTTATTTTTTCATTTTTAGTTGTAAGTAAGTACCTATAATATCCTATACAAATATTTACTATGCATTTAACATTCAACCAAGAAACCTAACCCTTAACCTTCAAGATTCCCCTATTTTTGCTTTCAACTCTTAACCGTTGAGGAGTAGGTACCTTCCATTATCAGCTCATCAACATGAAGACAAGTGATGACTGCTAGATGCGAATACTTGAATAGCGTCAGAACAAATAATTTAAAAAATTAAAAACACGCCTGCCATGTTAAAAAAAGAACTAAAAAGTCAAAAATAAGTCTAACGTTTTCAGTGATAAAATGAGAACAAGGTCCCGTAATTGTATCCGGAAATGGAAAACTGAAAACTAAAATTTTAATTGCAGTCGGGGGACCTGTAAGGAAATGCTCCACCGAACTGTCCCCCGACTGCAATTAAAATTTTAGTTTTCAGTTTTCCATTTCCGGATACAATTACGGGACCTTGTTCTCATTTTATCACTGAAAACGTTAGACCGTTCTTCAGAAAGGACAGGTGCGTAGTACTTGTAACGTGTATGGACAGATGTATGAATATGGACGAGGCAAAAGGAATATGTAAGGATCGTAGCGGGTGGCGTTCTGTAGTTTCTGCCTACCCCCATGGGAAAAGGGCGTGAGTTTATGTATGTACGTATGTAAATCGTTTATTTTTCGTGGATACTAACTTTGAGGTCTTAGGTGGTTTAGTTTTTGGAGAGACTGTTTAACAAGAGATTAGCTAAAGTGGATCTGAAACGTAACCTTCTAACTGTGACACGCGTCTAGATTTACTATGCTTCTGTTCAATGTTACCGTTTGCAGCTTGTGAACTATCACGGGTAAACACAATCATTGATTGGTAGCTTGCGTCGTTTGTTTTATTAAAATGTTTTATGAAGTGCTACCCAATGAGACTTATCTAGGGGTATAAATGGATAAAACGTTGGTAAATTTTACGTGGATGAACGATTTAGAAACAGAAATGAGAATATAAGTAAATGAACGTTTTAAGCAAGACAGACCGGAGAAAGAACAGGTTGGATGCGCGAGCGTAGCGAGCGCGAAATTTTTTGTATGCTTTTATTGGTATTGGGGTTGGGGGGCGGGGGAGGGGCTTAGATATTGCCGTCAGGAGGGAAGAGGATAAAGGACTGTTTTACTCGGGTATCATGTTACCCGGTGCCAACCGGGTTGTACAATGTGCAGGTCAAAAAGGCAGCGGTTCCATGTAAAATACAAGTTTTCAGCTGCATCTAGTTAGACTGGAAGCCGACTCCAACATAGTTGGACTTATCTAGGGGGATAAAGCGTTGGATAACCATGCCTGGATGGAGCTCAAGTAGTAAAATTTCAACATTTGAGCTCCACGAAGCTCAATATTATGTTTGTCGACGAACTCAGTTTATTAATTATGTAATGCAGAAAAGTTATTAGAGTCAAGAGGGAGTTAAGTTTTTTTGTTGAGGCCCTCAGAGTTGAGAATAGAAGCATGTAGATAAGTCTGTGAAATGACTACGACTGGTGAAAGCCCGAAATGGGTGGATGCGCGAGCGAAGCGAGCGCGTATTTTTTTGTTTTGATTTATTTAATAGGGGGGGGGGGGGGGGGGGTGAAACCTAGCCTGAATTATTCCTTGCATTACAAAGATTATATTTGCTATGTACCTAGTTTGTTCACAGAGTTTAGGTACTGATTTTGTAGTACATAATAAAAGTGAACTATTCTGTATAACTCTAAACTTACCCTAAGTATGAGGTTATTTTCAAAAATCAGGAGACGTTTTTCCTCATTTCTTGGGAATCAACAGAAATTCAAGTATAGTGCCAAACAGTTTCAAGTATAGTACCTACCAAGATGCTGGTACGGAACCATCGGTGACGGATCCAACTTGCACTTGCACACATCTATTGTTTCATTACACACTCAAAGCTTAATTAATTTGCGTTAGTAATGAGTTTAAAGTTTTTTCAATCTCGCATACAAAATCCGCGCACTTCGCACTTTTCCATACAAAATTCAACCCTGAACATCTTTTTCCATCCTATAAATGAGTGTTTTTGAAAAACCTATGAATGCATACATTATTATTTCCTTTAATGAATATTCTTATCATGTTTCAAGTATTGATTCACGCATACTTTTCATACAAACTTTAAAACCATTCAGCCGCCGTCGTGGACGGATTTGGTAGTTGTAACCTAGCCATTTTTATTTCTGCCATTACAAGGAATCTATTGATATTTAACTTATTCATATCGAATCCCGGGTTTAAAATGTTAACATATTATCATTTGTTGAGTAGTATTACTAGTACACAATAGATATTGAATACCACTGTGGTATATTTTTGTAATCTACTTAACAAGTTCTAGACGATGATTATATTTTTTATTAAAATTTCAATAAAAACAAATTAAAAGTTCGTTTTATTTCTAAACCATGGCCACCCTATTATGTTTTTTGACTTTTTCTATAGCCTATGTCACCCGGGATAACGCAAAGAATCGAATGATACCAAACACATCAAAATCGGTTCAGGCGTTTAGAAGTTATGGTGGAATAAAGAAACTTACAAACATACAAACATACATACATGAACGCTAAAAACATAACACTCTTTTTTTGGGGCAGTCGTGTAAAAAGCACGAAACACGTAATACGTGTCTATGAAATTCATTTAAAATAACTAAAAAAACCTGCATACCCCCATCTGCATACCCCCTCAGAGCATACAGGCGTGATGTTACGTCATGATAATGTATATTCAATAAACATCCAAGCGATTCCAGCTATTACGACAGATTTGCCGTCTATTTTTGAAGAGTTCCATTGTATATCTCCGAAGATCAGCACCAGATCTTCACCAAATTAAAATGGGACCACCTCAGGAGTATACTCTTTCAAATAAAAAAAGAATTTTGGGAATCGGTCCACAGATGGGGGAGAAATCAGGTAACATACATAAAAAAAAAAAAAGAATACATACACACGAACATAGTAACCTCCTTTTTTGAAGTCGGTTAAAAAAGGAATCGGATCTGAATGTTGCAGGATATAATTTAATTAAAAATCCACGGAAATTTCATCAAAATCGGTTGTAGTTTGGTTTGTTTTATTATTGACTTATTATGTTGACGTGATGGTTAAAATGGGTTTAAAACTTCTTGTTAAGATGTTAAATAATAATTGTGATTAAATAAAAAGGATAAACCTATAAACTTTTGCAAAAAAAAATCGACTACCAAAATACACAATATTGACTTACTTTCGGAATTCGGTGGTAATGTCAATGACAAACCAAGCACTTCAATTTTTTTGATTTTTTATTATTAATTTAAAAGAGAACAGCGGCGGCCCAGTGATAGCGGCCCCAACTTAGGAACAGTAAGTCGTGAGTCCGAACCTAGGCAGGCGCATTACTTTGTGTAATTTATTTCATCAGCACTGCTCTCAAAACCGGTAAAGGAAAACCTCTTGAGGAAACCGGCATGTCATAGAACCGCCGATTATAGCCCACTCCCTCTCAAAGAGTCGTCTCTTTGAGAGGGAGTGGGAGAGGCCTGTGTCCCAGCAGGGGGAATATTAATAGGCTGATGATGAATGTTTTTTTGGAAGTCTGTTTTTTGTCTGTTTAAAATGATTTTGTCTGAAATCATTTTGTAAGAATTTTTATGCAGTTATCTATTCTTTTCTAATTCAAATTTATGTATTTGCAAAAGCACGTGTAGATAATTTACATGGTATGCTCATTATAGGTGTTAAGATAATTGTCTTTGGCTCAACATGTTTGACCATGGCTGGTCGAAAGACCATAAGATTTCATTACAATTAAAATACAAAGAATAATAATATAAATAATACAACAATTAAAATCGAAATAAGAAAAAAAAATGGTAAATAGTCAAGGGATTCAGAATTAATGGAATAAATTTGTATTTTTGGAGCGATTTCATCTGCCTAGCCTTTTCCCAAGTATATTGGGGTCGGCTTCCAGTCTAACCGGATGCAGCTGAATACCAGTATTTTACATGGAGCGACTGCCTATCTAACCTCCACAACCCAGTTAATACTAGGTAATACGATACCCTTTGGTAAGACTGGATGTCACTGACTATCTGTAACGACTACCAAAGATTTAAATATGGCAGCCGGGACCAACAGCTTAACGTGCTTTCCGAGGCACGGAGGAAACCCGGTATGTCGGGCGGTCACCCATCCACAGACCGACCTAGGCAAGGACAGCTTTACCTAAAGATCGACCCGAGTGGCAGTTCTTATTAAGCCACGAGCTCCTCATTTTTGGAGCGATTTGTCACTTAAAAATTCATTAATATTATAATATTATGCTTTTCACGTCAGTATTTTTTAAATGTTTTAGACATTTAGGGATATTATTATAAATTATCGGCGCTCTGCATACAACACTTTTATAAAGTAGCGCTGTCTTAGATGGCTGAACACGAAGTTTACTGTTATCCCGGCGATTTCGTATTACAATGTCAGATATTCGAGGAAACAAATGGGGGTTTACAAATAAGGCGATCTCTAAAATATGAAGTGACGGCAGTGTGAGGATTTTATGCATAGTAAAAAAATATTTACACCTCTCCGTACTTTGGATACCGAACCTGGCACGTATGCATCTATGTAACTAACAACCACCAATAAACCAACTAACTCTTTTTAGGGTTCCGTAGTCAACTAGGAACCCTTATAGTTTCGCCATGTCTGTCTGTCCGTCCGTCCTTAATCTCTGTGACCGTTAGCACTAGAAAGCTGAAATTTGGTATCAATTTGTGTATCAATCACGCCGACAAAGTGGTAAAATAAAAATTGGAAAAAATGTTTTATTAGGGTAGCCCCCCTATATGTAAAGTGGGAAGTGATATATTTTTTTAATTTCATCCCTAACGTGTGATATATTGTTGGAAAGGTATTTAAAAATGAATAGGGGTTTACTAAAATCATTTTTGATAATGTCAATAATTTCGGAAATAATTGCTCCAAAAGTAGAAAACAAACCCCCCCCTCTAACTCCTAGACTCTCAAAACTCCTAGGTGGGAACACTTATTGTGACGGACGGGAAACTACGGAACCCTACTACACTGAGCGTGGCCCGACACGCTCTTGGCCGGTTTTCTCAATTAAAGGGAATGTCCCTGAGTGTTGCACATTGTAGGATCTCTAGGCCTGCGTGGTGCATTCCTTCTATCATTCCTTCTCATAGGGAGTAGACCGGTGTCGTAGTAGTGAGAACATGACATAAAAGAATTATGGAAATTGACGGTTGTATTTTGATGGCACGGTTGACGCATTGGCCGAGTGATTGGCTGCTGGGCCTAATGAACGAATGGATAATGTGTTTGTATGATCTACAGTTAGTTCTTGTTAGTTGTTTGCTTTCCATCTCAATAGTATCACTTCGTTCACTTATACACAATCTCTTATCTTTGTATTCGAAATGTGCAAGCTCAGAGCATATCTCACTTTTTTATCAGGTTTCATGAATTATATAACATTGTGTAATATTCTCATTGAAATCGTATAAAATACAAACCTAATTACCAGTTTTCTATCAACAGTGATTGATGCCAGTCGCGTTGTTATAATCAAGCATCGAGATGAGGCTTATCTCGGGTCTACTTCTGTATTTATTTTTTGTAAGTGAGAAGGAAGCAGCAAGAATCTTAGCAGTGTTTCCATTACCGTCTATCAGCCACCAAGTAGTATTTCGGCCTCTAACTCAAGCTTTAGCCAAACGAGGACATGAAGTGACAGTTATAACAACAGATCGTGCCTTCCCTGAAGGTCGAACACCAGCTAACTTGACAGAAATCGATGTCCATGACATATCATACGATATATGGAAGAAAGTCTTCATGGCATCAACGCAAGGGAATAAGGATGACGTACTTATGGTAATGGAAGCGATTTACCATGCTGTGACCTCAGCAATAGATGCTCAATTCAAAGACGAACAAGTCCTGAATCTCATTAACGATAAGACCAAAAAGTTTGATCTATTAATTCTAGAAGCTTGCACTAGACCAGCACTAGCGTACTCCCATATTTATAAAGTACCAGTGATTCAAATGAGTTCTTTTGGAGCAGCTCTTGATAATTATGTGAATATAGGAGCTCCGGTGCATCCGATTCTCTATCCATCGATTACTCGTCAAAGACTGCACAATCTCTCAATGTGGGAGAAGATAACGGAATTGTATACTGACTTCTTGACAAACAGATTGTACGAGAGAAACAAAAAAGTGGAGCATGAAATGTTGAGGAAGCATTTTGGAGATGGTATTCCATCCATAGACGAGTTGAATAATAATGTTGATATGCTGTTTCTTAATGTGCATCCAGTGTTTGAAGGTATTCGACCTGTACCTCCATCTGTTGTGTATATGGGTGGTTTGCATGTGAAGCTTTCTCAAGAATTACCAGCTGTAAGTAATTTTGAATTAATAATCATTATTTCTATCTTCTTCTACATCGTAAGGTCGGGATAAGTTAGTTACTTAACCTTGTGTCAGAATTTTTATGCCGTCCATTTATAACTTCGATACCCATGCATTATTTCTATTAAAATTAGGATCCTAAATAAGATTCAAAGATACTATGTTTTATGTTGTTTCTCCCATGTTTTTTACTTGTGGCATGTGCCAATAATCGTATTTTTTTTTCAATTCACTCCAGCATCCATAAATATTACAAAAATATCCTAAAGCAAAGCTTATAATTACGATTCATATGTTTTCAGGATCTCAAATCATATCTGGACTCCTCAAAACACGGTGTAATATACGTTAGCTTTGGCACAAACGTGGACCCAACTGCCTTCCCTAAGGACAGAATTGAAGTTCTCGTGAAAACGTTCTCTCAGCTGCCTTACGACATTTTGTGGAAATGGAACAATGATGTACTGCCTGGACGCTCTGACAACATTAGAATATCAAAATGGTTACCACAGCAAGATCTTTTAAGTAAGTTATATGCGTCTTCAGTAGCATATCACATCTAATTCTTCAGAGTGTTAAGAGACCTGACCTGACCTGTGTACCTTGCACCTTTATTATTATTATAAGCCTATATTGTACTACTGGAGGGTAAAGGCCTCCCTTTCCTCGTTCCGATGATCTAGTGCGATCGGCGCAGCATTTTTGCCGCTTCCATATTTTTCTACTATCTCAGTATTCACGTACTTTCTAGCCATATCACATTCTTACAGCTATCCACATTTAACCATAATAAATGTTATCCCACAGAACATCCCAAGGTCAAGCTATTCATAACCCAAGCTGGACTCCAGTCAACAGACGAGGCTATAACTGCCGGAGTTCCTCTGATTGGCATGCCAATGATAGGTGATCAGTCTTATAACGCGGAGAAATATGAATTTTTCAAGATTGGAAAGAAGCTTCTCTTGCATACATTGACTGAAGAACAGTTAAGGAACGCTATTGAGACCATCATTGGAGATGATAGGTAAGGTAATCATTAGGTTGGCTTCCAAGTGTTCTAAATTATATAGATTTTGGCAATCATCAATGGATTGATGATTGGATTTGAGTCTAATAGTAGAAAAACAACACATCATCACCTGTCTCGCCTTTTCCCAACTTTATTGAGGTCGGCTTCAAGTCCAACTGGATGCAGTTAAAACTGCACTCGGCTGGCAAATGGCCATTGGTCTTCCTACTACCCTTTATGACTGTCAAAGTTCTACAAGCGATGGCTAGGACCAACAGCATAACGTATGTTCCCAGGCACAGAGAACTTTCGATATGTTTGAAGCTGCATACTTAAAAAAAAATCTCCGACTTTTGAATCCTCAAACTTCGAGTCCTTAAACTTTTGAATGCATTGGCATGTTGCTCGAAGCATTAGCTAAGCTGTCATTTTGAAAAAAAAATATTAATTCAATCATCTATTCAAAATTCATCTAAGAGGTTCTACTAATTTCAGAAATTATTATTGTACAATACGAAATTTCCGAATTAACTAGAGCTTTAACATAGTTTTTATTTCCCAGTTACCGAGAAAACATGATCAAGCTTCGAAGTGTGATGCGTGATGAAATCGAGTCTCCACTGGAGCGCGCCGTGTGGTGGACCGAGTACGTGCTGCGTCATGGCGGGGCTAGACATCTCCGTGGGCCCCAGGCAAACATGTCGTGGGCTCAGTATCTAGAACTAGAACTAGTACTTACTCTACTAGTAGGAATTCTAATTGCTCTAGCGGTTTTAGCAAAGATTGGCTGTTTATTTTTACAAAATTGCTTCCGGAAATACTGGCAATCTTCTTCTATCTAATAAATAAAGAGAGAAGTCCTGACTGACTGACTGACTGACTGACTCATCAACGCCCAGCCCAAACCCTTGGACCTAGAAAGCTGAAATTTTGCACAGAGGTTCCCTTTATAATGTAGACAAGGAATAAGAAAGGATTTTTCGAAATTCAACCCCTAAGGGAGTTAAATAGGTGATGAAAGTTTGTATGGAAAATCGTCACTTTCACGCGGGCGAAGCCGCTGGCAAAAGCTAGTATCAAAATAAAACAAAGTTGATACTTGTTGAACGCAATTAAAGGCACTGAAATTAATATTTCCTTCCGATTAAATTTAAATTGACATCGACACTGAGAGAAGTGACTCAATTGTGTGTACATAATAATGTACAGATTACCAAATAATAATATTTTAATAAGCTTACACTTAAATGTAAAATAATATAATATATATAACATTAAACTTAATTATCCTGCTTTTATCATATCCTACATGAACACCATCCTTTTTACCAAACAATGAGGCCACAATGACCAGTTATATTTTTTGTATGAATAAAATAGGTGGACCGTTGACTTGGTGAAGGTTGCGGTGATCCACTGGTTGCGAGACTTATGTCAGGGGGTTTAGAAACCTGTCGGGGCTGCGGGTTGTTCGAAAGAGATACCGCGGTCTCGACACAAAAGGCTAAGCAAGAACATGGATGGTTTTTAGTCAGTAGAAGTCCGACACTCCCTACCGCTCTGCCCAGAGCGGGAGGAGTCATTTGATGATATCCCAACATTAAAAAACAAAAAAGGTTTTCGTGTCGGTATCCTTTCCACCATGTAGTGTATTAAATAAGTGCCGTTCTTGTGTTTTTGTACTGATTAAATTAATAACAACAACAATATACTTGACAACATACTATTACTATCATAACACTTGTCATGCCACGTGCAAAATGCATCACTATCTTAAGTTTGTTTACGTTTATGATAACACTTAGTGCCAAGTTCATAAACACTATCACTGTATTATATTATATAACATCTCGCATGTTTACTTCCTAGAACAAAGAAAAATGCAGAAATGAACATCATCATCATCAATCCGCTGCCCTTTCAGTGCTATTCTCTAAAAGACAATTTCATGGCTGAAAGCTGTGACGAGCTCGTCGTCGAGACAGCCTTGAGATCGACCGAGCGTGTAGCGCTGATTATAACTGTATTCACTCACGTGGCTGTGGTCGTCGACGAACTCTAGGCTGTTTCCTCCCGCCGCTGTTTCGAAGACGAATTAGGGCTTGCAACAAATTCTTTAAATCATAATCGATCAATCTCGACTGAGAGTTATAAGGGTTTAAAATATATATTGAAGGTCTATCTTGAAGTAAAATACTTGCTTTACAGAAATAGAGCAAAACTCTAAACATATTTCATAGGTAATTTTATAAAATTCCATATTTCTTATTACCTACATTTTAAGGCTGAATGACTATATTCCTTTGCCTATTTCGATAACGCGACTCGGCAGCACGGCAACCAATCACCAATCGCCAATACAAACAAACGTCAAAACACTCGACTATCAACAAACGACGCTGTCAAAATCACTTGAATTTTTAATTTAAAAACTTCTATGTGCTTTTTATATTTATTTGTAACAGAGTCTACTTTGAAGTCACCCATCGACAGAACTCTGAAAGTGAAGACCCACTGCTTCCAAAAACACTACAACATAGAGCTCATAGAGGAGTGGTGTGAATACTCAGGTACAAGAGAGCTAAGGATTTACACTGAAGGATCAAAAACCGACGATAGCACAGGCGTCGGGGTGTTCTCCGACAACCTTAACATTAAGATATCCAAACCACTTGGAATGCTCAAGTCTGTTTACCAAACAGAGTGTGTAGGTATTATCCAAGCGGCACACGCTATAGAGGCCATGGAGGTGACGGATACCAATATTCGAATACTCTCCGGCAGTGCATCAGTTCTTCAATCCCTAAAGAGTAATCAGATCACGTCGAGACTGTTACTAGAATGCCACAAGGCCCTAGAACGAATCACGGTAATAAACCACAACACGGTAACGCTACAATGGATTAGAGGTCACAGCGGATCACTTGGAAAGAAGACGGCAGTCACAAATGGCGAGCGTGACTGAACGGATTGTCGCCTTTGAGAAGAGGCGTTTGGAAAATGAAAGACTTTTAATCGACAACCAGCAGAGGATGTTACAGATTTTTATGGATAAGTGAGGCATAGTCAAGGCAGAGGAGGCGAGGGAGTTAAATTGAACCAACTATGTATAGAATTTAAGTATACTTTTAAGACATTAAGTATAATTATGATAGATTTTAAGATAAAATGTTCTCTCTCTCTTCAGGTGCCTCTCCAACTAGTGAAGGTTGGCAGTCAGCTCCGCATATCCTATTCGGTCCTTTGCCAGTCTAAAAAGTTCCGCGGCGCTCTTAACTCCCGTCCATTCCCGGATATTGCGCAGCCAGGATAAAATGTTGTTTTGTGGTAAATAAAAGAAGACATAATGTAAAAATAAAAAAAATGTTGTATATTTCAACAATATTAATACGTGGTTTTATTTTACAAGCACTTTCGTTTTTAATACATTTTCGACCTCTTCCTAGATGCAAGAGCCCACGTGGTAGGTCCTTTTTTATTTAGGGGTGGAAGTCCCATGTAATAGGGGTGACCCTATTGCCATCAATCGGACACAAATCCAGGCTCCGTGGCTGCTACTAGAAATTCCTGTTAGATAAAGAAAATAAAAAATAAAATAAAAATTTCAAAGAAAATCAGCATTGTTTTAATTAATATGTAGATAAAAAACTTTCTTTTTCGCGATTTTTGTGAATACACAGTCACGTTGCATGCCCCAGCAGTAGTCAGCCATCATATGCCAATACCATCGGCCTTGGGACCTCTCCTCTATCAGTTTTAGGTCCTGGTGAATCCGCTCCCCTTGTTCTTCGCTATAGGGTTCAAGATTCTCTGGAAATTGATCAAGATGACTGTGGAGGTATCTAGTTATTTCGAGGATAAGGCTTTGCACAAGGGCCGACGCCCGTCGGGGCTGTGGTTTGCAATGGTTTTCCAACCGATTTAATGCCATTTTTTTTAACGTTATCGCCACGCAAATAAACACGGCAGAAAAACAGTCATCGAAGTGATCTTTTTATTTCTTCCATTGCATAGGCACTCCGAATTTCATACGGCTTCTTTGACCACTTACTTAGCGTCTTAAGTGTTCACAGTACATTTTACAATCAATTTGAGGTATCCACGGCTTGTATTCTTTAATAAGACGTGCTCGCCATAATTGCACTAAATCTCGCCTACATTATTTGTTTCGCCTGTCGAGCTTTCCGCAAATCATCACATTTCTTTGCTTGTTCTAATAAATGTTGAATTATAAGTAATCGGGCTGCCGTTTTTTCAATTACGTAATTTATTAAGTACAATTTATTATTTTTGACAAGAGTACGCACGATTATTGTTGCTTTTGGATTTGACAGTTGTAAGCAAGGCTGCGTGCGAGGTCGTAAGTAGGGCTTGCGATCCGGATATCCGTATTATTCGGATATCCGCAAATTTTCAAATCCGGATTTTACTCACACTACCAATCGTATTTTTCGGATTTTACGGATAGTTGTATTTCTCCTTTAAATATTAAATGAAAAGCTGTCATCTGTGTAAAGTACATAACTATTGCATTAGTTCGATGCATATGGAATGATATGGAATCCTCAAGAGGTAACGTATCACTGCGTGCAAAAGGTTTTTCTCTGATACCTCTACAAACGTGTGTTTGGATATTATCCTTTTTAATAATATGTCGCATCATGGGTGGCCGAGATGCGAAACATCACACATCTTCAACATCTTCTTCGTGATCCGACATAGTATTACTTAGATGTGGGCACTGTTGTGGGTACTCGAGAGAAACAGAATTTAAATCAAATAACTTTATTTTAAATAGGCTGACGGTTTTACATTATAAGATAAACAAACACGTGCGTTGGTATTACTGAGCGTCTGCCTAGCTAGACTGTAGGAGTTCATTCAAGTGAGCGAACACTCCGTTCTTTCGCCAGTCCTCGCTGCATCCCCTCTACCGACGATCGTGACCAAGCTTTAGGGCGCGCTTGGGTTTCCGATAAAGATTTATTTAGTTCTATTTAATCCTTATTATCCGGATAGTAAAAATGAACGGATAATGCAAGCCCTAGTCGTAAGCGTATTAATTTCTCTAATGACAATTTCATGGCTGTAAGCTGCGGCGAGCTCCTCGTCGAGACAGCCTTGAGATCGATCGAGCGTGTAGCGCTGAATAAAACGGTATTCACTAACGTGGTTGTGGTCTTCAACGAACTCTACGCTGTTTCCTCCCGTCGCTGTTTCGGTAGACAAATTAGGGCTTGCAACAAAATCTTTAAATCATAATCGATCAATTTTGACTGAGAGTTTTAAGGGTTTCAAATATATATTGAAGGTCTGTCTTGAAGTGTTTTAATTAATAGAGCAAAATTAAAATCATACTTCATAATTTTATAAGTTTATTCCATATTTCTTATATAATTATGACTATTCCTTTGCCCATGAAAAAACTCGAATACAAGTGACGCTGTCAAAACCATTTGAATTTTTAATTTAAAACCCTCAGTTAAAACCGTATAAATATGTGCTTTTTATATTTTAATTGTAAAAGGTCGCTGTTGCTTTGAACAAAGGTTTCTGTGACTAAGAGGATAAATATACCTACTGTTATGTGAGTATTATACGTTTACTGTTATTAGTTATTAATAAAGTTACAATATTATTATTATATTTATTATCAGCCATTTGTGTCCCACTGCAGGGCAAAGGCCTCCCTCTCCCTCTCTCCCTCCTCCAAAGTCCAACTAGTGTCCTAATTGACAACGCACGATCGTTCGACTTAGAAGAAAGAAAACGTTGACCACATAATACACTTTATAGATCCAGAAGTCAGCGAGGCGAATTTTCATGAGATTTTTTTGTTTGTTGTAGCACCTCGTAGGCGTCGAACGGTACGACGACGCCGTCTGATGCAGCGCTCACCACCTTCTCAAAGGCAGTCACAAATGGCGGGTTTGACTGAGCGGTATATCGCCCTTGAGGAGAGGCGTTTGGAAAATGAACGACTTATGATCGACAACCAGCAGAGGATGTTAGAGGTTTTTAGGGACATAAGTGAGGCATTGTCAAGGCAGACCCAGGCGTTGCAGGATTTGTGTGCATCCATGAGACGAAGGAGTTAAATGTACCTAGCTTCTGACTTTCTTATGTGCTGTATGCATAGGTTTATGTAAAATAATTTATTTTGATTTGTTTTTTTGTGGTAAATAAAAAGAAGACATAATTAAGTAGTTATAGATCTATTTATTTTAATTACTCATGCCCCATACCTATCCACATTATTAATAATCACAACTAATTTAATTACAAAACAAAAATAGTATACTTTGAACAGTATACTTCGCTCCAGGCAGACCCCAAGTGCAGATCAATTATGGTGAGTATAAAATCAAAACTCATTCAAACTAGGCTGATAATCAACACTTTTCGAACGTCAAAATTTACTTTACTTTACTTATTTACAAGAGACAGTCCCCCAAAACGCCCACCCTTCGAAACTTCCTAGTGTTTTAGCTGGAAAGAAGAAGTGGCGGAACAAATTCCCCAGAAACACATAGATCTGTCTGTTAGGTTTGTTAGAAGAACCAGACTCGATATAATAGTAAGGTGCAAGTTAATGACTACATACACAAATCAATAATTAAAAAGTATAGGTACATATTATGCTTAATAATAAAAATTGGAATATTAAATATGACGTGCTCGCCATAATTGATCAACTAAATCTCGCCTACATAATTGCCCACTGACTAAGTCATCATGTGTTGGGGCTGGCTGTGTCAGGATGCCAAGTAACCTAGATTCTTCATCTACGTCATACTGGTCCAAGTTAGGCGCTGGTAGCCCAGGACGATTACACATGTTGTGTAGACCACAGCAAGCTATCACAATTTTTCCCACTGTTATTGGGTCATAGTGCAATACCCTGTGAACCAATAAACATCTAAATCGGCCTTTCAGTACTCCGATAGTCCTCTCCACGCTGTTCCCCGAGCACTACTATGCAAGTTGTTGTAATGGCTCTCTGGAGTCCCAGTTTCTGGATTACCACAGGGAGTCATCAAATAAGGCCTTTTAGGATATCCTGAGTCACCTGAAATTAATGAATGAAGCTGGAATTATGACGGCAGTCGATTGCAGACTAAAATCGTTGAGTATCTAAGATTTGAGTAGTATTTTATTTACGAAGGGGCTAAAACATGGTAAATGGGGGGAAATGTTGGTACTTTTATTACTTTCCTTGACTTGAGCACTTGCCGATCATTCTGGTTTTGCGGAAATCGAATATATTTACCTATTAATAATGTCAACTTCGTGGATTGCCCTAGAGGCAGAAGACTGTGATATGTATGTGTCCACATTCTCGCCGATGATTTTCTGGTAACTTCCATTTGCCAAAAGTGATAGAGTGCATAATATTATTAGGAAACCAATAGGCTTTTGTTGGTGTGTGGTCCCATATCATAAAAAACAAACTGTAAACAAACCTTTAGCCTCTTGGTCAAACCACTGGAACGAACTCGTTGACGCATAAACGGTGCTAAATCGTTTTCTAATATATTAATTAAATCCTCAGAAAGCCTGTACATATGAATCAAATCTGAATCACGGGATATTGTTTCAATCTTCCTTATTTGTTTCGCGTGTCGAGCTTTCTTCAGAGCTTCAAATCATCACTTTTTTTCGCATGTTCTAATAAATGTAGCTTTATTAGTAATCGAGCTACCATTTTTACAATTACTTGACTAAAAGAATCGAAATATGTAATACCTATATTTGTATTGAGTACACGCGATTATTGTAGCTTTTGGATTTGACAGTTGTAAGCGAGGCTGCGGGCGAGGTCGTAAGCGTATTCGTCGCTGTTTTTTCTTAGTGAATACCAAAATGTATCAAGAACTGTCAATTTGCCCTCCGTACTACTCCGTAGGTTAGTTCTAACTCACGGCCGTCACAGCCTTGAGCGCTAGTGTAGCTTCATTCAACTAATGCTGTGTACACATCGAGCCAACGAACGCCAACGATGGATATTTATCGTTCGCTAGCGTTTACCTAAGGGTAAGGGTTTACCAAAACCTTGGTAAACCTAAACCTACTTAACGTTTAGGTTTACCTACCCCTTACCCTAAGCCCCTAAGCCGTCCAGATTGCAGCAACGAAGGTCAACGAAACCCGTTCGTTCGCGTTCGTTTGGCCTGTCTGTACAGGGCTTTAGTGACACGGCAGCGCTGCCAACAAGGCTGTTTCCTTAGAGAATACCAAAATGTATCAAGAACTGTCAATTTGCCCTCCGTACTACTCCGTAGGTTAGTTGTCACTCACGGCCGTCACAGCCTTGAGCGCTAGTGTCGCTTCATTCAGCTTAGTGAATACCAACTGAAGTCTCACCGCTGCGGCAGCGCTGCCAACAAGGCTGTAATCCTTAGAGAATAGCATAGCTGATCCTAAATGAAATTGAGCTCGGCGCTGCACGTGCCTTCTTCCATACTTCTTTATTAGTCGTCATTTCGTTTTGTAATAAGGCGGCAGGAGTCCCCAACGTTCTAGCCATTTCATCCTGTACACCGTCCATCGTTTCATATCTATGGGACGGCATGCGAGATAAACCAAGCGTAAGTTTAAGCAGGCTTAACTTTTTTTTATTAATAACACACAAAAGGAGGCGAGCCTATTACTGTCAAAGTGTCAACCGAACAACTAATTATAGAGATTTTAGGCTGTGACCAAATATTTCAAGACATAAAACACATGAAACTTTACCAAGTATCGAATCACGGGAGAGAGAGAGAGAGAGAGATGAGAGACGCACGGGACCAGTCAATGTGGCGACACCTGGGAGTGGCCTATGTCCAGCAGTGGACGTCTTTTGGCTGAAATGATGATGATGATAGTGAATCACGGGAATTAAATCCTGGACATGCTCAGTATTGCTCAGCAGTGATGTTTGGGGACTCTATATCAACAAGACATCATGAACACTGTCAATACCAAAAGAAACAAAAAAATAGAGATGACCTAGACAATTTATCACACTATGCTAATTTGCGCGGCAGACCGCAAGTCAATGGTAATAGAACCAGTTTAAGCTGGAATCTCATATAATAGAAATGCCGTACTAAACCAGGCCAGCTCGAGGTCAAAGCCACGGACGTAGGTACGTTGAACGTTGTTATACATGCGTAAATATTGGACTTGTAGATTACGAAATAGTTATTTTTGTGTTCTAAAAATAGCTGAATTGCAATTTTTTTACGGAAAAATATCAAAAATATGGTCTAGTAATTTGTTAGAAACCCTATAACCAAATTGCAATTGCAATTGGTGGAATGCAAAGTTAGGAAGACCGAATAATAAAATAACTGTTTCAGTTTAATAAAGCAATACCAACGCTCTAACGTTTAATTTAGCTCTCATCTTTTCGACAACTTTAATATTGATTTAATCTTAATCATTATTTCTATGTTCACTGAAAATGTTTCTATCCACGATAAATAGGCCCATTAACCCAATTAATAAAATCATTGGATGTTATTTCATTGACTTTGTAGTCGTATTGTCTCGCTCACCTTTACTAGAACTCGTATAGCCATCGTTGCCATGTAGAATGTCTCTTTCTTAATCATATCCAATAATTTCAATCTTTACTATCATGATTCAAATATTGATCCTAACTATAGAAATTGCAAAATATTGTGTAATATTGAACTTGAAATGATATATATATTACCTTCAGTGTACTGTCGCCAATCATTGATGCCGGTCGCCTAGTGATAATAAAACGTTAAAATGAGACTATATTATTATCTGTGTTTAGTTCTGTGCTTATTTTTTGTTAGTCACAATGAAGCAGCAAGGATCCTAGCAGTGTTTCCTATACCGTCTATCAGTCATCAAGTTGTGTTTCGGCCTTTAATTCATGAACTAGCAAAGCGAGGACATGAGGTGACAATCATTACACCAGATCCTGCCTTCCCAAAAGGAGGTACACCACCAAACCTGACAGAAATAGACGTCCATGACATATCATATGATTTATGGCAGAAGATTTTCATGGCATCAACACAAGGGAACAAAGATGATGTTATAATGGTCATGGATGTGATTTTACAAGCGTTGATAGCTGTAGTAGACGCACAGCTAAAGGACAAACAAGTGCAAAGCCTCATCAATGATAAAACAAAACAGTTTGATCTATTATTCCTTGAAGCTTGCGTTCGACCAGCTTTAGCATATTCTCATATTTACAAAGCACCAGTGATTCAAATGAGTTCCCTAGGAGCAGCACTTGACAATTACAAGAATTTGGGAGCTCCAATACATCCGATGCTGTATCCGTCAGTCACTCGGCAAAGACTTCATAATCTTACCATGTGGGAAAAGGTCAAGGAATTTTATTACGAGTATATGATAACCAGGTTGTATGAGAATAGTAAGATTACGGAAAATGCAATGTTGAAGAAACATTTTGGAGATGATATCCTGCCGGTTTCTGAGTTAAATAATAACGTAGATATGCTGTTTCTCAATATAAATCCAGTATTTGAAGGTATTCGACCTGTACCGCCAACTGTGGTGTATATGGGTGGTCTGCATCAGAAAACACCAAAGGAATTACCAGCTGTAAGTAATTTTAAATCCATAAAAACTTACTAAGTATATAAATTGAATAAAGATGTTATAAAATCCAGCGATAATAACTATAAAATAATCAAATCAACGCCATTTGTACATAACACTATTATTAAGTTCCTATTACAAAATAATTAATTAATATAACATAAAATCATGCCTGTAATCCCTGATTATTTATTACATTTAGTACAGCAAAAGCAATCTCGCAAAACCACAAGCATTCTAACATTTTCGTCTTCCATTCATCAGAAAACAAATCCAATTCAGGGTTGGTCTCCACGAGCGCGGTAAGCATCGCATACGCGGTATACGGGAGGTGGACCGAGCTACAGTGCGACAAAATGGGACAATATACAATTTATGCTTTCTAGAGCGATTATAACGATGTGTAAGGTAGATGTACCTAATAGAACACCTACATTTCGCCCGTTATCTTTAAAACCCATGTAAAGGGGGCGAATCTATTTAATTACCATTATCTGGGTACAAATCCAGACTTTGTGGCTGCTACTGAGAAATTTCTGACCCAAATAGCACTGTGCCCAACCTGAAAATTTAAGAATTGAATTGATGGCTCCGCAGTTGCGCTTGACCACTAGACCTACAAGGCCGTTCCGAAAGAAGTTAACTTGATAATCGGAGACCTCGTTCCCATAATGATAACAGCTCTCATTGTACTCGTTCCTACTGATTGTAAACTTATATTAACTTACACGTGTTTTAGACAGATAAATATATCGTATCTTATCTCATAAAGTCTATATTATTATTTTTCAGGATCTCAAATCGTATCTAGATTCATCCAAACACGGTGTGATATACATAAGCTTCGGCACAAACGTGGACCCAACTACTTTTTCCCCTGATAGACTTGAAGTTCTAGTGAAAGCATTCTCTCAATTGCCGTATGATGTCTTGTGGAAATGGAACAAAGATGAACTGCCTGGACGCTCTGATAACATCAGAATTTCCAAATGGCTGCCACAAGCAGATCTTTTAAGTGAGTATTTTGCTTTTGTAGTATGTAAGACGAGAAATTCGTGAGGAGTTCATTGCTAAATAATGACAGTCACTCGAGTCGAAAAAAAAAAAAAAAATTGAAATATGATCATTATGGCTGGAAAGGAGGTGACTGTTTAGATTACGAGTAAAAGAGAAGTATAATAGAAGAAGCAGACATGCAGCGCCGACCCCAAATTAGGATAAGGGTTATAGGAAAATGATGACGATGAGTTGGAATTACCTCCAAAAAATATTTCTGTAGTTATAGTTTGTAAATAATAACTAACAAAATATTTTTTATTGTTTTTTACAGAACACCCCAACCTCAAGGTGTTCATCACACAAGCTGGACTCCAATCAACAGACGAAGCTATCACGGCAGGAGTTCCTCTAATAGCACTTCCAATATTTGGTGATCAGTGGTACAACGCGGAGAAATATGATTACTTCAAGATTGGAAAGAAGCTTTTCATGGAAACACTTACCGTAGAAGACTTTAAGAACGCCATTGAAACCGTCATAAAGGATGATAGGTAAGCATCATTATTTGCATATACGACCTTGTCATACTGGGCCTGTGGACGGTGAGTAATGGGCTAGCTCGCCGTCCGTTCGTCTTATGAGAACAAAAGGCCGTGTCGACGGCGCGTTCGTGTTCCACGTGCGCCTCAAAGAGATGTCAGAAACATGGAATGGGCCCCTTCGAACGCGCCGCGGCAAGGCGCCCGTCGGAGCTGCGGGATGTCGAAAGAGATACCGCGGCCTCGGAACAAGGGCCAAGAAGGAACATGGGTGGTTTTTAGTCAGTAGAAGTCTGACACTCCCTTCCGCTCTGCCCAAGAGCGGGAGGAGTTATTTGATGATTTCCCACCCCCGGAAAAAAAAGTGTCCTATGCCATGCTAACTGGAAGCAGATGCAACAAGTTATTTGCAACTTAAAGACTTTGACATAAAGAACCCAACAACAACTGTCAGACAGTCAGCCCTCCAGACAACACCCGTTTGTTCGAAGGATCCTCCCTTTTCTATGAAATAATTAGAAATTTTACACCTTGACCTTTAATACCCATAGAGAAGTCATATAGTAATTGTATTGTTTTTTACTTAGTTAAGTTTTCACGTCATCGACGGCCTTGTTTAAAAACGACCCTACTAATATTTGTCTCTAAACTTCCAGTTACAGAAAAAACATAGTCCAGCTACGCAGCGTAATGCGTGATGAGGTCGAAACACCTCTGGAGCGCGCCGTGTGGTGGACGGAGCACGTGCTACGTCACGGTGGCGCGAGACATCTGCGCGCGCCCGCCGCCAACATGTCGTGGACGCAGTATCTAGAACTAGAACTAGTGTTTACTGTGCTACTAGGACTTCTAACCGCTTTAGCAGTACTAGGTTTATTGATCCGTTTTGTTTATAAGAGTGTTTTGGGAAATGATGTCAGTTCAAAAGTAAAACGTAGTTGATACTTACCTGTGATAAATTAAGAATTTATTTCATTTATATATTGCTGTAAAATTGTTATGATGTGTTAAGTTGAAACTGTTCTGAAAGTTGTAAATATATTATTTTCATTTTGTTATCAAAAACTTGCCTGTTTTCTACCCATACTATTCAACACAGCATTTTTTACACAGAAAAGACAGCGTTACTATGTTGAAATAAACATTAACATCTTCTCCTGCCTTTGTCTCCTGAAGTCCTGATACTTGCTGTCAGCGTATTATGTATGTTTGGTCTTTCATTCTCCAGCATTACTCTGTCATTCACACCTTTTTCTTTCATCTCATTCTTCAATGCATCCATCTTTTCTTTAATCTTTCTCTCTCCTCTATAAAGCTATCAACATTTGTATTCCTCTCTTTTGGTCCCTTGCAACATTACTGAGGCTCAAACATTTCTTAAAACTAGTAGTACCTAATAAGTGAAATTATAACGGGCCGCAGGAGCTCGTGGCTTAATAAGAACTGCCACTCGGGTCGATCTTTAGGTAAAGCTGTGCTTGCCTAGGTCGGTCTGTGGATGGGTGACAGACGGTTGTCGAGGTCAGATAGGCAGTCGCTCCATGTAATATACTGGTATTCAGCTGCATCCGGTTAGACTGGAAGCCGACCCCAATATAGTTGGGAAAAAGCTAGGCAGATGATGATATAACGGGCCGCAGTCAAATGCGATCCATCCCTTCTCTTGACACGTCCGATCCTTACCTTATCAAGCCAGTCGATTCAGTTTCAAAGTTTCAGTTATACAAGCGCAACTTTCAACCTTCTTCTAATACATCATTACCTTACCTCGTGAACAACATGAGTGACGCATGTGACGACTGTGTTGCTTGCGTGTTACACTCGTCACATTCTCTCGTCATACTTCAAACAATATGACGAGTCAACTTGTGTATACTCTTGATAGGAATAGCTATTTATATGAGAAATCTTAGTGATTTGCACAATAATTTTGACAAGATAAAAGTAATCGATTATAGCACTTCGATAAGAACTGAAACGTATCCGTGTTACGCTTGCGTTTTAATGACGATATTGTAATGGATTGGCCTTATCTGACAGCTCTATAATTTTGCAAATCACTGGCTAACAATAGTACTAACATGACATGCAGGCGTGATTTGCCTGTAATCTTCAAAGGGCTACGAGATGTACCTAGTAGTACACTCACATTTCGACAGATATGTTTTAAGTCCCATGTAATGGAAGCAATCTGTAACAGAAATCCCGAATTCAACAACGTTTCTTTATACGACATAATCTTTGGATTTGTCTAGACATGACACGACCCACGTTTCAATTTCGTGTTTTGTGAGCATGGCAAAAACATGTCAATTCCGTGCAAGTTTTTATGAGGAGGTACTAGAAGTTGAAAATGAACACATAAAAAACAAAACAATCACGAGTATTTGGTGAATAAGAGGAGCAGAGGTAGTATTTAACTGGCCTCCTTTATGTCATTGTGCTTGGGTTCCATACTTACCCCAAAGACGAAGCTACGCTGTCCTTCGGTGCATCAGTTAACAGAAATGATCCTGCAACAGATTGCAGGATCATTTTTCTGTTAACTGATTTCACCGTTATCACTTTGGCAACCTTGTCCCATCCACTGCTGGCTGAGGCCCAGATTCAAAGACCACACTTTGACTTTACTTTGATGGAAAGATCTACTTTCACGCAAAAATATATTTCTTAGGCCCAGATTCACAGACCACACTTTGACTTTACTTTGATAGAAAGATCTACTTTCACGCAAAAATATATTTCTTAGTCCTGTCAAGCTGTTCTTTACTTTCCAAAAATCATACTTTACTTAGTAAAGTCAAAGTGTGGTCTGTGAATCTGGGCCTGAGTGTTAGGCTCCTCTACTATATGCCATACTATTTTGGTCTGCACGAGTTTCAATCAAGTGTTACCCACGGTCTTCTAAATACCATCCTCCTATCTGGTTTTTGGTTAATTTTATGGGCAGAAATCAAGGATTTTATTTAAAAAATACATGCTTCTGTCTTAAATTGCTTCTAATAAAAAATCTGTAGGTTATCTGAAATAGTTTTGGTTGTACTTTGACCTGAGCGCACGAGTCTTATTGTACGAACTGGTTTTTTGCGTCCACTCCACTTAGATGTTTAAAACTTGTGACAGCAAAATCTATCTGTACAAATACCTATTTAAAACTTAATAGAGTAAGATCCCAGGCCGCCAGACGTCACGTATTTTCTGATGAAGGAAATGTGGACGATTGAGTAGTGTTAGTATGAACTAAGAACACACTACTACCAGCTAGCTTGCTTGGACGGCCAATTATCAGGTAATAAAACAAAAAATAAAAAATTACTTACTTCACGTATTTTCTCCAAGCTGATTTTACGTATATTGTAGGCAATATCCTAAAAAATAAGTTACTAATACTCCCAGACACTTCCTAGCGGCCGTTTTGCTTAACAGACGCTTTAAAGTTCCCAAAAAGTTTAGACTTGAACTTATTGTGGCTGTTTACCCGAGATCGCATGGCATCGCTCGTGTGGCTGACATACAGACCTCCACTGGATTCATTCGGTGGACATTCAACAGGATCTGTCCATTGCCTGTGTCTTCAAAATTTTGTTGAAAACGTTGCTTTCAACGCTCGCAGCATTTTGGAGCGCCTGCCCAATATAGCATGGCAATATCCCGATCAATTAGGTTTAAGTATTAAATAATAAGGGGTTTAGTATTCTTTAAAGCGTCTGTTAAGCAATACGGCCGACGGAAAGTGTCTGGGAGTATTTGCGACTTATTTTTAAGGATATTGCCTAAAATATACGTAAAAATCAGCTTGGAGAAAATACGTGAAGTAATTAATTTTTTTGGTGTACGTTGATGACCTGATACCTACCTGAAAATTGGCCGTCCAAGCAAGCTAGCTGGTAGTAGTGTGTTCTTAGTTCATACTAACACTACTCAATCGTCCACATTTCCTTCGTCAGAAAATACGTGACGTCTGGCGGCCCTGGGATCTTGGACTATAAGTGTTTGTTTGTAATTTCAAAATAACAACTTCTCAGTGAATGCATAGATAAATAACAACATTTTTGGGGATTTCATATTTTATGATAATTTCACACAGAAAAAACTAGTAGTAAATATCAGGTGCCTTTTTCCTGCCAGCTCAAAACCACAATATTTTACATAGGCTATCTAACGTCAACAACCTTTTAAATGAGTAGCACGCACGACGATCAATCAAGTAAATAAACACTGGTCATTATAGGTTGGTAGACTAATTGTCAGACTTTCGGGTTTCAGACTTCTTAGAAGGACTATGAATGAAAAAAATGTCTAATAAAGACCGCATCAATAGTAGTTTTGTATTTCGTTGTGCTAAGATTGCGATCATTCGACATAGTTAAACCAAATTCATTATTTAAAAATTCAATTATTCCGCCATAACTATTATTATTAACCATTTATTTCGGACAGAATCCATATAAGTGTTAGTAACAATTTTCTTAAGATCTATGTTAGTAGGTACATAATTTAGGTGTTAGTAACAATTTTCTTACGATCTATGTTAGTAGTTAAACAAGTTCATCACAACTTTCCCGTGACTATTCCCACCCAGTGAGCCTGTATGGGACAGTCGTAGCGGGATGCAATCATTTGCAAAATGCTGTTGGTGCTGCCGCGCAGTCTTTGCAATAACGACGCCGCTTTCTTACGCATTATAGCGTGGAAACCGTCAACGCGCGCGTCTGCGAACATTTGCGATGCACTACAATAGCGCGGCAACCCCAACAGCATTCTGAAAGCATTATTATACTGAACGCGTAGGACGTTGTAGGCTCGTTGCGTATACCGAACCCACATGCTGCTCGAGTAAAAGGATTGGCAATATGCCCTAAAAAGTGTTATTTTCACTTCTCTTGTACATCGAGCGAACCTGCGGGCCACCATATTGCTCCTTACCGCCAACGCCCTACGCTCTCTTTCAATATCCGGGTCATCCTTTAAGTCCTCCGTGACAAGATGACCTAGATACTTAAAACTATTAACAATTTTTAAGGCCGTTCCACCGACCATGATCGGAGGCACAGTACTAGGTCTCTGTTTGCCGGCTCCAAATATCAGGACCTCACTTTTTTGTGTGTTGTACCTGAGACCATGCTCGGTAGCGTAGCGCTCACAAATATTCACCAACGTCCTCAGGGCGTTGACCGAGGGGGCCAGCAGAACCATATCATCAGCATAGCTTATGTTGTTGACACAGGTTCCGTCAATGTAGCATCCGACATGTGTACTGCTGAGCTCCTCGATCAACTGGTTCACATACAGGCTAAAAAGGCCAGTCGACGTGAGGCCGCCCTGCCTCACACCACATTCCAACCTGTATTCGTCAGATAGTGTATCCACCCATCTCACCTGGTTAGTCTGGTTTTTATACCAGAATTGAAGAATTCTGGTATATTCTGTTGGCATGCCCGTTTCCTCAAGCTTTCGCCACAGCATGCCATAAGCAACTGTGTCAAAAGCCTTTGACAAATCTAGGAAACAGGCATAAATCGGTGTCTTTCTCTCCGTATAATACTTGACAGTATGCTTAAGGCATAAGATAGCACTCTCAGTGGATAGCCCCGCCCTGAAACCGAATTGTGCGTCATGTAAATGTAGGTTCCCGCTGAGACTCTGATTAAGCAAACTGTCAAGTATCTTTGCTGTTGTTGTAGCAAGTGAGATGGGTCGATAGTTTGACCTATCCGATACATCCCCTGTCCTGTTCTTAAGAACGGGTACAACCACGGTTTTCATTAGCGATTGGGGCAAGTGTGAGTGACCGATACACAGCGTAAAAAACATAGCCAGTACACGCGGCAGATGGACACCAGCATGCCTAAAGTGCTCAATGCTGAGCCCGTCGTACCCCGGAGACTTACCCCCTTTCATCCTTCGAATTGCAGCGACAACTTCTTTAGCTGAAAAGCGTGCACATCTCCCGGACACGACAGGCCCAGCACCGCCCGCATCGGTCATCGCTGGCCCAAGGGGAGATCTTACCATAAAGTGATCTCTAAAATTATTGGCAATACTCTTAGGATCACTGATGCCACCGACACTCACAGGAACACTCGGCCTGGGGTTCAGCTTGTTAGTATTCTTCCAAAAGGCCGAAAAATTCCCCTCAGAATGATTGGAGGCAAGAATATCCATCTTAATTTGTTCTTGCCTGCTCTGACACCATTTCAGCTTGGACTTAAAAACCCTCCGACTATCACACATTTGTAACTATGCTAACCCATTTATTTTGTCTTTCCCTGTCCTCCGATCGGAACTCCGATTGGTAGGAGGAGCGGGAATATTTTTTCCCATGCCTCCGATTAAGCATCATAAAAACATTGTACAGTCTAGTTCAAAATAAATTGTTTTTGTATTTTATTGACTGTACAGTCGACATCGTTAACGTTCAGGGTCAAAATGTCCAACTCCCACACGACTAGTCTAAGATCGATAGTTTCCGAGATATAGCCGTTTCAATTTTGACAGCTGTCATCCGAAATGTAGATCTCATTGAGATCTATCACTTGTCCCTACACACAACTAGTCTAAGGTCGATAGTTTCCGAGATATAGCTGTTTCAATTTTGACAGCTGTCATCCGAAATGTAGATCTCATTGAGACCTATCACTTGTCCCTACACACAACTAGTCTAAGGTCGATAGTTTCCGAGATATAGCCGTTTCAATTTTGACAGCTGTCATCCGAAATGTAGATCTCATTGAGATCTATCACTTGTCCCTACACACAACTAGTCTAAGGTCGATAGTTTCCGAGATATAGCTGTTTCAATTTTGACAGCTGTCATCCGAAATGTAGATCTCATTGAGACCTATCACTTGTCCCTACACACAACTAGTCTAAGGTCGATAGTTTCCGAGATATAGCCGTTTCAATTTTGACAGCTGTCATCTGAAATGTAGATCTCATTGAGACCTTTCACTTGTCCCTGCACACAACTAGTCTAAGGTCGATAGTTTCCGAGATATAGCCGTTTCAATTTTGACAGCTGTCATCCGAAATGTAGATCTCATTGAGACCTATCAATTGTCCCTACACACAACTAGTCTAAGGTCGATAGTTTCCGAGATATAGCTGTTTCAATTTTGACAGCTGTCATCATTATTATTAATTATTATTATTATTACTATTATTAATTATTATTAATTATTATTATTATTATTATTAATTATTATTATTATTATTATTATTATTATTAATTATATTATTATTAATTATATTATTATTAATTATATTATTATTAATAGTTATTATTATTAAGCGCCCTGCGCTGCCTAAACGAAACAGTAGGCCCAGGCATACATTTTCGCCGCGCCGTAGAGAGGGGATAGCTGTCTACTCTCCATCCGTCTTACGCTTTTTCGATCAGGGTCACGTGGTCACGTGTCCTGACGCGAGTTTAAGATTTTATACCCATCACAGAACAATTTCCCAAAGTGCTCAACGCCGCTAAAGAAGTTTTCACTTCAAAAAAAACAATGAATATGAGAAAATTATCTTGTTTTGTTAACGGTATTGCCTAGTCAGTCTCAGGCACGACTCGTGTAGTTTATCAGTTACAAGTCTCCTATGATAAATATTGCCCGTGATATAATGTCATGCCGAGTTATATGACTTTGCATTTAGTCGACAATTATTCGCCATGATTTTCAGTATGATACGTATTTAAATGGGAGTAAAATCTACGTCAGTTCAGTTCCATAAGGAAAATCGTAGTGTGTACTTGTGATAAATTATTTAGTCTATAAAATGTCAGTGATATTAAATTATTTAGTCTTCTGCACTATATTATTAGTAAGCCAAAATGAAGCGGCAAGAATTCTTGCAATGTTTCCTGTTGCTTCCATAAGTCACCAAGTAGTGTTTCGACCTTTGATTCAAGAACTGGCAAAACGTGGACATGAGGTGACACTCATTACACCAGATCCTGCCTTCCCAAAAGGAGGAACACCAGCCAACCTGACAGAAATCGACGTTCATGATGTATCCTACGCTGTCTGGCAAGACAAATTTATGTCACTTCCTAAAGGTCATAAAAGAGATTTGTATCTACATTTCTCGTCTTATTTAGAATCAATTCGACTAATGTTCGAAGCGCAGATTACAGATGAGCAAGTCAAAAATCTCTTTAACGATAAGACTAAACAGTTTGATTTGATATTCATGGAAGCTGCCGCCCGACCTGGACTCGTGTTATCTCACATTTATAAAGCACCAGTGATCTTAGTGAGTTCGTACGGAGCATCTTTTGATAATTTTGATATAATGGGTGCTCCGGTACATCCAATGCTCTACCCAATATGTGTTCGTCAAAGACTCAATAACCTCAGTTTATGGGATAAAATTAGGGAAATGTATCTGCATCTTACTTTAGAAGTAACACATCGTCAAGATTATGAGTTAGAAGATGCTTTAATTAGAAAACATTTTGGAAGTGACGTCCCTCCGATTCAAGAACTGAATAATAATGTGGATATGATGTTTTTGAATATACATCCAGTGTTTGAAGGCATCCGACCTGTGCCTCCGACTGTATTATTCATGGGTGGTCTGCATGTAAATCCTGAGAAAGAATTACCAAATGTGAGTATTAGTACCTTAATAATTTACTTTTAATTAAATCTTGCGTCACTTCGTTCGTACACGCTAATTCCCGAAACCACCCAACCGATGTCATTGTCATTTTTTTAAAGTAATATATAGGATAGGTTTTAATTTAATTTAAAATTATGGTTGTTGTAGAGACTTAATTAATGAATTGCACTCGTTTGAAGATACTATAAATAAACTAATAGGTTCCAGACGAGTCTGCTCAGTTAATAAAATTCTCCTGAGCAAAACTATCGCGATGTGAAAAAGAGCATTCGATTAGACATTGCTGGTTATACCTTCATTAAGGTACTTTAACATACCTTTGTTAGTAAAAAAAAGAAAAACACGAAAACACTATAATTTTTAATTTCGTCCACAGGAACTCAAATCATATTTAGACTCCTCCAAAAACGGTGTCATTTACTTAAGCTTCGGCACAAATGTGGATCCCTCTTTACTTCCTCCGAGCACCATACAAACACTAGTGGCAGCGCTCTCTAAAGTACCGTACGATGTGCTGTGGAAGTGGAACAAAGATGAGCTACCAGGAAAAGGTGACAACATCAGAATTTCAAAGTGGCTGCCACAGGTGGACCTACTGAGTGAGTATATTTTTCAAGGACTGATCGCCCGTCTGGTGTCTGCCGGCGTCCCCGAAGATAAATAGAATAGAATAGAATAGAGTATATTTTTCTGGTCTCGTAGTCGTTAACTCAGTCACACTTTTTGCTGAGCGTGATGCTTCATTTCCAAATTGCGCAAACTGTTACCTTTAGCTATAAGAATTTTTTCATTGGTAAGCCTTGGAAACCCTTAAGAAACTGATTGCAAGATACACCCGTGCCCGATTGTAGTAAAATCACACAATATAAAATAAAAAATCATTTATTGTGGTAATTTACACCCATTAACCATTTATCCCAATATAGAAGATAAGAATTAGAGTATGTCAGCTTCTGTGTTTGCGCGCGCACTTGTTCCACTATAAATGTAATACTTATTGTGTCGGAAATCAAGTGTTGTCGATATCACTTGAACAGGCTCTTATCCTTTTCACCTGATATTGGGAATTGAGTATAATGTAATAATATAATAGAAGACTACCAAAATATTACAATAATGTATGTTTCCACTAACTGATTTCCAGTCATCCATGCCATCAATCTACTTTGTATGACAATCGCTGAATAATTTCTAATTAGCAAACTTTAATTTGCAGAACACCCCAAAATAAAGCTGTTCATAACACAAGGAGGTCTACAATCAACAGACGAGGCTATCTCAGCAGGAGTACCACTTATTGGTATCCCAATGCTGGGAGATCAGTGGTACAATGTTGAGCGGTATGAATACCATAACATTGGGCTAAACCTGGATATGGAAACGCTGACAGAGGAGGATTTGACTAATGCAATTGACAACATTATCGAGAACAACGAGTGAGTATTTTTTTTAATTGTTTCATTTAAAAACAGGTAGAAAGACATACACTGTTTTTCTGAATTCAACGAAACTTTTGTAGTTTTAATAAATACAAAATTTATTGTCTTAAAATTGGAATTCTTAAAAATAAAATTTAAAAAAGCGCCATCGAGTTGGTCTTTCAAATTTATGAATATTGTTGAATAAGTAAAACTGAATAGCATCAGATTTAATAGCTTAGACAAGTGTCTTACTTTTTTTCCTTTTTACAGATTTTATCGCCAGAATTTAGCGAAACTACGTAGTGTTATGCGCGATCAGCCACAACCTCCACTAGAGCGCGCCGTGTGGTGGACGGAGTACGTACTGCGTCACGGTGGCGCAAAACATCTGCGCGCGCCCGCTGCCAACATATCGTGGGCGCAGTATTTAGAACTAGAACTAGTATTTACCTTATTGCTAGGATTTTTGGTTATTGCAGCAACGCTTGGTTTTGCCCTCCATTATATTTATAAGATTACTTTAGGAAGCACTGTGATTGATATTAAAATCAAACGTAGCTGATTCTCAATTATTTATAAGCCTATGGAGTTATGTTTTGTTATAAGTTTAAAATAAATACCAAAGTATTATGATATTTTGTAAGGCTTATTATTTACTCCAGACCTAAAATATCCTTGATACCTACGAATTTTTAGTTTTTTTCATTAAAAACATTTTGTCCAATTATAGTTCAAGGTATACTTAGTAAGTTAAAATGTTGATGGTTTTACACTAAGCACTTGAATTAGGGGCCGCTAAGATGCAAACATGACTTAAAATTAATAAAAAACAATAAATACACTCCTCCTGGGCCAGTCGGTGAAAACTAATGGATATAATTGTTTTTGTGCGTGCATACTTCGATGATTATGTGTGTGTGCGTGTGTGTGTATGTTCGCACGCGTTTATGTTTGTATATTGTGTACCTAAGAAAAACTTAGGATACAAATAATAAATTATTATATAATAAATATAATTATATATTAAATAATAAATTAAATTTAACTATTTAACAAAAACATATTATGTTTTTGTTAAATAGTTAAATTATATGTGCATGCTGAACAGCTTTTGCATGTGACTAAAACAAGTTAAGAATATAAATATTGATGGATGGAGAGGGAAAGGAAAGCCATAAAAAAGATGGATGGATTGTGTGAGAAATGATATGAATGAGATGGGAATAAATGCCACTATGACGTCTAAAAGAGAAGAATTGAAAAATAAAACGTGTTACGCCGACTCCAAATAGAATGGCAGGGCAGATGATGATGCTAATTAGCTTTTCTGTTTCATCATAGGTGAGTGATTGAATCCAAGTGAACACATTCTGTGTGCACACTCTCGTTTTGTCATACAGAAAATTTGCAACTGTTTATTTGCATTTTTGAATAGTCTAGGGCTAGCCCTAGACTATTCAAAAATGCAAATAAACAGTTGCAAATTGCAAATTGCAAAAGCTTGATTATGTTTCTAGAAACATAATCAAGCTTTTGAGTTAAACTAATTTTGCAGGGTACATATTTTAATAAATCGAAACGTCTGCCCCTTGTTACGAGTATCTCTTTTCCAATCTGGGCACTCAGCGTGGCACAGGAATGCTGGACCTAGAAAAACCTAGAAAACTACCCTGTGGCACTCCATGTGTAAGCCAGCACTTGTATAACTGCCAATATCGAGCCTGTGTGTTCATCCAGATAAATTATCGGATAGTAATTTAAGTTAATTTCCACCGATAATGAGTTGATATAGCTTGTAAGTTACCTAGGGTGGGAACAGAAACCGTGTCAAAAGCTTTCGCCAGATCAAGTAATGTAATAAAGTATTTTTGTTTATTGTCTATCGTTAAGCGGTATAAAATATAATATATAATAATAATAAATTACGGTATTATTACGGTATAATTTTTAGTTATGGTTTTACTGTTTTATATGTATTAGTTTGTTATTATTGTTTTAAGTTATTGTGTGTATTTTATGTATGGGCCTTATAGATGCCTGAAATAAAATGATTATTATTATTATTATTATTATTCTCTTTATTTATTTTTCTTACATACTAATTTACATTTTTAAATATTTGTTAAAAAAGATATCAAAAAACATTTAAAAATATAAAAAGTAGTAGTCCACCGGTGTCGGGAGCAGGGTCCAAGCCACCGGTGGTTAGGGTTCCAGAGACAGGAACCTCCTCACAATACGGGCCGTATCAAGAAGTACTGCCTTCTGAATCAGGCCCTTGATCCAACCGCCAAGCGAAAGTTTTGACAGGTGGTCGTCCATGCTTTTTGCTATCAGGCCATTGGCCGTGACGACTATCGGCACAATGATAGCCGAGTTCACATGCCACATATCGACAACCTCGTGTGCTAAGTCCAGATATTTTATTTGCTTCTCTTTCTCAGCTTTCACGAGGTTCTCGTCATGTGGGATGGTAACATCGATTATCATTACGCGGCGCGCTGATCGGTCCATCACCACTATGTCAGGTTTATTGGCAACAATAGTCCTGTCAGTGATGATAGACTGATCCCAGTACAACGTGACATGGTCGTTTTCGAGAACTGGGTCGGGCACATACTTGTAGTACGGTACCTCAGATTCCACGAGTTTATATTTCAAGGCAAGTTGCTGGTGAATAATCCTGGCCACTTGATTGTGCCTGTGCAAGTACTCGCCGTTAGCCAGACGAGAACAACCAGAAATAATATGTCTGATGGACTCACCCGGACGGTGGCATGCCCGACACACGTCAACCGTCCCATCCTTCATAATATATTTCCGGTAGTTGTTCGTCAACATAACTTCGTCCATAATTGCACAGACAAAACCTTCAGTTTCCCCAAAGAGGTCGCCGAAACGTAGCCAGGACACGGACGCTAGAAAATCTACATCGGGCCCATGAAGAGCTCGGTAGAAGCGCCCGTGAAGCTCCTTGCTTTGCCATACTTCCTTGCGGTTTTCAGCAGTAAGTACCACAGGTTTGCGCCAGTTCTCGTTAGCCATGGACAGCGGGGTGAGTCCCCTGTCCACTGCGACCACATCTCGGTGCATACCCACATCGGCCTTTAAAAAATATTCTCTGAGACTGCACACCTCGCGGTTGTGGAGGGTCTTCGCGTTTAAAAAGCCTCGACCCCCGCATTTCCGCGGGATGTACAGTCTCATGACCGATGATCGTGGGTGATGCATCCGATTTGCGGTTAGCAATGTACGGACTCTCCTATCCAAGGCATCGAGTTCAGTCTGAGTCCATTTGAGTATGCCGAAAGAGTACATCAAAACTGGCATGACCCAACCGTTGAAGGCGCGCACCTTGTTCCCACCTGAAAGAAGGCTATTAAGAACCTTCTTCAGGCGTCCGAAGAAGCGCTCCCTCAACGATTGCTTCATGTCAGCTACGTTAATGCCTAACGCTTCCGACATACCCAAATATTTATAGCTTTCGGATGAGGAGAGGGATCTGAGGTGTATGGAATCCGAGAGCTGAATTCCCTCGGATTCCATAATCTCTCCTCTCTTTACATGCATGACTGCACATTTGTCCACACCAAATTCCATCCTGATGGCGCTACTAAAAGAATCAGTTATTTTTAGTAACTCCATCAGTCGCAATTTGTTGGGGGCAAACAGTTTCAGATCATCCATGTAAAGAAGGTGAGATATGACCTGACCATCTCTCCTCAACCGGTAGCCTAGACCTGAATCCTCCAGCAATGTGCTAAGAGGATTCAGGGCTAGACAGAACCATAGCGGGCTCAGACTGTCGCCCTGGAATATTCCCCGTTTAATCCATACAGGTTCATCGTTCCCCTGAATCTGTCGACATCCTGGATATCGAAGGACCGTCTTCCATTGCCTCATACACGACTCCAGGAAGGCGCGTAGAGTTGCATCTATCTTGTACAACTCCAGCACCTTCATCAGCCATGTATGTGGCACCGAGTCGTAGGCCTTCTTATAATCTATCCAACATGTCGACAGATCCTTGCGGGCTCGACGAACCTGTTGGCTAATGGCCATGTCGATGAGGAGTAGCTCCTTAGTACCGCGGGACCCGTTCCTACATCCATTCTGAGAAGCAGACATAATACAGTTTTGCTCAATGTGTTTATTAATTTTTGCCCTCAAAATGGATGTAAGAAGTTTATAGACCGTCGATAAACACGTAATCGGTCTATAATTCTTGGGTTCCGCGGGACTACCTGACTTATGGAGCAGGTGGGTAACGCCTGTGGTTAAAAACTGCGGAAGCGACGCAGACTCTAAGGCTGACTGGAATTGAGATGCCAGGCAAGTGTGTGAACTTCTGAGCCATTTGAGCCAGAAATTGTGCAGTCCGTCCGGACCTGGTGATTTCCAGTTCGGTAACTGACGAACTGCACTGGCTATATCTAGTGGTGTTATTAGGATAGTTTCCATTTCTGGGATAGGTTCACACATTCGCTCGACATCACGCAACCAGTCAGCCTCAGTATGACAGACGGGTACCGACCAGATGCTGCGCCAGAATGAACTGGTAGCAGTATCATCTGGGTGACACACGTCCGTCATATTTTGCTCGGGTCGCTCCCAAGTTCGGTATACCCACCTTTCATCGCTCTGGAACATGCGATTCTGCGAGTAACGATCAACCCGCCGCTTATACCGCCGAATACGGTTGGCCCATGCATAAACCTTCTGCTTCAGGAAGTCGATGCGCTCTGTGACACGGGACATGTAATCTTGGGGACTGATTTCAGTTCCCGAGAATGCCCGCTTCACAAAGCGCATCACACGTGGTCGTATATTGCCCTCCCTGAAGCAGTATAGTTTGCCAATGAGCACCCTGGCCCCGTCGATACGACGCTCGATCCTGCGCTGCCAGGCCGGTACGGCTGGTTTTGGTCGACTAGCTAAGTCACAATTTGGGAATTTAACATTAGCTAGTCGACATGCCGCAACAGCCCCACAGTACAAGATCGAGTGTGCATCAACGAGGTCCTCGCTACTCTCGAATATATTCTTGAGTTGCGAGTCCAGGGCACACACCAACGCCCTATTTCGCTTATGCATGGGTAACCGCGGTAATCGGGGCCTAAGTTCGGTAGGAATGGATCGATACTCGCGAAGCGCATCCTCCAGTGCGCTCCTCAATCGGTCGTTGCACTGGCTACTTACCGTAGCAACCCTATCATCTTCCTCTACAGCAACAGTATTGGGCCGCGATGTGGTCGCGTCAATAATAGACGCTGGTACCGCAGTCTGTGCCTGAGTCAAGATGATACGGTTGCTAAGTACCTCTGAGCGCAGCCTATCAAGTGCGGCGTCGTCCAACATGCGATTGCGTTGGATGACACGCACCTGATCCGACAGTCGTTGGCTTGACACGTTGACTGTTGGTTCAAGGTCCTGGAATAGAGACAGCATCCTAGCACGGTACGCAGTGAGGTTAGTTCCCCCCTCTGTAGACCCGTAGTATGCGCGCATGACGTTCTCATTTATTGTTCGAGTCCATTTCATGCGCTGCACACAACCACCGGTAGCGGGGACCCGGCTCGGGGCCGGTTGGCCCCTAGGTCCCAAGCTGGTCGGCGGCCGGCCTCTCCCCTGCCGACGCTCTGTAGATGGTGATGGTGTTCGTGATGTCGTCGGCGGAGAGAAATACTCGTCGCTCGAGCTCGACGCTACTGCCGCCGCCGGTGACGCAGGTGATCCAAGGTTCGGCGGTGGCGAGGCGGAGCTGAGCGACGAGTCCGGGGATGGTGGGCGTGCGCGTCGTCTAGCTGCAGCTGCTCTCGTAATCATCGTTGTTTCATTATTCGTCGTAAATATTGTTTATTGAGTCTCAGAATTTTTTTGATGTCTGTCATCGTTGTCAATGAGTTTGTCAACTTCATTAATCTTCGATTTCTATTTCTTCATTTTAGTTTTTGGCTGTTTTAATTTATTTATAGGATACAATATGAGGAGTTTTAATTGATTCTGTAGAAACTGCAATTTAAATGGGTTTTTTGGAATAAATATTATAAAATAAAATTAGGTTTTTTTCAGACGACGTTATGTGTCAACGAGAGTTGCCAGATCTTTATTATTATTATTATAAATATCCCAGTTCTTAGAATTCGTTTTTTTTTTATCTAGATGATATAAATTTCAAAACTCATTGGGATCCCTGATATATAACAACCAGCTTGGGCTCTCAGATTGCTTGTGTTCCAAAATAAAAAATGGTAAAGACTGATAACAAGTATCAGTTATTATTTAATGTAACAATAATATTGAATAGGTCTTAACGCGATAAATGACTTTGCACTAATTGTATTAATAATTATGTTCTTGCATATACTTTGTCCATAATGATTTTCAAAATGATACCTATTTAAAAGGGAGTCAGATCAGTGACAGTTCAGTTTCATAGATAAACTCGAAGTGTATTCATGTTTTAAATTATTTAGTCTTTAAAATGTCAGTGTTATTCCATTATTTAGTTATCTGTTCTATATTTTTTTTTAACCAAAATGAAGCAGCGAAAATCCTAGCAATGTTTCCCGTTGCTTCCATAAGTCATTCAGTAGTGTTTCGGCCTTTGATTAATGAACTTGCAAAGCGGGGACATGAGGTGATAATTATTACGCCAGATCCTGCCATCCCAAAAGGAGGAACGCCCGCCAACCTGACAGAAATCGACGTCCATGATATATCTTACGCAGTGTGGAAAGAAACATTTATGTCACTTCCCAAAGGTAGTAAAAGAGATTTGTATCTGCATTTTCCAGCTTATTTAGAAGCAATGCGATTAATGTTTGAAGTGCAGATTAAAGATGAGCAAGTGAAAAATCTGTTTAGTGATAAATCTAAACAATTTGATTTGATATTCATGGAATCAGGTGTCAGACCAGGTATGGTACTATCTCATATTTACAAGGCACCATTGATCTTGGTGAGTTCGTATGGAGCTTATTTGGACAATTATGAAGTAGTTGGAGCTCCAGTGCATCCAGTGCTCTATCCAATTTGTTATCGTCAACAACTTAACGACCTTAGTTTATGGGACAAAATCAAGGAAATGTATCACCACTTTTATTTAGAAATGATACATAGAAATCATTATACTTTAGAAAATGAATTAATTAGAAAATACTTTGGACCTGACGTTCCTACGATTCAAGAATTGAACAATAATGTGGATATGATGTTCTTGAATGTACATCCAGTGTTCGAAGGCATCCGGCCTATGCCTCCTTCTGTATTGTTCATGGGTGGTCTTCATGTGAATCCTGAAAGAGAATTACCAAAAATGAGTATTGATTACCATACTAATCTGTGCCTATGTTTTGAGCCCTCAGAAAGCACACTATTTCGGTTGTCATTTGTAACTAAAACTATTAAAAAGAAAAAATGTCTTAAAACCAATCTTACATTAGCAGTATTATTGTGGAAGTCAAAGTCACTTCATGTTAAATACTTTTATTCGAATGCTTATGATTTAAATATAATAGAAACATACCTCAAGATTGTCTAGACAGGATGATGGTGATGTTATTCAAAAAAATCCAATTGTAAAATTTCATCCACAGGAACTCAAATCGTATTTAGATTCATCCAAAAACGGCGTCATTTATTTGAGCTTTGGCACAAATGTGGATCCCTCTCTACTTCCCCCAAGAACAATACAAACACTAGTAGCAGCGCTCTCTAAAGTACCGTACGATGTACTGTGGAAGTGGAACAAAGATGAACTGCCAGGAAAAGGTGACAACATCAGGATATCCAAGTGGCTGCCACAGGTGGACTTACTGAGTGAGTATTCTTAATATAATTTAATCAGCTTAGACTATCGCAGTTCACTCGGTCTAATGGATTTTGATAACAGACGAAACATGGCAAAGCTTAGTGGGGCTAGAATTTTGTAACTTATCCGTGGGCAACATTTTATGTAACGAGACATCGTTTCCCTTTAAAAAAAAAAAAAATTAAAATGTTTATTTCAATTACAAAATTGGCATTTCGATACAAATAATTGGAGATCACCTTTTAAGCAAGGAATTGCTTGTATTAGGAGACTCCGCACTTCCACTTATAATTTTTATGCAATTGAAAATATGTAGACAATGTAAACATGCAAAACTAAAACTAAAGAAGACAAAAAATAAAATAAAAGAAAGAGTAATTTAAAATTAATACAAATGGCTCTGCAAATTAATGAGCGTTATGTAGAGAAAATAAAATAAAAAATTAAAATAGCCAGAAAAAGCCAAAACGCGCGTGTATGTGTGATAAGTGTATCCCGAGTGAGTGTGTGGTGAGTGTGTGTGTGGTGAGTGAGTATGGGTTTGAGTGTGAGTAGTGAGTTGGTGTGGTGTGTGAATCTTAATAATGATCGCTAAGTAAACTTTAAGTGAACTTAAAGTGAACCAAATTGAATTTACTTATACTACTAATTTAATCGGATTAGCCCTGCGACAATGTCTTGGGATCGAAAGAAAGAATAAGTCTTCTTTCACTAACCATGCGCACAACAATATAAATGTAACCAATTTGGCTATTGCAAAGTAGATACAATAGTCTCAACATCATCGTAAGTTTTGGTTTTAAGCCAATCGGTAACAACTTTTTTACAGTCCCGTAACTTCATGGAATGTATATGTAATTCTTTATTCAGCAAGTTGTATAGATGAGCTGATTGTCTTGAGTATTGCCTTTTAGCGAAAGCAGACCTAACCCTGACAGTTGGAGCGACTAGGTAACTCCTCCTGCTTTTAGGCTTAGAGGGTTCATATGGGAGCGATGAGTGTTTTTTTAGAATAAGTTGAAGCAAATAAAGCTTTCTTACGGACAAAAGGTCAGACAGAAGGTAGAGACTGCGAGTGGGGTACCTATAGGGCTTAAAGAACATGACCTTAAGTAAGGTTCTCTGCGCCCTCTCAAGTTCCAAAAATTTTATTTTAGTTGTCCCTCCCCAGCAAGATAGACAGTACATAAGGATAGATTGGGCCAGTGATATATATACTTGCTTAAGAAGTTGCTTAGAAGCCGCATGTCGTAGTGTTTTAAAAGTCCATATCAGCTTCCTAACTCTTTTCATAATAAGTTCGGTGTGTATATGCCAGGACAGGCGCTGGTCAATCATAACGCCTAGATACTTAGTGTGCTGTAACCTGTCAATTTTTAAGCAAGAGCAGTCTTGAGTTGGGGGGTTGGGACAGTTGTGAATTTTTATTTGGAAATCTTGAGACGGTTGCGAGTTATTATACTTGGTAAAGCATATATAGTTTGATTTGGTGACATTTAGTGTAAGGAGACTATGGTTTAGCCAGGCTGCTATTTTTGCAAGGCCACATTCGGCTAACCTAGTAACGTTAGCCCAAGTCTTAGCAGTGAAGACAATGGCAGTGTCGTCGGCGTATGAAAAAATCAGTCCGCCGTCAATCTTCATGTTGCAGAGATTATTAATGTAGATAAGGAATAAGGTTGGCCCAAGAACACTGCCCTGGGGAACTCCGAAAGTGACGGTTGACTCAGAGCTGATGTACTCCGCAATTTTAACTGTTACACCGTCTACCAGAGCAGAAGTTAGTGAAAGAACTGCGTCCTCAGTAGACTTTCCTTGTCTAAAACCAAACTGAGAAGGCGACAGTATTTTAAATTTAGAGAGGAATTTAGTTAGGCGTGAGTTGATTAATCTCTCAAGAATTTTTGAAATGGATGGTAGGACCGAAATTGGTCTATAATTAGAGGGGTCAGACTTATCTCCAGACTTGTACACAGGCGTTATAAGGGCTACTTTCAAAGCGTCTGGGAAAAGTCCCTACTTGAAGCATAGATTAATCAAATGAGTCACAATTGGTACAATTTGTTCGTGTGCAGATTTTAGGAAGTTGACTGTAATCTTGTCCCAACCGGGAGCGCTATCCGATTTCAAGCTCTTTAGAGTGGCTCGAACTTCGTCGGGGTCTGTGTCGAGAAGAACAAAAGATGAGGCCAAAGGACAATTTGTCGAGAAGGAGTCAGGGTTGAGATGATTTCCTGCTGAGGGCTGAGAATTTATTGCAGAGGGCTGAGAAGATGTGATGTTTTCAGCAAGAAGTTTTCCAATAGTACAGAAGTAGTCATTAACCTTATCAACAGAGTTTTGTGGGGTAGTGAGTGTCTGTAGCAGTTCCGAGTTTTTTGTTTTTTTGGGTTTGCGTTGTGTGATGTTGTTAATAATATCCCATGTTTTTTTAGGATTTCTGTGCGCTTTAGAAAGTTTGTCTCTATCATATTTACGTTTTTGTTTTCTAATAATTGTATAACAGTAATTACGATACCTTTTGTATGTTATTTTTAGCACCTCGTTGTGTGGGTCAAGCTTGAGTCTCTTTTGCATATGATTTCTATTAGAAATACAACGCAACAAGCCAATTGTCATCCATGGTTTTATGATTCTATTTTTTACAGGTATATTCAGAGTAATCGTACTGAGCGTGACACACTTTTGTAGTATTTCGATTAGGTTATTAGTAAGCGTGTTAGGGTTCTCTAATTTTAATAAGTTTGATAGGTTACTGTCATTGAGGAGCTCAAGCCCTTTCTCCGAATTAAAAAAAATGTTTTTGTTTTAGAGCATCCTATTGAGTTAGTATGGTTTGATATTTTTAAGAAAGTCATGAAATGGTCAGTAATGGTCGTGTGAATAATTGCAATGTTGCGGCCCTTGTGGGGTAACTTACATCTTACTACCCCTTCTTCATTTACTAGAGTGGCGTCTAATGTTCAAATGAGTTCTTCATTCACAAAGCCTGTTAAAAGCATTTTTTATTGCTATTGACACGCTACGAAAGGGAAGACCACTACCATGACAGTAACTGGTATCCTAAAACCCCGACAATCATTGTTTGGGAAAATTCACAGTTTTGTGTGGTGTGATCAATACTGTCTGGTCATCATCATCATCATCCATAGCCCGAATTCACCCACTGCTGTGTATAAGCCTCAACTTTCTGTCTTCCTGTCTTGTCGTAACAAAGAATATCTTTAAAATTAAATCTTTTATTTTGCAGAACACCCTAAAATAAAGATGTTTATAACACAAGGAGGTCTACAATCAACAGACGAGGCTATATCAGCGGGTGTACCTCTGATTGGTATTCCTATGTTGGGCGATCAATGGTTTAATGTGGAAAGAATCGTCTACCATGGTATTGGAGTCAAGCTGGATATGGAAACTTCGACAGAAGAGGACTTGATTGTTGCAATTGACAAAATTATCAGCAATAACACGTAAGTTTTTTTCCTTTTACATAATGGTAAAGTTTATTTTATGCAGTGGTGGCGGCCTCGACTTAGGAACAGTGAGTCGTGGGTTCAAACCCAGTCAGGCGCATAACTTTGTGTCATATATTTCGTCACCACTGCTCTCAAAACGGTGAAGGAAATCATCGTGAGGAAACCGGCATGTCTTAGAACCAAAAATTCGAAGACATGTGTGACATCTACCAACCCGCACTGAGCCCGCGTGGTGGATTATAGCCCATCCCTCTCCTAGAGAGGATGCCTCAGCAGTGGGAACATTATAGGCTGATAATGATGATGATGATAGTTTATTTTTTAGAGCTAATAAAGTACAGTTTTATTTGTTAGTTATAGGATCAATGAAAATGACAGCTTGGTTTAAAAAAAAACTAATTAAAATTGAAGTCAGCGCCATCTATTTTTTTTTCAAGATCTTTTAAAGGGAAGACAGAATAATTGTTAAAGACAACTTTCTTATTTCTTTTCACAGATTTTATCGACAGAATTTGGCTAAACTACATAGTGTAATGCGCGACCAGCCACAACCTCCACTGGAGCGTGCCGTGTGGTGGACAGAGTACGTGATACGTCACGGTGGCGCAAAACATTTACGAGGGCCCGCCGCCAACATGTCGTGGGCGCAGTATCTGGAACTAGAATTAGTATTTTCCTTACTGCTAGGATTTTTGGTTGCGATAGCAGCACTTACTTTGACTCTTCGTTATATTTATAAGATTATTTTAGGAAAAACTGTGATAGATAGTAAATTAAAACGAAGCTAATTCTCAATAAATTATATTAAATTATTTTTAGATAGGTAATAAAGTTATGTTTATTTTAATGTACCAAAGTATTTTAACTATTGTTAAGGCTTTATCCACACCTGGAATATCCTCAATCTCCACATCACAAATAGCTTTACTCGCGTGGAGGTTTAAAAATATCCCAAGGTAAAGTAGATAATGTAAAGTCAACTTTCACCGGTTGGTTTCATTAAAAGCCGTACAAAAAATCTCCAAAAGATAGACAGACACAAATACTTCTATAGTAATCATGCATACAGAGGAAACGTTACTGAGTCCCGCAGTTCATTAGTTTATCAGCCACGGAACTTATCAGTTATTAGTCTCTTACGATAATGATAATATTATTATGTAACACCCAGATAATTAAAAATGACCTTGCATTCGCACTAATATGTTTTAAGCACAATATTGAAAATCATGTTGATAAACACAAACATGATTTTCAATATAATAAAATCGGTGAAAGAAAGAATGAGAAAGAAAACATATTTATTTAAGTAGTACATGCCACAAGTGCACACAACAAACAATAAAAAATAAAAAGAAATAAAAAAATAACAGAGCAAAAAAAAGCGTGCGTGCATCTCACGGCTGCGCCAAATAGGACCAGTTCAGCAAACTGCCGAGTGAACATCGAACCCTCGGACCTCATGCATGTCTTTCTTCAACGAGGCAGTTATTTCATATAGCTTTTCTTATATTCTTTAAAAACTCTTCTTTCTTTTGCTGAACCATCTGGCACAGACGTGAGGATCAATACACATGATCATGTATATTATATCAACATAAGATGTGCCAAATTGATGTTCGAAAGAGATATACCACGGTCTCGAACACAAAGGGCTAAGAAAGAATAATATGGTCTGTATATCTGTAGGGCTATTGCGTATCTTTTTAATGTCAGTGGCTAACATAAGTTTTCATAGATTAACTGTAAATTGGTTATGGTTTGGTACATTTTTTTCTTAAAAACTCATCATTTGACAGTTATTTGATAGACACTATATGCTAGCCACTGTAATTAAAAGATACGCAATAGCCCTGCAGAGCGGGATGAGGCATTTGATGATTTCCCACATTACAAAAAAAAGATGTGACAAACATGTGCCAAATTGTTTTGTTCTTCTTCCCGTTCTTTCTGTCAGTTCAAATAATGAAACAGTAAAAAGGCTGCATTTTATAAAGGTTCATGTCTTACCGTTAGTTATGAAAGGTCACAAGAGTTAACGATTAACCAAGCAGTTTCCTTTTGCAGTGAAATATAAAGATTTTTTTGAAGTGAAAACTTCTTTAGCGGCGTTGAGCACTTTGGGAAATTGTTCTGTGATGGGTATAAAATCTTAAACTCGCGTCAGGACACGTGACCACGTGACCCTGATCGAAAAAGCGTAAGACGGATGGAGAGTAGACAGCTATCCCCTCTCTACGGCGCGGCGAAAATGTATGCCTGGGCCTACTGTTTCGTTTAGGCAGCGCAGGGCGCTTAATAATAATAATAATTATTATTAATAATAATATAATTAATAATAATAATAAAATTATTAATAATAATAATATAATTAATAATAATATAATTAATAATAATAATAATATAATTAATAATAATAATAATAATTAATAATAATAATAATTAATAATAATAATAATGATGACAGCTGTCGAAATTGAAACAGCTATATCTCGGAAACTATCGACCTTAGACTAGTTGTGTGTAGGGACAATTGATAGGTCTCAATGAGATCTACATTTCGGATGACAGCTGTCAAAATTGAAACGGCTATATCTCGGAAACTATCGACCTTAGACTAGTTGTGTGTAGGGACAAGTGATAGGTCTCAATGAGATCTACATTTCAGATGACAGCTGTCAAAATTGAAACGGCTATATCTCGGAAACTATCGACCTTAGACTAGTTGTGTGTAGGGACAAGTGATAGGTCTCAATGAGATCTACATTTCGGATGACAGCTGTCAAAATTGAAACAGCTATATCTCGGAAACTATCGACCTTAGACTAGTTGTGTGTAGGGACAAGTGATAGGTCTCAATGAGATCTACATTTTGGATGACAGCTGTCAAAATTGAAACGGCTATATCTCGGAAACTATCGACCTAAGACTAGTTGTGTGTAGGGACAAGTGATAGGTCTCAATGAGATCTACATTTCGGATGACAGCTGTCAAAATTGAAACGGCTATATCTCGGAAACTATCGACCTTAGACTAGTTGTGTGTAGGGACAAGTGATAGGTCTCAATGAGATCTACATTTCAGATGACAGCTGTCAAAATTGAAACGGCTATATCTCGGAAACTATCGACCTTAGACTAGTTGTGTGTAGGGACAAGTGATAGGTCTCAATGAGATCTACATTTCGGATGACAGCTGTCAAAATTGAAACAGCTATATCTCGGAAACTATCGACCTTACACTAGTTGTGTGTAGGGACAAGTGATAGATCTCAATGAGATCTACATTTCGGCTGACAGCTGTCAAAATTGAAACGGCTATATCTCGGAAACTATCGATCTTAGACTAGTCGTGTGGGAGTTGGACATTTTGACCCTGAACGTTAACGATGTCGACTGTACAGTCAATAAAATACAAAAATAATTTATTTTGAACTAGACTGTACAATGTTTTTATGATGCTTAATCGGAGGCATGGCATAGTTATGGCGGAATAATTGAATTTTTAAATAATGAATTTGGTTTAACTATGTCGAATGATCGCAATCTTAGCACAACGAAATACAAAACTACTATTGATGCGGTCTTTATTAGACATTTAAATAGGTTCGAATCAAAACTGTTCGTTTCTTACTTCAGCTACCATAAACCTATCGTATCAGTTTTAGAGATTGGCGATGATAGTTCTGGTAATGATGATGGTGAAAAAGTCGTTGAAATTATGGATGAAAGTTGATTTTTCGGAGAGATAAACTTTTTAATGTAAAATAATTGTAATAGTTTTAAAGTGTTAAATTTTTAATGTAATATAAATTGTCATGTTTGTGTACGATAGAGCAATAAATCAATATTGTATTCTACCACATAAATGATAGTACTTTTATACTGTTAAAGCAATTGGTGCAAAATTATTCCCTAACCATTCCAAAATATCAAACATGCTCAACGTTAATAATCAAGTTTTCACTTCTGCCGGCACTCCCGGAGTGCAACCCGTCTTTTTAGGGTTCCGTAGTCAACTAGGAACCCTTATAGTTTCGCCATGTCTGTCTGTCTGTCTGTCTGTCCGTCTGTCCGTCCTCGCTTAATCTCTGTGACCGTTAGCACTAGAAAGCTGAAATTTGGTACCAATATGTGTATCAATCACGCCGACAAAGTGCTAAAATAAAAATTGGAAAAAAATGTTTTATTAGGGTAGCCCCCCTATATGTAAAGTGGGAAGTGATTTTTTTTTTAATTTTAACCCTAACGTGTGATATATTGTTGGAAAGGTATTTAAAAATGAATAGGGGTTTACTAAAATCATTTTTTGATAATGTCAATAATTTCGGATATAATCGCTCCAAAAGTAAAAAACAAAGCGTCCCCCCCCCCTCTAACTTTTGAACCATAAGTTTAGAAAATACGAAAAAAATCTGAAAAGTAGAACTTTATAAGGACTTTCTAGGAAAATTATTTTGAACTTGGATGGAAACAACAGATGGAAACTGCAGTTAACCAATATAATTTGGTCCCTGAATCGTATGAGCGCCTATACAATCCAGAGGTCAAGTTTCATTGGCCCCTATTTCAAACAAAAAAAGAATTATTACTACGGAACCCTACACTGAGCGTGGCCCGACACGCTCTTGGCCGGTTTTTTTTATTATAAATGGGCTTGCTCTTGGCTTCAATCTTGCTGTAAGGGCAGAGATGATGTCGACGATGGAACGAGCTTACCCAGTAGAAGAAACTGAAACTGGCTTTGGATTACTGGATTCACATTTTTTTTCTTCTCTATATTTCAGTAGTAGTGTCTGTTTAATAATAATAATAATGCAAAAAATGCAATGTAATGTTACAAAAAAAGTGATTACAAAATGTTGTGCAATCGGTATTATCGTGTTGACAAAATATATCAGATTTGATATTCTATTTCTGGCCAATTCTAAACCTATAATAATTTAGTGTCTTTGCCATAGTATATTTATTTTGAAATGCTTGCAGCATGTACTACTTAAGGACTGCATAGGTCTCAAAGATATATTTTTATTACAATACCGAGCGAATATGATTTTGCTGACTGAATTAAATTAAATAACGTTTTATAATTATTTAACTTAAAGTACCTTATTTAAAAACAAAACATGACAGAAGTGATTTCCTGAATTGGTAACCTGCTATCAATACTATAACGTAGATAAGCTAAGATAGTACATACTTGTACACATTACAGAGTTACATATCACAGAAATTCATTACAAAACTAGATGAAACTTTAAAATTGAACTTGCCGAAACTTTGGTCACACATTCAATTTGGTAATTGTGTAAAGTATTGATAAGAAGTAGAGCGCTTGAACTTAATTGTAACTCGGGTGATGCGATTTACGTCGTGATAAGCGTCATCTAGAATCTGGACCAGTGCTAGACGAAGTAAGGAAATCTTGCTCAGTTGGTGAATAAAAGAATAATAGACGACTCCAGTACAAATAGAATAGGTGTATCTAACAGGCAAACAAAGATTCATCATTCATCATTTCAGCCAAAAGACGTCCACTGCTGAACATAGGCCTCCCCCAGGCGTCGCCACATTGACCGGTCCCGTGCGTCTCTCATCCAGCGGTTTCCTGCAACCTTGACCAGGTCATCGGTCCACCTAGTGGGAGGCCTTCCAGCGCAACGTCTTCCGGTTCGCGGTCGCCATTCCAGAACTTTTCGGCCCCATCGGCCATCCGTTCTGCGAGCAATGTGCCCTGCCCATTGCCACTTAAGTCTGGCGATTCTTCGGGCTACGTCGGTAACCTTGGTTCTCAAGCGGATGTCCTCATTTCTGATTCGATCACGCAAGGAAACTCCGAGCATAGCCCTCTCCATTGCTCTTTGGGTGACTTTGAGCTTTCTGATGAGGCCCATTGTGAGCGACCACGTTTCGGTCCCGTATGTAATCACTGGCAACACACACTGGTCATAGACTTTCGTCTTGAGACACTGGGGTAAGTTGGACGAGAAGATACCGCGCAACTTCCCGAACGCTGCCCAGCCGAGTCGGATTCGACGATTGACCTCTTTCTCGAAGTTAGATCTACCCAACTGGACCGTTTGTCCCAGGTAGACATAATCGTCCACAACTTCGAGCGTAGAGTCTCCGATCTTGATAGGAGTGGGTGTTACATGAACATTCAACATAACCTTGGTTTTGTCCATGTTCATTTCAAGACCCACTCTTTCGGAAGCTCTACTGAGGTCATCGAGCATTGTACTGAGGTCTTCCATGGTCTCAGCCATGACCACTATATCGTCGGCAAACCGAAGGTGAGTGATGTACTCGCCGTTGACGTTGATGCCAAGTCCTTTCCAATCCAGAACCTTGAAGATATCCTCCAATGCAGCGGTGAACAGTTTCGGAGATATGACGTCTCCCTGTCTCACACCACGCTGCAGAAGGATAGGTTCCGAGGTCTGGTCCTGAAGTCGAACTGACATGGTGGCGTTTTTGTACAAACACTTCAACACCTCGATGTACCGGTAGTCGATTTGGCACCGTTGGAGAGACTGCAGCACAGCCCAAGTCTCGATCGAATCGAAGGCTTTCTCGTAGTCCACAAACGCTAAACAGAGAGGCAGGTTATACTCTTCGGTCTTCTGTATAACCTGCCGCAGCGTATGTATGTGGTCTACGGTACTGAAGCCTTTTCGGAATCCGGCTTGTTCGGGAGGCTGGAAATCGTCAAACCTGCGTGCGAGACGATTCGTGATGACTCTTGAAAACAACTTGTAGACATGGCTTAGAAGTGAGATGGGCCTATATAGTTCTTCAACCGGGCATTGTCACCCTTTTTGAAGAAGAGCACCACCACACCCCTGCACCAAGCCTGTGGCGTTTTCCCCTCGAGTATGACGGAACAAACAAAGATTGTATCGTATTAATCACTCCAAAATTGTACCGGACACTTATATAGCTAAGTTATTGCGCCTACTCAAAGTAGATAGCAATTGACAGAAGAACAATAAAATTTTATTAATAAAATTGTATCCATCACAAATAGGACGACTGCAAAATTATAGCTTTACCAGGTGCGCTCTATAACCTCTATACATAAAGGTATTTGAAACTCAGTAGCAGTAGGACCATATTGTGTTTGCAGTACGTCGCCGGGAAAACTTAAACGTAACGTAAACTTTTACGTTAATTCACCGCACTGGTTCGAATGTTTGCTACTATGGAGTGGTTTATTTCTTCTGTGGGTCTTAGTACAGAGTAAAAGGAACTGGCAGTGAAGTTGAACGAATTTTAGACAAACCTTAGAAAAATTAAAGAGTTTCACTTCGAACATCAATGATCTTTTTCCTTGAACTCGACAATAATCATTTTTGGCTCAAAACAAATTCTGTAACAATTCGCGAAAAGCACACATTACACTGTTATCCTTTTGAACCTACAAATAAACTCTATAACAATTTCAGTTTTGGTTATTATTCGCGAAAAAAAACATTACTAGCCACTTACTTTTTAACAAAAAAACACACAGTCTCACAGTCATTTCAAACACGAGAAACCACTTCACTAACAATTTAAAACATAACTAGTTAATTAAACTTGTCTGTTTTTTTTTTGGCGATTTGTATGCACGTCTAGTCTCGGCAATATAATTATATTTCTTTTATTAATTTTGTTTAATTTTGCTTCACAAAAAATAACATTACCAACTCAAACATCACTCCTAATTCAAAACTCCGAACAATACGCTATCATCATCAGGAATCTATTAAATCGGTATCAGGCGCTTTCAATGGATCGCCTTCAATGGATGAAAGACTTGGCTTCAAGCCATTGTTAGGCTCTGTTTGCTGTCTTCAATAATGGTTAGATGAACTGTATTGACCACAGAGCTGAAGTCTTAGTTGAAACGTCTTTTAAGGCCGCTTCTTTGCTTGACCGCGACGCTGGTTGATGCCCCAAGGTAGCCTGTAAAATTCTTATTCTTACGTGTTTTGCAATTTGGCGGTCAGTATCAAGTTAAATGTTAATTAAAATAGGATTCGCGACAGTTATAATAATACTAGCTTTTGCCCGCGACTTCGTTCGCGTGGAATAGTGACTTCCGGCAGATTTTTGGTTTATCTCGCGAAAAAAAAAAAAAAAAAACTATCCTATGTCCATTCTCAAGTTCCAAACTATGTCTGTACCAAATTTCACACAAATCGGTTCAGTAGTTTAGGCGTGAAGCAAAGACAGACAGACAGACAGGCAGAAAGACAGACAGACAGAGTTACTTTCGCATTTATAATATTAGTTAGGATAGTTAGGAAGTTAGGATTGTCATCTTGCAGAAGCAGAACGCATAGCCCTTTTGCGACTAGACACAGCAACGCAAACTGCGGAGCAATGCGTGATCCGATCGCATGTCATGTGGTCATGGATGAGGCTTAAAACTTGCTTACTGTTTTAAACAACAGTAATTGTTTTATTTTGTTAACTTGATTGCAATAATTATGGTTACATGTAATGTATTAAATACAAAGAATAAAGTAGTCTTAGATCAAACGTTTGAATAGCGTTATTGTGGTGTGTCTGTACACACACGTACACGGTAGTGTAACGTATTGGCCAGTTTTTTTTTTTTTGTTGAAAAAAATTACGCTAGGAATTTTTCCTGTATCGTGGGTCGATTTTTTACAAACATTAACCGATCATGCCGAACATCTCCGAAGGATTCGGCACCAGCAGAGGTGTAGGTACACAAAAGTGCACCTGCATTTCACAAAGTCCCATGTGATGGGGGACCTATTACCCTGTTAAATTGTTTCTTTTCTTTCTTTCTTGATGGAAAAACCAGATAATACTTTGCCTGAGAATGGGATCAAAACCTCATACTCAGCAATCGCAAAAGCGCGATTACCACACATACGAGGCAGTTCATAAAATATACATTATTTTAAAAACAAAAAACATAAAATACTAAGCTAACTAATAAGTTTTTCTTTGAAAGCACTAACTGTTATTTAAAACTACTAAGTGTTCTCTTGGACACTTAAAATATTAAGGCATCCAATTAAAAACTTTTAGTAGCCAATAAATTATGAATTTTAAGTAAAGACCCTGTAATAATTTATTTATTCAATATTCATAATATTGAAAGACCGATCTTTGAATCAAGTCTTAAAATGCCCATGGACAAGACGAAAGTTATGTCGAATGTACGTGTTCCACCCGTACCGGTAATTGTTGTACTCTCGAAGTTGTCGATAGTTATGTCTACCTTGGAGAAACTGATAAACTAGGTAGATCTAACTTCGACAAAGAGGTCGCCCGAAGAATCGAACTCGGATGGGCAGCGTTTGGGAAACTACGCGACATGTTTTCGTTCTATGGGGGAGGGAGGCCTTTGTCCAGCAGTGGACGTCTTATGGCTGATGATGAATCTATGAATATTATATCCTAACTAGAGGGCGCCGACTTAAATTTTGTTTCCAAACTCCATTTTTAATTCCACACATTTAAATTCCTTCAAGTTTATATAACGGTAATTTAAAATGGTAGATAGTTAAGAAACTCCTGCTATTCCTCAAGTCTTATTCGGGGCATAAATATCTTTGGAATGTATATTAATTATAATTCTATTTGGATTAAACTTTCTTAATTACAGTTTTGAGACTGACGAATGAAACCATCGCTCAGATTTAATAATTGGAGTTTGTAAGATACTTGTTAATTTTACACTAACTTTCATGCTGTTTATAGTTATATATCTAATTGGTTGTATGTATAAGGTTTAATTTGATTAGGGATTTTATTTATTTATTTATTTTATTTATTACAAACAGGTACACCAACAGTACATACATTTCACACTGATTATTAAAAATATACCGGTTAGGGTTCTGATGTAAGTACCAATTACAGGTATACACAACATTCTCATTTATTTCCTTCCTCTTTAATTCCTCTTGCTCAGTAAGTTTTCAATAATGCACTATCTCAACAGGAATGATGTAACCAAGGTTTTGTTACAATATTGTGATTTAAAAGCTCACCTCACTAATCTCATATCGCGAGTCCGCAAGTGTATATTCATTTTCAAAAAACTAAGGCACTCCGCGGACCGCCGTACTATTAAAACGGTATATTATGCCCTATGCCAGAGCATAATAAACTACTGCATCACAGTCTGGGGGGGGACTTCTAAGACTATCTTCCTGCCTCTGGAACGAGCACAGAGAGCGGTTCTCAAGGTTATGACCTCGAAGCCTTTTAGGTATCCCACCACGACTCTCTACACCGAATGTCAGGTCCTTACTGTGAGACAGCTTTTTGTTCTTGGCACTATTCTCCGCAAACATCCCTGTGTGGTTTACCATCCAAATGCTACCAAAAAACGCAGACACTTCGATGTATGTTCAACTTGTGGATGTAGAACGGCACTTGCTCAGCGTCATTTTGGTATACTGTCGAACCATCTATATAATAAAATAAATAAACTCTGCTGCATTGCTCGCATGTGTCTAAATGAATGTAAAACCAAGGTCACGAAGTGGCTCTTGACATTGACCTATAATGAGACTGAGGATTTATTACAGATATCAATCGCCTAATAAGTATAGCTACCAAAGTGATACGAGTATATTCATTATTATTATTATTTTTATATACCTACATAAACACAAGTTTTCACCATATTTATCTCCCCCTTACACATATAAATACATACCTACACACATTTATAACTACATAAATAGGATAAGTACAACATAGTTGCATTAACAAGTAATTTTAATTTTTTTTTTTCTTTATTTTATTGTAATTTAATGATGGCGTATACTGTGCTCATCTTACAACTACTACTGCATGTACAAATCTTAGGCGAGGACGCTGGCACCCTAAACACAAGTTAAATCTTACATTGGGTGCCAGAGCTCATCGAAGACACTCTGTTACCCTAGTTGTAAAGCTGCATAGTGTACATGTATATGACGTGTTTTTTGTACAACGGAATGTAATAAAATCATTTTTTTTTTTTTTTTTTTTTTTTTTTTTAAAAGAGTGTTCATGGAGTGTCCTACCCGTCCTTCTCTATAGAGATCTCATGTTTAGAATGGGCAACTACAGTACTTTCTCAAGTTAGTACGCCTCGTGTGGTCAAAGATGCACTCATTTGTTATTATTTAAAAAATTGTCCAATGTGTTACGTTTGAATCCAAATCCAGAGCAGAGTAGATACCCAAATTGTGTTATCCAACCGTCCACCCAGTTTAATTCTATTTGCAGGCACTTAAAGCGCTCAAACTTTTCCGTAGTGCAACACTCCTTTACCCGTTTCCAGGAACATGACCTGACAACTAAATTCATGCCTAAATATTTTTTCATTATAGGTATTGCAACTCTCTGAGGGAATAAATTTAACAGAAAGTTTTACTGAAAACGAGTAGTAAGCGTAGAAAGTTTTCCTTATGCATCGTATTCCCTTACACAGATGTTTGTGGTGTAATAGCTTTAGCGAGCGCCTACCACTAGCCTAGATTGCTTTAATTGCTTCTACTTAGCAAGCTACTAGTATTCAAGAGAGATGTGGTCGACGATGGAACGAGGTTAGTTCTTTGAAAAAATCTAAATCAATCAAAAACAACAGTGCTGACAGGCACATAACAAATCTAAATTATTTTGTCACCGGATCAATCATTTTCTTTTAAAACTCAACGAGGTTACCGATAAAAAAGGTACCAAAGTGTTAAACAAAACGTGCATCCAGTGATTGCTGTTAAACCTAGGATAAAATTCCTTAGGTCAGTTTCAGGTTGCAACAAAAGAAGATTTAATTAAAACACATAAACATGCAGTTGTATGGAAGTAAAGCCTCTGTTATGTAGTGGAACACCATAGGCCTACAATAATGCATTCAATAACTTACAGCACAACAAAACTATCTTCATCGAATTTGCGTGAAAAAATCTTATAAATGACAAAACAAAAATTATGATAAATTATAAAGACTACCTTGAAAATACATGTGGGAATAATTTAACATAAAATAACACTGATGTAATACGTTGCATGCGTTGAAAAACATAGACTATCACTGAGAAACTTACAGTCAAACGGACAAGATGTTGATACTTTTCTGCATAGTGAATTTCGTGATCAATGCTAACGAAGCAGCAAGAATACTGGCAGTATTTCCTACTCCTTCTATAAGTCATCAAATAGTGTTCCGACCTCTGACTCAAGAACTAGCTAAACGTGGACATGAACTCACAATCATTACTACAGATCCCGCATTCCCGAAAGGACAAACACCTGCTAACATCAATGAAATAGATGTTCACAATCTATCATACAAGATATGGTCAGAAAAACTATTGAACAGAATTGCAAATGGAAATAAAGACGATTTGAACAAGCAAATCGAAGACTTTTTTTCAACGATATTGGACATAGTTATACAACAACTACTGGTTAAAGAAGTACAAGAATTGATTAAGGATAAAACAAAGAATTTTGATCTGTTGATCTTAGAAGCTTGTGTAAGACCAGCACTTCTCTACTCGCATATCTACAAAATTCCAGTTATTTTAATGAGTTCATTTGGAGCCATGCCTGGGAATTTTGAAGCTATTGGTGCTCCTGTTCATCCTTTGTTGTACCCAAACGTTTTCAGGCAAAGATCGAACAATCTGACTAAATGGGAGAAAGTATTTGAAACATTCAAGTTTTATATATTCCATAGAATATCGGAAAGTTTTGGAGATGTTGAAACTGAAGCTATAAGAAAACATTTAGGAGCAGATACACCAAGTGTTTCAGAGTTGTATGAGAACGTGCATATGTTGTTCTTGAATGTGCATCCAGTGTTTGAAGGGATTCGTCCCGTTCCTCCGAATGTAGTGTATACGGGAGGTTTACATCAGAAGCCTGTTAAGGAGTTACCAGCAGTAAGTATGAAGGTTCTGTTCTTTAATAATATTGTACCACCGCACTATAAATTGCTTTCTGTACAGATAAACACGTAGTACTCGTACTCGTGCAAAGCGATGGCGAAATAGACCGTAGTGTTAAGCACAGAATTATCACTGGATGGATGAAATAGCGGCATGTCACGGGAACAATATGCGACTCCCGCATTCCCCTTAAACTCAAGGGGAAGATTTATAAGACCATGGTTAGACCTGCTGTCGTGTATGGATCAGAATGTTGGGCCACAAAAGGGATAAATGAAAGGCAATTGCATATGGCTGAGATGAGAATGCTAAGAGGGATGTGTGGTGTGACGCGAATGGATAAAATAAGGAATGAGTACATAAGAGGAAGTCTGAAAGTGGTGCCGGTGAATGAAAAGTTGATTGGTAATCGATTGTCGTGGTATGGACATGTGATGCGAAGGAATGAAGGAAATGTTGTGAGGAAAATGTTGAGTATTAATGGTAAATGGCTATAAAAGGAGAGGTAGGTCAAAGAAACGATGGATGGACTGTGTGAAGGATCATATGGCTAGAAAGGAGGTGACAGCTGAGATGACGAGAAATAGGGAAGTAGGTATGGAAGAAGAAAACATGTTGCGCCGACCCCAAATTAATTGGGATAAGGGCAGGAGAATGATGATGATGATGACAGATAAACACGTAGGGATTAGAACGCTAAGAGGATAAGATGCAAATACAGATTTCCCAATAATTTATCATCAGCCTAGCTTTTTCCCAATGTTGGTGTTGGCTTTATGATAAGATAAGATAAGATAAGATAAGTCTTTATTTGCTTTAAACATGGTATAACGGTGTTACAGTCTTATATAATGTCCACATGTTTAGCTATACAGAATATCAATTGCATGCAAAATAATAATCATGTCAAAACAACAGTAAATATCAATTAAATCATTCAAATTATTAGATGGATATAATGTTATAAAATGTCAAAGAAATCTTTAATGTCATAGAAATTATGTCCAATCAGCCACTTATACAGCTTATTTTTAAATGAATTATAATTATTTATACATTTGAGTTCTTTCGGAATTTTGTTGAAAATGCGTACACACATCACAAGGCAGCTTTTAGCATACTTGGCTGATTTAGGATTATCCTTCGTTACAAGTCTGTGTGGATCTTTTGTTGGACGAGAGATTATTTCATAAGCTTTTCTGAACAATCCCTTATTACTGTAGACAAAGTTACAGATTGCGTATATGTAAAGTGCAGGAAGTGGTAACAGACCAAGCTTTTTAAAAAATGGCTTACAAGATTCATCAGAACGAAGTCCGCAAATGGCCCTGATGCACCTTTTTTGAGCAATGAATGCTCTGTCTTTATCCGTACTGTTCCCCCATAAGATAAGCCCGTAACTTAAAATAGATTCAATATATGCATGGTATGTAGTAATTGCCGTTTTAACGGTTGTTACGTTCTTTACTTGTCTGAGGGCGTAAGTAAATTTATTAATCCTATTGCATAAATCATCTAAATGTCCTTTCCAATTTAAGTCTTGGTCTATGAGCACACCTAGGAATTTGGTTTGCGTTACTTCTTTTAGTCTGTCAATATTAAGTTTAAAATTGTATTTGGCATGTTTCGACTTATTAAATTGAATAAAATTCGATTTCTCTAAGTTAATTTTTAATTTATTAGTCTGTAGCCATTGTAAAATTTTGTCAATAGTATTATTAATGTCTATTTCATGATCAGAAGGTGATTTTTTGTCAGATGATACGATAATTGAAATGTCATCTGCGAATAATATAATTTTATGATGAGTCACCAGTGGTATGTCATTAATATATAGCAAGAATAATATGGGACCTAACACACTTCCTTGAGGGACGCCACATTTATTTACCCTAGATACAGAACAGTAGGAAGTGAGTACGTTTTCATTTACTTTGTCTATAACAACGTATTGTTTTCGATCACTTAAATAAGACGAAATCCACTGCAGTGCAACTCCTCTTATTCCCAGTATTTCCAACTTTTTCAATAACACATCATGTGCTACGAAGTCAAAAGCTTGTGATAAGTCGAAAAAAAGACCTGTTGTTAATTTATTATTGTTTAAGTTACTCAGGATATTGCCCACAAGAGTAAATATTGCTTGTGTTGTTGACTTTTGCTTTTGGAATCCAAACTGTTCCTTTGCTATAATATTAAATTTGCTACAGAAGTCTACAAGTCTTTTAAGCATACATTTCTCGAAAACCTTTGACAAAATAGGAATCAGAGTAATCGGGCGATAGTTTTTGACGTCCTTTTTATCGTGCTTTTTGTACAGTGGCTTCACGACAGCTAATTTTAGGGCATTAGGAAATGTACCTGATGAAAATGAGAGGTTAATTAAATATGTCAAGATGGGTATTAATTCTGTACTGCACGCTTTAACTATTTTTGTGGTGATTCCATCATAACCTTCAGAGTTAGTATTATTTAACGCCATTATTTCTTTTTTAACTTCATCTTCAGTCATAGCGCTAAGGAAAATGGAGTTAGGAATTGACTTAATATTATTGTCATTATAATAATGTCGATTATTGGATGTCAAGGTATTAGTAGAGTCAGTAAAATAATTATTAAAAGCATTCGCTTTGTCAGGGGGATTTGTCAGAACTTTCTTACCTAATTGTAATTCAGAAATATTATTAGTACATGATCTCGCATTACCAAATTCATGATTTATAACTGACCACGTTGCTCTGCATTTGTTCTTGCTATTATTTATAAAATTTATGTTAGAATTCATTTTCGATTTAACAATACACTTTTTCAATATATTTGAGTATTGTTTATATCTTATTTTGTGTGATAATGTTTTATTCTTGTAATAGTGATATCGCAAGAATCGTTTGGTTTTGCAACTGTTTCTAAGACCCTTACTTATCCATTTCTGCTTAAATGCATTAGAGTTTTTAATCTTTATTTTTATTTTTGGAAAGCACTAATTATATAACAAACAGAAAAAATCATGGAATGTATTGAAAGCTTTATTTGTGTCAGATTCTAAGTAGACATCTAACCAAGAAATACTTGTGAGACATGCTTTAAATTTTGTTATATTTTCGTTGCAGTAATCTTTCTTATAAATAAAGTATGATTTAAACTTCGAACTTTTCTCTTTTACCGGAAACTCTAACAGTTGTGCTGTATCATGGTCAGATAAGTGAAGAGGCAGAACTTTAGAAGATGTAGTCTTGATGTTACTTACTATGTGGTCTATACAAGAGTCCTTACGGGTTGGGACATTAATGTGTAATTGTACGTATTACATAGATCTGTTAGATAGGTAGTAACTTTCCCTGGTTTCAGAGTATTTATATTAAAGTCACCAGCTATAACTACTTTTACACTTGGCCCATATTTTTTGAGTAGTTCACCCAACAATAGGTCCAACTTATTCAGGAATACGTTAGGGTCAGATGTCGGTGTTCTATAAACGCACACTATTAATAATTTATGCAACGGGATTTCAATACCACAAGCCTCGAAAGACTTGAGCGTTGAATATTTTTTAACGCAAGTAAGCTCAGTACAAGTAATGCCCCTTTTTGCAAGTATACAAGTGCCCCCTCTCTGCTGGTCTCTACTAAACGCAGTTGCCAAGGTATAGTTGTTTATTTTGAGAAACTTTTCGTTTCCGGCACGCATAAAAGTTTCAGAGAAACATAAAATATCAGGCTCGTTATTTGCGTCTCGTAATTCTAGCAACGTTAGTTCTAAAATTTCTTGTTTAGATAAAACGCTAGCGATGTTTTGGTGAAATATTTTAAAGGTTTGTGACTCACCACTATTTTTCACGAAAAAGCCTATTCCTGCTCACAGTTTTAAAATAGAAAGGTATAGTACCCATTTTCCTAGCAGTTGGGTTTCCAATACCGGGTTCGTTCGTGGTATCGTGTTCAGACTGTTTTCTTGCAAAGTAATATGGGATTGTTCCTTTTCGATAGAGTTCACATTTATTGGCAGATTTTTTGTGACTTGGTTGAGTACGCAATACTAATTTCTTTAGTGCTTTAACATTTAAATATTTTTTCTCATAATCATCATAGTCAATAACATAATTAATCAATTTACATGTATTAAACAAATTATAATTAGAGTCAACAAAGTTTGAATTTTTGAAGTCATTGCAAATATTGCGTATAGTTTGGTTGAGGTCAATTACATTTATATATATATTTTTCAATAGACTCAGAACTATAACATCATTATCACGGAATTCATTGAGGAATTGACGAAGTTGAGTAGACAAAATCTTTATGTCGTAGTCATTTTCGCCCACACAAACTATGAGCTTGTCATTCAACGATAATTTAATATTTTGACAGTTTTTAAAGACATCACTGGTAAGCGCGTGTGGTTTTGTTTCAGACGTGACGGTATAATTTACATAAGGTGTGTCTACTCTTGATCGTATCAATGCAGATGAAAGTCCAACAATTTGTTGTGTGCCATAAATATATATTTTGTGCGCGTGATCTTCCTTCTGAGCATCCAGTGAAAAGTTTTCTTTTTTGGGGTTTTCTAACCCTTCTTTTGCCTTTACTATCTTCTCAAGATTTTGAATTTGATCCTTAAGGTTCATTATTTCATTTCCGGCTTGTTTTAACTGGTCCTCCAGATCTGCGATATCCTTTTGCAGGTTCGAAATATTGCAATAAAGTTGTGTTTTCGTGTTAGTTTTACTGGTAGCCGCATATCTAGGTGGAGTGGAGAAGGCTAGCATATCTGAGTGCAAGAGTGAGTATGCATGCACATTTCTTGTAATTGCTGAATCCACACTGCTATTTTCTCTCTGCGGGGGTAGGCTTAGGAATCCTTTTAAAGTTGCATTTTCCTTGAGTAATTTGTCATTTTGTGTACGAAGTTCGTTGTTTTCTAGTATGATATTTACCTGGATGTATGTCTACCTGGATGCAGCAAAATACCAGTGTTTTAAACGGAGCTGCTTTCTACCTGACCTCTGTGAATGTTTTACATTTAACATGATTTCATAAATATTTTTTCAGGAACTCCAATCTTACTTAGATTCTTCCAAAAATGGAGTTATATACACAAGTTTCGGCACAAATGTTAATACAAGTCAGTTAGCTACAGATATTCGAATGAAAATAATCAAAGTTTTATCTGAGCTACCTTACGATGTGTTGCTAAAGTGGAGTGAAGATGAGTCACTAGAACTAAAACAAGCAGATAACATTAAAATATCAAAATGGCTACCGCATTTGGATCTGCTTCGTAAGTTTAATGTTTTTTTTTTACATGAAATGGGCTTACTCTTGACCTTAATCTGTGCTGAGGACAGGGATGAGGTCGACAATCTCTTAGACTTTGGAAATTACTGTTAGTGTTTTTATTCTGAAAACATTTTACCGATAAAAACACCTAACGAGAATTCAACACAAAGGGAATCACTTGTATAATGGTCATTGGTAAAACGAACACGTAATTTTCCAGGAAAATATGATTTTTCTCAAACACAATATTTTATGCAAAAAGTTGTGACACCTGGACTCGCTGATCATTCAATATAATTATATTATTATGTGCGTAATCGAGGTTTGGTAATGAACAAGCGGGTTTTAATAATATAGATTTAATAGTACACTCAAATATTTACTAATCTTCTTTTAAGGGCACCCTAAAATCAAGTTATTCATAACACAAGGAGGCCTACAATCAACAGACGAGGCTATCACGGCGGGAGTACCTCTGATTGGTGTACCAATGTTAGCAGACCAGTGGTTCAATGTAGAAAGATATGAACATCACCAGATTGGAATCAAAATTGACTTGGATACACTTGATGAGGAGCAGTTCAAGAAGGCAATTACTACTGTTATCCAAGATGACAGGTAAATCTATTTTAATCTAAAATCAAAATCAAAAGTCATTAATTGAAACTAGGCTGATAATCAGCACTTGATAAGCGCAGTACCCCAAAACACCTACCCTTCTTAGTGTTTTAGCTGGAATAAAGAAGTGAAGTAACAGACTCCCCAGCAAACTTTTCACTTCATCCGGTGGGATTCCGATAAAACTGAGAGCCATTACAGAGACTCTTCCCAAACCATGGTCCACCTCCTGACGTGCTTTTAATGCAACTCCACCTACACTTTAAGGGACCTAAGCCAGTAAGTAAGACCTAACACACCCCAAAATATACAATATGACAACAATAAATTTTTAAGACGAAAAAAGAACCAAGATTTGTTGTGCTTGTGCCTCTAGATCACAATGCCCTAATAACTTAACTTTCCGTCAATTGGATTGTAGGGCCTATTTGCCAACATACCCGTTGTCACCGATGCCTTCTCCATTTCCAGTTATCGTCAAAACGTTGCCAAACTTCGTACTCTAATGAATGACCAGCCACAACCTCCACTGGAGCGCGCCGTGTGGTGGACGGAGCACGTGCTACGTCACGGTGCCGCGAGACATCTACGCGCGCCCGCCGCCAACATGTCGTGGTGGGAGTATCTGGAACTAGAACTAATTCTAACTCTACTTACAAGCTTACTGATTCTAGTATTTGTATTCATGATTCTTGTTTATTTTGTCTGTATAAATTATGTAACTTCGAAGAAACTTAAGGCAGCTTGATGAATAAACATGTTTATTTTAATCATAAGTTTGTAATTCAAACATTTGGCTCCACGGTTGTTTAGAATTTTGATCACGTTTTACAATTATTTGTTAATTAATTTGTGTATCGAAAAAAAGTGAACAGAAGCTTTTGAGTCAAGTTATTTAGTTTCTAAATCAAAATTAAATCAATCTTGTGCTTTGTGTCTATAGACAAAAATTATAGTTTTGTATACAAATGGATTCTTTTCTTAAACTTGCACTAGATTAGGCTATTGAAGAGAATTTATTGTGTGCTGATTAACAATGAAAGTTACTTTTTTTTTACGGATAAAGTTCAAATAAATACGGGTAAACGAGGCAATGACGGACTCTTAAAAGTTGTAACAACCATTTAAAATCGAATGGTCTTAGTCTGAAATTGTTTTATTGAACTTTGATGTTACGAATAATAATGATTTCTGCCTGAGCATTCATTATTTCTTTGTGAAACGTTAGTGCAAACCGTGGTTAAATATTATGAACTCTCAAGTAAGGATTTTATTTATACGATTATGATACTAAACGCTAGTTGACACTTCTCGTAACGTAAGGCCCCTAGCGCATGGCATATTTCAAACGCATCAACGACGAGCAGACGACTTTCAAGCGTGAATGCAAAAATCGGCATAGCTACGGCGCAGACGACGCGCGTTCCTGAAACGCGCGTGGTTTACGCGTTTCACATACGCCCGTGTGCTAGGGGCCTAAGGGCTAGATTTCTGAAACCAAGCCAGGAGCTAAGCATTGCTATAAATCATGACAACAGTACCAGGACAGTGTGGTAGCTTTTAATAATAAACTTGTTTATTAACAAACAATCTTCAAATTAATAACTTCAAAATTCTATAGCATCGCATGAAAATAAATAAATTAAATTAACTGTGAATCCAAAATGAACGTTACGCTTAATGAAATAAAAGACAATCAAGTTAATTACATAAAGAGTGCGAAATTGAGAAGTCGGAAAGAGAATTATAAGATTAACGGTCGTCGACTCCATTTAGTGATTAAGCGAGTCACCAGAAAATTTGTTAATTTGTTGAGACAAGACGTTGCTACTGAAATTTTTGAAAAATGGGTCAAAAATTGGACTTTGAAGGTTGAATTTCATCTGTAAGCATGCAATCGCATTTTACATGCTCCAATCTTTCTGTGCGTTATTTGAGCGTGTTGCCAAGAGTATCGACAATGCTGTTTCTGGATTTTTGGCGGTCAGGCGCAGCCCAGAGTGGGCTGCGGGTTACGTAATTGGAGGGACAGGCGTGTAAATAGCCGTGTATCTCTGCGGTTTGAGGACTTGTTACAATCTAACACCTGGATTGCGTGCTGATTCAAAATGCCTATATTTGTCTGTATAATATTCAAGTTGAGGGTGGCGGCAGTAGACGGCGTATGGCGGCCTAACTCTAGCATGTAAAGAAAAGCGGTACCTGCTTCTTCCTGGTTCAGTCTCGAAGGTCTTCTCAGGTGGTACCACCTGTCTCTCTGCCTGGTCTTGCGTGCCGATCACTTTCGTTTGCTTGATCACAAATTAATTACACAGACGCGGTAAAATGGGATATTATTAAATCTCGGTGGATCCCCAATGCTTACGGGATAATACTCAGATTATAAGATCTTGCGGGTGGATGATGTCTTCAGATTTAAAACACGCGGTGAGACGTGTGCGTACGGCGCGAGTGCACTATGTCATCTAGTTCAACATGGCCACTGATTCTTCCAAAAAAATGGCGGTCCCATACGCTATATCAATACATGCCTATAGCCAGGCATACACACACTCCGTCCTACGTACTACTCACCAACCAACTTGAAATTGAGGGGCGATACTCGCCAGACCAGTAATGTTATATGACATCATTCTAATCAATACAATGCAAATAGTCTCCTAATGAAATTACCATGTGACATTCAGACATACGAATAGCTGTTACTTACAAAAAACTTTTTTACAAAAAATAAAACCGACTTCGACAAAAATAAAACACAAAAAAGTGAAAAATAAAAAATCAGCTTCTGAAGTCGGTGACTTTTGTTTGTTTGATTTCATGTTTTTGCCACCGACTTCTGAAGCAGATTTTTTATTTTTCACTTTTTTGTGTTTTATTTTTGTCGAAGGCGGTTTTATTTTTTGTAAAAAAGTTTTTATTTTTCACTTTTTAGTGGTTCACATGTGCATCACCCCTTCACAACGTACCGGCGTGATGTTATGTTATGAACTGGTGTAAACAATAGACAGTCATGAGATTTCAGCAATCCCAGTCCATTTGCTATCATTAATTGAGGAGTTCCGTTGCCTATCTCCGAAGTTCTTCATCAGAATATGTTCACCAAATAGTTGGCGTGATATTATGTTGTGTGATGGCGTAAACAATGCTTAGATATGCTATAGCAACAATCGCGGTTAATCTGCTGTTATTTATTGAAGAGTTCCCCCGATTTGTACAAGATCCCATCATCAGATATTGAAATGGTGACAATGGGACCACACGGGAAGCACCAGCTTTCAAATGAAAAAAGAATCATGAAAATCAGTTCACCCAGTCGCAAGTTATGAGCTAACAAACATAAAAAAAAAAAAAAAAAATACAGTCGAATTGATAACCTCCTCCTTTTTTTGAAGTCGGTTAAAAATAATAAGCCCTGTTACTATGAAAACCTAAAAATGAACCTTAAAAACATAATTATAAGACATAAATGACTGCTTTTTCCACGAAAACCAAATTACCATTATTTTGGTATAATGTTGAACCTTGAAGTACTGATACCAACGCGTAAAGAATTTGAATTTCAAAAATACTGTTACCAAGAACAACTCAAAAATATTTATAGCTACATTAATTAATCCCAATGTGTTGCCATCAGTTATTTAGCTTATTCTGTGCTATGTAGGGGTTGGGTTCCTGTCTAAATCACGCCTGTAATCACCGATGGGTGCACCAAATGGTACACCCACATTTTGCCAGTTATCTTTAAGTCCAAAGTAGGTAATAGAGGACTAACCTATTGCCATCAACCGGGCACGAATCAGAGCTACGTGGCTGATACTGTGAAATTCGTGACGGAAAATCTCAAAAACACATTTCCGGAACCGGAAATTTAACCAAAGACCTCATGCTCAGCAGTTACGAATATTGATGGTTGTAGGTAATTAATCCAAAATAAATATCACTTGGCAATACTCCTCCAATAATGATACTCTTGCTAATTTTCTATTATTCTCTCCTCATCTAACCAATCTGAAACCTAAAATCAATAAATTCGATCCCTAAATGTTTATCATAATCACTTTTGATTTGATTTGTATCTGGGACCCGGAAACCTGTTCAAATAAGCCTAATTGAATTTAAAAGCTCAACTTTTTTGGCCAACAAAGTTTCTGTAAACCATTTGAAACGAATTTTTGTCAAGATAAAAGGTCTTTTCATGGATCCAGGAGTTTGTTTGAGACCTCTAAGTGATTTCGAGTCTTTTCTGAACGAAATACTGATTGCCTCTTAGGCGGCGGGCAAACTGGCCACCGAATACTGCCACCGGTGGCTGTCACGCTCCAGTTATAAACAAATAAGTGATCAATGGCCCACACTAGTAGTCAGTAGACGCCACTTGTAGTCAGTAGCCGCCACTAGTAGACGGTGGCCGCCACTACTAGTCGGTGAGCGCCACTAGTAGTCGGTGACCGCCACTAGTAGTCGGTGAGCGCCACTAGTAGTCGGTGGCCGCCACTGTCTAGTAGTCGGTGGCCGCCACTAGTAGTCGGTGGCCACCTCTAGTAGTCAGTGGCCGCCACTAGTAGTCAGTGGCCGCCATTTGTAGTCAGTGGCCGCCATTTGTAGTCAGTGGCCGCCATTTGTAGTCAGTGGACGCGACTAGTTACCGGTGGGCGCGGGCGGTGCGGTGTAGTAGCTAGTGGCCGCCGGCATTTTTTATGGAAATACAAACATTTTTACACTTTCACTGCCAAGTTTAAATTATCTATTTTAATAATTTGTGTACCGTGGGAGCACAAAAGTCATCTATAGCTACGTATAGACTCGGGGGCGGGTTGGGAAAACAGCAACGAATTTTGGTTCGACCCATAAATGTTGAGTTGAGAGTGAGAAAATCCATTGTATATTGCACAGATACTGTACCTATTTCTATTTATATTTATTTTCTTTGTTTTGTAGTGGTGATTGAAATTATTTTTAATGGGTAGCTGTTTGATATTACATTACTTATAATACCTACTTATAACTGTTACACCAATTTTATTTTCTTATAAAATATTTATTCTGTCTTTACTTATCTCTGTATTTATTTATTGTTACCAGTATTATTACTTTCTTACACAATAATATTGCTTACTTACATTTTTCTATTTTATCTCAACTCGTACCTACATATACATTTTCTTTACTTACGTACTCGATATCTATTTATTGTAACCATTTATTTACTTACATAATATGTTTGAAACTGTTTTCTGTCTGTCACTAACCCCCTCAAGGTTCATTGGAAGACCAGCGTCAGACAGCATCACCTGTCTGGCATGAATGCTGAAATGAACCTTTTTGGCGCAGCCGTGAGGCACACAGCACATGCCTACTATGTAGGTATTTCCATTTTTGTAATCTTTTTTTATTATTATTGTGTGTGTGCTTGATGTACTGACGTCAAATAAACATTTTTTCTTTCTTTCTTTCTTTCTTTCTTTCTTTGTATCCGTATAGTTCTACTGTTCAGTTCAACTAGTAGGACTAAACGGAGAAAAAAATCCATTTAGTTCTACTATCTGCTGTATGAATTTTAATTGAACTAAACGGACAAAAAAGTTCATTTAGTACTACTAATTTCCGGAATTATGTCCAACTGGTTGGACCACGGGGATAGGATGATCGTGTAAAACAAACATACATGCAACGCATGTTGTACTCCATGACGCGCGCTCGCTTCGCTCGCATATTACATAACACTATTGTCTTCTGTCCCCGAAGTGCCGGGCCTCCGCCGGCCTCCTTCGTCGGCCTACGGCCCGGTGCCCATGCCGCCCATAAAGGATACTGTCGCGAGACGGTCGTATTATAATTTTGGTTAAAAGAGGAGGCAGTAATTGCATTGCACTTCAGCATTAATAGATAACCTTTTCCTGTTTATTACCAGTAGTTGTTCCATAGATCATACATTCAATTCCCAGAAGTACAACTAGTTGGACCAAGGAAAGAACAACTCACTGTAATTGAACCATTGGTAAAGATATTTCCCCATAGAACAACCAGTTGAACCCAGTTGAACCATGGGTAAATTTACTTCTCCGTAGTACAACCCATTGTATCCGTATAGTTCTAATACAATGGAAATAAGAAGTACTAAAAGAACTTTTTTGTCCGTTTAGTTCAATTAAAATTCATACAGCAGATAGTAGAACTAAATGGATTTTTTTCTCCGTTTAGTCCTACTAGTTGAACTGAACAGTAGAACTATACGGATACAAGTAGAAAATCATGTTCATGAAATCATGACTGCTTGCCGCCAGCTACCGGTGGCTATAAAAAGTGGCCCGTATGCACGGAGCCTTACTCTCAACATTTGGGGTACGAAGTAGATAAACAGGTTTGAGTTTACAATTAATGTTTTGGTAACTCGATTTTGGAGGGTAAATGCATTGGGAAGGCAAATATCCTATAAATGTACTGATAATGTAAATATTATACGTTTGACTTGACGGATTCTTATTTTGGAATCTAACATGTTTTGGCAGTTTTGTTAGGTACCGTCAAAAAAAAATGTTTTATGCATAATTGATTACTTAGATTGATGAATTGAAAAAATCGGTTGTATGGAAAGCGGTTGTTGTGGTATGGGCATGTGATGCGGAGGAATGAGTAAACTCAGCGATCATTGTGCTGATAGTCATTTCAACCAATGGCAAAATTGCCAAGAGCCTTGACCAACACCTGAGGATGCTTTCGTTTGGCAGCTGGATCAAGCTCCTGGACATGGCTTGAATCGTTAGGAAGTTCCTTTCTCTGGAGCCCGGACCGCTGGTAGCTTAGACCCTGTTCCCGGTGGGCTACAATTTTTATATTGTTTGTAATGAAATAAATAAAGGAAAACATCGTGAGGAAACCGGCATGTCTTAGAACCAAAAAATTCGAAGACATGTGACATCTGCCAATCCGCACTGGGCCCGCGTGGTGGATTATAGCCCATCCTTCTCCTAGAGAGGAGGCCTGAGTCCCTGCAGTGTGAACATTATAGGCTGATGATGATGATGATGATGAAATAAAGGAAATAATAGCTACTATAATAAAATAATTAATAGAATATTACAACCACCATTGATCTCCGTCCACAATGAAACAATATTAGTTATGATTCCTTTCATTAGCACTTAGGAGAAGTGCGAAGTAATAGTAGTTTATGCGACTGTGCATAATGAAGGGCATTACAACACAAGTGTGGGTTTAAGAAACGAGCCGAAGGCGAGTTTCTTAATAGCATCACACGAGTGTTGTAATGCCTAATTATGTATAGTTGCATACACTAATTTATCTACCCGAATATCATAAGGGCTCTATGATGGGCTCAGGAACCATAGGGAAATGACCAGCATTGTTACCAGTGTAATGAAATAAGAAATAAACATGTTATTAGTTGCATTCGTTGCTGCATTTACGATATCTGGCGGAGTGTTCATGTTAATTTCTAAGTCACTATCACTCATTTTCGACAGAAATAAAGAACTTATCAGAAAATTTGTCTACTCAATGAAAGGGAATAAAAAGCTAACGAACAAATGACAGCTCGAAATGGCGGCGTTTCGGATATCTGTCATTTTTTTTAAATCATAGGCAAACGAACAAAGTTACTATTCTTGTGTCACTCGAGATCAAAATGTCGTGCAATTTATAATTAAAATCATACTGAATTGGGGTTTCGTATCGATAGGTATCTGTTTTAATGTAGATACTAGAATAGCACACTCACTTGGAATTTGACACCTGTTCCAAATTTAAACTCATAACCTACTGTTTTCAGTAGGTTATGAGCTCATTACAGTTCTGTTAATTTCTGCTGGTTGGTAATGCTGGTCATTGCCTATGGTTTTTGAACGCATTAGAGAGGGTTTATGATATTTGGGTAGATAAAGTAAATTAATCCTCTCCCCCCTTTGTTATAACCGTCAACCCTTTTCAACTGACCGGCCCAGCAGTCAGAGACACATGCTATTGACGGATAGAGAAATGCTATTCATAAATTAGATTATAGTAGATTCAGTGACAACTTGGTTTTGACCAAATGTATAATTTGTAGTTTTTTTGGTGAAATTTATTTTTCAAACGTGTTTTAAAATTGCGTTTAATTACTGATGTAAGTAGGTAAGTGTTTATTTTCATTTATGATGCTAATTAAACCGGCTTCTTTTTAATAGCATTATTTGCATCTAAAAATCTAACTTGCCTTCTAAATTACTAAGTCAGCCACAATTAACGAGCATCTAAATAATACTATCTTAGCCACAAGTTATCTTTTTTAAAGCCACTCTAAATACAACTCAGCATCGTGATTATTTTTTAGCATCTAAATTTGTAACATGAATTCAAACAGTAAACTTCTAAAATATTAATATATGGCATCAAAAAAATATTCAATTAGCTTCTAATTTATTAACTCAGTACGTTTAAATTATACCTCATGCCACATTAACTGAGCATCAAAATTTAATTAAAATTGGCATCAAATATTATATTATAGCCACTAATAGTATGTATAAACTCCTGTCGTGTCATCGAAAGGCTTAAATATAGAAGTTCAGAGTACTTAATGACCTAAATATTGAAGTTCAGAGTATCGAATGTCCTAAAGATCGATTTTATTTACATGTTGTGCTACAAAAGTTATCGACAGAATCGCTTCAGAACTTCATTTTTATCGGAAAACTAGACTATAAATTGTGAAAATATTTCTGCAAGTAACTCGGAAGTAGTTTGGTCACAGTTTTAACCTAACCTATTTCCCTCAGTTTACAATAACGAATCATACAATCTGCCTGTGACTAGTCAATTAGACAATGGTAAAAACATTTCTGTAACTAATAGGTATTTTTAACCTAAATATAATAATCTAAAGTGTATCAAAAGTTGACATTTCATGGCGCTCTCTGATAGGTGCAAATGGCCGGTCGCTGTCATCTCGCGCGCTCGCGCCAAATCTTTCTGTTGCTATTTACACGATAAAAGAATGTGATGTATTATTTTACATGCGAAGTTATAATAAATGATGTTGACTACGGTCGCTTCATTTTCATTTTTTTGAGGGCCTTGTGTTGAAGCTGTAAAATGTAAAATGGTGGTGAGATATAAATTCTGTGGCTGAGTTAGTAAATTAGGTGCCTATGTATAAATAACAAGGACAAGTTAATATAAATGTTGATCGTCACTTGATGCTTTCTATAGAATATTTAGTGGGCGTTGTAAAGAAGACGAATTAGTATATTAGAGGCTATATAATTTTCCCGTGGCTTAGTTATAAAGGGGAATGCCTGAAAAATGCTTGAAATAGACAGAAACTACTAACAGTCCTTAATTCTATTTAGAATAAATTAGGTATAATGAAATAATTCTCAAGTTTGTATACCTAGGGAGAAAATATAACGCTCTTTAAAATATTTAACTTGATATCCGTCCCATTCCTTCTTATTTTATCATGGAGGTCAGTGTTTATTTGACATGAGTAATCGACATTCAGCCAAACAGGAATCGTCAAATGATCTTTAACGAACTATTTTATAGAATTATTGCACAGTTATCATTCATTTAATATAATTTGTCCTATTTATACCGTAAATCTAATTAAAATAATATATGCATGCCAATTAATTAAAATCAAATTATTTTCAAAATAGAAAACGTATCGTAGGCTGTATGCATCATAATGTCCTTTGCCTTACTGACACTTTGACATTACTGCATTTAATTTTTTCGATTGTTGATTTGATCGATTCATGGTTTTGCGTTTTCGACTTGAGTTACCTACTAGTATATTGCTTTTTAGGATATTTAACGACGACTTTGGCCATTTTGATTTTACTTCTGTACACGTTACCCATTTTTGAACACGGACTTAGATTGAATGCTGTTTTGTTGTATAATTATTGCATATTAATCCTTAACCTTGACTTAACCTATATTTTAGAAAAAAATATTGGAACTGGCTTCTACCTAGTTTTTTGATAATGATTGAATTTGTAATGGATTCCCTACGATTTATAGTGCAATTTGGCGTATATTTCATTGTTGTCCATTTCAAGCATTTTTTTGTGTGGCTGATGGGCAATTCCCTTAGAAGTTTGATCCTGTGGCCAATTAAAAAAACTGTGGCTCGTTTAATTATTTCTCATTATAAATTGTGTGCAAATGATATTTTATACCAACCCGAACTGGACCCGCGTGGTAAATTATAGCCCATCCCTCTCATAAAGACCAGGCCTGAGTCCTTGCAGTGGGAACGTCATAGGCTGATGATGATGATAATATTTTACAATGCGCACATACAATACATAAATCATAGTTGCCTTTACTGGGTTCGAACTCGAGGCCTATGAACACCCCGTCGCGGCTGCGAATTGTCGAAAGAGATGCCGCGGCCTCGGCACAAGGGCGAAGAAGGAACATGGGTGGTTTTTAGTCAGTAGAAGTCTGACACTCCCTTCCGCTCTGCCCATGAGCGGGGGGGAGGGGGGTTATTTGATGGTTTTCAAACCATAAAAAAGGCCTATGAACACGCACAAGTTTGTTGCTATAAAAACTTTTTCTTTCATTATTTTTCAGTCATTTAACCTGGTTCTTTTTTAAGTAACGACTACTCTCAGTAGCGAGAATTGAAATACATATTAACAACTCACTTATTTGGTAAGATATAAAATACCCAAATACAAAAAAAATACAACTTTGATTAGTTACGTCGGCTCATCTATATTAAATTCATATTTATAACTTTTCTCAATTTCCTATAGTTTATTCTTATAAAACGTCCTGTACTTAATAAAAACAATTTCAGCGTCCTATTGAATATCTAGGAGTAATTTTAGTAAACCTTATGAACCCTTTTATAATAGAGTTTATTTTAAAAGGGCTTCGCAGGTGGATCTACTTACTTAAGAGCGTAGACGGGCTGCGTATAATATACGTATATATAACTATTGCCGTCGCGCTGCGCTCTAGCAACCGGGCGGTATCAATATGTGAGTGCGATAGAGACAACTGCAGCTCAGAACGATTTTACCTATAAAAAACCTTGACCGATCGACGTTTCGTATTCTCCTGTTTTCTCCTCGAAACCTAAGCCAATTAAATTATATTTGGTATCAAAATTTAAAGGAAGAATAGATCTATGCCCCTATTACTTGTTTTTATTTTAAAAACTTTTCAATTTTCTTTGGTAGTCATCTGATTACGTAGGTAAAAACGGGGTATTTTTTTAGGTTTTTGGTAAGTCATATTTATTTTTGTAATAAATTTTTTGAAAAAAAAAAATGACAGGGGCATGCCTTCAATAGACCTGGATTTTTATAAATAAAAACGATTACTCTAGAGGCATTATCCAGGAAGAGAATAGGGGAATACATTTGTATGGAAAAATGCAGCCCGTCTATGCTCTTAATAACACCATATTATATTTTGTGACTCTGAGCAGAATTAATATTATTATACTCTATGAAAATAAATAGGTTCAATTTTATAGGTCATCCTAGAAATTAAATTTCTGACACATAATACAGGCATTTTGAGTAAGCCAACCTAGAACAACCTAAAACATTACTAGGAATAACTAACATGTCTGCGAAAAGTTTTGGAATTTTCCGCTTACATCGCAAACACGATGGTCATAGCAGATGGTTCTAGAACAGCTCGACGAGTGGGCGTTTTGGAGGACTGTCTCTTGTAAATTAGTAAAGTAAATTTTAACGTTCGAAAAGTATAGTATCAGCCTAGTTTGAATAAATGAGTTTTTATTTTGCCAATGGTCACAGCCCATGGCATGTCGATGTCAAAGTGCCCGAGGGATCGATGTCAAGTGCCCGAGGGATCGTAGTCAACTTAGATCATCATCATCATTATCATTTCATCCAAAAGACGTCCACTGCTGACATATACCTCAGCGGGTCCTCGCAGCCTTCACCAGGTCGTCTAAGATGAATGGATTAAATTCTCTCATCGCTGAACTCTAAACTCCACGATGCGCTTCACAATACCAAGGATAGGCACTAAGCACGCATGGCTTCACGGTCAGGGAATCACGATTCTCAGTAACGAGGAACACGATGCGAGGGGTCGTTTCTACTGTCTGTCATTTGTATGTCTTTTACACACGTTAACAGGTAGCAAGCAGTCTAACGAAAAGGTATCGTATTAAATTACTCAGTTGTGAAGGCCAGAATATAAACAGTCGCTCCATGTAAAATTCCCAATACCCCTGGTAGACTGGTTGTCACTTTATCGAGCCACTGACCAGTAGTCACTACTGTTACTTTTGTTTTGCGATGGCTTAACGTCCTTTCCGGGGTGTTTCGTCGTTTCGCACCACGAGTGGTTCGGACCGCGGCGCGCGGTGTGAAACGCCGAAGAGCTCTCAGGAATAGGCTGTTTCGGACAGGTGTGGCTGTACGGAAGAAACTCAGTATTGGTCACCCATCCACAGATCAAATAAGGCAAACTTTCAACCTGGAGTTTGACCCGAGTGACTTATTATCTAGCCACAAAATCCTCAAATAAAAAAATCTACCAAAAGCGACCTAATGACATAAAACATTAGGTACGTCACATGGTTATCTAAAGACTCGGAGAATAATATACAATGTACTGAGTGACATCTGGAAGCAACTCATAAGCTCAGTAGCAGACATGACGTTAATAAAGGCATCCCTCCACGACGTTATTAAATATTATTATGATGTTTTTCTTTAGGGTTCCTTGGGACAAACAACGTGATGGAGATTTGTTTTAAAGTGGTATTGTATTGGTAGTAGCGTTGCAAGTGAGTATATAAATAATGTTTTGATCTAGGTTCCCAGGTAAGAAGGGCGCTCTAAGATTGCACGTTTTTCCACATGGTTCTCACATAATTATAAAGAACCAAGAGCCAAAAAAATTACCTTGGAGGGTCTATTTCTTTTATTGTACATTGTTCTCCAAAGTGACCTATGCTTTGAATTGCCATCTACAGTACTTCCACAATATAATATGCCTTGTAACTGGAACTGTAGCTTCATCTTTAGGTGTCTTTTGGCATACAAAAGTGCCTTTAATGGTCTAATAGAAATAAGTGCTAAGTGTTTGGTGGCAGTAGGCTCGCTCCCTATTACTTGACTTTTCTTTTCTTTCTTTTCTTTTCTTTTTTTTTAAAAACGTTGCCCCACACTAGGAATTTATCCTGTACTGTGTTGACTTAAACATATTATTATCACGTAAAATGTGGGTGATCTATAATAGGTGCAACTTATTCTGAGTAAGACTTCCTTTATATTATCTACTATACATATAAAAATAAGTTTTCGGGATTTTCCTTCCTGACGCTATAACTCCAGAACGCACGAACCGATTTCCACGGTTTTGCATTCGTTGGAAAGGTCTCGGGCTCCGTGAGGTTTGTATATATATATTTTTAAGTATGTTCAAATAAGGTAGGGTAGTAGGTAGGTAGGTAGGGTAGTAGGTAGTTATAGGTAGAGTAGTAGGTAGGGTAGTAGGTAGAGTAGTAGGTAGGGTAGTAGGTAGGGTAGTAGGTAGGTTAGTAGATAGGTAGGTAGGATAAAAAGCATTGCAACGGTTTGATGAAATAACTGGTTTTACATTAAGCCTTTGCAATTAGTAGCTAGGCATTTACTAGCTGAATAAAATAGCAAAGGCTTAATGTAAAACAAGTTATTCTAGGATTTAAAAATACTTGTTCTGTAGCTTGATTATTAAATAAATAGCACAAAGATTTATTTAACCATCAAGCCACAAAGAAAACTGAAAAATTCGAAACGGGTGCAGTAATACGTTTTCAAGCAAAAAACTGCGCCTTGATTGAAAAGTTAAAACAAGGTTTTTTTAAATGAAATTGTGGTAAGTATTGTAATGAGGACCACAACATGAATGAGTATTAATCCGCTAATTGTCCCACAGTCGGTCAAAGGCTATTTAACTTCAGATCAAAACTTTTTGGTAAATATAGGCTACGGAACCCAGATAATAATCTCGCTAAGCCCTTGTATAACCATTGAGTAAGCATGTTGTTTCCCGAGGAGTTACTCTAAGCGTAATTGACAGATTTTAATATTGTTTTTTGTTTTCTTCAATGACAGTACGACATGATATTATAACTCAGACAAGGTCAGGACTTGTCCCGTTGGGACTGCGGGTTATTCGAAAAAGATACCACGGCCTCGACAAAAAGGGCCAGGAAGGAACATGGGTGGTTTTTAGTCAGTAGCTAACACTTCCTAGAGCAGTGGTGGCCCAGTGGTGGCGGCCCCGACTTACGAACAGTTGGTCGTGGGTTCGAACCCAGGCAGGCGCATTACTTTGTGTAATTTATTTCATCACCACTGCTCTCAAAACGGTGAAGGAAAACATCGTGAGGCTACCGGCATGTCTTAGAACCAAAAATTCGAAGATATGCGACATCTACCAATCCGCACTGGGCCCGCGTGGTGGATTATAGCCCATCCCTCTCCTAGAGAGGAGGCCTGAGTCCCTGCAGTGGGAACAATTATAGGCTGATGATGAACACTTCCTACCGCTGTGCCCAGAGCGGGAGGAGTCATTTGACTTGTATTCAGATTAAACGTAGGTACCTATTTAGATAACAAGAGGTATTGTATAACCCAGTCACTTGAGGAGTTCGTGGCTAAATAATACCAGCTAATCGCGTTTACGACGACGACCTGGTCAAGGTTGCGGGGACCCGCTGGATGAGAGACGCACGGGACCGGTCAATGTGACGACACCTGGCGGAGGCCTATGTCCAGCAGTGGACGTCTTTTGGCTGAAATGATGATGATGATGATGAATCGCGTTTACCTTGGTTGGTGCACCTTTTTTTTGTAGACGTTTTATAAGTGTTGTGATAATTTTAATTGTAAAAGAATATAAAAGCAGCAGAATGTTGAACAGACTTTTATTAGAAGAGCAAGTGACAAGTATAGACTAAAGACCAGTCATAACCATAACTTTTTGAACACAAAGAGTATTAATATACAACATACCCCCTCAAAAAGTTAATTAAAAGGCACTCATAAAACAAAGTCATAGAAATAAATAAACAAAACCATACCAAATACTAAATCACACCTAATGTTATAAATAGTACAGCCTTCTTTATCAAAAACTACAGAGTAACTTCTTTACTACTGTATTCACTGAAAGTAATCTACAGTTCAAATCAGGAACATGAACTACATTCTCTATTTTGTTCGCCAACGTAGGTATCTATCCGTATCAATGCATATATCACCAATACCAACAGCCGCCACTTTTTGTTCATTAGCCACAGTAATCGTTCGACTTTTTACAGGCCGAGAACTGCTGAACCACTCGCGATGCGGAGTCATATGAATGGTTGCACCGGAATCAATATAATACATCTCCCTTCATTTGGAGCTGGCGTAGAGAGAGCCATTTCCTTCAAGACAGCCTGTACAACCTCCTTATTATGATGGCAATCGGTTTCTTTGATAACCTTTCCCGACACACTCATAGCCTTCCTATCCTTCTTATTGGGACATGCGGGGCTTTTATGTCCTGGTTGTCTACACTTAAAGCAGCTTATAGGCTTCGTCCTTTTTGCTTGTAGAACCTGTTGAACGTAGCGCAGCCACCGTCCTGGTGTTGTGATTAGAAAGCTCGTTTAATAGCTTTGCCCTAACCAACTCACTCGTTACTTCAACATTCAAATTCTCTTGTAGAATCTGTTGAACGTAGCGCAGCCACCGTCCTGGTGTTGTGATTAGAAAGCTCGTTTAATAGCTTTGCCCTAACCAACTCACTCGTTACTTCAACATTCAAATTCTCTTGTAGAACCTGTTGAACGTAGCGCAGCCACCGTCCTGGTGTTGTGATTAGAAAGCTCGTTTAATAGCTTTGCCTTAACCAACTCACTCGTTACTTCAACATTCAAATTCTCTTGTAGAATCTGTTGAACGTAGCGCAGCCACCGTCCTGGTGTTGTGATTAGAAAGCTCGTTTAATAGCTTTGCCTTAACCAACTCACTGGTTACTTCAACATTCAAGTTCTCTAAAGCCATGATCAGCGGTTCATAGCATGATGTCAAACCTCCGAGAATAATCGCAGCCAAAGATCCATCGATCTTCTTATACATATCTTCAAGATCCTGAGCAGTACTCATAATGGCGTTGATATATATTGATTCTATGTCTTGGAAATCGATCAAGGTATATTTGTATAGTCTACGCTCTAAAATAGTCTACCCATACCTTTATCTTCGTATGCCTTCAGTAAAGCACTCCAAGCTTCCTTAGCGTTTTTCGCACTTCTCACATGCGTAATTGCAACTCCGTCTTCCGTAAGGCATATTTTTGACAACGCCTTCTGGTCATTACGAGAGCGCACATCCTCCGCCGTTTTATTAGAATCATCGTACCCAGTGATGGATGTCCACAGCTCCTCATGAATGAGAAGCCTGAGAAGCATTCTCATTTTAAATTTCCATGTTGGGTAATTTTCTCGGTTTCATAACATTTGTATTCCATGAAAATTCGCATTATAGCCTGCCATTATATTTCTTATTACTTCGTGCTGATAACGTGTTGTGATAATTTTAATTGTAAAAGAATATAAAAGCAGCAGAATGTTGAACAGACTTTTATTAGAAGAGCAAGTGACAAGTATAGACTAAAGACCAGTCATAACCATAACTTTTTGAACACAAAGAGTATTAATATACAACAATAAGCGCCCAGGGCCTATGTGAAATAAAATACATATTTTGACTTTGTCTTTGATATTTGGGTGGGTGACCAGTCATTACATACCAAGTTTCCTACGTGCTTCGGAAAGCATGTTAAACCGCTGGTTCCATCTGTCATTTTAAGTTATTTGATAGTCGTTACAGGTCATAAGGTCCAAAAGTCTGGCAACCAGTCTCACCAAGGGGTATCAAACTATCCAGGACCAGTACTAACTGAATAGGGGATCGGACAAAAAAAAAACTAATTAATCCGTCAGATAGATTTCCAAAAAATATTGACCACATATTTTTTTCTTTTTTCACGTAAACATAAAATGTAGACGATACAGTGCTTTGAAAACTTGTGTGACGTCATATGATAGTACATTTTGTACCTTCAAGTGACGTTTCAAGCCCCACTCCATGATCTTTGACGCACTATATCTTCGTAAATTTTTATTGATTTGATAAAACAAAAAAAAAACGTATCCAATATTTTTCGATATAATCTAACTGACGGACTAAACAGAATCATATTTTTTTGAGTCAGTCCGATCCCCTATTGTGGAGGTCAAATAGGCAGTCGTGCCGTGTAAAATACTGATTTTCAGCTGCATCAAGTTAGACTGGAAGCCAGCCCCGACTTAGTTGATAAAAATGCTAGGCTGATGTTGACATACAAAACCAGGTTGATAATTCCAAAAAATAGAATTTAAGCCTACCATTGAATAGTGAAAACTGCGGTTTGACACTTTTATTGTAGACACGAACCTTTCTATATCTAAAGAGAAGGTTTTTACCCTTTTCTTTTTACATTCTAGTCCGGTCCGGAGTTTTATCCACCTAATTTAATAAAGCCACTTCCTTTGAGAGCTGGAGGCGCTTCCTAAGTAAGTCTGGGACTTTTTGCGTTCTAGAATACATGAATGCTAGATGTACTTTCATGGTTTTCGATATTAGCTTCTTGTATTTTTTTTAATTTAGGTAGATACTCATTGTGTTTATTCGTTTTAATCTAATTTCAGTCCGTTGCTTGCTGAATTACTCGTATTATATTCACAAAAAAATATTATATTTGAAGTAATTCACTATTTTCGACGATTAAAATTAACGTAACATGCATGTAATCCATGAAAGGTTAGGTATTAGGCCTAATCTAATAGTCCACCCACGCTAGTATTAACTGGGTATTCAGCTGCATTCGGGTAGACTGGAAGCTGGCCCCAATTAGTTGAGAAAAGTCTAGGCAGCTGATAGTGATCTCATTTATTCATCTAAAACAGCTTAAATATATTTACCTATTTAGGATAAGAGTCGTAAGACACATTTGTGTTCCCCACATTCTATAAACTTAAATGCATACACGTTTGTCTGTAGAACGCCTAATGCATTTCCCGTGTTATTTTATAGGACATACTCGTTTTCCGTCTAATAAAACGTTAGCTGCATCTCTTTTACGGCTGAATTGTGTTGTTATTTATTGTATTGTTCTAGATATTTCTGAGCAAAAGGATTAGCGGTTTAAGATAATAATATTTCTGGCTTTTGCCCGCGGCTTCGCCCGCGTGAAAATGTCAATTTTCCATACAAACTTTTTCACCCCCTCGGAGGTTGAATTTTGAAAAATCCTTCCTTAGTGGATTCCTACGTCAAAAGAGGCAGACGTGTGTGAAAATTTAAGTTTCTAGCCCTAAGGGTTTGGCCTGTGCGTTGATTCTCAGTCAGTCAACTTTGCCTTATATATCTTGATGGATTGATGGACAGATTAGTATAAATAAGAGTCACTCCCAATACTCCCCAATATACCCCCTTAAACAATTTATTTGGGATCGAGGCAGCATGTCTACTTCTTCCATGTGTCCTATTCCTCGTCATCTCAGCAGTCACCTCCGTTATAGCTATATTATCATCATTCACACAGTCTATCCATCGTTTCTTTGGTCTTCCTAAAGCAATGTAGTCATTTTGCGACTTAGGTATTTTGAGTTTTAGACATTTTGAGATTTGGACTATGAGCGACGTGGTCTATTTGCGATCCAGTCATTCTGATACCAACCCCTCTACTCTTATAGCCCACATTCATGTTCAACGTATTCCACACTACATTTTCCTCATTCCTTTGGATCACTTGTAAATCAGTTTGCACACATTTTCAGTCATTGGTGAAATTTTCAAACTTCCTCCTAGAAAGAAAGAAAGAAAAAGATTGTCGCAGAAACTATGGGGAACATGGGGCGCTGGTTTTCAGTGATCCCCCTTAAAAAAAACATTTTGTTAATAATTAATTATTTATTTTTCTATATTATTCTCACGCGAGTTTAACAGTTACTGTTAGTAGGGTAAATAAATAACTAGGTCATCTTACTCAAACAACCAATAATCCACCAAATTTCAAGGAGGCCAAAGTTGCAAAATTTCACAAATTATATTTCTAATTTCCGTAATGCGTTTTACTTTACCGGCTTGGTTGGGGATAACCGCGACTCGTCACAAATTACTGGAATCATTTCCTTTGGAGTTTTTAACGGTTTTCTAATTCATGTAACTTTGGGAATTGACGAATGATTGAAGTTTAATGATATTATTCGTTATCTGATCTAATACACGTATCTCTAATTTTTGGATTCATGGGCGTATTGTATAATTATTGTCACTTGTAGAAGAACCTTGTTCTTTGGGATGTGGATTTGCTTATTTTGCTTAACAGGAATTTGGTAATTTAAAATGTGTGTTAACTTCATGACGTTTTATTCGCGACCACGGAATATAATTATATACTACTCACTGAGGTGAAGGCCAGGAGTTGCGAGTAAAAACGCGGTTGCGGTAGATCAATGATACATGCATATAGACATAACAAACCTATATTTGGGTCGAAATGTTCGGTGAAGGAAAACATCGAGAAAAAACCAAGGCGGCACAAAAACTCTGACACTATGACGTTATGCACTAACCACGATAACGAAGAAATCCAGCCAGCGCAAACAATAATTTACTATTTGATGGACCGTAGTAATGTTATAACTAGTTTCACGTTTTTTTTTGGGCAACCAATAAAATTGATGTTAGTTCTTCGATATACTTATGTACTAACGCAGTAAAAAATAACATTAAAAAACCAATTAGGTAAATAATTATATCAAAAATATTAACCACAGCCTGTCGTACCGTTTCTTCTCTATGTGAAACGAGCAATCCATCGTTATGTTTTAATGTTTATTTAATTTTTCATCAGAAAAGTTCTAAATCTGGAGCCAGAATTAGTAGTGATGAAATAGGCTCCATTTTAATTATGAAACTTTCCCAGAGCTAGTAAAATAATTATGTGTGTACTAAAAGATAGGTGGAAGAAGCTGGAGGAGGCCTTTACCCAAAAAGGGGTCCATATTCCAAACAAAGAAGATTAACATAAGTACTAACATATTATAAGGAAAACATACTAACAAACTACTAACAACATTTGAAATGTAAATTGGAAATATGGAATAAACAGGCTTTATTATTATTATTATTAAAAGATAGGTACTCCTACCTTACTCAGAAACATACCATACGTAATGTTTTTCTTTCTCAGTAAAAAAAAATACCTAAGACCTTGTTTTGCTTATCAAGCAGCCTACGTAAATATTAAACCAGGCCAGAAACTAAACAATTTTTGTTCTAAATTAACGCCTTGAGCAACATTTTTCTTGAAACCCTTCCCCCATTCTGCTTTAATACTGTCCCTAGATTCTTAACTTTTAACCTCGTTACGTTTTTAGCTACATCCCTTTCTTTATCATGGGTTTTTTATATGTCTGTCTCTGTTACTCCTGTGACATCTGCAAAGTTTGGTGTTAGCAAACGGCTGGGCCCCACCGGTGCAGTTTACGCCCGTGATAATGAATTAAGTTTTGTTTATTTGTCACTCAGTAAGTTCACGACTTTGATGTAAGTACACTCTGTACCAAGCTTTACCTGACCTCTATTCCCACACCACTTGCCCTCTTCTTCTTTATACGAGGGGTCATGTAACGCTGGGCACTGACTGTACATGTGGTCCTCGGTTTTAGTGAACAGCTTGTTTGCGTTAAATTAGTAATCTCGGAGAAGATTGGATTTTGTTCCCGTGTTTATTTGAGTTTATAAGTTTATGTAATTAGTTTTCTGTGAGTGGGTGGGAATTTGTGTTTAAGTGAGAATCATGGAAGATTATTGTTATCAGTTGTTGTAGCTTGTAGGATAAGAGGAAGCCAAATGTTATTTACGTTGATACCGTCGTACTCGTACCTTCCGGGTCCGGTAAAACGTGACGATCGCTTCTTCCATCTATGCCACCACCATTATCGACACAAGAAAAAATATGGGGGCATTACCTGGTCAATCAATAAAGGAAGGTGAATATTTGACTACCAACCACCTCAATGGTGTACCATTTAAGTGGTTGGTAGTTAAATATTTCAACTGTTATTGTGTGTAATACTTATGGATAAAGGAAAGGCATTTGTATGCGACTGCGATGAAAATGCTAAGGGGGATGTGTGGTCTTACGTAAATAAATAAAAAAAAGACACATGAGGAGAAGTCTGAAAATAGTGCCGGTGACTGAAAAATGGCGTGGTAATCGTCGTATTGTAACGTGATGCAGAGTACTAAGTATAAATGTGGATGAGTATAAAACTACCATAGAGCCTTCTAGGCTATCCTTAATAAATGTCGATAAACGTTTAAATGCTCCATAATTCGGCAGACATTGACTCTTTCCTATTGTGCCTATACAAAAGACGAATAAGTTTTAAAGTTCTATCTCTAGACCTTAATCGATAGGTCTCAAACAAGTTCCCTTAGTGAAATCCTTATCGTCAAAATAATACCTACTTGAATAACTAAACACGACTTTAACTAGGTCTACCAAATGGAGCGAGCAGCAAATACTAGTATGTAGCAGAATCAATCAAAATACTTAGCCCAAGTTCACACATAGAATAAGAATGAGTAGAAGCGACAGCTCGTGGCTTAACTATAACTGCCCCTCGCGGCCTCGGGTCAATCTTTAGGTTAAGTTGCACTTGCCTAGGTTGTACCGAGTTTCCTCCATGCCTTAGAAAACGTGTTAAGTCGTTGGTCCCGGCAGCCATAGATAGTCAAGTGCTTTCCCAACTATGTTGGGGTCGGCTTCCAGTCTTATCGGATGCACCTGAATACCTGTATTTTACATGGAGCGATCTATCTATCTGACCTCCACAATCCAATTAGTATTGGATAATAAACTAATGATAAGACGGGTTGTCTTGACACTCAGTTCAATGACTATCACTGTCAAAGATGACAGCCGGTTTAGCCTAACCTAAAAATTTACCAAACCGGGGTTGTTATTATTTAGCCATAAGTTCCTCCAACCTACAACTAACTTAAAATAGATTATAGTTTATCACTAATGTTCTTTAAAGTTGAAATTGCAGGAACAGAAACCCGTGGAAAAATATGAACAAAATATGACACACACATGAATTTTACCATCTACCCACATTTCTTACTCTATGACCCCACACAAATCAGAGATTGACACAGCCAGACTCCGAACCACTTAACCTGTATTACAATATATCAATTCAGACATTTAACGTTAAGGGTCTCTACTGAACCGAGTTCAAGTCTTTGTGATCGAGCGTTGATTTGGCTTACAGTCCCCGTATTGTGTCCCTTAGGAACAATGTCTGGATTTACCACCATAGAGGTTATAGACAAAAGAGGGATGGAACGGTTTTCACTGACGGAAATTTTGGGGTGAAGCTGGAAAGTTATTGTGATGAAACCATTGACTTATATATTACTACGTAAGGACTGGGCGGACCGCATGTTACAATGACGCCTCGAACTTGGTCCCAAAATGGTCTTACCTAAACCGAGGTGAATTAGTCCACGATCGGCTATCTTCGGGTGCGGTCGTAAATTTAAAAAGAGAAAATGCCAAGTTGTGTAGTGAAGCGTTGCGTGAACTACGACACAAATCTCAATAAAAAAATGTAACATTTCATATATATATAATTTATTTATTTCAGATAACAACGATCCATTATGGTTAGTACCTAACAAACGGAACTTATAAACTATCTACTTATAACATATCACCGGTATTTCTAAAATATGTCAGTAAATCAACATATAACATTACATAAAACAGTTTTCTTTGCGAAGCGTTCACAGGTTACGTTTACGAGCAGCCTAAGTAGTTCGAATAGATGGCGTTAGTGTTTCTCTATAAGGCGAACGCGTTGAGCAAAATGTTCGGACGACCGTAACTTTAGTTTTTATATCAATGGATGAAACTGGTTCGTGGAAGACCCAAATAGTTCATGATATGGTTTAACTAGTTACTGTTACAGTACATAAGCATCACGCCTATAATCCCCGAAGGGTTAGGCAGAACCTGTCAGGGCTGCGGGTTGTTCGAAAGAGATACCGCCGCCTCGGACACAAAGGGCTAAGAAGGAACATGTGTGGTTTTTAGTCAGTAGAAGGCTGACACTCCCTTCTGCTTTGCCCAGAGCAGAGGGAGACATTTAATGATTTCCCACACTCCAAAAAAAAAGTGTTAGGCAGAAGAGTACCTAATAGTTTACCCACATCGTTGTCAGTAATGTTTCAGTGCAACTAGTAATGACTTTATAATCAACGATAACATCATCTGCTTTGCCTTTTCCCAAGTATGTTGAGGATGCCTTCCTGTCTAACTAGATGTACTTTACAATTTTTTTTTTTTTTTTTTTATAATACGTTGCCCCACACTAGGAATTTCTCCTGTGTGTGTCAAACATTTAAACTCGCATACACAAATACCCAGACCCGAAACAACTATTTGTAGGCCATACAAATATTTGTTCCGTGCGGGGATCGAACCCGCGACACGCAGCGCAGCAATCCATTGCTTGAGCCACTGCGCCAACCGTGCCGTCCAACACTCATGGAGTGACTGCCTATCTGACCTCCACAACCCAGTTCATCATCAGCCTATAATGTTCTCACCGCTGTGACTCAGGCCTCCTCTCTAGGAGAGGGATGGTCTACGATCCACCACGCGGGCCCAGTGCGGGTTGGTAGATCAGATGTCACATAAATCTTCGATTATTAAACATTAAATTAACAAGACACCCGCGTTAGTTCTGATTTTGGCAAATAATAATATCTATATTATACATCTATCTATTCTGTATTGATTTTCCTCTCTCTTCATAAAACCAATTATTATACACTCTGTTTACCAAGTACTTGAAACTTCTCCAATCTTCAGCAATATTATTAAAACTTGCTTAGAATAATAAGCGGGTAATGCCTTCAATACAAAACAAATAGGGTGTACAAGAGATCTTAAAATTCCATTGTTAGTCTCGACCCGAATTGGAACACCTGCCTAAAGGTCCTAAGACAAAGGCCTAGTTGAATGAGCAGTATTGTAGCGGAAAAACGACCTTTTCGGCAGGGGAACAAGCTTGAAATTGGCTGGATGTGATTTAATGTTTAATTGAGGTAGGTATTGTAAGCTCGATCCGATCAGCCAGTAAATTTCTCGAATACAGTCAAGCACAATCGTCCAAGCCTACTAGACTGTTATTTATTTAGGGTTTACTTAGGAGCAGACGATAGACTATGAGATATGATCCACCGAACTGTCCCCCGACTCCAAAAAAATGTTACCTATTATATAAAATAAACTACTCATTTTGAGTCGGGGGATTTTCGTAAAAAAATTCTTGAATTTTTACAAAAAAATCATTTTCCCTTTTTTGAAATTCAATAGCTAGTTTTATTTTTATTTAATTATGATGTTTTCGGACTGACGAGGTCTAGAGCTGCGGGACTTTTCGAAAGAGATACCATGACCCCGGAACATAAAGGACAGGCAAAGAAGTCTGACACTCCCTTCTGCTCTGGCCAGAGCGGCTGGGGTCACTATTTGATGATTTCCCACTAACAAAAAAACTAAGGCTGATATTGTCATCACTGAATTCAACAGCTGTGTAATACGTGAGTGACATTCTAATGACTGGCTTCACATTTAGCTAAGGGCTAGTTCAGACACAAAGAAACCACGACATTGCCATACCCTATCTAAACCTGGGCTTAAGTGTATTTCACGATATTTCATCTTGATGTGACGTCACTGAAGATCAAATAAAGGTTAAAAACATTTATTCAAATATGTAAATGGATACGTTTAGAGTATTTTTTTCATTTTAACGATAAAATAAATTATGAGGGACCTTATTCCTTGAAATGGTTTTGCAATTACAATAATTGAGTATCCTCGGTGGCAATTATAGCGAAGACTAATAATATTATAGTGAAACAAAAGGTATTAGACACCACCAATTTCCATTATCTAGGCTTCTACTGAGAAATTCGAAATGAAAAAACTCAACAATTTATTCTTGGAAAATCTGAATCGGAGATTATCTTTAAATAGAGAAGTCCTGACTGACTGATTGACTCATCAACGCCCAGCCCAAACCCTTGGACCTAGAAAGCTGAAATTTTGCACAGAGGTTCCCTTTATAATGTAGACAAGGAATAAGGAAAGATTTTTCGAAATTCAACCCCAAAGGGATTTAAATAGGGGTTGAAAGTTTGTATGGAAAATCGGCATTTTCACGCGGGCGAAGCCGCTGGCAAAAGCTAGTAATTTAATAAATTAGTATGGTTGAGTCGCTTAGCGTTGGAAGAACCCCATGGCCCTGGTGCCCACCAAGTATTTCAGGATACTGCCAAGAGTAAACAAACCGTTGTTTACTCTTTGCGTGACCAGACTGGCCGTTTTTTTGTCAAAGCAGCAGCATTGCCGTCCAACGCCTTCTGGGCATTTTTCCCATAGAGAGCAATGTGGACGATTTTTTGACGCCCCGCAAATTGATGACTGCTTCGTTGGTCTCGTAGTCGCACACGCGACTGCAGCACATGAGGTCAGAAGTCCGCGGTCTTGCGTTTTTTCCATCAGGAATTTCTTGCAGCTACGAAGTCTGAATTTGAACCCGATTAATGTCAATAGATTCGTCCCCTATTACATGGGACTTAAGGCGAGGTTGCAGTACTTTGTTTTTATGAACGCACGACCTCACCCCCCGCACTGCCCGGCGAGCGATATAATGCCTAAATTTTGACTGTTTTTTCTTCTTGGAGAAAAATTATAAAGAAATTATACAATATGTTTTCAACATTTACTTCAGAATAAAAAGTTCTATCTACTGATATAACTTTCATATAAATTCATGATGATATGTCTTAGCAGTATACGTTTTAAATTGTGATTTAGAGTCATGTTTGATAAAAAAAATTAGCGAGTCGATCATTCTAAATCGCGTTTCTATCTTTACGATTTACTTGAGAGTATGTTAGATGTTCAATATTTATGTAATTATTTTTATTTATTAAAAAACTCATATTTAGTTCGATTTTCAAAGGTTCAAAAATCTTAAAAAGTACCGCAACCCCGCCTTAAACATAGCTGGCGAAATGTGGGTTTGCACTATGGTACTTCTCTGCCTAATCCGTCGAGCCTTTCAAGCGATATGTTATGTTATATTGAATCCAGGAACAACAGTACACATAGGTAGGTAGGTATATTTAGGTATATGGAACAGTATAAAGACGATTCTCCTTTCAAGCAAGAATTATTTGAGTTAGGATTTATTAGAGGGACATTAATATAGCTCTGACAGATAAGATCAATATATTTCTTTTCCGAATGAACGAGGAAATTGGTTTTATTGTATTGAATTGAAGATTGAGTCGTTAGCTGTGATGAAAATTAGGATTACCCAATCTTAAAGGCCTATTCAAGGTCTTGGAGAATTGCTTGAGATACAGAATCAGTTGAAATATTGATGCTTAAAGGAGAGACCTCATTCGAGCATCAGTACTACGACTTTAAGACCTACGCCCACAGCAGAAGATATCTTTCAGCTCAATAAATGTTAAATTTTGACATTTATAGCTGTATTTCTTTATCGTGTGGTGAGTGACTAACTTGGTGTCAGAGTTTTTGTACCGCTTAGACATCTGATTTGATGTTACGTGAAATAATTATGTCTCAGGTACCTATGTTGATTTCCTCTAGATGTTTACCTTCACCGAAGTGAGTGACAATTATACAATATCACATGGATGCGAAAAATCATAGGTGTGTGTCGTGTGTTTGAACTAAAAATACCTACTTATTTATTGGCAGTCTCACGGTTACAAGGCTATCACTTCACTGCAACCGCTCAAATTGTAGTGGTGATGCTCAAAAAAGGTCTACCACGAGCAAAGAACATCTTTCAGCCCAACAATGGTTATTGTTTCTACATTAATTTGTTACTGTAATTTATATGGTGTACGTACGAGAATTATATTTATCAATTTCAAAGGTGGTCATAACTGCAAATCTGTAGCGGCGAAACCAATGTGTTTCGTTTTAATTTAACGATTAGAAACTGCCTCGTTGGACTAGTGATTGCAAATCGTATTGAGCATGAGGAAAAGTGGTACTGGGTTTTCCCATCAGGATTTTCTAAAAAGCAGCCACGAAATCTGGTTTTGTGTTCGGTGAATGGCAACAGGCTCGCCCACTATTACATGGTACATACATAACAGGTGATAATATGGGTTGTATTATCAGGTACACCTATGTCTGAGCATTCAAGGAATACAAGTCGTGATGTTTATTATGAACTGCCTAAGGAAAAATTAAAAAATAATTGAAATTGCAAAAGTTTTGAATTTCGTGGGATACCCTACCTTTTTTGAAGTATTGGAAATCATCAAAAGACTCCTCCCGCTCTCCTTCCGCTGGGCAGAGTGGTAGGGAGTGTCAGACTTCTACTAACTAAAAACCACCCATGTTCCTTCTTAGCCCTTTGTGTCGAGGTGGCGGTAATTTTTTTGAATAACCCACAGCCCTGACGGATGACTCTAGCGCATCCATCATAAATCTAGCAATCTCAACTCAATCATAATCCATGCCAAAAGTTATCAAAAATTAACATTAATAGAGTTTTTTTTGACAAATTCAGACTATTAGAATACTCACCCTCTTAAAAACGACAATTGTCCCTCTTATATTATCCGACGGTGCCAACAATCATTTGTTAACACTTGCAGATAAAATGGCGGCCGCAAACAGTAAACATCTTTAAAGTAAATTTATCGCACTCATAAAATAGAGAAATAGCCGCAATAGTAGCGGCGTCTTTAGTTTTACGGCCTGTTGTGAAACGACACGTAACAGATTTAAATGTTTTTCCTTGTTTCTTTTGCAAATAAGTAAGATTTTGTTGATTACTCAGTAGAAGCTTGTAGCTTGAATTAATAACAGTCAGTCGTGGATGGTGAGCAGCGGTGGCCCAGTTGAGCAGCGGTGGCCCAGTGGTGTGAGCAGCGGTGGCCCAGTAATGTCGGCCCCGACTTACGAACAGTAGGTCGTGGGTTCGAACCCAGGCAGGCGCATTACTTTGTGTAATTTATTTCATCACCGCTGCTCTCAAAACGGTGAAGGAAAACGTCGTGAGGAAACCGGCACATCTTAGAACCAAAAAATTCGAAGACATGTGACATCTGCCAATCCGCACTGGGCCCGCGTGGTGGATTATAGCCCATCCCTCTCCTAAAGAGGAGGCCTGAGTCCCTGCAGTGGGAACATTAGGCTGATGATGATGATGATGATGAGTCGTGGATGGGTGATCACCCATTACATTCCAGGTTTTTTCCGTGCCTCGGAAAGCAACTTATGCCGTTTGATCCCGGCTGTCATATAAGGATCTGTCACAGTCGTTACAGGTAGTCTGAAAATCAGTCTTACCAAAAGGTATGGAGATGAGAGAGAGAGATCGGAGACTAGCCAGAACAACAGACAGACAAACATTTAATTTTGGTTTTGTTATTATAGTAGCGTATTTACTTTCATTTTACATTCAGTAAAATGCTGTTATTTTGATATATCAAACAGATAATTTTATTTATTTGAATGTACGATTATTGATATTAATATGGTTAAGTACTAGTTAATTTGAAGTATTTTATTCTGCGCGCAAACGAAATGCGTACCCACAAAAAAAAATTTCGGCATTTCACACATGACTATAATAATTGCCGTCCATTTACGAACATTTATTAAGCTATTGCATAGCTTCTATCGCGGGCCTTGAGCGTGGAGAGCGAATCCAGAAATTCCGTAACGAAAATATTCAACCAGGTTGCTATGGTTACGGAAAATAACAAGGTTGTCAACTGAGGTTGTCAAATTAAATAATTCGAAAAAAATGCTATTCAATAGCTTTACCGCGGCAGTCTCCGAGTGCCACATTTAGTTTTTTTTTTATATTTATTTCGACCTACACTTGTTTCATGAAGTTAAAACATGTTCACTACAGTGTAATAAACAACTGCATTTTTTTGGCTAGGTACGTGGTGTTTTTATGCTGCCCAAGGGCCTCTAACTTGGTGTTACATGCGGTTGAGCATGTTGTTTTGGTTTCCTCACGATGTTTTCCTCTATCGAAGCAGGTAATAATTATAATATACGCACAAAATCGAAAAATCAGAGATGCTGGTTTGAACTTGGGACCTATGATTTGACAGTTAGACGGTTACACCACTGTGCAGATATTATTATTCGAATTATAAATCTAATGAAAAAAAAAGTAATCCTTTTAAGAATTGGACTATTTGAGAATTGGGCATAAATAATAGCTATTCCTTTTAAGAATAAGGCATTTCCAGAATTAGTCCTATAATATAATTATGCAATTATTATTATTATTATTATTATTAAATTTTCTATAGCCACAAGTCGCGGATAGCTTTAAAAGCACGACTGAGAATTTTGATGTTAGCTCTATATAATACTTGTGTCGTAGATTTTCCTGTAGTACCTACTCTCTACAGTGACAGTACGAGTGAATTCATAATAACCCTTTCCTTTTAAAATAATAATAATCTTCCTTCATTCTTATTCTTCCAAAAAGAAAAACATGTTTACGAATAACACCTTGCTTTGATAGATTTGCAAAAACCCTTGCTGCTAAAATATTTACACCAAAAGCTATTGAGAAAATATCAGAGAGGCTGTGACTGACACGAATTTATTTACTTGGCCAATACACTTATTCGTTCGTTACGTTCAACCTTAGTTCGTCAAGATAAAGTTTAGTATTGCTTACCTCAGCTGTGTGTTATTGTGCTCACACTTACTCCTGCTTTGATCATCAACTCTTTTCGCTCAATCTCGACGCTGTAAAGTTAAAGATCGCTTGTTACACGACTGCCCCAAAAAAAAGAGTGTTATGTTTTTAGCGTTCATGTATGTATGTATGTTTGTCTGTGAGTTTCTTTATTCCACCGTAACTTCTGAACGCCTTAACCGATTTTGATGTATGTGGTATCGTTAGATTCTTTGCGTTATCCCGGGTGACATAGGCTAGTTAAAATTTTGAAAAATATTATAGGGTGGCCATGGTTTAGTAATAAAAACAACTTTCGATTTTTTTTTATTAAAGTTTCAATGAAAACTACAATCATCGTCTAGAACTTGTTAAGTAGATTACAAAAATATACCACAGTAGTATTCAATATCTATTGTTTACTAGTAATACTACTCAACAAATGATATGGTGACATTTTAAATTCGGTAATCGATACGAACAAGCTACATATCAGTAGATTTCTTGTAATGAAAGGAATAAAACTGGCTAGGTTACAACTTCCAAATCTATCCACGACGGCAGCTAAATGGTTTTAAAGTTTGTATGAAAAATCAATTACGTGAATCAATTTTCTAGAAACATGACAGGAGTATGAGTTTGAGGGAATAATAATGTTTGCCATCATAGGTTTTTCAAAAGCACCCCTTAAAGGGTGGAAAACTGGAAAAAGAAGACCAGGTTGAATTTTGTATAAAAAAATCTTACTACGAGATTCAACTTGAAACTTATTACTAACACAAATGCATAAAGAATTACGTGTGTTAAAAACATATTTTAATAAAAAACCGGCCAAGTGCGAGTTGAACCCACGCACCAAGGGTTCTGTACAAGTTTTTTAAGTACTTACTATACTTAAAACTGTTTGGCACAATTCACTTGAATTTCTTAGAATGTTAACGAAATAATTCATAGCTCTTTTCATTTGTATGTAAATTGCATGTATATTAAATTCAGCGTAATTGTTTACAAATAGATTCATGAAATGAAAATTGTTTGGTACCTATAAATTACGCAATTAGGTAATTCAGATCTTTTGACACGTTCCTGAGGAACAGGGTCTTGTCTGACGTATAGGCATACGGAAAACTTAGGCTTAGTTCACACCAAACGTATTGTCCGCCGCTGACTGACTGACGTTTGGTGTGAACGATGCCTTAGTGTACTGTCTATAAGGGTTTTGCAGATCAGAATCTTAAGAAATTAAAAAAAAACACATTTTATTACGTACAACAAATTAAGTAACCTATATGAACAATTCCCCCCCCCCCAATCTATAAAAACAATTAAAAAAAAATTTTCGCTCGCTTCGCTCGCGCATCCATACATTTTCCTTTCTGGGGGCCTGAACAGGAATGACCCAAGTCCCTTTTGACTCAGATTACTTTAATAAGTTACTCGTCGCTGAGCTTCATAAAGCTAAAATTGTGTTTAAGTTTAAGTTTAAAGATGTAGTTATAGTGTTAATCAATTTACCCTTTACAAGATTAGGTCAGAATGGTCACATTTACAGACCAAAAACCACTACAAACACACATTGACAAAGTACACACAAATATTTTTTTCATAATAATCAATAATTATTTATCGATGTCGAGAAGGTATCAGTCGCATCTTCCAAACCTCCGTCCTAAGCGCTTGATCCCGAAAGTGGAGGATTAATGTCAATCATGATAAGAGTAAGCAGTTCTCTCCCGATGACAATAGGTATATTTCCCCCCCCCCCCACCTCCAATTTTTAACCTATGAAAGGTATACAAAAATAGCCGCGCTCGCTTCGCTCGCGCATCCATCCTGTTCTTTCTGCATTCTATTTCGCTTAAAACGCTCATCTACTTCTATTTCTAAATTGTCCATCCAGAAAAACATGTCCAACGGTTTATTGCACTGGCCAGCACCTAATAAAACAGAACGATTAATGGAGAAGGTAATATCAAGCCGCGCAAGCTACCACTCATAATTATTATGTTGACCTGTGACAGTGCACATAGTACACCTACACAAGCTGCAAAAGTTAAAACATTGGACAGAAGCATAGTAAATCGAGACGCCTGACACAGTTAAGAGGTTTCTAATTTACGTGTCACTACAATAACTAAATCACCTCAGATCTCAAAGTTATTGTCCATAAAAAATAATCGATTTAGGGCCGGTTTCACCACTTGCTGATAAAGTCCCGGATAGCCTATCAGGAACTTATCTGCCAGATAAACTACAAATTTTGATAGCATTATCTGTCAGATAACTATCTGACACGTATTTCAGATGATACTAAACTTGTAATTTTTGCCGATGACACAAGTGCTATTATATCTAGCGACAACATACAAAATTTAGAAAACAAGATAAATTTTATCCTATGTGCTCTTGAGAAGTGGTTCACTATGAATGATCTTAAACTAAATCTAAAAAAGACACAATGCTTATTATTTAAATCGACCATGAAAAACAGCGATACTGTCAAAGTGCATTTATTAGGAAATAAGGTAGATGTTGTAGACAATGTAAAATTTTTGGGGGTACATATAGATACAGTTTTAAATTGGAAGAAGGAATTGGAAGTTGTCACTAACACTATGAGTAGTGCTTGCTATGCTCTCAGAAGTCTTAGAGACGAATTAACCATTGCTCACCTCAGAACGGTATATTTTGCACTCGTAGAGTCTAGACTTAGGTATAGCATAAAGTTCATGTTTAGAGTTTTGCTCTATTTCTGTAAAGCAAGTATTTTACTTCAAGATAGACCTTCAATATATATTTTAAACCCTTATAACTCTCAGTCGAGATTGATCGATTATGATTTAAAGAATTTGTTGCAAGCCCTAATTCGTCTACGAAACAGCGGCGGGAGGAAACAGCCTAGAGTTCGTCGACGACCACAGCCACGTGAGTGAATACAGATAAAAATTGGAAGTTGTCACTAACACTATGAGTAGTGCTTGCTATGCTCTCAGAAGTCTTAGAGACGAATTAACCATTGCTCACCTCAGAACGGTATATTTTGCACTCGTAGAGTCTAGACTTAGGTATAGCATAAAGTTCATGTTTAGAGTTTTGCTCTATTTCTGTAAAGCAAGTATTTTACTTCAAGATAGACCTTCAATATATATTTTAAACCCTTATAACTCTCAGTCGAGATTGATCGATTATGATTTAAAGAATTTGTTGCAAGCCCTAATTCGTCTACGAAACAGCGGCGGGAGGAAACAGCCTAGAGTTCGTCGACGACCACAGCCACGTGAGTGAATACAGATAAAATCAGCGCTACACGCTCGGTCGATCTCAAGGCTGTCTCGACGACGAGCTCGTCACAGCTTTCAGCCATGAAATTGTCTTTTAGAGAATAGCACTGCTGGGGCAACAGCTACCAATATAATATTAATGCTGCTTTCGTTATGCAGAAAAGAGCCTTGAGAACTATGCTTCGCATTGAACAGACTGAGTCTTGTAGAGAACATTTTAAGAAACTGCACTTTCTCACAGTACCTTGCCTCTATATTCTAGTCCTGCTTAGTCATTTTGTTAAAAACATCCATAAGTATGAGACAGAAGAACAGAGACATATCCGTATAAAAACGCGAAGAAAGGATCTACCTAATTTTATACAGCCTAAACTTAATGTCGTTAAACATGCCTCAAGAGTGCAATCAGTACATATGTTCAATAAATTACCTGTTGAATTCAAAGGCGCTATTCATCAAAATGAATTCAAGAGAAAATTAAAGTCACTGTTACTGAGGAAATGTTATTACAGCATAGAAGAGTTTCTCAAAGATAATAGTAGTTCAAACATATGATTGTATACTGATTATTATATATTGACTTTAAGTAATATAATTATTAAACATTCTATCAACATTGACTTTACAATCTTAATTAATTTTATTGACATACATTTTTATTATTTTCTTTTTATTTTATATTTTTTGGTGAATTTGTATTAATTTTGAATTAATGTTGACGTAATTTATTAAAGTTAATTTATGACTAATAATGTAAGGATCAATATGATTGTAATGTTTGTAATCTTTCCAGCCATGATTATTTGATTTTAGTGTTAATTTTTTGTAGAAACCGTTGTGTAATTTTAATAATAATTGATTTCACTAATATATCATTCGACATTTCTGTTATATTGACATTTATTGACATTTTTTGTTTTTTTTTTTTTATTTGAATTTTTATTGTTATTTTTAATGAATATTTTGTTAAATTATTGTAATTCATATTAAGTAATCAATTCAATGTGAATGTAGTATTTGTGTCTTTCTCAGCCTCATGTTGATTAATAAATGTTTATGCTTTATTGTTAAGACCTATGTTCGACACAAATGTAATTTGTTGAAGAATAAATAAATAAATAAACTTTATCCGTAACCGGTGAAACCGGCCCTTATAGTATCGCATTGTACTTAGCGCGATATTGCTTTCCTGAAAAATAAACTTATCTAACGTGGCTTATTGGTAGGTCAAAATACCGTTAAATAACAAAAAAATATGAAATAAAAATCAAATAATTTAAAAAATTAAAAAACACGCCTGCCATGACAAAAAGAAAACTAAAAACGAAAAAACAAGTCAAACAATTTCAGTGATGAATGAGAGCAAGGTCCCGTAAATGGAAAACTGAAAACTAAAACTTTTCTTGCAGTCGGGGGACCTTAAAGAATTGTTCCACCGAACTGTCCCCCGACTGCAAGAAAAGTTTTAGTTTTCAGTTTTCCATTTACGGGACCTTGCTCTCATTCATCACTGAAATTGTTTGACTTGTTTTTTCGTTTTTAGTTTTCTTTTTGTCATGGCAGGCGTGTTTTTTATTTTTTTAAATTATTTTAAGTGTTTTATTGAAGGCGAGCAGTTGAAAAATTTGTTTAGATTTTCCATGCAGAGACTGTCTGTCTGTCCTCCACAACCCAGTTAGTACTAGGCAACGTGATACTCTTCGATAAGACTGGTTGTCAGACTTTTCAGACCACTGGTCTATAACGTTTTTTTACTACTCTTTGGTCTATGGTATTCGGGTCTTCTTCTTTTTACCCGACTGCGGCGAAGCCCAAAAGGAGGGTTATTAATTTATTGTGTTGTTAGTGGCTAATATTTTGTCTGAGTTTTTATGCTGCCCATGGGTCTCTGACTTGGCTTTACATGCCCTAGAAATTGAATGGAAGCTTTTCATCCAATTTCGTTGCTGGATCCAAGACAGACATTTCTCTGGGACTTCGTCGAGCTTCATTGTCTCGGCGCTTTTCTTGTGGTTGTAACTGTTGATTCTGGCTAACAGGAATTACAGTGGTTTGGGAATAGTGTGGCGGGCGGGCTTGTCCCAAAAAAAAAAAAAAAAAAGTGCCGTAGAAAAATATTTCTCAGATATGCTAGTTTCTTCACGATGTTTCACCGAAGCAAGTTACAATTATTATATAAAGGTCCCATTAAAATAGGTGGACAAATTTTAACACAGCCTTCAGTAGGTCTAACCAAACATAATTCATCATCATCATCATTTGACTGGCCTGTTGGTCTAGTGGTTAGTGACCCTAACTGCTATGCCGGAGGTCGTGGGTTCGATTCCCACCCAGGACAAATGTTTGTGTGATGAGCACGATCATTTGTTCTGTGTCTGGGTGTAATTTATCTATAATATGTATGTATTTAGAAATATATAAGTATGTTTATCAGTTGTCTAGTACCCATAACACAAGCTCTGCTTAGCTTGGGACTAGATGGCGTTGTGTGATAGTTGTGGAATATTATTGTGGAATATTATATTATCATCAGCCAAAATTGTTCCCACTGCAGGGACTCAGGCCTCCTCTCTAGGAGAGGGATGGGCTATAATCCACCACGCGGGCCCAGTGCGGATTGGCGGATACACACATAATTATCTCACATAATTATACAAACATAATTATATAAAAAAAAAAAACATTAAATAAACTGTTTTTTTTTTTACTTTAAATAATAAATTATCGGCACTCTAGAACAAACTCATCCTTTATAAAAATAAAATAAATATTATTATTATTTGCGGCGCAAATACAACAACTTAATTGGCAGTTATGTGTTTGAGCCGTTTGGGGTTGAAACACTGGGGCCTTGGGGTCCGAGTGCTCACCTAATTTTTAAGGAAATTGCCAAGCGGTTGGTCGACTCTTCACGTGACCAGAGGGCTGGCCTATTCTTTGGCCAAAGAATCAGCATTGCCATCCAACGTGGTAATACTGCCAGCCTTCTGGGGACTTTTCCTGTTGACAGCAATGTGGACGAATTTTTTGACGCCCTGTAATTCTTCTCTTTTTGCTACTTGTATATTTTATCATTATTTTAGTTCTGTAATTTGTAGTTTGTAAATATTGTAAATAAACTTTTTTCCTTTATGAGTAGGTACATAAATAGGTTTTTCTTATATATTTTTTTTACCATGTCCTTATTTTGGTGGTCTGAATGATTTCTGAAATTTTGTCCACCTATTTTAATGGGACCTTATATAGAATAAAAAAAACAGAAGTGCCTGTCTTGGCTTCGGACTCGAGACCTATGACTTTACAGTCCAACGGTGACGGTGACCAATCAATCAACAGTTATTATACGACGACACGGTTGGCGCAGTGGCTCAGGCAATGGACTGCCGCGCTGCGTGTCGCGGGTTCGATCCCCGCACGGAACAAATATTTGTAAGACCTACGGATAGTTGTTCCGGGTCTGGGTATTTGTGTATGTGAGTTTAAATGTTTGTGAACGCACCCACGATACAGGAGAAATTCCTAGTGTGGGGCAACGTTTTTAAAAAAAAATAATAATAATATATATAATAACCGCTGATTGATTGGTATTCGGGCTAGAAGTATTTGTATTTCCAATAACTACTCTAATACTTAACCACATTAAATTAAAATCTAATTCCGCAGCTATTTACTATGAAGTACGATTTTCATGAATAACCAAATAATCTATTACTGCTATCAATTTCTAAGTACAAAGTTTGATAGTCTATCACCCTTGAGCTAATCAAGTTTGTATTTCATAGAACCTTTCCTACCTCGGCATTTCCATGAGTTACATAATAGAATTTAGATTAAGGGGCTCTTGACTGGGCCGCGGATTTTAGTACTAGATGACGTGGCCTCGGCACAAGGGCAAAGAAGGAACATGGGTTCGGTTTTTAGTCAGTAGAAGTCTGACACTCCCCTTCGCTCTGCCCAAGAGCGGGGGCGGTCATTTGATGATTTTCCACCCACCCAAAAAAAAAAGGGGGCTCTTGACTAAATAATAACAACCACTTAGTTAATCTTCAGGTTAAGCTGCGCTTGCCTAGGTTGGTCCGTGGATGGGTGACCACCCATTACAGACAAAGTTTTCTCCGTGACTCAGAAAAGACCCTTTGGTCTTTGGTCTTTGGACCCCTGTTTTTTAGAGCCTTTGGTCTGGACTGACATTTAAAGGCCTTTGACTCTCATAAAGGTAGTCAGTGATCCGAAATTCTGACAACCCGTCTTACCAAGGGGTATCGTATTTCGTTCCATGATATCTTCTATCTTCTTTTTTATATATAAAAATGTGATGTTGGTTTGTGTACGCTTCAAAAACTCAAAAAGTTCTGCACCAATCGAGCTGTTTTAGAATGATATATAATGCGCATCAAGGATTGTTTTTACAGTATCCACGCGGGCGAAGCCGCGGGCATCAGCTATAGTTCTATATAATTTCCTTACTCAAACTCTGTATGAAAAAGTATGAATATGCCTACTTTCTATTTTCCTCCTCGGTATATCGTATAGATGCAATGTAGTGCAATTCAACCACGCGAGCAATTATTGTTCTGAGATAAAAGATTCAGGGAGGCTACACCAATTCTCGGCTAATATAAAAACTACATTGTAGATTTGAGCATATCTTTTCTGTCATTTGTTTGTGTTTTGTTGGTTAAAGCTTATTCCAGAGAGATCTTTTGATTATTTGTTTTCGGTTAGTAAAGATTGATTTGATTTTAAATGGCAAGACAAAGACATTTACTCGTTCTCTCAAAGATTTAACAATAGCAAACAGGACATAATGTAATATATCACTAAAATCTGTTTACCAATACATATCTACATTAAATTGGTGATTTTATCTTATTGGGGTCTTTTTTGTATTTAGTTACCGTGCAGAAGAAGAAAAGGGGAGAATGGAAGAAGAAAGCGTATTGCGCCGACCCCGAATAGCATGGGGCAAGGGCATAAAGATGATCGTGATGAACTGATGATGCAGAAGAAGAAGAGGTTTTTTTTAAGAAGAGTAATTTAAAAAAAAATGTTAGAAGCCACAAAAAGAGAAAGACTGTATCAGAAGACTTATTTGCACTTTATCATAAAGATCAGTGAAGATAAAAAATATTCAGTAAGAACATTATTTATTTGGATACACTAGTTTCATATTACAATGCCATAGTCACATCAAAAACCAACTAAAGTTCAAAAAACTGTCTACAAAATAAAATTATTTTCGTTCCACAAATTAGTTCAGTGAATTATTTCTAACCACAAATTCAACCGATTCACAAACGAGCTTACATTTTCTTTTTCTAAACGTTTTCCACCAACATTTTCTAAATCCAACTACATATTTACCACGGACGTCATTTGCCCCGCCCACCCTGCTCTAATTACGCCACTATAGAGATCTCTGTCCGACAATTCAGGTCAGTGCTAATGAGATTCTGAACTTGTCACGGAACCCTTTCATCGGCTGCATTACAAATAACGACGTGAACTGGATGGGAGTGGAGGATATTTTGGTTAAAAATCTGTTGTACCATTAATTTCTATTCAATTAAATCTGCAAAGAGCAGTGGTGGCCCAGTGACTGCCAATCTGTTGGTTCAAACCCAAGCAGGGACTTTATTTTGTGAACATTGAACATCACCATTGCTCTGCTAACTGAGCGGTGATAACCTTATGTTGGGACAGTCGAAGTGCAAAGTCAAGGTTCACAACCGACGAGGACGAGCTCGAATCTAAAGCACGAACCTCTGATTTTTTAGATCCATGTGATGTATGTCAGAGTGAAGACATCAATGCTGGAGAGGTATTTAAATTAAATTGTAAAAATATTTTTATTTAGAGATGCGATTCAGTAATGTGTATTACATGCGCAAATCATATTTTGTTCAACAAACAGTCTGTCTGAGACTGTCCGTCAAATTGCAAGAATCGTAAGAAATTTTCTATTGGTGGGCTACCCTGACTCAACCACAGAAAACGGTGTAAGGATGACTGTGCCATTTTGGCTTTAAAATTTTGCCTGTCTTAGGTAGACAGGCAAAATTTTTACAAGAATTCAACAACCGTAAAGTTTTTTTAGAAGATTAACAAAAATACTATCTTTGTTACTTATTTAGCAGTAACCTGCAGCAGTAAGGTAAGCGAAACAAAATTTTGAAGCACTTGATATTCTAATCGTGTGTTTTGACTAAAACTCCTAGCGCTCGGCAGTAAGTGCACTACCTAGGTACTTACAAGCTTGCATGTATGTGCTGAATACGCAAAATCTAGAACATCGCCTTAGAATTTGTAGCATGAGATGTTTGAAGGCTTTGAATATGGGCTATAAGATCTCTCCAAGCTCTTTGATCCAGTCACAATTTTGTAGCATAATTTGACTTCCACTGGGTAAAGTTACTCCCAAAATTGAATCAATCTTGGCAGGCAAACACTGCCGAACTGAATTGAGTCATCATATTTTATTTTGTCTAGCCTTTTTCCAAATATGTTGAAGTTAATTTCCACTCTTACCTAATGAAGCTAAGTATCAGTATTTGAAACAAACCGACTGTTTAACTGTTTTCTACAATTAGGTGCTGGAAAAAGTTATTTATCTCATCTGCTTAGGCTTTTCCCTACAATATTAGGGTCAGCTTCCAGTCTAATCTCATCATTTTCCTACCCTTACCCATGTTGCTTGGGATCGGCGCACAGGTTGTTTTTACCCGCAAGGAAAGGGTAATGTTTTCTTCCATTCTTCTTCGACCGCATTTACTATTCTTCACACAATTCATCCATCGTTTCCTTAGTCTTCCTCTCCCTGTTCATAACATTCATCATCATTTGATTCGTTTTCGATTCGATTGCGATTCATTGCTCCTCAAGATATGACCACACAAAGACTCCCTTTTAATTTTGATCCATTTTACTCACACCTAAAAACCTAATACTTTCACATGCATTTTGTAAAAAAACACTGAATCAAACTTCAATTTTATTTGACAGATATGATTTATAAAAATAATTATGTTTACAAAGCCATTCAAATATTAGAACAATTATTTAAATATAAAATTATATAAAAAAAAAATCAATCATAGTTTTTTAAAACTTTCTTTGTGAAGAGTAAACACAAAAGAAACTGTCCATAATTTTCTAAATTAAAATTTCCCAATATTTATTTAGAGCGCTTCTCACAGAATTACGTATTTTGATCAAACTACCAAAGTATCCTATCCATTTTCAACGAATTATGAAACAATTAACGCTCGCTTACTGAATCATCTGCCTAGCCTTTTCCCAACGTTATCAATAAATTAATGATGCTTATTTTGCAAAATATTTATCATAGTGTCTTTAAAGGTTCAGACAAAATCTTGACCAAATCAAATGAAGACTATGCAGATTAGGTATCTTTTTTTTGGTGGGTGGAAAATCATCAAAAAACCAGAGAGCAGCGAGTAGGGTTTCCTTCTGCGACAGGCGCGCCGCCCGAGGACCCGAACACTGTTCACGTCTCCGGGCGGCGCGCCCCCCGCGTGTCCCTCTTTGTCTGGTCTCTCGCCTTGGACCTTTCCGGCATGATTATATCTACCGGCAGAGCCCCAAGGGTCATTGAGACACGCAAGCCCCACCACGACGGCAACGTGGGAACACTCCGGTGGGACAGATTAGGTATCTGAGATGGTATTTTGAAGAAAGAACCTCATACGAGTAGATCAGCTCCTTATTGGGATCAGCTTTCAGTTTTACTGGATGCAGCTGAAAACCAGTAAGTTTACATAGAACCCAGTTAACGCGATTTTAGCAAACAGTTTTTTTTTCTCAGCCAATTTATCCATCTACTGGACAAAGTCCTCCTCATAGCCTTCCAGTCTTCTCTCTTTGCGGTTTTCCTGCCAATTTGTCTCAAACACTTCTAAGTCGTCACACCAGCGTTTTCTAGGCCTCCCTCGGCGACGACGCCCGCCTTCTGGCACCTATTGCGTGGCGACTCTGGCCCTCCGGTCCTGATGCATTATACTAGTAGAGATGGCACGCCCAAACGCTGGTCTAGTTTGTTAGTGTGTATTCTGGCAGACACTAGTATTAAAAAAAAAAATGTTATTTACTTTACAGTGCCATACTTTTTATGCAAATAAATAAATCCCAGTAGCATTTGACCGCGTATTCATCTGCATGTAGGTTATGAACGAGTAAATCCTAGTTGCAGAAATATTTGCATTGTAGTGAATATGCAGATCTTTTAAGCTTCCTACATAAATGGTTGGTGTGACCAGTTTCTGTAAATGTTTGGAGGGAGCTTATGCGATGAATAGCCGAAAAATGAATAGCCCCGCGGCTTTGCTCGCGTGGAGGTTAGAAAATTGTTCACGTGAAAACGTAATTACAATTTTAGTCCAAGTGGTATATAATTTAAATTCAAGAACTTTGTTTCGAGCAGAGGCTCATTGGGCTCATAGTCCTCGAAAACTCAGTGTTAGTAAACAACATAGAACAGCTACCTAATACGATGACAAATGTACCATGTTAGGGCTGGCCATATCTCGCGCCTGCCTGGGTTCGAACCCACGACTTCCTGCTCGTAAGTCGGGGCCGCCACCACCGCTGCTCTTCGTTGCTCTTTAACATACAGTCCTTCTACTGCATGGGTCGTAAACAATGAGTATTTTGCTTACGTCATCGTGCGTCTGAAGATGACGTCACAACTTGTCGCGTCATAAGAAAGATTAATGAACAGCTATATTAAATGAAAATAATGATACAGATGTGTCATTGTGTTAGCCTCTGTAAACCACAGTATAGTTGGTGGCCCCTACATGATAGAAGTGACATCATAACATTATGCCTGTAATCCCGAAGGGTTAAGGCAGAGGTGTGTACCTAATAGTTTACTCACATTTCGACAGTTAGGTTTAAGTCTCACATAATAGGGGGAGAGCCTATTGCCTCTCCTAATAGGCTCTCTATTGCCACCTGTCAACCGGGCATTAATCCGGACACCGTGGCTACTTCTGAGAAACTCATGTTAGAAAAACTAAATAACACTTTGTCCACACAAAACATTGTGCTGGTGGATGTAGTGAATTAAGGGAGTCGTGGAGGTATTGAAAGTAAAGTTGTATTTAAAAAAAAAATAACGGGTTGCACTCCAGGAAAACATGAACATTAACGTTGTGCGTTTTTGAATATTTTGGACTGGTCAGGGAAAACTTTCTCACGAATTGCTTTAAAAGTACTATCATTTATTTGGTTAAAATAATACAATATTCATTTATTGCGCTATCGTGCACAAAGATGACAATTTATATTAAACAATTCAGAACTATTACAGAACTAACTACTACTTCAGAGCTAAAAAAATTGCACAACGCCGCTAAAGAAGTTTTCACTTCAAAAAATTGTGAAGCAGATAATAATATATCTTTGGAGGGGGGAATGAGGAACAGGGTGTAAAGTTCCTCATCCCCCGCTGAAAAGGGAGGATCCTCCGACCGGACGGGTGTTGTGTCCGGTGGGCTAACTGCCCGACATATGTAAGTCGGGAACTCCTCTAAAGGCTTATGTCGCGGATAATGTTGATAGCGCGATGTAGGAATTTTGTCGATCGTTGTTAGTACGCAGGTGTTGCGATAGATGTCGCTAATCGCCACATATCTGTTTCACAAACTACAAACTAACTTACATAATTATTATTATGTAAGTTAGTTAGTAGTTTATTTCTTGACCATAGGTATGGTCATCACGGTCATGGACGAGAAAGGTTTTTCGGCATTGTACATTTACATTATTATAATATCACCTTAACATCACGCCTGAAATTCACGATGGGTTGGACCTGTTTGGACATGTATGTATCCAAATATGTTTAAGTCCCATGTATTTAGGGGCGAGACAATTGCCAACAAAAGAGTACAGACCCCGTCGGGGCGGGGTTACAGGTCTGGACTCCAACATAGTTATATGACTTGGTATTTTACGTTTTACGCATGACACTTACTAAGTTTCAAACTGATTAAAGGAATTTACGAAAATGTGAGAGATAGACCGGTTTTCTGGTTTGTTAACAGACTCCGACAAAAAAACAAAATCGCGGCTAAAAACCACTATGATTAGCATACTGACCCTTTATAACATACTTACTATGAGGCGTTAGTCAGTACGGACGTGTGATCTGCTCGACCATGAATAACGAAAATACTCATAATTACACCACCAGTCCATTCAATACAAGTAGATACGACAATAGTGCAAAAAATACCAGTGCATTCAACACGAGTGAATTTAATACCAGTACATACGACATTAGTGCATACAACACCAGTGCTTACGACACTAGTCCATACAACACTAGTTCATACCATGCCAGCCCATATAACACCAGTGCTTACGTCACTAGTGCATTATACAACACCAGTTCAAACAATGCCAGCGCGTACAACACCAGTGCATACATCAGTGATTACGATGCCCTGGTCCAAGCTGAATTTAAAGCAATCGATCATATTTTTCGAATGATTGCAATTTTAGTTACATTGTTGGCGCTAGCTGCTTTTATTTACGGAGTGACATCTTGGTGTCTTATGAAAAAGTTTAGGCATATCCGAAACTATGTGCTTATCAACGTGATGCTAGCGAATGCACTACGAAACTTTTTATTTGTAGTTGTGGACATAATTATAGATTACTGTGAGGAACGGTTTTCTAGAACGGTTACTTTCGATGGTGAAAGTTTTATTTACAAAAAACAGTGTGTGAACTTTATATTGTCTCCTTTCATGTACATTATCCTAGTGTTTGATTATTGGATAGTTGTGTTGTGTTGTATATTTTATGCTAATTTTGTGAAAGTCTTCAGCGGCAGCATTCGTAGGAGGTACCTTAAGAGTACCTTATTTGGTTGGGGTGGACCTTTAATAAAATTGCTCTTATTATTAATTGCTTCGAGAATTTGGTACTTGTATGATGAGGATATAGACATATTTCGAGTTCCCTTACTTATGTTACTGCAGTTAGTACCTGTGACGATAAGTTTCATAATTTATATTATAGTTCTATTTTCCTTGTTCCGGGGAAGTCAAGCTGGCGTGACTGTATCAACAAACAAGTGGCGTCGATTTTACATAGCTACTTTGATATTAATACTAAGCAATGTTATGGTATTATACGCTATTCAAGAAGTATTTGAAATAAGAAATAATCTTATTGTACTGATAGGATCATGTGCAGAAGTGTTAAATTCAATAGCATTGATTGTATATTTCGTTATAGGGAAGAGTAATCGGGTATTATGGGGAGAATATTTTAAAAAGAGATCGATACAAAAGTCTCAAGAAATGACCTAAAATATCAGCTTTGATGATGATTATCGAAAAGTGTTGATCCTTTACCGGAAATCCAGAAAAACAATATTTGGCAGAAACCACACATCGCCATCTGTTACAAACCTAAGATTACTTCGACCTCGTCTACGTTCATACAGGTTATACAAGCTCATTTAATTTTAAATTATAATATTAGTATCTATAATATGTATGTATTTAGAAATATATAAGTATGTTTATCAGTTGTCTAGTACCCATAACACAAGATCTGCTTAGCTTGGGACTAGATGGCGTTGTGTGATAGTTGTGGAATATTATTATTATTATATTATTATTATAGTATTTTATTTTTACCCACCTTGAATACCAGTTTTTATATGTACAAAATCTCAAATAGGTACAAGTTTTTTTAGGATACATAATTTTAAGGAAATTAAAATTAGAACGAATAATTTACAAGTTATTTATTAGTTTTTGTATATTTTTTTTTCTATAATATTTATTTTAATTTATGTTAAAAATTATATCACTAAAAACTGATGTAACACAAACAAAGTTTTTCTTATAAACACGTTTAATTTTTTTCTGTCTTTGCCGATGTTTTCCGTACAGTGGTGTCGCTTGCGCCCTTTAGTAACTTATTATCAGAAAACCTAATTTATTTTGTGTTATGAAATTTTCTTAGAGGACATGCGATATACCTATGCAAAATATAATTATGTTTGCTGCCACCTTTCCATGTCGTTTAGGTCAATTAAATAAGTAGTGTGTAGCAGTTTCTAGTTTCATTTGTCTCTTGTAATTGGCATATTATATAATTATATCTATCAACACTATATCAGGGTTAGTTTGTTCGAAGATGTTAATTTGCCTCTGAAAATATCGTGCCGCAAATTTCTCGAAATAAAGGTGAGACGTTGTTTTCGCATATTACAAAAACGAGTTACTGATTTATTTGCTTTCCAGAATAGTGCCACAGTACCCACTACTTTTATTAAGTTAATGACCGGAAAACAACAGTTTTTACTGACAAGGCATTATTTTAGTAAAACTGGTTAGTACAGTTTTTTATTAAACTAGCTTTTGCCAGCGGCTTCGCCACCGTGAAAATGACGATTTTCCATACAAACTTTCATCCCCTATTTAACTCCCTTAGGGGTTAAATTTCGAAAAATTCTTCCATATTCCTTGTCTACATTATAAAAGGAACCTCTGTGCAAAATTTCAGCTTTCTAGGTCCAAGAGTTTGGGCTGGGCGTTGATGAGTCAGTCAGTCAGTCAGTCATGACTTCTCTTTTTATTTATATAGATAGATATAATTATATAAATTTTATAAACAATCTTAGTCATAAATAAAATGTTTTTTTTAATGATGGCCTAACGTTTATGCACGCCAGTTTAGTGTTTGTAGTTTCCTCGTGTAACCAGGGCAAAAAAATACTCACATAAAAACTCGTATAAAAATACTCGGCCAACGTGCTGGTCCTAATTCTGCTTTAACTATGACGATCAAACAGAATAAAATTATAGCTGTAATTATTGTCTGATAGGAGGCTATAATTCACCTGATACACACAGATTATACCTAATCTTATTATTGAACAAGACAAAAATACCTGCTAAATTAAGACCATAATTTGCATCTTTAAAAATACCAATAACGTTACCGGTTTTATATCGCTGTGCCACTTGGATTGGTGTGGACGTATGTTACTGATCACCAGCGCGCGCTGAACTGCTCACGCGACACTCATCATGGTCGACAACCACACTCGAATAAGAGACAACATTGACACCACAAGTGCGTACAACATCAGTGTATACAACTCTAGTGCATACAACAACAGTGATTATGATACCACCACATACTACCTTAGCACTTACGAAACCAGTGGACAACTGGACACAGCACCGGTGCATACGACATCGGTGAATATGACATTAATGAATATGATAGGTACCAGTGCATATAACATCAGTGAATACACCACCAGTGCTTACAACACCAGTGCTTACAATACTAGTGAATACGACACCAGTGCTTACAACACCAGTGCATACGACACCAGTACAAAAAATATTAGTGCGTACGACTTAGTACAAGTCGGATATTATAACACAGAATCAATTGTTATAAATACGTTAAGCTCTTGATCATACTTGTGTTGAGTCTGACTGCCTATCTGACCTCCACAACCCAGTTAATACTAGGTAATTCAATACCCTTTGGTAAGACTGGATGTCAGAATTTCAGGTCATTGACTACCTGTAACGACTACCAAAGATCTATATATATGGCAGCCGGGACCAACAGCTTAACGTGCTTTCCGAGGCACGGAGGAAACTCGGTATGTCGGGCGGTCACCCATCCACAGACCGACCTAGGCAAGCACAGCTTTACCTAAAGATCGACCTGAATGACAGTTCTTATTAAGCCTCGAGCTCCTCAAGTCATCGTCATCATAGACAAAATTTCCGACGATATCGAAAGTGGTTGGACCAATCAAGAAACCACTAAGAAAAATAATAATACAGTAGGTACATGTGAGTACAGGTCATGGACGTAGACCTTCAAGAAAAACATTATTTCGGAAAATCCTTGACAGCACACAGCGCTAAGACATTATAAAAAAGGTTCACCCTTGTTTGGTATAACAACTTTTGATGTAATGTTACTAAATCGAACAACGTTAAAAAAATTATCAATCTGTATAATATCGATAAACATAATTTTCATTTAATCGAATATTTATTTGCGTTAACAACATTTGTGATATTGATCAAAAGGTATAGGTAATGTTCATTTGATGTAATGTTCAGGTGGTATAACATGTATTTTTATCGAATATTCAATTGGTCCCCCAAACAAACACTGATGCTGGCAGAAATCCTAACCCTAGACGGTCGACGTCAGGTTCGGTTAGCTAGGTCCCTTTAAACCCTGCAGACAGAAATAGGAGCCCCGCACAGCGGAGCTCCTTCGACCTGTAGACGGATACGAATTATAAATGAACTGAATATTCGATACGATCTTTCGACTAAATCATTATTAGTCTAGTGAAACAATAGTTTAAATAAAATGAGTGCATTCGAAAATTCGGTCAAATGACATTATTTCAAATAAATAAATGTGCTAAATAAAAATCTACCAATTAATTATTCGGTCAAATGAATAATTATACGAAATGACTTTATTGTAACTAAAATTAGCCGGAGCGATTTTCGATAAAACGTTGTTATACCAAACAAGGGTGAACCTATAAAAAAATGTAAAACCCAAATAAATCCTCATGTTATTTAATAATACTGTGTTTTATTTTGTGCAAACAAATACGATTTTATAACGTTCAGATTCGGTCAAATGAATAATTATACGAAATGACTTTATTGTAACTAAAATTAGCCGGAGCGATTTTCGACAAAACGTTGTTATACCAAACAAGGGTGAACCTATAAAAAAATGTAAAACCCAAATAAATCCTCATGTTATTTAATAATACTGTGTTTTATTTTGTGCAAACAAATACGATTTTATAACGTTCAGATTATAATCTATATCTGTGTCCAATTTCAATCATCCAAACTTTTGCTGCTATTATAGTAGGTACCTACATACTTAAACTCACGCTCTTTTCCCATGGTGGTAGGCAGAAACCGCAGAACGCTAACTGCTTCGATCCATACATACTCCCTTGCCTCGTCTGAATTCATAAATCTGGTTATACACGCACGCCAGTTACGAATACTAAGACCTGTTCTTTGTCCTTATTTATAATAGTTGTCAGAAGTAAGATTTGAAATAGAATCAAATTAGCAACGAGTTTAATATTTTTTACTCGATTGACCTATCAGGAGCAGGATTAGCAGGTTTTCAACCTAATATTATTATTTTGACGTTTGTATTTTTTATTGATTCCCCGGTCGAGCAAAGAGTTATTTTGTTTTTAACCGACTTCAAAAAAAGGAGGAGGTTATCAATTCGACTGTATTTTTTTTATTTTTTTTTTATGTTTGTTAGCTCATAACTTGCGACTGGGTGAACTGATTTTCATGTTTCTTTTTTCATTTGAAAGCTGGTGCTTCCCGTGTGGTCCCATTTTCACCATTTCAATATCTGATGATGGGATCTTGTAGAAATCGGGGAAACTCTTCAATAAATAACAGCAGATTAACCGCGATTGCTGCTATAGCATATCTAAGCATTGTTTACGCCATCACACAACATAATATCACGCCTGTACTCACTACAAAGGTGATGAAGAACTTCGGAGATAGGCAACGGAACTCCTCAATTAATGATAGTAAATGGACTGGGATTGCTGAAATCTCATGACTGTCTATTGTTTACACCAGTTCATAACATAACATCACGCCGGTACGTTGTGAAGGCATGTGAACCACTAAAAAGTGAAAAATAAAAACTTTTTTACAAAAAATAAAACCGACTTCGACAAAAATAAAACACAAAAAAGTGAAAAATAAAAAATCTGCTTCAGAAGTCGGTGGCAAAAACATGAAATCAAACAAACAAAAGTCACCGACTTCAGAAGCAGATTTTTTATTTTTCACTTTTTTGTGTTTTATTTTTGTCGAAGTCGGTTTTATTTTTTGTAAAAAAGTTTTTCCATTAGGAATTTCTCAGTAGCAGCCACGGAGTCTGGAGTTGTGCCCGGTTAATAGCAATAAGCTCGCCCCCTATTACAGGGGACTCAAGCAAAACGGCCGCTGGGAAGTGTCTGGGAGTATTGGCAACTTATTTTTAAGGATATTGCCTACAATACCTATACGTAAAAATCAGCTTGGAGAAAATACGTGAAATAAGTAATTTTTTTGTGTACCTTGATGACCTGATACCTGAAAATTGGCCGTCCAAGCAAGCTAGCTGGTAGTAATGTGTGTGTTCTTAGTTCATACTAACACTACTCAATCGTCCACATTTCCTTCGTCAGAAAATACGTGACGTCTGGCGGCCCTGGGACCTGACTCTATAACAACAAATACAATGTCGGTTGTGAAGTGCAACCTGCCTAAAAGCAGGGACAAGCAAAAAGCCAACATCACGCGGTGTTCCCAGGCGGTCACCCATTCAAGTACTGACCGCGCCCGATGTTGCTTATCTTCGGTGATCGGACGAGAACCGATGTATTCAACGTAGTATGGACGTTGGCGATTGTCGTATCGAAATTATCAAACAGATCAATTTTATAACATCAATTGTCCAATGATGTAAGATTTAAAACAGTGAGTCTTTCAATCAGTAAAATTCAATGTAGCACTCTTAAAACATTGTGCTAGTGGGTGCTTTGAATAGTAAACGGGCCATGTAGGTAATTTATGTAAAGTTGTAACCGGAAAAACTAATATTACAAAAAACAGCCTTGAAAAATTTGGAACTTTGCCCACCAATATCTCTATAACTTGGGGGTTCCCAGGTATGGTCTAGATCAACAAAAATTATCGCAGTGACAGGGGGAACAATTAGTGCGTTTTGCCTTTGTAAAGAGTAATGTTACACCCTTTATAATATACAGGGTAGAATTTTTAGACCTCATCTGTAAGGAAAATATTCTAAATACTCGAGATAATATCTAATTTTATTCTAAGGAAACATTCCTTTATATAGATAAATAAACAAATGTGCATTCAAAGATTATCGAAAATTCTACTGAGACTACTCGTAGTTAATTATAATAATAATTATTAGATTGCGAAAGCGCATCCACAAAACGTGCGACAGAATCGCTACAAAAAGTCACCGAGTGCAAAGGCCCTTTATTCGAACTAGATAAGTTGTATGAATCATAGGTTTGCCCAGCCACTGCCTAGAAGCAGATGCATGTGTAGGTGTGATAGCTTGTGGTATTTCCCAGAAAAGTCGGGTATTGTTACAAAAGAAGACGTCATGGCCAACAAGACGATTAACTAGTATTAACTGGGATTCACGTACGAATACTTGAATAATAAAACCTAAGTGACTTTACCAGTTTCATGCCGCTTCGAGACACCTGCATGAGAGGCCGTGTGGCTTTGCGAATCAGTACGAGCCGGAATGCACCCCGCGTCGCTCACCATGGCTATAAATGCTACCAATGAATTTGACACGAATTTGTATGTCACCGGTGATTCTAACTTGAGTGATTACATCACTAGTGCATTTAATATCAGTGCGAATGACACCAGTGTTTACAAAAATAGTGTATACAACTCTAGTGTGAACAGCACCAGTGATAACATGGGTGTTAATGACACAAGTGCTTTCGACAATCCGTGCGTTCCTAATGCATATTATCTCATAGTTTTTGCCTGGATTATCGTTTCCTTAAGTGTGGCTGGTTTTATATACGGAGTGACATCTTGGAGTATGATCAAGAAATTTCGACATTTTAGAAATTATGTGCTCCTCAACCTCATGTTATGTAATACTATACGTTACTGTTTGTTTTTATATGTGGAAACAAATTGCCTCTTACAATATCTGCATCTTGTTCGCGTTCAGTGTATTCTGTATCTATTTGAGTTTTGGGCTTTGACTTTTAACTGTTGGTTACTCGTCTTATGTTATATTTTCTACGTTGATTTTGTAAAAGTATTCAATATTGACATTCGTAGGAGGTATCTTAAAAGCAACCTTTTTGCCTGGGGTGTATCTTTTACAGCAGTCCTTTTATATTTTCTTACTGGAAGATTACTTCGTGTATATTACTCTATGGAAATACTTACTACTCCTATAGGCATATCATTATTATTATTACCTGTTACTATAAGTTTTATTGTTTATGTTATGGTTGTATATTCCCTGTTCCGCGGTAGTGATGCTGCCGGAGGTAAATCTACTGATAAGAGACGCCGTTTTTATATATCTACATTAATATTTGTAATAAGCAATGTAATGGTGCTATACTGTTTACGAGATCTCTTTGAAGTAACGGATAAGTATGTGAATGTGTTAGGAGTATTTGGAGAGTTCATGAATATAATTGCGTTAGATATGTATTTGATCATAGGAAAGAGTAATCGGGAGTTATGGCAAGGATATTTGAGAAGGAGATCCATTCAAACATCCATGCAAGTTTAATGATAATAGTTTCAGGATTATTGTTGTCAATAAGCCTGATATTGTGGTGTTAGATCGATCTCAGTGTTGCGCAATGATTGTTAATATAACGGTCGCGCATGATGAGAACCTCGTGAAAGCAGAGAAAGGCAAGCAATTCAAGTATCTAGGTCTGGCTCGCAAGGTTGTCGACCTGAGGGATAGCCAAAAGCCTCGACCAAAATCTGAGGAAGCTCTCGCTTGGCTGCCGGATCAAGGGTTTGATTCAGAAAGCAGTACCACTGAACACGGCGCATATTGTTAGCTTCTCTCAAGAATCCTGACCATCGGTAACTAGAAATCTGTTCCCGATGCCAGTGGGCACTATTTGATGTATTTTAAAATGTTTTGAATACTTTTGTTTTTAAAATATTTACAAATGTATAAAGTCAGAGACAAATTGAATAAAGGAGATAATAAATGTTACATTACTTTGAGGAAAACGGTACTTCTTGGACCTCTTTTATATATATATAGAGTACACACGTGGAATAAACCAGATGACCTTCCTTATAAGTTATAAAATAATATAAACAATTTAATAAATTCTTTTGAAACCTGTATCAGTTGTTTTACTTAACATAAAAATATGTGTATGATTTTGTCATTAGACTACAGTATTAATTTGTGTCAGTGGATACTTAAGTGGTGTCTTAAGAACGGAGTTATAGATATTTATTTATTTCTTTCTTAAGGAAAAACAAACAGTAGCATGTTACAGATTTATGACAACGATTATGTATATGATAAATATGGTATTATGTACCCACTACGTGTTCCACAGATTACTTAAATAAAATAATAAGATATGATTGTGTCTGTATTACAAATTACTGTTATTTTAAACAAATATTAACATATACACACACCTACACACATACTCATTGTGTTGTCGAGGTGCGCAAAATGCATTAATAGATAATTTAGAATCGGCGAACACAAGTGCGTCACCACCTACCGATAACATTGAGCAAGCACCGCTCGCCGCCTTCGACCCCGCGCCACAACACCGGCTGCAAAAACGTCACACGTAGGTTCGCCGACCCCTAAACGTACCTATGTCACTATATCGTCATCAGCGGAAAATCTGATGCGTCGCAGCCTAAGTGACCAATTAATGAATAGAAAATATAAAAGGGTCCTCTACGTGCCCTGACAGCGGTCCGTAGTTCCATGCTAAGAACCAGTCAAGTTGATGAAGATGGGGTTTCTTGAGTGAAACGGAAGAAGAAGCCTCAACTTCTCGTTACTTGTGTGGTATTGCACCGAACGGACCCGTTGCAATGCTGCCCACGACACCGAACTGCAACAAACGTGTACTACCCCTCCCGTTCGGGGCTGCGGGTTCTTAGAAAGAGATACTGCTGCCTCAGCACAAGGGTTAACAAGGAACATGGGTGATTTTTAGTCAGTAGAAGTCTAACACTCCCTTTCGCTCAGCCCAAGAGCGGGAGGGGTTTTTTGATGATATACCACCCGGCAAAAAAAGAAGTTGTAAAAACACATATTTTGCCAGTGTAATACTGCCCTCGTAAATGAAACCACAGTAACCCCGAAAATGCCATTTTGAGAAAAACGCGGTTAAAGTTTAATTGTTAAATCGTTTCGTTCTGAACATAATATTTAAGTTAAGTCGTTTTTTGTTTTTTTATATGTTGTTAAACTAACAAAGCTTTAATTTAGAGTATTAAGAACTAATATTGTATTGTTATATAATTAATTAAATCAGTTAATGTGTTTTAAAATAGAAACAAAATTCATGAAATTTCATTTTTTTATGCTAAAACCTAGTAATTGAATGGTTACTATGGTCTAGTTTAGTTTTAAACGTTACTGTGTATTGACCATTTAAAGACATGAACTCTAGTGATGATACTAAACAGTAACCGTACACATACTGGATTGAAACCTAACAACAGTAGACTTCGATCACTAGATGAATACTTAGTAAGTGAAGATGCTATTTTTAAGTCTAATTTATGATTAAAAAATCTAAAATGCAGTAATGAGTATCTAAATATACTGTATTCTAACCTAACCTTTTTTCATTTTGTTTTATTCCTTAAAATAATAATGACCCTGGTTTTGTCATAAAAGGTATGAAATAGAACAATAACACCACTTTAAGTTAATTTATTTTTATTTTTAAATCTACTGTTTATAATCTACCTTCAGATTTTTGATTTTCTCCGCCTCGGTGCGACAGAGGCGAAGGGGCGGAGGTAGAGGTCGAGCGCTGGGCTCGGCGTGAATAGTAGTTCGTATTGAGGCGCGCTGGGCGTTGAACGAGTATTATAGTAACCAGAGAATCGCGGGTGAAAGCGCACGCGCATTGATTAAATCGACTTGTGGAGTCATTTCGCGGCACCCAATTATACTAGTTAAGCAGTACGGTTAGCGACGCTGTGAATGTCGAACGGGTTATTGATAATATCATTGGTTTGCCTTGTCACGGGAGTGCTAGTGGGAAAGCACCGAGGCTTTTGTGGTTAGACTAATACGGAGTGAGTGTGGTGGCTCGCGTTAACGGCGTGGCTTGCAGCGACGTGGAAGAATCGTCCGGAACTACCAGCAAACCATCGCAAGGTCATATACACTCATTATACACATACACAGTTACACAACTTGCGAGGGGTCAAGGAAGTGAGACCGGCTCGAAGAAATGAGGTAAGGGTAGCTTTAAGTTCAGAAATTGTAATATTGTTCGGAGGCGCGTATCGCGTCTATTTGATCCCGTTAGGACGGCGGCTGTTCTGAGACCTGTCTCCCATGGGCCCGAGATAAGGTTCGGCTGAGTCCTGGCGCGATCAAAATCTGGTAGCAGAGCAGTGGTTATACCCACTTGTAAAAATTAGTAGGTACTTGGTACCAATTTACTTTGTAAAAATTGTGTTCATGTACAAATTCAACTTGTAGGTGGTACATTGACCTACATACCAGTGTACACCTCAAGTTGAGTTTGGAATTATTAATAATAAGTACATAAATGGAATGTGAATATTCGTTGATAAAATAATTTGTTATTTACGTTCGGTTACGCACAAATATAACCTCATCACAAATCGTGTTATGATTGTCAACATTTGAGACATAGAGGAATAACCTCTAGAGCACGTAGAGGAATAAGTTCAAGAGTTGGCATAGCGTCGTAGATTTATTCACTCAACGAATATATTATTATTGTTAGTTCCGGATACAATAATTGTTATTTTTTTTGGTTATTGTTATTTATTATTGCATAATCGCGTATTGAAGTTGGTACTATGGCTCCGTCAGTAACGAAAACTATCGCAGCCAGAATCGAAGCTGAATTGAGATGGTTTTCATCGGTTGTTACGTTGGTAGGTCGCACCGATCGTGAAGATGCGTTATTGTCACGCGCTCGGCAAGTTGACGAACGATATGACGCCGTGTTAAAGTGTCACGCTGAGTATTTAGCATGTCTCGAATCGACGGATCTGTCGTCGGTGGACAAGGATGCTCAGGTGGTACGGGGCAATGTGGACCAGTGTGGGGAAATGTCCATGAGCATAATCCAGGCGGCGGCCGACATTGAGCGATCGCGCAAGGGTGACGTCAGGGATTCATGTCGGCCAGCAGGCGTAGGGATTCAGGCGCCGTTGCCACCAGTACATGTACCCGAGTTTAGCGGCGAGTATGCCGATTGGCCGCGATTCCGCGATATTTTTAATAGTGTCGTGCATTCGCGTACAGATCTCTCGCCCGCGTACAAGATGGCTCAATTAATGGGTAGGCTTAACGGTGAGCCGCACGACATCTTGACCCACCTGGAGATTACGGACGCCAGTTATGAGACGGCATGGGGCCTATTAATCGACCGATATGATAATCGGCGATTAATAGTTGATGGCCTCATTGATAAGATTTTTGAAATCCCGAAGGTGTCTAACGTGTACGAAATAAGGTCGAAAATCCTTAATCCGGTCACGGTTGCGGTGAACACGTTAGATCGACTTAAGTTGTCGTTAGGGGACAATAAATATATCATCGTCAATAGGGTTTTACGGAAGTTGCCGATCGACGTGGTGGCGCGCTTTGAGCAGTCACATGGTGGCGAATCGACGGACCACCTCCCAAGTTACGATGACTTGAGGGTGTTTTTAGAAGGCGAGTGCCGGCGGGCGGATTGCCAAGGGGCATCCACGTCGCACCCTCCTCCGTCAACCCGACGTACGAGCGGGCCCAAGCCGGTTGAGCCCCGTCGGGGGGGGAAGAAATACCACGCCCTCCAATCGGAAGTGTGCGCCTTCTGTCGGAAGGAAGGGCACGGTCTCGCCGCATGCGCGGACTTTAAGGCGCAGCGGGTGCATAGACGAAGAGGGGTGGTCAAGCAGCGCTATTTGTGCTTCCGCTGCTTGGGGACTCACTTTGTACGTGAGTGCCACAGGACCACTAACTGTGGAACCTGCGGAGGAGCCCATCACGAGTTGCTATGCCTGGCGGAGAGTAGGGAGGTGCACGGAGCCTCGCCGGGAGGTCACCCCCCCTCTCCTAAGCCAGATTCGGGTGGTCGGTCACCCCCCCCTAGGGGGGGTGGGTCGGCCAGGAATCAGCGGTCGCCGCCCCCTCGGGGGGGTGGGCCAAGGGCTGATCCAGAGCACAACCCGATACCGTCGTCTTCCCCGCGGGGGGGGGATAGGCACCGAGACTCGGGCAGGGGCCCGGAGGTAGTACAGACGGGTTACGCGGCGTACTCGAATGCGTTGGGGGGCATGTTGCCACCCCCGAGTAGTCGCTTCTCCCCGCCTCTCGCAGAACGCCCTCGGCTGACGGCGCGCCCGCCACCGTTCGGAAGGATGCCAGTAGGCTACTTCCGACCGGCACGGATGTCACCGATGGGTCGGGAGGGTTACTACCCGGGTTGGGACCCGTATACTGGGACAGTATTTACTCCCCCTCCGGCAGGGGAGGAGGGAGGTGCCTCCTATTAGCAACTAGCAGCCTGTTCGTCAGTGGTGCCCACCCCGACAGTAACGGTATTATTACCGACGGCTAGGATTACTGTCAGGGGTACTGACGGACAGCCGGTGCACGTGCGAGCACTGTTAGATTCAGGGGCACAAGGTTGTATTGTGTCCAGCTGTTTAGTGAAAAAGCTGGGCCTTACATTAGAGCCATCACGGGATGGCGCCGTAGGTATAGGTGGCAATCGGGTGCCTCACCTCAGGGGTCAGACGACATTCCTGTTCGAGATGGGTGACACGGCATCGGTCACGCGGGTGAATGCCACGGCGATCGTTTTGGACGAAGTGGTTGGGGTCCTCCCTCAGACTCGGTTACCGTCTGCGGTAAAAGGGTTGACCAATGGATTGGAGTTAGCCGATCCCCACTTCGCGATCCCCGGACGGGTGGACGTCTTGCTTGGGTCTGACGTCCTCGGGAAGCTGCTCCGAAGCGGCAAACGGGAGCTGCAACCAAACGGGGTTGTGGCCATGCGTACCGCAGGTGGTTACGCGTTATTGGGCCCAGTACGGGAACCACAGCACTCAACGGATTATAGCTCCATATATTATGGCAGCGTGTTATCCGACGTCCTGCAACGGTTCTGGGCAACGGAAGAGCCACCCACCGCTCTTAGAAATAACCCACGTGATGAGGAGTGCGAAACATTCTATCGATTTAACACGGTGCGCCTCCCATCGGGTAGATTTATGACAAGGTTGCCATTTCTGTCAACTCGACCTCCGCTGGGGAGCTCATGGAGTCTGGCAGAAAAGCGGTTAGTGGCAATGGAAAGGCGCATGAAGCGGGACTCCAACTTCCGACAGAAGTATGTGGAGTTCATGCGCGAATACCTGACGTTGGGTCACATGTCGGTGTCCAGGGTTGACTATCGTCATGAGGAGCATTATGTGTTGCCTCATCATGCTGTTTTGAAGACACCTGACTCAAAGATTAGGGTCGTGTTCGACGGGAGCGCGGAGACGTCTAGCGGGGTGTCCCTGAATCAATGTCTCCATGCTGGTCCTAAGCTGACCAGAGACATTGCAGACATTCTCACGGACTTCAGGAGACACCAGGTTGTCTTCGTTACGGACGTACGGATGATGTTTCGTCAAACTGAGATTCATCCAGACGACCGTCGGTTCCAGCTGATATTGTGGCGAGAGAGCCCAGAAGAACCGATGGTCACGTACGAGCTCAACACAAACACGTACGGATTAAAGCCCAGCCCATATGTAGCCATGCGTACGCTACGAGAACTGGCTGATCAAGAACGGCTCCGCTTTCCCCGCGCGGCTGCTGTCATTGATAGGGACGTCTATGTAGACGACATTTGTACGGGCTCAGACAGTATTGAGCAGGCGCTCATCTTAAGGGATGAATTGGTGGCGCTCATGGCCTCCGGTGGCTATGAACTCAGGAAATGGCTGTCGAACTGCCCAGAGGTACTGGCAGGACTGCCAACTGAGTATCAACAAGACCCGCATTTGTTTGAGGATTCGGAGAATCTTCATGCGTTGGCCATTTTAGGGGTCCAGTATCGACCGAGTCAGGATGCCTTCACATACAGTTGTGAGGCCGAGTTGCTGTCGAAGACCTGGACCAAGCGATCGGTCCTTTCGACTATCGCACGAACGTTCGACCCAACCGGTTGGATCGCGCCGGTCACGTTCATGGGAAAGTGCTTCATTCAGAAGCTTTGGTTGGCTCAACTAGGTTGGGATGATCAGCTCACGGAGGAGCTGGCTCGGGAGTGGTCGGCATTCGTCACCACCTTACCACAGATCTCAGAGATTGAGATCCCGCGTAAACTGCTCCCGCAGGCAGGAGTCAAGGTCACCCTGCACGGGTTTTGTGATGCGTCGGAGAAGGGGTACGCGGCCGCAGTCTACCTGAGAACAGGTGAGACCGCTGGTAGGGGAACGGTACGCTTGGTACTGGCCAAGAGCAAGGTTGCACCTGTTCGGACTCGTTGGACGATTCCGAAGATGGAACTGGCAGGTGCAGCCCTTCTGACGCGGCTCTTGAACCATGTGGTGCGGAATTTGCGTGGTACGGTGGCTCTGAACGAGACGGTCTATGCATGGACTGACAGCCGAATCGTGTTATGCTGGTTGCAGACTTCGGTCCACACGCTCGAGGTATTTGTGGCCAACCGAGTCTCACAAATAAATAGCTCAGAGACTCCTCTGGTCTGGAGACATGTTCCAGGTGAGATTAATCCGGCTGACTGCGCTTCACGCGGCTGTCCGGCGCCTGCTTTGGTTGAACATTCTCTTTGGTGGGGGCCACAATGGCTGGAACAGCCACATGCGGAGTGGCCATTTAATGAGTGCGGTCGACATTCATTACCCCCAGACCAAGGCTTGAGGCTGAATGTGACTACAGTGGAACCCGCCACCGTAGACCACACCCTCTTGGAACGATATAGTTCGTTAGGGAAGTTACTTAGAGTAACGGGATGGGTAATGAGATTTTGTCAAAATTGTCGTTGTCCTGTCGCGCAGCGAAACATGTCGCCTATAATGGGACCTGAAGAACAGCGAAAGGCTCTCTCACTCTGGGTGAGAGTCGTTCAGAGGAATGAGTTCCAGGACGAAATTAGGGTCTTGAAGACTGGCGCAGGTCGATTGAAAAAAGGTCTTGTCCGCCTCAACCCGTTCATTGATGAGCATGGAATGCTCCGGGTGGGAGGACGATTACGGAATGCCGACTTGCCCTATGCAGCGCGACATCCTCTAATTCTCCCCAAGAAGGGAGCTTTGGTGGAGTTGTTGGTTAGGGACCGTCACACCAAGAATTCACACGCAGGCTGTAACACCCTTCTGGGCATTTTGCAGCGTGAATTTTGGATTTTATCGGCCCGCAGAATCATACGGAGCGTTGTGTTTCGTTGCTTGCCTTGTTACCGACTCAAGGCAGCCACAATGCAGCCACAAATGGGAGATCTCCCGGCCGATCGAGTCACGGAGGCTCGGCCATTTGCTGGCGTAGGGACAGATTTCGCGGGGCCTTTCATGGTCAAGACATCGCACCTTCGCAACGCGAAGTCGGTTAAGGCATATCTGTGTGTCTTCGTGTGTCTGGCGACCAAGGCCGTTCATTTGGAATTGGTGGCCGATCTCTCTACGGAGGCCTTTCTGGCGGCGTTAGATCGATTTGTTTCTAGACGGGGAGTACCGTCACTGATTCGGTCGGACTGTGGTACCAACTTCAAGGGCGCCGACCGGTGCTTAAAGGAAATTGTATTGTTTTTAAGTCAGAATGAGCGAGGGATTGGCTCAGGCCTCGCCAGTCGGGGCATTTCGTGGTACTTTAGTCCACCTGGATGCCCCCACTGGGGTGGAATTTTCGAGGCAGTAGTTAAGTCTTCTAAGACTCACTTGTATCGGGTCATCGGCTCAACGATTCTCACCTTTGAGGAGTTGTCAACGGTGTTTTGCAGAATTGAGGCGGTCTTAAACTCGCGACCTTTGTGCCCGTTGAGCGCTGACCCGAATGACCTTGAGGCCATGACCCCAGGTCATTTTTTGATTGGCCAACCACTTAACGCCTTGCCGGAATATCCGTATACTGATGTCAAGTTGTACCGGTTGTCACGGTATCAGATGTTACGGCAAATGAGCCAAAATTTTTGGAAGCGATGGTCGCTGGAGTATTTGCATATTCTACAGCAACGCGTTAAGTGGACGGACAGGACGACCCCACCCTGCGTTGGAGACCTCGTTCTGGTTAAGGATGCTAACCTATCACCGTTGTGTTGGCGACGGGGGCGCATTGTTAACCTGATTACGGGCAAGGATGGGTTTCCAAGGATCGCAGACGTCCAGGTGAGGGACTCGATCCTTAGACGGGCAGTTTCAACTTTATCTCGACTCCCGGGAGTTTGAGCGGACCGACAACGGGTCGGTCCGGGGGGGGTGATTGTTTATAATCTACCTTCAGATTTTTGATTTTCTCCGCCTCGGTGCGACAGAGGCGAAGGGGCGGAGGTAGAGGTCGAGCGCTGGGCTCGGCGTGAATAGTAGTTCGTATTGAGGCGCGCTGGGCGTTGAACGAGTATTATAGTAACCAGAGAATCGCGGGTGAAAGCGCACGCGCATTGATTAAATCGACTTGTGGAGTCATTTCGCGGCACCCAATTATACTAGTTAAGCAGTACGGTTAGCGACGCTGTGAATGTCGAACGGGTTATTGATAATATCATTGGTTTGCCTTGTCACGGGAGTGCTAGTGGGAAAGCACCGAGGCTTTTGTGGTTAGACTAATACGGAGTGAGTGTGGTGGCTCGCGTTAACGGCGTGGCTTGCAGCGACGTGGAAGAATCGTCCGGAACTACCAGCAAACCATCGCAAGGTCATATACACTCATTATACACATACACAGTTACACAACTTGCGAGGGGTCAAGGAAGTGAGACCGGCTCGAAGAAATGAGGTAAGGGTAGCTTTAAGTTCAGAAATTGTAATATTGTTCGGAGGCGCGTATCGCGTCTATTTGATCCCGTTAGGACGGCAGCTGTTCTGAGACCTGTCTCCCATGGGCCCGAGATAAGGTTCGGCTGAGTCCTGGCGCGATCATCTACTAAAAGTAAAATCACGTTCTAATTATTAATTGTAATTGCTAAATTCGAGATCAGTTTCTAATTAATCAGTCTACTTTCTTATGTCTTCATTAAATTAAGTTATCCATAAGGGGTACAACGACAAGATGAGGAGATAGTGAGATCAAATTAATCTAAGTAATTGCCCTTTGCCAGTAATTATTTTATAATTACTACATAACAAACTTAAAAATATAGCAAGCAACATAAATCAAACAATAAAATAATCATAATATGCCTTAGTCACAACATCGCCATTATTGGTATGTAAATCAACGACAAGATGACTAGTGAGATCAAATTAATCTGAGTAATTGCCCTTTGCCAGTAATTATTTTATAATTACTATTTAACAAACTTAAAAATATAGAAAACAACAAAAAATAGCTTCTTCATTAGTAATATAAATGAAACCATTATATAAAATATTCATAATAACCCCACACCACACACACCACCAGAGTGCAGGCGTCAGATGATGTTTCGTCAAACTGAGATTCATCCAGACGACCGTCGGTTCCAGCTGATATTGTGGCGAGAGAGCCCAGAAGAACCGATGGTCACGTACGAGCTCAACACAAACACGTACGGATTAAAGCCCAGCCCATATGTAGCCATGCGTACGCTACGAGAACTGGCTGATCAAGAACGGCTCCGCTTTCCCCGCGCGGCTGCTGTCATTGATAGGGACGTCTATGTAGACGACATTTGTACGGGCTCAGACAGTATTGAGCAGGCGCTCATCTTAAGGGATGAATTGGTGGCGCTCATGGCCTCCGGTGGCTATGAACTCAGGAAATGGCTGTCGAACTGCCCAGAGGTACTGGCAGGACTGCCAACTGAGTATCAACAAGACCCGCATTTGTTTGAGGATTCGGAGAATCTTCATGCGTTGGCCATTTTAGGGGTCCAGTATCGACCGAGTCAGGATGCCTTCACATACAGTTGTGAGGCCGAGTTGCTGTCGAAGACCTGGACCAAGCGATCGGTCCTTTCGACTATCGCACGAACGTTCGACCCAACCGGTTGGATCGCGCCGGTCACGTTCATGGGAAAGTGCTTCATTCAGAAGCTTTGGTTGGCTCAACTAGGTTGGGATGATCAGCTCACGGAGGAGCTGGCTCGGGAGTGGTCGGCATTCGTCACCACCTTACCACAGATCTCAGAGATTGAGATCCCGCGTAAACTGCTCCCGCAGGCAGGAGTCAAGGTCACCCTGCACGGGTTTTGTGATGCGTCGGAGAAGGGGTACGCGGCCGCAGTCTACCTGAGAACAGGTGAGACCGCTGGTAGGGGAACGGTACGCTTGGTACTGGCCAAGAGCAAGGTTGCACCTGTTCGGACTCGTTGGACGATTCCGAAGATGGAACTGGCAGGTGCAGCCCTTCTGACGCGGCTCTTGAACCATGTGGTGCGGAATTTGCGTGGTACGGTGGCTCTGAACGAGACGGTCTATGCATGGACTGACAGCCGAATCGTGTTATGCTGGTTGCAGACTTCGGTCCACACGCTCGAGGTATTTGTGGCCAACCGAGTCTCACAAATAAATAGCTCAGAGACTCCTCTGGTCTGGAGACATGTTCCAGGTGAGATTAATCCGGCTGACTGCGCTTCACGCGGCTGTCCGGCGCCTGCTTTGGTTGAACATTCTCTTTGGTGGGGGCCACAATGGCTGGAACAGCCACATGCGGAGTGGCCATTTAATGAGAGCGGTCGACATTCATTACCCCCAGACCAAGGCTTGAGGCTGAATGTGACTACAGTGGAACCCGCCACCGTAGACCACACCCTCTTGGAACGATATAGTTCGTTAGGGAAGTTACTTAGAGTAACGGGATGGGTAATGAGATTTTGTCAAAATTGTCGTTGTCCTGTCGCGCAGCGAAACATGTCGCCTAAAATGGGACCTGAAGAACAGCGAAAGGCTCTCTCACTCTGGGTGAGAGTCGTTCAGAGGAATGAGTTCCAGGACGAAATTAGGGTCTTGAAGACTGGCGCAGGTCGATTGAAAAAAGGTCTTGTCCGCCTCAACCCGTTCATTGATGAGCATGGAATGCTCCGGGTGGGAGGACGATTACGGAATGCCGACTTGCCCTATGCAGCGCGACATCCTCTAATTCTCCCCAAGAAGGGAGCTTTGGTGGAGTTGTTGGTTAGGGACCGTCACACCAAGAATTCACACGCAGGCTGTAACACCCTTCTGGGCATTTTGCAGCGTGAATTTTGGATTTTATCGGCCCGCAGAATCATACGGAGCGTTGTGTTTCGTTGCTTGCCTTGTTACCGACTCAAGGCAGCCACAATGCAGCCACAAATGGGAGATCTCCCGGCCGATCGAGTCACGGAGGCTCGGCCATTTGCTGGCGTAGGGACAGATTTCGCGGGGCCTTTCATGGTCAAGACATCGCACCTTCGCAACGCGAAGTCGGTTAAGGCATATCTGTGTGTCTTCGTGTGTCTGGCGACCAAGGCCGTTCATTTGGAATTGGTGGCCGATCTCTCTACGGAGGCCTTTCTGGCGGCGTTAGATCGATTTGTTTCTAGACGGGGAGTACCGTCACTGATTCGGTCGGACTGTGGTACCAACTTCAAGGGCGCCGACCGGTGCTTAAAGGAAATTGTATTGTTTTTAAGTCAGAATGAGCGAGAGATTGGCACGGGCCTCGCCAGTCGGGGCATTTCGTGGTATTTTAGTCCACCTGGATGCCCCCACTGGGGTGGAATTTTCGAGGCAGTAGTCAAGTCTTCCAAGACTCACTTGTATCGGGTCATCGGCTCAACGATTCTCACCTTTGAGGAGTTGTCAACGGTGTTTTGCAGAATTGAGGCGGTCTTAAACTCGCGACCTTTGTGCCCGTTGAGCGCTGACCCGAATGACCTTGAGGCCATGACCCCAGGTCATTTTTTGATTGGCCAACCACTTAGCGCCTTGCCGGAATATCCGTATACTGATGTCAAGTTGTACCGGTTGTCACGGTATCAGATGTTACGGCAAATGAGCCAAAATTTTTGGAAGCGATGGTCGCTGGAGTATCTGCATATTCTACAGCAACGCGTTAAGTGGACGGACAGGACGACCCCACCCTGCGTTGGAGACCTCGTTCTGGTTAAGGATGCTAACCTATCACCGTTGTGTTGGCGACGGGGGCGCATTGTTAACCTGATTACGGGCAAGGATGGGTTTCCAAGGATCGCAGACGTCCAGGTGAGGGACTCGATCCTTAGACGGGCAGTTTCAACTTTATCTCGACTCCCGGGAGTTTGAGCGGACCGACAACGGGTCGGTCCGGGGGGGGTGATTGTTTATAATCTACCTTCAGATTTTGATTTTCTCCGCCTCGGGGCGACAGGGGCGGAGGGAGAGAGGTCGAGCGCTGGGCTCGGCGTGAATAGTAGTTCGTATTGAGTCGCGCTGGGCGTCGAACGAATATTATAGTAGCCATCGGAGAACGGGTGAAAGCGCACGCGCATTGATTAAATCGACTTGTGGAGTCATTTCGCGGCACCCAATTATACTAGTTAAGCAGTACGGTTAGCGACGCTGTGAATGTCGAACGGGTTATTGATAATATCATTGGTTTGCCTTGTCACGGGAGTGCTATTGGGAAGGCACCGAGGCTTTTGTGGTTAGACTAATACGGAGTGAGTGTGGTGGCTCGCGTTAACGGTGTGGCTTGCAGCGACGTGGAAGAATCGTCCGGAACTACCAGCAAACCATCGCAAGGTCATATACACTCATTATACACATACACAGTTACACAACTTGCGAGGGGTCAAGGAAGTGAGACCGGCTCGAAGAAATGAGGTAAGGGTAGCTTTAAGTTCAGAAATTGTAATATTGTTCGGAGGCGCGTATCGCGTCTATTTGATCCCGTTAGGACGGCGGCTGTTCTGAGACCTGTCTCCCATGGGCCCGAGATAAGGTTCGGCTGAGTCCTGGCGCGATCAAAATCTTTTAAATAAACCAAGCTCTGCTACCAGATTTTGATCGCGCCAGGACTCAGCCGAACCTTATCTCGGGCCCATGGGAGACAGGTCTCAGAACAGCTGCCGTCCTAACGGGATCAAATAGACGCGATACGCGCCTCCGAACAATATTACAATTTCTGAACTTAAAGCTACCCTTACCTCATTTCTTCGAGCCGGTCTCACTTCCTTGACCCCTCGCAAGTTGTGTAACTGTGTATGTGTATAATGAGTGTATATGACCTTGCGATGGTTTGCTGGTAGTTCCGGACGATTCTTCCACGTCGCTGCAAGCCACACCGTTAACGCGAGCCACCACACTCACTCCGTATTAGTCTAACCACAAAAGCCTCGGTGCCTTCCCAATAGCACTCCCGTGACAAGGCAAACCAATGATATTATCAATAACCCGTTCGACATTCACAGCGTCGCTAACCGTACTGCTTAACTAGTATAATTGGGTGCCGCGGCGGCGTCGGTGGTGGTCAGGTGCCTTAGTCACAACCATCGTCATTATTGGTATGTAAATCAACGGCCACGGTAGTTAGCGAGCGTAAGTACGTGGAGTGTAGTATCTTGTAATCTGTGACAAAATATAAAACCGCGCGAGCGTAGGTGTACAAGGCGAAACCTATTTGCAAAATAGTAATAGTTTTACTTGATTAGACATTGAGAAATGTGGCATAAACAAACTTCAGATCTTTATTTCATCTCACAAACACTTAGCAAAAAAAAACACAATAACACGTCAACATAATATCAAAGATAGCAATAAAAGGAATAAAGTTTGTAAAACATTTCAAATACAAATATGAGGCCTGTTTCCCATTACATTATGTTGCTATGAATAAAGCAAACCAGCTCATTTACGTAATTCAATCAATTCGCTCCTTCTTAACAATACCTACTTCGCGTCATTGCAATCTTTCGCGCCTTTTTTAAGTTATAATTATGTATTTCTGATAACAATAAAGTACTACTTATCAAAATATAGATAACTAGCTTTTGCCAGCGGCTTCGCCCGCGTGAAAATGACGATTTTTCATACAAACTTTCATCCCCTATTTAACTCCCTTAGGGGTTGAATTTCGAAAAATCATTCCTTATTCCTTGTCTACATTATATAGGGAACCTCTGTGCAAAATTTCAGCTTTCTAGGTCCAAGGGTTTGGACTGGGCGTTGATGAGTCAGTCAGTCAATCAGTCAGTCAGTCAGTCAGGACTTCTCTTTTTATTTATATAGATTAATTATTTATTAAAAGGAATACTTACTAAAATAAAATAAAATATCCTGCGCGGTTATATCTCGTTTTCAATACCTGCATTGGGCGTAAGACGTGTGTCAAGGAAGAAGGTCACTCGAACGAATGCGCCGCTGTGGCCGGCGGTGGGCATCTGTCCGGCACACCCCTCCCGAGCCCTTATTTATACGTACTTATTCGCAAAAGGTTAGCTTAAAACCTAGTAAGCCAATCGTTACTGTGGTACAGCTTAGTAGTTTTGAAATAAATATTAAAACTGCAAGCATCTAAAACCCAGTAAGTAACATACTGTGATTAATTTAAGTTTATCCTAAGAAAATTTTACGGAAATTTTACATACAACCACAGTATTTGAAAATGCCGTGTTATAACCAAGCAAAACATACTTAAGTAAATACATGAACACATATTAAAGCAAAGTATATACTAGTTCACTGTGTTTAAACCTAAAAAAATTAATGCACTGTGTATTTTCTTAAAAATGTATTGATTTTTAGAAAAATACTGTGTTTTTATGTATCATATCTCCGCAACGGTGGTAGATAGAAACAAACCGAAAATTTTCTCAGATAGCTCTCGGCCGCCTTATTTCAATAACTAATACAGGCATAAACACAGTAACTGAAGATACTGTGGTTTCATTTACGAGGGCAGAATAGGAGTAGGGCAGTATTGCCAGGATCTACAGGGTTCAATCCAGATAACATTTTGATGGTAAAACCAAGTATCATGTATCACCTTTATCTTTATGCTTAGCAACAGTACCTACTTGCCACGAAGTGGTTGCAAGCACTGCTGTTTTAAGCCAGTCAAAATATATCATAAAGAAAATTGAGTTTGAATGATCCATTCTCGCATCTGCACACAAATGCGCGCTTTGAACGTGGAGTTACGAACCAGCCTGTTAAAGCATCAGTCACCGTTCACCCGGGCTCAGGTATTCGGCGGAATTTGTCGATAGTAATATTTTAGCTATAAGTATTTTATCAGGCGTTTTACTTTAATGTACTTTGGTTCGTTTACAATGACTATTACACAAAAAAAAAATTTGCTGGTTTAGCGTGCTACCTACATCCTGAGTTTTTTTAATAATAATTAACTGCGAATTTTCTTTAGTTTTTTAAACAATAATACAACTTAAAAACTCTAAGATAATATTATTATGTTTTGTCTACGAACTCACACAGCCCAAAACTGTGTGTGCACAGTTTAAAACACAAGTTTTTAGTATCAAAAACCAAGAGACATTTACTTAAATTAGGTTGACAGAGAGCACTTTTAAACGCCAAAATTTACAAGCGAAAATCCTCTAAAACCCGCCTTTCACCACTTCTTAGTATTATAGCCGGGAAGAATAAGCGGTCCAACAATACAATGTTATATAACTTTTGTTTTCCATGAATACAGGAATTTACCACATATTTACGTGGCTATTACAGCCACATACAAAGAGGAGCTGTAAGCATAATTAGGTAGCTTGTGTTATGTAAATGTATACATCTAAGGCCAACTTCCCGGAATTCTGTCGTGCCGTTTAGTGTGTTGACGTGTGGCCACGACTTACAAGTTTGAGTGACACGCGTGTTGCAGCAACGACCGCGAAGAACAAAGAAAACATTAATGATTTTGAAAGGCCCAGTTCACGATCTCAGACGATGCTACTAGTTAGCGATACAGTTTGAGTAAAGATACACGCGCGATCGTCTTTCGTAATTTAATTACTGTCACTTTGCTAGTCGTGTTTCGGTATCTTGTGGCATATTCTCAGCAAGTTCGTTCGATAATTGTTATATTTTCGCTGTTGCTAGCCACGAGTTAATTTAGCGTGTTTACTGTTTGGCATGTCTTGGCAAGTGGATAATCACCAATTAGTCACTGGGACGCGACAATTTTGTTACAAAGGAAACAAACAACACTCACGCGTGTAGCTGCGAGTTGTATCGACAGAGGTCGTGAACAGGTGTTTAAGTTACAAACGTACAAAACTTTTACAGCTTATAAATATTTGTGAGTCTGTTCAGTATGAAGCTGGGTGTTATTCTAAACCAGCCGGTGGAGTTCTCCTTTAATTTGTTACCGGAGAACTCTAGCGCTTTCTAGTTCCTTGTTGAAGTTTTAAATAATTCCGGTGCTGCAAACTGGTAGTGGAATTATGAATATGGAAGCGTCGTATTTCCATTTAGAAATATTTTGATTCGATGCACGTTAGAGGTTTTGTTTGTTTAGGGTTGTTCTCTTGTGCTGTCGGTTGTTCGAAAGAGATACCGCGTCGCGTAAGGGCTAAGAAGGAAGGAGTCTGACACTCCCTGTCGCTCTGCCCAGAACGGGAGAGATTAGAGAATTTGATGATTTCCCACCCTCCAAAAAATAAGTTTGTTCTCTTGTAGCTGAACTTTCAGGGTACCTACTCGCCCGTCGGGGCTGTGGATTATCGAAAGGATAACGCGGCTCCGACACAAAGGCGAAAAAGGAACATGGGTTTGGTTTTTAGTCAGTAGAAGTCTGACACTCCCCTTCGCTCTGCGCAAGAGCGGGGGGGGGGGGGGGGTCATTCGATGATTTTCGAAAAAAAGGGTACCTACTCGGTCTTCTAAAAACTCGTAACGGTTATCTGAGTTCTAGAATCCACCAGAAGTTTACCGTGCCTTCAGCCACGAAGGGGTCTTATAATGAACTATCATACCCACGGACCAACTTAGAAGGTCCACCCACAATGACTTCAGTTTATCCGTGATCATGGTGCTTGTAACAGCGCCGAAATATCGGGAACTCGAAACAAAAATCAAACATGGTAAATATCCCGTTTATGATATTATAATAGTAGTGTCAGTGACCATGTCAATTTAAAAACTTATAGGTATAACTTAGAAGGTGTTGCAGACATAATTATCTACCTACTCCTTTGTCAAACTATAGTTTAGTCTTTTATTCTATAGTAGATTCGTTACACGTTGACGGAAAAGAAAGGGAGTTATTAGGACTATGTTATGCGCCTACCACACGCTTACACTTCACCACAGTCTTGCCTGTGCGATTACACGGTGCACACAGTACACACGGCTACACATCAAGCTATACATTTCCAGTATAAGCTGAACTCGCATTGTATAGGATTTTCGTACAGTGCGAGATCAGCGTAAACTGGAAACGTATAGCTTGATGTGTAGCCGTGTGTACATCGCGCGTGTGGTTGGTAAGGGTAATACAGTTTTACCAACGATACGCGCGATGTACTGTGAAGTGTGAACCAAAAGTGTGGTGAAGCTTGAGCGTGTGGTAGGCCCATTAGAGTATTTGGTCGAATGGACCCACTCGCCTACCTAATTCGATTTCGCAATAGGTAACATTATTATGATTCCAAATTTAATAATGACCAATACTCCGAAAAGGGACACCTAATATTACAACCATTGTTGTTCATTATTAACCCGCGTTATTACGCTCTCCTTACGTCAGGTTAATGAAAGAACAATAGACTAGGGTTATTAACTTATGTTACTGAAGGCTTTGTTTAGCAACGTTTAGTTGCGTGCTGGCAAATCAAAAGAATCAATAAATCCTAGGATGATTGGGAAAATATTTAGTCGGTAGAAAGAATAGTGGCAAACGCTCGAACAAATTTTTGTTGACATTTTTTTTTTGCGTCAGGCTATGGAAAAAATATATTTGTATAGAGTTTGAATTCCTGAACAGTTTTGTCTTCAGTTATATTTTTATAGGTACGCCAGAATTAAAGATATTTCTGTTTAAAGTTTTAGAGGTTATGTTGTATTAACAATGGGCTAATCGAAAAGAACTATAGAAATACAAAATAAACTACGGACGTTTTCAGAATGTTAAAGCCCGGTGTCGGTCGCAAGCTGAGCGGACCCATTAATGACTTCTTTTACCTACCTCGCAATAGAAAACTGCTTACGTGTGTGTTTCCACAAACACAAACACCAACGAAACACCAACAAAGAGTCGAGCGGAAACGAGTAAAAATGAGCTTGCTCTGCTACGCCAGAATTAAAGATATTCCTGTTTAAAGTTTTAGAGGTTATGTCGTGTACAAACAACGGACTAATCACCATACTTACCCTTTAAATATAGATGCAAATAGAAATGCATTTACACATTATAAACAACGGACTACCGTATTCAGAATACTATAAGTCCAACCGATGCAAGATACCGCGGCCTCGACATAAAGGGCTAAGAAGGAACATGGGTGGTTTTTAGTCAGTAGAAGTCTGACACTCCTTTTCGCTGTCCAAGCGCGGGAGGGGTTATTTGTTGATTTCCCAACCACCCCAAAAAAAAAGGTTTACCTACCCTTACCATTTTAGTAGATACAGAAAAACACGTTTAACACAATTCATTTATTTAGAATAGGTACACCATTATTATGCACATTTCACAATCATTCATGACAATATGCAGGCTAGGGATGTTAAGGTATCAATTGCATAACTCTCCTAAGTACAATAAAGCTATATCATCGTAAAGTTATATAAATAAAATGTGTAATAGAAAACTAAACATCTTTGCTATTCGTCTATAATTGGCTAACTCCACAACTTGTGTTGGCTCAGGTTGGGTTGAACCATCAGCATCAGGCTGGATTACATTTTCTTGTGGTTGCACATCGTCAGTTGTGTCTAGCTGAGGACTACTTTCATCTTGACTATTCATACGTAGGACTTCTCTTCTTGTGCGTAACCAGCACGCATGGCAAACACGTTGTATAATGCTTGTAGGCCTTATACGGCTACCCATCGTGATATTCAATTCGATGTACACACAATAAAGTTCAAAGTAAAGAGACAGAATCGAAATCCAGAGTCATCCTTAGGCAAGTCACACAGGGAACAGTAAATATCAGAGTTCATAAGCGGAACTAGTCGATGAATTAGAAAATCACGGAGAATCGATGGAAAATAATATAATGAGATGCTCGTGCAGACTATGACAAGCTGTCAGTTCAGTACAGTTGACAATTGAAATGTCTTTTAACTTACAAAGGTTTATTACATGCCAATATTAAAAGCATAGCTAAGTCAAAAGTTGTAAAGTCAAGTCAGATAGAAAAAATAAATTAATCTATGATTATTTAATACCACCTGTAATCTAGTCAATTGAGCTCATAATTATGATGATTTTTTTTTCCAGCGATTGATAGGCCTTAAGCTTGATTTGATAAAACTAAGTAAATTATTTCGTCGGTATCTATCACGGTGACTTAAGTAGACGCTTATTAATTCCATCAGCTATAATATAGCCACTGTTCTTTGACACTCCCTACCGCTATGCCGTATTGATGATTTCAAACAATCCAAAAAAAATTACCCGTAGGTACAAGAAATTTCAGGAACGTTATAGGAATCCAATCAATTTGATTTTTTTATTTAATCATACTCAATAGACTGATCTTTACAGTGGTAAAACTCACGTAGCACACGACACGCGCGACGACGAATTCGAATGAACTTTTTTCAATAATTATCATTTATGCTAATAATTGAAAATGATAATGCCAGTAGTAGAGTCCAGCTAGTAATACAGCTGTTATAAAGAACGAAATCTAAATGCCAAACAAACCACATAATAATATATTCAGTTACGCTTGCTTGCCTCAAAACTTACCCCAACTACTTGACAAAACTCTAGGCCGCTGCTTACCCCTTTGCAAAACCTATCCTAATTTCACCAGCACTTTATATGAAACAGTTTTTACCCTAGTGGCATCAGCCGGCTTTAATGAATTAAGTTGAGCGTGCCTCCAAAACTTTGGCGCATAAAGCTTGTAGAGAGTAAAAATTTAAACATATTTTAAATAGTCTGTTAGTAACTTAACGCGTTTGTTTTCATCCCTAGTGGGTTTTTGGAGATGACACGGTTTTGGAGACCTTAAATGTTGGCTTTGAGACGTAAATTAAATTAGTCTATGAAAGTGGGTTTGGTAAACGATCTTGTCTAGGTTTTTGGAAAGGCATGTGCCCGGACTGCCCGGTTCATGGCTATAGTTTCGCCCCCACATTATAGAACTTAAACATAGCTGGTGAAATGAGGGTGTACTAACTCCCGTCAGGGCTGCGGATTATCGAAAGAGATTCGAGGCTCCGACACAAGGGCGAAGAAGGAACATGGGTTTGGTCCCCTTTGGACACTCCCCTTCGCTCTGCCCAAGAGCGGGGGGGGCGGGGGGGGGTTATTCGATGATTGTCCACCCACCAAAAACAAAAAAAAATACAGCACTTACATTGCTATAAACAAACAATTAACACGCCGTTGCTATGGAACGCCTCAGAGCGAGGTAACGCCTCAGAGCGAGGTAACGACTCATGACGTCATCTTTTTTCGTTCGTGCAGCCGGCCATCGAATTATAGGACGTTATCACGTCAAAAGGTGTACTAACTGGTACACATCTGTCTAACCCTCGACGTGATGTTATCATATTATTTTAGTAAGTCCGTTTTTGGGTATTTACATAAAATAATTTAACTTTACTCATCTTTATTAAATAAGCCGGTAGCAGAAATAAACAAGTACCAAAATTGAGGGACGAGAAGAGAATATCAATTTATATACCTTTCATACTTTGACGACATCGAAAAACTTAAAAAACAACATGAATATAACATTACACTTGTAATCGCCGAAAGGTTAGATAGAAGTATACCTAATACACCCATATTTCACCAGTTATGTTCCCGTGTAATAAGGGCCGAGCCTATTGCCATCAAATGGATAGGAATCTAGACTCTGGGGGCCAATTCTCGATTTTCGAAATTTAGGTATCTCGAGTTCGAGTTCGTAAGTCTATCTCTATGTCTATCAGAAATATCTCTATCTCTACCAAAAAAATTCGAATTGAGCAGAATTCCGTATTCTCAGTCAAAATAGAAATAAATGTCACGAAAATGTCGAGTCGAGTGAAGCTAATGTTACCATTATGATGAATCGCGCGTTCCGTTTTAGGTAGCTATGAAAGAAAGAAAATTGTGTTTATTTGGCAAAAATACCTTAATAGTTAACAAAAACATATTCAAAATGAGTGAATGAATGATTTTGTATTAAACCTAATTATTTAAGTATAAAAGAAAGAAAGAAAAAGTATTTATTGGTTTCACAAACAAACAAGTATTATAAACATAATTATGAGAAACACTTGAAATTAGGACATAATTTATATACACACCTCAACACGGTCTAGGGATATTTCATACTCAATTAAATAACTCGAAAAGTACTGGCCGCATTGGAATCTTTAATACACCGATTTGTTTGTAATTTATCCCAGACTAATTCCAAATTCAAATTTTTGAAAATTCTTTTGTTTCGGTGGCATAAAAATGTCTTGATGTATAGGAGAGGGAATTTTCATTTGTGCGAAATTTAGAAAACAATACGAATTACGTTTAGTTACAGTTTTTTTTCATTTTTAAACGAAAGATAAAGTTAAAATTGAGGTATTGTAGCCATGCAACGCCGGCATTTGACGAGGGCGGAGATGTTACGAGCTGTGGGAATGCTGGAAGCTGGATCTGTTCAGCGTAATGTTGCTGAGGCCATAGGGACCCATCAAAATGTAATTTCAAGATTGTGGACACGCTATCGTGCCACAGGTGAAGTAGCGGAGAGGCACCGGGGGCCAAGTCGCATCATTACCCCCAGACAAGACCGATTTTTGCAAATTACTGCGCGAGCTCAACCAAATGCAACGGCGACTCAATTGGTCCAAAGGCTGCGAGTGGAACACCAAGTGCTTGTGAGTGACCAAACTGTAAGAAGGCGACTGCATGAATGCAATCTACGCTCTCGTAGACCACTCCGGGTCCCACCTTTACGGAGAGGCAATCGTGGACGACGATTAGAATGGGTTCGGAACCACGTGGACTGGGGCCGTGAGCAATGGTCCAATGTGCTGTTCACGGATGAATCCAGGTTCGGCTTCCATCCAGATTCACGAAGGACTCGTGTTTGGCGAGTTCCTGGACGATGGAGCCGTCTCCAGAACCCTCAGGAAGTTCACCCATACCAAGGAGGAACAATTATGGTTTGGGCAGGAATTCGTCTTGGAGGACGGACGGATCACGTTTGGGTGCGGGGCAATATGACGGCAGAACGATATGTCCAACAGGTGCTGGGGCCCGTAATCTTGCCCCACAGAACACAAATGGGGCAAGATTTCCTGTTCATGCACGACAATGCCCGGGCACACACGGCGAGAACGGTAGCAGCTTGGTTACATACACATAATGTTAGGGCCTTAGACTGGCCTGCTCAATCGCCAGATCTAAATCCCATTGAGCATGCGTGGGATATGCTGCAAAGAAGAGCTCTGAAGGAAGTTCCTGAAAATTTGGCTACAGAAGATCAACTTTTTGCGCACCTCAGAAGGACATGGGACAATATTCCGCAGCAAGACATTGACAACCTTGTTCTGAGCATGCCGAATCGTTGCCGATGTGTTATGAACATCATGGGCGCTTTCTCAGACTACTAACTTAAAGTTTATAAACACAAATTAAATGATTATTCTATTTTTTTCAGTTTTTACTCACAAATTAAAAGTTAATTCATATACGGTTTCCGTCTATGCTTCATTTTTTTTTCCATAAAATCCTAAAATTTTAATCAGTACCTTAACCATTATTAAAAAATGGTAGAATATTAAATAACGCATATTTTAAATATATACATGTCATATAAATAATTAACACATTGATAGTAATTCGCTTTTTTAAAAATATCCCTAGACCGTGTTGATGTATTAAATTAGAATAAGTCCCGTACCGTGCAAAGCCAAAGTAAAAGGAAACGTTTAGTGTAATAATAATCAGTTTGACAGCTGACTGTCTGTCAGTGACTAATAAAATTATGAAGCAAACAATTATTTGCCTTCGTTTTCAGGTCTATTTTAGTGGTATCCTGAATTACAGGAGCCAATAGATCTAAGTATTAGAACCCTTATTAAGTCTTTATTTAGTCTGAAGTTTTTAATGACCTTCTGTTTCGCTCAAGTCGTAAATATCGACGGCGGGATAGCTGTAGTCGCCGTGTATTGGCCAGTTGCTCGCCACTTTCCAACAACTCCGAGATAAAAATGCTAATAAACTCGTCCATCTTTCAGTGGTTTCAAGTCCAATCGTAGGTACACAATTACAGACACTGTTATCTGCGCGAAGGTCGTCGTTTTAAGAAAACAATGCACAAATCAAAGAGTATAAATCGAATTTCCAGTATGAGATGCCAAGCCGTATTTTATTTAAAAACTAAAGAAAAGAAAACACAGTGTACAATCCAAAACTCAACAAATTCACTCAGAAATGACGTATCTATATAATCGACATGACATCTCTACTGCTCAGGAGCACTCGAAATGAACTCTAACGTTAGCCTTCGACAAATGTCGAATTCGAAATCCCCAGAAAAGCAACTTTTAAAATTTCTCGAAAAAATGACGTCATTAGAAATTTTTCTCGAGTTCGACACCATCTCTAAAACCGAGAATTGGCCCCCTGTGCGGTGAGGTGCTACTTAAAAATTCCTGATTGAAAAATCAATAAAACTTTGCCCGACCCGGATTCAGCAGTCGCACTTGCTGGAATGACCAACGAAGCAGTTGCCTATCTGACCTTCAAAACCCAGTTAGTACGGGGTAATACTCACTACCCCACGGTACCCCACGGACTGAATGTCAGACTTTTGGATCACTGACTACCCGTAACGACTGTCAAAGGTAAAAAAATAAAAAACTTTTTAATATAAAGAAATTACATTTTTTTTGGTTTAACACACTTCGCTTAGTCCTAAAGAAAGATTATGTGCGAGTGAGGCGTCTCGCTTGTTTACACCAACAATAATATTGTTATATATTTTTTTTTAATTATTATAATTTTTTTTTTAGACAAAATAATGACAGTCTTGACCAACCGTAACGGCTAAACTTACCTTCCGAGGCACGGAAGAAACTCAGTATGTAACGGGTGGTCACCCATCCACGGAGCAACTCAAGCAAGCGCGGTTTAACCTGAAGATCGACCCGACCGGCTGCCATTATTTAGGCATGAGCTCCACCAATTTTCAATAGCGTTGATTCTTTGACGATATCGAAAAACTTTTAAACAATTTCATTAATATATTAAGTCTAACTAAGAAACCCCTTCGTCGAGTCTTATTTTTTCTTTTCATAAAAATTTAATTTAGCTTTGTCAGCTTCTGAAGAATGGTGAAAGTTTTCAGTAATTAAAGACTTGTTTGTTTTTAAGATTTCTTGTTGCTAAGTACTAAATTATGTGGACAGGCTCTTTCGCCGCTTAAAAACGAAAGGCTTTGCCGTGGAAATTACCTACAAGTTTTGTTTTATAATAAGACCAAAACGAAGTTTTGTTAATGCTTTATTGAGTTTTTGTAGGACTTAATAATAATTGCTGAACATTTAGAGAAACAGTAGTCAACTAAAATTGTCTTGATCGATCTAGACAGACTGAGTATGCATGGCATAAATCTTTAATTTTGTGTTATTTTGTTTTGTCCTGTGTGAAACTTCGGAGTAACTTAATACAGTCAATGGTTTTTTTTTTTTTTCCTTCAGTGTGCCCGTGCGTTTACTGAAATCATCAAGAATTGACCAGAATGTCGTAACACCAGTTTTTCAGTGGCGGTACCCACAGATATATAGCGGACACGACTCCGGAGACTTGACTCTCCCACTAGATCACACTGAAGTATGATAGACAAAGTCTGCAGTCAATCCGAACATTTTGCATACCGTTTGCCAGATTTTTATTTTCTTACTAATTTGTAACCAGTCCTAACAAAGGGTGTCGTGTTATCCTAGTTACCCAGTAGTAATTGGGTTGTGGAGGTCAGTTAAGCAGTCACTCCCATGTAAAGTAATGGTATTCAGCTGCATTAATAAGTAAGACTGAAAACCAACCTCCAAAACATAGTTGGAGAAAGGCTTAGGGTAGACGTCAAATCAAATCAAATCATCTTTTATTTGTTACCATAGGTGAACGTCTAGACGATGATGATGAACTAATTTGTAATTGACGACATTCCTTTTTCGTATCAATTGGCATCGAACATCCCATGACATCACGCCACTAATCCACAAAGGGTTTGTCAGAAGCGTACCTAATTTTTTTTTTTTAAACTTTGCCCTCCACTATGAATTTCTCCTGTGTCGTGGGTGCGTTCACAAACATTTAAACTCACATACACAAATACCCAGACCTGAAACAACTATCAGTAGGCCGTTGTTCCGTGCGGGGATCGAACCCGCGACACGCAGCGCAGCAGTCCAATCGCTCAGCCACTGCACCAAACGTATACCCACATTTTGCCAATTAAGTCCCATATAATAGGGAGCGAGCTTTTTACCAATCCAAGTGTCTCCAAAATTCCTTCTTAAAATAGATTCCGAAAAGACACAAATCTCGGAGAAAAAATACATTGGTCTTTTACAATAAAACTGTCAACGTTCTAGCAGCAGGGATAAATTGTAGAAAATCAGCGGGGATACAGCACAGCGAACTCTTGACGTTTGAATAAAAGGAGAATGGAACGAACGGTGCAGTTAAACAGACACCCATCATTGATGCCACGCCTTTGGGATGTGGTACAAGGAGGAAAAGGTGATGGTCTTTTGATAACAGTGGTATCTCCTTTCATTTCATCATCATCATCAACAGCCTAATATTTAATCTATACAAAATGTATACTTGTTTTATAGAAGTAGTATACAAAACAGTCATTAGTGGCAGCCGTGACCAACGCCTTTTTTTTTGGGACACAAAGGTTTTAGTAGGAACATGGGTGGTTTTTAGTTAGTAGAAGTCTGACACCCCCTCTGCCCAGAGCTCTGTCTCTTTCTAAGGAATTAGGGAGGCCTTTGCCCAGCAGTGGGACAGTAAAACTTACAAAAAAACTTTTAAGAAATATAGAAAACCCTCTCTCCCTTAAATTCTTGTACCAACCACCATGCTGATGCTTGTTCTTGTAATAACTCAATGTCAGCTCCAAAGATATTTCGCCAATTTCGAGTTCTTAAGATTTGGAAATACTCTCATTATAATTCTTTTGTTTTCAGTTTATTCAGTGGCTCTGAAGTTTTGATAACCAGACGGCATATATTTATTTACGAGTCCAATATCAGTGGCTGGAAAATTTAAGGTCTTGCTTGAAACCTTTTGAGGTACACTGTCTGGTCTTAGCCGCCCGGACGTTTGCTGAACCATTTAAGACGCACTGCGCTTGTTTATCGCAGTCGTGAGTCACAATAATTATGTTATCTTAGTTTTTGTTTGGATCTAAATTTTTTATTTAATATTATGTAAAAAAAACATGTGTTTTCAAAAGCAACAACATTGTACTCTCTTTACTTATGTTTCATGTGCACTTGTGTATGTGCAGTTGTCAGGCATTATAGCTTTTCACATAAATCCAATGTTTACATAAGTAATCTCGGCGAAGCATAGATACTAGTAATGTATTGATGATGATAACTTATCTTTGTATGTATTTTTGCAATAAAATAAAATATACAGTAGTTCCAGACCAGTTAAGAAATTATCCACTATTTGTCTTCATCCTGAGATACCCTTAGGGGAAACATCTTGAGAAGACTGACTTGTCCTTGACCCAAAACTTCAAAGACATTTATATATCAACCAATCAGCACTGGGCGTTGTGAACTACGTCCCAGTCTCTCTTTCAGGGATTAGTGTCCCAGCTGTGGGAACATTTAATCGAAAAAGAAAAAATAATACTTAACGGAGAAAGTGTGTAGACCGATTTTTCTGGTCATAAATATCCACCTGCACTAACTTCAGTTTATCCGTGATGGCGCTTGCAACAGTGTCATAATATTGGGAACTTAAAACAAACAGTAAACATGGTAAATATCCCGGTTTCAGTGTTAATAAGAATGTAAAATTAGTATCTAGAAAAATATTAGAAATCGTAAGCGTGTTAATTATGGGTAGAATACAGGACCTCATTTTTCAGTTAAATTGTGATTTTTGAGCAATAAACCTTCTTAGAATTTTACTTTCATTGCTTTTACGTGCGTAGTATTGCAATTGATACCAAAAAAATAGAAAATTAGTGAACAGCTTATTTCGACGGTGAATCACCAGCCTCGGTGGCGCAGTAGGCAGCGCGTAAGTCTCATAATCTTAAGGTCGTGAGTTCGATCCTCACCCGGGGCATATCTTTTGGAAGATTTCTACATTTCCAATCCGAATATGTTTCACCTAATCCACAGCATCATGCATGATGACTGGAAATTGATTTGCAGCTGCCAACAACTTTGTTCCGACCCACAGTTCTGTTTCAAATAATATTTTTATTTTGTTTTGTTGTCATTTTTCTTTCGTATTTTGAAATGTTTTTGCGATACGTTTTTTTTTCTTTCTTTATAAGTTTCGCGATTTAGATTTATCAATAATATTGTTTATCGAAGCACACGTTATTTTGAATGTTTGTAGTGTTTGTTAGATTACCACAAAACCTTGCTGCCAATTTCTCCCGCTAGAGGGAGCCATAGATACATTTCTAAAAAATTTAAAGTGTGAAGCGAGATTTTATGTATGTTTTCTATGCCCAAGTTTTTTTCATATAGAAAACACTACTAAGTTGTATGTTTCGGCTCAAAAAAAAAAAATGCACTATTGCAGTGCATTTTTTTTTTTTGATGGTGGGAAATAATGAAATGACTCCACCTGCTTTGGGCAGAGCGGTAGGAAGTGTCAGACTTCTACTGACCAAAACCACCCATGTTTCTTCTTAGCCCTTTGTGTCGAAGTCGTGGTATCTCTTTCAAACAACCCGCAGCCCCGACGTTCGGGTATAGGCTACTCTTTGCTTCTGCCATGCTCCGTGCTCTTGTGCCAGACCAATCCAGGATATTTAAGCAATGACGATCTGTCCATCTAGCCTCCAGACGTCCAATACTTCTTTTTCATTTTGTAAATGACCGAATGATGTTAAATTGTTACTTCCCTCTTAATTAAAATAGGTATATTAAAATAGCGCGACTGCTAAGCATTAGATCTTGAGTTCGATTCCTGGGTCGTTCAAAGTGTTACTGGGTTTTTCCATCAGATATTTTACTTGGCTCACTGTCAAACTCGTCTTTAGGTAAGCATCGCAATGTTTGTACTGAGATTCTGATCTGTCTTTTACAGATGAATCTCATCGGCCTCGGTGGCGCAGTAGGCAGTGCGTAAGTCTCATAAATTCAAATTCAAATTGTTTATTGCAATCCATAATGTTTACAGGTGGTATAAAATAATTTTAGACACAATTATGGACCCTGTCGGGCACAGCAATTTTTTAAATAAAATAATTAGAGAGAGGAAGAGCGCTTTGCTTCTTTTAATATTAAAGTTGGTATTATTTCTATACTTACTTAATTTATCTTATATCTATTAATCTATATATATTCATATTTATTTACTTATTCTATTAATATTATAGCAGTCTATCTATTCTTTAATTATTTAGTTAATTATATTTATTAAATTACATAATCTTAAGGTCGTGAGTTCGATCCTCACCCGGGGCATATCTTTTAGAAAAAAACGTATCAGACAGATTTCGATGTGGAGGCACCACATCGAAATCTGTCTGATACGTTTTTTTGGACTTGGATATTATTTTATACTTGTAGTTTTCGAATATTAATTTAATAACCAAGCAAGCGATGCTGCATTTAAAAACGATACTAATGTTATAAAAAGGTTTGAAAACAACCTATCTACCATAGAAAACTGATAATATTGCCGAGTACCTACAGATAGCGCGCGAGTTGAATGCAGTCGGGGTCTGAGGTAAAGAGCGGGAGCAGTGTAGTGCTGTGCTATTCACACTAGTGTAATGCGGTAGTGCTGTCACAGCCTACCATTCCTAAGCTCTGCATTCAACTCGCGCGCTATCTGTACTTAACAATGTTTCTCACGCGGGCAAAGTCACTGTCTAGAACACAATATACTTTCAACCCAAAAAAATCTACCTAGACCTTCATCCTCAACCAATTCCCATAAACATCTGTCCGCTTAACCCTATAAATAATAGCCAACATGTCTTCTCGTTACAAATAAATAAAAACAATAGGTAATAAAAGCGTATCAATTCTCGGGGGTATAAATTTCAATACGATACTCAATACAATACATTTGTTTCATGTGATTTGCGCGGAAGGCAGGCAGAATGACAAAATTGCGTATATAAAGTTTTTGGTGGCATTTCTTTGTGTACCTATGTTTGTTTGTTTATAAGAAAAAGGATATAAATTATAGCGGATGTAAAGACAGTGGTAAATAACACTCTTTTTATGGGGCAGTCGTGTAAAAATAAACAGGAACTGATTTATAACTTTATTCGGGCAGAGCTTCCCCTTACAATTAACTATTACAATCGAGTGCGACAAGACCGCGAAAATGAGCTTGCAGGGCATTATAAAGCTTTATACCCACCGGAGGCGTCCGGTAGTTATGGCGGTGGCTCGGCTGTCATTGGGCCGGCTAGAGTGGCTTGGCTACGGGCCCGGCTATGGTAGCTTGGCTATGGCGTGTTGGCTGGCTAGTGTGGCGCGCTGTCAGTGGGCTGTTGTAACACGTAATTACGGTTGTCAGCAGAAAATGACAGAAGAAAACGTGATGCACCGACCCCTGGTAACATGGGACAAGGCCAGGAAGAGATGATGATGATGATTTCCTATAATTTTTCCACAGGGACTCAGGCCTCCTCTCTAGGAGAGAAATGGGCTATAATCCAACACGCGGGCCCAGTGGGGCTTTGTAGATGTCAATTGTTAAATTTTTCAGGTTCCAAGACATCCCGGTTCCCTCACGATGTTTTCCTTCACCGTTTTGAGAGCAGCGGTGATGAAATAAAATACCCAATGTAATGCGCCTACCGACCCACTAGCCCTCGAACCCACGACCGCCACCACTGGGCCACCGCTGCTCTCCCGGGATAAAATGGGCAACATAAAATCTCAGACGGGTTAGGTACTAAGCATACATAAAACAAGAAGATAGAAACACTGCCTGTATCTTAGCCGTGGGAACATTACAGGTGTGCATTCAAATTATTAATTATTCATTCATTCATAATTTTGTTCCAAGCTACTTGGGGTCACTGAAACACGTTTATTCATTTGGAGTGTTAAATAAATAGGGTGGATTGGTGAAGTGGAAATACCTGTAATTAGTGTAGTGTTTATTTGTCTTTTGAGAACTAGTAATAAACAGCAGTATTGAAGCTCCACGTATGCGTACAAATGGATTGTTACTTGGATTGTGACGCTCTAGTCAAATTGTCCTGTAATATTTTTGTCTTATTACATTATTATTTATAGAACCTGACTGTTTTGCTTATTTATTTGAAGTTCCTCATTGCTTTTTTTTAAATTATGCACTACCATAGGTTGACATTGGGCAACTATGATTAATTACAGAAATTGGATTCTAATTATTATTTGGATTTTTCAAATGTGTTTTTAAGTGGCCTTCCACACGCCGGAAGGCCACTTTTATCTTACTTAATTTATCTCGATCGAAAGATATTCGTTTATCTATTAGAAAACGTGAATAATATTTTTTATTAAAATCTTCAATATTTTATAATATAACTCAGCGGATCTGGTTAAGTAGTACGGGCTAGAACTTTAGATTCGTTATTTATTTAATATATTTTTTAATTAGCATCTTATTGGCAAAGTCTTATCGGGATTGGTTTAAAGTTTTACCAACTAAGTCTGTGTACCAGCATTTATTAGGTGAGCCAGCTTAGCTGACCTCCCCAACTCACTCATTTCTTAAACCCACAAGTAAAGTCACCCGAAACGCTAGTAGGTTAGGTATCACACAAAAATGGACAGCAATATATTTTTTTATCACTAAAACTGGCTGGCATAATTCTTGTTTTGGCCGCTCACAATTTGTGTTCCAACCAAAATTCGAATGGAACACGATAATTCAGGATTTGTGTTTCCATTGCGCGATTTCAACTGCGCCTCGGTAACTTTGTATGAAGATATATTGCGATGGACTATTATACTGAAAATATTGCAATATAATGTTATGTTGTGATCGAGATCATAGCAGCTTTGTTTCAGTAACTGTTAAGTAATTAGAACTTCTCTAGTCTCTTCTGTGATCTCTGGGCGTCTAAAATGGCCAATTTAGCAGAACATAATTTATTTAATATGAATTGCGTTAAATTTACGTTTCATAACTGCGTCTGTGATCATTTTACGAACTTTAACGCAATTCATAATAGGTACTAATGAACTGCTAAAGTGGTCATTTTAGAACCCCTGGCCCATGCGACTTTCAACCAGGGAGCTAAACACGACATCTGTAACAAATGCTTCAATGTGGACTGACTTGAGCTAACGACAAGTTCAATGTTAATCTTAGCTTAAGTCAGTTCGTTTGGCAATCCAAACTCATTCCAATGATATTTGATTAAGACTATTTTACAACCCAGTACTAAATGGGTTATGGAGATCGATATGTAGTCGCTCCAAGTGAAATACTGGTTTTCAGCTGCATCCTGTTAGACTGTAAACCGTCCCCACTATAGTTGGGAAAAGGCAGATGATAAAACAGAAAAATAAAATTTAGAATAACAGTCCTAATTCAAAACAAATAAACTAACAAACCACACAGATCAACATATATTTAACGTAACTCGCCAAAATACCCGATCGACATGAAAATTTGTCCTAATTTAGGCAATTAAACGAACGCGTTTAAGCTGGCTTGCTCGCAATTTAGCGTGGCCCGCATAACTGGGACGTTACCTGCGTTACCAACAGTATTGGAGCTGTGAAATTGCGGATGCGTTTCGATCTAATCGCCGTATACCGCGTACTCATTTCCGTGGCTACGTTTTACAGGTCCATCCATGTAGGTATATAGGTTTACTGACGGTCTGTCAGTTTGCACCTTTATGCCCTTGGTTTTAAGGTTGAAAAGTACCATGGTGGACCTCAGGTTATAGTTACGTTATCGTATCACTGATGACTCTGTTTTGAAAATAAAACAGCTCAATTTACGCCCAAATGCACCGCACCACGTAGACACGAATACTGTTTTAAGTAAGACTACTTATAACACTATTGTCGCTGTCAGAGTATTGAGACAGCCCTCTTATGTATTTCGTGTTACGGCACAACACTTTGCCTAACCAGGGAATCTATCACAGGACTTCATGCGCAGCAGTGGCACTCGCGACCACTAAACCAACGATGCAGTCAACAAAATTAAGTAGGTACAAAAAAAAATGTTGTCTCAGACCAATACTGCATTCTATATTAACCATCCCATTTCCTAGTTCTCAAATAGAAAATATCGGATAAGTCCATAAAATAATATCTCGATTTATGGACTTATCCGATATTTTCCTTCAGATTTCAAAGAAGAGAATTTTCAACGGAAAATATGCAAGCCGAGTTTGCTGAATGTATTCTGCTAGTTAATTGGTTACCGGTGCTTCGAAGTCAATTTATTCTTACATTCTATTTGATATTGGATATATTCTTCAGCATGAGGGATGATGGAAAAGTTACTGCGTTATTTATTTTGTGGTATTAGGAGGAACGTGGTCGCTCACAATGGGCCTCATCAGAAAGTTCAAAGTCACCCAAAGGGCAATGGAGAGGGCTATGCTCGGAGCTTCCTTGCGTGATCGAATCAGAAATGAGGACATCCGCATGAGAACCAAGGTTACCGACGTAGCCCGAAGAATCGCCAGACTTAAGTGGCAATGGGCAGGGCACATTGCTCGCAGAACGGATGGCCGATGGGGCCGAAAAGTTCTGGAATGGCGACCGCGAACCGGAAGACGTTGCGTTGGAAGGCCTCCCACTAGGTGGACCGATGACCTGGTCAAGGTTGCAGGAAACCGCTGCATGAGAGAGGCACGGAACCGGTCAATGTGGCGACACCTGGGGGAGGCCTATGTCCAGCAGTGGACTCTTTGGAGCGTCTTTTGACTGAAATGATGATGATGATGATTAGGAGGAATAGCTCTGTTGGTCTTGTATTATGAAGATTGCGAACGATTCGATTCCAGGGTGCAGCCAAACGTTAGTGGGATATTTCGTCAGGAATTTACCAACAGTACTTTCTTAAGGTCCTGCAAGGGTTTGTAAAAAACAACATAATATTATTATTATTGGCTAAACGTGTAAGCAGACTTCTAACTATGTGACGTTTCTACTCCGATGCTTCTTTACCTTTTTTTTTGGTGGGTGGAAAATCATCAAATGACCCCCCCGCTCTTGGGAAGAGCTGTCACTCCCCGTGTCAGACTTCTACTGACTAAAAATCGAACCCATGTTCCTTCTTTGCCCTTGCGCCAAGGCCACGTCATCTCGTTCTAGATCCGCGGCCTGCTTCTTTACCTTATTACCAATATTAAGTGGTTCTTTAATAAATCTGAAGCCTATTATAACATTTATAACTAACTTCATTGCAGGAAGACAACGTGAGGAAACCAACACGCGGTGGCGTGTAAAGTCAAGTCAGAGGCTCTTGCACGGCATTAAAACTGAAACCAGGTTTTAGACACACGAAAAAAAGAATATAAGGTTATGGTTCCAAATTGTAGGTATTTAAAGAAAGAAAACATATTTATTTAGTACATGCCACAAGTGCACACAACAAACAATAAAGTTTTTTTTTTTTTTTATTGTTTACGAAATTTCATTATTAGTTAAAAATAAACTTTTTTGGCTAATGATTACTTAATTTATAGAAATCAGAGTAGTAGTTATTGTATGCGGAGTTCCTGTATCACAAAAACTTTCTCATTTTAAAACACGGAACCCTATAAATATGGTATAAGTACATACAAAATAGATGCACCGATCCTATCTCGTTATGGCGAGTGTTGTTTGAATATCATTACTGAACGTGCACTAACAACCTGTGACGTCACATACTACTCTTTGAAAAGTTTTTGAAGCATATTTTCATATAATATTGAGTCGGAATAGATATTTGAAAGGATATTGAGGATTTTCTAGAAATAATTAAATGATGGAATAACGTAGCATTCAAAAGTGGCTGTATGTTAGACTATAAAGGCACTTTTGAATGTCCGAAAAATAAAGAAAAGAAAAAAAAAAGGAAGAAAGAAAAAAAGAAAAAGAAAAGAAAGACAAGAAAAAGAAAAAAGAAAAGAAAGACAAGAGAAAGTGCTGTAGCTGCCCATTCCAAAATGTAGATCTCTGTGGAGAAGAATGGGCAAGAAACTCCATGGACACTCTTTTAAATCAAGATAATTATCTGCAACGTTCTCGTAAAACATCACGGGGTCTCAAATGATCACTTTAGCACTGCAGATCATAATAAATGAGTACCGTTAAAAAGCGTAAAATCATCTTTCATAATAATAACTGCGTCTGTGACAATTTAGGAAAATAGATCTTAATAGAAAAATTATATGAATAATAGGGGATCGGACAAAAAAAACTAATTAGTCCGTCAGATAGATTTCCAAAAAATATTTACCACATATTTTTTCTTTTTTCACGTAAACAAAAAATGAAGACGATACTTCGAAAACTCGTGTGACGTCTTATGATAGTTTGTACCTTCAAGTGACGTTTCAAGCCCCACTCCATGATCTTTGACGCGCTATATAGCTTCGTCAATTTTTATTGATTTGACAAAACAAAAAACACGTATCCAATATTTTTCGATATTCTAACTGACGGACTAAACAGAATCATATTTTTTTAGTCAGTCCGATCCCCTATTGCGTTAAAATTCGTAAAATTGTCACAGTATGATGAAAGGTCCAATTTTCGCTTTTTAACGCAATTCATAATATGATCTGCTAAAGTGATCATTTTAGACGCCAAGTCTTCAATTAGAACAGTGATAATCTTGTGGTGTAACCGTCGGGCTGCCAAGTCGTAGGTCTCAAATTCGAACCCAAAACACGCACCTCTGATTTTCCGGAGACAATATTGTACGCATTGTATACAATATTATGACTTGCTTTGGAAAAGGAAAACATTGTGAGAAAACCAGCATGCCTGACAGATTATTTCGGCAGCATGTAAGAGTCTTTTATCAACTGGACCCGCTTGGTAAACGCACATTAAAACTATGAAAAAAAAAACAATTTAAAATGACTTATCCTGCCGGTTCATTTCGAGTGGGTCCACTTGACCAAAGAATCAGTCAGCGGCCCATGGGCAGCATAACAACTCTGAGACCAAGTTAGGCACTTGACTAACCCCATGAAAAAAAAAGAAAAAGATTCCTGAATTTATCTAATTCAATATTTCCTTGCGAAAATAAACTCTAAAAGCAAGGCAAAATTAAATCACTTCATTCGGGTCCTATCATTACATTTACGCAGTACGTCGTTGGATCGCTATAAAGTCCCGGACCCGGTTAGGGTTTAAGTGGTCATCCATCACACTGATTTCAGGATCCACCCATGTAGTGAATGTTACAGATTTACTTGGTAAGTAGTTTTATTTGAATTTATTGAGAGTTTTTAGGATGGGGTCTAGATTATGTTGGCTTTTTAGACAAAGTGACATTTTATTGGCTATAGCGATGTTGCTATTAGTATGGATAACAGGGTGTAAAGTTCTTCATACCCGGTAGAATAATGGAAGATTCAACGACCAGACGTGTGTTGTGTCTTGTGAGTTATTTTCGAGTTTTCCTATATCTTCTTATGTCGATTATTACTTTATACGCGATTCAAAACGGAACAGTAAAGTTGTTTAGTGGCGACCGCAAATCGGAAGACATTGCGTTGGAAGGTCTCCCACTAGATGGACCGATGACCTCGTGTAGGTTGTGGAGACCTGCTAAATGCGAGACGCAAGGGACCGTTCAATGTATTGGACCCCTGGGGGAGGCCTAAGTTCATCAGTGGACGTATTTTGGCTGAAATGATGATGATGATGGAACTAATTTTTCATTAATTTGGTTGACGGCACGGTTGGCGCAGTGGCTGAGCGATTGGACTGCTGCGCTGCGTGTCGCGGGTTCGATCCCCGCACGGAACAATATTTGTATGGCCTACAGATAGTTGTTTCGGGGCTGAATGTGTTTGTGCATGTGAGTTTAATGTTTGTGAACGCACCCACGATACAGGAGAAATTCCTAGCGTGGGGCAACGTTTTAAAAAAAAAAAATAGTACTAACTTCATGTTCATTTTCAATCTCTTGCCCTTATTCTAATTCATTTCACATTCACAATTATTTTGAATACGACAACGAAAGGTATCCAAAACCCAAAGATCTTAGGTGTCAACTTGGTTGAACAAGAGGTGACGGTAAACCAAGGTCTATTCAAACAAATATCACCCAACACAAGAACAATATTAGACACAATATTGTCGAGAATATCAAACACTGAAATGTTTAACAGACATAACAATATTAACAATACAGAGTAGGTAATCAATTTTGATGTTATTATTTTGAAGGATCCTGTTGATTGACTGTAATTGTTTGGAGTAAACAGTCCTACTTGATTGTGGAAATATAGGGAGGTGTATTGTGGACTATGTTATAATATACTTCTTACATATTTTTATTGATGCTACAATGCGCCTTTTGTGAGTTTATCCATACTTTAATGTCTTTGGAATTCACTGCCCACTTCTCTGTTACAATATATTCAAATATCGAGAGAATCAATTCATTCCAGGCAAGCGTGCTCTACCTTAGGCTGCATCGTCGCTTCTTGTCAGTTCATTTGCATGCTATAATTAAAAGAAAATATTGTAAAAGTAACCTAGACGTTGTTCAAACCCCTACAGGTCGGAAATCGTCTTACAAGCGGTGTATAAACTTGACAGAAGTTTGGCTAGTTTTCCATAAGCCACAGAGAGGGCCTGCAAGTTAGTGATTCAATTATGTAAAAACTGAAAAAAAAATCGCTAGCGGGAACAGTGACTTTCGTGTGTCAGGAACAGAATTGAGTCGTCAGCGGTAGTGGAGCGCAAAACTAAAACAAAAAAAGAGAGTAGTCGGATTTATCTGCACATAAACGCTCACCCGCAATAACTTCAGTTTATCCATGATCATGGTGCCTGTATCATCATCATCATCATTTCAGCCAAAAGACGTCCACTGCTGGACATAGTCCCCCCAGCTGTCACCACATTGACCGGTCCCGTGCGTCTCTCATCCAGCGGGATTTGCTTGTAGATCAGCATCGAAATATCGAAAACTCAAAACAAACAGTAAACGTGGTAAATATCTCGTTTTCATCGCTAATTTGCCCTGACCAATTTATTCCCTCAAAATTTCGATTTAATCATCACAAATCATAACGTCTTCCTCCCAATATCATTCCCCTATTTTCCAATACACAAACATCAAAATAATAAATCCGATAAAGGGTCTGTTTATTCAGCGAACTCGCTAAACAATGAACTCCTTATACAATTATAAAGGTCGACAGGAGTCATTAATTAAAGTAACTTCGCAAGAAGGCTGTCTAGTTGGTAAGTGTTGAGTCATGAAGCCGAGGATATTGTTGAAAGATAAGGCAATCAAGATAATGTATAGCATTTTTCTTTTTTCTTTATTCGTCATCTTCATCCTTCAAGGTTAGGCCGAGCGGCAGACGACAGACCACATTCCTTGCAGAACTTACGCCCGAAGGGGCTGAAAAGTTCTGGAGTGGCAACCGCAAATTGGAAGACGTTGCGTTGGATCCTCCCACTGGGTGGATTGATAGCCTTGGAAAGATTGCAGGGTCACGCTGGCTGCAAGCATGGGACCGGTCAATGTGGCGGCACATTGGGGAGGTCTATGTCCAGAAGTAGACGTCTTGTAGCCAAAATGATGACGATGCTGATGAAGTTGCGCTTTCCAAGGTCGATCTGTGGATGGGTGACCATATTACTCAGCCATCGTACCTGCCATCTTCATCATCTGCCTAGCCTTTTCCCAACTAGATGCAGCTGAATACCAGTATTTTACATGGAGCGACTGCCTATCTGACCCCCACAACCCAGTTAATACTAGGTAATACGATACCCTTTGGTAAGACTGGATGTCAGAATTTCAGGTCACTGACTACCTGTAACGACTGCCAAAGATCTTTATATATGGCAGCCGGGACCAACTTACAGCTTAACGTGCTTTCCGAGGCACGGAGAAAACTCTGTCGGGCGGTCACCCATCTACAGACCGACCTAGGCAAGCACAGCTTTACCTAAAGATCGACACGAGTGGCAGTTCTTATTAAGCCACGAGCTCCTCTCCACGTACCTGCCATCTTATTTCTCATAATATACCGAGTTACCTCCCTGCTACTGGTAGCCAGGATAATGGCTTTGACAGTCATAACAGGTCAAGTAGCCCAAAGTCCGAGAACCAAGTGTTCCCAAGGGGTTTCGAATTATACAGTACAAACTGGGTTGTGTCCGTCAGATAGGCAGTCGCTCTTTGTAAGCTCAATAACACTTTTTCCAACCTGAACATCGAAGCCAGGGCCTCATGACAGTCTTCAAGTGCTTACACCAAGTTTATGTCTCGTCTTTAAAAGAGACTATGAACTCTGTGTTTGTTTCGGATGTTTCTTCTCAGAGTAGTCAGACACAAAACAACGGTCCCATTTAGTTTGTAAAAACCTTCTTGCAAAATTGACCGCTTGGCCAAACACCGCTGCACCGCTGACCAACGCACTTGTAAATAAAGAATTCTGACCTACTATTTTTCCCATTCCCTGTATTTCACAAAATCTATTCCACGTGCCCGGCCTCTCCATTGTGATTCAAGTCAGACGAACGAATAGTTACTGTTAATTCTAAACTCTGCGAAGTTAGCTACGGATCGTTCGTCGTCCGTTAGTCATTCAATGTGTGTAAACCATCCGTAAGTTATATGTCGTATATAAAGTTGTTATTGTGTCATACTGGTTAGCAGAATATTATAGATATCAATGGGTCCAGCATGAATAAATTAACGAAACGTTAATTCGATCGATATAATAACATGTCCTGTAGCAGTTTAGTTGAATTGTTGTCAAAAAGCATTATTTGTATCACTGTCAATAAGAATAAAATCTAAAAAACTAAAAATGTTGTGATCTGTTCTGAGCGGAGTATTGCAATTCATAACCAAGATTTTAGTGGCCTACAGACCGATATTTAAGTCCTATATAATGGTGGTAAAGCCTATTTATTGCTATCAGCCGGACACAAATCCAGACTCTGTAGCTACTACAGAGTAATTTCGGATAGGAAAAGACTGCTAGACCAACGGAGCAGTCTAAATGATTATCTTCTAAGTAGGAGGGCTTAGGCCCAAAAATAAAAATTAAACTGTATTATAAAAACTTTCTCATAGATTAATAACAACATCATATTTAATATATCATTCCCAACGATGTATAAAAGTATACGTGTCAGCGTTGACACAGGCAGTAATTGACAAAATATTATAGGCTCGACTTAAAACGATATAATTAATTTATAATATCTACTAAATTATTCACAAAGCGCTCTGACAAATTAATGGTGTCAATATTAGATAATTATTCAAAATTGAGCGATAGCTATTATACTTAATTAATGATTAGCGGTGTTTATTACATTGATTATGAAATCAGTTTAGATGGGATATTCATTTAATTAATTATTAAATGAATATCCCATCTAAACTGATTTCACATTGATGAATGTTAATTTATTATTTAGTCGTAAACATACGAGACCCAATGTTCCTCGACTGTTAAAAAATGTAACTAACTTTTAATCTAATCATAATCCAAGTGTCTCCATCATCATCATCATCATCAGCCTATATTGTTCCCACTGCAGGGACTCAGGCCTCCTCTCTAGGAGAGGGATGGGCTATAATCCACCACACGGGCCCAGTGCGGATTGATAGATGTCACATAATTATCTTCGAATTTTGGTTTTAAGATATGCCGGTTTCCTCACGAACTTTGCTTTTTGACTCCATACATAACTTATTATTATATAACATCACACCGGTAATACCTGGAGGGTTAGGCAGCTGTCTACCTAATAAACTTACATTTCACCAGTTATGTCTTAAGAGTTACAAGAGTAATAGGTAGAGAGTATAATTATTTATTGCCATGAACCATGTACAAATCCAAACTCCGTGACTTCTACCGAGAAATTCCTGATGGAAAAAATCTCAATAACAAATTAGCTTGAGGCGGGAATAGAACTCAGGATCTGACGCTTAGTAGTCGCGATTGAAACTACTAGACTAACGATTCAGTGTACTCTAATATTGATAATACAAATACAAAAATACAAAATAGTTTATTGTGCGGATTAGGTATTACATTACATGATTACGTGTTTGGAGCCCCCATTTAGGCAAACAATGCCTGTATTAGAAGGCTCCATAGATAAAGAATTCATTAATTGTCGACCGTCTTTTTTAAAAAAAATTCTCACGAAATAATTTCAAAAACAGCATACCATAGAACCAATCATTCGAAAACGTGTGAAATCCACCTCATTACCTTAATTCGTGGATAAATAAGAACAGCCGCACGGGTCGATCTTCAGGTTAAGCCACGCTTGTCTAGGTTGATATGTGGATATGTGACAACCCTTTACATAGCTACCGAGTTTCATCCGTCCCTCGGTTAGCACGTTGCGCCGGTGGTTTCAACTGCCGCGCCGTTTGGAGATCTTTGACAGTCTTACCAAGGGGTATACTAATAAATTGACTTATGGTGGTCAGTTGCTCCATGTAAAACACTGTTATCTAGTTGCATCTGGTTAAGCTGGAGGCCGACCCTAACATAATTGGGAACACGCTAAGCTAACCTTACCGCTCTGGGCTATGTAGTAGGAACATTACAGACTTATCATGATACGCTTGCCACAGCTTACACCCGTATGTCTCAAAAAGCGTACATTGTCTGCGTTGTAAACCGTTCTGGGTGCTACAAATTACCGACTCACTGAACAGCTCAACTTTTACCCTCCACACCTACTTCCACGACAATACGGTTGAGAATCCCTTAATTTCTAGTTCAGGGATGGTGGGTATAAGTTGGTAGAGATGACGTGTCACCCTGTGAAGAAGTTTTAACAAAGTTCTGAGTACTAAGCCCGCGACAATATGATAGTATAATGTTCCTGGATTTTCTAGGCTCATTTGCTGTTGTGAAGCTGAAATATACGAGTGTCTCAGTCCTGAATGAGTTTTAGTTAGACACCTTTGTGTTTATTGTGAGAATTAATATTGTTGATTTGTTATTGTTTGTGTAAGTTATAACTTACTGGCTTAGGCTCGTGACTTTGGTAAGTGGGCGACGAGGTCTTTTTCATCATCTTAAAATGTTCCCACTGCAGGGACTCAGGCCTCCTCTAAAGGGATGGGCTATAATTCACCACGCAGGCCCAGTGCGGGTTGGCAGATTTCACACGACTTCAATTTTTTTGGTTCTCAGACATGCCAGTTTCCTCACGATGTTTCCTTCACCGTTTTGAGAGCAGCGGTGATGAAATAAATTACCTACACAAAGTAATTTGACTGCCTAGGTTAGAATCCACCACTTGCTGTTCGTAAGTCGGGGCCACCACCACTGGGCCACCACGAGGTCTTAGTACCAGATAAATAGTATACAGGGTGTTAGGTTAAACGAGAGACATATTGAAGGAGGGTATTCAGTATTCGATTCTCGTCCCGAATATGTAAAGAAACTGCCTATAGATAACCTTAATTTGTGACGTAATTTGCCCATGGCCCCCGCACGTTTTTCAGGTCTCACTTCATTATATGTTTCTTTTTCTTCACTGTCCTACGCCAGTCTTAAAATATGAAGGGAAAATGGATTATACCTAAAAGTAATTGATCCGCGCACATTTTCTGTGATAAACGCAAGGGTGGCGAGACTTTTCCAAAATATGTGGTATGGTTCTGTATGTTATTTATAATTGTTTTTTTATTGTTTATATTTTTATTAGTATCATAAGCATGCCCTATTGGGGGTTTCAATATGTCCCTCGTTTAAGCTAACATAGTATATAAGAGTAGTGTGGATCTTTGACAGTCGTTATTAGTTGTTAGTGGCCTAATAGTCTGAAAACCGGCTTACCATGGGTATCGTATCACCCAGTATAGTTTCAGAAGTTTTATAGTTTCTGAAATAAAATTTATTTATTTAGTACAAACTGGGTTGTGAACCTCTGATAAGCAGTCACTTCATGTAAAATACTGGTATTCAGATGCGATGATTAGAGCAGCGGTGGCCCCGACTTCCGAACGTCCGTCGTCGTCGTTGTGGGTTCGAACCCAGGCAGGCACATTACTTTGTGTAATTTATGTCATCACCGCTACTCTGAAAAAGCCCATTCCCTCTCAAAAAGAGCAGGCCTGTGTCCCAGCAGAGGGAACATTAATAGGCTGTTGATGATGATGATGATTCAGATGCATTCGTTTAGACTGGAAGCCTACTGTAAAATAGTTTGGGAAAGGCTGATGATGTAAAACAGTTTATTGAATTTAAATAATTATTATTCATTGCGGTTGTCGGAAAAACTAGTCCGAATATACAATAATTGGCATGCTTTACATATTTTTTACATTTGACATTCACGATTCATTAATTGCAAGAATTGTGTTCGAATTTAATTAAATATCGTTGTTATGCTAATTAAGGGAAACCTGTATTCAGGAAATACTGCTTTTTGATATTTTTAACATAAAATGTAATATTAATTCACGAAGGTAAGGCAGAAGTAATCATTAATTCAATTCAATACAAGTGAATTAACGATTAATGATGACCAATAGGTCAGCTGTTATGTTGAACTGCCTCCGTGGTCGAGTGGTTTAGGCGTCTGCCTTGTGACCCGGTGGTCGTGGGTTCGATTCCCACGGGAAGCATACTTTGTGAAGTTGTTTCCAGTTTGGTTAGGACATTGCAGGCTTGAATCACCTGATTTTCTGTTAAAAAGACGGTTCCGTGCTTCGGAAGGCACGTATAAGCCGGTGGTCCCGGCCGCCAAATGGCGGTCGTCAAACCATGTCAGAGGCCCTTGCGGCGGTTTAGAAACTCTGACACTAGGGTGTGTGGGGTCGTTAGACCTTACTGCCCACACGATAAGAAGAAGAAGAAGCTGTTATGTTCCACGTAATAGGCTCCCCAGCCTATTGTCAACAACAGGGCATAAATCGAAAATCCGTGGGTGCTGATCAAACAACATTTTTTTCAACTTTGCCCTGCACTAAGAATGTTTCCTGTATTGTGAGTGCGTTTGCAAATATTTGAACTCACATACACAAACAACCAGACCTAGAACAACTACCTGTAGGTCAGATTTGTTCCGTGGAAATTAAAACTTAGACCCGTAACGCACCATCCAATCCATAAGCCACTGCGCTAACCATGCCAACGACATGCTGCACCTGAAACCTGTAATACACTTAGTAGGTACTGGGGTAATAATATGATACTCATTGGGGAGTCTGACAACCAGTGTACAAATTTTATGACAGCCAGAGGCAAAGAGGAAACACGGTATGAAATGAGTGCTCACTCATTATCCAACCAACAAAACCAACCGCGGCTTTACCTTTTTTTTTCGGGGGGTGTGGGAAATCATTAAATAACCCCCTCCCGCTCTGGGCAGAGCGGAAAGGAGTGTCAGACTTCTAATTACTAAAAACCACCCATGTTCCTTCTTAGCCCTTTATGTCGAGGCCGCGGTATCTTTGTGACCAACCCACAGCCCCGACGGGCAACCTAGCGCGGCTTTACCTGAAGATTCATTCGTGCATGCGATTATTATCTAGCCCCGAGCTCCTCTCGTGCTATCACTGTTACTCAAAATACGTATAGAAATAATCTGGCCAGGAATATGCAAAGGTATTCGTTCCTCTGTGGGTACCTATTGCTTTAAGCAAATTCTCATGAATTATTTTATCTTAATTTGCCTTTCAATCACTTTCATTTTAAATGGCTGTTTTTATTGTTTTGCCTTCATTTTAGCAGTCTTCTTCTTCTTCTTAGCAGTGTAATGAATATTAATTTATAATTTTGTAGTCGAAGTCTTTGAATCAACCACAGGGTCTCGCGAAAAGTTAATATTCATACACAGAAATCCCGCAATTGCCAAAGTGAGATAAAACCTGAATTTCTCTCGTTTCGTGGGTGCGTTTACAAATTAAACTCACACCTACCTCGGTCTTACGAATATTTGTTCCGCACGGGGATCGACAGCCCCAATCACTCAGCCACTATGCGCACCGTGCCGTCTTGTAAACTTTGTTGTTGTCAATTAAGGCCGCAATAGCGGTCATTGCCCTTTCCCTAATATATCTTCGAACGATCCAAAAAAATATCGTTTTTCATTAAAAAATGGTGAAGATTACTACGCTTCAAGACATGAACAGGCTGATTTTTGGATTTCAAAGTTAAAAACCTTAATAAATGGAGGTGAGTGAATGACTGCTATTGCCATCTTAACTGGCAGCTACTAAAGACAGTCAGAAACCGTAGGTATTATTTTGCGGCCGGGCCAATATAGCAGTTGCAATCTGTTTTAAGTTAGCCCCTTCACTGCCATACGGTACGCAGGCGGATCGTAAGTTTCGATCATGACACAAAACCTATATGCTACGCTGAATTAGTTCGGCAGGCAATACGGGCGCAGACGGGTTCATTGGTCGTTTTTGCTTTGACAACGCGGCTTGTACACTTTGTGCAGGTAATGACGTGTTATGGTAATTGGTGCGCCGGCCGGTGACTTCATGACTCTGGAATTGAAAATTCATAGATCGCTGTCAGAGTGTCGGTAGTTTCACGGCAAACGTGCACCAGCCCGTGATATCCATGTGTTCAAGCGTTTTTACCATAGACACACAACTTAGGACCCATTAATATTGATGATAATAATTAGTGGTGCTAGACAATCAGCAAAAGAAAAATGGTCTTAATTATCGTAGTTGTATTCGTTCCTTTGTGCTTATTGGCCTTGTTCTGTTTCGTCTCCTGCTGATTTGGAGGGAAGTGCAAATAATGAAAACTATTTTTTGAGATTCATTCGTTGTGAGTATGTTACGTCATTCTATTGCAGGGCTCTCCAATGGTTATTCCAGCAATGTACCCAAAATCTGGCTCATCAAATTCTGATCCTTTTATCATACGTCTTTTTGCTTACAAATTGACACAAAAATCCCATAAAAATGTTCTAAAAACTGCCCTTGACAAATATTTCCATGAATTTGCACCCATCCGTCATTGCGACTCATCTCAAAATCAGCGGAAATAAATATACAAATATATAAGCGAAGGGCTTTTTCATAAGAAAAAGACTCATCTTGAGGTACATGGCATAAATACTACGACGCGTTTTTGTGTCTGTCCGTATTACCCTTGACCAATACGTAGCAGAAGATGATGCGGTTTTCAAGATTATTTAGAACTGTTATACTATATAATTATTTAGAGTGATGAAAACAATTGAATAATGCAGAGGGAGAGGAAAACAAACAAATGATACTGTGTCGTCTGACAACGGCGAATGAGAGGAGAAAACGGGTTGCGCTGACTTCAAGTAGAATCGGACACGAGCAGGTTTTTTTTTTCTGCATAGCATCTCCCAAGTCAAGCTATGAGGTTCGCTTCAGCTTAACCAAAGTATGACATGAATGCCTTGAGTGTAAGGCCTCTAAGCTACCTAGGGTGTAAAAACGTATTTACTAAGTAACAGCTGTGGGGTACAAACCTCGGTTTGGGCGTCACTGGGGAGTTTTGAAAGTACTGGCTCAGCGTCACGGGCTGGCTTCAGCAAGAGTTATTGACCAAACAAGATGATGATTAAACATACTAGTTATGTGTTTTACAGTAGTTGGTTAAGATACCAACAGCCACCAAATACAAACCGGGTACAGAAAATATCCAGGAAGCCATGGATGAGACTCACACATACCAGGAAAGCATGATCCATAAGAGAAGCATACTGCAGTGTGTAGAAGAAGACTGTCAATGACGACGCTTAGTTTAAATACAGTAATGTCTCTATTTCATAGTCATACAATCAGTGCAAAGCCGGGGTCGGTTACTAGTGTTATATAAGTACAGTCCTATGATTTATATTCGCTTCTCTGGAATGAGACTATTCGTAGACATATCGACGCTCCCTTCCAATATATTGCTTTTCCGATTTTAGCCAATAACATGCCGAAAATTCTAGTAGCGCAGAAATAATATAAGGAAACAATGTGCCTTTCAAAGTGATGCAAATATGTAAACCAAAAGGGTGTCCTTCAAAGATCTTGGTACATAATTTGTTAGAGGTTGGATTTTTCGTTCTTTTTAGGATGAAAAGGTAAATCTGTACAAATAAATATAAAACTGAAGAGTCTGTTTGTAATTTTAATTTTAAAATAACAACTTTTTCTGAACGATACTGAAGAAACTTGATCATGTTTTCAGAATGGCAATGAATGTTCATTAACAATGAATACGTTTCGGATAAAAAATGTACAGGTTTAATAATTATTACACAAACATCCAGATATCCAAACATTACGTAAATATCAATAATATAATATTTCGTTTTTTTATATTGTGTGATCGCAAGGTAGAATAATTTCCCCTGTAGCGTAACAGAATCAGGAGTGTTTGCAAAATGCAAGGGCAGATTGTTATAATGTATCGAATAACCATTTAAATAACTGTGAGTGAAGGAATACAGGTTCTCTTTCTCTAAAAATCTACCATGCCGGCTCAGTGGGTTAGTTTGTGTCTTCGACTTTTCGATTCCAGAACATATTAATTTCCTCGTAATGTTTTTCTTTACCGTTTTGACATTAATGTACACCTAGCACATTGCAACTGCTGGTGCAGGACTTACTATTGCGTTTTTTGCGAATATTTATTGTAAACCTTTTGCAATTACTTCTATTCTAACTAAATTTTGTTTAGTTGTCATTTAATATAGCAATTACATTTTGAATTAGTTCAAAGAGCTTCGAATAGATTTCGTATTCGAATATCAATTCCATGATTCGTTTGACGTCATCAACATAATCTCTTGCTCCAACTGAGCGTAGGTAGGACCCGTCGGGGCTGCGGGTTGTTCGAAAGATATACCGCGGCCTCGACACAAAGGGCTAAGAAGTAACAAGGGTGGTTTTTAGTCAGTAGAAGCCTGACAATCCCTACTGCTCTGCCCAGAGCGGGAGTAGTCATTTGATGATTTCCCACCCTCCAAATTTTTTGGGACACCCAAAATATTTTGTGTGTAGTTTTTGTTAGTTAGAATAGAGTTCCTTCTCCCTTTTGTGTGATATTCGCATGCATTTTGCTGCTTGCTGCAAAATGATTATTAAAATTAATAAAAATAGTAGTTTATGCGACTGTGCATAATGAAGGGCATTACAACACAAGTGTGGGTTTAAGAAACGAGCCGAAGGCGAGTTTCTTAATAGCATCACACGAGTGTTGTAATGCCTAATTATGTATAGTTGCATACACTAATTTATCTACCCGAATATCATAAGGGCTCTATGATGGGCTCAGGAACCATAGGGAAATGACCAGCATTGTTACCAGTGTAATGCAATAAAAAATAAACAGGTTATTAGTTGCATTCGTCGCTGCATTTACGATATCTGGCGGAGTGTTCATGTTAATTTCTGAGTCACTATCACTCATTTTCGACAGAAATAAAGAACTTATCAGAAAATTTGTCTACCTCAATGAAAGGGAATAAAAAGCTAACGAACAAATGACAGCTCGAAATGGCGGCGTTTCGGATATGTGTAATTTTTTTTTAATCATAGGCAAACGAACAAAGTCACTATTCTTGTGTCACTCGAGATCAAAATGTCGTGCGATTTATAATTAAAATCATACTGAATTGGGGTTTCGTATCGATAGGTATCTGTTTTAATGTAGATACTAGAATAGCACACTCACTTGAATTTGACACCTGTTCCAAATTTAAACTCCATAACCTACTGTTTTCAGTAGGTTATGAGCTCATTACAGTTCTGTTAATTTCTGCTGGTTGGTAATGCTGGTCATTGCCTATGGTTTTTGAACGCATTAAAGAGGGTTTATGATATTTGGGTAGATAAACGATATTTAAACGTTAACAATAAAATATTTCAACAAGGCACCGGGTGATGACGGAATTACGGCCGAACTCCTGAAGGCGGGAGGTAAACCGGTCCTTAAGGCACTTCAGAAGCTGTTCGATTCCGTCATACTCGAGGGAAAAACGCCGCAGGCATGGTGCAGAAGTGTGGTGGTACTCTTCTTCAAGAAGGGCGACAATGCCCGACTGAAGAATTATAGGCCCATCTCACTTCTGAGTCATGTCTATAAGTTGTTTTCCAGAGTCATTACGAATCGTCTCGCGCGCAGGTTCGACGACTTTCAGCCTCCCGAACAAGCCGGATTCCGAAAAGGCTTTAGCACCGTAGACCACATACATACGCTGCGGCAGGTTATACAGAAGACCGAAGAGTATAATCTGCCTCTCTGTTTAGCGTTTGTGGACTACGAGAAAGCCTTCGATTCGATCGAAACTTGGGCTGTACTGCAGTCTCTCCAAAGGTGCCAAATTGACTACCGGTACATCGAGGTATTGAAGTGTTTATACAAAAGCGCCACCATGTCAGTCCGGCTTCAGGACCAGACCACGAAACCTATCCTTCTGCAGCGAGGTGTGAGACAGGGAGACGTCATATCTCCGAAGCTGTTTACCGCTGTACTGGAGGATGTTTTCAAGGTTCTGGACTGGAGAGGACTAGGCATCAACATCAATGGCGAGTACATCACTCACCTTCGATTTGCCGACGATATAGTGGTCATGGCTGAGACCATGGAGGACCTCAGTACAATGCTCGATGACCTCAGTAGAGCTTCCGAAAGAGTGGGTCTTAAAATGAACATGGACAAAACCAAGGTCATGTTGAATGCCCATGTTACACCCACTCCTATAAAGATCGGAGACTCTTCACTCGAAGTTGTAGACGAGTATGTCTACCTGGGACAAACAGTCCAGTTAGGTAGGTCCAACTTTGAAAAAGAGGTCAATCGTCGAATCCGACTCGGCTGGGCAGCGTTTGGGAAGTTGAGAAGTATCTTCTCGTCCAACTTACCCCAGTGTCTCAAGACGAAAGTCTATGACCAGTGTGTGTTGCCAGTGATTACATATGGGACCGAAACGTGGTCGCTCACAATGGGCCTCATCAGAAGGCTTAAGGTCACCCAAAGAGCAATGGAGAGGGCTATGCTCGGAGTTTCCTTGCGTGATCGAATCAGAAATGAGGACATCCGCATGAGAACCAAGGTTGCCGACATAGCCCGAAGAATTGCCAAGCTTAAGTGGCAGTGGGCAGGGCACATTGCTCGCAGGACGGATGGCCGATGGGGCCGGAAGGTTCTGGAGTGGCGACCGCGAACCGGAAGACGTTGCGTTGGAAGGCCTCCCACTAGGTGGACCGATGACCTGGTGAAGGTTGCGGGGATCCGCTGGATGCGAGACGCACGGGACCGGTCAATGTGGCGACACTTAGGGGAGGCCTATGTCCAGCAGTGGACGTCTTTCGGCTGAAATGATGATGATGATGAATAAAATATTTCTACATACTCTCAAAAGTGTCGGAAAACTGAATCGGTTGAAAAAAGCTTTAATGGTGATTAGAAAGTGCCTCAAAAATCATTGCGAAAAAATACCGGATTTTTATTGTTATACATTTTTCAATCTAGCAAATAAATCAAAACAATGACGTTCCAATAAAACACTCATACAGAAAACATAAAATATTTTCCTATACCAACAATAATTCTAATTCAGACAAAAGTGGACTGCTCGCGTCCCTTCCTCGTAAAAGGGAATAAAAACCCATTGAAAATTTATTAGCCATACCTTTATTGTAGTTACAGTTGGCTGAAACACAATTACAATAGCCCTTTTGTTAGATAAGCCATGTTGTAATGGGAATTTCGGATTTATGTTGATAGAGGCCAAGTTACTGTCTCGTTGGTATGGTGTTTGCAAGCCCGACTGCGTAGCATGAGGTCTTGGGTTAGATTCATAGGTCGGTCAAAGTGTTAGTGGGTTTTTATATCAGAAATTTCTCAGTAGTAGCCACGTAGTCTGGATTTGTGCCTTGTTGATGGCGATAGGCTCGCCACTTGGCTAATTGGTTGTAAAAACCGAGTAGGTACTATGGCGGTCTTATGCGCCTGATCACCACTAAGCTCATTTTTGCTTGCACTCAAGAAATAGAATCGCTCGCTAGCCACGCTAGATACGCCATGTATTGTGACTTTAACATAAATATGAGAAAAGTGAGTGTACTATTAGGGACACCTATGCCTCTCCTCTTCTTATAACTGTGAAAATATTACAAGTGAAACTAGTATTTTTAATTTTATATTACGTTTACATAAATCGCTAGTGGTAAATCACAAATACAGCTAACTGAACTGCCTTTGGTTTAGTGGTCGGAAGCACGACTGCTGAACACGAGGTCCTGGTTTCAATTTCCGGGTCGGGCAAACCGTCATCTTCAATTTTTTTGCGGTCTCGAGTCTGGATTTGTGCACGGTTGGTAAGTTGATGGCTAGATGGATACATAGGACAAAAACATCACAGGCGAAATGTAAGTGCACCATTAGGTACACCTCTGCCTAACCCTTTCGGGATTACAAGCGTGATGTTATGTTATGTGAATACAGCTAAATATCTGACGCAGCTCTTAAAAAGTCTTCAAACAACATTTTCCTACTTTTTCCATAACACTTTATCATACAACGACATATTCACATTTACAAACTCACTCATCACTTACAATATTGCCATACTTTACAAACTTCACTTCCAATACAATATCAACTGTATCTTCCATCAGATAAGACTTAAATTCAGATTCCTTCCCCAGGACCATTTATAGAACTTTTTCCATACTTTTTGCTCCAATGAAATAGGGTTTTCTTTAACCATTTGACAAAGTAAGGAAGACATTTTGAGTTGGAAACACAACAGGAGTCCTGCGATAAAGTTTTACGATGAAATATAGATAAATACGGAATAACCCTGCAAAAAAAAGTAAAAAAAAAACGTTCTGGTGCGAGTTGGACTTTCGCACCGAGGGTTCTGTACTCTTAAAGTGGGTTGTTGTTACAAAATTGCATATTTAGAGTTTTTATATTTTTTCATTTACTGTAAGATATTATAATAATTACTACATAGGTATATTATTATATTACCTACTTTGTATGTTTCTTGCCTTTCATGATTCTAGGTCTACGGAAAATACTTTATGGATTACGATTCCCTGATGAAATCGTAAAATAGGTGACGTAAACGGCCATAGCTTTTGATCCCGTTGATTTATATATTGGTTATTTTTCACAGCTAAAAGAAACCAAACTTTAATATCAAATTAAAGTTTGGTTTAACCTCTACGCGTTCCTCCAAAAAAGGGGGGACCTAACACTAGAAAGATAGGCATACAACACATTCATCCTACATGGGTCCCTTTTTCCTTTTGAGGTACGGAACCCTAATAACGTTAGAAAGTAGGAAATGTGGTGAGAAAACTCGATAGAAAGTTCTTTTTGACGATATTTGCAAAACGCCAAAAGGCTTAAAAAGCCCCACAAGGGGCTTGATATTTTGTAAAATTTTGTCCGACGCTTCACGAGCATTGTGGTCAGTAATTATTCCGCCATATTTTAGTCGTACTTTTGGAGCTCGTGGCTAAATAATAACAGTACCTTTTTTTTTTTTTTTTGGTGGGTGGAAAATCATCGAATAACCGGGGGGGCTCTTGGGCAGAGCGAAGGGGAGTGTCAGACTTCTACTGACTAAAAACCAAACCCATGTTCCTTCTTCGCCCTTGTGTCGGAGCCGTGTTAACCTTTCGATAATCCACAGCCCCAACAGGCGTCGGCCCTTGCGGGCCCCTTCCATATTGCTGACATCTCTTTGAGGCGCGCGTGGAACACGTACGCGCCGCCGACACGGTCTGTTGCCGTCATGACGACGGCCGGACGGCGAGCTAGCCCGTTACTCACCGTCCACAGGCCCGCGTCTACGGTGGCCGGAGGTCATTCCGTGACCCCCGACGCCCGGAGCGCCTTCCGCGGCGGCTGGAATAACAGTCCCTTGGGACGATTTTCAGGTTAAGCCGTGCTTGGCCGGGTTGTTCCAAGGATGTGTGACCACCCGTTACGTCTAGTCGTTGTTCCGCCTCGTCAGTCGTTCAGTAGTCAACAACATATGGTACCAATAGGTATTATGTTATATGGTACCATAGGTATTATGTTATAATTATAGTACCATAGGTATTATGTTATATGGTACCAATAGGTATTATGTTATATGGTACCAATAGATATTATGAGTTATATGGTACCAATAGGTATTATGTTTTATTATGGTACCATAGGTATTATGTTATATGGTACCAATAGGCATTATGTTACCACGTACTAGCTGGGTTGTGAAAGTTAGATAGGTAGTTGCTCTATGTAAAATAATGGTATTCGGCTGACTGAAAATCGATCCTAACATAGTTGGGAAAAGAGCTAAAGAGATGAGAGATAATTTCAACATCCCTATAATTTCGGCAGACCGGAATAAAATTGCAATTAGGAAGACTTTTTCTTCTGGATATTTTACCAGGTTTATGCTAGTTTCCACTATTACGGAAGAAGAAGACATGCTGCGCTGACCCCAAATAAATTGGGATAAGGGCAGGAAATAATGATTTTGATGCTAGTTTTCACTCCATACACACGTACTTGCATACAAAAGGGGATCGGATAGTTAGATTATCGAAAAATATTGAATACGTTTTTTTTAACCGACTTCAAAAAAGGAGGAGGTTATCAATTCGACTGTTTTTTTTTTTTTTTTATGTTTGTTAGCTCATAACTTGCGACTGGGTGAACTGATTTTCATGATTCTTTTTTCATTTGAAAGCTGGTGCTTCCCGTGTGGTCCCATTGTCACCATTTCAATATCTGATGATGGGATCTTGTAGAAATCGGGGGAACTCTTCAATAAATAACAGCAGATTAACCGCGATTGTTGCTGTAGCATATTTAAGCATTGTTTACGCCATCACACAACATAATATCACGCCACGTGAAGATCTGATGAAAAACTTCGGAGATAGGCAACGGAACTCCTCAATTGATAGCAAATGGACTGGGATTGCTGAAATCTCATGACTGTCTATTGTTTACACCAGTTCATAACATAACATCACGCCGGTACGTTGTGAAGGGGTAAGCACATGTGAAACACTAAAAAGTGAAAAATAAAAACGTTTTTACAAAAAATAAAACCGACTTCGACAAAAATAAAACACAAAAAAGTGAAAAATAAAAAATCAGCTTCAGAAGTCGGTGGCAAAAACATGAAATCAAACAAACAAAAGTCACCGACTTCAGAAGCTGATTTTTTATTTTTCACTTTTTTGTGTTTTATTTTTGTCGAAGTCGGTTTTATTTTTTTTTGTTTTATCAAATCAATTAAAAATTACGAAGATAAAACGCGTCAAAGATCATGGAGCGGGGCTTGAAACGTCGCTTGTAGGTACAAAATGTACTATCATAATGACGTCACACGAGTTTTCGAAGCACTGTATCGTCTTCATTTATTGTTTACGTGAAAAAAGAAAAAATACGTGTCCAATAATTTTTGGAAATCTATCTGACGGACTAATTAGTTTTTTTATGTCCGATCCCCTATTTTGTTGTTGGAGTTCTTGCTATAGAAAATCCAACACTCACTTTTACTTTGAAAAATTCCCGTGTTGCCAAATGTTACTGAAAACGTGAATAAGTCCCTTAGCTAATTGCGCACATTCATAATAATAAGAGTAAAAATAAATTAGGCACACCTAGTTAAAACTTTTAGCCTTTATAAAATGGTTTATTTTATCACAGCCCAAAGAATCGGGGTAAACGATACCTTTTTATTGCTGAGAATATCGCTAATTTTCAGACGGGGTCAATTTCACCCCGAGTGCGAAATGGCAAGTTAAATACACGGGACGTTTTATTAAATTTTAATGCAAATAAAAGGTGAGAAGGGTTCTCGCTTGGTGAGGGGCGAAGCGGGTGATAGCGGTTATGGGACATTTCAGGGGTCAAAATGTAATACACCCTAAGATCATGGTTTGCTTTATGTTCTTTTAAATAATGACCAAAAGAATGAGACTGCTAAAATAGCCTTTCTGTGGTTAGATTATAACGTGGTTTATTTTCTAATTTTCTTCGTCTTTTCGAACCGATACGGTATATTTTATAGATGGGCCCAGAAGATTAGGGGCACGTATGCAAGGGTACCATCTATCTGGCAGAAACCTGATGCTCCGAAATTTATTTGGTATACCACACTTGGCATATTCTTCTTTGAACGAATGTGTTTATGGCAGAACAATTATTTAATAGAATACTCATTTCGCAGAATGTTTAAATAGCCGAATTTTCAATGGCATATTTTAAGATGGCAGAATTTTATTTGGTAGATTTTTATAAGGTGTAACGACCGTCTCGCGAAAGTATCCTTTATGGGCGGCATGGGCACTGGGCCGTAGGCCGACGAAGGAGGCCGGCGGAGGCCCGGCACTTCGGTGACAGAAGATATTAGTGTTATTTAATATGCGAGCGAAGCGAGCGCGCGTCATGGAGTACAGGCGTTGCATGAACTTGCATGTATGAGTGACGTCATTATTATTATTAATAACAATAATAATAATTATTATTATTTTTGACATACCAACATTTAATGTTCTCAGCTAGAATTTTTAGCCGGGGTGAGCTGATAATAATAATAATTAATAATAATTATTATTATATTGCATGTTACACGTATGTATGAAATGAAATGCGTGCCAAAAGACGATTCTGATTATGAATTTTCGGCGAAATGATGGTTCTGGAAATGAAATTTATGCTCAAATATGATTCTGACTTACAAAATTATGCGTTTTGAATGTATGGTAAATGAGTGTATGCCAAATGATTTTCTGCGAAATAAAGTTTCTGCCATCCACTGTTATGTAAAACAAAATTCGAGTATAAAAAATTCTGCTAAAAAAGGTAGACCCCGTATGCAAATGCACCATCTCTCCACGCGTACGTCAACCTACGTACGGTGAATGCCCGTTCCAAAACTAGAACGTTTTCGACGGAGCTGCGTTTATATGGCTCCCCTAATTTACAATGCTTTGCCGAGGTCAATTACTCAACTACCCTTTTGTTAGCTATTTAAATACATTTATAAATAGTTTTAAGATATTTACAATATTTTTTATAAATTAGAGAATTGTTTTGTATAAATAAGTTATTTTATTGAGTTGAAATGCTAAAATGGCGCCAACGGTTATTGGAATGACAGTTAACTATTGCAGTCTGTAGTACAGACGGTTATAAAAGGTCCAAGGCGCCATTTTAGCGGGGCATTCTTTTCTGAACTTGGAAAGTGAGAGGAGCTCTAAAATACCTGTGTAAGTACTGTGAATTTTATAATAAACTTGTAATGTTATGCTGTAGCTATTTATTCTGTACCTACTTAGTTTGATGTGCTGTAGCTATTTATTCTGTACTTATTTTGATGTGTGCTCAGTCTGACCCCTTTGAATTAAAACATGATTGTCTGTTCAAAATTTCAAATAGAAGCTTATTATTTATTTCCCTTCTGCTCTGGCTTTAATAAGTTTTGTATTGCGTTGCGGAAATGGTTGTTGCATGAGTGTTTTTATTCGCTAGATGAGTTTTTTCAAAAACGTCCCTGTAAATTCTATACATTAAAGCACAGACATATTTAACTGTACCTTAAATGTAAAAACTTGTACTATTGCATGCTGTTTTGTATGAGCCAAATATGTGTTACTAAATATTTTGTATAAGAACTTCATGTATAGTCGACCAAGAAATTGGTTTACCACTCTAAGGTTGAATATCATTTGCACGTATAGTCGACCAAGAAATTGGTTTACCACTTTTGATGACATCTCCCAGTAACATAATTATTCGCTAAGGATGACAGATTGACAGATTCTGACGTGAAAATAGCACTTGATGTTTTGTACGTGCAAATGATATTCATTCAACCTTAGAGTGGTAAACCAATTTTTTGGTCGACTATACAAAACATCAAGTGCTATTTTCACGTCAGAATCTGTCAATCTGTCATCCTTAGCGAATAATTATGTTACTGGGAGATGTCATCAAAAGTGGTAAACCAATTTCTTGGTCGACTATAATACCTACCATATTTGATGCAATAAAAGAATTGAATTGAATTGAGATTTTTCATCGTACAAAGAATTTCCAACACAAAAATAACTGACGTGGCTCAACAGGCTGTCCAACTCATTTGAATTGGGTAGCCCGTTCAGCAGTCCCATTCTATCCAGTTTAGAAAGACATACTGGACAAACTATGGGGCAAAAACCAAGAAACTGCTGCCCTGATAGAGTGAGGCAGGGTCGCGGCAGACCGTGAAGGAGATGTGGGTCGAACTAGACAGGATCCGTCAGAACTAAAAAAAAATCCGCGCGTGTTTGCAGGAAGTGGACAGAGTCGTGGGAGGTCTTTGCCCAGGAGTGGAACAGAATAAAGTAGAAAATCAAATGAATTTTCAACTCTCAACATTGGAACGAGCATTGATTATAAATTATCCAACAGATTACGTCCCTTGTGCGTTGAAAAACCGCACTATGTTTAAAGAATCGCTTATCGCTAATCACAGCACTGCGTTCTAAATGCGCATTGTGAGTTTGTGAGGAAGCCTCGTCGCTCTTTTACGATACTATAAAAAGATACTACAATATACATTTTCGTCCTCCAAAGTATGTCAATGAATTTATATTATTATTTATTAATCCAACCTTTTCTGATAAAAAGCTGCTTTTATCTATGTTTAAAAGAACAACGATGCCATAAAAATTTAAGGCTAAGTGTGTCTTGTTGGTCTAATGGTTGCAAGCGTGACTGCTGAGTATTAAGTCCTGGGTCCGGTTCCCTGGTCGGGCAAAGTGAATTACGTAGTAGCTGCCACGGACTCCGGATTTGTGCCCGTTTGATAGCATTAGGCTCGCTACCTATTTCACGGGCCCAGTGATGGTAGATTAGGTCTCACCGATCTTAAATTTTTTGGGGGGTTTGGTTTCATCGCCATGTTATCCTCACCTTTTTAAGATCAGTGGTGACAAAATAGTATTGCAGAATGTAAAAAAATAAAACTTCAAAAACACGAAAACGTTAAAAATAACCTCCAAAGACAAATCAGTTGCTGAACTCGGTGACATTTTTTTGTTTGATTTCGTTTTTTTTGCCACCGACCTGCAAACAGCACCTGCATAAAAATAGCAACACCATTTTGGAGATATTTTCTACCAGACTGGACTGGCCTTTCCAGAAACACTGAGGGCTAATCATCTTCATCAACCTATAATGTCCCCACTGCTGGGACGCAGGCCTTCTCTCTATGAGAGGGAATGGGCTATAAATCACCACGCGGGCCCAGTGCGCTCGTACAGGGGCTAATAATAATAACCTAACTTATTTCTTAAGCGCCATGATTACTAACTTTAATTCTACTAAAGACGATATTATAATTAGAAATAAAGTTAAAATTATTTTTATTTCATGCACTTGCCTGGTCTTCTTTTTATTTTTTGAAATTTTATAATACTGTTTTATAACAGAAGTCAATCACACTTTTACATCTTATTTATTTCTGTTTTATCTCATTTCAAGAATATTGTTTTTCGTGGCTTTCTCTTAACAGCAAAAGTTACAAAATAACGTTCGTACAGAATTTTGAAGCTAAATTCGTGTGAATTTCTTTTTTGGGAGTAACAAAAGTATTTGTAATGTTTTGAGGCTCCGAAACAAGCGGAAACAAGAATAAAAGAGAAGTTTTGAAATAATTTAATGAACATTAAAGTGTGACTACAGTAAGTCCAATGTTTAACATGTACCTTTTTTTTTTGAAGGTTGGAAGTCATCTCTAGGCGGAGCTGAAGGGAGACTTCTACCGACTTCTTCTTAGCGTGTCGATGACAATTTAAATTGAGTCAGCTACCGACTAAAAACTACCCATGTTCGTTCTTAGCCCTTTGTGTCCGGGGCCGCGGTATCTTTTTCGAACAACGACCAATCGTGTAAAACTTCTAATTAAAGTTTTCGACTTTTCCAGTTTTACATTGTGAATTTTTGTGTGTGTGGCTTAAGGCAGTAAACCGACTCGTATGCTATGACGGAAGATCGTATGCCGTTTGTTTAGTTTGGCGTACACAGTGATTGGACATCGATGACGAAGTCATTACTGAAATTACATTAAAAGACTTACCATAGCTGTTGATGTCCAAATTACTGCGACATTGACCCTCCAATTGTATTTAACTGTAAGCCCACAACCGCCATTTTAGAGGCCCAACTAAACGCGTACAAAAACAAATTCAGGTTCTAACTTTTAGGCGAGACGCAAATTAAACGGTGACCAAAGTTAGGTTATATGAATGAATGAATTTATTATCACAATATAGTTTTGAGTTGTTTTAATAAAACAAATATGAATATTTAGGGTGCAATAAAAGATTTTATGAGGAATGATACTAAAAATTGTGCTGACGAAGGTAAACAAAATTGCCCCTTAATTTAATTTTACGATTAATTCTCTGGTATTTTTACCTCAGTCAGTCTGCCGACGTAAGCGTATAGGAGTATGTGCGAAAAAAATATAATTGTACAGGGTGACAGATAAACTCGCCCACTTCCTTGAAAAGGGTCATACGAGAGGTTGTAAGCAATAAATTAAGTCCAGTCAACAAGAGGAGAACACTGGATGGACAAGATGAACGGGATATTTATATTCTTTTTAATTTATGAACTCAAAACAAAAATAATACATGGTAATTTTTTTAAAATTGTGATGGTTTTCTGTAATGCACCAAAATCAATCAAAATCAAAATATTTTATTTCACGTAGGCCTCCATGGGCACTTATGAAACGTCGGCAAAAAGGTGCACGGTTTGGGCTGGTCGTTTCCTACGTCTACCAACTATGTTTTGTCTCTAGAAAACATAGTAGGTGCAATGGTACCGAAAGCATTTTAAGTCCTCCTTTGTGCTTTGTTTTTTACATGTGCGTAAAGTTTTAATAAATAAATATCCCGTTTTCTGTGCATTTTCGAAACATTTGAATTAAGTAAATAAATTCAGTGACTCAAAAAAAAAAGACAAATTATTTTCTTAGTTTGCGAAAACCAAACTGATCTTTCTCAAGATAACAAAAACTCAAAACCATCAAAAAGTATATAATTCCTTAGCAACAACCATTTTCTTTAATTTAACTCAATGGGAGAAACGTTTCTTTGAAATATTAAAACTACGTCAGATAAAATAATTCTCGGAGTAGCGAAGCAATTTCAGTACCAATAATCCAAAGATACCTCCTTGGCCACAACCTACGAGTTTAAGCGAACAGCGATTGCTTCGAAAAAAAATAAGCGGGGATTTTTAAAGAGTCCCGCCTCGGGATTTGCGGAGCGATAGCATTAACGCGACAGAAAAAAAACACGCACGCGCGTTTTTTTTTATAACAAATCGCATCACCTGAAGCCATGAAATCATGTGTGTACAGAAACATTCAGAAAAAAATATTACTTAAATAACATACAGTAAAAACAAAGTGTGCCATCAAGAACCGAAAATAACTGGCTCAAATAACTGGGAACAAACTAGCTAAATAAAAATAAACAGACAGTGCTACTAACCTTATTGAAATTGGAATACCTACTCTAATTCCACACAGTAGTTCTCAAAACGACCCTGTTAAGACCGTCTATGGATATATTTACAAATTTAAAACGACGGACTCGAAGGACCAGAAACGTAAAGGACTAAGGGCGAAATCGATTTGAGCGTCAGCAAAATTAAATTTGTAAAACTGTACAGACCCATTTATTGGTCAAAAGAGTTCTTCAGAGGTCGTATGGAGGACAATGGGGGGACCAATTGTTATTGTCTGCAATTTATGTGGAAGTAAGTATGGTTTTATGGTGTCTTCAATTGGAGACCTTTCTCTGAGCTATTGGTTTAGATATACTGGCTAAAGCTGTGTTCATACTTTGATTTTTAGCTGGTTGATCTTTTATGACTTATTTATAGAGGCATCATTATTCAACAGAATTCGTTTTTTAACGTAGGTAGTTGTACAAAGAGATATATGACATTTTCATTTTCGCTCTATGTTTTGCTATTTGGTCTACAAATATGACATGTAATTCGTGAAGGGTAAAATAGAGGAGGAGGTATCTAATAATATAACTACATTCCGTCATTGCCGTTTTAGTCCATGTAATAAAGAGCGAATTTACTTTTACATCAACCGGGCATAACTCCAGACTGCCTGATTGTTAAGTGGAAAACCCAATGAAACTTTTTTTTTTTTTAAAACGTTGCCTCACACTAGGAATTTCTCCTGTATCGTGGGTGCGTTCACAAACATTTAAACTCACATACACAAATACCCAGACCCGGAACAACTATCTGTAGATCATACAAATATTTGTTCCGTGCGGGGATCGAACCCGCGACACGCAGCGCGGCAGTCCATTGCTTGAGCCACTGCGCTAACCGTGTCGTCTTGACACGCCCTACTGACTTTGCCCTACTTGGTAATAAAACTCTGGACCTCATGCCCTGCATTCGCGGTTACTACCACACAATAAGCCATTTAAAGCATACTTAAAGCATTTATTAGAAACTAGCTTCGGGCTTCGCCCGCATGAAAATTACGATTTTACATACAAACTTTCATCCCCTATTTAACTACCTTAGGGGTTGAATTTCGAAAAATCCTTCCTTATTCCTTGTCTACATTATAAAGGGAACCTCTGTGCAAAATTTCAGCTGTCTAGGTCCAAGGGTTTGGGCTGGGCGTTGATGAGTCAGTCAGTCAGTCAGGACTTCTCTCTTTATTTATTAGAAGAAGAAGAAGATAGACCAGTTAGAGTCATATTTGAATTGGCAAAAAAAAGATAAAGATGAAACTCCATTTCTGAAGCATAGTAGCTTTGAGAGGACCATAGATCCCCAATTTAAGAATTATAAAGAACAATGGACAAAACTCCATGAACATTTTAAATATTTTTGGTCCTGTGAGCAAACCCTTAGAAAGTCTACAGGATTGCTCCGCCCAAGCGTGTCGGGAATAGCTCACTCGCGTCAGTTTCAGTCCTTCCCGAATATTAAAATGGAGATTTGTAGAAAATCTGACTTAGTTATAAGAGAAACTTTACATGACAGATGGTTCAAACGTTGGAAAGGACTGCATACGAATCTGTGTGTTATGGTTAGGTAGCTATGGTGCTTTATCGCTTTATTATTTTTACAACTTTTTGCTTTTACATCAGCCAAATATGAACTGGTAGGACATGCTTATGACATTAAGTCTGCTTCTGTTTTCAGGGATAAAATTATTCAGGGGCCTTACCATGCGGTATTTTTTTTTAATTAGTTACCAAAAAAGTTTAAGTTGAGGAAAAATAGTTCAGAAACTGGTAAAAGGAAAAAAATATGAGTATTGTGTTAAAATGAGCGAAAACTTTGCCATTATTTTAAGTTTTGTTTAAAAATCATTCAAATACTAAGAACCCATCATGATATCCGAAAAGCCACTACTAACCGAGTAAATTCAAAAAATGGAACAGAATTTGTAACTTCACGGGAATTTAATCTTAGGTGGTGAAACAGACCCTAAGATCTACAGAAGAGTTAATTCATTGTATAGTAGCAAACATTCGAACTAGTCGCGGTGAATTAACGTAAAAGTTTACGTTACATTTAAGTTTTCCCGGCGACGTACTGCAAACACATGGGTGCTACTGTTGCAGTGAGTTCTAAATTCATTTACCTTTACGTATAGAGATTATAGAGCGCACATAAATATGCCTACTATTTTTCAGTAGTCGCGTTACTGTTGGATCCAATACTGTTCTGTCAATGGCAATCTACATTGAGTCAGTGTGGATCTCCGAGCTTCAAGTTAAATATTTACATAATTATTTGTTAGAATCATCTGCCTAGTCTCTTCCCAACTATTTTCGGGTTGGCTTACATTCCAACCGGATTCAGCTGAATACCAGTATTTTACATGTAGTGACTGCCTATCCGCACTGGGCCCGCGTGGTGGATTATAGCCCATCCCTCTCCTAGAGAGGAGACCTGAGTCCCTGCAGTGGGAACATTATTGACTGATGATGATGATGATGACTGCCTATCGGACCTCCACAACCCAGTTAGTACCAATTGGGTAATAAATGATACCTCTTGGTAGGACTGGTTATCAGACTTTCAGGCCACTGACTACCTGTTACGACTGCCAATGATCTACAAAATGACAGCCGAGACCCTGATGAAATGGAGGAGACTCAGTATGTAAAGGGTGGTATGCCACGCGGCATATAAGTTGAACCTGCGCAGTAGTCGTTTTTTCGACGTCCCATACAAATCAAGCAGAGAACCTGCGCAGAACGACGCCATTTTGTGTCAAGTTATTTGCCTAGGAGTATATGACCTTTTTATAATAATTAGCATTCATCATTTTTATAGGGTGCAGGGCATGCTACGAGTTTTCTTTGTTTGCCAAGCAGCAACATATTTTCAGCTGTAATCGTCAAATATGAATTTATTCATCAACTGAGAAAATCTTCCTTGCTTCGTCTTCCCTGGCCTACATTGTGTGCGTATCGGTGTGCACTCATCGCGTCGCAAGTTGCATGACCCGAGTTCATTAAAATGGTCTTACACTTGACTTTACAAACATCATGTTCAAGCGCTCTACTTCTTATCAATACTTGAACAATTACCAAATTGAATGTGTGACTAAAGTTTCGGGCAATTTTAAAGTTTCGTCTAGTTTTGTAATGAATTTCAGTAATGTGTAACTCTGTACTGTGTACAACTGTGTATATTATCTTAGCTTATTTATTTTGTAGTATTGATAGCAGTTATCAAATCAGGAAATTCCTTCCTCATATCTTTTGAGATAAAGTAATTTGGTTCATAGGCAGTTGAAATTGTTTTATTTTTGTTTAAAATCGTTGTTTAGTTTTTTTTCAGTGATCCTTCACGGTAACCTTTGTTGGTACAATTAAAAATAACTTACTTATTAGGTACTGCATTTGATTTAAGGTCTTTATATGTTGTTGCTTTGTCCGATTTATGATTTCAGTAAGCATATATCATAAATCGGACTATATCGGAATACAACAAATTGCGTATTGAACAAGCGAACTGACGGCCTATGAACGCAATAATAGTATACAGGGTGCAATTGAAGTCATGGGCAATATTCAAAACTAAGACACTACTCACGATACTAATTGCATTAGGGCTACTATTTCGTAAATAAAAAATATTATTAATGTTAGTATGGAAAACCTTAAATAAAATTGTAGTAAGTCATACTGCAAAAGGCTTATTATTATTGTAAATAAACACTAAAAGTAGTAAAAAAAAATATTTACTCCTTACAAAAAACGCCAATAAGTCTTGAAGTATCAAAATCATAACGCACAGACGCACAGTACAACGCGGAACGAAAAAAAAGTAAACAAACATCAAATAATACTAATAACTAGTCATTGCGGCCGGCCGGCACGCGCGCGGCATTTCCTTTAAGTAGCATTAACAATAGGCTAAAAGGCATGCCGCCGCCATTGATGTATGGCCGCCGCCCTTCCCGAACTCTCTCCGTCCCGCTTCATCACTCGCAAAAATGCGAAAATCACCCCCGCGCGGGGACGGTCACGGGTCACCCGAACCAGTGTCATAACAATTGCGCAGGTGCGTTGACGCATGTTTATTTAAGATATTAATCCCGTGACGTAATCGCCGCACGCGCCTCTCGTCCTTGGATTGCAGTGCAGTGTTATTGTGGACTAATTTAATTGTCAGAGACTTTGTAAAGACGATGCCTCGACCGCGTAATGTGCAGGCTAGGTTCACAAACCAACAATACCTACAAATGGTTTTGATTTACGATCGCACAAGAAATTTAGTACGAACTCGTGAAATCACAGGAATTTGTGTTGAACAGGGTGAAAAACAATCACAGACGTAGGGCTCAGTGTTGTGTATTGTTGTGTAGCGCTGTTGTGTATTGAAAAAGGCGGCGGACACTTTGAGCATCTTTTAAAATACGTGTAAGTGCTAGTTAACTAAGTAGTAGTAAAATTATTGTAAATTATTGTGATTCCTGAACAACCGCCCCTAAGACGACCCACTGACCAACAATTATTGTAAATAATGTGATTCCAACTTTGTAAATACGCCAAAACTACCTACAGGAAATTTATTTTACCTACGTAAAAATGTTTTTTTTAATGTTGTAAGTTGACGTAGTTTTGACCGTCTTATGGCAAAGTATGAAGGAAAAGTTGGAATGTATTATGAATGAAATCGTTAGCAACTTACCTATTTTACGTGAGTCGGGCGGGTTCAAAGAGTTCACGCACAATAACGCGTACGGTACGACGTACCTAGTGTACCTACAGCAGCATTCGCTAGCGCGATGCGCAACTATTTGATACTTTGTATGACTTACTACATTTTGAAGGTTTTTCATAATTGCATTAATAATATTTTTGATTTGCGTAATAATAGCCCTAATGCAATTAGTATCGTGAGTAGTGTCTTAGTTTTGAATATTGCCCATGACTTCAATTGCACCCTGTATTTTGGTAACAGCTTTTATTATTATGTTATCATTGTTATTATGTAATTTTTACTACAAAAACAGTTTTAAAATTGACAGTTTTCTACCAACGTGCAATCACTAGTCTCAATGAATAGTACAACCAATTATTTATAAAATAACCAACAATTATTTTTAATCCTTATGGGTTCTACATTATGAGTCTATGTTAAAAACAATGTCACGATGAATATTAATACTTTACACCGTATTAAATATTAATATATCCCCAAGACACGCATTTTTTAAACCAACTTTAGTAATGATTAAAATAGGTATAGGAAATAGGAAATAGAAACTTATAACTTACGTTAAAACAACTAAGAATTTAAATTGTTTTAATGATAATAATATAATAATAATATTCCACAACTATCACACAACGCCATCTAGTCCCAAGCTAAGCAGAGCTTGTGTTATGGGTACTAGACAAAAAAAAAAAAAAAAAAAAAAAAAAAAATATAAAAAAAAAAAAAAAAATATTAATGAGTTGGGTATAATTTTATTACAGGGTGTTAATGTGCATGGGTAAACGCGGAATAAAAAAAACTCTTATATAGAGCAACTTTTATTACTAATACTTAGACATAATTATACCTAAATGGGAGACTTATGTCCAGCAATGGACGTCCTTTGCCTGAAGTGATGAGACATAAATAGAAAAAAAAATATTTCAAGGCGTCCAATAATGTAGTAAGCAGATTATGTTTTTACGTTAGGTACATGGTCGGTTTTATAGCAAAAGTATTTTTCCGATTTTTTTATGACTACGACGACTAAGGTCCACGTTTAACAAATTACCCATTAATAAAGTCAGTTAAAAATGGCAAAATAATACAAGCATATGGACATACCTACCTATTTTTTGTCAAATCATAATTTACAAAGATAACTTGTAAACAGTAAATTTTCCGAAGTTACTTGCAAGATATACAAATTGATGTATCATAGCAATAATTATATTATTATATATTAAAGATTGCAGAAACGTTACATAGCAACTTTTTCTGCAAATAATACAGGTATTATGTTATTCAGAAATTGCGCAATAAGTTTAGGATTAAAATAAAGATTATCATTTGTTTGCTTATCAAATTAATTTAATTAACAATTTCAATTGAACTATTATTAATTAATTGATTTCTTTATTTACGATATGATTTTTGTACGATATCACTAAATCTCGATAGAGATTTAAAAATATAAAACCCACTTCAAAAACACAAAAAAGTGCAAAAGAACTTTAAAACTTCTGAAGTCGGTGACTTTTGTTTGTTTGATTCAGTTTTTTGTCACAGAGTACTGAACCTTTTTTGTATGTTTTTTGTGTTTTTAAAGTCGCTTTAACTTTTCACTACTTCCGTACCTACTTACTCTATAAGTTTTCAAAACAGTCGGTCACAATCCATTTATTCCTTTGGTCTCCTCCTACTTATAGCTACTCACATTGATACTCAAAAGTTTTCTCACAAAATTGTCCTCATTCTTTCCTTACACACAATGTTATTGTTTAGTCACAGATGCCCTTTTCAAATTTCTTCTTGTTATATCACAGAATTTCTTTAAAATGCAGCCTAAACGTATAAATTCTGAACCACACATACGTAAGTAACAAAATTTCTCCAGCCCATAGAACGTTTTCCAAAGAAAATAATGTCTTCAAAAACACTTAAAACAATGTCAGCCAAAGCCAGTTTATCACTACCTCTATATTTCACTGTGAAAGGAAACCGCTTGGCTTATCGTTAACTCTTGTGACCTTTCATAACTAACGGGAAGACACGAACCTTTTTATGTAATAAGCTGCCTTTTTTGCTGTTTCATGATTTGAGCAGAAATCATCATCATCATAATCATCTATTCGAAGTCATGTGACATCTATCAATCCGCACTGGGCCCGCGTGGTAGATTATAAGCCCACCCTTTTCCTAGAGAGGAGGCCTGAGTCCCTGCAGTGGGAACATTATAGGCTGATGATGATGATGATGATAATCATCTTCCTGCCCTTATCCCATTCTATTTGGGGTCGGCTTAACACGTTTTCTTTTTCCATTCTTCCCAGTTAGGCAAAAAATAATGTAGGTAGGTACCTATATCCGTTTATTTGGCACATTCCATAAGAGCGCAAAAAAAAAACAGATAAAACAAAAAATAGTAGGGGTCGTCCCCTTGAATTTTTAATTTATTTTGCTATTGCAGCAAAATAATTTAATAAACATAAAAAAAAATTTGACACCACGTTAGGTTAGGCCCTAACGACACGTTAGAGAAGGAAAATTGAAAATCATGTGGAATAACTTTGTCCTTGAACATATTATTATTAGTAGGAATGCAAAGTCATTTTATTTATTTCAGTGTTACATAATATTAACGTTATCATAAAAGACTAATAACTGATAAGTTTTGTGGCTGATAAACTACTGAACTGCGGGAATAATTCGCGTTTCCTAATGACGTAAATACGCCGAAAATAAAATTTAAATTACCCATTTCACAGAGCAGAAGTGGCTCAGTTTTGGCGGCCCCAACTTACGAGTATGGTGGTTTATTCCATCACCACTGATAACTAGGTATTTTTGATAAAAAAATCAACGTATCGCCGTACGCCTCTGATCCCGCTCGATCCGCTTCACCCGGTCTGCTTTAACCACAAATTGGCCACAATACAGGAAAATAAACAAATGTTAGCCGAATCCGGTCGGTCAATGAAAACCAAAACCAAGTAGTGAACGTGTTTGGATCAAACCGATATTGCTTACTCTGGCTTTTCGCCCATTATGGTCAAAACAATCGAGAGTCAATAATTGTGTTGCCGAAATGCTGTGGACTTTATAGTTTGAGGTTAACTGGGTTAAGTTGTATGGGAATACCAATTATTCAGTGTGTAGGTGAACACCCTGCACCAAACTTATGCACTGTCGCATAAACAATACATTTTAATGCCAATTAATTTGAGTCACTCTCGGCTATCGGATTTTTTGTGTACTTCGTAATTGGCGTATTGTTTGCTTTAATCAATTAATGTAAGTAAGTATGTTAACTGCGAAGCTACCTTTCATAAAATAAGTGATAAGTTCGTATAATAAATTGGTATTAAAGTTTATCATAAAAGAACATTTTATATGTACCTCTACCATGTTTGCAAATAAATAAATGATTTGATTTAGCGCCCTCTATCGATAACAATACAGACGTGACGGCCGCATGTTCAGTTATCAATAAATGCCCCGTCATAGTAATAACATCGTAAATGGAAGTCATCTTAATCATTGGTGACAGTGTATATTAAAATATTATGAATGTATTATAACAATAATGAGAGTGCAATTAGTAACAATGACAATGATACTAAATGATCATTGTTTACTTTATTTTATGATGAATTTGAAAAGCAAGTTGTAGATACCTACTTACTTAACTATTCATGACTGTATTTCTAGTTCTGTTTGACCTGAAGTTTCGTTTTGCTGAAAACACGTATCTGTCTTTTAATTTGGTACGAAAATCATCATGTTAAATGCTGCAGCACGCGCCGTTGACGCACGCTGCGTGCACTCAATATGGTGTCACAACAAATTGACTGTTTCAATTGTACTCTGAGTGAATTCACACGGATTTTGTAAAATTTGTTTAGATTTAATGAATAATTGAGTTAATTAATAAATTATTGTTTACTATGGTTATTATTGATGTTTAGTCTGTTATAATTAACAGACTAAACATCAATAATAACCATAGTAAATGGTTAACCTAATACAACAGTGTAGTTATAGTAAAAGTTTACACAAGAGACTTACAATTAACAATCTAAGCAATCTAGACATTAGTCTAGATTGCTTAGATTGTTAATTGTAAGTCTCTTGTTAAGCAAGCAAAAGGTTGGTTAAGGTTGGTTGGTTAAGCAATCTAGACATTAGTCTAGATTGCTTAGATTGTTAATTGTAAGTCTCTTGTTAAGCAAGCAAAAGGTTGGTTAAGGTTGGTTGGTTAAGCAATCTAGACATTAGTCTCTAAATTGTTAATTGTAAGTCTCTTGTGTAAACTTTTACTATAACTACACTGTTGTATTAGGTTAGCCTGTAATGATAGTGTGTGTTTAAATAAATAAATACTTAAATGTTTTTATACTGTTCACTGTTAACTGTCAATGATGGTTTTCTGACTGTTATCGTTTTTTTTATTTTACCTTTCACGACTTTGCCATATTTTTGCAAAATAAACACCAATTTAAGAGTTTTCCGCCTTCAAAAACACATGCTTTAAAAATAAGTACTTTCTGTAAGAGCCTAAGCAGACATCCTCTCCTGCATCCTACATTCTCTTAGAACTATTTATCGAGGGTCAAAAATAAATACAATGAAATACAAAAAAAAACAGGTGACTTCGCATAACCTTAGTCTAACCCAGATTAGGGTTACGCTTTATCTGTAACAAACTTGTTGCTACGAAACAAAAAATAAATACAATGTAATGCTACGAAACTAAAAGTTAACTCAGCGAAACCCTAATCTTCGTTCGTTATCACCAAAAAAACTGGTTTATACCAGAATTCGCGGTCACGGCTTGTTACATTTAATCATAAAGACAGATAGTATACGCTACGCTGTAATATTATAACTCAGTATATAAGGAAACATATTCATTGATAATTTATCATAGCAGTCTGAAACACCGCACAATCATGTCTGCGAAAATCGCCCTGTTATTACTAGCAGTATCAATAACTTCAAATGACGCGGCAAAAATATTAGCATATTTCCCGGTTCCGTCTTTCAGTCATCAAGTAGTGTTTCGACCTCTAACTCAAGCTCTTGCCTCTAGAGGACATGAAGTCACAATCATCACACCAGATCCTGCCTTTAAAAAAGGAGAAACACCAGTGAATCTCACGGAAATTGACGTCCACGACCTTTCTTACAACAAATGGAGAAAGTTCTATGAATCGACTTCTACAGGTGACAGTGATTTGGTGAAACAAATGCAAATAGCATTCTCTATGATTGCTGAGATTATTGAAATGCAGTTGAAAGTAGAAGAAGTGCAAAAGGTTATACATAAAGAAAAGTATGATTTGCTTCTGTTAGAAGCTTGTGCAAGACCAGCGATACTTTTGGCACATGTTGTAAAAGCACCCGTGATTCAACTGTCTTCGTTTGGTACAATGACCGACAATGTGGAAACTATTGGATCAGCCTGGCATCCTATCTTATACCCAGATGCTTTTGGACAGCGGCTGTATAATTTAACAAATGTAGAGAAAATTATAGAATACACAAACTTTTATAGAATGTCAACAAATATGAAACAAGTGGAAGAATTCGGAAATGAAATAGGCAAGAGAATATTTGGACCTAATGTGCCGACCATAAGTGAATTAAACAATAGAGTTGATATGCTGTTTTTGAATACGTATCCTATTTGGGCAGACAATCGTCCAGTGCCTCCTAGTGTAATTTATATGGGGGGACTGCATCAGAAGCCAGAGAAGGAATTGCCAGAGGTAAGGTTTGTTTTTGTTGTCAATACAATGTGTTAAGTTAAACGAGAGACTTATTGAAGGAGGAGATTCTCGTCCCAAATATGTAAAAAAACTATAAACTTAATTTGTGACGTAATTCCGCTATGTCCCTGAACGCTCTCCAGATCTTTATTATTAGACGTTTCTTTTTTGCCCTAGTCCTACGCCTGTTTTAAAATATTCAGGAAACAAAGTCATTGACCTGCGCACATTTCTTGTGATAATAAGCGTAGCGTCTGTTATTTAAACTAACATACTGTATAATTCTACGCCCATCTATTATAGACTTAGAGACAGTGTTGATTCTCAAGGTTAGAAATAAATTGTCAGCTTCCTATTTGTAATCAAAATACAAATAATTTTTCATTACAAATTATCCATTATTATTTTCATGACGACACATCAAGCTACGCAAGTCCTTCCTCACGTCATTTTGCCGTACTATGAAATCCCATTACCACACAACTTTTCACCAACTGGTGCCGACGCCACTTTAAGACTTCCACTTACGAACTCATTTCCAATTCAGTTGTATTAGGTGCTTCAAAATTGTCTAACCTGTTTTTCTCCGTTACTTTGCAGGATCTCAAAAACTATCTGGACTCCTCAAAGTTCGGCGTGATCTACATCAGCTTTGGCACAAACGTGCAACCCTCACTACTTCCTCCAGAAAGGGTAAAATTGATGACCAAAGTCTTCTCTGAGTTAAAATACGATGTCCTCTGGAAGTGGGACAAAGATGAACTGCCAGGACGTTCTGAGAATATCAAGATTTCAAAATGGCTGCCACAGTCAGATCTTCTAAGTAAGTCACTCTAATTTTACAACGATATCATCATATCATCATCATGATAATCAGCCTACAGTAGCCCACTGATGGACATAGGCCTCCTCAATCGGACGCCACTAAACTCCTTTCTCGGCAACTCTCATCCAGTTGCTATCGGCCACCCTGCAAAGATCGTTGCTCCAGCGAATCTCAGGGTATCCCACCTTACGCTTACTGATTAGCGACTCCACTAAATAGCGATCATAGGTTCTACGGCTAATATGGCCGGCCCATTGCCACTTCTGTTTACTTATTTTGTAAGCTATTACAACAACTGTGATTCTCTGTTGAATCACCTCGTTCCAGATGCAATTCCTCAGAGAGACTCCAAGTATAGCCCGCTCCATAGCTCTTCAAGCGATCTTGACCACCAGCCGCATCGCGATCGTTACATTATAGCCGTCCATAAAATACCAATATAGTAAATTAAAGTGATATTAAAAGACTCTTAATGTATTTTCAGGACATCCAAAGATCAAACTGTTTGTAATGCAAGGAGGTCTACAATCAACAGACGAGGCTATCACAGCAGGAGTACCTCTAATTGGTATACCAATGTTGGGAGATCAATGGTACAATACAGAAAAATTTGTACAGCATGGTATTGGAATCAAACTTGATATGCTCAAGATGACTAAGGATGAATTTAGGAATGCAATTACCACTGTTATTGAAAATGACAGGTGGGTAACTTGACTCTTTATAAATTTCTTTTTATTTTCTGGTGTATTGGTTGTTAAATGAAGAGGAAGCCAAAAGGATAGTTGGATTGTGTGAGAAATGATTTAAAGTAAAAGCAAGTGTATGATAGTGTGGATACAGCGGAGAATGTGAAACGGTGCAGTGGCTAAGTTACTGACTATTGCGCTGCGAAACATGGGTTTAATTCCTGTGCGGAACTAATATTTGTATGGCCTACACATAGTTGTTCGGCCTGTTTGTGTTAGTGCGCTTAAATGTTTGTAAACGCACCCACAGTATAGGAGAAATTCTTGGTGTCTACCCTTAGTGTAACATGTAATATGAATGTTTAAGTAGAAAATCAAAATAAATGAACATACTAAGACAATAAGAGCACAGTACTGATTTGGTAGGTACAGTTACACTAATAAAAGATATTATGTAGTAAAAATTCATACTGGCAAGTCACTGTCACACTTGATTCTTCTTATCGGCAGACAGGCCCGAATCTCACTTGACAACATTTTTATCACCAATGATTCGAGTTTTATTTATTATTTACGATAGACTTATCGCTTGTTCATGATTTGCAGTTACCACAAGAACATTCTGAGACTACGAGCCGTGATACGTGATCAGCCAATGTCTTCACTGGATCGCTCCGTTTGGTGGACGGAGCACGTCATACGTCACGGTGGCGCGAAACATCTTCGTGGGCCCGCCGCCAACATGTCGTGGGCGCAGTATCTGGAACTAGAACTAGTGTTTACTCTACTAGCATTAGTTCTTGGAATTATTTTAGTATTCTTATTTATTGTAAACAAGTTATGGAAACTTCTAACTAATAATCGCGTCCAGATAAAAGTGAAGGAAACTTAGTGTTTTTTCGTAAGCCTGATTTGACGCTCTCTTGGGCGAAGAACTCCCTCCATTCCTTAAAATTTTTTCTGGTGTTGCACCTCTTCTCGCCAATTAACGAGAAAGCCATCCAAAGCGTCTCGTCATCTTCTCCTCGATCTGCCGTGACCCCGCCTAGCTGTCTCGAGGCTCCAGTTTTGTGATATGCGAGCCCACAGCTTTGCCGGCCATCCGGCAGACATGGCCTGTCCAGTCCCGTTTTAGTCCTTTCAAATTGTTTGAGCCCAAAATAATTGGTGACCAGTTTTAAATATTTTTGATTGAATGTTGGAAATAGTTTAAGGCCATTAGGTAATTTATTAGTATACAAGACCTGTGTTTATGCATAGAAAATTATTGAATAAGTATGTGGAATGAATAGGCTGTGATAAGTATTTCGTTAGACAATAATTAAATGAATAAGAATATTCTTTCTATTTTATTTCACCATTCTAATTTCGAATTCTGCGTGCATTGTCATGTTTGCCACCTTAGGTAGATAGAACCTCCCCCTTTTTAGGTCGGTTAAAAATGTAGTGCCAAGTTGGGTTTGATCTTCAACCTAGGTCTTCTTTTTAGTATAACTTAAATTAAATTGACTTCATTCACAACTCAGCCACATAAAGCTAATAAAACTCGATTAATAACATCGATATAAATTCGATAACTCATAAAACATCACAATGCTTGTAGATACAAACTTTAGTACACAATTTGCTTAGAATAATTAGTATTGTTGTTTGTCTCACAATAGCGAAGTGAAATATTTATTGTAGCTAGGAACACAAGAGAAAATAGCCTATAATACGACGAGGTAAATTCCAATATAATTTTGGACATATTGGTGGCCTTTGTCCGGTTGTGTTAGTATGGAACATGCATTCGGAAAAGTTTTATAGATAATTTTGTGAATAATAACGGTACCTAGACCTGTGCGTTTTTCTGGTGGTCGCCATTTAACCAAATGGCGACCACCAGAAAAACGCACAGGTTCATGGCTTCATGGTTCTCAGGTGTTACAGTGGTTTGGGAATAGTACGGCGGACTTGTCCCAAAACAGAATTACTTTTTTTTCTGTACAGACACGCAAAGAAGCACCTGCACAAGGTTGAGCAAACACCCAGGTGAACGCTTGCGCGATTTTGCGTAGGTATACGTCTATTTGTGATCACTTCTTTAGAAGTTCGGAAATCACTATCTGTCAGCAAAATTTGCTGACAGATAGTGATATCCGTCGTCGTCGTCGTTCGTATCCGCGTCGTCGTCGTTCGTATCCGTCTATATCTAAAATATTATAAAATATGTACATGGGCCATCTACGAGTACCATCTCTCACGGAATAATATATCCGTGCTATTTGGTCCAACATATCGACAGTTGCATTATAAAATTCCACCCTTTTCCCCTGCACCAATTTTAACAATCGGGTATAAAGTGCTCAGAATCATGACATTTTTATTAGGCATAATAAATATATTGAGCGATAATGTAAACAAAATATTTCTAAGTACCCTCAAAGTATCAAAGGTAACCGGAGCAAAGTTTGGATTGGGTCATTTTGACGATGTGTGGTCTTTGTAGGTATTACTCATTGTAATTCCAGAACTAATTAAGATAACAACGTTATATATCAATAGGGCTTTTAAAACCACAAAATATTAAAAGTCACAGAGTGTCATGTTGCAGCAAGACGTAACTTTAAAAATATTATCATTTTACTTCACAAAATCGTGACTACTGTGGTATTTCTAGTGTTAAAGAAACTACGTAGTTTCTACTGAGACAAATGCATTGTTTTCGTCAACTGATTAACTTTTTTTTCATAACTGGTCTATCTTATAGAGTCATCGTGCATTTCGATCACCATTTCACCAGCCTCGGTGGCGCAGTAGGCAGCGCGTAAGTCTCATAATCTTAAGGTCGTGAGTTCGATCCTCACCCGGGGCATATCTTTTGGTTTATTCTACTTCGTTGATGATACTGGTTTCGTAATTATTGCTGAAAGAGTACAAATATTTTTTATAATTTATTAACTTTTATTTTTCTGCTATGTTGTATTTATAAAATAATATTTCTTACGCGTTGTATGTTTATGTTTTACTTTTTTGTGATTTTGTATACTCTTCAGGCAACATAGGACTCTTCCTATAAAAAATGTTATAATTATATTTTTAATTTATTCATGAGGCAATCACTATAATTATTATATTGTAGTATATTGCTTATCACTATACGCGAGTGTACTTATTTCTGTAAAAATGAGTTGTGACAAAGAATTTGTAAACAACATGAACTCAATTTAACATTTTCTGCACCAAACAGTCACATTCCTTAAGACCAAAAAAAAATACAACTGTATTTTTCGAGTAAAATCCCGAAAATTCCCCGAAACCCACTCCACACTACAAAACTTGCGGACAGTTGTAATTTGCGCTGCGGTTACCGCCGCACTGTCTAATTTTCAACACGTATGAAGGACATTTCGGTCATTTCAGACTTTACCTATTTCGCAGAGTGTCTGCTTCGTAATTGTGTTTGGCCCTTTGTGATGTATTGCGAAGTTTTGGTAAATGTTTTGTTACTTTACTTTACTTTATAGTTTTGAGTGGAGTTGTGTTTATGAGGAGCTTGTGGGTAAATAGTAACAGTGTCTGGGGTCGATGTTCTGGTTAAGCGGTGCTTGGTTAGGTTGCTCCGTGGATGGGTTAACACCCAATACATAACGAGTTTATCCAGTGTCTTAGAAAGGACGTTAAACCATTGGTCATGGCTGTCGTTTACAAATCTTTGGTAGTCTATGGCCCCAGTCTTACCAAGCGGTATCGTATCACCAAGTACTGACTGGGTTGTGGAGAATACTGATATTTAGCTGAATCAGTTAGACTGGAAGCCCAATCTATATAAATAAAAAGAGAAGTCCTGACTGACTGACTGACTCATCAATGCCCAGCCCAAACTCTTGGACCTAGAAAGCTGAATATTGCACAGGGGTTCTTTTTATAATGAAGAAGACAAGGAATAAGGAAGGATTTTTCGAAATTCAACCCCTATAAGGGAGTTAAATAGGGGATGAAAGTTTGTATGGAAAATCACTATTTTACACGCGGGCGAAGCCGTGGGCAAAAGCTAGTTCAACATATTTGGGAAAGGCCACGCGAATTTCACTATGTAATGGGTAACATGGTGGTAACCCATCCCTGGACCAACTTAGGCAAGTGTAGCTCAACTTGAAGTTCTACCGAGCACCTGCACTCGTAGCACGACTACCGTAGAAACGGGTTTTGTCGACAAAAAAATTGACAAAATGACAGTTTGTAGAAAAACTTAATCTCGAGTTGTATTCTTCTTCTTTTCGTGCGGGAAGTAAGGTCTAACGACCCCACACACCCTAGTGTCAGAGTTTCTAAACCGCCGGCGCCGCAAGGGGCTTTTTATATTCTTGGTAGAATAGAGATAGAATCTCCATGCTACGCGGGCTGGTAGGTACTATTTAATTTTAGCCATAAACTCTGTCATTCAGACAGATTATCAGGATGATATTCGGTATTCCATCTTCACAGCAGGAAACTACGGAACAAGGAAAAAGTGATAACCTGGAAACCAATTTAGTATTTTTCATGGAACATTAACATCACGGGAACTTTCAAAGAAAAGGTATAAAGTTGACCTAATGGATGGCTCCATTAATCTGATGTAACTTGGGCAATGAAATCTGGATGTACATGTAGAGTAAACCGTGTGTCTGTGTGAGTAATTGAGTATAATATACATTTCGGTGACTTTTTCGCAGTGTATTGATCATATTTTGTCTTGCATGGTAGTATTCTCTCAAAGACTTGTTCACATCATGGGCCATTATTGATTTGAAAATCTTGACTTACTCACTATTTGTTTAGTTTGCTAGCTCTGCAAGCTTAATTTTGAGCTATGTTAGTTAAATACAGACCTTATTTTTCAAATAAACGCCTTGATCATCCTCTACTCTTGCAGCCATCATTATAGTCATACTCAATATTTTCTCTTCTACATTTCCTCATTCCTCGACATTACCTCATGTCCATGACATGATAACCGATAACTGTACAACTTTTCCGTCACCGATTCGACTTTCAGACTTTCTCTTAAGTACTTCATTCCTAATTTTATCTACACGTTGCACCACACAGACCATTAGCATTATCATCTCAGTCAGATACAATTGCCTTTAATTCATTCCTTTTGTGGCCGAGTCTGATCTTATTCATATCTTCGAATCTTGAAAATTTCGAAAATAGCCAAGACAAGGTAAATATTACTAGTCTACCTAGCAATAAAATTGACGCAGAAAATTATCTCGTTCAATCCGATTTGATTGTAGTACTAAGTAATGACGATTTTATATTACCTCGTAAAATTCTAAATGTCTGTTTTGAGTCAGGTTAACGTATTATTCGAATACTTTGTTATAATTATCAGTCCAGGGACCAATTATTAGGGATTAAGGTATTGAATTTTGGGTACTAATAAAATTATTAAAATTTTATGATCGCTCATAAGTTTTATATTTTTTTTTAACAGTTTCTATGAGATGAATTGCATAGTAAAGGCGTAGGTACTATTTTTGTACTGTTCTGACCTTTTAGTACTGTTGTGTCCTTATCCCAATTCATTTGTGGTCGTTGCAGCATTATTCTTCTTCCACACTTCTCTCTCACTCTTAATCTTATTAGACACCTCCTTTATAGCCATATTATAATCATTTAATTTGCGGGTAACTCAGGCGTCTTCCCTTAAAGCTGTTCCCGTTATTTTGGTCTTGTATAAGTAATCCGAGCCATGGAGAGGGCTATGCTCGGAGTTTCTTTGTGCGACAGAATCCGGAATGAGGAAATTCGCCGAAGAACCAGGGTCACCGACATAGCTCGCAGAATATGCAAGTTGAAGTGGCAATGGGCAGGCCACATCGCTCGAAGAACGGACAACCGATGGGGAAGAAAGGTTCTCGAGTGGCGACCACGAACCGGAAGACGCAGCGTTGGCAGGCCTCCCACCAGGTGGACCGACGACATCGTGAGAGTCGCGGGCAACCGGTGGATGCAAACGGCAGGCTGCCGATCTTTATGGCGTTCTATGGGGGAGGCCTTTGTCCAGCAGTGGACGTCTAATGGCTGATGATGATGATGATAAGTAATCCACATACAAAAAAATCATAATATTCTAGAAAAAAAAAGGGAGTACCTATAATGCAATTCATAAAAGATCATGTAAACGTTAAGGTTTCAAAATGTGTTCGTGCTTCTAAAAATGTCAATCAAATACTACTCATTCACGGATCCAATCAATTGATTAACTCCTTTACTGTGTAAGCCACAGATTACAATTTCGATCAACATTTTTTTTTTCTATCAAAATTAAACGCCAAGTCCATCACACCTCCTCCCTTATCTCTGAAAACGTTTTACTAAACGCTTAAAATTTTCCAGAACATTCATCAAACCGACAGGGTCCTTGAACCAAACGTTTCATGGAACTTTAAACCTTAAGTCTTCAGTAAAGACGTACATTGTTCCTTGTAGGAGTTTCTACTGAAACAGTAGACTTTCAGTAGAAACTCCTACAAGGAACAATTGGGCTAGGAAGCTGATAAAATATAATAATATGAAAGCTGCCTGTAACAACGATAGTTGAGATATGAAGGGAAATTAAATACAATACTGTGTTTTAAAGTTTTATTAGTCCTAAAAATAAATGAAGTATTTTAGAATATTATGAATAATTAGCTAAATAACTGTTATAGTTAGTAAAAGATGTTTAGTTTGGCATTAGGTTTTTGAATTATTATATTGTGTAACGACAGTGGTAAAAAATAAACAGGAACTGATTTATAACTTTATTCGGGCAGAGCTTCCCCTTACAACTATTACAATCGAGTGCGACAAGACCGCGAAAATGAGCTTGCAGGGCATTATAAAGCTTTATCCCCACCGGAGGCGTCCGGTAGTTATGGCTTGGCTCAGTGGTTGGCATGGCTGTCGTTGGCGTGGCTCGCTGTCAGGTGGCTGTCAGATGGCTGTCAGATGGCTGTCAGATGGCTGTCAGATGACTGTCAGTTGGCTGTTGTAACATTCGGCCGTCCTGAAACAATTGCTCCCGCAATGGGAACCAGAAAAACAACGATTACAAGTCAGCTCAAAAAAACCAAGTTAAAATGGGGCAATGAACTTTGATCTCTCAAGAAGATTTATGAAATCTTCGGTGCTCAATTGTTCATCTACACTACTGGTGCTATCAGACATATTATAAGCATCGCTACGATATAGTCATAAGGAATCAACGGATACTAAGCCTGTAAACCCGTTGTATCATAATTATTTTATGACCTTTTGTACTTCTTAGTTTATGTCAATCATTACCTAACTCCTCAATATCACTTAATGTGGGCCAGAATATAAATCCACTAACATACAAGAATTAACTTGGCAACAGACTCGCCCCCTATTGCATGGGACTTAAACTTTACTGTATACTACTATGTGTGTGTACTCATGGGTACACCTCTACCTAACCCTTCGGGCTTTACAAGCGTGATGTTACCAGCATTGATCTTGTTGCTGCTGGTAGTCAGCGCCTGGCGCCAATGTGCGTAATCACTATTATCAGCTATTATTATTTTTCGCCTTGTATCTAATTAGTTACGTCTCATTTTCTTTCCAGCTTTTCTAATTCGAGTAGTAGATAACCCTATCGCTTCTAAATTGCACTGGATTAGAAACCCGGTCTAGGATAAATCGTAAGTCTCATAGGCTTATAGGTACCCTGTTGTATTATTAACAGTATTATTAAAACTCCAAATTATGTTTGGTAACCTATTGTCCCCATATTGAGATGCTTCCTTATGTTCCGTGAATTGTGCGATTAGTGCCTTCCACACTTCGACCTACTCATTAAACGTAGAATCAGAGACATTAAAAACATGAAACACTTTTCATATAAGAAAAGATTACTAAAAAAACTAAGTTTGCCAAACTATCGTATAAAGAAACTGAAGAAACAATTTAAGTTAACTATAAACCATACCAATATGACACACGCACACACACATGCTTCTTAGCGTGTCGATGGTAAAACTTCATTACTTTTACACACAACACCATTTAACCCCATCAACACTAGATAATGCTCAACTCATCAACGCTAAGATAATGCTACTCTGGCCCCCAAGATACCTACAGGCGTAGCCTAGTTTCGAGACCTCGGTTTTTTCACCATATTCAAATTAAAATTAAACTTGCTACCTACATGTATTATTAGCGCTAAGTTATATTAACAAAAATGATTGTAAATAGACTTAATTAATATTATTCTTCTTAGCAAACCTAGGTAGGACACGCAATAGCTGTTAACAGTTAACGTTCCGTTACAAACTTCTTGAAATATCTACTCGTAAAGACCTTGCCATGGTCGGAAACAATGTGATCTGAATAAATAATAGCGATCTAAACTAATTGTCACCACAGAATTATTGACAGTACGCGTTGGTTCAGAAACAACGAATTTAGTGAAAGCATGTATCAATATAAACATGTACCCACTGGTACTCCTTTTTTGTTTAGCCAGAAGGGCTCAAACTATCGATATTTACCATTTTCATTGGTTCAGTAGATTTAGGAATTGAATGTCATTGGCCCTTTTTCCTACCGTATCCGCTTTCCCGTAAGCACAATGTAAACATGACGTCACATAATAATGTTTACGTATAAATCGGGTAATTTATATATGGAAACCAGAAATTTTGTTCTTATTTATAAGTTCAGAACTTCGTTCTTTACGAACTTTACGTCTTGGCCAACATCGTCATGATGCATTTTGTATTTTCCATCGCGCGAAGTTTGACACAACTAATCGGGTACCGTAAAGGTTTGTTTACGTTACAGGCTACTATCAATACTACAATTATTCACTATAGTTATACTACAATTATTCACTATAGCAAAACAATACAACTTTTTGGCTTTTCATCTTGTCATTGCACTGTACTGAACTAATCGTTAACCTCTAAATGGTACACATTAAACGGCATTCATCAAACGATCTACTTACATAAGGCTGAAGCAAAGGCAGGCATAGAATTTAACTTTAGCTTCGGTTTTGGCTTGCTGGATTTTGCTTGGCTTTTGTTTGTAATATCGAGCAATGCATAGCATAAGATCACGTTTAGTCATTATATCGCGCACTGCAGTACAGTCCGAAATTACATGGACATTTTTACATAACACATTTATACGATAATATTATCTTCGCAACAACTTCATTACTGCAAGGGATTATAGCCCAAAATCATGATTAACACTCTTTCCGACTGGTAACGCGACTAAACTAAAGGACTGGGCGCAAACTACCGTCAATCTGCTTTTATAAAATATACCTTGCTGCATACGTGTGAATTTCTGTTGGGAAACTAGGATCGTTTATTATAATAATCACATTTTTTTTTTTTACTTCCTTAACAAGATTTATGTGACTTGCCTCATAAGTCAAGGTGCCACATCGTATTATTTTTTGTTAGTTTGATAAACAATCGAGCTATTATTGCAAAGTTACTATTGAACTGTCGTAGGAGCCTATACTACCTCAAATTAGCAACACTATTTGTGGTGGTTCAAACTTCGATTGAAATACTGTTAAAATAAAGTTCTAATCAGCTTGCACTACAAAGCGGTTGTTACGTCTTTCGCTGCGGCCGAATAGTGCGGAGAGTGCGAAATTAGTGGTATTTTGCGATTTACAACAAAACTATTGATTGGACTAAAAAAAAGTAAAACACTGATTTTGTTTACTGCAGTGAATCATATACTTTTACGCATTATAAAACTCGCGTTTTACTCCTGTTGGCCTCATAAATAACTACATAGAAGTAGATGGAATAAATTGACGCACTTCGTTTACCTTACTCGAGACGGGAAATTAAGACACATGTATCAACTTAAATTCAACCGGTTGAATGCCATCACGTGCTTATTTTACCTATGAAATATGTAAAAATTAACGGTTTCTCATATTTAATTTTAGATCCTCGTTTGCAATTTGTCAAGAACTTTATGCAATAAGTTTATACCTGTTTGAATATCGACTGACGGTAGCAAGAGATTGCCTAGGAATGCTATAAACCACTGACAATAGTTTGATGAAATTATTGTAGTTATTTATATCTAAAGATTAACTTTGGAGTTGTTGGATAATGTAATGCGCACTTGAACTAAATAAAATATGTACATCTTAAGTTCTCAATTCCTTAGTACACAACTAGTAAAACCATTTTTGTACCGAGTTAATATACTGATTAACTGACTATGATTAGATTTACTTATCGGGCCTACCAAATTACCTAATTTTGTCTACGATTGGCATAATTATTATCAACACATAGGGCACTTCATTGTAAAACACATTTGGCTAATATATTTGGCTAATGGCATTTGGCTAATATTTTGCAAATATCTGTTAACTGGCATGTTAACTGACCTTGTTATTTATGCATGGTTCCTGGCAGCTCTCAGCGTGAAGTAGGACGGTTCCTCCCTTCCATGTCCTCGGGCTCGCTGTTGACGACCTTGAGGTAGCCTTCATTTACCGTAGCAGCGTTACTGGCAGAGAAATGGATACTTCTTGTAACTCGAAGTGTCTCACAGGTGGTTACTGGCCGCAGTCTTCGTTTTCAGGGTCAAATTATGGAATCAATGATGCGGTACTGAGGGCAGGCGCTTCGTGTTCCATCCAGATCGTAGACTGTTTTTTCAATTTGTGCCTTGTGATTCTGGGATGGGCGACTCTTCAATATTTTCCTTGTAGGCGGTGTGCATCAACGTTCTTCGTTTGAATTTTCAGACCTCGTCCTTTGTACTTGGTGACCGTTGACTTTTAAATGTATCAGAGCGTCGTTTAATCGTAGGTTTATTGTTTTCGATACCACTTCTGAGTGTAACGACAGTGGTAAAAAATAAACAGGAACTGATTTATAACTTTATTCGGGCAGAGCTTCCCCTTACAACTATTACAATCGAGTGCGACAAGACCGCGAAAATGAGCTTGCAGGGCATTATAAAGCTTTATCCCCACCGGAGGCGTCCGGTAGTTATGGCTTGGCTCAGTGGTTGGCATGGCTGTCGTTGGCGTGGCTCGCTGTCAGGTGGCTGTCAGATGGCTGTCAGATGGCTGTCAGATGACTGTCAGTTGGCTGTTGTAACAATTGTCTTTAGAGCTTAAGAGGAGCGCATGGCTAGATAATAACTGAAGTTCGCATAAATGTTCAAACTAAGTCGCACTTTGGAAACTTTGGAACAAATTCCAAAGTTTTCACTTTGCTGTCCACAGCACAGGATAAAAAAACAAAACAACGGCTGAAGTGAAAACTTAAACAATAACGTTGTGCATTTTTGAATATTTTGAAACAAACGAATGAAGTACTATCATTTATGTTATTAAATACAATATTATTCATTTATTGCGCTATCGTACAGAAACATGACAATTTATATTACATAACTTCTGACTTTTTTTTTCAATCACGGTCACGTGTCCAGTTCACGTGTCCTGGCGCGAGATCAACATTTTTTACCTATCCCAAAAAAAGTGCACAATGCCGCTAAATAAGTTTACACTTTAAAAAAGTAGGTAGGTATTTTGTAACTTTCCGATTCTAAAGACCAAATATCCACATCATTTACCTAGCCTTTTAATAACTATGTTAGGATCGGCATCCAGTCTAACCAAATGCAGCTGACCAGTATTGTACATGAAACGACTGCCATTCTGACCTTCACAATTCGGTTAATACTGGGTAATATTATGATAAGACTCCTGCCTTGGCAAGGCTGGTTGTCAAACTTTTTGGCGACTGACTACTTGTAGCGTCTGTCAATGAAATGACAGCCGAGACTAACGGTTTGACAGCGTTTTCCAATGAACGAAAGACTTGGTATGTAAGAAAATATCACCCATTCACAGACTGACCTCGGTAAGCGTCGATTGACCTTGAAGATAGACCCAAAGGCTGTTATGGCCAAGCTAAGAGCTTCTCCAATAATCTTAATTGCAATCAAATTACAATCCAGAACCAACAAGATATACAAACAGGGTAAACTCATATACAAACAGGGTACAGTGAGGCTGCAATAAAATGGCCACTAACGTTTCAGTCCAACCGCAATTGTTCGCGTAACGATCGCGCTTGCCGTCAAGTCGCTACTATGTAGCGTGGGTTAAGAACCGATACAAAGGACCATTTTTCAGTTTTTGAAGGACCAGATTATTTTGGTTAATTTAGACATTGAAACTTGGTTCTATGATGGTATAAGAAAGAAAGAAAAAGTGTTTATTAGTCTGAAAGACAACTATTTTTTAAGCTATTGCATAGCTTCTATCGCGGGCCTTGAGCGTGGAGAGCGAATCCAGAGATTCCGTAACGAAAATATTAAGGGATCAACCAGGTTGCTACGGATACGGAAAATAACAAGGTTGTCAACTGAGGTTGTCAAATTAAATAATTTATAACCTCACGTGTAAATGTGTAAAGTTTTTCTGTTTTGTCTCTCTGCTTTCTCCTTCTAAAATATTCTTACTCGTATAATTTGTGCACAAAGTGTTTTAAATATGAATAAACAAAGTGCATTTATTAATGAAGAAAGTCACGAAAAAATAGTGGAAGATAATGAGTGAGTACTCTATAGACATTCATTTTATTATTATTACGCATCTATCATACGTTTTATTGGTTTTTGCATTACTATTCTGCGAATCAGTCTTAGAAAACGATTCGTTTTCTTATAAAATATCTAAAATAAAATAAATAATTTTCATATTTTTAAATGTTATGACACTTACGTCAGGCTGACAAGCTGTCAATACTTTTTTTCTTTTAAATTTTTACCTGACTACGGCAAAGCCAAAGGAGGGTTATGATTTTGACTGGCTATGTATGTATGTATGTATGTATGTTTGTATGGATGTATGTATGTATGTATGTGTGTATGTGGTTTCGGGTGATATATTATTATTCCTTTAAAAATGGACTGGAGAACAAGCCCCTAAAATATTGCCCATGTTTAACAAATCACCCGGTACCTATAGGTGATTTGCAAGTAAACTTAAAACATAATAATTAGGTAAGTTCCACACCAGCCGTAATTAATATTGAGGTTCGTTGAATAAGTAAGCGTAATTGTTTAAATAAATCAGCATGTATTTCTAGTAAGAACAGATTGGTTCTCATAATTCTATACAAATACATACTATTGAAGTGTATGTTTGCAAATTAAAAATAACAGCTTTTTACTGAATCAATGAAAAATTAAGGCAGTTGAAAAACAAATGTCTGTCTGGCTAACATCCGAAGAACAAGGATTAGGATTCCGTGCAATAAAATCTTGAAATTATCTACAAAATCCGATTTGAATCGGTATTCACGCGGAAGAGAGACGCGAAGCACAGTTAAATCTAAAATAAATTTACCTCTAAAACTAAATACAGAAACAAAAAGATATTCTACCAAAAATACTCTAACCAATTCTACCCGCGTTGTAACTCTACAGGTGCCAATATAATGCATGCTTAGCTAGATCTAATTGATGGATGGCTGTGGCAATTTATGTCCTGTGTCGGTGAATTTATTTTCTAACACTCCGCCGAAGAGTGTCGTATGTCAATCGTGTTCCTGGTGAGGTTGAGATGTGTATTCTGAGTATATTTATGGCATCAGCAGTGAAGGAGCTCGTGGCTAGGTAATAAACAGTCGTTTGATCGAATCAATCTTTGGGTTAAGCTTCGCTTACATAGGTCGGTCTGTGGATGGGCGCCCACCCATTCCGTACGGTCTATAAGTTTCCTCTGTGTCTCGGACAGCACGAAAAGTCGTTTCTGTCGGCTGTCATTTGTAGATATTTGGTAGGCAGTGGTCCGAAAGTTTGACAACCAGAGCAACCAAGTTGTATCATATCCAGTGTGGAGGTCAGATAGGCAGTCGCTCCATGAAAAGTACTGGTATTCAGCTGCCGATTAGACTGGAATCCGCCCCTGTCCAACATAGATGTGAAAAGACAAAGTGCCTTTCTCCAACTATGTTGGATCGGCCCCACTGGTCCCACATCTATCACAAATCTGCCAACACTGCACAACTTTCCATACTCTTTGAGGAATTAAAACCGTGATACTATTCACAACATCCTTGTATAACTTATGCCCTGGAAAATTATCTAACCTATTGCGTCTTTTCCTTACAAAACACATTGCCATTACCCAACGAAACATTGAACTTCAAAACATGTCTCCCTCACACGATAGGAACTAATATATTTAGTTGAAACGTGAAGAAAATACTCGTTGAGTGCGATCCATTGAACAAAATGTAATAATCTGTAGACGTTGAGCTAATAGCAGTCGACGTTCGAAGTGTAAGTTAATAGTCATCATGTACAGTGTTAGTCGATTATTTAACGTACTCTAAGAGGGGAACCAAGGTTACCGACGTAGCCCGAAGAATTGCCAGACTTAAATGGCATTGCTCTTAAAACGGTGATGGAAAACATCGTGAGGAAACCGTCATATCTTAGAATATTCGTAGGCATGTGACATCTACCAATCCGCACTGGGCCCGCGTGGTGGATTATAGCCCGTCCCTCTCCTAGAGAGGAAGCCTGAGTCCCTGCAGTGAGAGCATTATAGGCTGATGATGATGAAGTGGCAATGGGCAGGGCACATTTAAATTACTCGTAGAACCCTAGAACCGTCAGAACTATTAAAAATAATACCGATCATACTTACTACAAAGGTATTTCAGAAAGGATATTGAGGATATCACAACTCGTTTTAAAAACCTTTAACTTCGGAAACCCGAAACTCCTTTGCAAAAAAAATAAGTACCTAAGCATTTAGCTATTTTGTTTTAAATGCCAAATGAACACAATTTTCTTTCCTTCTATTTGTAAAAATGATTGCTAATATAATATGAAAAGTAAGGGAAAACGGCGAACGAATATAATATTTACATTTCATCCGGTGATTATGCAAATATCAGTTGCAAGAGTTAGTTGGATCTTATTTGCATACACGTCGCTTTAGTCTACCATCCATTGAGTATAAATACTTACATCGTATTCAATTTGAGTCGAGTATTTTTTTTGCTATAAATTTGCTATAAGCGGTTGTTTTCATGTTGTCTTATTTGATAGTTAGTAATTTATTTTATTTTATAAAGTAGAGTTGTGGTTTGAGGCGGCACGGGAAAAAAACACATAAGTAGAAGGAATTGGGGGAGGCCTTTGCCCAGTAGTACGACACTACATGCTAAAGAAACAAAAAAAAAGTTGTTTAGTCAAAGGTAAATAAATACTTATCTGTAGATTTTGTTCTCAAAAACATAAATATTTTCTTATATTACCAAAATATCACGCCTAAAATCACCGATGGGTCGGGCAAAGGAGCACCTAATTGTACACGTTGTTTAAATGTGTTTTATTTTTTCGAGCGTATGGCACTCGTGGGCAGCAGCTGAAAATCAGTGTCAGGTGGTGCACTGGTATTTTTGCCAAATAAACACAATTTTCTTTCTTTCTTTGTATATACATCTCGCCAGTTATGTGTTAAGTCCAATGTAATAAAAGGAAAGCCTAATGCTGTCAACCGAGCACAAATTTCATAATCCATGGCTGCTACTGAGTTAGTCCCAACAACACTTCTGACTGACCAAGGAATCAAATCCGGCACCTAATGCTCGGCAGTCGCGCTTGCGACCGCTAGATCGACGAAAAATAGTGCCAACATAGCGGTTAGTTAAACTCCCAAACAAAATAGTGATTTTGTTTGCAAATTTCTGATACTAACGAATAGCAAATAAAAACTAACAAAAAGTGGTCAGTTGCATTTGAAAAATAAACAACTATGGCAGGAATAAAATAACAATATTTTGTTTTGCTATCGCTTGCAAAATAAATTATACAATCAAATAATAATTGAATTAAAGTATTAGGGCATTTTTATTGACAGACTAGTCCTATGTAATAAATAGTAAGCGAGCCTTTTGTCTTTACGCAGGATTACATCCCGACTACGAAAACCTCATAAATACTTTTCCTAATAACAGAATCAGGGCCGGCAGTCTCTACAGAGATAACGACAAAATCGCTAACTTTCGATTGCTAATTACCAACGAATAAATTCGGTTGCAATAATGATGCTTGCGAGAAACGCATCTTGGATGTAGAGACTTGCTTTACTTGCAAGCATCATTATTGCAACCGAATTTATTCGTTAGTAATTAAGGATTGAAAGTTAGCGATTTTGTCGTTATCTCTGTCAAGACTGCCGGCCCAGGACCGTATGCTCAGTTATAATGCCGCTTACGACTCTTATAACGACGGTATTTGTCTGTGTTCCAATAATAATATCCATCAAATATAATTATTATAATGTTTTTAACTTTACATAAGGATGTGAAAACTCAGTTGTTAAATATGTTTCCCCAATCTCCATTCTATTATATATCAGACAAGCTGTGATACGGCGAAGCGTCTCTGTTATATGGTTGAAGTTCTACGAACCCAAAATAAATGACTATGCTTTTTTATTGTGGAATTCACTACGGACCGGCTTCTATTTCCCGATCATTATAATGTAGATCTCTTCAAAGTTCGAGTATATCGGTTGTGGAACCACACTTATTTACAACGAAATTAAATTATGCCTGAAAAAAGAAAAAAATGACACGCACTGGACAAAATAATAAAACAAAATGAAGTAAAAATAATACCAACTAAAAAAAATATACGTTATTACATTAAACTAAACCCTTACGCTGCAACCCAAAAAAGAACTGTCATCACCACCAATATATTTAAGCCATTGTGCTGCAAAAATATGGCTCAGCATGTTCACTAATAATAGCCCGTCTATCCAACATTATTTCAAAAGTCTTATATATTTCTATTCTTTTTCACAACTCAGCGCATTTGGGTTAAAATAATGGTCCCACAAAATATATATGAGACCTCTCACCCTTTGCCTCTCTAGTATATAATTTATCACGCCAAAATTCCCCTTTACAGCGAAATATTGGGGTATTGCTATTAAAAACCGTCATAGAAAATGATAAGACGATTTGCTTGACAGATTCGTAATTTATTTCGGTAGGAATTTGTATGGAGTAATTTGGAAAGGAAATGGAGAAATATTAAAGGGTAGATTTGTTCATTAGGTAACCGTTGTTTGCTGGTGAGAAATAAGTTATTCATTTGATTGGGTGCGGTCTTTCTGACCCACAGATCATCAAGGAGATGTATAAGCGTTTGAAAGAAAAATTAAGAAAGAAAAATGTGTTTATTTGGCATTAAAAGATCCTTTAAAAATCTGTCTGTCTGTTTTTCTGCTTCTAAAGGCCACATGGTCGACGCTGTTTGATGTACACCGCCAGTTTTTGCAACAGTGGTGCACAGTGAAACAATTTGTAAAAATAATACGTACTCTTTGCCACGGGGTTGACACCGAGAATTATTTTTAGAAATTCTATGCAACTAGTCGGTGGTGGATAACGGGAAGCAACTATTCCCTCAAACTCAGTGTATTACTTTTTGTCAGATTACGGCACACACAGTATAGGTATGTGATGGCTTTCATTGGCAGTCCCTGATAGATGGTGTTTGCTCGACGTACTTTCGGAGACATTCATTTTGTTAGCATTTGCATTGTCGTCTCTAAACACAAACGGAGCGTCAATTTCGTATTCCACGCTTTAAATAAATAAATTGAAGCCTCGTATAAATACTACACGCTGTAAAATAATCAATCAAATGAGTATCCAAATAGTAAAATAGTAACAATCATAAGAAAATAAATTACGATTCTACGATATAAATAATAATAAGACAAAACATTGAAATTACCAAGAAAGAATCATGAAACCACTACTGTTAGAATCAGCATCGAATGAAAAATAGTCTACTCGGTCAAAAAGACCAAAATGCGTTGGCAGAAGGGTTAATATTGTGCTCTTGAATATTTGAATGAGTTCCAATATTTTAATTAACCTAATTTCTGAACATTATTATTGTGAACTTACCGAATGATTTGGGGCTGTTTATTGACTGATTTTAAATAGGTGCGTATTAATTACTTTGACGATATTTAGGTTAAACGACCTAAGATGGTCCGTGAATTGGTGACCATCCTTTATATTAGCGACTCATCACAAATTATCTTAATCACATTTCAGACTTCACTCTAGACGATCATGCGAATTTACGTCAAAACTTGTGTAGATCACGACGATACCTGCAACAACAGAAGCTCGCGCGTTTTGTTTGATGTAAGTCAAATCTCCCAAGGCTGTGATTGAGGCCTCGTAGACCTTGATCAATATTGAACCGAAGAAAACAATTTAGTACTTACTTGATTTAACAAAAAATCTTCATCGTCATTATATTTTTAGGGTTCCGTACCTCAAAAGGAAAAAACGGAACCCTTATAGGATCACTTTGTTGTCCGTCTGTCTGTCTGTCTGTCTGTCAAGACCTTTTTTCTCAGGAACGCGTGGAGGTATCAAGCTGAAATTCATATCAAATACTCAAGTCTATGGTCTCTTGAAGCTGTGAAAAAATCAAACTTCTAAGTCAACGCGATCAAAAGATACTCCCGTTTATGCCGCAAATTTTCGACACTCGCAAGGGAATCAAAACCTACAGGGTACTTCCCGTGAACTCAGAATCTTGAAATTTGGTACGAAGCAACGTCTTATAGCATAGATAAAGGAATAATTACGAAAACCATAAATTTTTAGTTACATCAAGATACTCCCGTTTATGCCGCAAATTTTCGACACTCGCAAGGGAATCAAAACCTACAGGGTACTTCCCGTGAACTCAGAATCTTGAAATTTGGTACGAAGCAACGTCTTATAGCATAGATAAAGGAATAATTACGAAAACCATAAATTTTTAGTTACATCACATAATATATTTTTTTTACGGAACCCTCGGTGCGCGAGTCCGACTCGCACTTGGCCGGTTTTTTTTTTACTTTCATTACTTTATTCTTTTTATACTTTAATTACCTTATTTTTTACTTAAATTACTTTTTTTGTTAAATTACTTTATTCTTTTTTCACTTTAATTACTTTATTACCTCCTCTTACACAAGCTTGAAATTATGGGTATCAGGGGTCTACCACTAAAGCTCTTCCGAGACTACCTTTCTGATCGGTTTCAAAGGGTTAGGATTGAAAATTTCACAAGTGATGATCTTCCAGTCACTTTTGGAGTACCACAGGGAAGTGTGCGCGGGCCTTCCCTTTTCCTTGCCTACATAAATGATCTCTGCAACTTACAGCTATCCCATGGTAAAATCATATCATTTGCCGATGACACAGCCCTTCTGTTTACAGCGGACTCATGGGATGCTGTCTATCATCACGCACAGAGTGGCTTTGATGTGGGGTTATCTTGATTAAAAAGTAATGTTCTTACCCTAAACGTTGACAAAACCAAGTATATAGCGTTCTCTCTGACCAACAAACGCAACGATTTGTTCTCCCATCTCCTCATCAAAGCGCACTCTTGCATTGACCCAAACGCTCAGGATTGTTGTTGCCCTGTCCTACAAAGGACTACTTCTTTAAAGTATTTAGGAATCATTATAGATAGCAACCTAAGTTTCCAACCACATATTGACAGTCTAACGTCGAGGATTCGTAAATTGATTTTTCTTTTTAAGAATCTTCGCCATGTGGCTGACACAGAGGTCATCAGGTGGGTGTATTATGCGATGTGTCAATCTCTTCTAACATACTGCATTGCATCATGGGGTGGTGCTCCGAAATCAAGCATTTTAAAATTGGAAAGAGCCCAGAGGGTGGTAATTAAGGTGGCCTGCTGTCTGCCTTACTTACATCCTACTGTGGAAGTGTACAAACAATTTAAAGTTCTGATAGTGAGACAGCTCTTTATCCTATATATTGTGCTTAAGCAGCATGTCTAATTAGTTTATAGTTTTTGATCCCCTTTCTATGTCAGGTAAACGTAGAAAACATGCTGTTTGCTCTACGGCTAAAGGTTTAAAAACGAGTTTCTCACAAAGATTTTATACTTACTTAGGTTCACATCTGTATAATAGGATCAATGAGAACACCACAATTTATCACCTGATAAAAAAGGCTTGTAAAAATGCTACAATGGAATGGCTCCTTAGGTTGGATTATAACGGGTGTCTCAGTAAGAGTGCACTTTTTAAAATTGGAATATTTCTTTTTTCATGCAAGTTGCAACTCTGAAATTTGACAGCTGTCATCTCTGTTTATTCCGATTAATAAAAATGGAGCGCTTTTCGAAAGACCAACGCGTTATAATTGTGAAAACTCATTACAAAAATGGGGAACACATTATCAACACATTTTCTCACGAAATTCTGATGTCAACTGGCCACCAAGATCATGCGATTTAACGCCGTGCGATTTTTTTCATTGGGGTAATGTGAAATCTCGGGTTTATGCGAATAAACCCGAAACAATTCCTGAGCTCAAATCTGAAATCCAACGCGTTATCGGTGAGATACAGCCACATCTCTGTGCAAAAGTCACGGAAAATTTCATGAAAAGAGTAATGGCCTGTCATCGGAGCCGTGGGGGTCATTTGCCGGATATTTTATTCCATACTTAATTGGAACATGTCTTCTTTACAATACAATACAATAAAAATATCACAACTCTGTCGTAAAATAATTGTTTTTATTTTAAAATGAAAAAAGTGCACTCTTACTGAGACACCCTATACATCTACTGAGGAATTACTTTCCCATCCTAAATAATTCCCTCTGCAACCCTCCTATTCTTCAAGTATTGTTTGATTCCCACTGGTTTCCTCCCCTACTTCGAACTGTTTTATTTGTTATTCCTTGTTTTACCATTGTTTTTATTAATTTTTATTTTTTTGTCGTTGTTTCATGTTTAATGCATTCCCTTCACTTTTAAATTGCGTGATTTAAATGAGTTCTTCATATGATTATAACCAGACTGTGCTAATTACCGTGGGGTGGGACCCTGGTGATCTGCTATACAGGTTTTCCTAGACACCAGTCTCTCACAAACTTTTCTGTGTTATGTAATTTTAAGCTCTATGTATGCATAATAAGTTAAGATATGTTTGTGAAGAGAAAAAAAAAAAAATTAAATTTTATTCTTTTTTTTAACCGACTTCAAAAAAGGAGGTTACTATGTTCGTGTGTATGTATGTATTTTTTTTTTTTTTTTATGTATGTTACCTGATTTCTCCCCCGTTTGTGGACCGATTCTCAAAATTCCACAATTTTTTAGTTGTTATATGAATTTCATAGACACGTATTACATGCTTCGTGCTTTTTCTGGCGCTATTCAAGTATTCGCATCTAGCAGTCATCACTTTTATTCATGATGATGAGCTGATAATGGAAGGTATACTACTCCTCAACGGTTAAGAGTTGAAAGCAAAAATAGGGGAATTTTGAAGGTTAAGGGTTAGGTTTCTTAGTTGAATGTTAAATGCATAGTAAATATTTGTATAGGATATAATATAGGTACCTATTACAACTAAAAATGAAAAAATAAAAAAAAACTTTTTTGCAAAAAAAACAACCGACTTCAAAAACACCAAAAAGAGAAAAATAAACTTCAGAAGAAAAATCAGCTTCTGAAGTCGGTGGCAAAAAATAAAATCAAACAAACAAATGTCACCGACTTCAGAAGCTGATTTTTCTTCTGAAGTTTATTTTTCTCTTTTTGGTGTTTTTGAAGTCGGTTGTTTTTTTTGCAAAAAAGTTTTTTTTTTTACTTTAATTACTTTTTATCAAAATTCACTTTTCAGTCCTTGGACGTCACTCGGTCAAAAAACTCTAACGACCTCTGATTCTGCCATGTCTCTATTGTATTTAAAATTTTAAACACGTCGAAAAATATTCCGCACATTGTTCGATTTACTTTGTGTAGGCGTTAGAGCTTTACAGCGGCACTAACATACGAGAACAAAGACATACCACGCTTTACATAGGAATAAATTCTCGGAAGACGCTGCGACCTGCGCATCGCATTGTGTAAAATACTATTAAAACGAGGCACTTTTTTTAGGGTTCCGTACCTCAAATGGAAAATACGTAACCCTTAAAGGATCACTTTGTTGTCCGTCTGTCTGTTAAGGCCCCGATTTTTCAGAAACGCGTGGAGGTATCAAGAGGTAATAAACTAGGTCCTAGTTACGGAGATATTGGGGGTCAAAGTTCCAAATTTTTCAAAGCTGTTTTTTTTAAACTTGTTTTTCATAATATAACTTTACTTAAATTACCTTCATGACACGATAACTATTTCATCTAAGCATGTGGCAACACAATGTTTTAAAAGTGCTACTTTGAGTTTAACCGTAAAATTTTATTTTTCGTTCTAAAACAAAAATCGGTTGTTTGTAAAGTCGGTATACGGATGATAGTTTAACGTGACAACGTCATAACAAAACATTGATGAAAATAGATGCAGCGCAAGCGTACAATGAGCGTAACGGGACAACGAGCGTATCGGGACAATGAGTCATCCTTTTTCGTGCATGCAGCCGGCGTTCATCGATTTACGTTGGTTTATCGTTGTCACGTAAAGAAGAAAGTAGTTTCCCAGCAAAAATATTTGCGTACTTAGTTTGATGTACAGACGCCAGCATGTCAAGCTACCCGAAACTGTCAAATTTTCCCAACGAACCTTGAACCTAATGCTCTTGAAATAAAGTCGAAAATCTATCAAAGAAATCTGACAGATTGTAGTAGCTTGATGTGCTGGCGTCTGTACATAATGCTTGGTTGACGGCTTTGTAAACCCTTTACACTCGGTATACCTAAGTTACTAGTGTTATACTAAAAACTCTGTAGTATTACAGACCTTCTTCTAAGATATTATTATATTCATTGTTCATGATGATTTTCTTTTATTTTACATGCAAATGTTATAAGGTCCCAGATGTTTCTGCAACAAATATGCAGTATGCATACAATTACATTTTCTTATAGTGCTGAAACGTATAGTTTTCAGTAGAACTTTTCTGAATATTTCTGTTGCTTATTACTTCTATTTCAATCCTGATACGGGTCCACTGCAGCAGAAACATTTTCGTTTGCATTCTTTTTTCTAGTTGCCTCTAAAGGCCCATGTCTCACACTAAAAAGAATCATTCCATCCATTGTAACACGAACTAATTGAAACCACTAGTTTATACCCGCGGCTTCGCTCGCATGGTGTCCGATAATTGTCCCACGGGATCGTACTACCGGGATAAAACATATCCTGTGTTAATACTGGTTATAAACTATCTGTGTGCCAAATTTAATACAAATCCGATCAGAAGTTTTTGCGTGAAAGAGTAACAAACATCTGTCTATCCATCCATCCTCAAAAACTTTGGCATTTATTATATTAAGTTGGATAGGAAGTAGGATTATTTTACGACTCATAATGGGTGCATGTACGAAAGGTATTTTTTTTTACAAATCCTATGTGAGCATTATAAATACTGTTACTGTTAACCTGTGTCATCCCACTGCATGGCAAAGACCTCCTCCATGACTTCCAAATCTTTCAATCCAGGGCCAATGTGGACCACTAGTCGTTGGTTCTGTTCAGCTCATCCGGCCATCTCCTTCGAGATTTAGATAGAGGTTAAGTATGAGCACTTTATCGAAAGTTATTTAGTATGTCGGGTATAATCCCCCTATCCTGTATAATAGCTATACTCATTTTTTTGTTTTACACTCGCTATAAAATTGCCTCTTATACTTCACTAAAGATTCTTACAGTTTGCGAGATATGCCTTAAACTAATTGTGTACGAGTCATGAAATACCAACCGCATTGTACTGAATTCAGGATTTTGTTTTTGTCACTAGGGAAGGTAATTACCTGCTCGACTGTACCTCCTTGGCGTGTCGATGACAATTTAAACTGAGTCAGCCCATAGTTTGGCGACGAATTTGGCACTTTTACAAGCGTCCTGTGATGTATAAGCAAGAACATCCTTTTCATCATTATCAGCTGGATTTTGTTTTTGTCACTAGGGAAGGTAATTACCTAATTTTTATTTTGGTCATCTAGGTAAGTTCAGCATTTTGGCTTGGCAATGATCGTGTTAAGACGTTTAAGGCTTTGAACCATGGCGATAAAGCACAAGTTCGACTACACCTATTCTACCGATATGTAGTGTGGTTCTGTACGTCCATTAGCACTTCAGGCCAGCATCGATGAAACGGCAGACAGTTACGTTACGAGCTTTCAACTCAATGTTACAAACAGTACAGCATCAATGGTTGACCACGCTTAACCTAGTCCGAGTTTCAAAACTGATAGGTAATCGCTAAATGCTTTGAAAACGCAGAAGGACCAGTCCAAGCAAAATCTTTTTTTGGAACATTTTCATTGCTTGACCACCCATTGTATACCAAGCCACTTCCGTGCCTCGGAAAACCCGTGAAACCGTTGGTCCCGGTTGTAATTTGAAAATCTTTGAGAGTCGTTACAGGTAGACAGTGGCCCGAAAGATTGAGAAGCAGCCTTACCAGAGTTATTTCTCAGGTATGCTGGTACTTCTTCTTCTTTATAGGGTTTAGGTTTCCGCACTTAGTCCTTGAAGTGGACCATTGTGCGTGAGCCGTGGTGGCCGATTACTCCAAGGTATCGGATATGGAGATAAATAGGATTATAGAGGTATGCTGGTTTCTTGACGATATTTTCTTTCACCGAAGCACGTGATAATAGCAAAATACGCAAAATAATCCGAAAAAATCAGAGATGTGGGTATTATGTTCAAACTCATCGATGACTTGGCAGTCCAACAGTCACATCACTAAGCCGTCACTGACATCCTGTTTTTAAGAAAATTACATGAACAAAGCAAACCAATAAATTTCACTCGTTCAGTTGATTTTCTGTTCCTCTTTTTAGCACTACGATGCACGGAACTGCTACGGTGATTGAACTATAAATCATACATCTCGGGTTTTGGGAACGGCCCAGTTTTAGCTAGAACTTTGTACCGTAGTCGCTCGATTGATGACCATGTTTCGTTCTCAAAGTTACTGTTTTATAGAAACAAAAACAGCAAGGTACTGGATAAAGCGACATTTAATCATGGATGAAGTTGACGACATAGTTAAAAATTGTATTAGATTGAAGCCGAAGAGTTTCACAAACCTTTCGGTAGTTAAGCTAAATGTATGCGATTCTTGTTGATATAATTAGGAGGTAAGACTATACCAAATTATATAAACTCAACTAACCTAAAAACAAACTAACTATAAAAGGGCCATCGAAAAACTCCTCCTCAACGCTGTCAGCAGGTAAAGTGCCCAAGAGACTGGCAGCGTTGCCGCATTGTATGGCAAGACTTAGCCTTTGGCCAAAGAAAAAGATAGCCCTTGGGTCAGAGAAAGCGTAAACAAGGCGTTTAGGCGTTTGTCGATATATTAAATAACATCGCACTTTAATCCCCGGAGGGTTAGCCAGAAGGTTCCCTCATTTTAAACCCACACATTTCGCTAATTATGCTTAAGTCTCATGTAACAGTGGGCGAGCCTATTTATATAATCATGTTTCCATAACCTCGGCTTTTTTTCTCAACCGTATTGTGGATTTTTTTTTAATCGATTAAATTTTTGGTGTAACATTTTCCGTATTCACTTTAACTCTGCTAGAGTAGATACCGACTCTAATACAATGTCGTAAAAAACGTGACGAAAAAAAAATATTAAGTACCTATATTTCACTATTCAAACTGGTGTTCTAAAACATCCCAGTGGATGCTGAACAAAACCATCATATGAGGGACGAGATTATTCTTCAAGAACAATTTAATTATGCGCCTAGTTGGATTAAGCAGAATTGTTCCCTATGAATAAATTTTAACTTTTGAATTCCTTTGCCCACTGTTTGTTCTAAAGGATACATTGTTAGAGTTTATCTCTGACTTTTTGTCTAGATTGCGGTTCTACAGTATTTAATTGGTAGAAATAAGAAAAGGAAGAAATTTTCTCTTCTCGTTCTTGTTTTAAAGTATCTGAGTTAGAAATTATACAACGTAAAAGTGCTTGTAATTGCTAAAGGGTTCGTTATAGGTGTCCGTAATAGTACACCTACATTTTGATAGTTATTTGTACCCTTGTCATAGGTTAAAGAACCTAAAAACATGTAGCCCGACTCGAGAAACACGTAGGTCTGGGAGTCAGACCAACGAGGCAGTCTTATCAGTGCCATCGTTCATAACACATAAAGCCACATGCCATTTGAAACCTTAATTGATTAACTAAGGAAGCACAATTTCCACTTACTCTAACTTTTCGCTCGTTAAGCCCACCCCCTTCAAACGATCGACAACACCAAAGCTATTATAAAGAAACCAAATAAACTACTCTTAACTTCGATCGACATACACCGATATCAAGTCGATTCGAGAACTCATTTTTCATGCGAAGTAACAGCTTTCAATCCTGAACATATTTGCTAGGTAATACTTCACAAACTTTGTATCGCTCGCACTCTTTGCTTTACGGAATCGATCGAGAAATGTTTTTAGTTTTAGAAGGAGAATATTGAGTGAGTGCATTGTGTTTGTGGGCTTTCAAGGAATACGCAAGTAAGTAGTAAGTATAATAAGTAAGTAAGGATATTATTTTGGGAAAAGAACGAAATAGTAGGTATATAAGGCTCGCTCAGGCAAAAAATGAAACAATGAATAAGAAACAAAACAAAACAAAAACAAAACAAACAAAAAAACAAAAACAAGGAACAAAACAAAAAGAAAGGAAGAAAATTGAATAAAAAGATAAATTAAATAAGACATTCAATAAACTAAATTGGTCTTTTACGGGGACCAAATATCCTTTTGTAACAAAGGTCCTAAGAATGGATTCTTGAAAATAAGTACCCTAGAAGCGTTAAATTGAGCATCATTCGTATTGAAGTTGCGACCAATTAAATAGATCTACTGAAAATGATCGAGTTATTATGTATGTGCTGATGATAACCAGTACTTCCAAAGGGTATCATAATTATTAGAACTGTGTTGTGCAGGTCAGAAAGGCAGTTCTTCCATGTCAAATTGTAGTAATTTTCAGCTGCATCAGGTTAGACTGAAAATTGACCCTAATAAAATTGCGTTAAAGCTGAGTAGACCCATGTTCCTTCTTAGCCCTTTGTGTCTGAGGTCGCAGTATCTCTTTCGAACAACCCGCAGCCCCGAGGAGAATACGATACCCCTTTTTTTTTTTTTTTGGTGGGTGGAAAAAGATGAATCGGGTTTTAATGAGAAGGTTGAGTAGTACAAAAAATAATTATCATAAAACATATAATTGACCTAACTTAGGTATATAGAATCTTATTTTCTGTTTCAAAATTCAAAACAATAATAATAATGTCCTCTCAAACAAATCTTAACACAATTGTAAAGCCCGTCGTAAGGTTAAGAAAAAAAACTAATTCAAAACAAATAAACGAGTTAACGCAAGTGTCAATGGAGGGTAACGACACAAAAATACCGTTTGCAATACATCCTAAAAAGTTTTCTTGGAATGGAGCTTTGAAACGAGCGATTTATGTTTTTAATGTTAGGATGTAGCGTGAAGGAGCTCGTGGGTCAATCATACTGCCACTCGGGTCGATCTTTAGGTTAAGCTGCGCTTGCCTAGGTTTTTCTGTGGTTGGGTGACCATCCATTACACACGGAATTTTCTCCGTGTCTCGGAAAATACGTCAAGCTGTTTGTCCCGTGTCAGTGACTTGAAAATGTGACAACCAGTTTTACCCACCCAGTATTAACTTGGTTGTTGAGGTCAGATAGGCAGTCGCTCCATTTAAAATACCGGTATTCAGCGGCATTCGGTTAGACTGGAAGCCGACCCCAACATAGCTGGGAAAAGGCTAGGCAGATGATGATGTTGGGAAGTAGCGTCTTGCAGGTCAAGTTAAGAGATTATTGAGTACCTACGTAACCAGGCAGAAAGACATGCACTGACCTTATTTTGGTAATGTTCTTCAGAAAGGACAGGTGCATAGTACTCGCAACTGGCGTACGTGTATGACCAAATGTATGATTGTGGACGAGGAAAAAGGAGCATGTAAGGATCGTAGCAGGTCGCTTTTGTGGTTTCTGTCTACTCCCATGGGAAAAGAGCTTGAGTTTATGTGTGTATTATTTATTTTTGTAATAATTTCACGTGGACAAAGGTCACGGAGCCGCGAAACTATAATGGAGCTAGTAATAAAATCAATTACAAAAGGAAAAGCACATGCCTCGGTTTGAACCCATCTCGGGATTATAACGATCGCAGGACCGTTTTATTCGCTTTGTTTATGGCCCCACACAAAAGCTCCCAAAGTTACAATAAAAGTGTTCGACCAATCAAACAGTCAAACTGTATCGCAAAACGAATTTGTTTCCAAATATTGAACTTTGCCACCAGAGGGCGGTGTAGGCCGATTTAACAGAAAACTTATCACCAAGGGCGATGTTAGGTCAACGAAAGTTCGGAAATATTTTGTGTGATTGTGAGAAAAGGAGGTATGTGGGTGTGTAATATTATTGTAGATCTATGATAGTCGTTACAGTAAGTCAGTGCTTAACCTTAACCTTATTTTGTTAAGATAAGGTTTAATTTAGCTTGTACCCGCCGTACCGTTTTCGGATGCTATTCGCGGTCGTATCACGAATAGTAACCAATATTCTAACTCTTCTGAGAAATACAGATCAAACCAGCCCACCTCTCTCCAGAAGCAGATCAAACTTCCCAGTGTTCTCAGGAAAACCGCTAATAATCTCGTCGTTCCAAGAGATTCCTTGTGGATCGGGGTTACACCGGTGCACTCGAGGAGAAATATGCGCTTCAGTTTCCTCCACCATCACGTAATAATACTAAAAATCCTTCCAAGTCGGTTTCGGCTCTCATGTGGCTAGAAAAACCACCTTTGTTAACAAAATATTCTCGCACAGAGTGGACACGTGAGAGCACCATTAACATAGTTGTGCTTGATTGCCGCTGGTGGTCGGGCTTTTAGTTCGTCACGCTTCAAATCCAGTTTTGAGAGCCGACGAGCCTCAAAGTCAAAAACTTTCTGTTGTACCAGTGACATCGACTCTCCGCGGTTAGACGCAAGCTCTTCCCACTGAGATGGATCTACGCCACAACCCTTCATGTGTCGCTTAAGCACATCCTTAAGCCTTAGGAGTTGTCCGCCATGCTTTCGCTTGTCCTCCTGAAGAATGTAACTCTCTTAAAGTATTGTGCTTGTGGATGCTTTGAATAGTAAACGGGTCATGGAGGTAATTTACGTAAAACCTGAAAATCGTGTATTAAAAAAAACAGCTGTGAAAAATTTAGAACCTTAACCCCCAAATATCTCCGTACCTAGGGGTTCCTCAGGTCCATACCTGGGAACAAAAAATATTGCAGTGACGAGGAGAACAAGTGCCAGTGAACAGTGTCCAGTGATAGTCCCCATTACCAGTCGCCCCATCTCTGTCCAGGCGCATAAGGTCAGCTTCTAAAATATGGGTTAGGCTGGAAGCCGACCCCAACATAGCTGGAAAAAGATTAGGCAGATGACAAAATTCATTGTTAATTGATGCCCCTTTAAGCTTTAAAGTACAAAATCTAACAACTGAACCTTTTTACCCTGTAGGCGATTAAAACAACCAAAAACATTTTCAAACAAAATTCACCCGAACGTCCGCTCCCATTTTGCCACAAATTTGTTGTGTCGCTGTGTCTGTCGACCAAACCGCATTGCGTTGACCGCAGTTTTGACTGGGGCCACAAAAGTAACAACTAGAGGTATCAAATGGGAATTTTCGGAGCGCAATTTTGGAACTGTCCCAATAACATACATGCATAGCCAGCTTATGACGTTCCAATGTATATGAAGGACTCTTACTCTTTACGAGGAAAAACTTCATCAAGCGAACCCAGAACGGGGATGTCTCATGTCTTCGACTGTTTGGTTCTAACATGCTTTACTGTTCTGTAAACAGTGATGATGATGATGTAATATACCCCAAAGAAACACACAGAACAGTATGATACTCAGTTCACCCGTTGTTTTGATCACGTTTAAAAGTAGGAAACTTCGTTGCTGCTAAATCCGTAGTACCTAAATCAATGTGTAAGAGCCGTGATATTCTAGCGGTGTGACCGTCGCGCGTTGGACCTGACAAGTCATCATATCATATGTTCGAACCCAAGAGCATATTGTATAATTATCACTATCTTCAGTGAAGGAAAATAACGTGAAGAAACCAGCATGCCTTAGAGATGTTTCTCAGTGACATCAGTATCTAAATTTATCTGTATAATTTTAAAAATAAATAAAAGTTAGCTGGCTGTATACTCATTAGCTTGTTCGACTGTACTAACCATACTATTAAGAAAGAAGGTTAGAGTATATTATAATACTGAGCTTATGCCACCAAAATATTTTTTAATCAGTAGCGACAACATTTTAACTAGCAATGTTATATTTAGAGCCATTTATGATATCAAAACATGTGTAAAACCAGCGTACATGCATAGGCTATCTGAACAGTAAAGACCAAAATTATATTCTAGAATAGATGCATCGAAAATTTTATTGTTCCATAAATACACAGAACGAAACGTCATACGTAATAAAAACAAACACACAGAGCATTGTTCACGACAACCTCGAAACGCAACGCTTGCAAACGACTGGACACACGAATAAATCCTACCTCCAACGTACATTTTGCTCTTTGAGGGATGTTTTGATGCGAATAATAAAGGATTCTTTGGTTACATACCGATAGATACCGGGAATACCCACCTTTATGTGTGTGGCCAGACGGGGGTGACGGATCTTGGTACAGGACTTTGTCCAGCCAATGCAGGGAACAGTCATCTAGCTACGCAATTAATCTATTCACTCGGTTTATAGCCAATGGGTAATACGACCATTAAAATAAAGCGCTTTGAGTTTGAATTTAATTTAATTGATATGAAATAGGGATGAGAGAACCTCCTTACTTGCTAGCCTTTTCTAGATGAACCTAGAATACACGTGCCACCAAATACATAACTATACCTGACCTTTCGACATTTGAACATAATCCTTCATTTAGGCTAACACCTCCAAGTTTATATCGGAATAGTTAAGAAACACATTGGGTTAAGTAACTCTTGTATAAACTACCCTTATAATTTGAGATCGGTACGCTTTACGCAGAAAATATAGTTAAGGTATGCGTCGGTTTGCGTCGCTGCGTGCTTTCGTGCTTGCAGTGTTCGTTGTTGCGGGCATTCGGTGGCGTGTGGTTCGGCGTGGTGGCTTTCGGAATGACGTATTGCACTCGTAGTTTCGTTTTTTTTTGTGAAATGTTCTTCTGACATTCAAAAGTGCCTGTAATGGCTTAATTGAAATAAAGAATTTGAGTTTGAGTTTGAGTTTATGATTCTGAATTTCTGAGAGCGACGGGGCAAATCCGACGAAGCTGCAACAGGCTTTTTGACTAGGGATTAAGACCGCTTTGATAGAGCAAAGCGGCGATGAACGCAGCAAGGAACACAATTATTGTGAAAGCCGTAAAATCACATTGGTTCCAGTCTACATTGCTTCTGTATTTTTTCCGTTCCGCTCGTCTCCTTTGATGAAGATGAAATTAGAATTAAAACATGTAAGAGAGTTAGCTAGCGTACGTCAATGAAATTACTTGTAAAATAAATTCGTTTTATTTTGATGTTTAAATAAATATTGGAATCAGCCCCAAAATACATATTTAGCTTGACGGCCGGTAGGGTTTCCATATTAAGGATATTTTGAAGTCAGGAATTCTGCAACCACTTAATAAGGGTATTGCGTTTCCTTACAAAACTTGTCAAATGATAATGAGACAATCTGAGTATGAGTTTCCAGTTTGTGTTAGCAGCTGAATTTTACATGAAGTGACAGATTTTTATAACTCAATGACTTAAAATTGGTTTCTTTGGTTAGACTAAAACCAAAGGTACTCTCCTGATCTAGATTATAAAGTACCTTTATCTACCCAAATATCATAAACCCTCTCTAATGCGTTCAAAAACCATAGGCAATGACCAGCATTACCAACCAGCAGAAATTAACAGAACTGTAATGAGCTCATAAAATAAAGAAAACAGTAGGTTATGAGTTTAAATTTGGAACAGGTGTCAAATTCAAGTGAGTGTGCTATTCTAGTATCTACATTAAAACAGATACCTATCGATACGAAACCCCAATTCAGTATGATTTTAATTATAAATCGCACGAGATTTTGATCTCGAGTGACACAAGAATAGTGACTTTGTTCGTTTGCCTATGATTAAAAAAAAATGACAGATATCCGAAACGCCGCCATTTCGAGCTGTCATTTGTTCGTTAGCTTTTTATTCCCTTTCATTGAGTAGACAAATTTTCTGATAAGTTCTTTATTTCTGTCGAAAATGAGTGATAGCGACTCAGAACTTAACATGAACACTCCGCCAGATATCGTAAATGCAGCGACGAATGCAACTAATAACCTGTTTATTTTTTAATGCATTACACTGGTAACAATGCTGGTCATTTCCCTATGGTTCCTGAGCCCATCATAGAGCCCTTATGATATTCGGGTAGATAAATTAGTGTATGCAACTATACATAATTAGGCATTACAACACTCGTGTGATGCTATTAAGAAACTCACCTTCGGCTCGTTTCTTAAACCCACACTTGTGTTGTAATGCCCTTCATTATGCACAGTCGCATAAACTACTATTATCTTCATGATTGCAGCATTTGTTTTTATCCTCAATTTTTTATTTATGCAATCTGTAAAGTAAAATGTTATGAGAAAACTTATATGAAAAGGAGACAAATATTTAAAAAGCCATAGGCCATATTGATTTTGTTTAAAACGTTGATTTGCTTCAAAACTGCATTTTTATTTAGGAACGATTATTGAAAACGTGTCAAAGCTTCGTGTACCTAACATGATCAAATCAAAACCAGCGTGATAATTCTTTTATTCTTTACTCAACTCACTTATTTTCTCTTTGATTGGAATTATTCCCTAGAGCTTTACTTTGTTTCTTATAACACACTAGTATAAGATCACGAGATCGAGAAAAATTCACACTATCTACCTGCATAAAAGTATCCTTTGTCCGAATCTGTTCAGTAATATTCAACTGTCAAAAGATATTAAATTATGTAACAATATTTTGATTTAAAAGAGAGTCCATGGAGTTGTTTGCCTATGTTTCTCCATAGAGATCTACGCTCAGAATTGGCTGGTACAGTACTTTTACAAGTTATCCTTATCCTTACTTTAATATTAAATGCGAAAATAACTCTGTCTGTCTGTCTGTCGCGCTTCCACGCTAAAACTTCTGAACCGATTAATGAAATTTGGTACACAGATAGTCTACAGCCTGCGAAAGAACATAGGCTACTTTTTAATGCGAAAAAAAGGGTTGTACGGGTTTGAAAGGGGGAGATGAAAAGATTATTTTTGGTCGCGACAACCGACATCCACGCGGAAGAAGCCGCGGACAGCAGCTAGTTATAATATATATACCTGGGTTCGTAGCTTCGATTTATTTTTTCTGATTTTCAAAAGCACCTGTCATGGTCTAAATTTAAATAAATGCTTTGAGTTTGAGTTATGAGTAACAATAATTGGTTGTTGTGCTTACTTCGAAATTCAAGTCAGTTGCATTTAAGTTTTCTTTTAAGACGAAGTACCCAAGTAATTTGATTATCAAGTTAGTCTATCTTTTGACGTTGAAAGCGGCGAGAAGCGAAATGGCTGGCTTTTAAATAAATTTGATCAAAATAAAACTGTTTGGACAAGATCAGTGTGCTTACTCTCGAATATAATTCCGATAGATCAACATTGCAATTGTCAGTCAAACGTCAGGCATTGGCTGGACTCACTGAGTCTAGCCAATCCCTGACGTTTAACTCAACCAACTGACGTTTGACCAATGTCGATCTATCGGAATTATATTCCAGAGTAAGCACCCTGAAACGTTAACTAACTTTAAAATGTCTGTAGAACACCTGATGCTGAGTGTAAGCATCCACGAGCTGATGGTTTAGCACGAGTGCCATACGCTCTCAAAATTATGTTATCATAATTTCATCATTTCAGCCAAAAGACGTACACTGCTGGACATAGGCCTCCCCCAGGTGTCGCCACATTGACCGGTCCCGTGCGTCTCTCATCCAGCGGGTCCCCTCAACCTTGACCAGGTTGTCGGTCCACCTAGAGGGAAGCCTTCCAACGCAACGTCTTCCAGTTCGCGGTCGCCATTCCAGAACTTTTCGGCCCAATCGGCCATCCGTTCTGCGAGCAATGTGCCCTACCCATTGCCACTAATAAGTGCCGGCTTAAGTGATCATTAAACATCTCTGAGTGCGGCAGTTAGACCGTAATAAGTAAAGTGTTGCGCATTAAAATTTGATCGGAGAGTCTAATATTGAGAATACGTTATATCGTTCTTTGGCATACGTTAAATTCAAATCATACACACCTGATGGGATCACCCAACCGATGTTGATGTTAAAAAATCTGTCCTAAAAACGGCATAAACATCCGTAACTCGTCAACTTTCAGCGCTTTTCAGTTGGTCGTTGACAAAATTGTTGGTAATTACTGTGTAAAAGTATACCGGACAACTTTTGCACGCCGCCATTTTTTATCAGTGGTAGGTAACTGCGTTGAATTTTAATATGAGTTGACTTGAATTTCAACCGTTTACCAGTAAATATTATGATGGCGTGTGTTTCAAAGGTTTAAAATCGTAATACGGTAATAAATTTATTTATCATTTTATTTCATCAGTTTTTAAAATTGCTATAAATCTTAATGTAGGGACTCAGGCCTCATCGCAAGGAGAAGCTATAATCCAACACGCGGGCCCAGTGCGGGTTGGTAGATGTCACATGTCTTTAATTTTTTTTGGTTCTAAGTCACGTTTCCTCACGATGTTTTTCTTCAGCATTTTGAGAGCAGTGGTGATGAAATAAATTACACAAAGTAATGCGCCTGCCTGAGCTCGAACCTATGACTTACTTGTTCGTAAGTTAGGGCCGCCACCACTCGGCCACCGCTGCTCTCTATATTTATCATCATTTCAGCCAAAAGACGTCCACTGCTGAACATAGGCCTATATTTATAATCATTATTTATATAAATAAACATACAATACAAATTACATGAAAATTGTAACATAACTACTTAATGAACAAAAGCGAGCATTATCCAGAATTGGAGATTTTATTGTCATTTATTTTCATTTATCCTGATAGAATGTTCCCGTAGGATTGTTTTGGCATTACACATGACCCAAGCCGCGAGCGAAATCGTGTTTACTGAATAAAATGGCTTGAACTGATTCCCAGAACTTGTCATTATTATCTAGGCAAATAATACACTTTTGTTTCATCCCCACAGAACACAATTTTTGTAACAAGATATTTTTGTTGACCTTTATAATTATTTTGGGTGTTAATTCTTTGCTACAATATTTGAAAATTCTACGAAGTTTTATACAAAAATATATTATACAGCTACCGAGTTCACTGTCCGGCTTCCCTTTTCGGCGTTATCACTCATCATCGTCATCATTTCAGCCGAAAGATATCCACTGCTGAACATAGGCCTCCCCCATTGTGTCGCCACATTGATCGGTCCCGTGCGTCTCGCAACCATTGGTGAGCCTAGTGGAAGGCCTTCCAATTCCAACACAACGTCTTCTGTGCAACCTTTTATTAGTTGCCTTTCACTCATTCTCTCTACATGATCAAACCACCTAAGCACCATATTTTTTTAGATAATTTTAAAGTAATCAGTAAATAACGTAGTAAGCAGCGGTGGCCCTGTGGTGACAGCCCCGACTTCCGAACAGTGAGCCGTCGGTTCGAACCCAGTCATTAATTTGTGTAACTTATTTCATCACCACTGCTCTCAAAGCGGCTAAGGAAAACATCGCGAGGAAACCAGCATGTCTTAAAACCAAAAAAATTTAAGACATGTGACATCTACCAACCCGCACTGGGCCCGCGTGGTGGGTTATAGCCTATCTCTCTCCTAGAGAGGAAGCCTGAGTCCTGCAGTGGAAGCATTATAGGCTGATGATGATGAAGAATCAGTAATTACCTTAATAACCAAACAATGCAAGCTCCTTATTACCAAAGACAAGTCATAATCTGATAGATTAACATTACCGATAGATATTCCATTGAGTTAATTGACTAATTCAGATTAGCATATATGATTCTCAGAGAACGTGGTTAGATAATAATTAATCAACATAATCTTGCTGTTCATAAATCATTGGGAAATTTATTGAGAATTACGTAGGCTCTACTGTGAATAAAAGCTATTTATAATAAAATGGAAACCGGCATGTCTTAGAACCAAAAAAAATCGATGATGACTCCTCCCGCTCTGGGTGAAGTAGAAGGGAGAATCAGACTTAAACTGTCTAAAACAACCCCCGTTCCTTCTTAGCCCTTGTGTCCGGGGCCGCGGTATCTTTCGAACAACCCGCAGCCCCGGCAGGTGTCGGCTCTTGCGGGCCGCTGTATGTTGCTGACATCTTTGAGGCGCTCGTGGAACACGAACGCGCGGTCGCGTCGTCGCGTCGACACGGCCTGTCGTCGTCATAAGATGGACGGACGCTGAGCTACGTTGCTGCAGCCTTTTTTTTTTTGGTGGGTGGAAAATCATCGAATAACCCCCCCCCCCACTCTTGGGCAGAGCGAAGGGTACTATAAACCAAACCCATGTTCCTTCTTCGCCCTTGTGTCGAAGCCGCGTTATCCTTTCGATAATCCACAGTCCCGACGGGCGTCGGCCCTTGCTGACATCTCTTTGAGGCGCGCGTGGAACACGAACGCGCCGCCGACGACACGGTCTGTTGCCGTCATGACGACGGCTGGACGGCGAGCTAGCCCGTTACTCACCGTCCACAGGCCCGCGTCTACGGTGGCCGGAAGTCATCACATGGCCACGTTGCTGCGACCTGACATTATAATCAAGCGACTTAGCAGTTACAGTCTCTGGGTGGGGTTGAGCTCTTTTATCAAAACTGCTCTCTTACACTCATAAATAAATTAAAACACATCTATCCCAGTCTCCCCAACTGTCCCTTATTTAAATTTAAACCTTGTTTACTACCCCAACTGCTTGGACTGCTCCACTTTAGCGCAAAGAAGGTAATTACAGAAGGTTGGCTTCTTACAACGCGCCAAAACGCACAAACTCACGTCATGTAAAGATGCCCAGCTTGGCAAATTGAATTGTGTCAAATGTCTTTGATAGATTTTTAACTTTATCACTAAAGAATTAGGTTCACAGTGGTATTTTCTACTGTGAATCAGTATTTTCGAACGCGACTATCTTTGGTTTTGGACCCCCGCTTCCCGAGCCGTACATCAAACATTAAACACACAAAAAATACGTTAGTCTTGTATTTCTTGCGATTTTTAATTGTTTACTTGGTGATGTGTAACACCATGTAAATAATTTACTTAGTACACTATTGTCTACTAATATATTACAAAGGTTTGGTTTATCCGGAGAAGGTATATCCTCCAAAGAATTCCATTTGGTTCTGCTGTGGGTCAGCTGTTTCTCAAAAGTCATTTTACCACCTCGTGTACGGACTTCCTCCGTGGTGTTTTCACGATGTGACTCAGATGATCCATCTGTCGTCTACTCATCATCAGCCTATAATGTTCCAAATGCAGGGACTCAGGCCTCCTCTCTTGGAGAGGGATGGGTTATTAATCCACCACGCGTTCCCAGTTGCTAGATGTCACATGTCTTCGAAATTTTTGTTCTAAGACATGCCAGTTTCCTCACGACGTTTTCCTTCACCGTTTTGAGAGCAGCGGTCATGAAATAAATTGCACAAAGTAATGCGCCTGCCTGGGTTTGAACCCACGTTCGTATGTTGGGGTAGCCATCACCACTGCTCTGTCGTCTACTAGTCGAGGACAATCTGAACTAAATGACTTTCGCATCGATGCGATGTGTTAGATGTGTATAGCTTGTTTTCGCTCGTCGCATCGACCTAGCCTTCTTTCCCCATCTAGTTGCCGAGTTAAGTAACGAGTGAAGTTTTTAGTTAACTAATTAATTCTGGAGCACGGTGTTATCTTCGAGGTTGCTTGCAAGGAAGGACGGCGTTATGTGAGAAGTAGCAAGTCATTATGTTAAATATTTGGTCGGTTCCAGAGAGATTGAATTAAGTAGGTAGTTAGTTGCTTTTTCGGTGTACTAAATGGGTGACAGAGAAAGTTTTAGTGACGTCTTTTGTGGGTTGAGTCGGGTGTATATTCTTCGTGGGTTGGTTTATTTCTGAATCGCATGGGACTGTTTAAGTGATGAATATAAATGTGGATGGATGGAGAAGGAGAAAGACCAAAGAAAAGATGGATGAAGTGTGTGAGGAGTGATATAAAGGAAAGGGCAGAATGGAAAAAAGAAACGTGTTGCGCCGACCCCAAATAACAAGAGATAAGCGCAGAAAGATGATGATGGTTTGGTTTCTTCTGCAGAGGTGTACCCATTAGAATATCCAAATTTCACCAATTATGTTGAAGTCCCATGTAATAGTAGGCAAGCCTATTGCCATCAACCGGACACAAATCCAGGCTCAGTGGCTGACTGAGAAATTCCTGATAGGAAATCTATATATTATCTATATAAATAAAAAGAGAAGTCCTGACTGACTGACTGACTGACTCATCAACGCCCAGCCCAAACCCTTGCACCTAGAAAGCTAAAATTTTGCACAGACGTTCCCTTTTTATTGTAGACAAGGAATAAGGAAGGATTTTTCGAAATTCAACCCCTAAGGGATTTAAATAGGGGATGAAAGTTTGTATGGAAAATCGTCATTTTCACGCGGGCGAAGCCGCTGGCAAAAGCTTGTGAATGAATAAGACAGGCAATTTGGATGTATTACATTGCAAAGACTTATCACAATGATTATACTGAGCCAAAGCACGATGTGTTGAATGGTACGTAAATAAATAGAAGAAAATCTACTTTTCTTGCTACGCCTGCAGAAATACTCATGGCAATCCGTTTTTAAGCTCATCGACTTGGCCAAATTACGCGTCAACAGCCTTCTATGAAACCAACAAAGCATAAAATCTATCTGATAAACACCAAAATGTACTTGAAAGGGTTTAAATCTATAAGATAATAATAACTAATAAGTACAGTTATGAGCATTAAAATGTTATAGACTTCAGTATATTTTATAGCGATTTTTTTATGGAATACCGATTCGATTGAATTCGTTAGCAACAATATAAAATGAAAATTAATTTACTTAATAGGAGTAAGTCTCGTTTGAGAGCAGTGGTGGCCCAGTGGTTGCGGCCCCGACTTACGAACAGTAAGTCGTGGTTTCGAACCCAGGCAGGCACATTACTTTGTGTAAAAGTAATACGCCTGTCTGGGTTCGAATTTATAGTCAAAACACTAAGAGAAAATCCTTTACAAAAGTTGCTACGCGACATATCATTGCTTGTGACTGTACGCAGATTATCATTAACGATTCCTAATTGGAATATAATCTCTTTGATCACTGACTCGATGCAGACGATTCATAATAAATGGAATGAAAATCGCCTTACGGCTCAAAAACTTTAAACACAAATTCGATTGGACAAAGTTTTTTGAAAGGAGATTTGTCTGAATTCGTGATAACGGCTGGAAGTTTTTTTTTCTAGTTTTCTTTTTTAATGTCATGATAAAAGTTGATTTACTAGTCACGTACACTAGTTGAAAATGAAACTAAATGAAATGGTTTTAAACTTTAGTTTTTAACGAAATGAAATTTCTTTGAAAACCGACCTCACTAACTAAAGTTTTTTAGTTGTTTATTTTAATCTTATTTAATTATTAAAATGTTTTGTTGTCTGGTTATTTTTTTTGTTGTTTTAAAAATAAATTGAGCTTTTTTCGAATTGTTGTAATTGAGTTTATAACTACCTAATTTTGTACGTTTTTATTAGTTCTACTAGTTATTCATAAAACATTGTACGCTGATGAAGACAAGAAATAAAATTTAAGATAAAATGACAATATCAAAGCTTGTACGATAAAAAAAAATCTTTGATAAAGTTTGAACTTTAACCCTTAATGTCTCCGTAACTACAAGGTTCCCAGGAATAGTACTCATTAATCAATACTTTATTGCATTTCATAATGTGTACATGTAACAGTTGATAGGTATGTTAAAACATAGAATCAATTATGGACCCTGTCGGGCACAGCAAAGTTAATTTTTTAATAGGAGAGAGGATGAAGGCGTCTTTTTAAAATAACAAAATAAATAATATTAGTTTAAAATAGTGTCAGTAAGATAGTTATATTATTTGCTATGTCATGTAGTCTAGTCTAGAATAAAAATTGTTTAAAAGTCTGGCTGATTTTAGAACCCTCATCATGTAATAGTTCACTATAAAGAACCAAGATATGATTGGAGGGAGGTTATAAACCAGTAAGTAGTAAGTAAGTAGAAAAACAAAATAATTAAATGTAATTTTTAATGTTATCAAAAAAAATCCGCATAGGACCTTTAACGAAAAAATCGTGGCTCCCTCTTGCATGCAAGTTACAATGTAAACCATCGAACACTGAAAACCGCGTGCTTTATCGCTCGACTCTAGTAATTATTAGCGAGCGTGTGCAGAAACTTCACACTTCCTCGTTATTTTTCTCAGTAAAGTGCTAAGATACGCAGACTTAAATAATGGCTGCTTGCACCATAAATCGTTAAAAGCATTTAGCCTTTAACGTATTAAAAATTTTAATCTTCGTCGGCACAAAGGCTGCCAGGCATAGGTTTGGGCTGCGGGTTGTTTGAAAGAGATACACAAAGACACAAAGGGCTAAGAAGGAACATGGGTAGTTTTTATTCAGTAGAAGTCTGACACTCCTAATCGGAGGAGTCATTTGATGATTTCCCACGCTCCAAAAAAAGGCTAAAAAGCATGTTTTGCGTTCAAACTCGAGATCTATGATTTGGTAGTCCGACGGTCTTTCCACGAAGCTATCATTTACGAGTAAAATGTACAAATGTCAACCAGGACCAACAGCTTAACGTGCTTTTCGAGACATGGAGGAAACTCGGTCCCCACCCACAGCCCAACCTTAGTAAGCGCAGTTTAACATAAAAATAGACCAGAACTTTTGTTATTATTTACCCACAAAGTCCTCCTTGTGTACAAAACAGTATTCTTTGAAAAAAAAACTCACAAAAAAAACGAAACACGACCGCATTTTTCGCCAGCGTCTCATCATGATTTAATCAATCAGTCCTAAGACTTTAATCCCTGAGGTCTGAAGTTTTAAAAAAGAACCACGGACTGACCTTGCGAGGATAATTCACTTGAAACTTGCTCATTTCCTAATCTTGTATACGAACTGGGAGTTCAGCGGCGAAGACACGCTTAAAGCTGAGATGTATAATGATTTTGGAGAAGGCATTTTGAAAGTGACAAATAACTATTCAATTCTTTTGTAGGAGGAGCTCGTGGGAAAATAATAACTGCCGGTCGGGATGGTTCGTAGCTAAGTGACTACCCTTTACACAAAGAGTTTCTTCCAAACCACGTTAAGCCGTGGATACTGCTGGCTATTGACAATGCCGGAATGAGGAAATTCACTGAAGAACCAGGGTCACCTATATAGCTCTCAGAAATGCAAGTTGAAGTGGCAATGGGCAGGCCCACATCGCTCGAAGAACCGAAAACCGATGGGGAAGAAATGTTCTCGAGTCCTCCCACCAGGTGGACCGACGACATCGTGAGAGTCGCGGGCAACCGATGGATGCATACGGCAGGTTGCCGTTCATTACTAACTGGATTGTGGAGGTTAGTTAGGCAGTTGCTCGATTTACTGATGTTGCTGTAATACTGGTATTTAGCTGCAACCGGTTAGACTGGAAACTGGTAGATAATGAGATCGAAGTGACAGGAATCATTGTCATCATTTTTTTAAGCCGAACAATGTCCCCTGCTGGATCTAGGCCTCCCTCAAGTGTCGCCACATTGACACCTCAGGCGTCTTACATCCACCAGATCCCCGCAAATCACCAGGTCAACGGTCCACCTAGTCTTCTAATGCAACGGCTTCCGTTTGGTGGTCGCTACTCCAGAACTTTTCAGCCCCAGTAGTCACCACGAAAGTGTCTATGTTAATCTAGGAACACCGAAATTGCTTATGTCGTTTTTGATAGATTAACAAACAGAATCGATAAGTTACGCACATATTTACGTAGATAAGTCTTTAAATAGATCTCGCAAAGTGTTATTAGATTTCCATCTATCTCTACCTAACCCAAGAAAAGGGCCATGATGTTACATTATCCAGATAAGTCTTACTCACGCCCCACAATCGTTACCCTCCTTCCTTTAGCCCTATTGTTCGATAAACCCACATAATTGATAATTTTCGAGCCCAAATCGATTATCACACTATCCAATACCTCCCTTCATGACTCGCTCGTTGAGTGTATTACATTCTACCCGCTAACAATCTGTGTAGGTATAACTAACGAAGTTATACAACAAACTCGGCTTGGAGGAAGTTTACCAAACCGCTATGGTGAGGCCTCTGGGAGACAGTGATAGGTACCGTGTTTTTTATACCAAAAATAATTATATTTTGTGGTCCTGGAATAATATAGCGTCTTAGCTTAAAAATAGAATGAAGTGAAAGAAAAGATAGATAGATTGTGTGAAGAATGATAATGAAAGAGAAAAGAATAAATGATGCTGTGATACCACATCGATTCCAAATAGATTGGGACAAAGAAAAAAAGAGAATGATGAAACTTACAGGTTTTCAAGTAAAAATAATTGTTGTTCCTAAATCTTTTGAAACTTACTTCGTCATCGTGTTATTTTTCCTATCCAATGTGTGCAATAAAACATGAATTTTGAATTCCAAAATATGGTTATAACAACATAAAAGTTTGATATCAGATCCCCATATCAGGATTCTGCACTCAAAACAGGCTGTATCGACATTCGACATACAATACCGTTGTAGCCAAATAAAATAAAATAAATAACTCAATAAACTATGGATTGTTCCGGGAAACCCGTTGTACCGTGTGAAGGACAGTGTGAAAAAAGTGACGATTGGTTTTTGTTTTTTTGTAAACGGAATACTATATTAATCGTGTACATTTTTTATAATGGATTGAGCACAGATGTAGGTGTACCTAGATAACGTATGAACACCTACTTCGTGTGTCTGGCTTATGGTTGATACGACAAGGTAACCCGAAAGGTCTCAAGAATGCCGTTTTTATCAAATAGTCACTCAAGAGACCTCTATGAACTGAGACGGTTGTAATGATGATTATCATCATTATTACTCAGTAAAAATATAATTATGTTGTTATTGCCGCGAATCCCATTTTATTTATGACTAGCTTTTGCCAGCGGCTTCGCCCGCGTTGATGTCGGAAAATATCAAAAATTACGATTTTTCATACAAACTTTCATCCCTTATTTAACTCCCTTAGGGGTTAAATTTCGAAAAATCCTTCCTCATTCCTTGTCTACATTTTAAAGGGAACCTCTGTGCAAAATTTGAGCTTTCTAGGTCCAAGGGTTTGGGCTGGGCGTTGATGAGTCAGTCAGTCAGGACTTCTCTCTTTATTTATTAGATACGACTTGACACTGACGCGGGAAATTGCAAAAAACGTAAAATTTGAATTTTGGGGACTACCTTGTATTTACTTTATTTTACCGTGTATTTCATATTTATTGAGGTTACTGTCGTATCAAGCTAATTGGTTTAAAACAACACCGTTATACTCAAGAACGTAATTCTAGACATTTATGGAACAAAAACGTAGTCTATTTTGTATTGCAACTTGTTTGTATCATCACTATCACTATCACTACATAGTATATTAGAAAACAAAGTCGCTTCCCGCTGTCTGTCCATATGTATGCATAGATCTTTAAAACTACGCAACGGATTTTGATGCGGGTTTTTTTAATAGATAGAGTGATTCAAGAGAAAGGTTTATAATGTAGCACATTCCACCCGTGCGAAGCGGGGGCGGGTCGCTAGTAGTAACAAATAGTGCTTGTGACATCATACATAGTTGGTTGTCATAAATGTTACAGCACTAGCCATTTGGCCTAATACAGGACCAATTTTGGTTTCGTGTTAGTTTTATTTTTAAGCTTTCTAAGCTTCTGATGTTTACTGTTTATATTTTCTGTTTATTTTTTATCAATTATTTCAATTTGCTTTGTCTTGTAACACCAATTCAATTTTTTTTCCCTCCTCTTTCTAGTCAAAAAATGGTGTACTTAGTTTCATACTGATCGTAATACTTGCGATATCTAGGTATGTGGGATAAGCCTTTTGATATTTTGACTAATTATGGATCTGATTTTGCAGAAGGCGATGGTATATGCTTTACATAAAGTCATCATCATCATCAGGCTATAATGTTCCCACTGCAGGGACTCAGGCCTCCTCTCTCTAGGAGAGGGATGGGCTATAATCTACCACGCGGGCCCAGTGCGGATTGGTAGATGTCATGACATATCTTAATTATCTAATTTTTTGGTTCTAAGACATGCCAGTTTCCTCACGATGTATTCCTTCACCGTTTTGAGAACAGTGGTGATGAAATAAATTACACAAAGTAATGTGCCTGACGGGGTTCGAACCCACGACTCACTGTTCGTAAGTCGGGGCCACCGCCACTGGGCCACCACTGCTCTACATAAAGTAATTGTGACAAACTAAGTATACCATAATTTACTTTGAGGATGTTTTTGATCCGTAATGGGTTTTAACACGGGGTCCGAGTGCCCACCTAATATTTCAGGATATCGCCAAGCTGTTGATCAACTCTTCTCATGACCATAGGGCTTGTCAATTTCTTGATCAAAGAATCAGCATAACTATACAACGTGGCAATCTGTAAATTATAAAATTCTATATTATTCTTCCGTGTGGTGTCGGACGTAAAGAATAGCACCATCCCATATCTTCCCGTGGGTGTCGTAAGAGGCGACTAAGGGACTTACCAGAGAATGGGCAGCAGCGTTCTCTGTGTTTTTGTAACAACCATACTGCGATCGCCAACCCGCCTGCCAAGCGTGGCGATTATGGCAAACCCCCCCACAAAAAATGATGAGCGTTAAACAAAACAGGCCCCTAGTACCCGGCAGCCCGTCTACCCTCGGCTACGGTAGCGGTCGAGGCAACGGCGTGGCAAGGGGTGCTAAGAATCTCCGGACGGGATCCGGCTACCAAACATACCGACGACTGGACCTGGTAACATATAACACGCGCACACTCCAGGCTGACGAGAAGCTGGCGGAACTCGAGGAAGAATTAAGCAGGCTGCGATGGAGCATTGTCGGATTATCTGAAGTCCGAAGAGAGGGGGAGGACACGATAATCCTGAAATCCGGCAACCTGCTCTACTTCCGAGAGGGAGACCGGCAGTCACAGGGTGGTGTTGGATTTATCGTCCACAAGTCTCTCGCGAACAACGTGGTGAAGATCGAGAGTGTGTCGAACAGGGTGGCGTACCTTATACTCAGAATATCTGCAAGATATTCGCTGAAGGTCATACAGGTCTACGCCCCGACCTCGGCATACCCCGACGATGAAGTAGAAACCATGTATGAGGATATTTCTAAAGCCATGCATGGTTTCAGAACTTACTTCACCGTTGTCATGGGGGACTTCAACGCGAAACTGGGCAAACGAAGCGAGGATGAGCAGCAGGTGGGGCAATTTGGGATTGGACTTCGGAACCACCGGGGTCACCAACTGGCCAGTTTTATGGAGAAGGAGGGCCTCTTTATGATGAACTCCTTCTTCAAAAAACGTGAGCACAGGAAGTGGACCTGGCAGAGCCCCGATGGTGCGACTAAAAATGAGATTGACTTCATCATGTCTACCAACAAGCAAATGTTCAATGATGTCTCTGTGATCAATTCGGTGAAAACCGGAAGCGATCACCGCATGGTAAGAGGCACATTGAACATCAATATAAAGCTAGAAAGGTCACGACTGATGAAGTCTACGCTCCGTCCAGCACAGATCCAAATTCAAAACCCCGAGAGCTTTCAACTTGAACTCCAGAATCGCTTCGCATGCCTAGGAAGCTCAGTGGACGATTACAACGACGGGTTCGTGAAAACTGTCCATACGACTGGATCTAAATTTTTTAAGATACGTCGTACAAATAAGACCAAAAAACTCTCAGATCACACTCTCAGGCTCATGAAGGAGCGGCGTGAGATGATCCTGCAGTCTTCAGACGAAGCTCGGCAATACCGGCAGCTCAATAGACAGATCTCCAAATCCTTGAAGAGCGACCTCCGCCGCTTTAATACCGAGCGTATTAAAGACGCGATTGAACGCAACAAGGGCTCCAAGGTATTTGCAAGAGATCTGTCTATTGGGCAGAGCCAGCTCACGAAACTGAAGACCGACGATGGCAGGATCGTGTCCGCCAAACCGGAGCTTCTGAGAGAGATCGAGAGTTTTTATGGGCAGCTGTACACGTCAACTAGTCAACCCGTCGAAAATCTAGCGAAAGACCCCAGAGCTAGACTGACCCGACACTATACCGAAGACATCCCGGACGTCAGCCTGTACGAGATTAGGATGGCTCTGAAACAGCTTAAAAACAACAAGGCGCCGGGTGATGACGGAATTACGGCCGAACTTCTGAAGGCGGGTGGCAAACCGGTCCTTAAGGCCCTACAGAAGCTGTTTGATTCCGTCATACTCGAGGGGAAAACGCCACAGGCTTGGTGCAGGGGTGTGGTGGTGCTCTTCTTCAAAAAGGGTGACAATGCCCGGTTGAAGAACTATAGGCCCATCTCACTTCTAAGCCATGTCTACAAGTTGTTTTCAAGAGTCATCACGAATCGTCTCGCACGCAGGTTTGACGATTTCCAGCCTCCCGAACAAGCCGGATTCCGAAAAGGCTTCAGTACCGTAGACCACATACATACGCTGCGGCAGGTTATACAGAAGACCGAAGAGTATAACCTGCCTCTCTGTTTAGCGTTTGTGGACTACGAGAAAGCCTTCGATTCGATCGAGACTTGGGCTGTGCTGCAGTCTCTTCAACGGTGCCAAATCGACTACCGGTACATCGAGGTGTTGAAGTGTTTGTACAAAAACGCCACCATGTCAGTCCGACTTCAGGACCAGACCTCGGAACCTATCCTTCTGCAGCGCGGTGTGAGACAGGGAGACGTCATATCTCCGAAACTGTTTACCGCTGCATTGGAGGATATCTTCAAGGTTCTGGATTGGAGAGGACTTGGCATCAACGTCAACGGCGAGTACATCACTCACCTTCGGTTTGCCGACGATATAGTGGTCATGGCTGAGACCATGGAAGACCTCAGTGCAATGCTCGATGACCTCAGTAGAGCTTCCGAAAGAGTGGGTCTTAAAATGAACATGGACAAAACCAAGGTTATGTTGAATGTTCATGTAACACCCACTCCTATCAAGATCGGAGACTCTACGCTCGAAGTTGTGGACGATTATGTCTACCTGGGACAAACGGTCCAGTTGGGTAGATCTAACTTCGAGAAAGAGGTCAATCGTCGAATCCGACTCGGCTGGGCAGCGTTCGGGAAGTTGCGCGGTATCTTCTCGTCCAACTTACCCCAGTGTCTCAAGACGAAAGTCTATGACCAGTGTGTGTTGCCAGTGATTACATACGGGACCGAAACGTGGTCGCTCACAATGGGCCTCATCAGAAAGCTCAAAGTCACCCAAAGGGCAATGGAGAGGGCTATGCTCGGAGTTTCCTTGCGTGATCGAATCAGAAATGAGGACATCCGCATGAGAACCAAGGTTACCGACGTAGCCCGAAGAATCGCCAGACTTAAGTGGCAATGGGCAGGGCACATTGCTCGCAGAACGGATGGCCGATGGGGCCGAAAAGTTCTGGAGTGGCGACCGCGAACCGGAAGACGTTGCGTTGGAAGGCCTCCCACTAGGTGGACCGATGACCTGGTCAAGGTTGCAGGAACCCGCTGGATGAGAGACGCACGGGACCGGTCAATGTGGCGACGCCTGGGGGAGGCCTATGTTCAGCAGTGGACGTCTTTTGGCTGAAATGATGATATTATTTAAAGCGTGCAAATATATTAATTGCACTGCTCTTTAAAAAAAAACTAATTAGTCCGTCAGATAGATTTCCAAAAAATATTGAACACCTATTTTTTCTTTTTTCACATTAACAAAAAATGAAACGATACAGTGCTTCGAAAACTCGTGAACTCCTCGAAAACGTTACATGTCAGTACATTTTTTACCCACAAGTGACGTCACGACGCTTTTTATCTTCGTCAATTTTCATTAATTCGTTAAAACAAAAAACACGTGTCCAATATTTTTCGATAATCTAACTGACGGACTAAACAGAATCATATTTTTTTGACTCAGTCCGATCCTCTATTGTAGTCTACTTTGCGAAAATATTCCAGCCTTACTGCATAATTTTGAAACAACCGATATCATGATTCGAATTTTAAAATTCGAAGCTCGTAACTCCAGTCTCTTGAAAAAGTCGAATACGTTTAAAATTCTTACCGAATTTCGAGCTCATCTCTAAACTCTAGAGCGAGAAAAAAAAACAAAACAAAATCGTAGCTATTCGTACTCAAACATCATGGAGAGTCTATTATCGGCTGCCAAAAGCCGTCCGTTGCATATAGATAACCAAGTCGGAATGGAAATGTGCGACAGCTGTGTCTATGCAAATGCACTGGACAATTTAAATTTGGAATTCTGTGTAACCGCCCGGCGCCCCTCGGTTCTGGAATGGATTTTAATATTCGAATTTTGAAATTGTGCTGGCTGGTTTTCGGATTAGCTCGAGTAGTTTGGATTTATGATTTTTAAATATAGGGATGTTTACTGACTAAAAAAAATATGATTCTAATTAGTCCGTCTGTTAGATTATCGAAAAATATTGGATAAGTACGTATTTTTTGTTTTATCAAATCAATAAAAAATGACGAAGATAAAACGCGTCAATGATTTGAGTGGAAGGTTGTGACGTCACTGCTCGCTAAGAAATGTCATACTAATGTCTTAGAATATGACGTCACACGAGTTTTCAAAGCACTGTATCGTCTTCATTGTTTGTTTACGTGAAAAAAGAAAAAAATATGTTGTGTCCAATATTTTTTGGAAATCTATCTATGTTATTTAGATTTTTTTAGTTAACATCCCTATTATATGGGTGGATCTACCGCAACGTTGGTCTAGTGGGTCACAAATGGTACTGCTGAGCTTGAAGTCTTGAGTTTTATTACTCTGGCATAGTAAACGAGTTTTTTCACATGGAATTTCAGTAGCAACCCAAAGTACAGATTTCTGCCCAGCTGTTGGTAATGGGCTAGTATATTTATTACAATAATAATAATCCTTCCAAGCCGGTTCCGGCTACGGCGACCGTATCATCGTCATCCTACTGGCGACTATCATGGGCTCTCACGTGGCTAGAAAAACCACCTTTGTTAACAAATATTCTCGTACAGAGTGGACACGTGAGAAACATGACTGGCGACATACTTATAGATGTATTGCTCTGCCAAACCCCTCGGGTATTACAAGTGTGATGCTGTAATAATGTTATATTATAAGTGGAACTTAAATAAGTACTTATCTAAGTTTTTTTTTTTTTCGTATGCAACACATCAGTTGCTGTTGGGCCTCGGTCGTAGCCGAGGGAGGCATTTGTGAGAGATTGGCCGAAGAGAAGAGTGGACATCTATGGGAAGGTATTTGCCCAGGAGTGGAATGATGTAAGCTAAAGAAAAAAAAAATTTATAAGGACCAGTTTATTATGATATTGTTTTGTATGCACTCCCGTTTATAAAAAAATACTATCAAATTTTTCACAGTAACCTCAGTATAAAATGCAATTTAGGTGAGCGAAGCGAGCTCGCAAAAAATCGTAAGAATAGTCAAGAGTTTTCTTTCATTAGAATATTTATGTTAGTTTACATTCTCAGTCACCTTGCTGAGTAAAAGCATTTTACATAATAGATGAGAATATTTATATGATAAAGTAGATATGCTAAATAAAATAAAAAAGTTAAAATTCTACATTAACTACACATTTCATGTTAATCGTTTTTTCTTATACGTAAATTAAATTAAACGTACGTATTCTGTATGAAGCTTATAATTTATAAGTTGTTTTTTTGTTCAGCTAGTACTGGTTAACGCGATACCCCTTGGTAAGACTGGTTTTAAGACTTTCGGACCACTACCTGTAATAGTTAACAGTAATTTTCTTTTCAAGAGTTTCATGATTCGTCTTGTACTATAATTTATTTGTTGATACTCATGAGTATAACGGTGGAGCTTAATAACTGCCACTCGGATCGATCTTTGGTTTGAGCCACGCTTGCCTAGGTTGGTCTGTGAATGGGTGACCGTGATCGGTGCATTCCTTAAAATAGATGATACTGTGGCTAAATTGCAATAATTTAACAACAATAACTGGGTACCGTAAAATAATAATTGTAAAAAAATTTCACCATTCTAGATGTTAAACTGATACTTTACCGATGCATTATGAACAAAAAAATATCCATAAAAACTTAAAAAGTAGGACAAAATACCTCTGAAACAGACGGCCTTCCCAAAAAACTCCGGAACACAGCCCTAAAAATATTTTTATTGCAAATTGGACAAGGGAACACCTTCTTACGGGCAGTTGGCAAAACTTGGCCCATTTTGCCAAGAAATTTCCGATTCCACAAGTTTAAATTTGATCATAATCACTTGGTAGAAACGAGGCTATCTTGTTACATTGAATTTAGAGAGCCTTGTTTAGTAAAGATGATCTTTTAAAATAGAATTCGGTGGTGGAGATGGCTTGGATTCTCAGAAAGGTAGAATGAGTTACCATTACCAGTAGGTATGACCATTTATTTCATAGAACAATAATTACATAACAAGAAAAGAAATCCATCAATCAGTCAACATTACTAGTAACTTTTTTTTTTTGGTAATTGGAAATTCATCAAATTACCCCTCCCGCTCTTGGGCAAAGGGAAAGGGAGTGTCAGACTTCTACTGACTAAAAACCACCCATGTTCCTTCTTAGCTATTTATGTAGAGGCCGCGGTTTCACTTGTGAACAATCCGCAGCCCTGACGGGACATTACTAATACCTCAAGCTACCAAACACATCAAGACCAAAGATCTTCAGAAGTGCATGTACCACTATCCTTACGCCAGAAGCACGGAATGGCCTATTACTGTCGCAGATAACTTTGAAGTACGGCGCATTGGATAGCGGGTATCGTGATGTACCGCGCTTCATTCTTGTTTGGTTGTTACCATAGATATAGATACTCCTAAATAACGGAAAAGGACCTACTTCCCAAAGCCAGCTAGAGATTAGGTTTAAACTTTACATGGCTACTGTCACAGCAATTAGTCACTACATTATTATAAATCAAAGTCTTCCGCCGCGTCTGTATAACTGTCTGTTAGCGATAAACACAAAAACAACTGCACTGATTTTCATGCTGTTTTCAACAATGGATAGAGTGGTTCTCGAGAAAGGTTTTAGTATACAATTTGCCACGCTGGCAAAGACGCGGGCATCAGCATAGTTATTACCAACACCGTTACATCTCAAGAACTTATTCTAGACATTTACAGAACACAACGAAGTTTTTTATAGTACCTAACACGTTGGTTCAATAATTTGTTTGTCTAGTAACTAAATAGTGCTTATGACGTGCGTCGTAGTAGGTAGTCAAAAATTGGCACGTTATTTTTTTATACATAACTAGCTTTTGCCAGCGTCTTCGCCCGCGTGAAAATGACGATTGTCCATACAAACTTTCATCCCCTATTTAACTCCCTTAGGGGTTGAATTTCGAAAAATCCTTCCCTATTCCTTGTCTTCTACATTATAAAGGGAACCTCTTTGCAAAATTTCAGTTTTCTAAGTCCAAGGGTTTCGGCTGGGCGTTGATGAGTCAGTCAGTCAGTCAGGACTTCTCTTTTTATTTAATAGTATCATGATACTTGTGTAATCTAGGTATATGTGTGGATCATACAACCATTATAAATAACATTTTATGAACCGAAAAATATAGTTTCAGCGTACCCCCAAATAAAAATACTATGTACCTACCCATATTTTCTCCAATGTATTTTTCGTTTAAACGAGCTCGAAATTGTTTAACAGTTATTTCGTCGGGTTATTTTGTCAGGTATAACGATTTATATTCAAATAACGCGAACGCAACATCGTTATTTTAATTGTGATGGGTTTTTTGTGAACGTACAAATTGGGTTCATTTGTGCAGGCGCGAATATTTTTTTCGTGTGTGGGCCTGCAAGGGGCATGCCGATTTCGGTAGCCTAAAGGGACACCATACATTCATCATCACGCTTGAAATCCCCAAAAAACATAGCAGGGGTATGTCCAGTAGAACAAACTAATAAGTATACAGGTAGAGATCTTTATAATTTTATAACACTGAAAATATTGATTGCAATTTTGTTTTATCAAGTGTTTCGCATTAAGCGACTGTCTTGCTTGCTGCTCTAAATGAATCTTTAAAGGTAATCTTAAAAGTAAAAACAAGTTAGCTGGCTGTATACTTATTAGCTTGTTCGACTGTACGTACTAACATTACATCTTTATTTTGGCTTATTCCACAAATCCCCCTGAGAAAAGGGGGGAAAATTAGACTCAGATGTAAAACATGTCCAGAAAGTCCCCTTGGCATTTTGAGTTATTCCATTTTTCCCCCCTGAGAGAATACCTCGGGGTGGAAAACTGAACTCGAATGTAAAATCATTCCGAAAATCTCCCTTAACATTTTGAATTATTCCACTTTTCCCCCCTATGGTTACATTTTCAAACGGTATTGGCAAGGACAAGTAGGAGATGAGAAAAAAGGATAGTGAAGTCCCACAAACTACCAGGAGAATAGAAGTAGGCAGGAGGTTCAGCCTTTGTCATCAACCGGGCACAAATTCAGGCTTCATAGCTACTAAGAAAAAATCTTGATAGAAAAACAGGTACAGTCAGCAAATAGGTACGCTTCCAGTCTAACCGGAGCGACTGCTTGACCTCCACAGCCAAGTTACACTGTGCCTGACCCAGAAATCAATCGCAGGACTCAAGCTCAGCAATCGTGCTTGCAACCACTCCACTAACGAGGAAGAGTCTCAGTGAAGTTATACTATAATAATGTTATAATAATACGTTGATGAAACATCTTACACTATTTCTATCTTACTCGGAATTGCGATAACAGCTTCTACATAATAAACAAATAGGTATCCTAAATTAATTTAAACAACAGCACAATATAATTTACATCCGCCAATTTAATTTTCGCTATCCCCGGTCTAATGTTGATCATCTGATTTCCCAGGAGTGTCCATATTGATTTTGAAGCTTATAATAAAATTATCCACAAATAAATTAACTGGTCCTGCTTTGTTTTGACAATATTAACCGGTATCTAATCTGATTTGCCGTGTCTCGAAATTAAATAATGTTGGGTACTATTCCTGTTTAAACAAATGTGGTTGGATTCCAATGTTTGGTACGAAACATTTGGTTTTAAGGGGTACACCCTAGGAACCAACGCTTTCTAGCAGGAAATTCTCATAGTATAAGATCCCGTTAAGAACGACCTTCACCGAGATGCTTATTTAATGAAACGTATTTTATATTTAACGAAATACCAAATGAAATAATAAAGTGTACAATTCCGGTGCTTGCTCCTAACCTAACAGACCTATTCAACGACATCTTAGAAACGGAATACATACCTAACGAGTGGACAAAATCAACTGTAATACTGTTGCACAAAAAAGGAGATAAGGGAAACATAAGCAACTATAGGCCAATAAGTTTAATGTCCAATATATACAAGATCTTTTCAAAGATAATACTTTCACGTATCACCGCCAAACTCGACGAAAACCAACCCAAGGAGCAGGCTGGCTTCCGAAGCAAGTTTTCGACGATAGACCATATTCACGTCGTGAGACAGATACTTCAGAAGTATAAGGAATACAACAAAGTTTATTACTTAGGATTCGTGGATTTTAACAAAGCTTTTGATTCCATAGACCACAATAGCATATGGAGTGCATTAGAAAGCCAGGGTGTTGAGTCCAAGTACATCCGAATACTACAGAATATCTACTCAAGGTGTACTGCCCAAGTCAAGCTGGAAAGAACAGGAGAAGAATTTCCTATAGCAAGAGGTGTCAGGCAAGGTGACCCCATTTCACCGAAACTGTTCTCTGCTGTCCTAGAAATGATCTTCAGGAACCTGGACTGGGAAAAATATGGCCTTAATGTCAACGGAGAGAAACTCAATCATCTGCGCTTCGCAGACGACATTATCCTGTTTTCTGAGACCCCAGAAAGTCTAGAAGAAATGCTGCAACAACTGTCAGACCAAAGCGCCAAGGTAGGCCTATCAATGAACATATCAAAAACAAATGTAATGACAAACTCGGTCAAAAAAGACATTAGAATAAATAGTGGCCAAATGGAAATAGAGTACGTCAATGAGTACATTTACTTGGGTCAGCTAATATCCATAGAAGACACGATGCAAAAGGAAATAGACAGAAGAATAACAAACAGCTGGAGACGGTTTTGGTCCTTGAGCGAGGTCATGAAGGACAAAGATATGCCCATGAAAGAAAAAAGGAAAATATATAATACATGCATCCTCCCATGTCTATCTTATGGGTGTCAAACATGGGCACTAAATGAGAAGCAAATCAAAAAAATCCAAGTTTGCCAAAACGGAATGGAAAGAAGCGTTATTGGAGCAAAAAGAAGAGACAAGGTGAGATTGGAAAATATAAAAAACAAAACGAAATTTAAAAATATAAAGACAGTGTACAAAAGCATGAAATGGAGATGGACAGGGCACATGCTTCGCGAAGGAACAGAGAAATGGACAAGACTTGTAACAGAATGGTACCCGCGTGACGGCAAAAGAAACAAAGGAAGACAAACCAAACGTTGGGAAGACGATATGAAAAAGATAGCTGGCCCTGAGTGGACACGAATTGCTAAGGATAGGACAAAATGGAAAGCTTTAGAGGAGGCCTTTGTCGAAAGACAAGCTGAAATGGAAAAACCGGCTAACGATACAATAATTATAATTAATCGCTATGTTTAGATATAGTTTATAGAGTTAAGATAAATGTAAAAATATCAGCAATAAAGGCTTATTTTATTTTATTTATTTATTTATTTATTTTATATTTAATTTAACATGTCAATAAATATAATGCATATGGGTTGCCTAGCAAATTTCAGTCCAGAGTATGTTTAATTAATAATTTAAAAAAAATATTTTTTTAAACATTTCACCGGTATGATTATAAGATGAATTCTATACCAATCGAAAGTATGAAGCCCATAGAATATGCAAACGTTAGGTTGCCTATTCTTTTCCAGTCACAACTATCGGGTTGCCAGGTATAAACAGGTAAATCTATATTACTAGCATTTTGCAACGATCTGTTTAATGAATGAAAATTAAATGAAATTAAAGATTATTTTATTCTGAACACGGTGGTATAGGGTTGCCTGCGAAAAATCAGTCCAAAATTGCGGTTGTCGAAATTTAAAAAGTAAAATATTGCTCCGAGTGAATGTGTGCGATTGAGAGGTCCCAACCAACCATCCCATGCGATAGAAGAGGACACAGCATAGCAGCTGTTTAAAGTCCGCCCATTTAAAGAAAGATAGTGTTCAAAAAAAATTAAAATTTTAAAATTCGACAACCGCAATTCTGGACTGATTTTTCGCTGGCAACCCTATACCACCGTGTTCAGAATAAAATAATCTTTAATTTCATTTCATTTTCATTCAATAAACAGACCGTTGCAAAATGCTAGTAATATAGATTTACCTTATTATAAAACACTATCGTAACGGGTCTTATCGCGATATTCGTTTTAACGAGGTAAACAGGTACCTACTTGTTTCCCGACGTTAACGTACAAACGACGTCGACGACGACGACGACGACGACGACGACGACGACGACGTTTTATAATGTGTACAAATCGCGAAAGTTTAAAAAGTTTAATAGATTTACCTGTTTATACCTGGCAACCCGATAGTTGTGACCGGAAAAGAATAGGCAACCTAACGTTTGCATATTCTATGGGCTTCATACTTTCGATTGGTATAGAATTTATCATAATTATAATCATACCGGTGAAATGTTTAAAAAAATATATTTTTTTAAATTATTAATTAAACATACTCTGGACTGAAAGCTAGGCAACCCATTATATTTATTGACATGTTAAATTAAATATAAAATACGTTTCATTAAATAAGCATCTCGATGAAGGTCGTTCTTAACGGGATCTTAGACTATCAGTTAGTAGAAACCACGAAATCCTTGTTCGGATCTGTTTGTTTGATGCCAATATTCTAGCCCAATTTTTTTTGGAAGATCTAGTGGTTAAATAATAGTAGACGCTTGGGCCGATGCTTTGGTTAAGCTATACTTGCCTAGGTTGGTCCGTGGAAGGGTGATCACCCATTACATGCCAACATATTCTTCGTGCATCGGAATGCATGTCTTGGCTGTCATTTACATCTCTGACAATCGTTGCTGGTAGTCAGTGGCTTGAAATTCTGACAGCCAGTAGGTATTGTTAAGCCCATTACTAATTTGGTTGTGGAGGTCAGATAGGCACTCGCCCCATGTAAAATACTGGTATTTAAATGTATCTGGTTAGACTGAAAGCCGACCCCAACATAGATGGGATAAAAACTTTTTAGTGGTTCACACATGTTCATGGGTCATAATGTGGACAATGTAGTATTTTTTTGAATATTGTTGATTTTTCAAAAACCGCTTGTCCGATTTCGATAATAAAATTTTGGGACCATTCGGGAAGTATACCCTTTCTAACAAAAAAATAATTTTTCAAATCGGTTAGCAAGTGACGGAGTTATGCCCGAACAAACATAAAAAAAAAACATCCGAATTGAGAACCTCCTTCTTTTTTTAGAAGTCGGTTAAAAAGGCTAGGAAGAAAATTATTACATGGAACTTAAACATAATTGGAGAAAATGTGGGTGGACACCTCTGGCTAACCCCTCAGTGGTGGTGTTTTCCGTTAATACTTTAGTTCAATATAGATCCCTATTTAAAATCATATTTTAAAGTACAATATTTAATGTTTAATGATAAAATGTCAAAAGAACGCATATTTTAATTAAATCAGCTTAATTAATCAAAGCCGCGAAATATTTAACAGCAATTTACGACGTTGCCAGCTTTCAAAAGATTCATCCTCTTGTGCAAAATTTATCGTCCAGTTAAAACCAGTTTATACGCATTTCATTTGCGTCCAATTAAAAACACGTGTAGAAAACACGTTAAGTGCACGTAATCTGGTGAGCAGCAGAAGTACATCAACATTTTGAAATTTCTACCATTTGATGTAAGACTCTAGCTATTATTTTTAGTATTTCAGAAGATTATTCTTATAAATATTCCTTACTCTTAATTAAAATAACTTGTTAGAAATCAAGCAATATCTAACAAGTTTTTATTAAAAAACCTGCTTTGAAACTTTAAGTAGTGCTAATCTTCTGATGCTGGCTGTACCTACTTTAGGGCTGGACTCCACCAAAACGGAGATGTGCCAAGCGGAAAGGATATGTTTTTTAAACAACCAATAGAATTGTGTTATTGACACATGTCTCCGCTCAGCTTCAGTGGAGATCGAGGTGCGGAGATGTGTAATATTTGTATGGCGCGATGGAAGCGGAGATGTGAGCTGTGCGCGGACGACGCGCTGTGGAGACGAGGGATCACACCGCACACATCTCCGCTTTGGTGAAGTCCCCCGAGCTGAAAAACATCTCTTCTCGCTCAGCACACCGCATACATCTCCGCTTTGGTGGAGTCATGCCCTTATTCTAATACGCGAAAAAGCGAAAAAAAAAACCTTATATAAATCATGTTTACGTCTGTCAAACGTTTGCTCCTCGCTTATTAATATTTTCTAGATAAACATATTACATTTTCAGCCTTTTTAGTCCGCACTACGAGCGTGAACGTAAATCATAAATACAAACCAGGATCCGTACTAAAACACAATTTTATTTCTGCATACATTAAGTTGAAAATCGCGTGTGTTTGGCTGGTCTAAAGTTAGTTATAAAGGACTATGGGAAAAATGTATGGGCTCCGTCCCCATATACCAACACACATGGAACTAATGCCAATGTGTTCTTTAAGTATCCACTATTTGATTAAAATCCTTTTTTTACTTAAATCCGTGGCATATATCAATAAAAAAACAATGTATAATTATTAATTAACCTATATTTTCCTTTTACACTTGTAAGTTATTTTAACATTATGGTTATATTACAGTACAAAACATGATTTAGTAACTAAACAAAATAAAAATAATGTATATTTAAACATATACATGTAAATGATTATGAATGAATAATTAGAAAATATGTAATGAATATAAATGAATGAATCATTTAAATTCATTGTGTTCTAATTATTCATTCTTACAATGCTCATAGTAGGTAGGCGAATAACAATAGAGAGTGCTAATATTACTGGTCTATTATAACACTGTTTAACAGCTGCGCTGGCAGATTAAAATCTGTATGACGACCTATTCCCATGTACCATACAATCGATATAATATGTGCACAACTTCCTATAGTGCGACTGCCCGTCAAGCAGGTACAGTAATAGTGTGCAATAGCATGTCTGTCCCCCCCCTATTCCCATCAATCAACATATAAGAATAATATATGCGTGACCTTACGTGTCTGGATTGTATTCGCGATCTTATCAGCCATGCATTATTTATCATAATATTGCATCTTGCCAAATCACTCAATGCATTTTCACGATATAATTCAATGATGTATAATCCGTTACGAAAATGCTCTGCACAGTACGACTTGGCCAGTTTTAAATGGTAACTTCCTAGTGCAAATAAAATAATGTCGTCTTCATTTAATCGTGGAAACTCTTCAAAATGAGGCATTTGTGCTTCCATGGCTGTAAAAGTCACTCTTTGACGGTTAAGGTTTTTCATTTCTACGTAATCACGTAACAGATTAGGCGTGTTGTTTTCAGCTTGTATGATATTAAGTATTTCTGAGGCAAGCCTGCTATCAGTAGCAACGCGATAACATGCATTTATGATCGCTGCAGCGATTCTAAAATCAATGAACATATTTGGTAAAGCTTTATTAAAATATGACTGCCTTAAAAGCTTGAACCTATTTTTGAACTTTCCGTTCACGGCTTCTACCACCCACCGACACATCGTTATTAAACGCGACTTATTTGCCTGATCAGTGGTAAGTTGGGTAGCATTTCTATCTTTTGATGGAGGTATGTGAGCTTCATAGCCAAGCGACTGTATGTCATAAATGCTGTCCCTGAATCCTCTGTCTAATATAAACACATCTCCTCTGTGGATGAGCCAATGTAACAAATGGTCGTCTTGGTTCATTATATTATGCATAATGTTTGCATCGGATGTTACAGCAGGATATGGGCCTAAAACATCGATTATATAACCATCGCTGGTTACTAATAAAAAAGGCTTTAATAAGTTCCTGAACTTGTGCAGACTGTAACTTTTTCGCTGAAATAAAAAGTTCGAACTTTTTTCAATATAAATATATGTTCCGTCTGCTATTAAAATCAAAACAGTATTCTCCTCATTCCCAAAAATAGCTTTTGGTATCATTAGATTTCTTTCAAGAAGATCTCTTCTAGAAACATGACCTATTCCAAGATGACTCGGAACAAAATCTTGGGTGAGACATTCTCTTGCTATTTTTAATTTTCTTTCGAGCTCTCTGCGGGATGTTTTAAAGAGCGTCGCCAGTCTCTCGTTAGATTCACCAGTTCTGAGTTTAGTTAAGTACACACCTAGAACTGTACGTGGATGACGGGACCTTTCTGATAGACTCGGTGTTTCCGCTAAGATAGCATCGAACTGTTCTAATGTCAAACCGGTCCAAAAATGTAATTCCTGTGCATTAAGTCCAGATTCAAAATCGAAACTAGGGGCATTGTTAATGGCATTTACCAACATGTTCGTCATGTCCGAAAAAAAAGAAGAATTGAAATAATTCGTAACGTTGATGTTGTCTAATACTTCGTCGATGTTAGTACTTCTTAAATGATCTTCACATAATCGCGCACTCGGTGGAATAAACAGGCGATAGTTACATACCAAATACACTTTCATTGAAGTTGGAATTCGCCTTAGATGAAGCAAGATTAGCAAGATTTTAAACGCACCGGGGAACCAAATGAAATGGTCAGGTTCATTAGAGAATCTCTTAAAACTGTAACTAATACAAATGTTATTATATGCTGCCCTACTTATGTACAAGGGGCTCTGATACACAATTATAAAGTAGAAATGTTTAATAGATTACTTCATATGGACATAGAAAATCATAATTTTGCTTATTTTTTTGACAGTAATTTTGACCTATCTGATGAAACATTCTCATATAACACGGGCAAACTTAACAAGCTCGGGCAAGAACGCATTTATGAAAATATATTCCGTCGCGTACTCATTGATATTGAAACCTATCCAAGTGAGTATGACTACAACTGTTACTGTGACTCTCCAAAATCACCAAAAAATACCCAAAAAACTCTTTTTCGTCCCATTACATAAAAAGGTTGCTGGTAGTAAGGAAAATTCAATGGAAAAACAAAAATTTATACTATTACATCAAAACATAGCTGGGATCTTAAATAAAATTGATGTATTTGAGATCACAATTACCGACTTGGCAAATCAGATTGGTGATATAGATTTTATTTGTTTGAGCGAAACTTTTATAAAATCAGGTCATGAAAGTAATCTGGCTCTTACACACTACAACTTAGCTGCTAGTTACACAAGACAAGGTAAGAAACGCGGTGGAACATGTATTTTAGTGAAAAAGGGTCTAATTTTTAATCCGTTACCGATAACTGCTGAAATGGCCATCGAATTTTGCTTCGAATGCTGTGGTATTGAAATATTGAGCCATAATTTAATTATAGTGTGCATTTATAGAATTCCAGATTCCGACGTGTTTTTATTTTTTAAAAATCTTGAATTATTATTACGCAATATAACCCGCAAAGTTAAAAAAAATATTATTTTATGCGGAGATTGGAACATAGATATATTAAAAGATAACAAATATACAAAAGAACTAATATCAATACTTAACAATTATAATATAGCACTACATGTTAAGATGCCTACTAGAAAAAATACTAGCATAGATCAAATCGCTAGTAATGTTCCCACACTTGACATGAAATGCAGTATACATAATTTAGCTCTCTCCGATCACGATACCGGACAATCGTTAACTTTTTACTTACAAGAGATGAATAAGAATAAATCAAAAACTATACAATTCTGGTATGAAACGAAAAGAGATTACGACAAGAGCAACATAACAAAGTTTTTAGATTGTTTAGCAGCCTTAAGTTTTAGTGAAATGTACGAGGAGACAGACTGCAATAAAGCGTTTAATATATTCCACGACTTGTTCACGCTCTTTTATAAATTGTGTTTTCCCGAAATACTCATCAAAAAGACCAATAAGCCTATTAAAAACAAATGGCTTAGTAGAGGTTTAAAAATATCATGTGTAAAGAAGAGAGCTTTATATTACGCATATCAACACGATGCTATAAGTAAAGGCTACCACAAGAAAAAATACCGCAATTACACTAAGGTCTTAAAAAAATGCATATCAAAATCACAGCAGATAAACAACAACAATTTTTTAAATAATGCTAAAAATAAATGTAAAGCGGCATGGTCAATCATAAAAAATAACTCCAACAAACCAAATAACAACAACTACTTACATGAATTAATAACCTGTGGAAAAAAAATTACTAATCCCTATGACATATGTAACCAATTTAATAACTATTTTATCGAACTGACACAAAAAACTAACAATAATAATTATAACTTAGATAACATTGACATTGACAATAACCCAAATACTTTATTTTTGACTCCTGTAAATGAAATTGACATTATTAAATTAATTAATTTATTAAATAACACCAATTCTACTGGACATGACGAAGTAACCACTACAATAATTAAATTAAGTGCAAAAATTATAGCATCCCCACTTGCTTACCTAATAAATCTCTCATTTGAAGAAGGTATTTTCCCAATGAAACTTAAAGAGTCTATAATTAAACCATTATACAAAAAGGGTAACTGTTCTGATATGGGTAATTATAGGCCCATCACACTGATTCCAATCTTTGCTAAGATTTTTGAAAAAGCAATGCATGACAAAATAAATAGCTTTGTAACTAAATATAACTTGATTGTGGAGACTCAGTTTGGCTTTAGAAAAAACTTTTCAACAACTCTAGCCTGTTTCTCCTTAGTGAGATCAATCACTGAGGCTCTTAATAAAAAAACGTCTGCACTGTCGGTATTCCTAGACATGAGCAAGGCATTTGATTTTGTCTCACATAAACGACTACTCTACAAACTGGAGAAGTATGGAATAAGAGGCAAGGCGCACGATTGGCTCAAAAGCTATTTGTCTGATCGCCAACAGAGAACTGTTATTTCTAGAGTAGAAAAAAATACTAGTAAAACATATTGCTCAGAATTAAAAATTAATCCTTCTGGCGTTCCACAGGGAAGCATACTAGGTCCGCCACTATTTTTATTATATATGTCGCCGCAAGAATGTCTATCTGCTAAGATCATTGTTTAATCTCAACCAGCTTATAATATTGATGAACCTGTCATCTCTGAGATCTTAGTACAATCATTACAAAGGTCGAAAGTGAGCGACAGTGCCATCTATTGACTCACCATTGAACAACCATCATTGAACCACCACATAGATGGGAATGTAATTAAATGCTTATGGAGCATTTAATTACATCGAATAGTAATTTATTAAACAGAAGTCTTTAACTAAGAACTATAGTTAAAATTAAAATAAGCTAATGTTTTATGAATATTGGGATTTTAATGATTGCCACACTTGAAATTAGGCTGTCTATGAGACGTCAGTGCACAATGTTGTGAAGATGGCGGCGAATACGATTGTAATGGTCAATAACTCAATTTATAATCTGAAACTACAACTAAATCTATTTCTATAAGTAATTATAAAGTTAAAAGTCATAAGATCATTTTACAGAGCCATTCGTGTTATGCAATTAGTAGAAAACCCATTGTCTGTTTTAAATCCTTAATCAACCGGAAATGGTTAAGTAACATTTTGTTGTAAAAAGGAATGAACCTATTAATTAGACATTAACGTTTAATTACGCCTTTACATTAATATTGGTATTGTTTTATTGTTAAATAATTATTAGAATCAATTGTGAAGTATTTTAGTAATGATTGTTAGTTTGAACTAATTAGGTCATTAATTACTATACTGATTTTGTGGTACTTCCGCTGGAGACCACAGACGCATGCGACGAAAAGTTGAGACGCTAGAACAAGCTATGTCGCGTTTAGCGAATAATTGCAATTCAAGTAAATGAAAGTGGTTTGTGATGTGATTAATGATAATTAGTGCAAATGATAATTGTAACATGATTTAAAACAGTGTATAAGGAGTTTCTTTGCCTATTCTTCTCCTAAAAGATCAACCATGTATTCGAATGGGCGATTCAAACCGCAAAGTTTTTAAGTGCCTGTAAATGAAGCAATGTAAATAAACGTTTGGTGTTTGAGTCAAGTAATGTGTGTGATTTCAAATACCCATTTAACTATCTGCCACGAAAAGGAATCTAAGGCGACGACAATATGTAGGTATAGCGGAGCCCATTGATATTTAGGAGCAGCGTCCCTCCAGAGGGCTTCCCGCCGCGTCATCAGAAGTGGGATCGCCCCCGCGATCCCCTTCAGCCCGCACTGCTGGACATCCAGAACAAGGAACTGCTTCTGTGACCATGGCCGACGGCGGCGTGCTAAAGGAATTTTTCGCCAAAATGGTCACCATGATGCGTTCTATGAGTGAACGGCTTACTATCCCGCAACAACAGCCAAGAGTCAAGATCACTGAAATATTTCTCCCGTCTTACGATCCGGATGGAAACATTGGCGTACGTGAATGGTGTGATCATATAACGACGGTATCCAATCAAAATGACAAACATACAGGACAACACAGAATGACCCAAGTAGCAGAACAAATAAACATGGACACTCTGAAAGCATAATTATCAATAAATGATTTGCGGGATGAATCATCAAACCCGGGAAGTATTTTGTTTTATTAATTTTAGTAACTTATAAACTGTTGATATTTACAGTTAACAATATTTTACATCACACACTGGCAAGGTTAATGCCTCCTTATATTGACACCGGTGGAAATGAAATATTAAGAAATCTTTTCACTTCTTTTAATTAGGTCATTACCCGTTCAATTTTATTATTAAAATATGAACCAGTAATGTGTCTCAAACAGGTCTCATGAATCAAATTATAGTTACTTGCATTCATTAATTAACTAACATTCACTAATTAATTAACTAAGTATCAACTAGTATTAAATCTTGTTGTCATTCAATAGAAATAATTCTTATTAGAAATCCCTCATACTCGACATTCCAGTGAGGAATTGCAATTTAGTGCAAGCTTTAGTGCTTTGTACAAACTTCTAAACATTTGTATTGGACAACATGTTTTAAGATTCAAAAAATAAAGTTGTCCGTCACGGGACACCCGGCAGATGTGAATCTTTGTATTGTAATGACACATGATAAAATTAAATATTACAATAATTATTTCTTTAATCAATATCTATCAATCAAATTTGCAACTGACCTTACTTCATCACTAATTGATTAGCTTAAACTTAAATAATAAATAAATAGATTAAAAATTGATCCACAATAAACTTAATTTTATTAGGAAAATACAATTATAGCGTCATACTATTTCCTATTATGGCATAGGAGTCGGATTCAATGCCAGGGTGCACATGTTTCACATAAATGATGCTTTGTTATGTAACTGATTCATAAAACAAAACAATTAACAATACATCAATGTTGTTCAACAAATTGTGACTATGAAATTCAGTAGAAAGCAAAGCTTTAAATATGTTAAATTGTGAATGTTTCCATAGTACAATAACACAACCAATAGTGTTTTTAAAGTACTTTTAATCAGATTAACTTTTGATTACCTGAATCTAAGTATGATAACTATTTCAAAACAATTGCTTACCATAATTTTCATTACTAATTCAAGCATTTAGTCAGACAGCTTCGTGGTTCTAGTTGTCATGGACCAAACAATTAAAGCGTGTGGGCCTGGATTCGATTCCCAGGTCTAGCAAAGTGTCATTGGGTATTCCCATAAGGAATTTCTCAGTAGCAGTTCAAACAATAAATATTAATGGCAAACAGTCTTGCCCTGTAACAAGAGGCTTAGACGTTACGCTGGCAAAGTGTTGATGTACACCTCTGTCTAACCCTTCCGGGATAGCAGGTGTGATGTTTACATAACATCTTTTCTTGTTCTATTATTTACCTGCATGACTTCTCACATTCCAGGTTCAAGCAATTATCGTAGAGGAAATGATAACCTGATGCTTCAAGTACTACAGCCTGGTGAACAAAAATGACCGTGTCGCCGGCTATGAACCTAACAAATGCGAAACAACATGAAGACTGCCAACCCTGAATGACAGTTTCAGTGTTCACACACCATAAGTTTACATAAAAGGTGAGGAGTTTTCAAACTACTTACACTACACCGCTGATATGTACCAAAAATGTCGTGTCAAAAGACTCGATACAATCGCCTAGTCAACCTACCAACCTGATGGTCATGTGTGATGAGTATCAGTGTCATTTTGTCATTTACAATCCTGCCAGTTGTAAGCAACAACTATTAACAATAACAAAGTTTTAGTACATACAGTAACTAATGAAATAAAAAATAATAATACTCACAAAAAGCTATTAGTATCTGTGGAGGAAACAACTAGCTCAATAAGTAATACTTACAATGAATCACAAATAATCTATCAGCAGCTGTGGAGGCAACTGGTATAGAACAAACACAGTAAATTATCTATCAGAAGCCGTGGAGGCAACTGGTAAAGAACAAACACATTAAATTATCTATCAGAAGCCGTGGAGGCGACTGATAACGAACACACACAACAAATGATCTATCAGAAGCCATGGAGGCGACTGATAATGAAAACACACAACAAATGATCTATCAGAAGCTGTGGAGGCGACTGATAATGAACACACACAACAAATGATCTATCAGAAGCCGTGGAGGCGACTGATAATGAACACACACAACAAATGATCTATCAGAAGCCGTGGAGGTGACTGATAATGAACCAACAAAACAAATGAACTATCAGCAGCCGTGGAGGCAACTGATAAAATAACACTCTCATGTTATCCTGCTGGGTCCACGGCATACTAAACGCCCAGAGCCTGGTTCCTTATATCCTGTCAAATCAAAGACTTCGTGCCTGTCACGGAGCAATGGTCCTAAACTCCTTATCCTTTAATCCTGTCAAATCAAAGACTTTGTGTCTATCACAGAGCGGTGTTCCTGATCCTATCCTTTTATCCTGTCAAATCCAAGACTTTGTGTCTATCACAGAGCATTACCTTCCCGTGAGAATGAACAAATAAAAACATACTACTCACACTACATTTACCAAATACAAATCACAATGGCTGAAGCTATCAATAATTTTATTTAAAACGAATCAAGTAGACAGTAGACCTATTACAAGGTTGCAAAGTTAAGTCATAGTAAGGTAAACAATTTAATGACTATTGTTGTTGCTTCTACAACAATAATATTATCTGTTTGCTGAAAAAGCAAACAGCTGATCAAACAATATCAATAAATTCAATTAATGTTGTTAAATAATTTTGCCAACAATATTCTATTTAGCTAGTAGCTAATCAAACAATATTCTTTTCAGCTAGTAGCTGATCAAACAATATCAACAAACTCAATTCAATTAATGTTGTTGAATAATTTTACTAACAATATTCTATTCAGCTGGTAGCTGATCAAACAGTATCAATAAACCTAATTAAATTAATGTTGTTGAATAATATCGCCAACAATATTCTTTCAGCTAGTAGCTGATCAAACAATATTCTATTCAGCTAGTAGCTGATCAAACAATATTCTATACATCTAGTAGCTGATCAAACAATATTCTATTCAGCTAGTAGCTGATCAAACAATATTCTATTCAGCTAGTAGCCGATCAAACAATATCAACAAACTCAATTCAAATAATGTTGTTGAATAATTTTACTAACAATATTCTATTCAGCTAGTAGCTGATCAAACAGTATCAATAAACTCAATTAAATTAATGTTGATAAATAATTTTGCCAACAATATTCTTTTCAGCTAGAGTAGCTGATCAAACAATATTCTATTCAGCTAGTAGCTGATCAAACAATATTCTATTCAGCTAGTAGCTGATCAAACAATATCAACAAACTCAATTCAATTAATGTTGTTGAATAATTTTACTAACAATATTCTATTCAGCTAGTAGCTGATCAAACAGTATCAACAAACTCAATTAAATTTATGTTGTTGGATAATTTTGCCAACAATATTCTTTTCAGCTAGAGTAGCTGATCAAACAATATTCTATTCAGCTAGTAGCTGATCAAACAATATTCTATTCAGCTAGTAGCTGATCAAACAATATCAACAAACTCAATTCAATTAATGTTGTTGAATAATTTTACTAACAATATTCTATTCAGCTAGTAGCTGATCAAACAGTATCAACAAACTCAATTAAATTTATGTTGTTGGATAATTTTGCCAACAATATTCTTTTCAGCTAGTAGCTGATCAAACAATATCAATCAACTCAATTCAATTAATGTAATTGAATCATTCAGGCAACAATTGCTTATTAAGCATCCTTAAACTCAAATAAAAATTGCAAACAGCTTTATGTCTGTATCTGTGCATGTATGCCTAGCAAGGTGATAAAAAAAAAAGCAATGACTGTCAGATCTATGACAAGGTTTCTATATTGAATGAACCTTCCTGTTACCAAATCCTACTATTCAATAAACATTGTAGGATAATAAAAGCAACAATAATCCGCCGACAAAATTTATCTCCACTATTTCAGATAACAACCACGAGACTACACATACGGCTAGGATGGACGAGCGGACGGCAACGTCAGGTGCAGAGCGCGCACCGCCGATCAGAATGGCCGTGTCGCCGCAAGAATGTCTATCTGCTAAGATCATTGTTTAATCTCAACCAGCTTATAATATTGATGAACCTGTCATCTCTGAGATCTTAGTACAATCATTACAAAGGTCGAAAGTGAGCGACAGTGCCATCTATTGACTCACCATTGAACAACCATCATTGAACCACCACATAGATGGGAATGTAATTAAATGCTTATGGAGCATTTAATTACATCGAATAGTAATTTATTAAACAGAAGTCTTTAACTAAGAACTATAGTTAAAATTAAAATAAGCTAATGTTTTATGAATATTGGGATTTTAATGATTGCCACACTTGAAATTAGGCTGTCTATGAGACGTCAGTGCACAATGTTGTGAAGATGGCGGCGAATACGATTGTAATGGTCAATAACTCAATTTATAATCTGAAACTACAACTAAATCTATTTCTATAAGTAATTATAAAGTTAAAAGTCATAAGATCATTTTACAGAGCCATTCGTGTTATGCAATTAGTAGAAAACCCATTGTCTGTTTTAAATCCTTAATCAACCGGAAATGGTTAAGTAACATTTTGTTGTAAAAAGGAATGAACCTATTAATTAGACATTAACGTTTAATTACGCCTTTACATTAATATTGGTATTGTTTTATTGTTAAATAATTATTAGAATCAATTGTGAAGTATTTTAGTAATGATTGTTAGTTTGAACTAATTAGGTCATTAATTACTATACTGATTTTGTGGTACTTCCGCTGGAGACCACAGACGCATGCGACGAAAAGTTGAGACGCTAGAACAAGCTATGTCGCGTTTAGCGAATAATTGCAATTCAAGTAAATGAAAGTGGTTTGTGATGTGATTAATGATAATTAGTGCAAATGATAATTGTAACATGATTTAAAACAGTGTATAAGGAGTTTCTTTGCCTATTCTTCTCCTAAAAGATCAACCATGTATTCGAATGGGCGATTCAAACCGCAAAGTTTTTAAGTGCCTGTAAATGAAGCAATGTAAATAAACGTTTGGTGTTTGAGTCAAGTAATGTGTGTGATTTCAAATACCCATTTAACTATCTGCCACGAAAAGGAATCTAAGGCGACGACAATATGTAGGTATAGCGGAGCCCATTGATATTTAGGAGCAGCGTCCCTCCAGAGGGCTTCCCGCCGCGTCATATATAAATGACCTCATAAAATGCCTAAAATGTGAATGTATTCAATTTGCTGACGATACAACTTTGACGATAAAATGTTCCAACAAAACTGACATAGAAATTGACACTAATATTGAATTAACTAATGTAATAAACTGGTTAGCGGACAATAATCTTCATGTTAATGTTAATAAAACCAAAGTAGTACAATTTCAAACAAGCAACTTGTCAGCTACACCAACAATAATTAGACATGACACTACAATTTTACAACCAGAACCATCGGCTTTATTTTTGGGTATAATAATTGACAACAAACTGAATTGGAAGGAACATGTGGAAAGAGTATGCAGTAAGCTTGATAAGTTTGTATATGCTCTTCGCAAGTTGAGACTAGTGTCCAGTAAAAAAACAGTCCTAAATGCATATCATGGTTATGTTTCATCAGTATTACGTTACGGTTTAGTTATATGGGGTAATTCAGTGGACGTGGACAGAGCGTTTAAAGTACAAAAAAAGTGTATCCGAGCCATGAGTGGAGCAGAATATTTAGACCATTGCAGACCATTATTTAAAGAATTAAAAATTCTCCCACTCCCGTGTCTGTATATTTTTGAGGTTTGTTTATTTGTTAAAAAATACCCTCATTTATTTTCATTGAATGAACAAGTCTCGGAAAGATTGAATAAAAAAAATGCTGGCAAACTGTTAGTTCCTCCTCAGAGACTGCATCTCTATAGTAGAAATGCCAGTTGTATGACGATCAAAATTTATAATAAATTACCATCTGCGTTCAGAATGTTACCAACAGATAAATTTAAATGTAAAATGTTTGCTTGGCTATTAGAGATGTGCTTTTATTCAGTTAATGAATTTTTAAATCATAATTTTTGACATTGTAATGAATATTCTATGTTATTAGTATTTTGGCAAAATATCTATAATTATTACTTTACTATAGAGCTTATATTTTCTGACATTGCAATTAATCTTAATTTGACTTTAGAACTTGTATTTTGGACTGTATAACAAATTATTCTTTATTTTACTTTTTGACATTTTAATTAATTTAGTGATGATTTGAATTTTGAATGTGCTTAACTTTTTTTATATTTCTACGCCAGCAATGGTAGTATATGTGGAACATTAATATTGTAAGATCTCAAAATACCATATACTTGGAAATAAATACATTATTATTATTATTAGGTTTTCGTTTGTGCACTGTCTGTAACAGCAGCTGCGAGAAGAATTTGGTGCCCTCACATAATCGCGAACGTAAAAGTCCTGTTCTTGATTTGCTACGTCGTTCATCACCTGATCTTGTTCATCAACATCATGATGATCTTCAACAACGACGTTTTGTACATTGACATCATCTGCGTTTCTTTGAACTTCAAGACCTGGGACGTCATTGTCTGCATTCCCGATGCGACTTTGTCGCGTAGCATTGTTAGCTCTTTGCCAGCATCTATGGCACACTGCCATAGTGTTATTGAATACAACCTGGAACATAAAAAAACTCGATGAGTATCAGAACTAATCTTTTCGCGTGGCCAAATCTCGAAGGGTACAAGTATTTGTGATGGAATATGACGTGTTTTCCGCGTCACATATGTTTATAAAACATATTAAAATATGTATTTATATAAGTGTTTCGTAACGTAGTTCTCATAGTACAAACTATGTTTAGCTTGGGTCTAGATAATTGGTGTAAGTATTTATTAACGTTATTAGTTATCGCCCAATGATTGTTCAAAGTATACAATAGCCATCTAATATGAAATAAATATAAAAAAATGAAGGTGTGCTACAGGAAATTGCAGTGAAAACACAGATATTAGTATGAATTAAATAGATAGTTTACATATTATGTAGTTATATATTTATATATAAAAGATGTTATTTACCTGTATCAGTGCATTTTGTGAAATATGGTTGACTAATTCAGGTTCATTTTCAATTAACGCCTCTTCTAAAACGTGCCGCCTTTGTCGCAAGACAGATCGCGGGCACATTATACACCGCCGTCCAGTTTCCATAATACACAGTATCCAATCCAGTTATCGTGCCAGGGTCAATCGAAAAGCTATCAATCAGTCCAGTAAACAAGCAGGGGTCGTAGTTGTAAAGTAAAAACCGATAAGACAGAGATAAATAAATACGAACGAACACTGCAACAAACTGACTGTGAGTGACTAAGGTTCGGGCGACTACCTGCCTGCGAATAGGGTCGCAAGCGCAGGAGCGAGGGTGGGGGTGCGGGGTATTTTCTAAGAACTTATCTTTGTGTGCATGCGCCGCCACTGTGCACTAATGAATAGATAAATGAGTAGGTGTTTTACAATTACTCGTCAATAATACGTAAACGAAATATTTGTTTAAAAGTTAGTTACTATGAGAACCCAATTCATTTGAGCAACGTCCTCATAGTAAAAAAATATCATCTTGCCAAGATGTGTCAATTGAGCTACATTTCATTTTTGTTGATGGGTGGGGACGATTCCGCCCATTGTCCTTACTCCTGTCTTTGGCTTGTTTCCATTTTAGGGCCGGTATTTCAATGTTACCTTAACTTATTGCTTAAGTTAAGTCATGCATTTAAGCTAAGTCTCACTTTTGAAAGCCAGAAGCGTATTTCAATCCGGATCTTCCTCGCCTTAGCTAATCTAGGATAAATCGCAATAGTGCAACATAATAAACAGAATATGTCATTTTGTCTATGATTTTTGTTGTCATTGACGGTTGACAGACATGAACATGACACATCTGTCTGATTTCCTGAGCTATAGTACTTGTATTGTTAAATTAAATATAATTTATCAAGTTTTAAAATCAAGTTCACGACATTTCTGCTGCGAAAAATGAATGAAGAGTTGTCTCAACAATTGAGTAGTATCACGTAAGTACCTGCCCACCGTTTTCCCTCTTTCTCCACGATTTTACAACTTGGCAATTACTTAACTATAAAATGTTTTTTGTTTTAGTAACTATACTTCTAGCTCGAGCAGTGATGATGAGGATATTATTGACTTTATCAGTTATTCTACGACCCCACGACGTATACGAATTTATAGAACGAGAGAGAATCATTTCCAAAAATGGAATGAAGGTGAATTTTACGACCGATTTCGTCTAACGAAACGTACAGCATACGTCGTGCTGGAACAGATAAGAGACGAAATTAAATGGCCTACTACGAGGTAATATTTCGCAAGAATGTCTGTACCTACTTATAGGTACATAGATTTCTCACAGCCTTCTCTTGTTACCTAGATAATTGAGTAATTATTTGTTGTTTCAGAAATAAAGCATTAACACCATCACAAATGCTATTGCTAACATTTAAGTTTTTGGCAACAGGTAATTTTTTGCTATGCAATGGAGATTTTATTGGCATACACAAGTCAACAGCTGGAAAACATATATGGAGAGTGTTACTAGCAATTGTAAAATTACGTTCAAAATATATAGCAATGCCAACAAATGAAAATATTGCAGAAATTAAAAAGAAATTTTATTTAATTTCAAAATTCCCAAATGTGGTTGGAGCCCTAGACTGCACACATATAAAACTTGAATCTCCAGGTGAGTGGAATATTAGGAAAAGAAATAATAATTAAACTAACTGAAAATCTGTGCTGCAGTTGTTAGTTGCCTGCCATAGTATAATATTTCCCCTTTAATTTTGTAGTGGGTGCAATATATGTATATAACTAACTGTTATTTATTAACATTGTAGGTGGTGCACAGGCAGAGACTTTTCGGTGCCGAAAACAATTTTTTTCATTAAATGTTCAAGCCATATGTACAGCTGATTTGATCATTCAAGATATTGTTGCTCGTTGGCCTGGATCAGCACATGACTCAAGAATATTTCAAAATAGTCTGGTGAAAGAGAGATTTGAAAGGGGAGAATTTAATGCATCTATTCTGCTAGGGGATAGTGGTTATGCTGTTACAAATTATTGTCTGACTCCCCTTGCACATACTACTACAACAGCAGAAGAATTATTTAATGAAGCTCAAATTCGAACCAGAAACCCCATTGAAAGGACATTTGGTGTTCTGAAGAGAAGGTTCCCTGTATTAGCACTTGGTATTCGTTTGGCACTTACAAAAGTGCAGCATATATGTGTGGCTTGTGCAATATTGCATAATGTTGCAGTAAAAATGAAAAATGGTGATCCGCCTGTCAATTTACCAGAGATTGAACAGGCCATCTTGGCGACTAGCAGTGTGCCAGTAGATCCATTTTATAGAGGCAGCCAGAATGTCTCTCCACATGTTGTGCCATACATTCACTATTTTAATAATTTGTAGCAAGGGGTAATAAAATAAATTATATAAATTTACATTGTTTTATTTACTTTAACTTAAAAAAAAATTAACAAGTAAGAAAGCAAATCAAGATAACGCTAGGTACTATTATAATTGTAAAAGCCTAATTTTCCGAAAGTGAATCCTCTTTCTTTTTCTTTCCTAATTCTAACTCTAATAATTGATTTTGCAAATCATAGTAGCGTTTTCTTGATTCGCTTTCAGCAATAAGGCCTTTTATGTGTTCTTTTTTCATTTGACATATTTCCTTTTTAACATTTGCCAATTCAGTCCAGGCTTTGTTTGTCAATTGACCAGTATGATTGCGCTTCCGGTATCTGCGGAACGGATTTTCTTTTTCATCATCAACTAATTGTAGGGATGGCTTCGTCCTTAATGTTTTTGGAGTGTAGTCACTCCACTTATTAAGTTCGTCCTCTTGCAAATCATTTTCCAAATAGATACTCTGAAAATAATAACAATAAAATTAAATTTGGTCAGTAAACAAACGTGACAGGGGAATGAAAAAGATGAGAAGAAACAGGTTGGTACTTAATATATTGACAACTTCTTGTAGCATTACCTCAGAGACGTTCAAATTCTCTTTGTCATTATTGGTCATATCCACTGTGATATCTGTTAATATTATGGAGGCCTGACTTGGAATTTGTACAGGAGTATCAGGTTGATAGTCACTGTCACAAACAGACTCAGTGCCAGCTGCTTGAACACTAATCAAGCTAAATATTCCTTCCTCTTCTTTGGTGAGGTTCGGAGGTGTCATTGGTGGACCTCCTCCCGTGCCAAGAGCATATTTTCTTTGGCCCGTCACCTTATCTTTCACAGATTTTTTCATGTTGTCCCATTTTTTACGGAGTGTTTCAGCAGATTTTGAATTTAATGATCTGCTGTTAAATTCAACGCTTATTTCTTCCCAGCAGTTTCTTTTCACCTTCCATGTACTAGCATCACTTTTTTTATTTTCAATTATATGTGCTTTACTCAAGACTATATCTTTCAGCAGATTTATCTCGATTGCACTGAAGTTGGTGCATCGTTTTTTCTCCATCCTGAAATGATTCCGAACAAGAAATAATCCCGAAATAAATAATCAAATCACCACACAAACAAATCACACGCGACCAGACCACAACAAAACGCAATACTTCACTTTTGACATCTACTAACCTAGTAGGTTAGTAGATGTCAAGCAACATTTGTAGTAGGTTAAACCTACTACAAATGTTGCTATTCTGCGACATAAAAAACAAATTAGCAATTGCCTATCAGTAAAAAAAAACTGTTTAGGCTTCGCTAAAGGCTTTAGCTCCTATTAATTCTCGTACCTACTTGCGTAAGAAAATTATTATTTAATAAGCAAACAACCATTATTTCATTACCTACATGCATGTTGATTTTTGCGGGTCAAAAATAAATTACCTTTAAAGCAACTTTTTTTTGAGGTAGCCACACGCCAATCTCAAATCGGAACTTAAGCGACAGAAATCCTCCACTTAGATTAAGGCTAGTTAGGATGGACTTTATTTGCCGCTTAACTTTAATCCTATATTGAAATACACTTAAGTCGTTCTTATCTTCAATCCTGGATCACTTCGAGATAAGCTAATATTGAAATACCGGCCCTTAGAATGCATTTTAAATCTTTCAACACCAGAGTAGGTAAATCTACTATGGAAAATGTTTAAGCTAAGTTTTTTTGGGGATCTGTGTGCAGAATGCAGTGATATTTTTTTTATTCTTCCACCATCTTTCAACACCAGAGTAGGTAAATCTGTTAAGGAAAATGTTTAAGCTAAGTTTTTTTGGGATCTGTGTGCAGAATGCAGTGATATTTTTTTTTCTTATTCTTCCACAGCGGTGCAACAACTAAGTGAACCTGAGAAATTGTAAATACAATTTTATTCTCTACAGGTTTGCATTACTTTGTGAAATTTATTTTATCACTGCTGCTCTCAAAACGGTGAAGGAAAACATCGTGAGGAAACCGGCATGTCATAGAACTAAAAAATTCAAAGACATGTACATCTGCCAACACGCACTGGGCCCGCGTGGTGGATTATAGCCCATGCGTCTCATAGACAGGAGGCGGAGAAATGGTGGAGCTCGACACCAGGATGTAGGCAATCCAAGGAATCTATTAGCTATATATCCATCCCTGGATATAAAGCTGACCAGGCGCCTTCTGCGCCTGGACAGAGATAGCCTGCGTCTGGTGGCGGGGACCATCACCGGACATTGTTCACTGAATAAACACTTCCACACCCTAGGAATCACTGACAGTCCCCTGTGCAGGGCATGCATGGAGGCGGAGGAAACTGTGGCGCATGTGCTCCTTGAGTACACAGGCATTCCCAAGATTCGTGAGGAGACCCAGGGAACACCACGATCCCTTGCGGATGCCCTGAGGAGACCGGGAAGTCTGATCTGCTTCTGGAGGGAGGTGAGCTGGTTGGAGTAATCGGCCACCACGGCTCACGCACAATGGTCCACCCTAAGGAAGAAGTGCGGAAACCTGAACCCCATAAAGAAGAATAGACAGGAGGCCTGAGTCCCTGCAGTGGGAACATTATAGGCTGATGATGATGACAGGCTATGTTAGATGGTAGTCAGATCCACTATCGTCTTTGGAGTTTCACCGACGGTATAGGACGCTTGAGAAGGCGTTTGATATTCATATGACTTTCATTAAGTTTGACGTAAGATTTTTGGTAGTATGTACAATTGTACACCCTATTTATTTAAAAAAAAAAAGTCAGCTTTGTTATCGACAGAAAAAGCACCTTAAAAAAATAGAAATGCGAAAATATAATCTAACTACGTATCATCTGAGATTATTTGTTTCCTCTATTTTTACCACAGAAAATTATTCGTATTTTCGACTCGAATAATGTTTAAAGGTTTTCAAATTCATTTAATTTCCGGATTGTCTTTAATCCGGTTGAATCTGACCGAATTGAAAAATACCTGATTACAGAAATTGAAATCAGTATGCTCTGGTTGTTTGGTAATTTTTAGAGGATAAGCCGAAGATGACTGCTGAATCTGTGTGTGTGTATGACCTGGCAGACGCCAGACACCAAAGCGGGGAAGAGCAGAGCAGAGAAGAGATTTATGATGACAGTTGATTGAAGAGATTTATGTGCAACTGCCTCCGTGGTCGAGTGGTTTAGGCGTTTGCCTTGTGACCCGGTGGTCGTGGGTTCGATTCCCACGGGAAGCATACTTTGTGAAGTTGTTTCCAGTTTAGTTTGGACATTGCAGGCTTGAATATCTGATAAAAAGATGGTTCCGTGCTTCGGAAGGCACGTATAAGCCGGTGGTCCCGGCCGCCAAATGGCGGTCGTCAAACCATGTCAGAGGCCCTTTTTTTTTTTTTTTTTCTTGGGCAGAGCGAAGGGGAGTGTCAGACTTCTACTGACTAAAAACCGAACCCATGTTCCTTCTTTGCCCTTGCGCCGAGGCCACGTAATCTAGTACATAATACCGCGGCCCCGACGGGCGTCGGCCCTTGCGGGCCCCTCCTTGCTGACATCTCTTTGAGGCGCGCGTGGAACACGAACGCGCCGCCGACACGGTCTGTTGCCGTCATGACGACGGCCGGACGGCGAGCTAGCCCATTACTCACCGTCCACAGGCCCGCGTCTACGGTGGCCGGAAGCCATCACGTGGCCCCCGACGCCCGGAGCGCCTTCCGCGCCTTCCGCGGCGGCTGGGACGTTGAGAGGATCGCTCCCTCTCTCGTTCCGCCACCTCCTTCGCTAGCATCACTGCTTCGCAGAAGGAGGCGACGGCGTCCCATTCCTCCTCGCCCCGGACCATGGCTTGCACCAGGGCCGGACGCGAGAGGTCACCGCCGCCGATCGCCGCTACGAGAACACGGCGGGGCTCCGCCCAAGCAGGGCACACCTCCACAGTGTGCTCCACCGTGTCCTCCGGTCGATCCTCGCAGTGGAAGCATCCGGGCGTTTCCTCCCGCCTGATTCGGTGCAGGTACCTCCCGAAACATCCGTGTCCGGTGAGGACCTGCGTCAGACGGAAGGTGAGGGCGCCGTGGCTCCTCTCTAGCCACTCCTCAAAGAGGGGACTTACCGCCACTATCGTGGCGTGCCCTGCACGGGGTTGCGACAGTCGCTGTCTCCATGCCGCCATGAGATCGCACCGGAGGTCTGTCCGCCGCGCAGCAATGTGCCGCGGCAGTACAGTGACCCCCCGGTGTAGCGCCTCCGCGCGCCACTCATGTAGGCGCGCGAGGACTATCGCCTCCAGATCCCACGGCGGCAATCCGGCAAGGAGATTCGCCGCCTCGCGGGAGATCGTGCGGTACCCGCGGACTAGCCTTACGGCCATGACCTTTTGGGGCGCGTTCAGGTAGTGGACGGCCCGCTTCCTCACGGCACGTGCCCACACCGGGGCCCCGTAAAGGGCCATGGACCGCACGATCCCCGCATACAGCCTACGGCAGGAGGCGTTTGGCCCCCCCAGATTGGGCAAGAGCCACCTAAAGGCAGCCGCGGCCCGCTCCAGTCTGGGAGCCAAACGTCGGAAGTGCTCCACGAAGTTCCACCGGCTGTCGAGGACGAGTCCGAGGTACTTTATAGTACACTCGACGCCGATGGGAACCCCTCCCACCGTTAGCTGGGATCCCGACGGTGGCACATTCCCACGCCCATGGAAGCACATGGCCTCGGACTTGTGAAGCGCCACCTCGAGACCCAGCTGCCGGATCCTCTCCACGACTATCTCAACCCCGCGTGTCATATTCGCGGCCGCCGCCTCGTGCGACTCCCCCCGTGCCAGCACCAGCGTGTCGTCCGCGTAGCAGACGACGCTGACGCCGTCAGGGAGGTCGGCACGCAGCACCCAGTCGTAACCGATGTTCCACAGGGGCGGCCCCAGAACCGAACCCTGTGGAACACCGCACGACATCTCTCGCCGGTTCCATTCTCCGTTTTGACCAGGGTAGATTACCGTCCTGTCAGACAAGTAGTCCCCGACTACACGACGAAGGTAGGCCGGCACCCGGTGATACCGGAGTGCCTCCCTGATGCAGCTCCAGGGCATGGTGTTGAAGGCGTTAGCGATGTCGAGAGACACCGCCAAGACCACACCGCCCCGAGAGACCGCATCCCCCGTCGTGAGGGCTCTCACGCGCATGATGGCGTCCACCGTCGAGCGCCTCTTGCGGAAGCCGAACTGCTGATCCGCAAGATCCGGACCCATTCCCTCAAGGTGCTCGGCGAGGCGGTTTGCAATTACTCTTTCGATCAGCACAATGGGCCGGTATGCAGACGGCGAGTCCGCAGGGCGCCCCGGCTTCTGGATGAGGACCAGCTTCCCCGTCTTCCAACGAAGCGGGAACTGGCCTCTTTCCATGCACGCGCTAAAGAGCCTCTCCAGTCGGGGCCCAAGAGCCTCTGGGTCTGAGGCCAGGGCCCAGGCTTTGCCAGGCAAGCCATCGGGCCCCGGGGCGGTATTTTTGGCTTTAAGCCTCCGTACCGCCACTCTTAGGTCTACCCCAGTCACCTCCGGAATGTCGTCATCGGTTCCTGAACCGTCCGCTTCCGGCACCGCTGGTGGCGGAGCCATTGGCGGGGGACGATGCTCCCCTCGCGAAGGGAACAGAGCACTCACTACGTCCTCCACGAGCTCGGGCCGGAGACTCTGCGTCAGCGGGGGGCCCCGGGTGCGGAGTTGATTCCGCACCATCTTATAAGGGCGCCCCCATGGGTCTCTGTTGAGAGTCTCCAGCATCTCCTCGCGGGCCTGATCCTTGGCCCGCAGACGAGCCTCGGAGAGGACTTTCTTCGCCGCTCTGTACCCTTCATAAAGCTCCGCCTCGATGGCTTCCGCATTCGGAGGACGAATGCGGCGCCTGCGATGCCTGGCGTACCGGCGCCGCGCCGCCACACACTGCTGCCGCAGGTGCGACAGCTCTTGCGACCACCAGTACACGTGACGCCGGGCGCTTCCTGGCCGGACTCGGGGCATTGCCGTGTCACAGACCTCGGTCATAGCCTCCTGGAACCAGCCTGCCTCGGTGTTAACGTCGGCGGGCCTGACCGGTGATGACACCCAGGCCTGCACGATCGCGGCTTCCAGGAGGAGCTCCCGATCCAGCTTCTTCAGCGCCCAACGCGGACCACTTGGGGTCTGTGGGACCGGCGTACTCGAGGACTGGGCAGAGACCTCAAACCGGATATATCGGTGGTCGGAATAGGTCTCCTCCCCCTCCATAACACGCCAGTCGACGACGCGCTGTGACAGAGCGGGGCTGGCGAACGAAATGTCCACCACCGACTCGCCCCGCATCCGCACACACGTGGCCACAGAACCCCGGTTCAGGATGTCCAGGCCTGTTTCCAGAGCCCAGCACTCGACCATCCCACCCCGCACATCCGTGTAGCGGGAACCCCAGGCCAAGCTCTTGGCGTTGAAGTCCCCGAGTACAAGTACGGGGAGGGAATAGCCTCCGATGACGACACTTAACTCCCTGAGGGAGTTTTGGAACTCGGCGAGAGTTCGGCTCGGAGAGAAGTAGACTCCCACTACTACGATCTCCCCGAACCGTGCCGCTACGCACCCCTGACCCTTCCTGACCATCTCAAGGGCCGGGGTGCCGGCGGCGGCCGACGCAATGATGGCCACCGTGCCGCTTAGGTCCTCCACCCAGTCTGGCCTGGGCGGGACAAAATACGGCTCGGAGACCACGGCGATGTTGATCGACCACTGCGCCATGCTCTGGAGCAACAGGTCCTGAGCGCAGGCGCAGTGGTTGATATTCGCCTGGAGGAAGCTTAGTGGGGCCATTAATGACACTCCATTTCAGCCCCCTCCGGGACCTCCTTTGGCACCACCGCAGTGGGAGTTGCGGTGGTGGCGGTTTCCGCAGCGGCATCGGCGGCTGCGTTCTTGACGACGACGGTGGGGTTGGTGGCGGAGGGCCTTCCCTTCCCCTTGGCTTTGGCGAGTGGAGCGCAGGCCTTGCTCCCTGCCCGGTGCTCGGCCGGCTTCCCAGCCGCCGCACATGCACTGCAGTGAGGCGTGGCCAGGCAAGCCGCGGCCTTGTGACCGGGCTGACCGCAGCGGAAACATAATTCGCTGCGGTCCACCTCCGAGGTGCATCGGCAGCCTACGTGGTGCCCCACATGGCACCGGAAGCACCTCAAAGGTTTGGGCTCCAGAAGCTTCACCTGCGCCCTGGACCAGCCCACCTTGAGGGTGCGGCCCTCCGCAATTTTCGTCGCCGCCGTCACAGGGCAGCTAACCGTTACGGTCTGCATACCCTCGCGATCCGAGCGTAGGGTGCCCGCCTTGATCTGATCGGCAGAGCACCCCCCGACAGCAGTGACGGCGGCTACCACCTCCTCCTCGGAGACCGAGTCGTCCAGGCCCAGGATGCGCAGGCTTGCGCACTTCACTGGCCTGGACACTCGAACCTCGTCCGCATTTAGGGACGCTCTGAGCTTTTCGGCTAGAGCGTCTGCGGTCGAGGCGCTCGATTCCCTCGATTCCCCGGGAACCTCTATCTTCCGAGCACCTGTAGCGGTGGGTCGGATTGTGAGGCCCCCGAGGATCCCAAACTCTTCGAGCGCCAACGTCAATTTGGCTTGGCGGAGCGTCTCGCTGTACGTCGCGCCCCTCTTTACCGCGTCCGGCTGTAGCGTAATGACTACAACCGCGGTCTTCGGGGCACGAAGCTTCGCCGCGGCGCTCCGCTTCTTCTGCCGGCGCTTCCGCTCAGCCCGCCTGGCCTTTTGGGCCGCCTTTCGCTCCCTCTGGTTTTCACCGGCCACCTCCCAACCTGACTCGCCCTCGGGAGGCTCAGGGGGCGGAGGAGGTGTGGGTGCCTCACCCTTCTTCTGGGCAAGCGCCTTGCCCTTTTTCTGGGCAGGGGCCTTGCTCTTTGGAGGGGCAGGCTCCTTGCCCTTCGGAGGGGCAGGCGGCTTGCCCTTCTCCTGGGCGGCCTTACCCTTCTCCTGCCCAGGCACCTTACCCTTCGGAGGGGGGGTTCCCGCCTTGCCCTTTTGAGGGGCACTCGTCTTAGGCGGTGGCGCTGGGGCCGGCTTCCCACCTGGCTGAGCCCCGCCTTCAGGCTGGCTGGGTGGCCCTGCCTTAGGGTTACCGGCTGCCGCGTCCGCATATGTCTTTGCCCCCAGGGAGGGGCGCAGAACCATGCCCTCCAAGAGGGAGTGCCTTCTTTCGAGGTCAGCCAGCCGAACCAGGTACAGGTCCCGGTCCTCGGCAGCTGGGGGCTGGCATTGCCCTCGCTCGCACCCCTTCTGAGACACCTTCTTTGGGCCGGCGACTCGAAGCTCGGCCAACTCCGCTCGGAGCCTCTTATTCTCCGTTTGGAGATCAGACACGGCAGTCGCCAAGCGGGTGAGCTCGGTCTGCCGCTGCCGCTCGTCCGTCGGAGGCAGAGGGCCACAGCGGATCGCCTCCGCTGCCGCCAAGATGGAGGCCGCGGCCGCGTTCATGGCCCTGGTTTTTGACGAGTGTAGCCTCTTCAGGCCCACGTCGCGGATCGCGGCCTCCACCACCACCGCAAACTCGGCCATGCGCTCCTTAATGGAGACGCCACCAGCCACCAGCTCCGGCTCACTGTCAGAAGACACCGAGACCACTCTCCGATCAGTTTGATCGGTTTGGAGCCCGTCCTCGGCGTGTTCCACGGCTCGCCTGTCAGCCACCTGGGAAGCGGCCACCCCTCCCTTGCTTTCGCCCTTACCCCGCCTGCTCTTAGGGATTTTTCGGGCCGAGCCCAGCTTTTCGCCGGACGATGACCCCCGGCCATCCTTCGATCTGGCCCGCTTACGAAAACGCTCTGCGTTCTCGTGCTCAGAACTCGCCGAGCTGCTAGACGCTGAGTCGGACCCCGACCCCGCGTCTTTCCGCCGCTCCGGCGAGCTCCTCTGCCAGAGCTTGGACCGAGTCTTCTCACCTCGCTTTTCTGACCCCTTGTCAGAAGAAGAACCGATCGCATCCTTCTCGGATCGGGATCGGGAGCCTTCTCGGCTCTTGTTGCCCTTATCCTCTGAGCCTTCGCGCCCAGATCCATCGCGCACAGTGCTCGCCGAGCTCGCCGAGCTGCAAGACACAGAGTCTGAGTCCGACCCCGCATCTCTCCGCAGCTCAGGCGATCTCAGCTTGGCAGGAGCCTTTGCGCCGCGCCTTCCACTCTCTCTACTTTTACCGGCCACCGGACTTCTTGACCGGGACCGGGAGCCTCCTCGGCTCATGTTGCCACTGGCAAATGGATCCAAACTTTCGTTGCCCCCCCCAGAATACGAGGGGCTTGACGCCTCCAAAGGAGACGTGGCGGATTCTCCAACTGCGTTGCAGCTGGTACCGCCCTGGGGTAGTTCTCTTTCGATCGTTTGTTTCATTTTTTTTATGTTCCTTTTAAAGGGTATGGTCCCTCTTTCTCCCAACCTCTCTCCCTCCGCCTACTCACTGCTCTCACAGTCACGTCTGATGAGCAGACGCGAACCAGAGAGCAGCAAGTAGGTTTCCTCCTGCGACAGGCACACCGCCCGAGGACCGGAACACTGTTCACGTCTCCGGGCGGTGCGCCCGCCGCGTGTCCCTCTTTGTCTGGTCTCTCGCCTTGGACCTTTCCGGCATGAGTATATCTACCGGCAGAGCCCCAAGGGTCATTGAGACACGCAAGCCCCACCACGACGGCAACGTGGGAACACTCCGGTGGGGATGTCAGAGGCCCTTGCGGCGGTTTAGAAACTCTGACACTAGGGTGTGTGGGGTCGTTAGATCTTAGTTACGTTAGATCATAGAGGAGGTAGATGGCGCTGTCGCCACGTAAACATCGCGCTCCGTTTAAATTAAGTCTTAAAAATGTTAAAAGTACTAATTTCGTGTAAAGTGTAGTGTTATAATTATCTAGACAGTGTAAATATACCGTGTAATTGTTATCTCAACCGAACTCACTCAGTGAACTTTGTTATAACGATTCAAAGTTGTGAACTATGAACAATACTTATTGTACGTGTTTGTGTAAATATAGTGACTAAAACAGTGAATAAATTAGAATATTAACTATTTAGCCTTATGAACAGGTTATACTACAACAGTATAATACCAGAAAACAATATTTTAATTTCGCGTAATAAACATTAAATGGGCGCGTCGTTTTTCAAATAAATGCCAAACGCTTAGCGTCCTAACGAACTTTTGGAAAAAGACAACAAATAGAACCAAAATTTCGATGAAGAGTTTGTACGCTTAAGCAGTCTTTTACCGAAAGAGCGTGACTGCAATGCACGAGTGCTCGAGTTCGCTTCCTGAGAACTGTTATTCTTTTTGTATTTCTTAAATTGTTTTTTTTTTAAATTCCAACAAGTAATTCTAATTGCTTAATAAAATAATAATAAAAATTGTGTTAATTGAACTGTTAATGTCTTAATACACATATTTTATAGTGCAGGACTTAGTAAATTTCTGTGGACTATTTAATTCCCAAATAAACAGGTGCAAACAGTGATAGCGTGTGCGCGGTGAGAAGTATCGCGACTATCGCGAGTCGCGAGTCGTGCATCTTGCTCTTTCACTCCCGCCTACAATACGTTTAGCTTGGTCTCACTCGCGCAACGCGGCATTCATAATGATTTGTTTTGCTTGCAATAAAAAAATTGCATTGGGAGAATGCCTGAGATGTACAGGATGTAAGACAGTATACCATTATGTCTGTCAAAATATTACTTCGGCTACATTTACTGAGCAAAAAATCCAGCTGGAACGCTCGTATAGGTGTGATTCCTGCTCGAACATAACACGTCGTGTACGAGTGACAGATGATACTCCAGCACACGGCTCCCGCTCAGGAGGTGAGTTGATGGAAAAGAAATCAACTAAAAGTTGTGAAGAGACTAAAAAGGAAAATACTTCGCCGTCGGCAATTAACACGATGGAAAGTATTCAGAGTATTACGGATATGTTAAAAGGAGAATTATCTGCTAGATTGAATATTATCGAAACAAAACTTATACAAGAGATTAAGAATTCAGTAACAACCTTGGTCCTAGAGAATAACAAATTGAGAGAATATTTAAGTGTTGCTAATAAAAAGTGCACATGTTTGGAAGAGGAAATTAAAGTTCTTAAGAACGAAAGGACTATCACTACGCAGCCGACCGCTTGTACCAAATTGGTCCACAATTCCTCACATAATCAAATCAGTAAAGAACTTGGAAAAGAAATATGCAATTCAACGACAGTGCAGGTGCAGTTATCGCGCGGCGTTACCGAGCCAGGCCCCGCGAGCGCGACACTGCGTGCACCTGTGCCGGCCGCGTCGCTCATACCTACGAACGCGACGGCTCAGCTGAGCGATACCTACGCGGCGGTGGCCAGAAATACAGCGGTAGCGGAAAATATGAATGACAAATGGATTGAAGTGAAAAGCAGCAAAAGAAATAATCCGGTAAAGATAGGCGGTAACACTTCGGCTACTTTGTTGAAGGCTGTAGAAAGGAAAAAATATCTACATGTATGGAGGTTGGACAAAAGTACTACAGAAGATAGCATTAAGGAATACATAAAAGATGTACTAGGAAATAGCTCGGAATTTATAGTACAAAAGATAAAAACGAGAACTGAAAGAAATTATTCATCATTTAAAATAGGTTTACCAGAAAACAGCTTTGAGAAATTATGTAACCCTGATGTTTGGCCACTAAATGTGGAATTCAGTGAATGGATTTTTTTTCGACGCTCAACCCCAACCACATCAAACCACCCACAAGCGGACACACAGTAGAGCATATAACATTTTATACCAAAACGTTAGAGGACTGAGAACCAAAACAACAAGATTTTTATCACTGCTGGAATCGTCGGATGCTGATATATTCGCTATTACTGAAACAGGATGTAACGAATCAATTTATGATTCAGAAATCTCACTGCCAGGATACCAGATTTTACGTTGTGATCGAGCGGACGGACGCAAGCAGGGTGGCGTACTTTTAGTGGCCACACCGTGTTTTGAACTGCGACGAATAAAAATGCCACAGGATATTAATATTGATACTCATCAATTCGAAATAATTTGTGCAAGTGTTTATAAGCAGAGTCGATTCTTATTTCTTTGCTGTGTAGTGTATATACCACCTAAGGCAGAAGAGACTGAGTACATGGTAATGTTTACTTTATTAGAGAATTTGTGTATTAAGTATAGAAGTAATATTATAATTTTAGGAGATTTTAATTTAGTTTCGTGCAATAATAATGTAAGTAGTTATTTTGAATATTTTGTGGCCTTTTGTGAGGTCGCTCAGTGTAACATGGTGCCGAATTGTAATAATAGGCAGCTGGATCTCGTGTTGAGTGGGCGCGGTGGAGTAACGGTGTGCGCTGCCGACGAAGGTCTGCTGCCCGTGGACGCGTATCACCCGCCGCTGGCGGTTGCTGTTGCGCCGTCAGGTACGCCAACACTAACACATTGCACACCCGAAGCACACGAATCACAACCACACCCTGAGTCACAGTATAAGAAATGGAATTTTCGCAAAGCTGATTACAATAAGTTATATTATTTAATTAATTCAATAGACTGGAAAGATTTATACAGTATTCAAGATCCTGATTTAGCTTTAAACTTTTATTATGATAAACTATATGAAACTTTTGACGCGAGCATTCCTCCGAAAACTAAAAATATTAGTAATAGAAGATACCCAGAATGGTACAGCTTAGACCTTATTAAAGAAATTAAATTAAAATACAATTTGCACAAAAACTATAAAGCGACCAAATCGCCAAGCGACTATGAGGTATTCTCTCAGTGCCGGGCAAGGGTGAAGGCGGAAACAGCGAGTTGTCACCTCCGGTACAGAGATCGAGTACAAAGCCATCTCGCTACTGACCCTAAATCATTCTGGAATTACGTAAGGTCAAAAAAAGACACTTCTAGTCAGTACAAGTTGATCAAAGAGGGACGAGTTCTATCCGGTGATGAATCTGCTAAGGAATATGCGCGATTCTTTCACTCTGTGTACAGCGCGACAGCAGGCTCGCTGAATGCGGAGGCGGCGTGCGGGGATGCAGCGCCGAGCGGCGCATATGCGCACCTCGCCTGCCTCGAGCGGGCTGCCGTCCAGCGCGCGCTTACTGGTCTGCCGCCTAAGCGCTCAGTGGGCCCAGATAGTATTCCGCCCTTCATTTTGAAAGATTGCCGCATGGTACTAATAGAACCGTTGCTCCACATATTTAACTTGTGTTTGTCATTGGCGCACTTTCCTAGTCGCTGGAAACTTACGCGAGTTGTACCTATACCGAAAGGTCAAGGTGGTACGGATGCCAGTGACTTCAGGCCAATTGCAGTACTTAGCGCACCTGCCAAGGTATTCGAGATGGCTATTCACAATTACCTTTATACTCAGATAGGCCCTCATTTGTCTGATGCGCAGCACGGATTCCGTCCTGGACGTGGAACAATGGGGAACTTGCTTCACCTGATGACGCAGCTGGTACCAGCTGTTGACGCTGGACTCCAGGTTGATGTGATCTATCTGGACTTTAGGAAGGCGTTCGACACAGTCGACCACGATATACTCTTGGCAAAAATGGCGGGTATGGGCTGCACATATCATACTATAAAGTTTTTCGCCAGTTATCTTCGAGATAGACGTCAGTATGTGGACTGTGGCGGACACTTCTCGGAGCCCTATTACACCAGGTCGGGCGTAAGTCAGGGTACAAATTTGGGACCCTTATTGTTCATCATTATGGTGGATAATTTAGCCAAGTTAATCAGGTCCACATGCATGGTGTTTGCTGACGACATTAAGTTGTCTGCAGTCATTAAAGACACTGCGGATCGTGACATGCTGCAGCACGACTTGGATAGGGTCACTGAATGGAGTCACCGCAATAAGTTATACTTTAATGTATCAAAGTGCTCGGTACTTTCATTCACACGCACACGAATCCCACAACACCACCAGTACACCATGGACGGGGAGCCGCTGCAGCGTGTCGCGGAAATAAAGGATTTAGGCGTTCATTTCACAAGTGATCTGCAGTTTCGCAAACACGTAATACAAATTTGTAAAAAGGCGTACAGGAATCTGGGATTTGTGCTGCGTCAGGCAAATGAATTCACTAACATCAATGCATTGAGGGCTTTGTATGAGGCTCTTGTGAGGAGTCACCTGGAGTATAATGCGCCTGTCTGGAGCCCGAGTGAAATTAAGTACAAATTTATGCCCGAACGGATACAGAATAAATTCGTCAGATTTATGTATTTAAAGCTGTATGGGAGATATCCGGGATACCCGTTATTGTATCCTACCCTATTCTGTCTGGGTATGGTAGGATACTATAAATTAGAAGTTAGACGTGAATTGACACTAATAACTTATATTTTTAAAGTTTTAAGAGGTAGTGTACAAAACTCAGCCATACTATCAGAAATAGGGTTCAATTTACCAGATAGGTACGTGGAGCGGCGGCGCAGGCCGCAACTGCTAGTGGTGCCAAGTGCGCGCACTAACCTGCTGGGGCGCGCACCGCTGACTCGTGCGCTGCGCACTCTCAACACGGTGGCGGATACTACAGATATCTTTACTTGTACACTGAGTGAGTTCACAAGGGCCACATACCACATACTGTGTAGCATGTAAGTTATTGATAAGTATACCTATTTTAAGTTTCTTTGTCGCAATAGAACTATTTATCTGTAATGGCAAGAAAACATTTTGTGTGAATAAATAAATAAATAAATAAATAAAAATCTTACTGCCCACACGATAAGAAGAAGATGACAGTTGATGTAATAAGGTTCTTATTTTAGTAGTGTAGGGTAGTATCACAAAAATATGGTAGTATTGTAGTAATTATGCTTAATACACACGCAGACATTTTATTTTATTTTGATTATTTTTGGAAATCTTACAGCTAGGTATCACAACACTTTGGTTGAAAAAAAAAAGTTTAAAATAAAAAGCAAAATTAAAAATTTTGAAAAAACCCACGACTGTTAAAAATTAATTGAAAAAAGGATAAAATAACATAAAACACCCACCTTAAAAAAAACCCAAGAATGTCCGTCGGGGGCTGACATTAAATGAACTAGTTTTGCAATGTTCTAAAAATAAATTAATTTTTAACAGTCGTGGGTTTTTTCAAAATTTTTAATTTTGCTTTTTATTTTAAACTTTTTACTTTTATTTTTTTATTAAGAACATGCACCAATCAAACCTTAACCCATAACTGAAAACTGAATCAAAATCGGACTTGTAGTTTTGGAGAAAAATGGCAACTTTGATTTGCACAAACAATCTTTGCTGCAGCGCCCCCTGGTGAGTTGTCACCGTAACATCTATCTAAGAACATGCACCAATCAAACCCGAACCCATAACTGAAAACTGCATCAAAATCGGACTTGTAGTTTTGGAGAAAAATGGCAACTTTGATTTGCACAAAAAATCTTTGCTGCAGCGCCCCCTGGTGAGTTGTCACCGTAACACCTATCTAAGAACATGCACCAATCAAACCCGAACCCATAACTGAAAACTGCATCAAAATCGGACTTGTAGTTTTGGAGAAAAATGGCAACATGTATTTGCACAAACAAACACACAAACAAACAAACACACAAACAAACAAACAAACAACCTCTCACCCCAAACGCATATACCGTCTCCGTTCCGTCGTGGGTAAAAATATATATAATAATATGCCAATTACAGGTTTTCACAAGTAGTTGTACAACATTTAAATGAAGCTAAAAAAAACAGTGTTAAGGATTAGTAAACAGTATACAAAAAAACTGGCCAAGTGCAAGTCGAAATTGCGCATGAAGGGTTCCGTACTTCCTGTCGGGGCTGTGGATTATCGAAAGGTTAACGCGGCTCCGACACAAGGGCGAAGAAGGAACATGGGTTTGGTTTTTAGTCAGTAGAAGTCTGACACTCCCCTTCGCTCTGCCCAAGAGCGGGGGGGGGGGGGGGTTATTCGATATTTTCCACCCACCAAAAAAAAAAAAGGGTTCCGTACTTAGACTTCATAAATAAAGGTTTTCCTGTAATCCTGTTGAACTAATTTCTGTATTTTTATTTTTTTTCTTTTCTTTATTTTTTTCAGAATTTTAGGTTCAATAGTTTGGGAGATAAAGGGGGGGGGGAATAGTCGGACAGACAGACACACGAGTGATCCTATAAGGGTTCCGTTTTTTTCCTTTTGAGTGACGTAACCCTAACATTAAAAATAACAAAAATTGCCAAAGTACAAACGTTATGGATTATCGAAGAACTGATATAGAGCGTCTTCTTCAACTTACTGATACTGCAAGCCTACGTCATCCAGCAGATCACACCGGGTGACTGGTCGTTGATATTGTTTTTAGCTGACCCCGCCATTCTCTACGAGGTCTGCGGAAGTAAACGAAACGAAAAATAATAAATCTATACCTACTAAAAATGAAATCTGTTGATTGGTAGTTGGTTGGTTACCTGATTGGCAATCAAAAAATTCTATTTGACTAAACTAACTATTCAGAATTCCAGGTAAAAATAAATTTTGAATGAGAATATATTATTTTCAATACACTTCCTCGAAAACTAGCTCTTATTGCACTACGATTAGGTTCGACATGCATCATATTTCGCACGCGTGCGGTAATAAGAATACAGCGTGCTGTAATATTATTACCGCACGCTGTAATCATAGAGCAGCGGTAATTCGATTAAAACTTATGAAATTAAAAAAAAAACACCACTGACTATTATAGAGCAGGCGTGTTTTTTTTTTAATCTCGCCATTTTGATCTGCGTCTTTACAGAGTAAATATTTTTTGAATATTTAAATTGTGTTTGTAAAAAGAATACTACTAATAAACGTAAATATTTTAAACAATTATTTACTTTTATGAACAAGTAAGCATTTTTTTGTGTTCTTAATTAAAAAATATTTAAATTTTATATTTTTCCTGTGAGGCTGTTTGGCGGCTTTATACCTTTGCTTCTTTTTCAACCTGGCGAAATCAAACCGCGGAAAAAAAGTAAATTAAATCATAGTCTCATCAAATTTGTTGACAAAAACACATAACGTTTTTAGTTAATTTCTTCGAAAGTGTATTGAAAAACGTCGTTTGATACACGTGGGAATTTGTTATTGCATTTCTCGACCCCATGAACACCCTCGCCATACGGCTCGGGTGTTCAATCTGCCTCGAATGCAATAACAAACTTTCCGCACTTGTATCAAAATGTACTATTTTCACCCGAAATAAACTTCTTTACCGAAGCAAGTGTACTATATTTTTGGAAATAAGACCAGAAGTGAGTTTTTTTTAAACATTATAGAGCAAGTACCTACAGTAAACAATTCAAATAGCCAAAACAAACTAACAACAATTGTTTTAATACTAAAAATCAATAACAAATTAGAGAAATACACAAAATAAGCAATTACACGTATATAAGGTCCCATTAAAATAGGTGGACAAATTTTAACACAGCGTTCAGAAAGGTCTAACCAAACTTAATATAAACAAAAAAAAAAACATTAATTATACTGTTTTTTTTCTGACTTAAAATAATAAATTGCCGGCACTCTAGATCAAACTCATCCTTTATGTGTAGGTACTTAAATGATTTCTGAAATTTTGTCCACCTATTTTAATGGGACCTTAAATATAAAAATTTACCGACAGAGTGACATTCTAACGATGTTGTTCCCAAGGTGACTCGAAGTGAAATATAGGTCTGCCCAATCTGCCCATCCTCATAAATCATCGTACCTTCTACAATTTTATAAACCAGCATGGTCTCAGAGATAGGTATTTCTCGTCGGCATGTAAAGCCAATTTAGAGGCCCACTCTGTCACCAGGTAAGAGACTTAAAAAATATACGATAAAGAAAAAAATAAACTTTAAACTCGTGATAATACAATAATAACGCCACCCTCAACACTGTATAATACTTTTTCCCCATATAACAAAATATACCCATACCTACCATCTTTCTTGTAAGCGCGTTGAAAGCATCGTGATTATTATTCAGAATCACGGAACGCGGCCGCGCTGTTGCGTATTAGACACGTTTTGATACGCCAGTACGCAGCGTATACTGTCGCATCGTGGAGCGTATTATGTAAAGATGAAGGGTTACGAATAATAACGGTAGTAAATGTTTTGAAAGGAAGTCTTGAAGGTTGTTTGTTAGCGTTTCTGTTTGGGTGTAAAACTTGTTTTGCTTTTAGAATATTTATTTTTAATTAACAAGTAACATAGACTCAAAATGTTAGTAACAATATTTTTAAGCAGACGATAGTAGCGGGGCACAGATAGTTGCTAATAATTTAAAAATAAACTGTTCAGATTAGATTCCATGAAATAAAATATTAAAGTTATATTTGAAAGGATTAATATTATAACTATGTTATGAACGTTTGTATAATAATGCAAAGTATGTCTTTGACCTGTATGACTTTGTGTTGCTGCGGCTAAGTCAAAATATTATGCGTACTTCACTCACAGAAAATTACTTTCATAAGCATAACTTCAAATAATTATGAACGTATTATTATTCTCTGCAATTTTAACTCTTGTGTATTAATAGTCCCAGGTGGCTATAAGTCGATCGCCAAGGTTAAGTCACGCTTGCCAAGGATGGTCCATGGTTGGGTGACCATTGATTGCATACCGAGTTTTCTCCTTACTCAGAGAACCATTTTCCAACTTTATTGGAAAAAAGGCACTTGGGGCTGGCTTCCGTCTAACCGAATGAAGAAGAAAGAAGAAAACTTATTTAAGTATTGGTTTCACAACAGGACAAAACACATTGACAAAAAATTAAAAGTTAACAAAGTAAACATGAGAAACAATTAAAATTAGGACATAGTTATTGTACGATTACATCGCACATTAATTTAGGTCGCTAGCATAAGCATTTTTACCGTATTGTAACGCAACTATGGAAATATATTTGAGTACACTTTCGTCCGTTTTATTATAAACACCTATTAAATATTTATCTAGAAATTAGCAAGATAATATTTTTCTTCCATCTTGACTTATCAAATGTATTAGCAGTCAAGTGCTCCTACATATGGTCCTTCGAGCCGGATGCAGCTAAATACCAGTATTTTACATGGAGCGACTGCCTATCTGACCTCCACAACCCAGATGGACCAACTATTAACCTGCTTTCCGAAGCACCTTATTTTTGGAGGGTGGAAAATCATCGTATGACTCGCCCCCCCTGGGCAGAGCGGTAGGGAGTGGCAGACTTCTACTGACTAAAAACCACCCATGTTCCTTCTTAGCCCTTTGTATCCAGGCCGCAGGACTATCTCTTTCGAATAACCCGCAGCCCCGAAGTTTTTTCCGAAGCACCTTCGCCTTCTTCCATTTATCTGTCTTAACTGCAAAAAAAATATTTCCTCTAATACCGCATTTCCGAAACGCGAAATTTTCGTTACTATTAAAAAAGTACAACCCTTTTTTTTGAGCTTCGCTTTAATTCTGCCTTTAAATTCTTTCAAAACCATTTTTTTGCCACAAAAATTTAATGTCGGATAATTTTCTTTCCTTTTTTTAGGGTTCCGCACCCGAAGAGTAACCAGCAGGACCCTATTAGCCTCCACTGTTCCTCCGTCCGTCCGTCTGTCTGTCTGTCAGCGGGTATCTCATGATCCGTCATCAGTACACAGTTGAAATTTTCACAGAATGTATATTTCTGTTTCCGCTATCACAACAAATAAAGTAAACAACATAATTATATAAACTCACGCCATATTTCCATACGGGCGGGTAGAAACTAGAGAACGTCACTTGCTACGCTCGGTTTTTTTTGGAGGGTGTGGAATCATCATATGACTCCTACCGACTGACTGAAAACCACCCAGGTTCCTTCTTAGCCCTTTGTGTACGGGGCCACGGTATCTTTTTCGAACAACCCGCATCCCCAGCATGTGTCGGCCCCTGCAATGCAATGTTGCTGAGGCGCACGCGGAACACAAACGCGTCGTCGACACGGCCTGTCGTCACCTGCTACGATCCTGACATACACCTTTTGCCTCGTCCTCATTCATACATCTGGTCAATTAATTAAATAAAACCAACGGAACCCTTCATGCACGAATCCGACTCGCACTTGACCGGTTTTCCTTTTGTTCCGTAGATCCAAACTTTATCTGGAAGAAGGATTAAAACACAGGATTCCAAGAAAGTGGAGTTCGTTGGGTTAATATTAAGGTACGTTTCTGTGTTGTTGTTTCATCAATAAAGTACCTTTCGTCTGAGGCTTCGCTATCCCAGCTATCCCACGAGTACGTCCTGTTTTATTTCTAAATCCCCCTATGACACTCTCAATTGTCAGGATTTTAAGGTTCCGTACCTCAAAAGGAAAAAATGGAGGCCTTATTAGGATCACTCGTGTGTCTGTCTGTCTGTCTGTCCGACCATATCTCCGAAACCACTGAGAATAAAATTCTAAAAAAAAAAAAAGTAGTTTAACACGTAGAATTTACAGGAAAACCTATAAGAAGTCATGGTACGGAACCCTTCATGTGGAAGTCCGACTTGCACTTGGCCAGTTTTTGGAACTCCGACCCACTGGAGCATACGCAGCATCGACCCGACTCACTGGGGCATCACGGCAAGCACTGCATCACTCCGACTCACTGGAACTAAAATGCAGTATCACCCTGACTCACTGGGGCATCACCGCAGACAGTTTCAACTCACCGTGAACTATGCGGCATCCGGTTCCAATTCACTGGAACCTTCCACTGGCTGACAAGCGCCAAGACTTAACCTGCTTTCGACCTCCGGTCTCGGAGGGGAGTGATATGGCGACAGCGACATCTATCGCAACACCTGCGAACTAACGATCGACAATTCCTACATCGCGCTATCAACATTCCTTCGGGCAGTTAGCCCACCAGACACAACACCCGTCTGGTCGGAGGATCCTCGCTTTTCAACGGGAATGAGGAGCTTTACACCTTATTCCTCATACCCCTCCCAAAATCAAAGCATTTATTTCAAGTCGGCACTTTTGTTACCAATAAACTAGCTCTCTATAAAAGCCGTAAAACCACTTATACATCCGTTACTCAGTACAAAAGCACAAAGCTAATGGTTGATATAGATATGGCCTAAATGAGTTGATATAGATAAAAAATCGCCCTTTTAGTTGATAGAAGTTTCAAAAGGTATCTCAACCTACCTGTCTCATTTGTCACACAAATATTTAGGCCTGTCATTAGGAGTATTGAGATCTAACGACTAATCTAACCTTGAGTTGTCGGTTTACTTGATATTTAGTAGTAATTAGGTTGTGGAGGTTGTACCATGAAAATATTAATAAACGTAAGTATCTGACAACGTTTGAAGAACACTCAACCTTGGAACATGACAAAACATACCCGTGTAAGGGATATAAATAAACACGGTCATTAAAATCATTTTTATCAATCTTGGGATATTTAGTTTATTTCTTTTTAAAACGTAGCTTCTGTTTACTACTTTACTACATTCTAAAAACTTTAAAAATACTTCTGGGTGAATTTCAACAAGAGATTTTTATGTGTCATTTCGGTGGATTTTTTTTATTTCAATGCTATCTACACATTTTTAATGACAAATAAAACTTTAGCCTATTTTATAACATTGTGCGTGAGTGGACATCAAATATCATCAAAAGTTACCTATATATTTAAGGATGAATTTTTAAGAGTCCACTGAAATGAAAAGTGTCTACCGAAATGATAAAAATTACCACCGAAATGATATACTGTGCATACTAATCTAACACGAGTTATAACAGCCACCGAAATGAAATTATTTTTGTCCTCATATCACTGAAATGATAAACTTACTTTTTTGGCGGGAAACCGCAAGACGTTGGGACCGGTGCGTTCGCGCCGAGAGCTTGAGCCGGACTGATCCAAAGTGAGGAAAGGTGAGGGGGGCGTAACAAGTCAATGTTGACATGGCTATTCTACTAAAACTTACTATCCTCTGAAATGATAACTTTTTTCCAGACAAAAGTTAACTGCCTGTCAAATCCATGAGAAAGAAGATAAACAAACAAAAATAGTTTTATTTGATCGAATGTATTATAATTTAATGATTACAAAATCGATTTAAATCCATATTACGAATGTATTTGCAGGGGAAGGCATTTTATGAGCGGAATTGGGTTCAGGACAGGCCACTGTGATGATAGAATAACACTTTGTATTTTTTTTTTTCGTATATTAATGGGTAGAAATCAATTTTTTTTTTTGTCAAGGTAGAGAATTACTTACGCTGTTGAGAAAAAATATATAAAATTAAAAATTAGCACATTGCACTACCGTTCTCAGGTTTGCCGTGTATTTTTTTTGCTTGGGCAATTCACCCTTCTAAGGTCCCTTGCACTCGACGTATTTTAAACGCGCCGACAACGAGATTTGAATGCAACCTTGTAACCTAAGCACAGGGGGCGATCGAGAAACGCGTATCTACGCGCTTGCAACTGCCAACTACTTTGCCACCCTTTGTACGTGCTACAAACGAGTTTCCATCGCGCTTCAGACTCGCGTTTGTAGAATATTAGTAGTTTTTTTTTTGTAAACGTTGCCCCACACTAGGAATTTCTCCTGTATCGTGGGTGCGTTCACAAACATATAAAGTCACATACACATATACCCAGACCCGAAACAACTATCTGCAGACCATACAAATATTTGTTCCGTGCGGGGATCAAACCCGCGACACGCAGCGCAGCAGTCCAATCGCTTAGCCACTGCCATGCGCCAACGTTTGTATCTATAAAGACGCAACAATAGGCATCTGGCGCAGACGACGCACGTTCCTGAAACGCGCGTCATCTGCGCTTTTCAAATACGCGTGTGCTAGGGGTCTAAGATCGCGTCTTAACCAAATCGATCGTCGCGCGAACACGGACCTTTATTAATTTCGACCCCGAAGAAATGATTGTCATGTGAAAGCAACTATTGCGTCTTTCCAACGAAGAAAAACGGTTTAATGAGTCTCCTTAATTGAGTACAGTCTCAAATAGTCTCACAAGAATTTATTAGTAGACCGCCGCATTCCAGATTTATTTCAGTGACTTAAAGTCTTGACCACAACTCGGAGGCTTTTATTTATGCGGAAACCGCACCAGGGTAGCAACTGAAGCTTTTGTTTATTTAGATGTACTCACTGATTGGTGAAAGAAAATGTGGCCGAAACTGCTGTAAATTTTAGGCTAAGTATTTAATCTTGAACTGGGTTTAGTGGTGGCTTAATGAACCGAAAAAGGGAATGTATGACCGAGAATTAATTAAAACAGTCATCTATTGTTATTTAATTTACAGCTAGTTTTTAGGCTTGAACCTAGAAATAATGGTGTCGAAAATATCCAAATCATGCTCACTAGCTAGTTTATTAAAGCTTCTGCTCGCACGGTTAAGAAACGAATACTGCCTATACGCGGACTTCAAGTCCTAAAAAACTAGTCTTTTAATTAGTCTTTTAGTAAAAAACTAGTCTTTTCTTAACCTAGTTGGGGTTGGCTTCCAGTCTAACAGGATACAGCTGAGTACTAGTATTTTACATGGAGCGACTGCCTATCTGACTTCTGCAACTCGGTACCTAAGTATTGAGCTACCTACTTCTTTGTAGTCGAGTTCTTCATTACTAAAGGTCGTGTCCTTGATGAAAGTCGCTTAAAACAATCTGTGTCCATTTCTCTCGATGTTCGGCTTTCCTTAGAGCAGTTGTAACAGAGAGTCCAGTGAGTGTGGTAACTTGGTTACACCAACCGTTAGGTGATCGGCCGCGGGGTCTCTTTCCTTCGATCTTGCCCACCACGATTAATACAGCGAACTACCTACAAGTACCTACCAACAACCGTATACCGGTAACCGTAACCGAAGGACTCACGGGTCACTGAGTACCTACCTGTAACGAATGGCTTATCGTGCTTTTCGAAGGATTCAGGAAACTCCACAGACCAATCTTGGTGCCCGCGGATACGGACCTCCGACCGTGAGGACCGTCCCATGCTGCTGTTATTATTTATGTAAGTAAACTGATAAATTCTCGTATCCGTGTATGTCAAATTCAAATTACAACATATAAACATACTCGTAATATCACGCCTGTAATCCCCGAAGGGATCAGCAGAGGTCTTCCTTATAGTACACCCACATTTCGCTAGTCATGTTTAAGTCCAATGTAATAGAGGGTGAGTCTATTGCCGTCGACCAGGCAGAAATCCAGACTCCCCTGGTTGCTTTTGAAAAAACCCAGATGGAAAAACCCGATCACATTTTACCCGAGCAAGGAATCGAAACCCTTGACCACTTGACCAACGAAGCAGTTCAGCATCAAATCCTATTTTAACCCAACAGCGCAGTTGCTCTAAAAATATTCCCGTAAAAAACTAACTAAACTTCAAAAAATATACTAAAATTGTTACCACAAGAGCCTTCAACGGTCCATAAATAATCCTATAAGAGTTCCGTACATTTTTCGTGCGTCCAATTTCCGTCGTTCAATTTGGTTAGCTCAACGTTTCTATCACAACGGGGTAAGGTCCATAATTCCTTGCGCTCGGTATCAATATTGTAACCAATGGATTCAGTGATCGGGTTATGTTATATTGCATTGGCAATTTCTTGTGTGGAGAAAACTCGGGTCGTCAAGTTTTCCTAGTAAAGGTTGGGCTATATGTTATAGGCAGGATTTCTTTGGGAATTTGTGATGGGAATAAATCTTGTTGTGGGTTTAACGATGTGAAAACGACAAAAGGGTAGGTATGGGGACGCAATCGTCGAAAACTAAAACCAAATACGATAAAAATTACCTCTAATTTATGAAATACTAGTGACTCGCCCCGGCTTCGCACGGGTGCAAAAAAGGTATTAAAACCTTCCTCTTGAATCACTCTATCTATTAAAAAATACGCATCAAAATCCGTTGCGTAGTTTTAAAGATTTAAGCATACAAAGGGACAGAGAAAGCGACTTTGTTTTATACTATGTAGTGATAGTGATAAGACTACTGATGTGTTTTTTTAGTTTTCGTATATAACCGGAATCACAAATAAAATCAAGTCTGAAATTCATGTGATGTCCGTTGGTTTTGTAGTTGCAATAGCGACTGCTGAACACGAGTTGCGAAGTTCGATTCCGGGTCAGGAAAAATATTGTTGGATATTTCCATGGATTGGAATTATTAAATAAATAAATAACTATTAATAAATTAACTATATTAACTATTAATATATTTCAGTTATTTCAATTTTCAATTCAACACATCCAAGTCAGGCAATTTCAAATTGAGTTCTTTGTATTGAATGCACATCCTTGATACTCCCACACTTTTATTTTTACTATTATTTTGTGCAACAAAAGAATACTGTTGTATGTTGTTTATTATGTAATATTGAAGGCAATGGCATTGTACAGAAAATATGTTACGTTCATTTTACCGACGTTTAAAATCTGGTATGTAATAAATACATGACTGAGATATGGAGAGGGCAATGTTCGGAGTTCCCTTGCGTGATCAGAAATGAAGACATGAGAACCAAGGTTATCGACATAGCCTGAAGATTTGCGAGACTTAAGTGGCAATGGACAGGTCACATTGCTCGCAGAATGGATGGCCGATGGGGCCGGAAAGTTCTTGAGTGGCGATTGCAAACAAGGCATCCCACTAGGTGGACCTATGACCTGGTGAAGGTTGCGGGGATCCGCTGTATGCGAGACGCACGGGACCGGTCAATGTGGCGACACTTAGGGGAGGCCTTGTCCAGGAGTGGACGTCTTTCGGCTGAAATGATGATGATGAATGATGTATACAAGCCTACATATACCTATGTTGCACATGTTGGTTAGTTCTACTAATGAATAGTACCAAACATAGAATAATCCTAATAAATAATAGTAAAAGCGATGCCAAAGTGTTACTAGATTTTTCAGTAGCAGCCTGCACGGAGCCTGAATTTGTATCTGGTTGATGACAATAGACTCCACCCCATATTAGGACTAAAAATGTAAGTGGTAAAATGCAGATGCACATTTCAAATTCCTTCCTCCATTTTGAATCCTTCGGAATCTTTTTAGAAATGTCCTCAAAACAGTACTCAAAAAACACTACCGTATACTTTCAGCAAAACAAAATAATAAAACAATGAGCTCGTTTAGTTGTTAGCCGACATCGGAGACTGAAGCCGGACCGTCGGCAACAATAGGGCAGAGAAGTGGTCCTCTGTACCGCGCACAGTGATGTAGATTGTACTAGAACTGATAGTTACAACAAAGTCTGAAATATTAGAGTATTTTATTTTAATTTAGTATGATTACAGTATGATCTACAGCACTCGTGGCTTAATAATAACTGCCACTCGGTTCGATCTTTAGGTTAAGCTGCGTTTATCTAGGTTGGGCTGTGGATGGGACCACACCCATTACATACCGAGTTTCCTCCGTGTCTCAGAAAGCACGTTAACCCTTAATTACTCGCATGGGGTCAAATCACTTTCGGATTAAAAAATGAAGCACTTGCCGTGGTCCGAATTTTTCCGCGCCCATGTTAGCTTTCTAACTCGGGTCGAAGTATAAATTGCAGCAATCAAGTCACAGAAGTGGAAGGAGGCGTTGTTGCTCTCTTGAGCGGTGACCCCGTGCGAGTAGATATAGATCTTTGGCAGTCGTTACTGGTAGTCAGTGACTTGAAAGTCCGAGAACTAGTTTTACCAAAGGGTATCGTATTACCTAGTATTAACTAGGTGGTGGAGGTTATTTAGACAGTCGCTCCATGTAAAAGTTGCATCTGGTTAGACTGGAAGCCGACCCCAACACAGTTGGGAGAAGCTATTGTTACACTCATTATTTAAAAACACTAAACAAATCCCTGCATCATCATCATTTCTCCTCCTACCCTTATTCCGATTTATCTGAGATCGGCGGGCGCAACATTTCTTGTTCGTCCATACTTCTGTATTACTCGTCATCTCAGTCATAATATCATCCTTCACACACTTTTTTTTTTGTTTTTTGGTGGGTGGAAAATCATCGAATAACCCCCCCCCCCCCCGCTCTTGGGCAGAACGAAGGGGAGTGTCAGACTTCTACTGACTAAAAACCAAACCCATGTTCCTTCTTCGCCCTTGTGTCGGAGCCGCGTTATCCTTTCGATAATCCACAGCCCCGCCGGGCGTCGGCCTTTGCGGGCCCCTTCCATGTTGCTGACATCTCTTTGAGGCGCGCGTGGAACACGAACGCGCCGCTGACACGGTGTGTTGCCGTCATGACGACGGCCGGACGGCGAGCTAGCCCGTTACTCACCGTATCCTTTACACACTCCATCCATCATTTCTTTGGTCTTCCTCTACTCTTGTAGCCAACCACATCAATCCCTGCGATCAATTAAAAAGAAAAAACAGAACTATTAAACAAATTCAACCTCTGCCAAAGTTTCCATCAACTGCGGTACTTGCACTCTGCTTTTGATTAACAAAGTTGTGACGGCTAACGGATGGCACCAAATAGGGGATTGCTCTGTTGTCAGTTGCCAAGTGAGTTCTATTTTAAACCTTGATGACATTGTTAATAGAGACTTAAATTGCACATCACATCTGGAGTAATAGTTTGAAAATGATGGCTAGTGTAATGAGTTTGTCTGGACATAAAATTATCGTTATCAGTCGGTAATTTTTTGTTTATGGCTAAAAGAGTGATGAATATATTATGAATGAAGAATATTTATAGTGAAAGAGGAAAGCGAAAGAAAAGATGGATGGATTATGATACGAATGATTTCAAATAAAGAAAGAAAGAAAGAAAAATGATTTATTGATTTCCCACAGGACATAAAGAGAAAGAAGTTAATGATGCCGTGACATTTAAAATGAAAGAAGAAAACGTTTTGAGGTCACTGACTACGTCTAAAGACTGTCTAAGATCTACTAATGATAGCAAAGAATACAGATATTTTTTTGGGGCAAGCCCGTCATACGTAACTCCTGAAATCCAGAATCAACAGTAGCGACCACCAGAAAAGCGTCGAGACAATGAAGCTCGACCTTGCTCGACAAAGTCCCAGAGAATCGATTTAACTGTCTTGGAATCCGCAACGAAATTAATCAGAAAAGAATAGCGGAGGAGTAGGAAAAACAAATTTCCTCTTCCTCCATGATCACCGGCTTAGCATGCTTTCTAGGGACGGAAGATACTCGATGTGTAATGATGTTCACCCATCCACAGTCTGACTTAGGCTAGCGCGGCTTATCCCCCAGCTGCTCACCCCATCCATCCCCATTTTAAACCTCCTACATAAAAACTACTGTATTTAACATTCCCATATCTGTAGTTCATCATCATCATCATCATTTCAGCCAAAAGACGCCCACTGCTGAACATAGGCCTCCCCCAGGCGTCGCCACATTAACCGGTCCCGTGCGTCTCTCATCCAGCGGGTTCCTGCAACCTTGACCAGGTCATCGGTCCACCTAGTGGGAGGCCTTCCAACGCAACGTCTTCCGGTTCGCGGTCGCCATTCCAGAACTTTTCGGCCCCATCGGCCATCCGTTCTGCGAGCAATGTGCCCTGCCCATTGCCACTTAAGTCTGGCGATTCTTCGGGCTACGTCGGTAACCTTGGTTCTCATGCGGATGTCCTCATTTCTGATTCGATCACGCAAGGAAACTCCGAGCATAGCCCTCTCCATTGATCTTTGGGTGACTTTGAGCTTTCTGATGAGAGCGACCACGTTTCGGTCCCGTATGTAATCACTGGCAACACACTCTGGTCATAGACTTTCGTCTTGAGACACTGGGGTAAGTTGGACGAGAAGATACCGCGCAACTTCCCGAACGCCGCCCAGCCGAGTCGGATTCGACGATTGACCTCTTTCTCGAAGTTAGATCTACCCAACTGGACCGTTTGTCCCAGGTAGACATAATCGTCCACAACTTCGAGCGTAGAGTCTCCGATCTTGATAGGAGTGGGTGTTACATGAACATTCAACATAACCTTGGTTTTGTCCATGTTCATTTTAAGACCCACTCTTTCGGAAGCTCTACTGAGGTCATCGAGCATTGCACTGAGGACTTCCATGGTCTCAGCCATGACCACTATATCGTCGTTATCTATATCGTTCACTCACTATATCGTTCGTATATCTGTAGTTAACAACAGATTATTAGCATGAATACAATAACTTAAAGCCCCATGAGGCAGATTTCTAAAAGAAAATCATTTTCCATCCAGCGCTTTTAGATCTCTATTCGTCTCTAGAGATGGCCACTAAGTGAAGTCGAAGTACCCTCAAGAGTCAACAACGTTTTATACATAGAAAACCTAGATAGCTTCTCTTCGAGTCTGTATCTAATTAAATGAATCCGTTAAACCTTTGATATTACATGCGCCACTCAGGTTCAAGATTCATTTGTTTTTCTAGTGTTCGTTCTTATCTAGTCCAGGTGTCAAAGTTTTATGACATTTAACATGTCTTTTAGCGGGTCGTTCGTCGTTTCGCACCACGAGCGGTTCGGACCGCGGTGTGAAACGCAGTAGAGCTCTGAAGAATGGGCTGTTTCGGACCGCGGTGTGAATCGACCATAGGAGAATTTGAATGGGTTTATTCGAACCGCGAATGAAACAAAAAAATTACTTAGTAATAATGCGTAAAGTACAGTCAGGCACAAAATAAAACAGCGATATAAGTTATACGATATAAGGGTGTTACAAATTCGTAAAACCAGCAGGGCTCAAGTTTCTCATTCGTTCTATCACACAGTTTAGGGAATAACTACAGCACAAACTACCAGGAGAATAGACAGGAGGCACATATTGAAAACATTTTTTTTGAGTTGAAAAAAAAAAGGACAGGTGTAAAGTCCTACAAACTACCAGGAGAACAGAAGTAGGCAGGAGGTATTGAGAACATTTATTTTGGAAATAAAAAAAAGGAAAAAACGATAAAAGCAAATAATATTATATTAAGGAATAATTTAGATTTGATTTAAAGATTCCAATACCTCCTTCCTACTTCTGTTCTCCTGGTAGTTTGTGGGACTTTACAACCTATCTTTTTTTTTAATTCTTATTCTATCGTAGGCAAATCGTAGGACTGTGCAGTAGAACTAGTGAGAATGATCCGTTTTTTTCTACTCGACTGTACATACAAACTTTGAAATTAGCTCGAATCTAAACATAGTGGTTCGAATCGCCCCATTCCTAAGAGCTATTGGTCGATTCACACCACTCGGCGCTCCAAGAACCGCCGTGGTGCGAAACAGCCCATTCTTAAGAGCTCTTCTGCGTTTCACACCGCGGTCCGAACCGCTCGTGGTGCGAAACGACGAACGACCCCTTTTAGCACCCTTTTCCCATTTATTTTAATATTCTAATAATCACGATACTGCTTCGGGTTGCCATACGTCCGGAATTATAAAACCATGAGTAAATTACAAACATTTTGATACTGATGATATAATAACATAATTAAATGATGTACTGCACAATTATTAATTTATAAGATCTTATTTCGGATTTTGACGTGACAACGTCTAATAAATAGATGAACGCCGGCTGCATGCATGAAAATGGATGACTCATTGTCCCGTTACGCTCATTGTATGCTTGCGCCGCAATGTTTTGTTATGACGTTGTCACGTTAAACTATCGTCCGTAAACCGAATTTACAGACAAACAATTTTTTTTCTTCTCATGAATTTGCTCTCGAAATATCATTCATATTTCGGGAAACCCTGGTCACAAACGTTACGGTTTAGGGTCTTAGGCTAGATTTTTACATTGGATAGTGATTAAGTTTATACTTAAAAAAAACTTTTGGATTTGTACCCGATTCTTCACAAAATCACAAATAAATAATTTTATCATTTGGCGTTTCATCATCTATTCTTCTCTCTAAAGATGGCCCACTAAGTTAAGTCCAAATACCTTCAAGACCTAACAACGTTTTAAACGGAAATCCTAAAAGCACTACGTCGACTCTGTTGCCAATTAAATCGAACAGTGAAACCTTTGATAGAGAGATCGATCTTCATGGTTAGGCAATGCTTGAAGAGGTCGGTCTGTGGTTCCGGTAGTCTGACGGTCCTCCGTAAAAACCGAGGTAGAATAGTTTCTATCGTGCAATGAGTAGAGGGAAATTGCTCTTTTTCAGGAATCGATGGTAAACATTTAGGTTGACTAAACCATCCTCGTAGAGTTGAACAAGCTAATAAGTATACAGCCATCTAACTTTTAAGATTATTCAGATATATTTAGTGACTGATGTCAAACGATACAACGTTTGAAATCGGTCGCTTAATGCGAAACGCTTTTTAAACAAAATTGCAATCAATATTTTTAGTGTACTAGAATTATAAAGTTTTCTGCCTGTATACTTATTAGCTTGTTTGACTGTACTACAATAAATTAATCTACGTATACCTAAAGACGTTCCCTGACTAAAAATACAATTTAATGTGGTACTGCATGTATGTAGTTTAGTCAGGAATTTAGATTTTGACGGGATGCTTGGTGCAGTGACTGAGTGATTGACTGCCGAGCTGCGTGTCGCGAGTTCGATTCCTATAATGCACAAATATTTGTTTGGCCAGTAGATAAGTAGTCGTTTTGGGTCTGGTTGTTTAGGTTTGTAACTTTAAATTTTTGTAAGCGCAATCCATGATAAGCATTGAAAATGTCGGAAATAGTTTAGATAAAAATAAACAGAGTCTTTAGAGAATCCTTTAAATTTTTGAATCCTCAGAATATACTAAGTACGCATTTGAAAAGGAAACAGTAAATGTATCCTGTTTTTTCACATTCTTCCCTTTTTTATTCGGATTTGTGAAGATTAGGCCAATATAAAAAAAAAAACATAATATTAAAATATTATCGTATAAAAATGCTCAATCTTTTCAACCACGTTTTATTTTCTAGTTATTCCATCCTCCATTTCCGCAGTATAATCCGATACGCTCACAATTTTCTCTTCCAATCCTTAATTGTGAAGGCGGAAGCTTGAAACAATAGGTTTACATTTTATATCTTGCAGCGCTGTTAGCGCTACCATACTCTTCGTAAAGCTGCTTTATTGGGTATTAAATCAGGGTACGACGTGGTTGTGGGTTCTAATTAGCTACTTGCTTGGGTCGCTGTTACATTTTGTCTTGAGGATCACTGTTTTCATGTTTATTTTAGGCTGATGTCCTTGGCTACTTTGTTTTTTTAAACCTTGGCCTATTTGGAATTTCTCCTGTATTGTGAGTGCGTTTACGAACATTTGAACTTGCATAATTCAAACAGCAGAGGTGGCCCAGAGGTGGCGGCCCCAACTTACGACCAGTAAGTTGTGGGTTCGAACCCAGGTAGGCGCATTACTTTGTGTAATTTATTTCTATCACCGCTGCTCTCTGTGATTAACCACAATTGACAAGACAGTAAGTAAAACAATTAGGAATAGAAAAGTCAAAATAATATTTAAAATATCTTTCTAACAGGCCAGTGTTATGATTATTACAAAGTAGGTTTCAACACTCTCAAAACTGTGAAGGAAAACGTCGTGAGGAAACCGGTATGTTTGATCCGCACTGGGCCCGCGTGGTAGATTATAGCCCTTTCCCTCTCAAAGAGAGGAGGCCTGTGTCCCAGCAGTGGGAACATTAAAAGGCTGTTGATGATGATGAAATAAATCCCTCAGCCACGGCGTCAACTGCCGCCAGAATTTTGTCAACATTACCTTTAACCGTTTAGTCCACTCTCGGCCCCTCGACCCCTAAAAAAAGATTTGTCTATTTGTTTCCTCTCAACCCCTAAACGTAGTTCACACTCGACCCCCAGGGGGTGAGTCTGAATTTTCATACAAAGGACAACATACCTCGTCCACTTTCAACCCCTAGTTCGGTAAGTACCTAAAATTAATATTTTGGTACAGTGAGGTACAAACTAAAGGCAACATTCAGAATGTTACTGCTGAACCTGGGATCCAGGAATACGGTTTGGACAAAAGCGGAGGTGTGCTCAAACAGATCGGTTGAATGCGTAGTTTGATGGATATTTCAAGGCACTGTAGGTTGTTTCAATGCCTTGTGTGTACAGTGCATTCTACTGGAATTTACCACCCTTTTGTTACAGGTAGGATTTTTTCAGAAGCTGTTTGATCTAGGGTAAAACCCGGTTAGTCGCCCCAGGGGTATAGTTGCCTTTATTGCAATTTCTCTAGTTTCGGGAATGAAACACACATTATTTTATTTTATCTATCGAGAGACTCTGCAACTACAACTAAGTTGATCGTGTTGCATGTCTCTGTGCGATTGCATGCGACGGCTAGGTGCGATCAAAGTTTTTGCGGGGTAGTCTTCTTTCTCGATGGGGCATCTATCCTAGCTATATAGCGAGTCAGCCCCAACACAAGTATTTTCAATTACTTACTGGGGCTGTCTCAACTCATGCATATTATGTAACTTTTGAGACAATAAACATTTTTATTTATTTATCCTTATATTATATCCTGATAATTTACATGGATTAGGCAACTATCCCCTTTAACGGCCTTATTAATAAAAAAAAGTTAAGCCTGCTTAAACTTACGCTTGGTTTATCTCGCATGCCGTCTCACTTCAAAAATATTCAAATGAAAGGGACGGCATGCGAGATAAACCAAGCGTAAGTTTAAGCAGGCTTAACTTTTTTTTATTAATAAGGGGGTTGGGGATAGTTGTCCTAAAATGTATAGGTCCGCAAAAATCGCCAATACTCTGGAAATATCAAAGATATTGTTCGTTGGTTTTACAAAACTAGAGAACCTTGTTTTTGGACAAAGAGATATAAAGTAATTTCAAAAAGTGGGGCTATCTTGGTTTTACTCTATGGAACTTGAAAGGCCGAAAAGCACGTGAAGTCTTTTGTCCTGCACTTGACCTCTCCCTGATAGTGTCAGATCGCCGTCCCATTAAATCATTAGTGTATTCAGAGATGCCAGTACTAATAAAAACCATACAATCGGTGTTCGTTCTAAGCGCCAGAAGTATGTTGATTACAAAACTTATATCCGTCAATTTTGCCATTCAAAGCCGTCAATTTATATTCAGTATCGAAGTGCAAACTATCCAAACAAACTGTAACACGCGACACATTCGTACGAAAAGTGTTGACAATGCCACATCTAGCAGCGAATAAAATTACAGACACATCCCTTATTTAACATCTTCAAATAGGGAATGAACGTTCAAATGGCAGTTCATAATTTTTGTTGGAAAATTTCCAGCCAATTCAAGCCAGCAATTTTGCCATTCACGATTAATTTTTTATAATATTTTTAAATTATTGTTTGTTTAAATTTATTCATCTTTATGTTTTTATATTGTTTTAATGTAATATTATGGATTTTTATTATCTGAATTAAATAAATTGAATTGAATTGAATTCCTTTTTCCATCTATGTTGGGGTCGGCTTCCAGTCTAACTGAATGCAACTGAATACCAGTATTTTATATGGAGCAACTGCCTATCTGACCTTCAGAACGCAGTTAGTAATGGGTAATAATATGATAATCCGTGGTGAGACTGGTCGACAGACTTTCAAACCACTGACTACCTGTCACGACTGTCATAGATCTACAAATTACATCTAGGACTGAACGTGCTTTTGGTGGTCACCTATCTCAGCCCATAGCTTGGTCTGAGGATAGGTGGCGGTGGTCGTGACCGCAACTGGTGTCGGCAAGTACAGCTTAACCTGAAAATTTATCTAAGTGGCTAGTTTTATCTAGTTACGAACTCCAACGAAACTTGATAAACTAAAATGGCTTCAAGTTCAGAATAATCTACTAACCTAATTCTTCGGAGATGAGTTCTTCTAAAAATAGATCAAAGACGTAGCATTATATAAATAACAAAATAACTCTGTGACACTCCTGTCTCGTTACTCAATTGATTCCCTAAGGAAGGATGACAACAAAAGTTTTGGGACCTTACAATGACATAGAATAGGGAGGAATGGAATGTCACGCACAGTCGCACACAGTTTAACTAGGTTTTGTCGCTACATCATTGGTCAATCAATGTGAGTGACAAATTAGTCCCACATAGCTTATGCTTTAATTTGGTTATTAACTAATGTTGTCAAGATTGCACATTTGGTAAACATTTTTTTGTATAATGGTCTGTAAAAAAAGATGGCAGGATGATGGATGAAGCCCAATTAATATTCGTTACTTTCGTTTAATTGCCATGGAGTCATGGAGTTTCTTGCTGACAACTTTGCCAAGGAGTTGCAAACGGTTATGTCCAGTTTGGGTAATAATAATAACAAACATACACACTCACAAACTTTCGCCTCTATAATATAAGTATAAAGACAGTGTGATTCAGTGGATTCAGATTGATAATGCTTGATTGTTTGACTACCTCGTTTGATCTAGTGGTCGCAAGCAGGAACTTCTCAAAAGCAGCCAGGAATCTGAATTTGTGCACGGTTGATATCAAACGGTTCGCTCCTTTATACATGGCACTTAAACTTAACTGGCGAAATGTGCGATATTACAAGAGTGATGAAGAGGTGGTCATTCCTAAATCGTATGACTAGGGCGAGTGAACAAGTATCTGCACATAAACATTCCATGTTCTACTTTATCCATGTCCACTTACGTCACGGTACGTTCGGACCTTTTAGCCCAGGTACATGTAGGCGCCTCCCAGAGGCATAGTACCAACTCGACTAGATTACACGTTTTGACAAACTTGGAATTGAATCTCCGCGTTTCGGAGTACCTCTGTAACTACAATGATGTTTTGTTTGTTTTGTGTCAAAGTTAGGTTGGATGATGTTTTCGTGGATTTGATGTTGTATTGAAGTTATTACAAGACTGTGTGTTTGACTAAAAGAGTGATGAATATTAATGTTGATGGATGGAGATTTAGAGGAAGACGACAAAAAAGATGGATGGATTGTGTGAGGATGCGAAGGAACATGGAGTAAATGATAACGTGACGATTGACAGAGGAGAATGGAAGAAAAAAACGTGTTACGTCAACCCCAAGTACTCGTTACAAGGGCTGGGAGTCAGTTTCCAGGGTAACCAACTGCTGACCTCCACAAACTATAGTAACTGCTTGTCAAGATGTCAATAGCGGTCATTGCTATTTCCTTAATTTCTCTTCATACGAACCAAAACAAATGAACCATGTAGGTATTGTTTTTCAATAAAAAAAATGTTGAAGATCACCGTACAGATGAGGATTCAAAAGTCATGAAAAGGTTTTTTTTTTTTTTTTTTGACCGCTATGACATCTTAACTGGCAGCAAGTTTTTCTGTTAGTACTGGACTTTTGAGTAAAACGATATTGTTGGGTTGTCGGACTTTCAGGTCACATGATTACTTGTATTTTCAGTAAAAGATCATCTCAATGTAATAAATGGCCACCCATCGACAGACAAACCTTGGCAAACGCTGTTATTATACAGCAACGAGCTCCTCTAATCGTATCACTATCGCATTGCACTTAATTCAAGGTTTGATTAATTAGACCGACCGCCATTGTTCGGAACGTCATTAGTAATACTATTGTATTGTATTGATTGGATCAAATCTTAATTTATTAGACGCTGACTATGCGGCTTGGTTTGTTTAATACAATGTGGGCTTGATAATGGTGTTAAGGAACAATGCGGAATTCGATTTTGATGTTGCAGCACACAGAGTAATAGATACCTTTAGATAAGGCATCATAAAGAAAGAAGAAAGAAAGAAAGAAAAGTAGTAAAGCGTATGAAAGCGAAGTATACTATTTTTTGACTACCTACAGTGGCGCCTTACAAATAAATATAAAATAATCATATAATATATTCTTCTGTCCGCTGTGTGCTCCTTTCTGGGCGAAAATGCTGTGATCCAAAACGTATGCCCCGTGCTGGGCGGTGTAAGTCATACTCGTATGTCTTATACTTTTTGGTTCTAGCACATGGCCGATTTTGTCAGGTTATTTGAAATACCGAGAAAAATCAATCTTAATTAAATAAAAAAGCCGAAAATATTTTGATTTAACAAACTAACAATTCTAACTAACAAACAATTCTGTTTAGTGTTTTTGCGTTCACACTTTTTTGTTAAAAAAAACAAAAAAGTGTGAACGCAAAAACACTAAACAGAATGAATTTCAAAAAGTATACTTGTGCTGAAAATAAATAAAATACGAATTCAATTGCCAACTCAACTGTTACTGTACTTCAGACGTCCGTTTCGAATGTGAAGTATTTTCCGGGCAAACAAGTCGAGATTGGACACAAAAAAATAGTTCGGTGCTTCCGTCCAATCTCCTGATTTTAGGATAGGTTTCTCTCTGTGTCTGTCTATTTCGTGGGGCAGTTAAAGCAACAAATTGAGCTGCCTTATTGCTCGGATTGGGGCAATAGAACTATTTTTGAATTCCCTTTTTGGGTCGTTTCTATCCGGCTCGAAGGACCATTGACGGTTTGACACAATTGAGACTATATTTTTAGGTAATTCGACAGTTTGCATTAAGTTATTTATGCTACCGAACTGATCAAGTTTTTAAATTTTTAAGTTTTCATATTTCCACAATTTTATTAGTCTAAATTTCAATGAAAATATTCAAATCATTCTTTTATCATAAGGTAAACATGCTTTACACGTACTTATTTTTTATTTTTATTTATAATTGTGAATTGTAAATAGACATAATAAATCATGTTTTATTACCTATTACTGCCACAAATTAAATTTCAACGTAATAACAACGTAACGAATAACAACGTAAGAAAGATCTACATTGCCGAATCTCTTACATACACGTTTCAAGCGCTAAAGAGCTTAAAAAAACCAAAACACATTATGAAACCAATCACAAAGAGGCACAAAATAAAATCCTCACATCACCAGACACTTTCAAGCAGAGTTCCCGAGATATTCATACCTTAAAGCTAAAAGCGCTTTATACGTACCGAGTCGCTAAAAGGAAGAAATTTGTCCACTTTAGGTGTCGGAGAGATTTATGCAATAAGTTTCTTCGCTGCAGCCGCTTTAAGTTCTTATAGTTTGCGCAGATGTGGGTATTGTAGTAACATTGGCAGGCGTTTTAAATAGTAGTTGTTACAGAATATTGTTTATAATTTTGTGTATTAAATGTTAAAGTCTTAAACAAATAAATTTTGTTTATAATTTATTGATTGACTGGTAGAGAATGCCCTGTGGCATTAACTGCACTTATGTTCTACTTTTGTAGTACTAAATTGCGTGTAAGTTTAAATAAATGTTTTCTTTTGATCTAAAAAAGCGATTTCAATAAAAAAAATATGTGTACTTAATATTATTTACGAATATAAATATAATATATACAAATACCTAGAAAGGTATTCATTTAAATCTATTTCCGAGTTCAGACGTGCAGAGGAAGCTGGGTGTCATTAGAACATCCTCTCTTGCTCACGACGCCGGATGTTCAAATAGCCCGCACCTCCCCTCGAGGGAAATGAGAAATGGACGGTTCCATGCGGAGTAAATAGTATTTTATTTATTTAACAATGATGTATTCGTTTAATTTTTTTTATTTTATTCTGTAGGTACTCTTACATAGTACACTTTCTGTGGTTTTGTGTTGTTAACATGTTAATTTTTATTTGTCTCAATATTTTAGTGTTATTTGTGGTTTTTTCCGTCGGTCAAATTGTAAATCTTAGACAGTCGTCAGTATTATTATTATTATCACATAGGCCTACATGGGCACTAGTAAAACGTTAACCAAAAGGTTCACGGTTCGGGTTGGTCGTTTCCTATGGAGAAAAACCGGCAAGAAACTCCATGGTTACTCTTTTAAAATTTGTTTTTACAGTAGTCCAAAAGTCTGACAACCAAACCAAAGTTCCATAATACAGTCAGTATTGACAAGGGCTATAGGTACCTCTTGCCTACTTCTATTCTCCTGGTAGTTTGTGCTGTAGTTATTCCATAAACTGTGTGATAGAACGAATGAGAAACTTGAGTCCCGCTGGTTTTACGAATTTGTCCCTTATATCGTAGAACTTATCGCTGTTTTATTTTGTGCCTGGCTGTACTTTACGCATTATTACTGAGAAAACTTTTTGTTTCATTCGCGGTTCGAATAAACCCATTCAAATTCTTATGGTCGATTCACACCGCGGTCCGAAACAGCCCATTCTTAAGAGCTCTTCTGCGTTTCACACCGCGGTCCGAACCGCTCGTGGTGCGAAACGACGAACGACCCAATTTATAGCCAGTACTAACTTAGTTGTAGGTGTAGGTCAGATAGACAGTTGCTCTATTTCAAATACCGGTATTTAGCGCCGCATCATCCGGTTAGGCTGGAATCCAACCTCAACAAAGTTGGAGAAAGACTTGGCAGCTGATGATGCTGTTATGTGTTCTATTACACTGAATTTTAAGCAATAATAGTCGAAATTCCAACTGTGCTATAATATTCTGGAATTCATTCAGAACTGGAGTAGTGTCAGTGTAAAACAAACATTGTCACGTGACACACGGATAAAGCCAACAAATCCTGATGGAAGTAGCTAACCTACTTTTTACATAATCCCCACAAAACACAATCTAGACGTCCGTCGCTCGTCCTGCAACAGAATTTACGGGCGCTTTGACTGAAAACCAGAGAATTACAGTTCTAGCTAGAGATGGGAAATGAGGACACTGAGTAGATAGGCACAGAGTACGATGGATGACCTACGTGTAACTCACGATACAGGAGAAATTCCTAGTGTGGGGCAACTTCTTAATTCGTGTCACTGATGTCACGAATTAAGAACCAGGATTCGAAACGTACAGGACCGGAGACGGTTGGTCGTACATAATCTGCTTCAAACCCGAATGTTGCCCTCACAGTAACTTAGCAATGCAATCTAAACCATTAAGATATCTATCTATCTATATAAATAAAAAGAGAAGTCCTGACTGACTGACTGAGTCATCAACCCCCAGCCCAAACCCTTGGACCTAGAAAGCTGAAATTTTGTACAGAGGTTCCCTTCATAATGTCGACAAGGAATAAGGAAGGATTTTTCGAAATTCAACCCCTAAGGGAGTCAAATAGGGGATGAAAGTTTGTATGGAAAATCGACATTTTCACGCGGGCGAAGCCGCTGGCAAAAGCTAGTAACATAATATCACGCGTGATTTCCAGAGAGTAGGTAGGGTAGAGATATTCCTAAAAGTACACCCACATTTTCACACTAAAGTTTAAGTCCTATGTAATAGTAGGTGAGCTAATTGCTTTCAAAAAGGCAGAAACTCGGGCAAATTTTATCCGATATGTTCATCGAACTCAGAAGTTCATGGCAGTAGTCGTGCTTGATCTCTAAACAAAGGAGGCATTTGTCCGTTATCCATCGGTCCGTTTAATATTTCTATATATGTGTGTGCGTTTTTGTTGATTTTATGGAGCTTTCTGTTCTTACAATACTCCGTGACACGGCTTAAGAACCAGGATTTGAAACGCACAGGACCGGAGACGGTTGGTCGTACATAATCTGCTTCAAACCCGAATGTTGCCCTCGCAGTTACTTAGCATAGCGATCTGGGATTAATAAGGATTGGAATTTTAAATTGATGTTATTGTTATTGTATTATTTGGTCTTTTGTTGCGTATTGTAATTGATTCCTTGTCCCATGTTACTTGCAATTTTCTCGCAATTTTCTCTGTTAACCGTCACGTTATCATTTACTTTTTTTTTCATTCATATATTCAGTATCTCCGTTAAGAGCATAGACGGGCTGCATTTTTCCATACAAATGTATTCCCCTATTCTCTTCCTGGATAATGCCTCTAGAGTAATCGTTTTTATTTATAAAAATCCAGGTCTATTGAAGGCATGCCCCTGTCATTTTTTTTTTCAAAAAATGTATTACAAAAATAAATATGACTTACCAAAAACCTAAAAAAATACCCCGTTTTTACCTACGTAATCAGATGACTACCAAAGAAAATTGAAAAGTTTTTAAAATAAAAACAAGTAATAGGGGCATAGATCTATTCTTCCTTTAAATTTTGATACCAAATATAATTTAATTGGCTTAGGTTTCGAGGAGAAAACAGAAGAATACGAAACGTCGATCGGTCAAGGTTTTTTATAGGTAAAATCGTTCTGAGCTGCAGTTGTCTCTATCGCACTCACATATTGATACCGCCCGGTTGCTAGAGCGCAGCGCGACGGCAATAGTTATATATACGTATATTATACGCAGCCCGTCTACGCTCTTAAAGAAGCACACTCTACTCCCTCGATGTTTGTCACTTTTGTGCCATTTTTGGGAATAAACTACTATACAGTACCCGGCGATAAATATTGCACATCGACCTTTGCATAAACTATATACGAAATGACTGTTCGAGACATCTCTTTTCCGCTGTACTTTTATATATATCTGCCGCAAGCTAGGTCGGTTCGAAAATGTATCACGGCAAGCTAAATACAAAAGAAGAACTTAATTAAAGAATGAATTGCATTGATTTTTTCAAAGGTCGATGTGCAATATTTATCGCCGGGTACTGTACATAAATATAATTCAATATAATTCAATACACATTCGATTCATCGTTTTCATTGTCTTCCTCTCCCTCTCCATGCATTCATAGGCTCGCCATCTGTTTTTATTATATACTAGCTGATGCCCGCGGCTTCGCCCGCGTGGATACTGTAAGAACAATCCTTGATGCAGATTATATATCATTCTAAAATTTCAGCTCGATCGGTGCAGAACTTTTTGAGTTTTTGAAGCGTACACAAACCAACATAACATTTTTATTTAAATATATATAGATGGGTCGTAATCATAACTGGCGAGTGTTCTGCCAAACCCTTTCGGAATTACCAACGTCATGTTATGTTTTTTTAGCCTTCCTTGTCCCACTGCTGGTCAAACGCCCCCTTCTAAGAGCTATTTTCCTGTGTCGCTTTGAACCAGCCTGCATGGTACGCGTCCAGATCGACACACCACCTCTTTCTAATGTTATCTTAAGTAATAAAAAATATTAATGGCTTTGTAAAAACATTTTTTCCTTCTGTCCTAAATAAAGCATACCGTTTAAGCTTTTACAGCCTGTGATACAGGATTATTCTAGTACAGGCATCCAACATTATTATACCTATATTTTTAGTTTTAAGATTCATAATTATTGTTTTTTAGCTTTTTGGGATTCGGAATAAAGATTATTATTTTATTTTTATTAACGGAGGATCAGTTGCAATTAATGGCCAATATTTATGAAAGTTGCTTTGGGATCATCGATCATTTTATCGTCAAAATATCAAACAAAAAGTACCTATACATAAAAAAGAAAAAGTAAATTCAGTGTTGAATGAGAACTAGGTAGTTACTGAATAGTTTATTTAGTGTTCAATTAAACTTTGATTATGAAAAAAAAATACAAACTCAATACTGACTTTTTTATTGCAGTCGGGGGACTTATTAATACACGTTAATTATGTTCCACAAAACTGTACAGTACCCCGGACACGAAACTTTGTATACGCGTTCAATGTTGATGAAAAACCCTAAATTTCTTCTTATTATTTAATTAGAGCTTGTTTATATTTAAGTTACTTTAATTATTTCTCAGTTTTTCATAAAGACACTGTTTCCGAAAATTCCTGTTATTGCAAGCACTACACTCTTCTGCACTGCACTACTTCTCGATAAAACCTCTAAGCTATTCTATTATTACATTTTTCTTCTAACTGAATTCTTAGAACTATTTTTTATTTAAGTAGGTAACTCTTTTTGACGTCTTTGAAAAGAATAAGTTTTATCTAAGAAAAAGTTACAAGAGAAATAGTAGGTCTTATCTACTGACGTATCTTTTAATGGGCACGACTTACTCTTAAGAGGAAATGCGAGTGCTGTCTCTTTCTACTATCGCTGTCTCTCTCCGTCCTCCTGCCCTCAAATTCGTGCGATAAGGACAACTGTAGAAAAAAGTTAGAATTCGAGGTTTGGCTCTCGCCTATTTCCTCCTCCAATATTGAACCAATTTAAAAGATATTTTAGACAATGAATAAGGAGGTTATATACTACGCCGCTATGTTTTTCTTTTTTCGTTAATAGTTGTCAAATTTGTACACTAGGACTCTGTTAACAGCGATCTAAACAAGCAATTTTGAGCATTTTTTGAGGGTTCTAGTGCTTATAAAAATAATTTATCACCAAAAAGGAAAACATAGGGGCATAGAAATAGTTAATATTTATTATTCTGTAAAAAACCATTGCTCTAGGGTCATTAACCAAAAAGAAAACAGGCGAGAGCGTTTGTATGGAGAAAAGACCACTCGCATTTCCTCTTAAGTATACTTTTCTTGTTTTTAGTTCAGTAAATAGTTATGACGTTTTAAAATTATCCTTTGAAGAAGAGTTTAAAAGTGGAGCGTTCTCATTGTAAAATTAAATCAATACAGTAGGTAGGTAAAAGTAGACGCGGGCCTGTGGACGGTGAGTAACGGGCTAGCTCGCCGTCCGGCCGTCGTCATGACGGCAACAGACCGTGTCGGCGGCGCGTACGTGTTCCACGCGCGCCTCAAAGAGATGTCAGCAAGGAGGGGCCCGCAAGGGCCGACGCCCGTCGGGGCTGCGGATATCGAAAAGTTACCGCGGCTCCGACACAAGGGCGAGGAAGAGGGAACATGGGTTGGTTTTTAGTCAGTAGAAGTCTGACACTCCCCTTCGCTCTGCCCAAGAGCGGGGGGGGTTATTCGATGATTTTCCACCCACCAAAAAAAAAAAAAAAAAAAAAAAAAAAAAGGTAGGTAAAAGTTACTTCCAACCGTCGCTTTGCTGGTACCTACTGATACTGTTAGTGATCGCGCCAGGACTCAGCCGAACCTTATCTCGGGCCCATGGGAGACAGGTCTCAGAACAGCTGCCGTCCTAACGGGATCAAATAGACGCGATACGCGCCTCCGAACAATATTACAATTTCTGAACTTACAGCTACCCTTACCTCATTTCTTCGAGCCGGTCTCACTTCCTTGACCCCTCGCAAGTTGTGTAACTGTGTATGTGTATAATGAGTGTATATGACCTTGCGATGGTTTGCTGGTAGTTCCGGACGATTCTTCCACGTCGCTGCAAGCCACGCCGTTAACGCGAGCCACCACACTCACTCCGTATTAGTCTAACCACACAAGCCTCGGTGCTTTCCCAATAGCACTCCCGTGACAAGGCAAACCAATGATATTATCAATAACCCGTTCGACATTCACAGCGTCGCTAACCGTACTGCTTAATATAATACTCGTTCAACGCCCAGCGCGTCTCAATACGAACTACTTCACGCCGAGCCCAGCGCTCGACCTCTCTCCCTCCGCCCCTGTCGCCCCGAGGCGGAGAAAATCAAAAATCTGAAGGTAGATTATAAACAATCACCCCCCCCGGACCGACCCGTTGTCGGTCCGCTCAAACTCCCGGGAGTCGAGATAAAGTTGAAACTGCCCGTCCAAGGATCGAGTCCCTCACCTGGACGTCTGCGATCCTTGGAAACCCATCCTTGCCCGTAATCAGGTTAACAATGCGCCCCCGTCGCCAACACAACGGTGATAGGTTAGCATCCTTAACCAGAACGAGGTCTCCAACGCAGGGTGGGGTCGTCCTGTCCGTCCACTTAACGCGTTGCTGTAGAATATGCAAATACTCCAGCGACCATCGCTTCCAAAAATTTTGGCTCATTTGCCGTAACATCTGATACCGTGACAACCGGTACAACTTGACATCAGTATACGGATATTCCGGCAAGGCGTTAAGTGGTTGGCCAATCAAAAAATGACCTGGGGTCATGGCCTCAAGGTCATTCGGGTCAGCGCTCAACGGGCACAAAGGTCGCGAGTTTAAGACCGCCTCAATTCTGCAAAACACCGTTGACAACTCCTCAAAGGTGAGAATCGTTGAGCCGATGACCCGATACAAGTGAGTCTTGGAAGACTTGACTACTGCCTCGAAAATTCCACCCCAGTGGGGGCATCCAGGTGGACTAAAATACCACGAAATGCCCCGACTGGCGAGGCCCGTGCCAATCTCTCGCTCATTCTGACTTAAAAACAATACAATTTCCTTTAAGCACCGGTCGGCGCCCTTGAAGTTGGTACCACAGTCCGACCGAATCAGTGACGGTACTCCCCGTCTAGAAACAAATCGATCTAACGCCGCCAGAAAGGCCTCCGTAGAGAGATCGGCCACCAATTCCAAATGAACGGCCTTGGTCGCCAGACACACGAAGACACACAGATATGCCTTAACCGACTTCGCGTTGCGAAGGTGCGATGTCTTGACCATGAAAGGCCCCGCGAAATCTGTCCCTACGCCAGCAAATGGCCGAGCCTCCGTGACTCGATCGGCCGGGAGATCTCCCATTTGTGGCTGCATTGTGGCTGCCTTGAGTCGGTAACAAGGCAAGCAACGAAACACAACGCTCCGTATGATTCTGCGGGCCGATAAAATCCAAAATTCACGCTGCAAAATGCCCAGAAGGGTGTTACAGCCTGCGTGTGAATTCTTGGTGTGACGGTCCCTAACCAACAACTCCACCAAAGCTCCCTTCTTGGGGAGAATTAGAGGATGTCGCGCTGCATAGGGCAAGTCGGCATTCCGTAATCGTCCTCCCACCCGGAGCATTCCATGCTCATCAATGAACGGGTTGAGGCGGACAAGACCTTTTTTCAATCGACCTGCGCCAGTCTTCAAGACCCTAATTTCGTCCTGGAACTCATTCCTCTGAACGACTCTCACCCAGAGTGAGAGAGCCTTTCGCTGTTCTTCAGGTCCCATTATAGGCGACATGTTTCGCTGCGCGACAGGACAACGACAATTTTGACAAAATCTCATTACCCATCCCGTTACTCTAAGTAACTTCCCTAACGAACTATATCGTTCCAAGAGGGTGTGGTCTACGGTGGCGGGTTCCACTGTAGTCACATTCAGCCTCAAGCCTTGGTCTGGGGGTAATGAATGTCGACCGCACTCATTAAATGGCCACTCCGCATGTGGCTGTTCCAGCCATTGTGGCCCCCACCAAAGAGAATGTTCAACCAAAGCAGGCGCCGGACAGCCGCGTGAAGCGCAGTCAGCCGGATTAATCTCACCTGGAACATGTCTCCAGACCAGAGGAGTCTCTGAGCTATTTATTTGTGAGACTCGGTTGGCCACAAATACCTCGAGCGTGTGGACCGAAGTCTGCAACCAGCATAACACGATTCGGCTGTCAGTCCATGCATAGACCGTCTCGTTCAGAGCCACCGTACCACGCAAATTCCGCACCACATGGTTCAAGAGCCGCGTCAGAAGGGCTGCACCTGCCAGTTCCATCTTCGGAATCGTCCAACGAGTCCGAACAGGTGCAACCTTGCTCTTGGCCAGTACCAAGCGTACCGTTCCCCTACCAGCGGTCTCACCTGTTCTCAGGTAGACTGCGGCCGCGTACCCCTTCTCCGACGCATCACAAAACCCGTGCAGGGTGACCTTGACTCCTGCCTGCGGGAGCAGTTTACGCGGGATCTCAATCTCTGAGATCTGTGGTAAGGTGGTGACGAATGCCGACCACTCCCGAGCCAGCTCCTCCGTGAGCTGATCATCCCAACCTAGTTGAGCCAACCAAAGCTTCTGAATGAAGCACTTTCCCATGAACGTGACCGGCGCGATCCAACCGGTTGGGTCGAACGTTCGTGCGATAGTCGAAAGGACCGATCGCTTGGTCCAGGTCTTCGACAGCAACTCGGCCTCACAACTGTATGTGAAGGCATCCTGACTCGGTCGATACTGGACCCCTAAAATGGCCAACGCATGAAGATTCTCCGAATCCTCAAACAAATGCGGGTCTTGTTGATACTCAGTTGGCAGTCCTGCCAGTACCTCTGGGCAGTTCGACAGCCATTTCCTGAGTTCATAGCCACCGGAGGCCATGAGCGCCACCAATTCATCCCTTAAGATGAGCGCCTGCTCAATACTGTCTGAGCCCGTACAAATGTCGTCTACATAGACGTCCCTATCAATGACAGCAGCCGCGCGGGGAAAGCGGAGCCGTTCTTGATCAGCCAGTTCTCGTAGCGTACGCATGGCTACATATGGGCTGGGCTTTAATCCGTACGTGTTTGTGTTGAGCTCGTACGTGACCATCGGTTCTTCTGGGCTCTCTCGCCACAATATCAGCTGGAACCGACGGTCGTCTGGATGAATCTCAGTTTGACGAAACATCATCCGTACGTCCGTAACGAAGACAACCTGGTGTCTCCTGAAGTCCGTGAGAATGTCTGCAATGTCTCTGGTCAGCTTAGGACCAGCATGGAGACATTGATTCAGGGACACCCCGCTAGACGTCTCCGCGCTCCCGTCGAACACGACCCTAATCTTTGAGTCAGGTGTCTTCAAAACAGCATGATGAGGCAACACATAATGCTCCTCATGACGATAGTCAACCCTGGACACCGACATGTGACCCAACGTCAGGTATTCGCGCATGAACTCCACATACTTCTGTCGGAAGTTGGAGTCCCGCTTCATGCGCCTTTCCATTGCCACTAACCGCTTTTCTGCCAGACTCCATGAGCTCCCCAGCGGAGGTCGAATTGACAGAAATGGCAACCTTGTCATAAATCTACCCGATGGGAGGCGCACCGTGTTAAATCGATAGAATGTTTCGCACTCCTCATCACGTGGGTTATTTCTAAGAGCGGTGGGTGGCTCTTCCGTTGCCCAGAACCGTTGCAGGACGTCGGATAACACGCTGCCATAATATATGGAGCTATAATCCGTTGAGTGCTGTGGTTCCCGTACTGGGCCCAATAACGCGTAACCACCTGCGGTACGCATGGCCACAACCCCGTTTGGTTGCAGCTCCCGTTTGCCGCTTCGGAGCAGCTTCCCGAGGACGTCAGACCCAAGCAAGACGTCCACCCGTCCGGGGATCGCGAAGTGGGGATCGGCTAACTCCAATCCATTGGTCAACCCTTTTACCGCAGACGGTAACCGAGTCTGAGGGAGGACCCCAACCACTTCGTCCAAAACGATCGCCGTGGCATTCACCCGCGTGACCGATGCCGTGTCACCCATCTCGAACAGGAATGTCGTCTGACCCCTGAGGTGAGGCACCCGATTGCCACCTATACCTACAGCGCCATCCCGTGATGGCTCTAATGTAAGGCCCAGCTTTTTCACTAAACAGCTGGACACAATACAACCTTGTGCCCCTGAATCTAACAGTGCTCGCACGTGCACCGGCTGTCCGTCAGTACCCCTGACAGTAATCCTAGCCGTCGGTAATAATACCGTTACTGTCGGGGTGGGCACCACTGACGAACAGGCTGCTAGTTGCTAATAGGAGGCACCTCCCTCCTCCCCTGCCGGAGGGGGAGTAAATACTGTCCCAGTATACGGGTCCCAACCCGGGTAGTAACCCTCCCGACCCATCGGTGACATCCGTGCCGGTCGGAAGTAGCCTACTGGCATCCTTCCGAACGGTGGCGGGCGCGCCGTCAGCCGAGGGCGTTCTGCGAGAGGCGGGGAGAAGCGACTACTCGGGGGTGGCAACATGCCCCCCAACGCATTCGAGTACGCCGCGTAACCCGTCTGTACTACCTCCGGGCCCCTGCCCGAGTCTCGGTGCCTATCCCCCCCCCGCGGGGAAGACGACGGTATCGGGTTGTGCTCTGGATCAGCCCTTGGCCCACCCCCCCGAGGGGGCGGCGACCGCTGATTCCTGGCCGACCCACCCCCCCTAGGGGGGGGTGACCGACCACCCGAATCTGGCTTAGGAGAGGGGGGGTGACCTCCCGGCGAGGCTCCGTGCACCTCCCTACTCTCCGCCAGGCATAGCAACTCGTGATGGGCTCCTCCGCAGGTTCCACAGTTAGTGGTCCTGTGGCACTCACGTACAAAGTGAGTCCCCAAGCAGCGGAAGCACAAATAGCGCTGCTTGACCACCCCTCTTCGTCTATGCACCCGCTGCGCCTTAAAGTCCGCGCATGCGGCGAGACCGTGCCCTTCCTTCCGACAGAAGGCGCACACTTCCGATTGGAGGGCGTGGTATTTCTTCCCCCCCCGACGGGGCTCAACCGGCTTGGGCCCGCTCGTACGTCGGGTTGACGGAGGAGGGTGCGACGTGGATGCCCCTTGGCAATCCGCCCGCCGGCACTCGCCTCCTAAAAACACCCTCAAGTCATCGTAACTTGGGAGGTGGTCCGTCGATTCGCCACCATGTGACTGCTCAAAGCGCGCCACCACGTCGATCGGCAACTTCCGTAAAACCCTATTGACGATGATATATTTATTGTCCCCTAACGACAACTTAAGTCGATCTAACGTGTTCACCGCAACCGTGACCGGATTAAGGATTTTCGCCCTTATTTCGTACACGTTAGACACCTTCGGGATTTCAAAAATCTTATCGATGAGGCCATCAACTATTAATCGCCGATTATCATATCGGTCGATTAATAGGCCCCATGCCGTCTCATAACTGGCGTCCGTAATCTCCAGGTGGGTCAAGATGTCGTGCGGCTCACCGTTAAGCCTACCCATTAATTGAGCCATCTTGTAGGCGGGCGAGAGATCCGTACGCGAATGCACGACACTATTAAAAATATCGCGGAATCGCGGCCAATCGGCATACTCGCCGCTAAACTCGGGTACATGTACTGGTGGCAACGGCGCCTGAATTCCTACGCCTGCTGGCCGACATGATTCCCTGACGTCACCCATGCGCGATCGCTCAATGTCGGCCGCCGCCTGGATTATGCTCATGGACATTTCCCCACACTGGTCCACATTGCCCCGTACCACCTGAGCATCCTTGTCCACCGACGACAGATCCGTCGATTCGAGACATGCTAAATACTCAGCGTGACACTTTAACACGGCGTCATATCGTTCGTCAACTTGCCGAGCGCGTGACAATAACGCATCTTCACGATCGGTGCGACCTACCAACGTAACAACCGATGAAAACCATCTCAATTCAGCTTCGATTCTGGCTGCGATAGTTTTCGTTACTGACGGAGCCATAGTACCAACTTCAATACGCGATTATGCAATAATAAATAACAATAACCAAAAAAAATAACAATTATTGTATCCGGAACTAACAATAATAATATATTCGTTGAGTGAATAAATCTACGACGCTATGCCAACTCTTGAACTTATTCCTCTACGTGCTCTAGAGGTTATTCCTCTATGTCTCAAATGTTGACAATCATAACACGATTTGTGATGAGGTTATATTTGTGCGTAACCGAACGTAAATAACAAATTATTTTATCAACGAATATTCACATTCCATTTATGTACTTATTATTAATAATTCCAAACTCAACTTGAGGTGTACACTGGTATGTAGGTCAATGTACCACCACCTACAAGTCGAATTTGTAAACACGAACACAATTTTTACAAGTAAATTGGTACCAAGTACCTACTAATTTTTACAAGTGGGTATAACCACGCTCTGCTACCAGATTTTGATCGCGCCAGGACTCAGCCGAACCTTATCTCGGGCCCATGGGAGACAGGTCTCAGAACAGCTGCCGTCCTAACGGGATCAAATAGACGCGATACGCGCCTCCGAACAATATTACAATTTCTGAACTTACAGCTACCCTTACCTCATTTCTTCGAGCCGGTCTCACTTCCTTGACCCCTCGCAAGTTGTGTAACTGTGTATGTGTATAATGAGTGTATATGACCTTGCGATGGTTTGCTGGTAGTTCCGGACGATTCTTCCACGTCGCTGCAAGCCACGCCGTTAACGCGAGCCACCACACTCACTCCGTATTAGTCTAACCACACAAGCCTCGGTGCTTTCCCAATAGCACTCCCGTGACAAGGCAAACCAATGATATTATCAATAACCCGTTCGACATTCACAGCGTCGCTAACCGTACTGCTTAATATAATACTCGTTCAACGCCCAGCGCGTCTCAATACGAACTACTTCACGCCGAGCCCAGCGCTCGACCTCTCTCCCTCCGCCCCTGTCGCCCCGAGGCGGAGAAAATCAAAAATCTGAAGGTAGATTATAAACAGTTAGTCTGTATCATCCCACTGCAGGGGAAAGGCCTCCCCGTCGGGGCTGTGGATCCCGTCGGGGCTGTGGATCCCGTCGGGGCTGTGAATTATCGAAAGGATAACGCGGCTCCGACACAAGGGCGAAGAAGGAACATGGTTTTGGTTTTTAGTCAGTAGAAGTCTGACACTCCCCTTCGCTCTGGGCAAAGGGGAAAGGCCTCTCCAAGTTTTTTTTCTTTTTCTTTTCATGAATTTCAGTTATATCGATCTAAGGTCAATGTGGACCACTGGTCGCTGGTCATAAAAAAATAAAGGGAGTCATCCGTTTTAGTACCTATGGACATGCGATGAGGAGAGTCCAAATATTATATTTTTTTGACTTGACCAATGCTGTTTATCAAATCTCCACTAGGCTGAATTATTTTTTGGCTTAAGCCAAAAGGCCAAGGCGTTTGAAATTTTCTCGTTAACGTCGTCGACAAATTTTATTTTATGACTGTTAGTTTATAATTTGTCTAAATTATTCACGTGTTAAGGTTTTTAAACGCCAATCTATGTACAAAACCACTTAACCAACATAAACGAAATTTTATGAATCGGGCTTGAAAATTAGGATAGTTTTGGATTCGATAAGTGTTACTATGGGGAGCATGGAAGGGTCGTTGTTGTATTTATGTGTATTTAATCATCATCATCATCATTTCAATCAAAAGACGTCCACTGCTGGACATAGGTCCTAGCTGATCATTGGTCCACCTAGTGGGAGGCCTTACAACGCCACGTAAATAAAACTAATAAAAACAACATTAACTAAACGTAATTTATTTCAACATCACACACACACAATACATCCAGATTCAATCAAATAAAATCTTGAAATACCGGCTGTCTGAACACAAATGAAATGAAAATCATTGTTTACTTCAAGATGTCTCGATGGATGTCAATGTCAAGTCTATTGGGGCATAACGTGAGAACGCGAACGTAAAAGCTAATTCGATTCTTTTTTCCGTATGATTTTGTAAAGGAAAATAATCCTTACTGCCTATCCGTCGGGACTGCGGTGCGGGTTGTTCGAAAGAGATATCGCGGTCTCGACAGAAAGGACTAAGAAGGAACATGGGTGGTTTTTAGTCAGTAGAAGTCTGACACTCCCTACTGCTATGCCCAGAGCGGGAGGAGTGATGATATTTGCCAGCATCAAAAAAAAAAAACAGGCTGCTTCCGAATTAACGTTGATTGCTCATTTGTTTCGTGAAACCAAACGCGTCATGACGCTTTCTGGTTTTCTAAACAAATTGATGATATTTTGTGCGTGAAGAATTCTTAATCGCGCATCCAATCGCCAAGTCCTAATCTAAATTTAATAGTAGGGGAATGTGGGGGGAAATCGGACACAGGGTGAAACCAGATAGTTGCTATTTTATTACTAATAAGGTAAGTTATCTTATAAATTACTTTTTTAAAGTGTTACCTATACCTATATATATATATATATATATATTACCTAAGTAATACACATATTAAACCTTTTAAAACGGTATTAGTTGTTGCTATGAGTACCTATACATAATCTTTGATAGTATTACAATTTCAAACATGGCACCTGTGCAGTGGGGTACAAGCGGACGGGATGATTTCGGCTACCCGGTTTAAAGGTAGTACGGGCGTTTGTTTTATTCTTCTGTTTAATCACTATTTTTTTTAGTTTTTACACAGTGCCAGCGTCAACATGCAACAAACATAATTATGTGAGAAAGTCAAACAAAACGCAAAAAGATTCAGAGTGTTTTGTTTTGTGGCGAAAAGTGCAGTCAAACTTAGCACACTACCACGGATGAGTTGTTTGTCTTAAATGGGCTCACGAAAGTTGCAACAGTATTGTTCTGAGCAACAATTATTATTTCTTGTATGCAAAAACTGCGAAAAATTGATTATTTAGTTTTATTTTAAACTGTATTCACCCCTTGAATAAAACATGCCTATCCGATTTGACCCATAGGTATGGGGTGAATTCGGATTTATCATTTTTAATAAAAAAAAATATATTTTGTAGTTACTAAGACAGATCTCAAATATTTTTTGCCAAAGTTAAACCTAAGGCATACCTAAACATTTATGACATTGATTACCTTAATAATTAATACAGTGATTTATTTATTGTGTCTTTTTCTTAACTATCCGGTGTCCCCCACCTTCCCCTATGTTCTTCTTCGCAGCTGCAAACTGGAAGACGTTAGGTGAATCGATGACCTGGTGAAGGTTATGGGGATCCGCTGTATGCTGTATGCGAAACGCGAGGGACCGTTCAATGTGGTGACACTTGGGGGAGGTCTATGTCCAGCGGCAGCAGTTTCGGCTGAAATGGTGATGATGATGCTCACCTCCTATTTTTGACAATGGCAGTAGCTACCAATTACCTGATAATTATTATAGTTCTCGAACTTGATTATTGCGATGAAGTAGTCAAATAAATGTATTTATTGAAAATTTATTAATTTCAGGAAATGTCTCTCGTTAAATATTTGGAAAAGGAATTTTAAAGATTCGTTATCATCGATCACGAACAATCAAATGAGCCTACGAAGATCTGAACGATTCTGACACGTTCCCGAATTTCCCATTCCTTTGAGAAATCACTATAATTAATAGCTTTGACGTTCAAAAGGAGTATAATCTGTCATTTTAGTCAATTAAATTGAAACCTCAAAGAAAAAAAAACGTGTTTCTTTTTTTTCCTGGAAATCCGTGGGTCAAAGGATTTGGAACTGGCCATTGAATTCTTAATTTGAAATTGGGTTTGTGAGCTTGGTTAAAAAGTTTTTAATAGGGGATCTGGCACGAGACTGGTTACCTTGAAAAACACATCAATATTTTCCAGTGAACAATGTCGCGGGCAGCAGCTAGTATGCGTTTCATCGTAGACCTAATTACTCGCTTTCCATCACGCGTGATCGAGATCACAAAAAGCCCATTTAGCAACAAAAAAAAACTTGGTTATGAACACAGCCTTAAATGTTTTGTGGTGTAAAAAGTCGCTTTGAAAACTCCAACCACATTACATTTCCTGTACAAAAAACGCAAACACGCAATCCTTTTTACAAAAACATAATATTATGTAAACATCTAAAAATAACCCTTAATGGTCAACAAAATGTGCGAAATGTAATTAAAATTCCTTTCGCGAGAGATTTTCGTCGTAGCAGCCGTTTTCATTAAAAGTTTGGCGAAGCGAACGTTAAATTCGTCACGGAGTGCGCTCTCGACTCACATACCGACGACGTACGGAACCTTTAATTCTGGAGTTAAGCCTTTGCATTTCAGTTCATTTGTTTATCGCTTCAGAACTTGTCTGGGTGAGAAGCGTTCTAGTTTTAAACGCTTGATGAATTGGCGGGGCAAGTTGTTTAATTCATACAAATATTATATACAAAATTAAATGATAATGATTAAAGTGTCTGTTTCTTTTATCAAAATGATGAGACAAAACAGCTGAATGCATTCGAAAGTACATGCGGTACTTATAATTTAAATAAATATATTTATTTTAATTTTTGCCTGTCTTTCTGTATGTTGAGGCTAATCTCTGAAACGGTTTGAAACGGATTTGACGGGACTTTTACTTGGCAGATAAATGATCTTATAAGGCCTAACTTAGGCTACTTTTATTGTACTGCGGTTTGTTCGAAAGAGATACCGCGTCCTCGGACACAAAGGGCTAAGAAGGAACATGGGTGAATTTCAGTCAGTAGAAGTCTGCCACTCCCTACCGCTCCACCTATAACGGGAGGAGTCTTTCATAATTTCCTACCAACCAAACAAAAAAAAGTCTACTTTTATTTATTCCACCGTAAACTACAACCTATGCCCAGCCTATGTCCTATGGCCTATGTCCAGCAGTGGACGTCTTTTGGCTGAAATGACGATGATGATGATGATGAAACTACAAAGTGTACCTGTATAGCATAAATAACCCTTTTCACAAATCCCACATTAATATCTAATGTAAGTACTACCTACCTACCTATACTTATCTACTTGTTCTAGGTAATCCTTCCCCCGTATTGTCTATTTACGTTGTAATTTGAACATCTGAGGCCATCAATTTCCTGCCAGTCTTTGTTATAAATTATCACATTGATAAGGGTCGTCCTCAATTATCAAAATTAAACAACATTTTATATAGGATTCTGCGTATTTTCTTAATAGGCCACGAGGTTGTGAAATAACGAAATTATGAGTAAATACTTTGTTGTTCTTTACTTGTGTGGAAAAGTTGTGATAATTTGTATTTTCCCATTGTTTTCAAATAAATAACAAGCTTTCAGGGAGCTCGTAGCTAAATAATAACATCCACTCGGGTTGATTTTCTGGTTAATCTGCTTCGGTTGTTCGGTGGATTGGTCACCACTCATTAAAAACTGAGTTTCCTCCATGCCTAAGCACGCTAAGCCGCTAGTCTGTCATTTGTAGACGTTTAGTCCACTTTCGGCCCCTCGGCCCCTAAAAAAATATTTGTTCATTGGTGTCCACTCGGCCCCTAAACATAGTCCACTTTCGTCCCCCAAAGAGTGAGTTTGTATTTTCATACAAAGGACATGCATACAGATCTTTGACAGTCAATAAAGGTAGTCAGTGGTTTAAAAGTCTGACAACCAGTTTTACCAGAAAGGTAAAGCTTTGCAAGTTTTATAAGTTTTTTTAAAGTTTTGTGTTGTTTTTAGTTTAACTGCATCTGGATAGACTGAAAATCGTACCCAATAGGGTTGATAAAGGCTAGACTGGACAGTGTGTGGTGTTAGCTAAAAACGTTTACTACTACAAAAATACTATTAGGGTCTACAAAATACTTCAATATTATATTCAAAGATTGTATTCTACGATACAACCAAACCACCGTACCGTGACAAACAACCGAAGAAAAAAACACGTAAATCTAATACCTACATGAAAACTTGATATCAAAACAAAAATATTTTTTGTACAGGCTTACCTTCGCAAAATAGTTTCAGAATAAATCCTCTTTGCGGTTGATACATTTTTGCTGAAAAGGCGAACCGTAACCCCCTCCCCCTCACTATCTTCCAAGGGAATATAGCTATACAAGAATAATTTGGCGTGTGGCCAAAATCAGAACTAACACTGCTAACTTGTTCTTGCATCATCATCATCATCACCGATCCCAATTCAGCCGTAACAGAGACAATCTCTTCAGATTGGGGTTCATGGTCATTTTAGATCTCAAGTGTGGATGCGGCGTATCTCCACAGAGAATGACCCACCTTCCATCTTGCGCTGCATGCCCTAAAACCTGCACACTTGACGATCTTATGCACCAGCGAGTGGAGTTCGCATAGCTGAATTTTGGGCCAATTTTTTTTTTCCGTCGACAATCTAAAAAGAAGATATCATCATTTCAGCCGAAAGACGTTCAGTGCTAGACATAGGCCTCCCCCAAGTATCGCCACATTGACCGGTCCCGCGTGTCTTGCATCCAGCTGATCTCCGAAACCCTCACCAGGTTACTGTCTTCCTGGAAGATAAAGCAGTATAAGAATCATTTGGCATGTAGCCAAAATTAGAACTATCGCTGGTATCTGGCTCTTGAAATCCGTTTTATCAATACGATTGCATAAAGGAGATCGCGAGGTCGGTCTAAGTGGCATCTTTGAACGAAACTTTAGATTTTCTTGAAGTGTATTGAATGTCTTTTCTCCTCCAAGGGCATAAAAGTTATAATTATCTGCGTAGCTTTTTCCCAACTAAATTGGGGTCGGTCTCTACTCATTTTCGATCCACTAACTACCTGTAACGACTGTTAAAGATCTTTAAATAACAGCCAGGACCCACGGTTTAGCGTGTTTTTTGAGGCACGGAGGAAACTCGGTATCCCTGTCGAACTACCACATACCCGTTAGAAAGTAACACACAGAAGCTGTGAAAGATTAGCAACTGAAACCAACAAGACTTGCGATCCACGTAAGATCTACGGCAGCTCCACCCTTTTTCCCCTTAAAATATCAGTAAAACTAAATGATCTGACGGAACTATACGAACAAATCGTGGAGCGATTGCGGACATTGACAGATAGTTTAATAAGTATTTGTATGACGGTCACTGTAACCGAAACCGGAATAAGTTCGACTGACCTTTTTGGAGGGCGGGAAATCATCAATTGACTCCTCTCGTTTAGGTAGAGCGGTAGGGGGAGTCAGACTTCTACTGACTAAAAACCACCCATGTTCCTTCTTATCCCTTTGTGTCGAGGCAGCGGTATCTCATTCGAACAACCAGCAGTCCCGACGGGACCTGCAGCCCCGACGGGACCTGCAACCCCGACGGTGACTGCTCCTTTACTTGACGAAAAGAATTTCATAAATCGATCACACCTCTTTTGTTTCTAGAACCTGTTTTTATGCATTATTGCAGTCTTCAGATCCAATAAGTTATGCAATTTCCAGCAGTATGTTGATGTGGAAACATCTCGCACGCTAAATTGAATTTTTCTCCACCGCGTTTTGATAAACAGCTTGAGTTTATATCTACTGTATTACCTACCCGGTTCTGTTTCGCACGGGTGTAATTTGTACAGATCCGGCGACATGTCAGAACATCGATATTCTTGCATAACTATCTCGAATAAATAATAATTTAGAATTTGAGGTGCAAAAGTCCAAACTCAAGGTATACCAAAGAGTGATGGAGCGTAGCATTTTAAACTTAAAAGTAACCGATCGAATATGGAACACCACAACATTTTATACGCTCCGAGACAGACATCGCCGATGTTGGCGATAATTCTGCAAGGTTAAAATGGGATTCGACGTATCATATTTCAAGGATAGGCTAGAATCGTTACGCAGTTAGTCCCAGATAGTGGTCATCGTCATCGAGGCCAAAAAAACGCTGGTTTTATGATTTGGACTCGTTTCTGACTGATTGGCCAGAGAAGACAAAACAACGAGAGAATTGAAAAACAATGGGGGCTTTTTGCCCAGCCGTGGCAAAAGAATAGACGAATATTTTTTTATTAAAACTAGTCCGTGGCTTCAATAACCTCGTAAAATATTTTTTTCTGAACAATAAAAAGCCTGTGTTATTCTGATATTTTTTACTAACTAAAACTCTGTTAAGTTTGAGCCAAATCCGTTCGTTCTATTTTTGCCTGAAAAGTAACCAAACAGATCCGATACATCAACAGCAGCTATAACAAAAATAGCAACAACCAAAACAATTCTAGAAAAATCCCAAACTACTGACCAGGTTAATCTAACCTATTAGACCAAAACACCTATAATGACGCACGAAAAGGGGTAAGTTATTCTTACCCCAAAAGTTACGAACAAAAGAAAAACAAACTTTGGCACAACAACTTGTGTTAACAACATTGTTAGTAGAGAGGACCACGCTTCGGCGAACAACGTTTATATTCCGAATATCCAATCAAAGGTCGAAATATCTCCTGTCAAAACTTCGGAAGAAACTACGAAAAAGTTCGGCGATACACTAAAATAAAACGTAAATTACCTGCGAAGTTGGATAAGGGGAGTAACAGACAGGATGCTTTTAGTACCAGCGGGACGACGATTTTGTGACTTAAGTCTTATGTCAAACGCAGCGGTCGGTAATTTTGCGACTTGTGTCTTGTATCTTATGTTAAAATGATGTTTATTTAAAAAAACCCAGAGGTCATAGTCTCTTTTAAAGTTCTGACATAATCTTGGTCAACCGTGCTGTCTTTTGAAGAAATAATCACACATATTTGATTGAATATGTCCAGTCAGTGCAAGCGTTTGTCAGTTATCGTGTAGCTCGACAAATAACTCAAGGAGCTTACTATTGACTGCTTCGTTGGTATCGTGGGACCAAAGCCGGTTGCGACACGATTTATCAAATTGGTGCGTTTGAGCGCACTATCAAAATTTGAAAATTTTGAAATTACAAAAAGCGACTTCTACCGCAAATGACTGAGTTTGAAAAGCATTTCTCATTCTCTCGTCAGGTTTCCAAGCATTCTTCTTGTTCCGGTAGGGGTATTCCGATAAAACTGAATGCGATATCAGGTCTCTTTCCAAACCATGGCCTATCTCCTGACCGGCTCTTTGTGCAACTCCACCTGCACCGAGACCCGTCCGAAGCCACTAACAACGCTGTTGATATCGCTAGATTCTGCCAGAAATAAATTTAATTTAAATAGATAAGGAAATCATCGATACGAAGAAGAAGATCTTCAAACGACAGGAACAGAATGATCGCTGATCGCCGATGCTTAAAAGTAGTCTGTAAAACCCCTAAGACAAAATGGATAAAGAAAAAGGACAATGTTTAGGGAAGCAGGAAACAATATTGTAAGTTACAAAAAACTCTTAAAAGGTGGCCCTGGGGCGAATCGCGACATGAATGCGAATTTACTTTCCTGTTAGACTTTTGTAGATACAGTTATAATTGTATATGAACATGTTCGAAAATACAAGTTTATCAGGACACCAAATAAACAATCACACATCATATAAGATAACCATAAAGATGTGTGATTGATGTGTGAATATTTACCTGGTGTCATAGTTTTTATGCTACCTCGGGCCTCTGATTTGGTTTTAGATGCCATCATCTGCCTAGCCTTTTCCCAACTATGTTGGGGTCGGCTTCCAGTCTAACCAGATGCAGCTGAATACCAGTATTTTACATGGAGCGACTGCCTATCTGACCTCCACAACCCAGTTCATACTGGGTAATACGATACCCTTTGGTAGGACTGGTTGTCAGACTTTTTAGGTCACTGACTACCTGTAACGACTGCCAAAGATCTATATATGGCAGCCGGGACCAACAGCTTAACGTGCTTTTCGAGGCACGGAGGAAACTCGGTATGAAATGGGCGGTCACCCATCCACAGACCAACCTAGGCAAGCGCGGCTTAACCTAAAGATTAACCCGAGTGGCAGTTATTATTAAGCCACGAGCTCCTCCTCCTCCTCCTTTTACATGCCGTCGAGAAATATCTCTCAGGCATGCTGGTTTCCTCAGGATGTTTTCCTTCACCAAATCAAGTGATAAGTGAGATGCGTGACTTGGTTCGAACTAGAGACTTGGCAGTTCAACGGACACACCACTTGGGTATCTCTGCTAAATACAAAACAATACTGTTTTAAACAACACTTGTAAAATTGCATGGATACTTTAGTGTCGATTTTCCTGTGAACGTTTATAGTCGATAACTCGTTTACGTTAGGCCACCTGGTTTCGATCCTGTGACCCAGAACTCTAGTCATTACTATTTTTTTCAATATTGTTGGACGAAAGAAAATACTTTGTGTCGCAGCATTATTGTTTGTTAAACGATAGAAAAATACAAAATCAACATCAGAGTCACTTTTTCGTTTATTTGCCTTTTAGAAAATAATATTGACAATACTGTTTTTAATTTCGTGCTAATTTCCTTAAGCCATTTGAAGACAAGGAAAAGGACTGGTCTTATTAAATAAAATAGCTTATTTGTTTAGCTAGTTAAAAGGTGTCCTAGCTAGTTGGTACGGCAGGGCGTGATGTAAATTTTTCTTGGTTCTTCTTACCACCAACCTAATCAACACTTAAAATGATAAGGTAGGTCATGGTTATCACACATTACTTACCGAGTTTCCTTCGTGCCTCGCAAAGCACGTTAAGCCGTCGGTCCTGGTCTCACTAATGGGTATCTTATCATCATCATCGTCATCAACAGCCTAATTATGTTCCCACTTCTGGGACACAGGCCTCCGCTCTTTGAAAGAGAATGGACTATAATCTACCACGCGGGCCCAGTGCGGATTGGTAGATGACACAAATGTCTTCGAATTTTTTGGTTCTCAGACATGCCGGTTTCCTTACGATGTTTTCCTTCACCGTTTTGAGAGCAGCGGCGATGAAATAAATTACACAAAGTAATCCTCCTTACCTTATTACCCACTACTAACTGGGTTGTGCAGGTCAGATAGGCAGCCGCTCCATATAAAATACTGGTATTCAACTGTACGCGGTTAGACTGGAGGCCGACCCTAACATAGCGGGAAAAGGCTAGATAAATGATACAAAGTCGCTCTTGCTGTTTGTACGCTTAGGGCCCTCGCCCAAGGCGACTTTTTGTAGCGTTTCACATCGATACAGTCGCGATGCGGTCGCTAGTGTTTACCCTCCCCTACAAAACTAACGCGCGCTTGTAGCGATGCTGTCGCGCGATTTGTAAACGTGCGACTGCATCGCTACAAAAAGTCGCCGTGCCTTAGATCTTTTAAACTACGCAACGGATTTTAATGCAGTTTTCAGCAATATAGATAGAGTGATTCAATAAAATGTTTATATGTACATTGCAGGCGTTTGAAACTTAGTGGGTTGCTAGTTTAAAATAAAACGTCATTTATACGTCCCGCCACGTAAAAAGAGCGCTGAGCGCAGTGGAGGGGATACTGTTGCGCACGTTATACAGTCGCGTTCTGAAGTACTAGGCTACTGTGACAGTGTTAAGTGTAATTGTAATATTGTTAGAATCCTAATTCAAATTTCACTAGCTCCTTAGTACTTTGGAATAAGCTGAAATTTGAAAAAAATTGTCATGTTTGACTTATCTGTCAGCGTTCTTTTTACATGGCGCGACCTATACCTAACAGTAATTCATCTTATTGCGCAACAAATGTCACTCCAATTAATTTCGTTCTAGTAACCTTGACTTGCTTTCATTATCTTTTCTCGTTATCAGATAAAATAATGGAAACATTTTGAAAGATTTGTTGTTACTCAATTATTAATTGCTGCAATGAATATGATTACTGATTAGATAGTAAACTATTATGCATGCAAACAAAATTAGGTTGAGGAATTCGGTCAAAAGCAAGATTTGATGTTTTTTGGAAAGTGTTCTGTACGTCATGATATTTGAATAGATTATATTTTGTGATTCTAACTTATTATTGTCAGAGTATAAGAGGAGTGGAGACTTCTAGAGTGTTTAAGAGGACTCTAGAGGATTTTTAAAACACTCACAAACTCAATTAAAAGCTTAGCATGGTTTGTAAACCATGCCAAGCTTTTCGAGTTAAACTGTCGCTGATGCTGATGGGCAAAGGCCTTCCCCCTTGACTTCCAATTTCTTCGATCCAGGGTCAATGTGAACTGGTCGTTGGTTTTGTCCAGCTCATCCCGCCATCTCCAGTGAGATCTGGCTGTGTCAGGGTACTACAATGTGGTTATTATGGCCCAGAGCGCGTCGGGCAACTTGTTTAATAATATTTTAATACCAAAATAGACCTTATATTGGAGAGGCTTGTTGTGGCGTCGGGGGCCACGTGATGGCTTCCGGCCACCGTAGACGCGGGCCTGTGAACGGTGAGTAATGGGCTAGCTCGCCGTCCGGCCGTCGTCATGACGGCAACAGACCGTGTCGCCGGCGCGTTCGTGTTCCACGCGCGCCTCAAAGAGATGTCAGCAAGGAGGGGCCCGCAAGGGCCGACGCCCGTCGGGGCCGCGGACTTTTGTACTAGATGACGCGTATGGCCTCGGCGCAAGGGCGGGGAGGGAACATGGGTTCGGTTTTTAGTCAGTAGAAGTCTGACACTCCCCTTCGCTCTGCCCAAGAGCGGGGGGGGGGGGGGTCATTCGATGATTTTCCACCCACCAAAAAAAAAAAAAAGGATAAGCCATGCTTGGGTTGGTCAGTCGATGGTAGACCACCACAGTATATACCGAGTAATTGCCAAAATTATTGATAGGAAACGACTTTTCTTAGTTTCATGTACAGAATGCGTGGCGGCTTCGTGTAGAGTCCGTTTACACTCTGTATACAAGTTATTCGATGCGCAAATGGTTACTATGAATTCAGTATCCTAGAATCCGCAGTTTTTTATTACTGAATAATTTTCTGAACAATACTGAAAAATTCGCTTGCCTAGAAAAATCCGGCAGTGCATTCCACAGACTGACTCTTCCCGGAATAAACGTGGTTGTTTGGCTTCGGGGAACTTCAACCATATAATATTACATTTACAGTACATTTTTACAGTCGACACGAGGCAACCGTCAATCAATTTTGAAGAAAAAAAAGGACTGTATCAGATTGGCTGTCTGCCAATCAGGCAATAGAATTTCATGTTGTTTCTGAAGATCCCAGTTACCATAGCAATAAATAAATAAATACTAAAAAAACACTTAATTGTATACAGTCAAGCACCTGTATTTTTAGTCGTGAACTGAATTTGAGTCGGACTTGTCACGCTTACATTCCGCCCCATTAAACATAATATTGACAGCAACAATTTTATAAATTGACATAAACACCCTCTTTTAGATACAAAGTGACATACGACATCTTCAGCATTGATTAAAACAGATTGCAAACTATGGGTTTGACAAGAATGGCTCATCGTTCATTGAATAACTGTGACTTTCTTCGTACGTTACCTAGGAGGTAACGTACGAAGAAAGTCACAGTTATTCAATGATCTGACCCGGCTGAATGGCGGCCAAAACATTCTCACTGTGTCGTTGTCATAATGTGACAACCAATGTCGACCCAAGTTCAAAAATGGAATTGAGTAGGCACTAAAAATATGGATGTAAAATAAAACACTTAATTCTAATAAATCTGTCTTCAACAAATCACGAAAGCCAATTTACACGTTATTCAAACAACCACAAACACTTTAATTGTGTGGCAATTAATGTTTAGGTATTCTGTTAATGGATTTGTTGACCAATTAGTCAAAAGCGACCCTTTATAATGATCCATTAGGTACTTTTAATTGCCTCTTATGGGGCCTTATGCAAGCATAAATTGTTTGAGATATAAATAGGTCTTGTAAACATTACATTAACATAGTATGACGCCTGGATTAAATTGTCCTACTGATGAGACAGAAGTGAATATCTTTTTTTTTTTTTTGGTGGCTGGAAAATCATCAAATGACCCCCCCGGTCTTGGGCAGAGCGAAGGGGAGTGTCAGACTTCTACTGACTAAAAACCGAACCCCCTTCTTTGCCCTTGCGCCGAGGCCACGTCATCTAGTACAAAAATCCACGGCCAGAAGTGAATATCACTTCTGGCCGTGGATTTTTGTACACACAATTACACCCACTATTAAATTTATCGGTATTCATTGACATGCTGACAAAAAGCCCCCACAATTAGAATCACATATTGTAATCGATGTAAGAAATTGTGTTTCTTTTTCCATTATTTTCTTATTTTAGGTTAGTTGGTGCCTAACCGAGTGTCGGTCTTTTTCTACTGCCCTTTTTTTTTTGGTGGGTGGAAAATCATCGAATAAACCCCCCCCCCCGGTCTTGGGCAGAGCGAAGGGGAGTGTCAGACTTCTACTGACTAAAAACCAAACCTATGTTCTTTCTTCGCCCTTGTGTCGGAACCGCGTTAACCTTTCGATAATCCACAGCCCACATCCACAGCGGGCCCCTTCCATATTGCTGACAACTCTTTGAGGCGCGCGTGGAACACGTACGCGCCGCCGACACGGTCTGTTGCCGTCATGACGAAGGCCGGACGGCGAGCTAGCCCGTTACTCACCGTCCACAGGCCCGCGTCTACGGTGGCCGGAGGTCATCGCGTGACCCCCGACGCCCGGAGCGCCTTCCGCGGCGGCTGGGACGTTGAGAGGTTCTCTCCCTCTCTCGTTCCGCCACCTCCTTCGCTAGCATCACTGCTTCTCTGACTTGCCTTTACATGTCGTCGAGAAATGTTTCTTGGGTATGCTGGTTTCCTAACGATGTTTTCCATCACCCATGATAATTACATGACACACCCATGTATACGAAAAATAAAACTGAATGTTCGATTTGTATAGACCCTTTAGGGGACATTGAGCATAAGAAATTAGAGGTAACGAACGATATGAAAAGACAACTGAATTTTCTGACATTTATTCACTACATTTCGATTAAGATTTACAAAAATGTTTGCTAAAGGAATTACAAGACAAGTGAGTAGCAATTTGCTTGTCTTGCAAAATTAGGGTAAATAGGTTAGGGTTCTGTAACCAATTGCCAAGAACGGGATTAAAGACCCAATGTATGTCACTAGGCCACTCATAGAACTGAATCTGCAAGATGTGTGTCAAAATAATATTTAGGCATCTCATTCCTATCTTTGGAACCCTAAAACACAATAATACGAATAAACTTCACCCACTTATGAATCATGTAATCCCCTTGCCTAAACAAATAATAAACTTGAGACACAGAATAAACAGTACACAGAAGGTCGGCTTTAGACAATGAACGAAAACGCACGCACACACAAACACACTTCATGTTACAGTGAGTGCATTCACTCTACTAGTGATAGTGCTTCACAATCCGATCCGATACTTAACAGTACCAATACATAAGTGCAATAATCCGAAATGTCGGATCGGTGCAAAATTACAGATATCAGAATGAATATATCGCATTGTACCACATTATCCGAAATTATATGAATAGAATATTAAAAAAACACTAAAATGATTACAAATTATAGGGAACTCGAAACCGTTTTGTGTATCAGTAGTAAGCTATGACAATACTAACTAAACGATTTTCACTACAAAAATAATCGGATCGGATCTATTCGATGCCATTCTACAATCAAATTGCATAGTTGCGATTTGGAAAACAAATGCAAGCACTGGGCATCCCACCTACATTAGAACCCAGTATTTGTGATCGCAATACATGCGAAACTGTACCCGATCAACTTTGAACCTATAATGCTTTAGTGAAAATTGAAAATCTTTTAAAGAAATTTGAAAGATTGTAGTAGCTAGCATCTGTAGGTACGTATGTGTGCGTGCGGTTTCACTCTTTGCATGTACCCGACCTTTTGTACATATCTATTTAGTTCTTGAGATCTACCTTTATCAGTCGAGTATCCAGTGAAGGTAACTATTATCAGTTAAATTACGTTGACCTTAATAATCTTTTGTAATTTTCAGGTATAAATGTTCAATCATTAGTTAGAAGGGACAGTAGCTGTAATTAGTTCAACATGCTTTCGTTACTGTACTTTTTGGCTTTTGCCAGTTATGTCGGTGAGTTTTATTTTAAACAGACTTTAAAATAAGAAAGAGGTTGTCTATACATACGAATTCCTTTCTTTAAATGTGTTATTTTTGGCATTGATGCAATTTTCATTTGTGTTGCACAGTGTAGTACCTTCTTCTTCTTCTTCAGTGTAGTATATTTTTTTAGGTCCCTATAATGTGACATTTTATCAACTATAACAGTAGTGAAAAAGTCAAAAAAATGTGTTAGATTGACATAAGTTACCCAAAAATTAATGCCAATTCTGCTATAAACGTCTAGTTCTAGTTTAATGACTTTTCTCGTGGAGTTGGTGATTCCAAACCTCACATTTTCTGGAGAGTTTTGTTTAAAACTCGTTCATTCAATACCAATTAAATTCTCTTTTATGTCTCAAACAAATCATATTTTTTTCCATCATGGAGTTGCGGACATGCATCGTAAAAATATTAGATTCCTATACCAGCGTCTTTAACAGTAGTCCAACTTTAAAACAAGAGTAAACCCACATCTTTAACCTCTATACATCGCTTACGAGATTGAGGTTCAAAGTTAGCTAATCAGTAAAAATCTCAGGTTTCTAAACTAGCAGTTATTATTAATTGTAACAGTGTCAACACCTACGATAAAATCCTTAGAGGATCTGAAGATCGTTGGAGGTGAAGACGTGGACATCACCGAGGCTCCATACCAGGTGTCTCTTGTGAGGAGAGGCAGACATTCCTGTGGGGGAGCCATCGTGGCTAGGGACATAGTTATTACAGCTGCTCATTGTGTTAGCGGGTGAGTATGTGTGTGTGTGATATTTGTGGCCGTGCAGAGAAAACAGTCACAAAAGTAAAATAAAATGATGACTAAGTATTCGGAAAGCTCATCTGATGATCATTTAAAATTTTAAGAAAAGGTTTACAAACTGTGGAGAACAAACTATGTGGTTCCTTGTCCTTTGATCGTGTCTTTAAAAAAATTATATCATAATTTTTATTATGAAAAGATTTTTGTGTCCCTCAAACAGATATCTAACACTTCGCTTTTTCTTCACTTCAAAGAATGAAAAATTTTAACGAAATACGTGTTTATTCTGTTAGTTCTTTGAAATAACAAAACAAAAATCGTGAATTTTTAACAGTAGTCAAGTTGCTAATTTAACGATGTGTGTGTGCATTAAACGTGAACTTAAATGAACATTAACTTATTCTTTCGTCTATCCTCAGGTCATACCCAGAAATGTACCAAGTCCGTGTCGGCTCTTCATTCAGCCAAGAAGGTGGGGATCTATACCCTGTCGGAGATTTAGTATGGCATCCTGATTTCAACTACTCTAAAATGGACAGTGACATTGCTATACTGTGGCTCTCAAGGCCTTTGACCTTCAGTGATCAAGTGGCCCCGGTCGAAATGATGGCTAAGGGCGAAGAAATTAATGATGGAGACATGACTGTAGTGACTGGATGGGGTAATATTTATGTAAGTAACGCTACTTTATTATAAAATTCATGATAAGCCAGACAAAGTCCAACGAGCTGGATAAGCTGCACAGAACATTGATATAATAAAACCCTAGATGCACAGTCTCGAACAAAACAAACAGTCGAAGCTGTCGCCAAACACTCACCAATACACGCACTACTACATGTAGTTATCGTCACTTTAAACATATTTTTTTTGGCAAATTCAACCTTACGCAGATTCCTTTTACAATGCAGTTATAAAAAGCAATATAAAAAGTATTTTGTACGACCGTGCAGAGACGCGAGCGACGCGACACTATTTGAAATGAGTTCATTGTGAACATTTTAAGCGGACGGTTTTGAGACGCGGAGTGTGTATCTTGGGTTTTATTATATCAATGGCACAGAAGCATGAACTTTTAAAGTTTCATCTATATATAAATAGTCCTCTTCACCGTATCCAGCGACAGCGACCCAGACTAGGTACTTGTCTTCTCTTTCGTGGGCCCTCTGATGACTAGCAAAACCAAACTTGGTCTTGAATACCCGGTCACATCGTGAGCAGAAGAGCTGATGATCATCGTTGTACGTGTACATATAGGAAGGTTTTGGGCGACTTTTGCGTATCTGTCGCTTCTTGTCCAGGCCTTCAAGACGATTTGCCTCAAAGATTTCAATTGTGATAGCCTGTGACCAACGGACTGTCACGTCATAGGCCTCGAGCCCAAGAGACGCACCTCTGATATTTTGGATTCACGTGCATAATTATTGTATAACTATCACTTGCTTCGTTAAGGGAATATATTGTGAGGAAACCAGCATGACTCCGACATATTTCTCGTCGGCATGTATAGCCAAGTCAGAGGCCCTTGGGCTGCATAAAAATTCTGATATCAGGATAAGAAGGAACATGGGTGGTTTTAAGTCAGTAGAAGTCTGACACTCCCGCTCTGGGCTGAGCGGTAGGAGTCATTTAATTATTACCCACCCAAAAAAAAAACAAAGGTGTAGCACTAACAACACGAAAAAAAGGGAATGTAGATCTTTTAAAACTAAACCGTTTTTTTTTTACTAATTTGCAGGAAAATGGCGGTATCCCAACGATGTTGCAAAAGGTATCCGTTCCGAAAGTGAATGAGAAGAAGTGCAATGACGCCTACCAGCCGGTGTACAGCATCACACGCAACATGCTCTGTGCTGGAGCCGAAGAAGGTGGAAAGGATGCTTGCCAGGTAATATTTAATCAGAAACAAATCCTGTTTTTTTTTATATAAAAAGAGGAAGAAGAAAAGAGGTCTGGTAACGCAGAAGACTGGCCGAAAAGATCTAGTCCAAACCATTACTGTAGATAATGCCATTTATATAGCTTAAGCCTGGCTATCTACACAAGTGTTGCTTTCTATTGACCCTCCACTGGGCAACGACCTCCCCCAAACGCTTCTAGGTAGTCACACCAGCATTTTCTACACCTCCCTCAGCAACGATGCCCGTCTTCCGGCATGGCATATAATGCGATGTGACTCTCGCCCATCGGTCCGGAATTCTTGATGCATTCTATATCCCCATTAGCAGCAAATAAAGTAAAATCAGCGGGTTGACGATTAACGTTTTTGTAGGCAATAACTGAAATATCAGCGCCGGTGTCAATAAGAAAATGCGTACCACTTTTCCAGTCGGTGACGCTCAAGCGGGATGTTCCTTCGACACCTACTCTCGCCAAGGTAGGTGTCGGGTTTAGTTTAACGCCTTTCTGATGCATTGCTCGTCGCCGCATTTCTTGGCGTTGTCTCCATAAATATAATGATAAAAGCACTTAAAATCTTTGTCTCCCGGTTGCGCTGTTTGACGCCTGTATCTGTCTTGATTGTCAAGATACCGAGAGCGTGATCGTGACCGTGATCGCGACTGATCATTGACACGACTCCGACTTGTACTCTGACGCGTGTTTTGTAGATCACTAATTTTTGTGTTTAACGCGGCAATTTCTTTAATTAAATGATTAAATTGTTGATCCGTTGAATGACTAGGGATAGCGACCGGATTTAGCGAACAGACTTCAGATGACCGTGAAGTTTCCATTATCTTATCAGCCATTGCTGCGACGTTGTCCAACGTTACATCGCAGACAGTAACTACTGCACGGACTGTTTGAGGCAGGCGATCTAACCACAAAATTTTGATTGTATCCTCCGGAATTTTGTTACTTCCAAGCTCTCGCATTTTACGAAGAAGTTGAGTGGGTCGTTGATCCCCTAGCTCGACTTTCGTAAGCAACGTATGTAATTGCTTGGACTCGGACTCTTCATTTGACGAAATTAACCTGTCCTTCAGTGCTATATATTTACCGTTCACGGGCGGGTTCTCAAGAATGTCACTAATTTGACCCAATTCATCTCGACCTAACTTAGCTATAACTAATTGATATTTATGCAAGTCACCTGCTTTTTGTGCACCGATTATGGCCTCAAACTGATGGAACCATAGTCGCGGACGCGCTGTCCAGAAGTCGGCGATGCGGGAGTTGATGGTGATCGTCCCCGTCTCTGGCTGCTGGTGCTGGTCTGTGGTGTAACACGGACCAGCTTGTTGAGGTGCGTTGACGCTATCAGGTGCGGCGGTAGTCGTGGTGGCTGTGTGCTCGGGATTTATGGTAACTTTATGTTCACTGGCAGCAACAGTGTGAGGGTTGACCATTTTGAAGGTTTGGTATAGTTCACAGTAACAACACTAAATAAAGTCTACGTCTGTATTGAACGTAATTGCACTCGCGGGTCAAAGTATGGAACCGTATTATTTCATTCACGTCGGGGTCACCAATATAGAACTTTTGTTGGGACGTGATATAGGTTCTATAGTTATATGAAATGAAATGTCCAATTCTATGTTGCACTATGAATTTAATAAAGTGTTTGCTATAACTAAACACAGTACAATACTACAATAAATGATTGACGCGAGTAACGGGTAGTAACCGACTATATGTGTTGTCGCGTGGACGCGTGACTTCGAACTTAACTTGACGGTGCAACGTCATAGGCACTTATAAGCTCGCAAGTGGTGTGCGTGCATGTGTGGGTAAACATACCACTACGTCAGTGTTCATGTTAGGCCAAAAATAGCGCTGCGCGATAAGGCGACGCGTAGCGGCTACCCCAGGGTGATTAAGTGCGTGGACACTTGAAATTGCTTTTTCTCGAAACTCCGACGGTAAATAAAGTCGCGCTGATGACGTTGATGTTTCGAACGTAAGCTCATGATTTGCATATGGCATGCGGAACAATTTAAATTCCAAGTTAGGTTTTTGTTTTAATAATGACAATTGCGTATCTTCGACTTGGCTTTTGTATAATTCTTCATAGTCGAAAATATCATGTAGAAAAATCTCTTCTATTCTCGAAAGAGCGTCGGCGGCGTTATTGAGCTCGCCCTTAACGTACTCAATTTTGTTGCAAAACTGAGAAATAAAATCTAATTGACGAAGACGTCTTGGTGGATCGGATTTCGATTCTTTCTTCGATAAAGCAAATATTAGGATGTGATAAAATCAATAATTATCCGTCAAATTCAAAATATCTTCGAAGCGGTCTGACGTCTCAGTGTCACATGAAACCTTTTTAAGTTTTTCTGCGCTTTTTTGGTTAGGACTTGTGGTTTTTAGGCTTTACATTGCACAGGGACATTATAAACAACATCAATCGTCCATAATTTTATGTGTAAATTACGTAATTGCAAACTCATGGAAACATTAGCGAACCTTCAACCAACCACAAGAAAACAAGCTGATAACAGAAACATTTTCGTGCACAAAGATTTGACTAAATCGGACTACGTTTTCATTAAAAACGAAGTTAAACGTTCGTTAACACCGCCGTACGAAGGTCCTTATAAAATACTCAAACGAAGCAATAAACATTACGTCGTTCAAGTAGGTTCTCGAGAAGTCACTATTTCTCTCGATCGTCTCAAGCCTGCTTATGTTATAATTAATAGCCCCGCACTTCAGTCGCCACAGGAAGTTTTTGTTTCGCCCAAAACAACTGCGATAACACCGGTCGCAACCAAATCGACCTCACTTGACAAAACTGAGCCATCTGTCACTACAAGATCGGGTCGCGTCGTGAAAAAGACCGTGAGATTTGCCATTTAAAACATTTTTTGTCGCCAGTCCCAAAGTCATAAAAATATCAAGTGAAATTTGAAGTGCGGTGAAGTGTTCTGTGTTTTAAAATAGACCCACAAAATTGTTTGTTTTCACACTAATTATGTCAACTTGTAACGTATTTATTTTTATGTTTTCGTTACCACTTAGCTAACTCTTAAGTTTAAAACCTTTTTGTATAAAACCTTTTTGTGTCAAGTTATTACTAAATTTATGACCAATGTATTTTAATATTTTTTTACAAAATGTCTTTAGTTTAGGTAAGTATCCATTTGTGTAGTGTTGTTTTTATATTATAAAAATACCATATGTTACCGTAGTCTTGTTGTTTATTAATTTAGGAGTTATGTATAGTTATACACTTTCACACCAAACCATTTTATTTAATATTTGCAATGTTTTTACACTTTGGTCATTGCTTTTCATGATATTTTTTTTTCACCCTTTTATTAAATTGTCTTCATCTAAGGGGGGAGGACATGTAGTGGTATGTTTACCCACACATGCACGCACACCACTTGCGAGCTTATAAGTGCCTTATAAGTTCGAAGTCACGCGTCCACGCGTGACTTCGAACTTAACTTGACGGTGCAACGTCATAGGCACTTATAAGCTCGCAAGTGGTGTGCGTGCATGTGTGGGTAAACATACCACTACACAAGATATCCATCTAACAACAATTTATTTCCTCAGGGTGACAGCGGTGGTCCCTTAGTCCACGGCAGCAAGTTAGCTGGCATCGTCTCATGGGGCCTAGGATGTGCCAGACCAGACTACCCTGGAGTGTACTCCAAGATCGCCGCCCTCAGACCCTGGCTAGACAAGAACATTGCCAATCTACGCTGGAAGCATCTCTTTAGAACGGCTGTTTAGTTTTAAGAATAAAGATTCGCTGATCGAAACTGTCTAATTCGAACGCCACGGCCTAAGCAAAGCGAATGGTTGTATAAATAGGCCATAGTGGCCTATAAAACTGATGTGCATTCATGAACACAGTTATTTTACCTCTTTGAGCAGCAACCGAGTAATTACTTTATCATACCGGAGCACTGTAGCTTTGACAGATGACAAAATCAGAGGTACACTGTGAAAGCACTGTATGCCACTTTGAAATTGACGATCGCTTGATTTCGGGACAATCGCTTTGGTTAGGACGCGGTATAAGAAATTGACTAAACGTTATTATGCTCGTGATAATATTAATATTATGTAAATGATTATTGTCGATGTGATCAAATTAAACTTACGTGAAAATTATAATGGATTTTATTTTACCAAACATTTTGCGCTTTAGTAATATATTTTAGAGAGATCCAAAGTCTATTACAGCTATTTTGTGGGTTATGTAGCCTCAAGCCACAAAGAACTCAGTTTTTTTTTTTTTTTTTAATAAACATTACATTGTGTTCTGTATCGGCTAACTCGGGATTGTGTAAGAGTAGTGAAATTAAAATGTAGTAGTAGGTACAGATGTCGTCAAAGGCATGAAGTACTTAAAAAGCAAAGCAAAGCACATAGTCAAGGACTCTCCAAAAGTTCAATCAACTGCACTGCATGCATTGAAGGACGTAATCCGATTCCATATCCAAAGGGATCGCTCAGCAAACTAGCTAGAAATCGGCCAGGTGCATGTTGGATCCCTGTGGAGGGTTCCACCAAAAATTTAGGATCGCACAGTACTTTCTAATTTTGTCAGGTGGGCAGGCGACATAGTTGTTTTCGGGGGCAAAACCTGGATGAGGCTGGCACAGGACCGTGGAGATTGGCACAAGAAAAGAGAGGCCTATGCCCAGCAGTGGGTGAGTTCGGGCTGTGGATGATGATGATGATGATGGTGATAAATTAGTAATCCATTATAGTTCTATAAGTATAACTTTGAACATCAAAGTGCCAAAAACGTCCCTTAATCCACAAACTTTGAATCAGTAGTATTTTGTAAAGTAAAGCCAAGAAGCCTGTATGTGGTATAAAAAGTCTGACACCAGGTTAGGCACTAACCACATGAGAAAGAAAGAAAGAAGATTAAGGGTGTTTTTCCACCAGAGATGTGCTATGCTACGTTGCTATAGATGCGTTGATTCTCCACGAATCATATTCATTGGTGCATATAGCTTAGCACTGGTGGAAACGGACTCAGCTAAGCTATGTGTTGCTATCCTATCTTCCCTACTATCGAATCATAGCATAGCATCAATGGAAACGGTCGCATAGTTTCACAGCTTAGCTATTTCATCTTCACAGCATAGCTGCATAGTACATCTCTGGTGGAAAAGCACCCTTAGTATTAGGTATAAAAGTCGCTCATCTTTTGTTTATTTATTACTCGTAATTATGAGATCTAATGATAGCAGGATAGCCTTCTTAGGCTGAGTTGCACCAAAAAAGTCGTTAAAGTTAAAGTTTTTGTCAAATTTGACAGTACTATATGGGGTATCTAATAGAAAAATTATTACAAAATTTTTTTTGCAAACATTCAAACAAAGTAAGTACCTATTATATTTATTGCTTTGTCTACCTATAGCACGTACCTATTATTTTTTGGTTGAACAATTACATAAGATGAATATCCTTGCAATGCAATCGTATAATCAGCCACCAAGCTACGTTTTTAGAGACTCGAAATCTTGGCAAGAAACATTCGTCGTTCCATGTGGAAAAACGATCGGCTCTAGGTAATCACACTTTTCTTTTCATCGCTTTCGTCATCAGAACTGGTTTCTGCGAGTATTTCTTGGAGCAGGGACATGATGTCTAAAGGTTATATTCAACGCGTTTGACAATAAAATTGAAAGACAATTTAACATAAACTATAACACTAACCAGCGGAAAGTGAGTGGTTGCAGTTACCGTTAAAGTTATGACGTCATTTAACTATTTGTCAAATCGCGCAACTCATTGTTGGCATAACCGATACAAAACTGAAGTTTTGATGTTTGTTTGACGTGCCATTTGACACAAACTTTAACTTTAACTACTTTTTTGATGCAACTCAGCCTTATTGTTTTTTTATTTCAGATACGGCTCGGTGTATGACCGGAGTGCCACTTCAATGGTTTTTCTTATTTTTACTACACCTTTATTTAGTGGTGTATAGAAGGTGTGTAGAATACAGGTTCACCTTGCGTCGATCCCAAATAATGTGTGAAAAAGGCCGGTAGAAAAAGACAATTATATACTTACACTAGAATATTCACCGATGAAGTTTTCGAGTAAAACATCTTTGTGCATTCCGGACAGACAGACAAGACAAAACTAGGGTGCCGTTCCTGCCATTTCCCTGTGGAACTATAAAAAAGTAATGACGTTCCCAGTAACTCTTCAATCACCCAGACTGGATTAACTCAATGTCCCAACTTTCCAATTTCCTACTATCGATGATATGAGAAAAACTTTTCCGATAGTGAAATGCAGTTTGAGTCTAGCTAAGCGTACCCTTAAGGAGCTGACATACGATATGTTGTGTACAAACGTTGCGACGCGCGACGTCGAAGCGATGACGCTGCGTCGATTTTCACATAAATCAGAACGACATGCCACAAAAACGTGTAATCATGGAGTTTCTTGCCGGTTTTTCTACAGTGAAAACTATCAATCTGACCGGAATAATTATAATATTTGTAATGATGTTTCATAAAAGCTCATTGTAGATTTACTGATAACGTTAGCTTGTGTCATCCCAATGCTGGAAACTCCTCTAAATTTAAAAGATCTTTTTTTTGGAGGGTGCGAAATCATCAAATGACTCCTTCCGTTCTAGGCATAGCGGTAGGTAGTGTCAGACTTCTACTGACTAAAAACCACCCAGGTTCCTTCTTAGCCCTTTGTGTCCAGGCCGCGGTATTTCTTTCGAACAACCCGCAGCATCATGAAAGATCTCAGATTCTCTTTGAAGATCTTTTATATTTACGTGTTAAAACGACGTGCAGCAACACATTGCTTTAACGTCGGACAAGGGGCCAGAGAGCGAGGCATTCATTTCTGAGATGCAATGCCAGCGCAGTATTGATTAAAGAAATATTATCTAAGATTTTTTTGAAGCTGCGACGTTTTAGTACATTGCACGTACGTTACGTTCCTATAGCGGCTGCGGCACTCATTGCGTTGAGAATAAAGCGTATCGCACCGACAACGCTCGTGTGGCATCCCTCTTACCGTTCACTCGTTTTTAAGCTGCTCTTTTGTACCTAGCTCAAATGGTTACTCTTTTCCTCCCATTCTGTAAGGTTGAAAGACTAGCGATACCCTGAAAAAGGCTTCATTTAAAGTAACTAGGAAGTCAGCTGAAATATACGTGGTTGGTATGGGGTACAGTTGGAGAAGAAAAGGAGCGTTACTTGAAAGTACAGAAAAGATGGATAGGGTAAGAATTTTCTAGTCATTGTAAAAATAGATGGAAAAACTGCATGGCAAATTATATTTAAATGTCTTTGAAGTAAGATGACGCGACAGAATAGGGTATAATTTACATCTTACATGACGTTGAATGGAATAGAAAAACTTGTATGGCTAACCTCAAGGGACATGGAACATGCCATCAGTTGGGCAATTTTTTTTTTAATTTTTTTTTGGTTCTACTTTTTAGCAAGGTGGCGTGGACATTTGAACAATACGACAATAAAAATGAAAACACTGGTAATATTAGTTCTATATGTTTTCTTTTTATCCGACTGTAAGGAAAGGGAAGGAAAAAGGGGGTTTATTTACAAACAAATGCCTGTAATCTCCAAAGGGTTAGGCAGAGGTGTACCTAATGGTACACCCATATTTCATCAGCTATGATTAGGTTCTAAGTAAAAGGAGGCAATGGTTTTGCACAAATTCAGACTTCGTGTCTGCTACTGAAAAAATTCTTATAGAAAAACTCGATAACACTTTGCTGGCCTGGGAATCGGGACCAGGAGCTCATACTTAGAAAGGGTTGTGTTTTTATTACAATGATACTCTTACAAAGGTTCACTTGAAGTCAAGGTAGAGAATCTTATCAGTCATTATATGTGCATTTGATGACACGTGTAATGATATATTAATTAACAAATTTACCTACACTATACTGTTGTACCTATTGTGAAGAATCGGACAGGAGACATAGCAGACAAAGGTAACTACAGGCCTATTTCACTGGCAACTGTGATAGCCAAAGTATTTGACAGTGTGCTTGACTCGCACCTCGGTGGGTACACCCAGTTACACGACACTCAGTTTGGTTTTCGTGCAGGGTTATCTACTGAAAGTGCTATACTTGCGTTGAAGCACACTGTGAAATATTATACTGACAGGAAAACACCTGTGTATGCTTGTTTCCTGGACCTTTCTAAGGCTTTTGACCTGGTTTCTTATAATGTCTTATGGGAGAAGCTTCTGGAGGCGGGCGTTCCTACTGCATTAGTATCTATATTATCTTTTTGGTATGACAAGCAGAGGAACTTCGTCAAATGGTCTAATGCATTGTCTGACCCCTATAAACTCGAGTGCGGCGTTAGGCAGGGCGGGCTAACCTCCCCAAGGCTTTTTAATATTTATGTGAATAAACTGCTGGTTGAGCTCAGCAGCACTCATGTCGGATGCCATATAGATGGAGTATGTCTAAATAACTTAAGTTATGCAGACGACATGGTGCTGCTGAGCCCGACTATCAGTGGAATTAGAAAGTTGCTCTCAATTTGTGAACAATATGCCGAACAGCACGGGCTAAAATATAATCCTACAAAGAGTGAGCTGTTAGTGTTTCGGGGTAGGAATAAAAATCCAACTTTTGTCCCTCCTGTAAAGCTAAATGGTTCGCATTTGCAGAGAGTTACCCACTTTAAATATTTAGGCCACATTGTGAACGAAGAATTAAAAGATGATTTGGATATGGAAAGGGAGCGCAGGGCACTGTCTGTGAGGGGAAATATGATATGCAGAAGGTTCCATGGTTGTTCAGTTCCTGTAAAAATAACTCTTTTTAGGGCCTTCTGCCAAACATTCTACACCAGCAGTCTTTGGGATAATCATACCCTAAAAGCAGATAATGCCCTGCGCATTCAATATAATAATGCCTTCAGGGCGCTGTTGCGGCTTCCACCTTACTGTAGTGCGTCAGGCATGTTCGCTGATGCGCACACTGACGATTACTTTGCCATAATGCGGAAGAAAGTTGCCTCAGTAATAGCCCGAGTGAGGGGAAGCAGCAACAGCATTCTGAAGGTGTTTGCAGATAGGCTGGATGGGCCTACAATGGGCAGATTTATCAAGCTTCATGTTGGCAACAAAGCTTGTTAAACCTCCCCGTGTTTGTGTTTCACTATTTGTTTTTAAATGTTCCTGCATGTTACTAACATAGTTTTTAAGTCATAATGTAATACTAACACCCTATGGGCCTTGATGCCTGATAATAAAATATTTATATTTTATTTTATTTATTTTATACTCACACGAGAATGAAATAACTCAGAAATTTTGATTTGTCGACGTTGTTTGTTTATTTGTTACGTTTTAACTCAAAAACGAGTAGTTTTTGAGTTAAAGCGTAACCGATTTATTACCGATTTATTTACAAATATTTCACCATAAGAAAGCTCCATCTTCGCCGAGTAACATCAAAACGTTATCCTGTATTTCTTATTTTTGAGTTAAGCCATTGTCGCAAAAAGCGACTTGTTCTGTTATAAATTTTCATGAATAACTTACTTATTAATTGATAATATAATTATAAATATAATGTTTTTATCTCACATTGTATGATGCTTTTATCTATCTCTATCTAATTTCATCATATTTTCTTTACTGCATTATTGAGATTTTTTTAATGTCGGACGGCACGGTTAGCGCAGTGACTCAAGCAATGGACTGTTCCGAGTCTAGGTATTTGTGTATGTGAGTTTAAATGTTTGTGAACGCACCCACGATACAGGAGAAATTCCTAGTGCGGGGCAACGTTTTAAAAAAAAAAAAAAGTAGTCAGGAATGAAACAACGGACTCACCAAGTTAAAGAAAATTAAAGACAGAGAGTGGGAAAAAACTAAATTACTAAATAAACATAATTTAACAACTGGAACTTATTAATATGCTTACTCCCTACAATTAAAAAAATAATAATAATAATAAATTGCACTTTAATAGTGAACACTTACTTCTTTCTTCAAAGATTCTGCCAGTTTCCAGCCGCATGTACACCGTCTAGGGGCACTTAATCAATTTTAATGAGGTCTTGGAAGCAAAGGCTTTGCTTAGAGTTTTCTTCCTTACTTTATTTAAATACTAGATCTTCTTATAAAGAAATTGCTTCTAGACTTTACGGGTTTTATGTATGAGTAGAAACAGTATATAAGAAAGACATAAGAAAAAGTCAAACAATCACCCCTGTAATTCCTGAAAAGTTGGATAGAGGTGTGCCTTAGTACACCTACATTTCACAGTTATCTCAATAGGGCTCAGATTCGGACTCTATGGCTGCTACTACGAGATCACTGATGAAAAATGTTTTTGGGCACGGCGGCCAATCTCAGCAGAGATTATTTATCGGTGCCGGGTGATATGATATTGCACAAGTGTCAAAATCACAATCAAAATATTTATTTCAAGTAGGCCAATTACAGGCACTTTTGAATAGTCGAATTAATAACTGCGGCACTCAGAGGTATCCAACGATTACTCAAGCCGTGGCGGCTTGAGCAAAGGCCTGACATACTTTTGTATGACAAAACTGCCAAAAACCTTTACCAAGCGACGGCCCAAGCAACCACTGAAGCTCTCCGAGTGCGGCAGTAAACTACTAAACTAATGAAGCTAAATAAACTAAGCTACAGTCTCAGTCACAAGGCATAATAACTCGTGAGTGTACTGTAGTTGCCCATTCCAAAGCGTTGGTCTCATGAGAAGAATGCCAAGAAACTTCATGGACAATCTTTTAAAATTGTTTGGGTTTACAATATGTTCAAGGTACAGACATAATCTTGGTATAATACACACATGAAGACTATGGAGATTACTGTCTGAGATGGTCGTGAGTGTGTGTGCAGGCACAGGGGAACTCTCTGTTATTTTGCTCTCATAGTCTTGTGGGACGGAAATTTGACACGGAGGGAGATCAGGCACAGTCCCAACGGCTTAACGTACTTCCCGAAGCACATATAAGTTTATTTGGGGGTTAGTTCCTTCCATCGTCGACTTCATTTTCTGTCCTCAGTACAAGATTGAAGTCAAAAGGCCATTTAATATTAAAAATCATATGTGGCACTCGGAGACTGCCGCGGTAAAGCTATTGCATAGCACTTTTTAACAACTTATGCAAATAATTAATTATTTAATTTGACAACCTTGTTATTTTCCGTAACCATAGCAACCTGGTTGAAAATTTCGTTACGGAATTTCTGGATTCGCTCTCCACGCTCAAGGCCCGCGATAGAAGCTATGCAATTGCTTAAAAAAAAAACTTCAGCCTTTACCCCTATTCATTTGAAGTTGCCGCAGCATTATCTCCTTCTTTCAAACTTCTCTTATTACTCGTCAGTCAGTCACTCGACAGTCATCTCAGCAGTCAACTCCTACTATTGCTTAGCAACTACTGGGAAACAATCACTCGCCGCGCTATCTAGCATCAAACGACTTACGATAACAGTGGCCAAATCTTTCTAGTACTGTTACGATAAATGTATACTTATTTATATTATTAAATTTTATCCATTATCGGGTTTGATAACATTTCTTCCGGGTTATCAAGGCATCACAATATCATGATTAGAAGGCAATTTGTTTATCTGAGATATTGTAAGCAGTAGACAATATTGATTACGTAATTTTTAAGAATTACACAATTTTGTGCAACAGCAGTGTAATAATATATTCGTACTCAGTTCTGCAATAAAAAAAACAAAAATATAACATAACATAACAATAATTTACACGGGTGTAATGCCTGAAGGGTTAGAGTAATAACTAATATAATAATAATATGTATCAATAACAAGCTTGGATATAACTTCTCCTGTCGTTAAAAACAAACACACACAACACATCTTGCTCACAGAACGGAAAGTCGATGGGGCCGAAAAGTTCTGAAGTATCGACCGCGAACCGGAAGACGTTGTGTTGGAAGGTCTCCCATTATGTGGACCGATGACCTGGTGAGGGTTGCGCGGGGGATTAGTTGAATGTGAGACTCATGGGACTGGTAAATATGTTGGCATTGGAGGTGGAGGAGGCCTATGTCCAGCAGTGGACGTCTTTCGGCTGAAATAATGATGATGATCGTTAAGAAAATGACATTCCACCTTTCGAACAAACCTCTGTATAATGGTAGTACTACGGTAGGTACAAATTTAATAAGACTGATAAATGCCTGTTTGATTAAATTACAGTCGTGTTTTAATCTTAAGGTTTTCATACAAAAATCGACTCTAGTGTAAAAGATAGATTAATAAGATAATTTAAAGTGCGTGTAGCAGTAGTGTATCCTAAGGCTCATTATAGTTTAACTTATCAATATTACAAAATAATATTTACTTATTTACGGAAGGTACGATCGCACATCACTGATAATAAAACCAGTTTAAGCTGGCTTTTTAAACTACTATATTACCTTGTGCTGCACTATATCAGTTTAAGTTTGAAATTCCAGCTCTTTTGGACCACTGTACTAGCTATGCAAACGAAATTATACATGAAAAAGACAAAAGATAGAAACATTAAAAAAATCACTACATTTATTTGTGGACCTAAATATTTCACTAATTCAGCTTGATTTAAAACAGTAGAAAAATAATATACATATTTTGTCAATGAAAAAAAAATGTTTCTCTAATTTTATCAATAGGTACCTATGTTAAGTTTTTATCTAAAAGTCGGTATATAATCAGCAAACATATCTATTTGTTATTCACACCGGTCTGGGACGCCGCGCGAAAATGACGGCACTGGTGGCCTTGTTATTTTTAACGCTATCAATAGCATCCATTGATGCGGCAAGAATACTAGCGTTTTTTCCACTCCCGTCTATCAGCCATCAAGTTGTGTTTCGTCCTCTAACAGAAGCACTAGCCAGGAAAGGACATGAAGTCACAGTCATCACAACAGATGCTGCCTTCCCAGATGGAAATACTCCTGAGAATCTCAGAGAAATTGACGTCCACGACTATTCTTACGAGAGGTGGAGAACTCTGTATAAATATACATCTACAGGAGACAATGATTTGATCTTACAAATGGAGAAAGCATTCGATATGATGGCACAACTCGTCGAGTTGCAGATGAATGATGAACGAGTCCAAAAAATGTTGAAAAACGAAAAATTTGATTTGCTTTTGCTTGAGGCCGGTGTAAGACCCGCATTACTTTTATCACACATAGTTAAAGCACCAGTGATTCTTGTGTCTTCTCTGGGTCCCTTCAACTTTAATGTGGAAACGATTGGAGCAGCGTTTCATCCTTTATTGTACCCAGATGCTTTTAACCAGCGTTTGTATGATTTGACAAAGTGGGAGAAAATAAAAGAACTGTGGAATTATTATAAATTACGAAATGTATTCAAAGTGGTTGAAGATGGAGAAAATGAAATATCGAAAAGAATGTTCGGACCAAATGCGCCAACTATAAGTGAACTAAAAAATAATGTTGATATGCTATTTTTGAATACTTATCCTACGTGGGAAGGAAATCGTCCAGTGCCTCCAAGTGTTGTTTATCTGGGTGGATTACATCAAAAGCCACACAAGGAATTGCCTACGGTAAGTCCCACTTCAAGTTGTTTCTTATAAAACAGTTTTTTATTGTTGCAAAATTCTGAAGCACCTAAAAATAAACGTTGTCCAAGTATTTTTTTTAAAGAGATGTATTGTAGTACACACGGCTACACATCAAGCTATACAAAACCAGTATAATCTGATCGTTCAATGTGCGAAAAGATCTAGTAAAGTGAGGCCAAGATTAACTGGTTTTGTATAGCTTGATGTGTAGCCGTGTGTACACGTTACACGTACGTGTTTGCAAATAGTAAATGAAAAGCATAACTATATGAAAGGCATTAACATGTGGTTGATATTGGAATGATTGATGAGTAAAACGTCCACCCCCCTTGGGTGGACGTTTTACCGCGGCCTCGATATATAGGGCTAAGAAGGAATACGGGTGGTTCTTAGTCAGTAGAAGTCTGACACTCCCTTTCGCTCTGCCCAAGAGCGACAGGGGTTATTTGATGATTTTCAACCAAACAAAAAAAAGGGGGATGGCCGTGAATGTATAAATAAGTCTGAGAGTAGCGCGGGTGACTAAAAAGTTGTGTGGTATTTGGATGACGTGGTATGGGGTATGAGATGCCCAGAAATAAGGAAAATGTCGTAAGAAAAGTTTTAAATATAAGAGTAAAGGAAGACAAAAAAAAACAAACGACGAACTGTGTAAAGGATGATAAGGCAAGACAGGAGAGGTCTGATGAGATGACGAGTAATAAAGAAGGAGACATGCTGCGTCGATCCTATATGAATTTGGATATAGAAAAGAGAATGATGATGAGCGCACGTAAGTACAATATTCATAAAAAAAACCTTGGTTTTCAGGATCTCAAAACGTTTCTGGACTCCTCAAAGAACGGCGTGATCTACATCAGCTTTGGTACAAACGTGCAGCCTTCATTGCTGCCTCAAGAAAGGGTACAATTAATGGCAAAAGTTTTCTCTGAGTTACCTTACGATGTGTTGTGGAAGTGGGACACAGATGAACTTCCAGGACGCCCTAAGAATATCAGGATATTTAAATGGCTGCCACAGTCTGACCTTCTCAGTAAGTAATATTTAATGATTCATCATCATTATTTCCGCCGAAAGACGTCGCCTGATGGCTTCTTCAAGTGTCGCCACATTGACCGGTCACGTGTTTTTTGGATCCAGTGGACCAATCTTCACCAGCATGCGTAGCATGAACTCCGTAGAAACGGGTTTTGTTGACAAAGAATCGCCAGAATGACGGATTGTAGATTCCATGAGGAACTCCACATTGTATCAAAAGAGCTTTGTTTATTCTTGGTAGAATAGCGATAGAGCTAGTCGTCAATTCGCTTTGTGGGAGGCCTTCCAACGCAACGTTTTTGGGTTTAATATCAGTGATAACGTCAAAATAATTTGAGAATTCAACAATATACCAAAAATCTACATTTTTTTGCTTGTCACAGCAAATTAAGATGATTTTTGGTTAAAAATATGAACAAGTACAAAAAATGTACTGACATAATAATAATATAATATAAACTAAGAGAACATAAATTACTTTCAGGGCATCCAAAGATAAAAGTGTTTATAACACAATGTGGTCTCCAATCAACAGACGAGGCTATCACTGCAGGAGTACCTCTGATTGGTGTACCAATGTTGGGCGATCAGTGGTATAATGCTGAAAAATATGTACATCATAAGATTGGGGCCAAACTTGATATGCCTACAATGACTGAGAAAGACTTTAAGGATACTATCACAAATGTTATTGGTGATGAAAGGTACGTAAATAAAATTGCCTAGTTTTTTTGTAAACTATCATTTTAAATTTAGAATATACAGTACGGGTTCAAGTTGTTGAGCGAAATGTTTTTTGAAAATACAAAAACATGAAATCTAAAGGTACAATATGTTATAATATTGTAAATGTTTTGCCCTGTCTTGATTGATTGATTGGCATTGATTGGAATTCATGAATCCATGTTTGGTACGATCCATGCGACAGTCTTTGCTGGTGACAGCTGGACCAGAATTGTCGGGAATCGCTTTAAGTGGTTTACGAAGAGAGAGGTCTGTGATTTGTAGCAGACTGCTGTAGGCTGATGATAATGATCCCAAGCATAATACATAGCATGTTTTATGTAGATACCTCAAGTTATCCAATATGTTCAATACTTTTCAGCTATCGTCGCAATATGATAAAACTTGGCAGCGTGATGCGCGATCAGCCGCAGCCTTCAGTGGATCGCGCCGTGTGGTGGACGGAGCACGTGCTACGTCATGGCGGCGCGAAACATCTCCGCGCGCCCGCCGCCAACATGTCGTGGTGGGAGTATCTGGAACTAGAACTAGTCCTTACTCTATTAGGAGTTGCTTTGGCTTTTGTTCTACTATTATCTTTTATTATATTAAACATATGGAAGTATTTTAGTAATAGCGTGGAACATACAAAATTGAAAAAGAATTGATATTTAAAAAGGCATCTTTGTATATTTATGAACAAAAAAACTATGATAAGCATGTTAAGAAATATTAAGTCAATTTAAAGAAAATTAATGTAGTGTTGCGTTTTTATTATTTCAAAACCCTCTGTTGTAAACCAAAAATAAAGAGAAGTGAGGAAACTTCTCTTTATTTTCGGTTCCAAAAAAAATATTGTCGGTCGGATGAGCAATCGGCACGTTCTTATAACAGAATGTAAAGGAATTTTTCAGGAAGCCGTCAACCAAGTATTCTGGTCATCAAACTAAGTTATCCTAGTAAGAAATTATTCCTGGGAAATCTCTTTTTTTTAACTTGTAAAAAAGTTAGAACTTTGGTGAGGATACCTAGATTTGAGACGACTTAAAAGCTTGCTGTTAGATCATTCAGTTTTTGAACTGGCCTAGACCTGTTTACATCTGTTACAGAAGAAATTAAAGATGGTTGGACTATTTAAGAGGTACGATGTTGGTTAAAACAGATTTTTCCAATGCTTTTAACATCGTTCATCATGACATCCTCCTGGTGACACTGTCGTTATTTTAGTCTCGTCACTGTTACGTGATTGGTTTTCATCATATATTTATAGTCAGCCAGCAGGCGGTGCGTGCTAATTACAATTGCTTTGACTGGTGTGTCCCGGTAGCTGGTGTGGCACAAGGTGGTATAATCTGTCCTATCTTTTAAGAGAAAGTAGAGTCAAATCATCGAGTCGTAATGGACTAAACATTTAACCCTTCCAACACGCTAAGTCTATTTGCCAAATTTTTGAATGCACACTTGTATAACCGAAGATATCGTAATTACTCTTATCTTTACAGAATGCAATCAGAAAATAAATGTCGAAACTGGTTATTATTATAGAAATGTCGTAAATTATTCCGTAACCACAAATGAAATGATAACAAATTACTATGTTCTGCTTCTGACTTTGCTTCTATAACCTAGCTTTGAACTGAAATGTTTGACTGGCAATAACTTGCAATTTTCCACTTGATAAATTAATATGTGTATCATCAAATTAATTTTATTTTGCGTAGCGGACCGAGCAGAGAGTAAAAAAACAAATACTGGCGTATTTTCCAGTTCCGTCTATTAGTCATCATATTGTGTTTCGGCCTCTATCAGAAGAACTAGCCAGGCGAGGACATGAAGTCACAGTTATCACAACAGACCCCGCCTTCCCAAATGGAAAAATGCCAGCGAATCTAACAGAGATTGATCTCCACGACTTGTCTTATAACCTATATAGAGATTTGTATAAAATCGGTTCTTCAGGCAAAGGTGATGTTTTATATCATTTGAGATATTTCTGCAACATTTTTAAGGAGATGATTGAATTGCAGCTGAAAGACGATATAGTGCAGAAAGTTTTAAAGGAAGAAAAATTCGATCTACTTCTGTTAGAAGCTGATATGAGACCTACATTAATTCTGTCACATGTTGTTAAGGCTCCTGTGATTCAAGTATCATCTTTAGGCCCCATTTACTTCAATTTGGAAGTGACTGGATCAGTATGGCATCCTTTTTTATATCATAGTAGTTTTTCCAAACGATTGTACAATTTGACCATCTGGGAAAAAATTATGGAGTTGTGAAATTCTTACAGAATAGAGAGCATAATAAATGAATATGAAATAACAGAACATGAAATGGCTGAAAGATTATTTGGACCAAATGTTCCGCCTGTATATGAATTAAAAAATAATGTAGATATGCTATTTTTGAATATTCATCCCATTTGGGAAGGAAATCGTCCAGTGCCACCTAGTGTTATTTATATGTGGGGACTTCATCAGAAGCCAGTGAAAGAATTGCCAGCGGTAATGTTTCTTTTTGTTTAACACATAATATTATTATAATGGTATCGTGATAAAATAATGGTGGTCATAAAATAATGGTGTCGTGATAGGTGTCAGAGCTTGGCCGCGGATTTTTGTACTAGATGACGTGACCTCGGCGCAAGGGCAAAGAAGGAACATGGGTTCGGTTTTTAGTCAGTAGAAGTCTGACACTCCCCTTCGCTCTGCCCAAGAGCGGGGGGGGGGGTCATTTGATGATTTTCCACACACCAAAAAAAAAAAAAAAGTGTCAGAGTTTTTATGCCGCCTTGGGCTTCTGATTTGGCTATATCTCTTAGGCATTCTGGTTTCCGTACGATGGTTTCCTTCACCGAAAGAAGTAATAATTATACTATACGGACATGAATCTGATAGATCAGAGGTGCATGTCTTGGGTTCTATGTCTTGGCAATTCGACGTCACACCACTTTATAAGATTACTGGATTGCAGGACCTTCAAAGTTATCTCGACTCCTCAGAGAATGGTGTAATCTACATCAGTTTTGGTACAAACGTGCAACCTTCAATGCTTCCTAAAGAAAGAGTTCTACTGATCGCCAAAGTCTTCTCTGAGTTACCTTATGACGTCCTATGGAAGTGGAACAATGATGAACTTCCAGCACGCTCTAAGAACATCAGGACATTCGACTGGTTCCCACAGTTAGACTTACTAAGTACGTGGCATACATAATTTTGGTTAGTAAGACTAAGCCACTGGTAATAAAAATAAATGTGTGCTGACAAAAAATGGAAATTAACTTTCAGGACATCCAAAGATTAAAGTGTTCATAACACAAGGAGGTCTACAATCAACAGACGAGGCTATACTTTTCTTTCTATTCTTTGGAAGCCACTCGGTCACAACTTTACTCCACCTGCCATCACCACGACTGCTGCGCAAAGGTTATCCCAATTTGTTAATGATCTGTTCATTACTGTGCGCGTGTTCATTAATTAACTTTTTACATCTTAATTCCATAATGTTTCGTCCTTCATCTCAAGTACCTTTACACAAAAAACTGAGGAAACAAGCATCAGACGTATCATGATGATGCAGCTTTTTTGCTTTAAATCTTGTTTCATTAAGAATGAACTTGTAAAAACATGTCCGATCTTGGTGATGATTCGACGTTACCCACTATCTGAATGTTAGATAATATCATGGACACACATGATATATAAAGCAGCGTACAAATTTATTTTCGTAGTAATATAAATCACGCGTACCTACAATCATGTCAGCCTTGACAGTGTTTGTTTTGCTAACATTATCGGTGACGTTTAACGAGGGGGCAAAAATACTGGCATTTTTTCCAACTCCGTCGTTCAGCCATCAAGTTGCATTTCGTCCACTAACTCAAGAACTTGCCAAGAGAGGGCATGACGTAACCGTCATCACAGCCGATCCTGTCTTTGCAAAAGGAGAAACGCCAGCAAATCTCACAGAAATTGACGTGCACGACTTATCCTACAACAAATGGAATGAACTGTATGAGATGACGTCTACAGGCGATGGCGATGTGGTACTACAAATGAAGACTTTTTTCCATTATATTGTGGAGCTCGTTGAATTGCAGCTGAAAGTGGATAAAGTGCAAAAAATTATAAAAGAAGAAAAGTTTGATTTGCTTTTATTAGAAGCTTGTGTTAGACCCGCTTTAGTTTTATCACACGTTTTTAAGGCACCAGTAATTCATGTGTCTTCTTTTGGTCCAATGAGCTATAACACGCATATTATAGGGTCAGCTTCGCATCCTTTCTTATACCCAGATACTTTAAGCAAGCGTGTGTACAATCTGTCAAAATGGGAGAAAATAAAAGCCTTATGGACGTTTTATAAATTAGAAAAAGCAATTTACGGAGTTGAAGATAAAGAAAATGAAATGGGCAAAAGAATGTTTGGGCCAAATGTGCCGACTATAAATGAATTAAAAAATAACGTGGATATGCTGTTTTTAAATGTGAACCCGATTTGGGAGGATAACCGTCCTGTGCCTCCCAGCGTTATATATATGGGAGGATTGCATCAGAAGCCAGAGACAGCATTACCAATGGTAAGTTAGTCATAACTTACAGTCCGTAACTGACAGTCATATCACTAGTAATCACTACGACAAATCAAGCTATAAGTATCTATTATAACATGGCCGTGCTTTAGAAAGAATTCCTGTACAATAGGAAATCCGTTTCGACTGGCTGTATTTCTGTATTACCACTGGGAACGGGATATTTAATATGCTTACTTAATTTGTTTTAAATTCCCAATGTTTTGGCGCTGTTGGCGCTGCCTGTTGCAAGAACCAGGATCATCTATCTATATAAATAAAGAGAGAAGTCCTGACTGACTGACTGACTGACTGACTGATTGACTGACTCATCAACGCCCAGCCCAAACCGTTGGACCTAGAAAGCTGAAATTTTGCACAGAGGTTCCCTTTATAATGTAGACAAGGAATAAGAAAGGATTTTTCGAAATTCAACTCCTAAGTGAGTTAAATAAGGGATGAAAGTTTGTTTGGAAAATGGTCATTTTCACGCGGGCGAAGCCGCTGGCAAAAGCTAGTGTTATCATAATATCATAGTGTCTAACCCGCTTTCATTGTTAATGATACTATTACTGATTAAATTATCACTAGTATCAGTTTAAACAACTGTGTTGCTTGATCGATCGCCATGCGTACCTAGAGGTAGGTACTTAAATATAATGCTTATCATTCAGTTATTTAAAAGATAGTAGGCTAATGTTGTATTATATTCGCTAATAATAATCAAGATCCCTTATCGTAAGTAATTTTATCTACCCAAATATCATAAACCCTCTTTAATGCGTTCAAAAACCATAGGCAATGACCAGCATTACCAACCAGCAGAAATTAACAGAACTGTAATGAGCTCATAACCTACTGAAAACAGTAGGTTATGAGTTTTAAATTTGGAACAGGTGTCAAATTCAAGTGAGTGTGCTTAGTGCGCGCGGAACTAGTTGGCCGCGCCTTAGGCATGTTTTTGTTTTTTATTTGTATTCTTTTAAACGCCGCCATTTCGAGCTGTCATTTGTTCGTTAGCTTTTTATTCCCTTTCATTGAGTAGACAAATTTTCTGTTAATTCTTTATTTCTGTCGAAAATGAGTGATAGACTCAGAAATTAACATGAACACTCCGCCAGATATCGTAAATGCAGCGACGAATGCAACTAATAACCTGTTTATTTTTTATTGCATTACACTGGTAACAATGCTGGTCATTTCCCTATGGTTCCTGAACCCATCATAGAGCCCTTATGATATTCGGGTAGATAAATTAGTGTATGCAACTATACATAATTAGGCATTACAACACTCGTGTGATGCTATTAAGAAACTCGCCTTCGGCTCGTTTCTTAAACCCACACTTGTGTTGTAATGCCCTTCATTATGCACAGTCGCATAATAGTAGTTTATGCGACTGTGCATAATGAAGGGCATTACAACACAAGTGTGGGTTTAAGAAACGAGCCGAAGGCGAGTTTCTTAATAGCATCACACGAGTGTTGTAATGAATAATTATGTATAGTTGCATACACTAATTTATCTACCCGAATATCATAAGGGCTCTATGATGGGCTCAGGAACCATAGGGAAATGACCAGCATTGTTACCAGTGTAAATGCAATAAAAAATAAACAGGTTATTAGTTGCATTCGTCGCTGCATTTACGATATCTGGCGGAGTGTTCATGTTAATTTCTGAGTCACTATCACTCATTTTCGACAGAAATAAAGAACTTATCAGAAAATTTGTCTGCTCAATGAAAGGGAATAAAAAGCTAACGAACAAATGACAGCTCGAAATGGCGGCGTTTCGGATATCTGTATTTTTTTTTAAATCATAGGCTAACGAACAAAGTCACTATTCTTGTGTCACTCGAGATCAAAATGTCGTGCGATTTATAATTAAAATCATACTGAATTGGGGTTTCGTATCGATAGGTATCTGTTTTAATGTAGATACTAGAATAGCACACTCACTTGAATTTGACACCTGTTCCAAATTTAAAACTCATAACCTACTGTTTTCAGTAGGTTATGAGCTCATTACAGTTCTGTTAATTTCTGCTGGTTGGTAATGCTGGTCATTGCCTATGGTTTTTGAACGCATTATAGAGGGTTTATGATATTTGGGTAGATAAACTACTATTATACAAAAGTGTAAAATAATTATTATTTTCTAAACTTCAGGATCTCAAAACGTACCTGGACTCCTCAAAGAACGGTGTGATCTACATCAGCTTCGGCACAAACGTGCAACCTTCAATGCTTCCTAGAGAAAGAACACAAATGCTGGCGAAAGTATTCTCTCAATTGCCATACGATGTACTTTGGAAGTGGGACAAGGATGAACTTCCTGGACGCGCGAAGAATATTAGAACATCGAAATGGCTGCCACAGTCAGACCTTTTAAGTAAGTTACAATTTATGATTAATTATTGAAATTTATAATAATTGGGGCAACAGGTTCATCAATATATTTGTATAAAAAGACTGCCTCGTTGAGCTAGTGGTCGTAATCATGACTGCTGATCATGGTCCTAGGTTTGATTCTCGGGTCGTGCGAATTGATGTTAGGTTTCTTTATCAGGAATTTCTCAGTAGCATCCACGGAGTTTGGATTTGTGCCTGTTTAATGGCAATAGGCTCGCCTCCTATCATGGGACTTAAAAATAACAGAACTGGGGAAATGTAGGGATACTATTAGATACATACTTATCCCCTCACTTTTCGGGGATTATAGGCGTCATGTCATGTGTGTCATATTTCTTAGAACGTTCTTTTATGACTTTTCAGGACATCCAAAGATCAAAGTGTTTATAACACAAGGAGGTCTCCAATCAACTGACGAGGCTATCACAGCAGGAGTACCTCTCATTGGTTTTCCGATGTTGGGCGATCAATGGTACAATGTTGAAAAATATGTACATCATAAGATTGGAGTTCAACTAGATCTATTAACGACGACAGCTGAAGAATTTAAGAATGCTATTAACACTGTGATTGGAGATAAAAGGTGAGTTACTTATAATGCAGTTTAATTTATTGTTTGAGGGGAAAAACAAGGAAACGATGGATTAATTGTTTGAGAATGAAATGGATATGGATAAAAAGGAGTTAATGTTAGCATGACGGTTGACAGAGGAGAATGGAAGAAAAATACGTGTTGCGTCACCCCAAGTAACATAGGGCAAGGGCAGAAAGATGATAATAATTGTTTGATTACTCGTTCGACTCGATTACTGCCCATTGTATCACCTTATGTGAAATACTTTCTTTATGAATGTTACTTATATAATAATAATAATAATATTCCACAACTATCACACAACGCCATCTAGTCCCAAGCTAAGCAGAGCTTGTGTTATGGGTACTAGACAACTGATAAACATACTTATATATTTCTAAATACATACATATTATAGATAAATTACACCCAGACACAGAACAAATGATCGTGCTCATCACACAAACATTTGTCCTGGGTGGGAATCGAACCCACGACCTCCGACATAGCAGTTAGGGTCACTAACCACTAGACCAACAGGCCATTCAAAATATGATGTTCGTTAGAAAGCTCAAGGTTTGCCAACATGCAATGGAGTGTAGTATCCTAGGCGTTAAACTAATCGACCGTATACGCAACACCACTATGCGCTCCAAAGCACAAATCACTGACGTTGCTCAAAAAGCCGCTAAGCTGAAGTGGAACTGGGCGGGCCATGTCTGCCGTATGCCCAACGACCTGTGGGCCAAAACACCACGTTGTGGAACCCTGTCGCAGCCAGAAGGCGACGTGGTAGATCTCGTAGGAGATGGCGGGATGAGCTTGACAGAACCAACGTCCAGTGGTCCACATTGGCCCTGGATCGCAAAATTTGGAAATCGTGGGGGGAGGCCTTTGCCCTGCAGTGGGATGACACAGGCTAACAGTAACAGTAATAAAGAATCATCATCATCTACAGCCATTTTCCTATCCTATTTGGGGTCGGCACAACACGTTTTCTGGTTCCATTCTCCCGTGACAAACGTCACGGTATCATTTAATCCTAATAGAACATTATAATCTATTCTACTAATTGACTTAGTTAATGAAATTACTTAAGGCATAAATTATCCTAATCTTAGTACGTCCGTTATCTTGTCGAACTAGAATTTGAGATACGCAAGGAGATTAAAAATAATACTAAGATCTATGAACTGATAAAGTACTTATTATTTTATTATTGTTATGGCACTAACTAGGGGAGGCTTATGATGGTGTTAATATGGGATATCATAGCGTCTTCATTTTCTTTGAATAGAGCCTATAATAAGAAAAAAAAACGTTATACCAGGTATAAGTGACACCGATGCTAAAAAACACTGTATTTTAAGGGTTAAATTTCAGAGCATTAAAATGATCAACATAGTCATGGGACAGACTATAAGCTTATAGGTACAAGTTTGTAGTCGACTGCACGCAGCAGCAGCAGACGACATGTCGTCGCTTCATGTCGCTGTAGTCATGATTTCGAAACCGACTGTAAAACTGCAGATGGCATCCAGTTGGTGTAAACTGAAGACACAGGTTCCGATACATCTTCGGCTAAAGGACATATTATCTCCTGTTTTTTCTGTTATTATGGGCACTACTGATCTGCGGTCGGACGACACGTGCGTCTGCCGCTCGACGACGCGTCGCTAGCTTCATGTCACTAACTACGAAGGGAATTTCATAGAAATACGTAGAATCTAAACCAGTCGGGTCGCCGCGACACGTCGTCTGCTGCGGCTTCGTGTCGCCCGCTACCAACTTGTACCTTAATCGTAAAAACGCTGCCCTATAAAATTTGCTTGCGTGTAAAGACGACTAGTCAAACAAGTTCATTGTCATGGTATAAACATCATCATCATCACCATTTTTCTGCCCATATCCCAATGCATTTGGCGTCGGTGCAGCATTATTGTCTTCTTTTTCCATACTTCTTTATTACTTTTCATCTCAGCAGTTGGCTCCTTTCTAGCCATTTTATTCGTCTTATAGTCCATCCATCGTTTCTTTTGTCTTGCACTTTATTGATTATACACGTAGTATCTTCAACGACCTAGCTGAACTCCAAAACAAATACATTCAATTCAACGAGTGACTTTTGTTCCAGCTACCGTGAAAATATAGTAAAACTTGGTGATATGATGCGTGACCAGCCTCAGACTCCACTGGAGCGCGCCGTGTGGTGGACGGAGCACGTGCTACGTCACGGTGGTGCGAGACATCTGCGCGCGCCCGCCGCCAACATGTCGTGGTGGGACTATCTGGAACTAGAACTAGTACTAACTGTATTGGCAATTGCTCTGGCATTTGTTTTAGTATTCTCATTTTTTGTGTACAAATTGTGGAAGTATTTTAGTTTTAGTGTAGAAATTAAAAAGTTGAAAAAGAATTGATAGGACGTCATGACTTCATGTTTAATTATTTAAAATGTGTAAAATATTGAATAAACTGTGATATTGAAATCGATTTTCATTTTAGGCTAGTTTTTTTGTGTGCGTACACACGTACCTATAATAGGGGATCGGACAAAAAAAAACTAATTAGTCCGTCAGGTAGATTTCCAAAAATTATTGGACACGTATTTTTTCTTTTTTCACGTAAACTTAAAATGAAGACGATACAGTGCTTCGAAAACTCGAGTGACGTCATATGATAGTACATTTTGACGACACAAGTGACGTTTCAAGCCCCACTCCAAGATCTTTGACGCGTTTTATCTTCGTCATTTTTTATTGATTTGATAAAACAAAAAACACGTATTCAATATTTTTCGATAATCTAACTTACGGACCAAACAGAATCATATTATTTTGACCCTGTCCGATCCCCTATTACGATAAGACAACACCAAGGCCTGTAAACCTCGAAGTGTCTGGCAGTGGTATGCACCCACATTTTGCCACTTGTTTAAGTCCCATTGTATGATACCTCCGATGGACATACACCGGTCACCCATCTAGTTTTGAGGCTGCTACACAAGGGCACGCCACTATAGTGGCGGTAAGTCCCCTCTTTGAGGAGTGGCTAGAGAGGAGCCACGGCGCCCTCACCTTCCGTCTGACGCAGGTCCTCACCGGACACGGATGTTTCGGGAGGTACCTGCACCGAATCAGGCGGGAGGAAACGCCCGGATGCTTCCACTGCGAGGATCGACCGGAGGACACGGTGGAGCACACTGTGGAGGTGTGCCCTCTTGGGCGGAGCCCCGCCGTGTTCTCGTAGCGGCGATCGGCGGCGGTGACCTCTCGCGTCCGGCCCTGGTGCAAGCCATGGTCCGGGGCGAGGAGGAATGGGACGCCGTCGCCTCCTTCTGCGAAGCAGTGATGCTAGCGAAGGAGGTGGCGGAACGAGAGAGGGAGCGATCCTCTCAACGTCTCAGCCGCCGCGGAAGGCGCGGAAGGCGCTCCGGGCGTCGGGGGCCACGTGATGGCTTCCGGCCACCGTAGACGCGGGCCTGTGGACGGTGAGTAATGGGCTAGCTCGCCGTCCGGCCGTCGTCATGACGGCAACAGACCGTGTCGGCGGCGCGTTCGTGTTCCACGCGCGCCTCAAAGAGATGTCAGCAAGGAGGGGCCCGCAAGTGCCGACGCCCGTCGGGGCCGCGGTATTTTGTACTAGACTACGTGGCCTCGTCGCAAGGGCAAAGAAGGAACATGGGTTCGGTTTTTAGTCAGTAGAAGTCTGACACTCCCCTTCGCTCTGCCCAAGAGCGGGGGGCGTCATTCGATGATTTTCCACCCACCAAAAAAAAATAAAAAAAAAAAAGGCTGCTACACAAAAATCACTGATGGGGAACCCAATTACACTGCCCGACCCAAGAATCAAAGCCAAGATCTCACGCTTACCAATCGCACTTGCGACCACCAACACCAACGAGGCAGTCAAATAATTATAAGTAGGATATGTTGTGTTCACTAGAATCACTTGTGGGCTTTGGGGTTTAGATTAAAACCTCTCAATATATCAGTAAGTAGTGTGCAACTCGAAGGGACCATCTGCTTGCCTCAAGGGCTAGTTCAGGACTGTTCTATGACGTTACCGTTCGAGCTGCTTGCTACGTTTATTTGTATACATCACATCTCTTCCTTTTTATAATTAAATTAGATTTTAAATACAACTAGTATATTCAGAATTTAGACATTCATTATTTTAAATACTATACAATCATAATGTTTAGAATTTAGAGATCAACCATTTTAGAGTCCCATAACAATATTTGATTATAGGACATAGTATTTACGTGTCTATTAGGTTTTAAGTATGATGACAATATTTAAAACACACACGTTAATATATATTTTAATCTATGATTTTAATACAATAACAATCTCTAATATAAAGACAACAATCATTCTTAATTGCTAGCATTTAGACAGTTTTACGTACAATGACAATATTTAGAATTTACACGATAATATACATATATATTTGTTAATACCATAACAATCTTTAATACATATTTAGTCAACGTGTATTCATAATGGCTAGCATTTAGATATTTTATTTTTTATAAAAATGTCTACTACTAAAGTATAATTAGATTTAGACTCGCACATTATTAAGGTCCTATGGATCTATAATAGTACAGCATTGTGCTGATCTTGTTCATCCTTCTTTATCCAAGTCGTGATTTATGGCTTTTCACTCGCCTTCTATTTTCAGATGTACTATAATATTCCTCATGTACTCTTGACCAGTTTCATCATTCCTTGCAACGTAAACCTTTTCACCAATTTCTTAGTGTTAAGCTGTAGCTCGCCTTTTCCTGTCTTCTATTTGTATTTCTCCTTCTTTTTTTTTTCTTGTCTCTGACCTCTGAATCGTACTGTAGTTATTTTCGAGGTCTGTTAAAAAAGGTAATTTATCTGAACTTTCGTCCAAAGAATAGCTTGGATGGATATTTTCCTGTGGTGGGTGTGCCGTTACGTCATTAAATATTTTGACAAAAATCATCTTTCCAGTCAGATTTTTCGCATTGGCTGATTCTAAGCCGTTTAAGGATATCTCCATTTAGTCTCTCGACTTCGCCGTTTTGCTGAGGGGCAGTAAGGGATTGTATCGAATAACGTAATCCCTTGTTATATACAGACAGAATAATTGAAATTCTTGAATTGTCTACCATTACTAGTGAATTGTCTACCATTAACTGATGTTAAATTAGCACGATTTCCGGTTCGTCTATAATTCCACTTGGTAGTAAACCTAAAAATCAACAGCAGTATCTACCCAGACTTTTGAAGGAAGTTTAAATCTTTTCATCAGTACAGGCGGATATTGGCCCTCTGACTAAAATACATCCTATACATTTTTTTTATGCAACCAAAGTTCATGTTGTTGTTTTTTATTGAACTATCCCAAACATTATTCATTAAAGCGTCTCTAATTATTTTTAATTCATTATCATTATTATTTGATGCTTCAATAATCGTTTTAAAATAAGCGATAATGCTACGGGTCGCGCGTATTGAACAAGTTGGTTAATATAATATTCGTTTTCAAGTGGACTTTTTTTTTCTGTTGGCACTTGTGCACAGACGGGATTATAAAGCCGATAAAGGGTCGGCTATGTTTATTTTACCCGGCCTATAGATGTCTTTAAAATATTTTTTATTTTTATTTAAAGGCATGTGGATTTAGTTCTATTGCCCAAACCAAAACGAATGCTTTTTTTTCGGTCTAGAAATATTGTTTCTCAACTTCTAGACTCTTATTGCCAAACGTACTGAATGTATGATCCCTAACCCAACAGGGCTTGCAACCGCAATAACTTGGGTACGATCTATTGGGTCGTAGTAACCAAGAGTAGGAATTTTAGTTTTTTTTTATTTTTAATTAGTACGTCAAATGTAATAATTATTTTGTTCTTTAAAATTGGGAATCATTTTACGACAAAATTTATTAATCCTAAAAAACTTAGAATTTCTTCGATGGTTTCCGGTGCTCCAAATGTCTCAATTGCTTTGATGTAGTTAGTTTTTGAATTGAAAACACATTTATTTTTACATTGTTAACATTGTTTTCTTTTAGTACTGCCGTTTGTATTGCCCTTTGCTTGTAATAAACGTCGTGATTTCACTACGTTTTTTCTCAACGTGATGAAAATCGTTTCTTTATATCGATTTATGGGTAAAGTATTGCTTTACCAAATTTAGGAATCAGTTGTTCCATTGACCATGATGGCTTTATAGGCTGCGCGCATATATAAACAAATACGAATATCATCAGGCTTTAAAATCGGTACCATTGGTGAAAACCAAATGGATGGTTTATTTATTGATTCAATCATATCCATTGTAACCAGTTCGTCTAATAGAATGTTTTAATTATCTTTGTTTCCAGAGGAATTGGAACTCGTCGATAAGACTGACACACATGTGGAATTGTTTTATCTATTGTAATCTCTAATAGAATATCTTTGAATTTGGGAAATGGTTTGTCATTGGGATTGTTGGTTAAAATTATTTTATTTTTTTAAACATTTAGCGAGATGGCAGTTTCTTTAGCTAAAAGATTCATTGACCCATTTTCAATGACATATATTTTTTGTTGAACCAGCTTTTATCCGTGCATCAAAACAACCCAACACTTTAAGTGGGTGTTTAGCACCGTAACCCATGAATGTTTTTTTTTTCGGGTACGTTTGCTGGTCGGAGACTATGACTTTGAATTTTTTCATGTGTTACTAAGTTTTATCACTTATAACATTGGAGGTACTACCGGAATCAATGAGCATTTTAATGTTTGTTCCTCTACAGAGGTGGGCTCTTTTTTGGTGTTTTCCAGTTTGGTTTTCTTAATGTGCCTGTTGTTATTTGGTTGTATTTGTTGTTTTGCCAAATATTAGCAGTGTTTTAGGTAATGGCCTTTGAATCCACATTTCCTGCAAATTGCATTAATTGCAGGGCAGAAACTGTTATTACCTTTGTGATTTGATTTCTGCTGCCACATTGACTGCAGGGAGACTATTATCACCTTTGTGATTTCTGCTGCCACATTGGCTGCAGGGGAACTTTTATCACCTTTGTGATTTCAACCTCTTTTTTAAATGTAAGTACATTTTGTACTTTTTGTGTCAATTTTGTTAAGGCGTGAACTTGTGGCATTTTTACTTTGGCTATCGTGGAAATTGTTCATTTGCCGTTCTACGGCTTCTAAACAATTTGCTTCTGCTATGATATTTTCAACTATTGCTGAATCACAAAGCATTAAATTGTTTTTTTTTTATCTCGATACTGTTATTTAATCGATAAGATTTTCATCTTCTTTAGAAAGCTACAAATTTGAGCTTTGACACCTCAATCGAATCAGGAAAGTTTCAAATTTTCCTTCCGATTCTTGTTTCATTAATCGGAAAATGTGTCTTTCAAATAAATAACTTTGTTTCGGGAAAAATGCTCTTCCAACTTTATAACCGCGATACCATAAATGTCAGTCGCGTTTGGATCAATCGAATGAGCTTCAGGTGAATTAAAATATATGACTTGAAAAGCCATGCCTCAGCATGTAGTAAAATTGCACGTTTATTATTTTGATACCTGTTATTTGTTGCTATAAAAATATATATCTAAAACACGTTTCCATTTTACACAACGGGAACCTATTGAGTTTGGTTCTTCACAATGTAATGGTTCTATTGCAGGGATTTGTAATTGGGACATGTTGATCGATCTGTAAGTCGAGAACCTCATATAAATAATATCAGTAATAACATTTCAAGATCGATTCGACAAATTTTTTTTTTTTTTTTTTTTTCACTAAAACTTTAACACAGTGATTTGTTGTTTAGTGTTTAAATAAACTAGTCCCGTCTCTTTAGTAAAGGAATCACGTAACAACTTTGTTTATTTAGTTTTAAATGTATCGTATCCGGCTAAAGAGCTTTGTGACTTCATTTAGCACTTACGATAAAGAAACTTTATTCGACAAATCATAAAAGTAACAGACCCATATACTCTTCAAGTGTATGTACCCTTATACTTGTTACTAAGCTAAACGGGCACTTGACATAGAGGTGATTTATTATTTTAGGTGACGATTATGTGACGATAGCCAGTGCAAAATGCATTTTAGATTTTGTTAAAATCATTAGCCTTAACGAATTTCAGTTTTAACAGCAGATAATATTTATCTACTTTACTTCGGGGTTGTCGAAGGGGCACTTGTTTAAAACTGTTATTTACCAGTAATTTTCTCGTACGGAACTTTTTATTGAAATTTCTTCCAATAGTGAACAATATTTTTATTGAAATTTCTTTCAATAGTGAACATTTTTTTATCGAATTTTCATTCAATAGTGAACAATATTTTTATTGAAATTTCTTTCAATAGTGAACATTTTTTTATTGAATTTTCATTCAATAGTGAACATTTTTTTTATTGAATTTTCATTCAATAGTGAACAGTATTTTTATTGAATTTTCATTCAATAGTGAACATAATTTTTTATTGAATTTTCATTCAATAGTGAACATTTTTTTATTGAATTTTCATTCGATAGTGAACAGTATTTTTATTGAATTTTCATTCAATAGTGAACATTTTTTTATTGAATTTTCATTCAATAGTGAACATTTTTTTTTTTATTGAACTTTCATTCAATAGTGAACATTTTTTTTATTGAATTTTCATTCAATAGTGAACATTTTTATTGAAATTTCTTTCAATAGAGAACATTTTTTTATCGAATTTTCATTCAATAGTGAACAATATTTTTATTGAAATTTCTTTCAATAGTGAACATTTTTTTATTGAATTTTCATTCAATAGTGAACATTTTTTTTATTGAATTTTCATTCAATAGTGAACAGTATTTTTATTGAATTTTCATTCAATAGTGAACATAATTTTTTATTGAATTTTCATTCAATAGTGAACATTTTTTTATTGAATTTTCATTCGATAGTGAACAGTATTTTTATTGAATTTTCATTCAATAGTGAACATTTTTTTATTGAATTTTCATTCAATAGTGAACATTTTTTTTTATTGAACTTTCATTCAATAGTGAACATTATTTTTATTGAATTTTCATTCAATAGTGAACATTTTTATTGAAATTTCTTTCAATAGAGCACGTGTTTTTTGCGAATGGATTTGGTCAACAATACGTAGGTCAGGGCAGTAAATTTATTGACAAAATAAGAAAGAAATGCAATATGTACACTGTATTTGTCACACACACACGATCCTGTTTCAAGTTATAAATTAGTGGGTTGTTAAATGGGTGAATGATGTTTAGTTTGTATTTTGTTTCACAAACACCTTTACACGTCAAAATGTTACGCAGAATCTACATCGGTTTGTGCAGCATATCAGCAGGTAGTCGACGTAGATCTTGCATAGACAAACAAATAAATTCAATAACAAATAAATTGTAATTATAAGTTATTATTAAACATACAAGAAAGTATAAACGTTAATAGTGTTTTTTTATTATTATTTTGCTACACCATCACACCAGTTATCCGTGAAGGAATAGGCAGAGGTGTATCAAATACTATTCGACCAATACGCATGTTTTTTTTTTTTTTTTTAACACAATAAACTATAATTTATTGTTGTTGACCAATTTCCGTAAGCAGGTATATAATTTGAGTTACAATTTTACTTACTGCGCTTTTTACTCGTCGCCAATGTTGTGTTCACTAGAATCACTTGTGGGCTTTGGGGTTTAGATTAAAACCTCTCAATATATCAGTAAGTAGTGTGCAACTCGAAGGGACCGTCTGCTTGCCTCAAGGGCTAGTTCAGGACTGTTCTATGACGTTACCTTTCGAGCTGCTTGCTACGTTTATTTGTATACATCACAGGATACATCCATATTATTAAGATAAACGTAACACGGGATATTTTTTATATACATTTTCATCCTGCAGTATATTTTTCTAATACAGGTAGGTACCTATATCCGAGTTCCCAATGAATTTTCACCCGGATGTAAAACAGTGCTACAATTATTACATAACTCGTGTACAGAGACAACATATAATAGTAATCTAATAATAATATAAACAATAATCTAATCTGTTTGACTACGAACGACCACGTTGATAAAAGAGCAAGCTGATTTATAAACAAAACACAATCAAGGTCAACTACCTACACACCGGTAAAGTTAGTGGGACGCGTACAATAGACGATTTTTCAATGAATGGTTTGCTAGCAGTAAACAAACAAAAATGTTGAGTTTTTTTTCATTTTTTTAATATTTTGTTGTTTATTCTTTTACTTGACCATTAATGTGTTCCAAAAGCTAAAAATCTCTGCCCTATCTTTTTCAGAAGTCTCAGAAATATTCTTTTGATTTGTATACAAACAGAAATCACGTGGAGTTAGAAATAAATAGGTAATAAAAATATTTCATCAAAACCATAACATTACAAAATGTAAAGACTAGGTCACAATAATTTTCATACTCTGACTTCTAAACTAAGAGGTTCAGTGATTATCAATAACAAACAAAGTCAATTTATACTCAGTCAGGAATTTTAACAAGAAGCAAATGGTAACAAAGAATAATAATAATATTATGTAAGTTTGATAATTATTATCTGGGGGCACGGCAGTGCCCCCGCCAAGTCGAGCAATAAAGCGGCACGGCCGTACCATCCTTTTCTCGAAGCAGTTCAGGCCATTTTCGACCTCTTATAACTTCGTTCTGGATAAAACTAGAAGCCTGAATTTTTAGTTACTAATTAGTCATTGTATAAACACGGTATATTTCAAATTTCATTCAATTTGAACCAGTAGTTTAGGAATTATAACTAGTCAAAATGTCTTAGTTTTGTCACTCACTCACTGACTGACTGACTGGCTGACTGACTGACCGATCATCAAAAGTCTAAGGCACTTCTAGCTGACATAGAAGCTTCAAATTCAGAATACAATTAGCGTTTAGTGTATAAATCAAGGAAAAATTAAAATATTTTGAAATTTCAGTCTAGTTTTCAAGATACACTAACTGCATAAATAACTTTGTAATCCCATATAAATATATAGGATTACAAAGTTAAAGTTACATTTTCAGTGAATGAATTTTACGAGTTAAATTTAACACACTTCCTGGTTACCGATTGATCTGAAACTTTGCACGTATATGTATATCACCTAACAATTCAATATTATGATGACATGGAACTGATCTCATGATGGAGTTGGAAGTTGGCCATAGGAACTCCATTTTAAAATGTCATAAACCCATCGAGTTTGGGCTCGTTTGATTTGTCTTGATGAGTACTCTGTCTTTGGATGATGTTCAGGGTCTGATGATGGAGCTGGAAGGTGGCCATAGGAATTCCGTTATAAAACGACTTGACCCTGTCGAGTTTAGACTCGTTTGATTCAGCTTGTCGAGTACTTAGGTACTTAAGCAGTTCATCAAATCGATGAATAAGACTGCTGCAAGTTCAAATAAACCTATGTATTGTTGATTCATTGAACGAAATAGATAGAACGAGAGACGCTACAAAAAGAAATGAGATCCCACTAAAAACAAAACTTGTAAAAAAAGCCAAGCCGCGCAACTCAGTTCTTCTACCGTAAAAAGTAGTGAGATCCATGTAATACCAAGTCAGTTAATTTATTCAGTCCCTACTTACAAATATGTGATGTTTTAAATAAATAGATTGACTTGGCCACTGCATCACATTGGCCAATGCGATGGCGATTAACCATAAGAATGGCCTGTTTAACATTGGCAAATACGATGCGATGGCCAAGTCAATCTATTTATTTAAAACATCACATATTTGTAAGTAGGGACTGAATAAATTAACTGACTTGGTATTACATGGATCTCACTACTTTTTACGGTAGAAGAACTGAGTTGCGCGGCTTGGCTTTTTTTACAAGTTTTGTTTTTAGTGGGTCATTAATTATTTGTACTTTGGTTACACATGATGAAGGAAGGTAGGTGAAGCGGAAACAAATGTTTACCAAGAAATTGTACAAAGAACGATCGTTGATCAACATTGACTGACCTACAAAAGATAACGGTGAAGACTTTGAATGAGAGTCGCACAGACCAGGGAAGGCAGAAAACGAAAAAGACAATGATGGTGATTCTAATGAAGGAAACGAACTTGTGGCAATAAATCACACACTTACTTCAATAATGTCAAAATTGCTTTCAAAACCCAAACAGCAGAACATGAGTATTATTCGTGTTCTAATTTAGGTCCAAATGTTACTACACTCCTTCCGCATTATTTTATTTATTTGTAGTTTTATCTAAAACAAACTCAATATAAAAGTAATCGAGTTCACCAATCTGGCATCATAACAATTTGAAACACTGAACGAATATGTCCGCACCGATAGTACTGTTGATAATTGCGTTATCAATAACCTCGAATGAAGCAGCAAGAATACTGGCTCTGTTCCCAGTTCCGTCTATCAGTCATCAAGTTGTATTTAGACCTCTAACTCAAGAACTTGCCAAGCGAGGTCATGAAGTCACAGTCATCACACCAGATCCCGCCTTTCCTAAAGGAGAAACACCAGCAAACTTCAGAGAAATCGACGTCCACGATTTCTCTTATAAGAAATGGAGAACATTATATGAATTCACGTCTACAGGTGACAGTGATTTGCTTTTACAAATGAGACTAGCTTATGAGGTGTTAGTTGAGATCGTCGAAATGCAGCTGAAAGTGGATGAAGTACAGAAGATATTAAAGGAAGAAAAGTTTGATTTGCTCCTCTTAGAAGCTTGTGTAAGACCCGCGTTAATCCTGTCCCATATTGTGAAGACGCCTGTGATTCTAGTGTCTTCTTTCGGTCCCATGAGCTTTAATACGCAAACCATTGGTTCAGCGTGGCATCCTTTACTATACCCAGACGCTATGAGCCAGCGTTTGTACAATTTGACGAAATGGGAAAAAGTTGCGGAATTGTGGAACTTTTATAAGCTAGAAAATGTTATGGACACAGTGGAGATTACAGAAAATGAATTGGCCAAACGAATGTTTGGACCGAATGCGCCGACTATAAGTGAGTTAAAAAACAATGTTGATATGCTGTTTTTGAATGTGAATCCTGTTTGGGAGGGAAATCGTCCAGTGCCTCCTAGTGTTATTTATATGGGTGGGTTACATCAGAAGCCAGAGAAAGAATTGCCAACAGTAAGTTATTTTGACGCTGTTACTTTGAAATTTCATTTAAACATAAAATAAAAAATGATGATTGTATTACAGGATCTCAAAAAATATCTAGACTCTTCAAAACACGGCGTTATTTATCTGAGCTTTGGTACAAATGTTCTCCCCTCATTGTTACCAGTAGACAAGATCGAGATGATTGCCAGAGTTTTCTCTCAATTACCTTACGACGTGGTATGGAAGTGGAACAATGATGAGCTTCCAGGACAGTCAAAGAACATCAGAAAATCAAAATGGCTGCCACAATCAGACCTTTTGAGTAAGTGATAATAATTTTAGAGTAAGTAAGAGTCTAATTAATAATTTACTTGCTTTATATTTTGGCTAAAACATATTTGACCAAATATCCCGTAAGATTACTGTAGTTAAAGTACCACATATATTTTTATAATACAATATTGATACTGATGAACTAAATAAATATGAAATTTCAGGACATCCGAAGATCAAACTCTTCGTAACTCAAGGAGGTCTCCAATCTACCGACGAGGCTCTCACTGCGGGAGTACCTTTAATTGGTATACCTATGTTAGGTGATCAATGGTACAATTCTGAAAAGTATGAACATCATGGCATTGGAGTTAAACTTGATTTAATCACAATGACAGAAGAAGAATTTAAGAATGCAGTTGTGTCTGTCATCAATAATGAAAGGTGGGTGAATAAAATGTCTATTCATATTGATTTATTTATCTTTTACACGGTGACTCTGTTGCAACAGTGACTGCAGTAAAACAAATGATTGAGCAATTCCATTCATTTGTTATAATTATACTATAGCATGATTGACTCTCGTGGTCACAATCGTGACTCCTGAGCATTGGATCCTGGGTTCTATTTCTGGGTCATGCAAATAGTGCTACTGGGTATTTCCATTGGAATTTCTCAGTAGTTACCCGGAGTTTAGAAGTTGGTGGTATGACACCCCCGAGCCTTGGAAAGCATTATAATTCGATAGTCCTGCGCCTGATCTATCTCCGTTTGTGTCGTCCATCGAATTGAACTATTGTAGAGAACCAGAACAGATTTGTAGGTACATTATGCACTATAATATCTCCAGCACCGATTAATGATCGATTAATAATCTCTGCTATGGTTGGCCAACATAACCGTAAACGGTCAGGATCAAATACTCTAGTATGCCACGAACCACACGCGATGAAAAAAAGTACAACACGAGCGTATCGCTTGACACAAGCCGCGTCTTAAGGCGATTCTCTAGCACAATCAAAACCTTGATGAGGGTGATTATGGTAGTACCCAGATAACATAATGAAATATTGTTTTTTGTAGACAGTCTAAAATTGATTGCAGTTAAATCGTTCTACCCTAAAGTTTGCTTGTCGTCGCCCCTGAGTTACGCTTCACCCACTCAACCTTCGTTACGCTAAGGAGGTATATACTTAACAAATCGTCATCATTCTCTTCCTCTTGTACCAATTATTCATTTAGGGTCTTCTTCTTTCTTACTTCTCTATTACTCGTCATCTCATGAGACACCACCTTAAGAGCGTATGGTACCTCAAACGCGAGTTTTATAATGAGTAAAAGTATATGATTCACTACAGTAATCAACATCAGAAAAATATATGATATTCTTCAGGATATATGCTAGTGCCATAGTGTTGTGAAAACATAATACAACTAACTTTGCTTGATAGAAAAAAATCGCGAAGATACCTCTAAAAATTTCTTTTAACGAGTAAAAACCATACTAAAATACATGTCATCGTTCTGATTTTTTTGCCAAATAATTCTACAAGCAACAAACTAAAGTCATAGTGTTTTACTTTTTTAGTCCAATCAATAGTTTTTTTGTAAATCGCAAAATACCACTAATTTCGCACTATTCGGCCGCAGCGAAAGACGTAACAACCGCTTTGTAGTGCAAGCTGATTAGAACTTTATTCTAACAGTATTTCAAGCGCAGTTTGAACCACCACAAATAGGGTTGCTAATCTGAGGTAGCATACGCTCTTAATAACCATAATTATCATCCATTAAACAGTCCATTCATCGTTCCTTTGGTATTCCTCTACTTTTACTCTTATCAATTTTTTTATATAATTTTCAGCTATCGAGAAAATATAATTAAACTGCGAAGCAAGATGCGTGATCAGCCGCAGCTTCCACTGGAGCGTGCCGTGTGGTGGACGGAGCACGTGCTGCGTCACGGTGGCGCGAGACATCTGCGCGCGCCCGCCGCCAACATGTCGTGGTGGCAGTATCTAGAATTGGAACTTGTGCTAACTATATTGGCAATTGTTTTAGGTTTACTTTTACTTGTATCATTTCTTCTATGTCAGTTAGTGAAGTGTTTCTCTTCAAATGGAAAATCAAATAAAATAAAGAGAAACTGATGGTGACGTATTTAACAGCTGTTTATAGTCAAATAATTTGCTGTATTTTATAAATATAACCGGTTTATGCTGGTTGCGTAGTACTCGCAACCGGCGTGCGTGTATGTCCAGATTATGAATGTGGACGAAATAAAAGGAGTATGTAAGGACCGTAGAAGGTGGCGTTCTGTGGTTTCTACCTACCCCCATGGGTTTTCCCATGGGCGTAAGATTATGTATGTATGTATAATACCCTATTTTTACGTTTGCAAAACTGTGATTGAGCCAATTCATATGAAAATGTTGAGTTATTTGTGGAGTTATTACATGTTTTTTCTACAATAAAACCAAGTAGGAGACAACTCAAGTTTATCTTTTTTTTTTAACTATAAAGTTGACTTGCAACCTCATTGCAACGTGCATAGGAAAAAATAAAATATGGAAATAAGGAATTACGAGTGTGTACATTTTATATACAAAGCACAAATAGATCACAATAGCACACAATATGTTAAATGGAAATTCAAATTCTTTGTGAATAATGACTGTACACTGCGTCCACGCTACAAGGTCACTGTCAACCAGATCTGTAAATAAATAGACAAACACTGTTCGAATTAATGGAACTAATTTAGTTTCTAGGTCACTTCGAGAGAAGGAAGCGCTAGGTCTATTGATCACACATTTATGTGTTAAAAATTTACTGGTTTGAACTTTACAGGAAGTGAACTTTCCAATTGAGCCGATTGTGTGTAGTACACAACAAAGATCACTTTAATTTTGGCAGACTTATGATGCAACAGTGATGGCAACCTAACACCTTACTGCTACAGACCTAAAGTTCATTTTGGTGTTAACAGCTATGTTATGCGCCTAGCACACGCTCACACTTCACCACAGTCTTGCCTGCGCGATTACACGGTGCACACAGTACATCGCGCGTGTGGTTGGTAATGGTAGGTAATACAGTTTAAACCAAGAGTGTGGTGAAGCTGGAGCGTGTGGTAGGCCCATTAGGGTGAAGGTTAATAACTGTGAATGGACAGTAGACATGGTGACGCTGACATGACGTAACGCGCATGCGCAGTAGGGACTCCATCACTAGCCATAGAACTAGACGGCGTACAAACGTATGTGTGAAAGTGAGCTTTTATCCAGACTAATAACCACAGATAAAGTAAAGAAGTTGTCTTAAAAGTGCACCTTATGCAGATGGAAATCTATTGGTAATGTAAAAAAGTTGTTTGTCAATCACAGTGTTAATAGTTGAGTGTGGATTGGTTTGTTTATGGTGACGTCATAATTCCGTGAGTTCTTTTCGTATTTATTGAGCGTACAACGAAGTGTCAAGGCCGTCGTTGATATGAGGGTACTAGACGTTTTACAAGTTATAATGTTGATGGAAAAGTCAGATAAATATTATATAACATCGCGCCTATAATGCCCGAAGGGTTTGGCAGATGTGTACCTAATAGTACAGTCGAACAAGCTAATAAGTATACAGCCAGCTAACTTGTATTTACTTTTAAGATTATACATTAATACTTTTAGAGACTGATGCCAAACGATACAGCGTTTGACATCAGTCGCTTAATGCGAAACACTTAATGAAACAAAATTAGAATCAATATTTTCAATGTTATCTATCTATCTATCTATATAAATAAAGAGAGAAGTCCTGACTGACTGACTGACTGACTCATCAACGCCCAGCCCAAACCCTTGGATCTAGAAAGCTGAAATTTTGCACAGAGGTTCCCTTTATAATGTAGACAAGGAATAAGGAAGGATTTTTCGAAATTCAACCCCTAAGGCAGTTAAATAGGGGATAAAAATTTGTATGGAAAATCGACATTTTTGTAGTGAAACCGACATCCACGCGGGCGAAGCCGTGGGCAAAAGCTAGTAGAATTATAAAGATCTCTACTCTGTATACTTATTAGCTTGTTCGACTGTACTTCCACATTTTGTCAGCTAAGTAGGTATGCCTCTTGTAATAAAAAGCAAGCCTATTGCCAACATCATCATCATCAGCCTATATTGCTCTTACTGCTGGGACAGGCCACACAGGCCTCCATTCTGTGAGAGGGAATGGGTTAATAATCCACCACGCGGGCCTGTTGTGGGTACTTGCAGTTCATTGTGTATCTACTTAATATGCAAGTACCGGCAGATATAATAAATCAGTTGCTAACTCAGACTTGGGTGTTTCAATACATTACATGGTGACAGCGGTAAAAATAATTAAAAAACACGTATTAACGATTGTTGCGAACGATTTTTTGCGATAGTTTCGGCTAATAGTGTAGAAAAGTAGTGAATAACTATGGAAAACGCGCGACCACCGTCAGAATTGAGTTTGGAAGGCAGCTCCGTCAGCCGGGCTGACGCGTGGAAGAAATGGAAAACGCAGTTCAATCTGTTTTTGAAAGCATCTGGGGTGCATAAAGAGGAATGTGGTGTCCAGGCCAGTTTACTGGTCAATCTGATTGGACCCGAGGGGTTCGATATTTATGAGACTTTTACGTTTGCTCAAGAAAGTGAAAAGGATGACGTCACTCTGTTAATTAAAAAGTTTGATGAATATTTTGGCGTCAGGCAGAATATAACTTTGGCCAGATACAACTTTTTTACGAAGAATCAGGAAACGGGCGAGTCCATAGATCAATATGTTACAGCATTGAAATTGTTGAGTAGAAATTGTTGTTTTAAAAGTTTAGAAGAGGAATTAATTCGTGACCGTATCGTTTGTGGTGTAAAAAGTACGGTACTACGAGATCGCTTATTAAGAACAGAAGATTTGTCTTTAGAAAAAGCGATTAAAATCTGTCAGGTCAATGAAATTTCCAAAGATAGCAACCACATATTGGAGACGCGGGGTGCAAGTGGGTCTGCAGAATCGGCACCTGTGCAGGTCGATACGGTTGGAGTACGTGGTGGTGTTGGTGGCCGTGGCTGGCGCGGCCGTGGGCGCCCGCGCCGCCGAGGCCGTGGAGCGGTTGGTTCCGGTTCCAACGAGGTTCGACAATCAGGTGCATCGGGTCACTGTCTCAGGTGTGGAGGTGATTGTTCTGAGCCTACTTCGTGTCCGGCTATATTTGTGCAGTGTTATGTGTGTGAAAACTATGGGCATTTTGCTAGGATGTGTAAAGTTAAAAAAAGTGTTAAGAAAATACACGAAATAAGTGAAGAAAAAACCGATGACGGGGACGATTGCGAGTCATTTTTTATATCAGTTTTGTATAATGTTTCCGAGATAAATACTTCATGTGAGGACTGGTTTGAAATACTTCGAGGGGAATGTGGTTATGAAAAATTTAAATTAGATACTGGAGCGGACATTAGTGTATTATCATTAAAACGATTTAAATCATTAGGGTATGACACTAAATTAATAAATATGAGTAATCATGTTAAATTGCAATCTTACAGTGGTGATTTTATTCCGATAAAAGGCGTTTGTATTTTAAAATGGCGGTATAAGAATATTGTTTATGAATTGAAATTTGCCATCGCTGTAATGGATTGTCAAAGTGTGCTGGTATTGCAAGCATGTTTAACTTTAGGTTTAGTAAAACGAGTTCATAATATAAATTACACTGAATATCAAGATTTATTTCATGGATTAGGCTGCTTGCCGGGTGAGTATCACATTGTTGTTGATAAGACTGTGATGCCAGTGATAAGTGGTCCTCGTAAAGTACCTTTAGGATTGCGCGACAAGTTGCAAGACGAGTTGAATAGAATGAATGAATTGGGAGTTATTAGGAAGGTGACTCATCCAACTCCTTGGGTAAACTCATTAGTGATCGTTGCAAAGAAGAATGGTCAGTTGCGTATTTGTTTAGACCCGAGACCACTGAATAAGGCTATACAGCGTGCACATTTTCAATTACCAACAATAAATGAATTGGCAACTAAGCTACACGGTGCTCGGTATTTTTCGGTTTTAGATGCAAATTCAGGATTTTGGTCGGTTAAATTAGATAATGCAAGTGCTGATTTATGTACATTCAGTACACCTTTTGGACGATATCAGTATTTGCGATTGCCCTTTGGATTGAATTGTGCGCCTGAAGTATTTCACGCAAAAATTAAACAATTTTTCGAAGGCTTAGAGGGGGTAGATTCTTTTATTGACGATATAATTTGTTGGGGTAGAAATAAAAACGAACACGACATCCGATTAAAAGCGTTATTAAATAGAGCTCGGGAAATAAATTTAAAATTTAACAAAGCTAAATGTCGAATATGTGTGGAGGAGGTTACGTATTTGGGTCATATTTTTAACAAAGATGGAATGAAAATGGACCCTGAGAAAGTTAGGGCAGTTAATAACATGCCCGAACCAACGGATCGTAAAAGCTTAGAAAGGTTTTTAGGGACAATAAACTATTTATCAAAATTTATACCGAATTACTCAGAGCATATTTTTCCTCTCACAAGACTATTAAAAAAAAGAAAATCTATGGAGTTGGGACGTTGAACATAAAAACACATTCGAAAAATTAAAGAAGTTAATATGTAATGCACCGGTATTATCACTATATAACGTTAGTAGTCCAGTATTATTGTCTGTGGACGCGAGCAGTGTTGCGTTAGGGGCCGTACTCATGCAGGACGGGCAACCAGTTGAGTATGCGTCTCGCACGCTCACTGAGACACAACAAAGGTACGCACAAATCGAAAAGGAGATGTTGGCAATTGTTTTCGCGTGTGAGAAGTTTCACCAATACATTTACGGCAAAAACCGTGTAGTTGTCGAATCAGACCACAAGCCACTTGAAAGTATTTTTAAGAAATCCTTGGATGCAACTAAGGAACATACCACTCGCAGGACATGAAACCAAAGAGAATCTAACGAAAATTGTTATTGATACAGGCAAAGCTCTAAACGTCCCGATAAATATTTCTGACATTCGAGACGTTTATCGCGTAAAGACCAAATCGGAAGTAAATAAACCAATTGTTATTAACCTCACAACGACAACTATGAGAGAAAAGATCATTCAATCACTGAAATCCTACAATAGATCAAACCAGGATAGTAAATTTTCTACCGTAAACCTACAAATAGGAGGCCCTGCGAAACCGATTTATGTATCTGAAAGTCTAACCTCTAAGGCAAAACGCATACATTACCTCGCTCGAGATTTTTGTAAAACCCATAGCTTTAAATTTTGTTGGATTGCGCATGGAAAGATATTAATTCGTAAGAAAGAGGGCGCGACAGCATACACTATAAATAGTGACCTAGATTTAAAGAATATAAATATGGAAGACTGACTATTGTTAAGCTATATCTTAAGTCTTATTAATATTTTAATTATGATATTATTGTTGTACACTGCATGTTTACTTTTTAATTTTTATTTCTTTACCAAACGTTATAATTCGTTACTTGAACACTTACTTGGATATTCCCACATTTTCACACCTGTAACCTGCAAACAAATACTTGCAACCCACACACATAACACTCATTCGTTGATATTTTTCATACAAACTCCTAAATATACATATTATATACAGATTAATCCCTACATAAGTCAACATAATGTTAAAAACTACACTAAACCACATCAGACTGAATTCCGACCATACATTAATATAAATAAGCAAGCAATACACCTCAAAGAGAACGTATCGACAATCCAGAACCCTTCATTAGTGTCCTACCGTTTTATCAATCTAAGTGGATAACATGCGCGATTTAAACCATCATATTGATCAATTGTCAGTGTCTACGTCATTGCGCTGTAAACCTGAAGAATGTTCCTCCTATATTAATGACCCTGCTAAACAGTTCAAGATTATAACCCAAAACATTCGGTCAGTAAACGCAAACTTTGACTCTCTTCTGACACTTCTTAGTAGAATCAACTTTGAATGTGAAGTTATTGTATTGACGGAGTGTTGGCTAAGATCAAACAGCGCCATTCCGACGATCGAAAATTACTCACACTACTGCTCTACTCAACTAAAAAATCAGAATGATGGAGTCATCTTATATGTTAAAAATGAGGGCAGCTACTCTGTCGTGGAACCAGATTTTATGGACGCAGGTTGCCTCGTACTGACGTTCGGCACAGACAAAGCGTTTATATGCTTATACCGGTCACCTTCTATATTAGACATTAGTAACTTTTTGCAATCTTTAAATTCTCTCTTAATTAGTCTGTCTTCATATAAAAATATAGTTATTCTTGGTGATGTAAACCTTGACATTACTAGTACCCCATGCCCAAATCGTATTTCAGACTATCTCAACTTGATAGCTTTTCATGGACTTCTTCCTGCACACACTTACCCTACTCGCGACTCCACTTGTCTGGACCATGTTATGCTCAAGACAAACGCATTAGCACTCACCGTAGTAATTGACTCTTGTGTGACCGACCATAACCCAGTTTTGCTTTGTCTCAGACAAAGTAAACCACTTAATAATGCCGTCAAAACCATTACGAGAGTCAATTACAACTCATTGGACTCTGAAATGAATAGCGTGGACTTTCAATCAATCTATAAATATACAGATGCTAATCAAGCCACTCAATATTTCATCAACACTATTAATAATATTATACACTCTCACACCACAATAGTTAAAGTACCAAATCACAAACGCTTACTTAAACCATGGATGACTCCTGGTATGCTTCGTTGCACGCGTAACAGAGATGCAATGCACACAAAACTGAAACTATCCCCAAATAATCATGTACTAAAAATAACATTTAAAAGATATAGAAACTACTGCACTAAAATTATTAAAAATCTTAAAAGGGAGTACGATAGGGCGGAGTTGAGTGAGGCTGCCAATGACAATAAAAAAGTTTGGAAAATTATAAAGAGGGTCACACACACTGAAGTTTCTAAAAATCCCACAACTGACTTACTTGGCTCCTCAGTTTCTCCCCAACAGTCAGTGGACTCTGTGAACGAGTTTTTTGTTGAAATGGGAAAGACCCTGGCGAGTGTCTTTACTCACCAAACTGGTGACCGGCGCCCTCCACATGTTACTAATGTCACACCTGCGCCGCTACACTCGTTTGTGTTGGTCGACACTGATGAAGATGAGGTTGACGCGCTGCTCATGTCCTTAAAAACTGATGCTGCTATTGGATGGGACAGCATCTCTACTAAGTTTCTGAAACGTTATAAAAAGCTGCTCGTCCCCCCAATGACATACTTATTTAATCTCTGCCTCAGCACAGGTGTATTCCCCTTGTACTTTAAAAAAGCTATTGTCCATCCTATACACAAAGGTGGGAATAGAAACTGTGTTAATAATTACCGTCCCATTGCTGTCTTACCCTCAATGTCTAAAATCCTGGAACGCATTATTAACAAGAGACTCGTCAAATACCTTGAGGAAAAGAACCTTTTATCACCTAATCAGTTTGGGTTCCGCCGAAATAAGTCGACAAATGATGCTGTTCTAAACTTAACAGGTCACATAGTCAGAAACATTGATGCCAAAAAGAAAATAGTGTCAATTTTTTTAGATCTAAAAAAAGCTTTCGACACAGTTTCTATTCCCAACCTAGTGTTGAAACTAGAGGAACTGGGAATACGTGGCCTCCCACTCCGAATATTTGCTGACTACCTACGCAATAGAACTCAGTGCGTAAAAATCTCCAATTTTCTGAGTGGGGAGCTTCCGGTCACCTTTGGGGTTCCTCAGGGAAGTGTAGTCGGTCCCACACTTTTCCTAGTCTACGTGAATCAACTGTGTAATCTGCTTCTCCAAAATGGAAAAATCTCCTCCTTTGCTGATGACACTGCACTCACCTTTATTGGCAATTCCTGGGACGAGGCTTTTGACGCGGCGCAGAGAGGACTAAATCAAGTTCTAAACTGGCTTAATGACAACCAACTTACCCTCAATACAGATAAAACAAAAATAATTTGCTTTACCCTACGGCAGTCTACACAGCCGCCGAACTCATATTCCCTAGTTGCTCACTCAAGCATCTGCTCAGGCACCACAGAATGTTCTTGCCCTAAACTCGCCCGTACCCCCACAGTCAGATACCTCGGGGTGACTCTTGATGACAATCTGAGTTTCTCAGCCCACATAGAGCTGCTGACAGCAAGGGTTAGAAAGCTTATATTCGTCTTTAAGACTCTTCGCCATGTGGCAGAAGCACGAATTGTCAAAAGGGTGTACTTCGCCCTTTGTCAATCGCTCCTATCATATTGTGTTTCCGCCTGGGGTGGTGCTCCTAAGACCACTTTGCTGAAATTGGAGAGGGCGCAGAGAGCCGTGTTAAAGGTCAGCACATTTCGTCCTATACTTTTCCCAACCGAAGAATTATATAAAAATTGCAAAGTACATACTGTCAGACAGCTCTACATTCTTAATACAGTCCTACTACAACACAAATATACCCCTTATGTCACCATCACTAAAAGACGCAATGATATTGTTTGTCAGCACTATAGATGTAAGTACTCATTTACGAAGCGGTTTCTTTGTTTCCAAGGGCCACAATTATATAATAAACTCAATAAGATATTGAGAATTTACTCTCTTTCGACCTCGGCCGTCAAGGAATCTGTGACAAACTTCCTTCTTACAAATAACTATTCGGATACAGAACGCTTGCTGATATCTGATAACAACCCATCCTAAACCCTCTCATCGAGAACATAACACACATTCTGCTCTGACACAACACAACACACACTGTCATTATTACACACACACACACACAAACACTTACTCACACACACACACACATACACATCCACGAATTATCCAAATGTCAAGAAAATCAAATAAATAAATAAATAATAAATTAAATTAATCAATTATATTTTCTAATTTCTGCAATTATATCTCAATGTTTATCTTTAAGTTAATTTTATGTTAACTTTGGTTTTAAACACTTGTTCTGTCTGCAATTCTTATGTGATACTGTATACGTATGGGCTGTACCACTGCCCTTAATACAAGTTATTTTATAACTTAGTAAGGGTGCTGGTTGCAACACCTACCTGTTTTGTTAACTAGCATTAAGTCAAGTGCATTTATAGAAATTACTATTTGATGTTTACATTGTTATTTTGATTAAATAAATTATTATTAAATTATTATTATTATTATTAACCCCAGCACGCTTACAACGTATGATGTTAAAAATTCAAGGTTATGATTTGGTAGTTACTTATAAGCCTGGGAAGTATATGTATATACCAGACACATTGTCGCGAGCGCCTCTTCCCGACTTATATGATGACAGTATTAGCAGGGCTATTCTGAGCCAAATTAAAATGATCGTCAATAACGTGCCGATGTCACAGAGCAAGTTTACTCTTGTAAAGCAGGTGGTGAAGCGTCAATGCCTTTTTTAATATAAAAAATAAAATAATAATAATTTAGGATTTCTCCATATCATAAAATATGTTAGTATTTCAAATTAAATATTTTAACTTCTCAATTGATGAATCCTCACGCCATCTGTAATGCAGCGCCCATATACCGAGACTTTCTTGAGTTTTTTCCGCAAGGGCACACATATAGATGGCACTAGCGAGCTGACAGCTCCCCTTGACCGTTTGAAGAAAACGGTGTGTGCTCCTACGCGCTCCGCTACAAAAAATCCCTTTTTGTTGAAATCTGGACGATACTCGTAAAATAAATGGACCTGCATCTGTGCTTCATTGAGAACTTATAGTGCAGTGTTGATTTTTGGAGTTTTCACCATTCCACCGGCGGATCCACGAAGATTTAGCTCGCCGGCCGGCAGCCCATACTTGCAAGTGCGCATGAACGAGGTATCCCCCATCTCCCTGGGTCTGAGTGGGATCTCTGGATTGTCAAGGTACGTGGGCATGTTTGCTGCTAATAATTCTCTTGTATTGGTTTGTCGAGGATTCATCAGAAGGGAAATTAATTTATTTTGTTACACATCCGCCGTATATTCTTATTTCAAATTTTCTTACATTCTTCACAAAGGTGCAGGCTATTTACACGCCTCACCATATTATTTGGTCCTTCTAACCGGGTTAAAAACCGTTACCTAGATTTTTGCGTAATTGTTTGGTAAAAATCATATAGGTTCAATAACGCACAATAGGTATTTAGTTTACGTAAACTTTTGGTAAATCATTGCCTATAAAACGCATCATAATTGACAATAGAATTTACGTAGTTGTTGGTAAATCTGTTCAATTATTTTAGTACATTATTTACATGGAACGACATTACGTATTTATTGGTAAAGTTCATTCTATGTAGGTATCCGTATTTAAAAATTCGCTTTGATATTATGAAAATAAGTAGGTAGTTACCAACGCATCTCGGCTTTGAGCGTTTTAATACAATAATTGTAATTAGATAGATACCCACTCATAGTTGGTAGGTGCGATAATATTGCAAACCGCCTGTAAGGTATTTTTCTGTTATTGTTGTCGTTTGTTATCTAACGAAATGACGGATAAACAACTGAAGCCGGAAGATTTACTAACTATTCTCCATGAAAAGAAAGGATTGTTATTTAAACGCATTAATCGGTTGTATGATTTAACAAAAAATATATCGTCGTTCGATTCGAGAAAAAATGAAAGTTTTATGACTGAGTCAGAGACAATTGATGACATTCGAGATAAATTTGAATCCTTTGTTGATCAAATTAATCAAATAAACATTAGTATAAAACCTGGTACAAGTGTCGATTATGCTTGTTTAGAGTCCTTTGAAGATTTGTACATTCATATTAAACGTGTTAGGAACAAAATAAACAGTAATCAATCACCATCAACATCCAGTAGTAACTATAAGACTCTTTTTGAACCGCTAAAAATAAAGTTGCCTCCTATCGCGCTGCCGTCTTTCGACGGGAAAACCGAGAATTGGCCTGTTTTCTACGAGTCGTTCAAGTCGAATATTCATGAGAATGATCAGCTGACTGACTCACAGCGTGTGCAGTACTTGGTAGGTAGACTTACGCACAACGCATTGAAGATTACTGCTGGAATTGTGCCTACGGGTGATACTTACAAGTTCTTATGGGACAGTTTAGTTAAAAAATATCAAGAGAAGCGCTCACTAGGTACGCATTATTTAAATAATATATTGGATTTAAAAAGTTGTTCATTTAACGCTAACAGTCTCGATTCTTTCATAGAAACATTTAGTGCATCTATTTCTGCCTTGAAACAACTTGAGATTACGGATCTTGCTGATTTTATTCTTTTGCACTGCGCAATGAGAAAAATCGATTCACAGACTATTCAATCGTTTGAACTTTCCATTCGAGATATTGAAATTCCCACAACGAAATTATTGATAAGCTTCGTTCAAGATCAGGCAAAGATATTGGCACGTTCGAATTTGTCTCAATCGAACGCGAGAAACTTTAGTAGAAACCCCGCTTCCGCGCCACGCGAGTCACGCACACAGACAAAAGCGTTTGTTGTGAGCAAGTCAGGTGACTCGTCCGCTTGTTTACCTGCGATGACGGTTCCGTGCTGCGCGTATTGTAATGATAACGCTCATGTTCATTTGTACAACTGCGCTAAGTTTAAATCCGCGTTGACTCCTAGAGCAAGGTTCGAGTTTATTAAATCCAAACGTGGGTGTGCGAATTGTCTGAGCACATTGCACGGATTGAGTAACTGCAAGTCAACGTCAGTCTGTGATTTATGTAAAAAACGCCATCATACACTATTGCATTTTGTTAAAGAAAATAAACCGCAAACAGCTGACGTTTTAGCTACGAATTGCAATGTAGTCGTCGCGTCGCCTCCTGCGCCGCTGTCCGTCGCGCCTCCCTCGCCCCTCTCGTCCCCCGGTGCGTCTTTGCCTGCCCCGGTTTCCGTCGCGGTGCCGCGCTCTTATGCTCATAGTAATAAGGTCGATATTCCCGAACAGGTGATTGCGTCTGATTCGTGTGATGTGACGCCAGCGTCTTCGGCTCACAACTCGGCCGTGTTATTGGCAGCTGATGCAGCGAGGGCTAAGGCGATAGTTCTGTTATCGACAGCTCAGGTTTATGCGCGAGCTAAAAGTGACAGTGCGGGTCACAAAACAATAGTGAGGTGCTTAATTGATAATGGCTCGCAGAATAATTTAATAACTACAGCTTGTTGTAGAAAACTTAATTTACTGATAATTCCTTTGAGTAATTCTTTTGTTAAAGGAGTTGGTTCTGTATCGCGACCGATAATAGGATACGTACATTTAGATATCGAGTCTCGTGTATATCCGGATCAAAAATATACTATTCACGCGTTAGTAGTTGAGTGCATTACGGACCAGCTACCATCGCACCATGTTAATTGGGATAGCCATGTAGACTTCCACGCGCTTCCGCTCGCTGATTTAAGCTGGAATATTCCAGGGGATATTGACTTAGTGTTGGGCGCTCAACTGTTTCCGTACATTTACTTGGGGAATAGGGTCGATTTTGGTTCACGCGCCCCACCTGCATTATTGACCACATTCGGGTATGTCTTTATGGGTGATTTTCCGCATAATAGTGATAATTTAAATTTACTTAACTCCTCTCCTTTCACGGCATTGGCTCTCAATGATTTATTACAAAAGTTCTGGGAATTGGAAGAAGTTGAGAATAAACGTTTTTTATCTCCTGAGGAAACCGAATGTGAGAATATTTTTTCCTCGACCGTGTCACGGGACGATGTGGGACGTTATACCGTCGCGTTACCTTTTAGTAAGGATCCCGCCGAGTTGGGTAACTCCCGCACCGCCGCGTACCGTCGACTTATTGCGCTTGAAAGGAAACTACGTCAATTGCCGATGTTGCGGGAAAATTATAATGCAGTGCTCAAAGATTATATTGACAGTGGGTACCTAAGTCAAGTCGACGAATCTGCCATTTCCGATGACGGGTATTATATCCCTCATCACGCTGTCGTTCGGCCAGACAAACCGATGCCGCGCATTGTATTGGATGCTAGCGCTAGGACTCATACAGGATTATCTTTAAATGATGTACTCCATATTGGTCCCAATTTACAAACAGATTTGTTTATTCTTTTAATAAATTTTAGATTATTTCCCATCGCTATAAATGCGGATATTAAACAAATGTATTTACGCGTTGGTGTACCCGTTGACCAGCGTAAATACCTACGCATTTTGTTTCGATTCAATGAGAACGAACCTGTGCTAACCTTTGCTTTTAATCGCTTACCTTTCGGACTTAAGTCGAGTCCATACATAGCTATGCGCACTGTGCGACAGCTGGCCTCTGACTGTCCGCATTATCCCAAAGCTGCTAAAGTAGCAGAGACCAGTCTCTATATGGACGATCTGGTGTATTCTGTGAATAATGAAGATACCGCCATGCAGCTATCGCATGATCTTATAAAGATGTTTAAATCGGGCGATTTTGACCTTATTAAATGGTGTAGCAATTCACCCGTTCTTTTAAACAGTCTTCCTGACTCGCATCGCAAGTCACTCGATTTTCACGCTGGGAGTGATGTTTCTAAGGTTCTAGGCCTTTCGTGGGAACCTTCTCAGGATAATTTCTTCTTCACTTCCGCTCGAGTGGCTGAGAAATGTACTAAGAGAAATATACTCTCGATAGTCGCACGCTTATTTGATGTTCTCGGTTTGGTTGCCCCAGTGATATTTTATGCCAAGTTGCTCATCAAAGAGTTATGGCTGAGCAATATTGGCTGGGATGATCCCGCTCCTGACGACATTTTTAAACGTTTCTCGATTCTCATGCAAGAGTTTCCATTGCTAGATACATTACGCATACCACGCCATGTGGGTGTTACCGATGATTGTTCTGTTCGTATAGTCGCGTTTGCTGATGCTAGTATGGGTGGGTACGGGTGTGTGATTTATATACACTCTACTAGTCCATCTGGTGTCATAGTCCGCTTAATTTGTGCGAAATCAAAGGTTTCACCTACCAAAGTCACAACTCTTGCACGCCTGGAGCTGTGTGCCGCCGTGCTCATGTCAAAATTGGTAAAAACTGTTCGCGATACTTACGCTTTACGTGTTCCTATTGCAGGAATTTACGCCTTTTCGGATTCCATGATAGCCTTATCTTGGATACACTCTTCTCCGCACCGCTGGTCAGTCTTTGTCAGCAATAGAGTCGCTCAATGTCAGGAGAACTTGGGTTCTCAACATTTTTACCATGTGGCAGGTGTTGAGAATCCAAGCGACTGTCTATCTCGTGGCATCCTTCCTTCCCAGTTAATGTCACATGAACTTTGGTGGGACGGCCCCTCTTGGCTTCGTTGTGCTCCTGAGGATTGGCCCGTTAAACCGTTTTCTCCTATTAATTGTGGGGAACTTCCCGAGCACAAGGTAAATGTCTTAACAGTGACCACGCAAGTAGAACAACCCCTTCTATATCAACTTGCTCAACGTACCTCATCATGGGATAAATTGTTGCGCATTGTTTCCTATATATTGAAATTTGCTAGACCAAAGGTTCATTGTGAACCTCGTTCTATTCAGGGCTTGTCAGCTGCGGAACGAGCGATAGTATGTGCTGTGCAATCTGTGTACTTTGCAAATGACATTAAGCTCATTAAATCTGGGAAATTGCTTTCAAAGAGACTCCAAAGTTTAGCTGTTTTTTTGGATGAAGAGGGAATACTACGCATTGGAGGAAGGCTTTCGAAGTCGCACCTTCCATTTGACGCTAAGCATCCTTTTTTACTTCCCAAACATGATCATATCGTGGATCTAATAATCCGTCATTACCATGTGATGAATTGTCACACTGGACCGGGACTACTCATGTCTATTCTAAGACAGCGATTTTGGATACTAGATGCCAGGACTGTCATTAGGTCCAAGTTGCGACAATGCAACACATGTTTTCGGGTAAATCCGACGCATCCCATTCCAGTGATGGCAGACCTGCCTGAGTACCGAGTATCGGAAGCGAAGGCGTTTGTCCACACTGGAGTGGATTATGCTGGTCCCATACGCATAACCCTCACTCGGCGCAGAGGCCAGCACGCCCAGAAGGCGTATATCTGTTTATTCGTGTGCTTAGTAACCAAGGCCGTCCATGTAGAGTTAGTCTCTGATTTAACCTCTGATGCCTTTTTAGCCGCGTTTAAACGCTTTATCTCGCGTCGAGGGCCAGTATCTTGTCTTTATTCGGACAACGCCACTAATTTCGTTGGTGCTAAGGCCCAACTAGATGAGCTTTATAGATTCTTATTAAATTCAAGTTTCAATTCGTCTCTTTTACATGAGTTATCAACCCGCCGCATAATGTGGAAAATGATTCCACCTCGCTCCCCACATTTTGGTTCCATGTGGGAAGCGAATATTAAAACATTAAAAACGCATCTTTATCGCGTGATCGGAAGTCAGCTTCTCACTTATGAGGAGTTACAAACTGTACTCATTCAAATAGAGTGCATTATGAACTCGCGCCCTCTGAGCGTTTTGTCTTCCGATCCCCATCCCGAAGTTATTACTCCCGCTCACTTTTTGATGCCGACTCCACTGCAGTACTTGCCGGCAGCCGATTTGTCTGGTCAGCGCATTAATTTATCACAGCGCAAACAGTTGTTAGATAGTATGGTCCAATCCTTCTGGAAGAAATGGCACCTAGAGTATCTGCATACGCTGCAAGTCATGCAGAAATGGGCAACTCCGGACAAACCCGTAGAAGTTGGGACTGTCGTACTCGTGGGACAGGATAATTCAGCTCCTCTAAGTTGGCCATTAGGAGTTATAACTGAGGTTTATAAAGGCACGGATAATGTCATTCGTGTTGCAATGGTAAAAACGAAGTTCGGTAACTTTAAACGTGCCGTCGTTAAATTATATCCTATTCCAACGCAATAAAGTTTAACTCTTATACGAAATTCATAGTCTTAAGGTTTAGGAAATATTATATTTAAATAACTTATATCGTTTGTTTCTCGCATTCAGTCGTAAAGCTTAAAGTTTTTCTGATCATAATCTAGGTTAGTAAATACTTATAATTTTTTCACTTCCTTTCTGAAAGCACTTGCGTCCTTCCAAAGCCCCCGAGCATGGTGAAGCGTCAATGCCTTTTTTAATATAAAAAATAAAATAATAATAATGTAGGATTTCTCCATATCATAAAATATGTTAGTATTTCAAATTAAATATTTTAACTTCTCAATTGATGAATCCTCACGCCATCTGTAATGCAGCGCCCATATACCGAGACTTTCTTGAGTTTTTTCCGCAAGGGCACACATATAGATGGCACTAGCGAGCTGACAGCTCCCCTTGACCGTTTGAAGAAGACGGTGTGTGCTCCTACGCGCTCCGCTACAAAAAATCCCTTTTTGTTGAAATCTGGACGATACTCGTAAAATAAATGGACCTGCATCTGTGCTTCATTGAGAACTTATAGTGCAGTGTTGATTTTTGGAGTTTTCACCATTCCACCGGCGGATCCACGAAGATTTAGCTCGCCGGCCGGCAGCCCATACTTGCAAGTGCGCATGAACGAGGTATCCCCCATCTCCCTGGGTCTGAGTGGGATCTCTGGATTGTCAAGGTACGTGGGCATGTTTGCTGCTAATAATTCTCTTGTATTGGTTTGTCGAGGATTCATCAGAAGGGAAATTAATTTATTTTGTTACACATCCGCCGTATATTCTTATTTCAAATTTTCTTACATTCTTCACAAAGGTGCAGGCTATTTACACGCCTCACCAGCAGGAAACAATGAAGGATACATCTTTAAAAGTATTGCTTAAATATATCAATCAGGGATGGCCTGATAAGTTTCATATTTTAAATAATTTAAAGTACTACTGGTCTATGAGGGATGAGCTATATTGTGTGGATGGTGTAATATTTAAAAATAAACAAGTTTTGATACCGCAATCAATGCAAAATGAAATGTTAAAAATAATTCACGAAGGGCATTTAGGCATTGATCGTTGTAAGAGGCGTGCCCGTGAAGTATTATTTTGGCCAGGTATAGTAAAAGATATAGAAAATTATATAAAAAAATGTAAAGTGTGTCAGGAGAATTCAAACAAACCCAGTAAGGAGCCCATGATACCTGTGTCTATACCAGAGTTGCCGTGGAATAAAATTGGAACTGACATATTTGAGTATGGCAGGAAAAGTTATTTAATTATAATTGATTACTTTTCTGGTTTCATAGAAGTTGCACAGTTGAGAGATATTTCGTCTAACTCGGTAATTCATATTTTAAAGGAAAATTTTGCACGATACGGAATACCAGATACAGTTATCAGTGACAATGGCACACAATATTCTTGTCGTAATTTCATAAAGTTTGCATCGGAGTGGGGATTTAAGCACGTCACGTCGTCTCCTTACTATGCTCAATCAAACGGGAAAAGCGAAAGAGCAGTGCAAACAATAAAAAAAATGTTAAAAAAATCTATAGAAAGCAACACCGATTTTTATTTAAGCTTGCTAAATTACAGAAACACTCCTCGGGAAAATCTGAATTCTCCTGCACGACTATTGATGGGGCGGCGATTAAATTGTAGATTACCAGTACATCCTGATCTTTTAAATCGCAACAAATGTGATGATGACTTACAATATCAAAAACTTTTGCAAAGACAAATAAAAAGTAAGTCATATTACGATCAACATTGTAAACTGTTGCCAGAGTTGAGTGTCGGCGATGACGTCATTATGTTGGAAAATAATAAAGAGCGAATTCGTGGCAAAGTGGTAGCTAAGGCACCAACACCGCGTTCATATATTGTGAAAAATAAAAAGGGTATTTACAGACGCAATCGCCGACATTTGATAAAGAGTATGCCTATAAATTGTCAAAAGGATGGGGTGATGAATGATAATTATATTGTAGTATCGGACGATGATGACGATATGTATGTTTCGGGTAATGATGACGATGATGAATATGTACCAAGTAATGATATGGAGGATAGCATGCAAAGTACTTATGTACCACCTGTAACTCGAAGCAAGGCAAAGCAATGAACCTACTTATTTACTTTTATCTTATAAGTTAACTTTATTCTTGTTACGTTTTCTTTTGTTTGTTAAAAGGGAAAGATGTTGTGGGTACTTGCAGTTCATTGTGTATCTACTTAATATGCAAGTACCGGCAGATATAATAAATCAGTTGCTAACTCAGACTTGGGTGTTTCAATACATTACAGGGCCCAGTGCGGGTGGGTTGGTAGATGTCACAAGTCTTCGAATTTTCGGTTGTACGATGGTTTCCTCACGATGTGTTCTTTCACCGTTTTCGAGAGCAGAGGTGATGAAATAAATTACACAAAGTAATGCGCCTGTCTGAGTTCAAACCAACGACTTACTGCTTGTAAGTCGTTGTTGCCACCACTGGGCTACCGTTGTTCTATTGCCAACAAGCAGACACAAATCCAGACTCCTTGGTTGCTTCATAGAAATTCCTGATTAAAAAAAAACTCTCTGTCTGTTCCGGTAATCGAACCCAGGATCCCATGCTCTTCAGTCGCGCTTGTGACCACTAGACCAACGAGGCAGTCGATGAAAATTGAACGTGAAGCAATTTTGGCGATTTTTCCATTCCTACCTTGGTGAGATGTCGTGAGTTTTGACTCGATCTGAGAATTTCCAAAATGCATTTATTTACTGTTTGGTTGTCCAGTGGCGGCTAAACAATAGAGGAGCTATAAATTGTGCTTCTTTATGACGTTTGAGCGTTCGCACAATCGTGATAAATTATATTAGTTTAATTGTTAGACATAATTATATAATGTAATTTATCTATCATGTGTGTTGATTTTAGTTACTTGATACAAGAGAAACCAGTTTTACTTACTTCAACCCACTTACTTTTCTCACAATTTTACACAGTTTCATAAAATAATACGTGATATTTGCCTCCTTCTCCTCGGTGGGATTGGATGGGATTCAACTCAACGTAATTAATGGATGCCTTCTATAGTATAATTATGTCAATCCTGTTAAATGTCGAGTAGAAATCCATATTCTTAAAAGCGTTTGAAATTTGTTTTGACTCCAGAATATTGTGTATACCGTACTTGAACAGTACCTACAAATAACCTAATCATTTTATTACTTACTATCCATTAAACAGCAATATCAAATCTAAAGTGTTTAGATTAGGTTTCTGTTTTGCTTGTAAGATTTCTTATGTTTCAGTATCAACGAAATTGTTCATACAAGATGTGCGTGTGAATCATTCAACGTGAACCAATTCGCGGTCAACACTAGTTTGATATAAAACGGCTGTTTCTATAATCAATTCTCAGTGGAAACATCTATATTTACATTCAATCATGTCAGTACTGATAACGGTGATACTATTAGCGTTATCAATAACGTCTAATGAAGGAGCAAGAATACTGGCTCTGTTTCCGAGCCCTTCTGTCAGTCACCAAGTTGTGTTTCGACCTGTAACTCACGAACTTGCCAAGCGCGGACATGAAGTCACAGTCATCACACCAAATCCTGCCTTCCCAAATGGAGGAACACCTGCTAATCTAACAGAAATTGACGTTCACGATATATCTTATGAGAAATGGCAATCACTGTATACGCTTACTTCTAAGGGCGATACTGACCCAAATGATTTAATACGAATACCATTTCTCATGATGGTGGAGTTGCTTGAAATGCAGTTGAAAGTAGATGCAGTACAAAAAGTGTTGAAAGAAAAAAAGTTTGATTTGCTCTTGTTAGAAGCTTGTGTGAAACCAGCACTTCTTTTGTCTCACATAGTAAAGGTGCCCGTGATTCTAGTGTCATCTTTTGGTACAATGACTTTCAATGTGCAAACTATTGGAGCAGCCTGGCATCCTCTACTATACACTGACAGTCTAAGCAAGCGTTTGTATAACACAACAAATTGGGAGAAACTTATAGAATAATGAAGAACTATTACAAATTAGAAAACATTTTCAAGGAGGTTGAAGTAGCAGAAAATGAACTAGCCATTAAATTGTTTGGGCCAAATGCACCGACAATAAATGAATTAAAGAATAATGTTCATATGATTTTTTTGAACTCTTATCCTGTTTGGGAAGGCTATCGTCCAGTACCTCCAAGTGTTGTTTTTATGGGTGGAATACACCAAAATCCAGTAAAAGATTTGCCAACGGTTAGTTTTGATGTTATACTTATTTTATTCCTATAAATATTTAATCTGTATGTTTTTAAACGTGTGCTAGGTCATGGATAAGAAAAAAAAACAGATAGCATGTAGCAAAGATAAAAATAATTATAAGATAAATATGTATTATACAATAATAATGATTGTAGAGTGAAGAAACTAATGAGAGGAGAAACGTATATTATAAGATTCTTCTAAAAAGAGAGATAACTGTATGGAAATATGTTGTATTAATATCATTTTATGTAAACAGTCATACTTTCAAGGATTTGATTTATTTACATTGAAAGATTTTAAAATGTATAATTATCTTCTGCTGTATAATCACCAGAAGATTCAAATTGTTTTACGTTTTTTCTCCATTCCTCTCCCGCAATAGCTTTTAGCCGTTTGCCAATATTTGAAATGGTTTTATTCAACCATGGTTATCTTGATATGTTCTCTAGGCCAGCTCCTCATCATTCTTTCTTCTCATTTTATTGCAGGATCTCCAAACTTATTTAAAATCCTCAAAGAATGGTGTGATATACATAAGCTTTGGTTCAAATGTGAAACCCTCAATGCTTCCATCAGAAAAGGTTCAAGTAATGGTTAAGGTATTTTCTGAGTTACCTTACGATGTCCTGTGGAAGTGGGATAAAGATGAACTTCCAGGACGTTCTAAGAACATCAGGATTTCAAAATGGCTGCCCCAGTCAGATCTTCTAAGTAAGTGCCATTAATGTTCCTCATCTTCCTCCTACCCATTTTCCAACTTATTTGGTACCTTCTTCTTTCACACTTCTCTATTTTCATTGAAGCTGTCACCTCCTTTCTAGCTATATCAATCTTTACACAGTCCACCTATCATTTTCTCTGGTCTTTCTTACGTATGTGCTACTACATTTTGTAGCTAAACCATAAAATTTACCACTATCAATATTAAAACCTTTTTGGCGATGACTCTAACAGGGACGAGTCTATTGGCATCATTCAGGCCTAGTTAATCTGAGTCATGGATTCAGAACCAAGTAACACGGCCAACCAGGGAGAATTCGAAACCATAACTCATAACCTCACCAGTAGCGACCAATGAGAGTTCAATCATACAGCAGTATACAATTTCGAAAACCGAGAAATTAAACGAATTATAATAAACTTTCAGGACATCCAAAGGTTAAAGCATTCATAACACAAGGAGGTCTACAATCAACCGACGAGGCTATGACAGGAGGAGTACCTTTAATTGGAGTACCAATGTTTGGTGATCAATGGTTTAACGTTGAAAAATATGTATACCATAAGATCGGTGTTCAAATTGATTTAATGACGTTAACTGAAGACAAGTTTAAGGACGCTATTGAAACTGTTATTAATGATGAAAGGTGGGTAAACGATAAAAGCGCTTTTCAATTGTTTCTTTGTCACGATATCATTTAGATGTATAGTTATGGAGCTAGCGCAGGTTGGTACGCTCAATAAAGTTATATAATCAGTGGCATGCCTAGAAGCAAACAATACAACAAGTCCTTGAGGCAAGCAGATTGTTAGAAACCCTAAAATCATGCATAGTCGTAGGCTATCAGGGCACGCCAAGCTTTTAGGCTTGTATAAAAGTACCTCCACAATGTCAGTTTGTTCTTCTGCGTGCTTTATCGAAATCTTCACAAACTGGTATGTACTGGTACGTATGAAATGACAGATATTTTAAATGATGATATTATTTTAGTTATCGGCAAAATATTGTGAAACTGGGCCACATGATGCGAGATCAGCCGCAGCCTCCACTAGAGCGCGCCGTGTGGTGGACTGAGCACGTGCTGCGTCACGGTGGCGGGAAACATCTACGCGGGCCTGAAGCCAACATGCCGTGGGCACAGTATCTTGAACTAGAGCTCGTGCTAACTATATCTGCGATCGTTTTAGGCTTTGTTTTAATCTTTTTATTGATTGCATATTTCTTATGGAAGTATTTTACTGAAAGTAATACTCAAAATAAAATAAAAACTAATTGATGATCATGTAATTGGTTTTTAAAATGATTATTAAAATGTGTGTAGAAAATGTTTCTTCGTAGCTAAAATGTTGCTGTTGTTCTGTGAAATATTAATCGAGTGTCATCATCATCAGCCTATAATGTTCCCACTGCAGGGACTCAGGCCTCCTCTCTAGGAGAGGGATGGGCTATAATCCACCACGCGGGCCCAGTGCGGATTGGCGAAACGAGTGTGTAATTATAATAATAAATGTTATAAATAATTGAAAATATGAATTAAGTGAGTTGTTTTAATTTTCAAATGAAGACAAGATAAACGATAATTGCATCGCAAACGAAGTCACGTTTATTACTAGTGTCATCTAATAGAATGATTTTATGTAATACCTCAGTATATAACGTAATGTTACTATTCATTTATCTCTCACAGTAATTCGCATTCGCCCGTGTAATAATGTCAGCATCGATAGCCTTTGTATTATTAATATTATCAATTACTTCTAACGATGCTGCAAAAATACTGGCATTCTTCCCAGTTCCATCCATCAGTCATCAAGTAGTGTTTCGACCTCTAACTCAAGAGCTCGCCAGGCGAGGACATAAAGTTACAGTCATCACACCAGATCCTGCCTTTACAAATGGAGGAACACCAGCGAACCTAACCGAAATTGACGTCCACGAATTATCTTACAAGAAAATGAACACAATATACGAAGTTACTTCCACAGGAGATAATGATTTGATTCTACAAATGCGAAAAGCTTTCCATATGATGGTTGACGTCTTCGAAACCCAGATGACGGTGGATAAAGTTCAGAAAATCATAAAAGAACAAAAGTTTGATTTGCTCATGTTAGAAGCTTGTGCAAGGCCCGCGTTACTCCTGTCTCACGTTGTAAAGGCTCCTGTGATTCTTGTGTCTTCCTTCGGTAACCTGAACTTTAATGTGGAAACAATGGGATCAGCCTGGCATCCCCTATTATACCCAGACAGTCTGACCAAGCGTTTGTACAATCTATCGAAATGGGAAAAAGTGTTGGAATTATGGAACTTTTACAGACTAGAAAAACTTGTTAAAGAAGTTGAAGAAAGAGAAAATGAATTGGGCAGAAAAATGTTTGGACCAAATGTGCCGACTATAAGTGAATTAAAAAATAAACCTGAAATGTTGTTTTTAAATACTTATCCCGTTTGGGAAGGAAATCGTCCAGTGCCTCCTAGTGTTATATTTATGGGTGGGCTGCATCAAAAACCAGTGAAAGAATTGCCAGTGGTAAGGTTTTATTTCCTATGTGTTTTTCTGTTGTTGAAATACTGAAATTTTAATGCGCTTGCCAATTATGTAGGCCCTCATTGAGCGTATGGTACCTCAAACGCGAGTTTTATAATGCGTAAAAGTATATGATTCACTGCAGTAATCAACATCAGAAAAATATATGATATTCTTCAGGATATATGCTAGTGCCATAGTGTTGTGAAAACATAATACAACTAAATTTGCTCGATAGAAAAAAATCGCGAAGATACCTCTAAAAATTTCTTTTAACGAGTAAAAACCATACTAAAATAAATGTCATCGTTCTGATTTTTTTGCCAAATAATTCTACAAGCAACAAACTAAAGTCATAGTGTTTTACTTTTTTAGTCCAATCAATAGATTTTTTGTAAATCGCAAAATACCACTAATTTCGCACTATTCGGCCGCAGCGAAAGACGTAACAACCGCTTTGTAGTGCAAGCTGATTAGAACTTTATTCTCACAGTATTACAAGCGAAGTTTGAACCACCACAAATAGGGTTGCTAATCTGAGGTAGCATACGCTCTTAAGCTTACGTGATGATCGGTGAAATATATCGGCTTCCCTTACATTTTATGAAACGCAACGTTTCTCTGTCAATCCACTAGTGCATATCTTGTTAAAAGAATACGTAATTTTTTTTATAGAGGCAAAAGAGACTAGCTCTATTGGTGTGCTTCTGAATTATAAAATAAGTCACTCAACTGCGTCGAATATTTGTTACAAGCTGACCCACGTAACGTCGCTGCCATCTTTGATATATGCACTATTTAATGCAATAAAAATATTTCAAATCTATCCACAAGTTCCTGAGATTATTGCGTTCAAATAAAGAAACGAATACTTTAGCTTTGTAATATTAACATAGATAAAGACCCAAGGGCCTATTAAAGAGATAATTGCGTTCAAGCTTTAGTATTTTAACAACGACTAAGATAATTTCAGTTATCATAATTATTTATGTCAATTACATTATTCAGTACATTTTCGACCTTTTCAGTATTATTTTCGCTGGTGGTATACAATGTCAATCTATCATTCCCCTAGGTTGTAAATCAAAGGTAAATGATTAAGTTACTTACCATCCAAATAGTTTTATCAAGAAATCAATTAGGAAGCAGAACGAAATTATTTTTATTTCATGTCTTAATTCACGTTATTTTACTAGAATCTGTCTAATCTGTAGAGTCTACGAATAATCATAATCTTCCTGCCCTTATCCCATTCTATTTGGGGCCGGCGCAACACGTTTTATTTTTCCATTCTTCCCTGTTAGACGTCACGGTGGCATTTACTACTTTCTCTTTCATATCATTCCTCACACAATCAATATCCGTAGAGTCTACGAATAATGAAGAATAGAATTGAGTAAAAATTCCTAAATTTGATTTAATTTAATTATTCCTAAATTCGTCGCGCCGCGCCCGCCCCTCGCCCGCGTTTGCAGTCTAGCCTCACACTGAGGGGTTATGTTTAAGTACCATGTAATAGAAGCGAACCTATTGCCATCAATCGGGGACCATTTGGTGTCTCCGTAGCTGCTACTGAAAAATTTCTGATGGGAAAACCGAAAAACACTTTACCCAACTTGGGAATTGAACCCAAGACTGCAGCAGCAGTCGCGCTTGCGAACGATAACAAGACCAACAAAGCAGTCGATTCTATTTCGATAAAATACAATGCAAAAATATCTTTTGGCTTGAATGACATAAAGACGACTATGTACTAACTTAGTTAACTTCATGGATATTTTTTTAAACACTGTTTTAAGTTTTCACGGTTCATAACTATATTTAAAATGTCACTTACATAAAGCACTTACTTTAAGCGCCATGATCGCAGGTTAACCCGCGATCATGGCGCTTGCAACAGCGTCGAAATATCGGGAACTCAAAACAAATAATAATCACGGACATTTCAAATATGGATATTTTTTTGTTGCCATTTCTCAAGAATTGTACCTACTATGTGAGGCGTAGTTAGCAATAATTATGTTTTTAAAAGATTCAATAGAGAGCCAGACGAGTTAAGTGGCGGTACATTACTGTTATTATTATAGTCTTTATGATATAATTATACAACTTACTGTGGAAGAATCTGCACGTTCATGCATACTCAATGAAGATTTCAAGGTCAGAAATAAACTGATTGCTTCCTGAGTTGTTTTTATTACAATTACTACAGATAGTCGTATCTTTCAAGAGAGTCTTCAATTTTCTCTTTTGCCAGTTGTTCTAAAGTAGATACAGAAAAACAATAAAATAAATATAGACTCAAAACCTCCTCAAGACCTCTAACGGTCAGCGGGGCTATTGCGTATCTTTTTAATGTCAGTGGCTATCATAAGTGTCCATAGATTAACTGTAAATTGGTTATGGTTTGGTACATTATTTTCTTAAAAACTCACCTTTTGACAGTCATTTGATAGACATTATAAGTTATCCACTGTCATTACAAGATACGCAATAGCCCTGTAGGTCAGGTTAACCCTATACTTGGCAGAGATTTTTTTTTTGAAATTTTGAAATTTTTTACATAGAATGCACTCTTAGGTATTCATAGAGAGGAGAAAAAATAATAATAAAAATCTATTTATATTATTATAAGATTTATTGAATGTATCACATGTGATACATTGCCAGACTCCTAGAAATCTACCTTATAAAATCTATGTATCATATTTGCTACACTGCCAGGCTTCCAACGTTATTTTAACAAAACAAAAATAAAAAAAAATACACGCTAACGAGAAAAAAACATTTAATTTATGACACATTTTTATTGTACTTCCATACATACAATTGAAAAACAGAACCCCCTTTTAGTATTAGTCGGTAAAAATTAAAAATCATAGTAGTAACGCCCTTTAGACCTTATAAAATCTTAATTATTGGCAAAACAGGCTCGTGACCACGTCCAAAGCGTGTATTTTGCGTAAGGTATAATGGGTAGGCTTTATACCCTTTTGGTTTTTTTTTACTTTACCCCCATAAATGAAAGGATCCTCAGAAAATCATCATCTGTGGTATTTATTGAGCTGCCAATTGTTTGCGTGCTATAGATATTTGTTTGTTGTTCTATGAGAGAGTCATCTGCAAAACAGCTTTCAATGACACTCGTCTCTTCACGAGGGTCAAACGAGTTACAGCACTTCTCCAGAACCTATAAACTTACAGCAACGCCAGTTAAGTTGTAATCTTTTAGCTGGTATTACTTTTCTCTTTATCGCGATCACTCTAAATCTTTTAGAACGAGTAGCCGCAGAGAGAGAAGGTGTAAACAATGGTTACAGCACCTGGTTATAACGTGTCAAGTTGCTGGCTCATGGTAAAGGTAGTTGCAAGGAGGTTGCCAGTCGTAAAGCCACTTACAAAAAGGTTCCCAGTGAGCTTACTTGAAGTAACAAGGTTGGTACCGGACACAATGGCCTAGGCTTAGCACAATGAAGCTGCCGTCTTCTTTTTCTTTTATACAGATATTGTACACGAATTGATTGGGCAATAAAATTGATGGCAAACAAGGGTTTGATTGCAATGACTGAGGGTATAGTACCAAAGATATTGAAGCAACTACTTGGTTTATCGTCATTTGATCAAAAATTAAGATTCCTGATGAACATGGCAATGATAGAGGCAGCGAACTGGTTCCGGAGTCCGTTGAATAAGCAATACTGCAATCAACCTCAGTAGTTCATTCAATTTCAAATAAATTCAATTTAGCTCTTGGTTCCGGAACAAAAACTCGTTAATTTCCAAGTTACCGAGCGCTTCTTTGTTGTTTCATACTAAGACGATGAACCACATGTGGCAGAAAATAAAAATAAACAATAATATTGACAATATATATATAAAATATATTGTATAATATTGTAATAATTATATAATAAATTGAAACCATACAAATCAAGCAATGTAACATATTTGATACAGGCGAAACATTATCTAAAAGTATGGCTATCTGGCAGTGTATCATATCTGATACACTAAGAAAGAACTGTAAATTACATACAATTTCAGTCCATTTTGGTACTTGAAAGTAGCGTTTTTAAGTAGCAAATATAGTAACCTATTTGAATTAAACAGCTTTTGAAAATAATTTGACCTAAATGTAATAAAATTTGTGTGTTTTTATCTTGCAACGCCAAGACGCCTTTTGTCGGTTTACTATTTTGTTTTCTACTGCATTTTTGGATTATTAAATGATAAAATAGTATTTTTTTGTAGAATTTGGATTATATTTTCTACCATATAAAATAATAAATCTTTTGAAAATACGTCTCGGAACGTCTCTAGATTTTCATAAAGTTCAATGTATCAAATTGTATACAGTGCCAAGAATAGGGTTAAAAACTACACAATGTCCGTTTTGGTGGTAAACAAACAAAGAATTCGACTTCTAAAGCTTTAGTTTTTTTTTTTTTCTATTTTCTGAAGTCGTTTTAGTTTGAGCTGGTAACCCACAACAACATAGTTGGGAAAAGGCTAGGCAGATGATGATGATTAATGCATTGTTTAAAATTAAATCTAAAAAAATATTTCAGGATTTGAAAAAGTTTCTGGACTCCTCAAAGAACGGCGTGATCTACATCAGCTTCGGCACAAACGTGAAACCTTCACTGCTTCCTGCAGAAAGCGTTCAACTTATGGCTAAAGTCTTCTCCGAGTTACCCTACGACGTCCTATGGAAGTGGGACAAGGGTGAACTTCCAGGACGCTCTGAAAACATCAGGATATCGAAATGGTTGCCTCAGTCAGATCTACTTAGTAAGTGATATTAGTAATCTCGTGTAAGTGACAATGACATTAGTAGTCACATGAAGTAAAAAGTTTTCCTTCTCAGCCTACTGAATAGTGAACTAGTAAAGGCCTTCTAAGTACGTGATAATAGTTTTAAAGGCTAATGACCTCACTTACGGGTCACTAACTGTTATTGCTAATTTCGCGGTTTTCGTCCCAAAGTTAATTAAACGTAAACTCATTAGGGTTTGGTAATAATTGAAACTGATTCGTGTTTAAATAGGTGTGCTATATTAGCGATAGATTAATTTATTCACTGATTATTTTTGTACGTTATGGCGCCCAAAGTCCACATGTTTTGTGTGAGCCCGTATTGTCCCACTCCTGGGCCAAAGCTCCCCTATTCATTCCACATAGATGGCTTTCTCAACAACTGGAGAGAAAAAGCACACCATCGTAAGCAATAGAAGTCCACAATGATTTATTAAAAAAATAAAAGTGTCCAGTAACATTCACGGAACTAATACAAATCTGTAAATTATGTTACTCGTAAATTGTTGCATCTGTTTAGGAGTATACACGTTTATTTACATAAATACATCACGAGCACTTATAATACCTAATATTATGTATATACGGAGCTAATTATCGAGTGTTTTTCTTCTACTGACTTGATTTTTACCCGACTACGGCGAAGCCAAAAGGAAGGGTAATGATTTTGGCAGTCTATGTATGTATGTATGTATGTTCCACCGTAGCGCCTAAACTACTGAACGGATTTTAATAAATTAGGTGTCAATAGATTCGTACGAATAGCCCGGGTGACATAGGCTATATAAATTTTATAAAATATTTTTATGACGGAATTTAAATGTCAAAAACTTACCTCAAAAAATATTAAATTGAGATAATCATAGCAAGTTTGGTATCAAATGAAAGGTCTTGGCGAGCACATTACAAATATGTATAACTAGCTTTTGCCAGCGGCTTCGCCCGCGTGAAAATGACGATTTTCCATACAAACTTTCATTACCTATCTAACTCCCTTAGGGGTTGAATTTCGACAAATCCTTCCTTATTCCTTGTCTACATTATAAAGGGAAGCTGTGTGCAAAATTTCAGCTTTCGAGGTCCAAGGGTTTGGGCTGGGCGTTGATGAGTCAGTCAGTCAGTCAGTCAGGACTTCTCTTTTCATTTATATAGATAGATATTATAGTTTAAGTACACACAAAAATAAAATTTAAATAAAAAAATTAAGTTCAAAAATCTAAAACCCGACTACTAACAAAATCGCGGTCTTAAAAGTAGAAAACAAGAAAGTAATTCTTGTCTGATATTCTTCGTAGTCGCATGCCACTGATACCTGATGCTCCTTCATGGCGTTCTCATTGATACAGAAGTCAGCTGCTAATTGCCATTAGCAAGGTGGCATGCGACTACGAAGAATATCAGACAAGAATTACTTTCTTGTTTTCTACTTTTATGACCGCGATTTTGTTAGTAGTCGGGTTTTAGATTTTTGAACTTAATTTTTTTATCTTATGTCGTTAATGACATGGCATTGTTTTGTTAGCAATAAATCATAAAATGCATGTTAGTCTGTAAGTTATTTATCTATAGGCCAAAGTAGCCTGAAAATAAATAAATGTTATGTTGTTGGAAGGCATAGTATTACGAAATAGGCCTTATATTATAGCAAAAACTGTTGTCCTACGAGAAAATCAGGTTGGAATATTGCATACTGTCTACATGCCTGGTCTAACTCATAACCATCCATTTGAGCTCCGCCGCAGTCGGTTATAATTATTTCTATCAGCGACAAAACTAAGAAGAAAATAGGAAGAATAATTAATACATACATTTTCAGGGCATCCAAAGATAAAATTATTCATAACACAAGGAGGTCTACAATCAACAGACGAAGCTATCACAGCAGGAGTACCTTTAGTCGGTATACCAATGTTGGGAGATCAATGGTACAACGTTGAAAAGTATGTCTATCACAAGATTGGAGTCCAACTAGATCTACTAACGATGTCTGATGAAGAATTTAAGGGTGCCATTATCAATGTTATTGGAGATAAAAGGTGGGTTAAAAATCATGGTTATTTTAATTGCGATGGAGTTTTGCATTTAAATAACAAATTCACCGATCGAATACGTAACACCACAATACGCCAGACAGGCATCGCTGTTGTTGGCCTGCGAGGTTAAATTGTGATTGGGTGGGTCACATTTCCAGGGTTGGTCGGGACAGATGCACCAGAATCGTCACACAGTTCGTGCCTGAAGACGTGACGATTTGGGCTCGTTACTGGATAATTGGTCAGAGAATACCGGGAAAGGGAAAGGAATAGAGAGGCCTTTTCCCAGCATTGGCAACATAAGCGACTGAAAAAGTTTGCACTATCTTCTGATTCGATAGGGTAGTTATGTTATGATAGGAAAAAACCTGTATGTTGTTTTTTCGTGTTATTAAATAGTTTTGATAAAACCTTTAATAAAAAATTAGTCTCATCATCATCATCATCAGCCTATAATGTTCCCACTGCAGGGACTCAGGCCTCCTCTCTAGGAGAGGGATGGGCTATAATCCACCACGCGGGCCCAGTGCGGATTGGAGATGTCACATGTCTTCGAATTTTTGGATCTAAGACATGCCGGTTTCCTCACGATGTTTTCCTTCACCGTTTTGAGAGCAGCGGCGATGAAATAAATTACACAAAGTAATGCGCCTGCCTGGGTTCGAACCCACGACCTACTGTTCGTAAGTCGGGGCCAACACCACTGGGCCACCGCTGCTCAAAAAAAAAAACCCGCTGCTTAAAAATTAGTCTAATTTTAATCATTAACTCGACCAATATTGCGCAATATTTAATTGAACTGGATTTGCTGACGAAACGATGACTAGGGAACAATTAAAAAAGATTAGTGATAAATGATAGCTGCATGGAATATCTCCGCCAATTTGATTGATTTGATATTTTATAAATTACTTTTTCCCTCGGGTTCACCCGCCATGTGGTCTCTGAAACTATCTCACAGGAACGACGAACGCCTCATGAAGCTGTCAATCGAGAATTCTGTACATCAAACTAGTAACTACGCAAAAATGATTGCTTGAAAACGATTTCTTTTGGGGTGAAAAATCGCGTTCTATTGTAGTAGGGCCCAAGGTAACAATTAAAATGTGCTGATGAATTCATTGATTAGCATGGGGGTTACGGAGGTATTTTATGTTAAGTTTTACATTAATAACTTGCATTAAAAATAAAACTTGTGTAAATCCATAACCTCCGGGACTAGAAGGTTCCCAGGTCTAACCCATTTAGAACAAAAAGAAATCGCAATGATGGAGAAAACAAGTGCATTTCGTCAAGGGTATTTTTACACTCTATGACACGCGAGGTAATGTAAATCTTCCTACAGATCGGTACCGATCTATTTTATATTCCGAATACCTAACAAACAAAATGTTTTCAAAATAAAACCATATTATGTATTACTTTTCCTATCACCAGACACACGATCAACACAAAAATCATCGTCTACATCCGTGATTGTAATGACTGTGATAAACTTATCACCACGTATTGATTGATTGCAGCTTTCGTCATAACATCGTGAAACTTCGTAGTGTGATGCGTGACCAGTCCATCCATCCATTGGAGCGTGCCGTGTGGTGGACGGAGCACGTGCTACGTCACGGTGGCGCGAGACATCTGCGCGCGCCTGCCGCCAACATGTCGTGGTGGCAATATCTAGAACTAGAACGTACTTACTGTATTGGCAATTGTTTTAGGCTGTATTCTTCTTTTATCGTTCATTGCATTTTTCTTGTGGAAACTTTTTAGTATGAGTCAGGTGAACAAGAAATTAAAAGATAATTAGACAGATAGATTCATTATCGTTTATCTACTATTTTTGTATATTAAGATAGAAAATTGTGATTTCATGTAACTTTAGTAAATTATGAATATTAAAATAATTTAATTTATATTAAATGTCTTTATAATTCACTCTTGTAAACCCCAAAGGTTGGGCAGCGGTGTACCTAATAAACCACCTACATTTCACCAGTTATGTTTTATGTCCAATGTCATAGGGGGGCAGCCCATTTCCCATCAACCGGGTACAAAACTCCAGACTCCGTCCGCTGCCATTCAACGACGCAACCATTTCTCAAAAGTATAAAGAATTCAAGTAAAATGATCTGCCAAGTTCACCCATGGCACCGGATATTTTAGCACCGATAGGTTAGAACCTGCTCTTGATATTATCAATCAACTCAGTCTATATTATTAACGTCCACATCTGGATATCCACATCAGCCTCAAAGTTACACTACTTTTGTCCACCTTACGATTCCAGTCTGACCCAGCCACATCTTCAAAACCGTCGGACTACCTAGATGGAAGCATCCCACACTATTTTGCTTGATACGCGGTCTTCGCTTCTGAACTCATTTGTTTTATTAGCCATCTTAATTTTTACACAAGGTGCGAGAACTTTTAAATAGCTCCTTGGTAGTTTTAAAATAAAAGCAACTTCTTTACAACGATCTCAGGAAGAAAATGCGGCTTACCTTAGTTACGGCGCATCGTAAAGGAGTGGTGTTGTCTAGAATTTTAATATTAAAAACTTTTTCAAGCATGTAATTTATATGGTAATTTAAGGTTGAAAGAAAAATGCATTCACAGCTTCAGGATGCTGTATTATTTTTCGTAGGAATAGGTATAAGAACAAAGGAGACTGTCTTGCTGGCACGAAGTGGTTTTGTAAGTAAAAGATGATCAAATGATTCATCCACAAAGCCAGCTTAACCTACTCGGTTCTTTCGGCTATTTTTAATCAGACAAACAAGTATGCGCGATCACACGTCGTACGGAAAAACTGGAGGTTCAAGATCTTTTGGTATTTAAGGCTCGGACTCCATCAAAGCGGGGACGAGTGGAGTGGAGAGTAGACGTGTCGAAATCGACCAAAAACATTAGTAAAAATTTACATCTGGTATTTCACCCTTCCTGTGATTGTTCGAATTTGACACATTTGGTCTCTGCTTTGGTGGAAACTGGGTCTTAGTAACGTAATGGTCGGATTATCCTACAGTCATTCTATGCCTGGCCTTTTCTCAAACTATGTTAGGGTGGCATGCCAGTCTAACTGGCTTCACCTGAATATCAGTATTTTACTTGGAGTGACTGTTCATCTGAAATCCATAATTTAATTAGTGCTGGGTAATACGATACCCCTTTTTAAGACTAGTAATTGTCAAACTTCAAGGCTTAAAACGACTCGTAATGACTGTGCTCACAAAATGGTTGGCTGATGGGCTGAAAATTTCTGGACTGATGACCGCAAACCGGAACACGTTGCGTGGGAAGGACTCCCACTAGGTGGAGGACCTGGTGTAGGTTGCGGGGATCCACTGTAAGACTTTTACCCTTTTTACCGGTTAATGTGACACTTGGGGAAGGTCTATGTCTAACTGTGGACATCTTTCAGCTCAAATGATGATAATACCACGAGCGCCCACGATGACTTACGATGCAAGTTTAAGCCCATTCGGTTGATTATATTTGATTGGGAAGTGTCTCTGATATGGAGTAACAAATTAGGCATAAGAGGATTACGTTTGTACATCACTTTAATTAAAGCGTACTAAGTAGGTACAACTGTTATCATTTAATCTAATCTATTCTTATGAACCTCATCAAACAAAACTGGTTTTGACCCGTTTTGGGGCGAATGCATCCCGCATTTTTTTCCAAACAGTCCATTCCACTAGAAAATAGGGGGAACTAAGGCCATCCGGTATCTTCAACATTTTCTATAAACATGATGTCTCAAAAGCTAAAAATCACATCACAAATGTATGATTTATTTATTGAAAAATAACACAAAAATATTCAGCAGATTTCTTTTTTTTTCATATAATGTAAGTATCAAAAATGAATTTAATTTTAAAAGATAAGCGGGTCAAAAAACTTATGAATACAAAGATTACCTTTAGTTACATCATAGCCATGGGGTCAAAAATATAATGCAATAACTGAAGTGTCTACTCACAATGACTCGACACATTTAAATAAATGTTCTAAAAACAAGATTATTATAAAAACATGCGAAGACTTGTCGGAACAGGTACACTGAAGAGTCTGTAGTCTATGTATGTTTTTTTTTCAGTTAGGATACATTTTTAAAATGTTATCATTTGGCCCCAAAACTGACCATTTTATTTACGCATCCGTGTTCGAACTACAGATAATTATAATATGTGTACTGAATTTCAAATAAATTGTTCCAGTAGATACGGAACAGAATATTGGCTAGGAATGACAGACAGACAAACAGGCATACGAGTATTCCTGTTTGTCGGCAAACAGCTCCTATAGTCTTAATTGGTCATAATATCCCTTAAAAATTCGAAATATCTCGAAATAATAATAACTCTATCACGCTTTAAAGACTGATAATTATAAAGATCGGCCGAATTTAAAAACAACCGAGTCATTCACAGTAATATTGACTATACTTATCTCGGCTGATTTCCGTATATAACAACCGTTCGTCAACCCGTCGGAATTAGTTGTACACCGGCTTCACAATGGTGAAGTTAGAACATTTAGCATTTTGCCTTCTCGCGACCATTTTCGTCGCTGACGCGGCAAGGATACTGGCAGTATACCCAGTCCCGTCTATCAGTCATCAGATCGCCTTTAGACCAATAACTATGGAGCTAGTGAAACGTGGACACGAAGTTGTAGTCGTAACAGCAGATCCCATGTTCAAGAAAGGTGAAGCACCAAAGAATCTTACTGAAATCGATGTACACGACGTCTCTTACAACGCGTGGGAGACATTCATGGCTACAGCAAGAGGAAACAAAGAAGATCTTATATCACAAATGAGAGTCGGAGTAGAAGTGATGATTAATACTATGGAGGTAGAACTAGAAGTAAAAGAAGTGAAAGAATTGATAAAAGGAAAGGAGAAATTTGATCTTCTGCTGACAGAAGCTTGCATGCGACCTGCGCTAGCTTTCTCGCATGTGTACAAAGTGCCTTTGATTCAAGTTTCATCGTTTGGAGCTATTTGGTTGAACTACGACGTCATTGGAGCACCGTCACATCCATTCTTGTACCCAGGCAGCATGAACCAGAAGCTTTACAATCTGACAACGTACGAGAAGTTATACGAAGTGTACAACAACTACATGATAGATCATCTTTTTTCAAGCATGGAGAAAGACGAGAATAAATTGCTCAAGAAACATTTTGGACCTGATGTACCTGATGTGAAGGAGTTACAAAATAATGTTGAAATGTTGTTTTTGAACATCAACCCGATTTGGGAAGGAAGTCGACCAGTACCTCCAAGTGTAATTCATATGGGAGGACTGCCCCAGAAACCGCATAAGGAATTACCTCAGGTAAGCTTTTTTGTATGATAAATAATAATTTTATTGGTGTTGTATTCAAAGTTTATTTAGTTAAGTGCCTCGATCTAGTCGCAAACACTACCTACTGAGCGTGAGGTACTGTGTTCGATTCCTAGGTTGGACAAAGTGTCTTTGTAATTTTCCATTTGGAATTTCTCTGTAACAGAATTTGGAGTTTTGTTTACCCCCTATTTCTTAGTAGGTACTTAAACGAACTAGTGAAATGTAGGTGTACAATTAGAGAGTTCTGTTTACCTTGTGCACAGATAATATAATACTAGCCTTGTGTAAAATACTGATACATCCAGTAATTATTTAGTTTTACCTAGAGGTACACCAAATATTCTAGGTACAATTTACTTTAATCATTCGGGGAATCTAACGTGATTTTTTATTGGCATATTACGGTTACTTGAATTGATTTCTAAAAGCGCAAAGATAGTTTTTGTGGCGGTTTAAGGAAGAGGTCTTTCTCGAGACGTGATGTGTTTAGGGTGATATTTGTAGATCTTTGATAAAGGTTACGGGGAAAAGCTTAAAAAATCTGTACGTGTTATCTTTATTGTGGAGGTCAGACAGGTATTTTCTTTGTGAAACATACTGGTATTCAGTTATATTCTATTAAACTGGAAGTCATCACTGAGACCAGGATGTACTGCTAGTACAGTACTTACTTACCATCTAAAGCAATTATAGTGCATCTTATTTCATCATCTCTTAAATCATATTATCTCTATCTATTACAACGTATTGGTTTTATAATATAGACAAACATTATTAAACTTCTCATCCTTGTCATTACAGTATTATATATTTCTTGCATAATTTATACCTCCAAGCTCTGCTCGGGTAAAAATTACACTTTCATCAAAAGCGTGCGAGCGGTTTTCAAGAACGTGATCACAAATATTGCTAGCATATCGCCCGCGACTTTATTCACAAAACTAATGTTAGCTCGGCTAATATGCATGTTATAAATATTATTTATAGCCTAATAGCACCAACGAATAATGCATCCATTAGTCAGAGAAAATAAAATTTGAATTGGATTGGAGTTTTGGTTCCAAAACGCAATGATGTCGCTTAAATCGTTGGCTAGTCCTAAAGTTAAAATAACTAAATCGATTGTACATTTTTGGAACCAATGATATTTATTTTATTCAACGTATCATTTTCTGCCTTTGTAAGGAAATCAATTGACCTATTAGTTATTACATAATAAAGCATTTAATAACACCTTCAATGAATACACAAGAAAATCTGACTCTGGGTTTTTTTTTAATAGATGTATTTTTATCTAAACCAGACAAAGGTCTCTTTAGTACCTAGTCAACGATACGTATAATATACAACAGCACTCGAAAAATCTCAACAAGTATCAATTTATGTACACCATGTTTTTCAAAAGTCATGCAATCATCTTCTATCTTATCACCCAGCTAATTATGGAGGATTTTATCTCGTTTCAATAAATGCCGAGTCATCCTGACAATTGATAAATTGCTGTGAAGAGTTACTAAATTGGTGCCTGATTTACACGATCGATGAAACCAGTTGAGTTCAATTAGTTGATAGAGTTATTGAACATGTGATTGTGACAATAAATCAAGTGCATGATTTGCATGCTCTTGAGTTATTTTGAGGAGAACGTAGGTAGATAATACGCGCCACTTTAATCAATGTTTAAGTTAAACTGCGCTTGCTTAGGTTGATTAGTGGATCATCACCATCCAATACATACAGTTTCCTCCGCGACTCGTAAAGCACGCTTAGCTTTGGTCCTGGCCGTCATTTGTAGATTTTGACAGTCGTAACAGATAATCAGTAGCCGAAAATTTGCGTACCAATCTTACCAGTACTTGTTTTGAGGACACCAGAATATAGGCAGTCAAGCCATGCAAAATACTGATAGTCAGCTGAATCCAGTTAGACTAGGGGTTAGAACTAACTATACAGGGGTAACACAATTTTCTTTGACCAGACTTTTTGTCAGACTATCGGGTTTTTGATAACCCGTAGCGACTACCTAAGATGAACGAATGACAGTTGAAACCGAAGGTATAACGTGTTTCCGTAGTTCAGAGGATACTCAATATCCTTTGATTCCAATAACTAACCCATTCACAACCGACCTCAGAAATGTTAGCATAACTTTATCGAGCTTTGCCAATATAAATTACCCACGAGTCACTGATTCGTGATATTATTACTAACATTTCATTAATGCTTGTTTCCAGGATCTAAAATCATTTTTGGATTCATCCAAAAATGGCGTCATTTACATCAGTTTTGGCACAAATGTGAAACCAAGTCTTCTACCAGCAGAGAAGATACAGACACTCGTGAAAGCCTTCTCTAAGATGCCTTATGATGTCCTCTGGAAGTGGGACAAAGATGAACTGCCTGGCAAGTCAGCTAACATCAGGATATCCAAGTGGCTGCCACAGTCAGATCTGCTGAGTAAGTAAAATTGATTCTTAGTTCATTTTCACCTGAGCATGAGGTTTTGAAAACATGAATTTCAAAAGCAGCCACGGAGTCTGGACTTAAAAATAATTGGTAAAATGTGGGTAAAAGTTCTGGAATGGCGACCGCGAACCGGAAGACGTTGCGTTGGAAGGCCTCCCGCTAGGTGGACTGATGGATGAGAGACGCGCGGGACCGGTCAATGTGGCGACACCTGGGGGAGGCCTATGTCCAGCAGTGGACGTCTTTTGGCTGAAATGATGATGATGATGATGATAAAAATGTGGGTGTACCTACTCATGGGTACTAACACCTCTGCCTAACTCTTCGGAGAGCTCGGATGTTATGTTATGTTATTATTTTTTGACTGTGTCTTCAATATAACCAAGAATGATGTTTCTTCACCTAAGGTTGTAGAAAATCCACCCTCATGTAATCACGCCCCAATGGCGACGGAAAGCGACTTTTTAACTATGACGTAGGTCCCGTGTCGGTAAAGGATCATGTGAATGATAGATCGGTGACTAAGTGACTATTCGAACTGCCAGAGCAAACTTTCAGGTTGTTCTTTGTAACTCTTAATTTTTATCTAGTTAGTACCTAGTTCTACCTACTCACTTTTCGACTATGAGCTAGGTATTCATTTATAATTAGAAACTAAACATATTTTTTATCATATTTAATGGTTCCATAAGCTACTTACATGGTTAAACATGATCATGACTTCATTTTGTATTACATAACTTATCATAATGAGTTGTACCTACAAGTTTTTCTTACAAACCTTTATTGTCAAGCATACTAAGTAGTGTTGTTCTTCCTTATACCGCTAACTCATGCTGAATCGAGCAATAGGAGTTTGATGGTATTTATAGAAATAACAAAGTCTTCGGTAAACGCTAATGTCAGTCAAACAGGTATAACATGTGACTCGGTTACCAAACAAAACAAGTTTAAGTGGTAATTAAATGTTAACAAGAAAATATAATATTAATGGAACTCGTTTTGTGCTAGAAATATCGCAAGTATGTGACCTTGACCATGCTATGATAGACGACACGACACAATTAATTATGTACAGACGCTAGCACATCAAACTGTGATACAATCTGTCAAACTTTAATTGATTTTCAACTTTATACTTTTGTGTGATTGGAAAAAAAAAACATTTTCGGATAGTTTGATGTGGTGACGTCTGTAAATGCTTATGGCATTAAGTCCGCCTCTGTATGCTTGAAGTATTAAATAAATAATAACAATTTTATGTAACTATAAACAATACGGATTATCGAATGCTCAGTATTTTTTCAAACAATTTGATAGAACAAATACTAGGCGTCATATCTTCGTAATGTAAAGCCACGTCCTAACTAAGGTGATTGTCATATGAAAACCTGCAAAAAAATCAAATAATCTCCATTGGGAAAATTATTTATTTTTATCCTCCTTCCTTGCAGGACACCCCAAGATCAAACTGTTCGTAACACAAGGAGGTCTACAATCGACAGACGAGGCTATCACAGCAGGAGTACCACTGGTCGGTGTACCAATGCTGGGAGACCAATGGTACAACGTTGAGAAATATGAACATCACAGAATTGGAGTGAAACTGGAATTGGAATCCCTAAGTGAAGAATCTTTTACGAATGCTGTCCAAAAAGTTATTGGAGATGACAGGTAATTTATTACCCCATTTATAATTACCAAAGTATTCACAAAAGAGGTATTGTATCTTGCGCACAAACGAACCTCGCTCAATAAGTATTCAAATATTGGGCACAGAAGAGCTTAACTGACATGGACCATATTTTCAAAAATCAAAGGAAATTTAAAAACAGCTTACACCAAGTGACATTCTATCAAATAATTTAAATTACCACTATAGGTCATGAAAAAAAACGAAACAGAAATCCGAAATGTGCATATTGCTCTAGTATTTTGCGTTGGTTTGGATTCCGCGTAATATCAGTATTTTACATAGAGTGACTGCCTTTCTGACCTCCTCAACCCTTATAGTAGGTTCTGGGTAATACGGTACCCTTTGGTAACAACAGAATTCCTATTTTACTTCCAGCTACCGCAAGAACATTGCCCACCTAAAAGGTCTAATGCAGGACCAGCCAATGAAGCCTTTAGACAAAGCAATATGGTGGATCGAGCACGTGTTACGTCACGGTGGCGCGAAACATCTGCGTGCGCCCGCCGCCAACATGTCGTGGTCGCAGTACTTGGAATTTGAACTCATTGCCATTGTATTAGGTGCTTTACTCTCTGCATTTTTAGTTGTAGCCATTCTTGCTTATAGTTTGTACAAGTTTGTTACTAATAACTATATTATTAAGGCTAAAGTTAAGAGTACGTAGTTTAGTTTTAAATATTGTATATATAGACCTTTCGCTGTTATTCTATCTCTGAATAGTATGTTTGCTATCTGATTTCTGCCGTTGATAAGTTTATCAACAGGATAGTGATCTTTGTTTCCGATGAGATTAAGTTCATTTTGGTTTACTGCTGTCAGATGTAAAATAATTGTGTGAAGACTGTACTGTTTTGTACGCACGTAGTGCTTTGTAAATACGCGGAAAATGTAGATTATAATATTTTCAATACACTTCCTCGAAAACTAGCTCTTATTGCACTACGAATAGGTTCGACATGCATCATATTTCGCACGCGTGCGGTAATAAGAATACAGCGTGCTGTAATATTATTACCGCACGCTGTAATCATAGAACAGCGGTAATTCGATTAAAACTTATGAAATTAAAAAAAAAACACCACTGACTATTATAGAGCAGGCGTGTTTTTTTTTTAATCTCGCCATTTTGATCTGCGTCTTTACAGCGTAAATATTTTTTGAATATTTAAATTGTGTTTGTAAAAAGAATACTACTAATAAACGTAAATATTTTAAACAATTATTTACTTTTATGAACAAGTAAGCATTTTTTTGTGTTCTTAATTAAAAAATATTTAAATTTTATATTTTTCCTGTGAGGCTGTTTGGCGGCTTTATACCTTTGCTTCTTTTTCAACCTGGCGAAATCAAACCGCGGAAAAAAAGTAAATTAAATCATAGTCTCATCAAATTTGTTGACAAAAACACATAACGTTTTTAGTTAATTTCTTCGAAAGTGTATTGAAAAACGTCGTTTGATACACGTGGGAATTTGTTATTGCATTTCTCGACCCCATGAACACCCTCGCCATACGGCTCGGGTGTTCAATCTGCCTCGAATGCAATAAAATGTACTATACTAGTTGTGTCAAACCGTGCGTTCTAACCAAAAGTATTTTGTCGTGTTTGGAAAAGTGTGTTCGCTGAATTCATGGATTTAGCGTTGATTGCTTTGGTTAGGACGTAACCTTAGACAAAGTTGAATAGAATGCATTATTGTGATAATAATTTATAATTGATATAAGTAATATTAGTTGATAAGTATTTTGTACAGATGAAAATTAAAATAATACTATTATTTTAATCCCAGACTTTCATTTTAAAGACTTCATCTGCCTAGCGTTTCTCAAACTATTTTGGGGTCTGCTTCCAGTCTAAGTCGTGCTTTCAGTCTAATGGCACATGTGTGAGTACTATGTACTATAAAGCCACTTTTTACATTTAGTTAGTTTGTAGATTAATAAAATTTAATTTTTTTGAAAAAAACCCACGACGGTAAAAATCGAATTGAAAAAGAATAAAATAACTCAAAATAAATATAACTAAGGAATATCCGTCAGGGGCTGCCTTTTCTATATATATGAAATTTCAACAAAAAAATCATATTCATAAGTGTATTTAATGTCGTCGATAAACATCTACAATTCTTCAATAATAGGGGATCGGACTGGGTCAAAATAATATGATTCTGTTTAGTCCGTAAGTTAGATTATCGAAAAATATTGAATACGTGTTTTTTGTTTTATTAAATCAATAAAAATGACGAAGATAAAACGCGTCAAAGATCTTGGAGTGGGGCTTGAAAAATCACTTGTGTCGTCAAAATGTACTATCATATGACGTCACACGAGTTAGTTATGTGTATTTTGAGTTATTTTATTCTTTTTCAATTAGATTTTTACCGTCGTGGGTTTTTTTAATTTTTTTAATTTTGCTTAATTTTATTTCAGACTTTTTAGAGAGCTTAAACGAGTTATAGGAAAGCTCGTCACCCACGAACTCATTCCTGAAATCCGCATTGAAATGAAATTAGACAATACGTTTTAATTTGAATATATAATAAAACATGGCAACTATGAGATGACCAGTCTCCACTGACAGCACCCGTTCTCGAACATGACGCATGGATCAGCACCAATCAAGTCAACCATTTTGAAAGGAACTAATTTTTACCCACGACGGAACGGAGCCGGTATATGCGTTTAGGGTGAGAGAATAAATGTTTGTATGTGCACTTTTTCTAAGTTCCCACCTATCTTCTAAACCAATTTATTTATTTATTTTATTTAATTTTTTTTAAAAAAACGTTGCCCCACACTAGGAATTTCTCCTGTATCGTGGGTGCGTTCACAACACAACAACAAACATTTAACTCACATAGGTACCCAGACCCGGAACAACTATCTGTAGGTCATACAAATATTTTCAATGATCCGATTTTTATGCGGTTTTCAATGGGTCTGTGCTCGATGAGTTTATGTTCATAAACAGGTGTCATGGCTGTAACTCAGTAGGAGGCGCCACAATACTCGTATTAGTGCAAAACAATGTTGCAATATAATCAAAACGAAATGTCCGATCCAATTGTAATCGGACATTTCGTTTGACACTACTTTTTTTTTAACACTACGAGTGACTGACGAAGAAACAAACAGGCACACGAATGTTCTTAAAACAGTTCCTTAAATTGGTCTTAAGTACGATTTATTGTATATTAATTTATGTTAACAAAAAAGTATTCTCCTAATTTATTTTATTTTTGTATCTACCACAATTATGTCCTATTTGACCCTAAGTGCATGTTTACGTACACGCGGGGCGTCGCGCGGCGCGTGATGCGTTTTTAATTCAAGTAAAACACAATATGGCGATGTATGAAAAAGTTAACGATTTCAATCGTCGATTTTACGAGTAGCTATTTTCACATGTTAGTTTAAAATGTAGCGTTTGTTGCGGTGGACCCGTATCTCAGTAAATTAATAAATAAAAAAGAACAAGACGAGCCTTCTGCACTCGCCGCGCAACGCCCCGCGTCTCCGTAAACGAGCCCTAAGGTTGACTGGTAGAGAATGCCTTGTGGCATTAAGTCCGCCTATGTACCACGTCTGTGCATGAAGTTTAAATAAATAAATAAATACATAACCCTAAAAACTCGAAATAATAAAATCTCTATCACACTTCTAAAGACTAACTTAACCCTTAGCCATCTAACGTGTATTCTAGTAACACATCCACCTAACGTCGGTCATGGTGACCGCTTGCGTATAAGTACTATTAAGAAAGTAAAAAGCTCAAAAATTGCTATAAATCAATACTACATCATGTTCTTCAATTGTTTTTATTTTTAATTTGTTTTAGTAAACTCTTCAAATTAACACTTTTAACTTTTTACTATCATTAATAAAAGTTGGCTTACAAATATTTTAACAAATTATAGGTTTTTTAATTAAGCTGAGATCTAAGCAATAACAATCAATGAGACTTCTTAATTTTTTATTATTTTGGTAACTTAAACATATAACCTCATAGATAAAACTATCATTGGCACAATCAAATAACAATCATTACAAAATTACAGCTCCCTAACATTTACAATTTCTCGCGGTAACCTACTGGAGGTTGAGACGACCAACGGAACCGATTTTTTCCGAAATAGTTCCGGTACCTTGCCAATGGAACATCATCATCGGAAGATGCATCATCATTAACTGGCAGATCATCATCATCAACTGGCAGAGTATCGTTATCTTCACTTAACTCGTCAACATCAATATCAGAGCCTGATTGACACTCATCATCAATGACGTGTTCTACTGGTACATCTACAACGTCACTGCAATCTTTATTTGGTATTTCCGGCACATCCCTTTGACCCTCGGAATCTGAGTCACACTCTTCTAATCATCTACTGATACTTGATCACGTTGAGACATGATAAACCTAAAAAAAACAACTAGAAAATGTTAACACTAAAGTAACGTAACAACCTAGCGGCGGTTACCATGACCGCATACGAAATATATTTACCTGAATCTTTTCACTGCGCGCATGTTTTGCTTGGTCAAGCGCGGAGCGCAAACTGGAGAGTAAGGAGAAAAAGTACACTAGAGTCACAGGCGTGACGCACGCGTAATAACGGAAATATTTGAAAAAATATATCGCATGGAGTCACTGTGACCGACGCTAGGTGGTTAAGGGTTAACTTATAGATCAAACGAATTAAGAAAAAACAAACGAGTTATTCTTAAATGATATTGACTATTTATTACCTCGACTGATTTCCGTATATAACACTCGATCATCAACTCGTCTGAATTAGTTGTACACCGGCTTCACAATGGCAAAGTTAGGACGTTTAGCATTTTGCCTTCTCGCGACCATTTTCATCGCAGACGCGGCAAGGATACTAGCAGTGTATCCACTCCCATCCATTAGCCATCAGATCACCTTCAGACCAATAACTATGGAGCTAGTGAAACGCGGACATGAAGTGGTAGTCATAACAGCAGATCCAATGTTCAAGAAAGGTGAAGCACCAAAGAATCTTACTGAAATCGACGTCCACGACATCTCTTACACTGCTTGGAAGGAATTCATGGCTACAGCAAGAGGAAACAAAAAAGATCTTATATCACAAATGAGGGTTGCAGTAGAAGTGATAGGTAATACTGTGGACGCACAACTTCAAGTGAAAGAAGTAAAAGATTTGATCAAAGGAAAGGGGAATTTCGATCTTCTGCTGACAGAAGCTTGCATTCGACCTGCGCTAGCTTTCTCGCATGTGTACAAAGTGCCTTTGATTCAAGTTTCTTCGTTTGGAGCTATTTGGTGGAACTACGAAGTGGTTGGAGCACCGTCGCATCCATTCTTGTACCCGGGTAACATGAACCAGAAGCTCTACAATCTGACAATGTATGAGAAGCTGTACGAAATATACAACAATTATATGATAGCCAATCTATTCGAAAGCATGGCAGAAGACGAGAATAAAATGCTAAGGAAACATTTTGGACCAGATGTACCTGATGTGAAGGAATTACAAAATAATGTTGAAATGTTGTTTTTGAATATCAACCCGATCTGGGAAGGAAGTCGGCCGGTACCTCCGAGTGTCATCCATATGGGAGGACTGCCTCAGAAACCGCATAAGGAATTGCCTCAGGTAAGCTTTTTTGTAGGATCAGTGTTTATCCAAATTAATTCAGTAATGTATTCAGATAATTTTCTTCGGTCTATTAGTTTCAAAAACTGCTGAGTGACCGTGAGGCATTGGGTTCAATGCCTAGGTTGGACACAGACTGTTAGGATTTTTCCATGTGGAATTTCTCAATAACATGATCTGGATTTTTATCCAGTTAATAGCAATAGGCTCAAAATGTGAATGTAGGTACTATTAGGTACAGTGAAACAAGCAATTTGGTATACACTCAAAAATCTTTATAATTTTAGTACACAACAAGTTTATTTACAATATTTACAAACTACAATTTACAGAACTTAAATTTATTATAATAAAATATATATAAGTATCAAAAAGGGTAGAACTACAGGGCATTTACTACATTATTCTAGTACACTGAAAAAATTGATTGCAATTTTGATTTTTATATCGTTTAGCATTAAGCGACTGATGTCATTGCCGACTGACGCTGTATCATTTGACATCAATGTCAAAATATATTTGTGTAATCCTATAAGTAAATGCAAGTTAGGTAAAATACTCTACAATATAATTAATGTCACCAAATACGCACTTGTTTCTGGAATAAACATATTTCCTAAAATCGCCATACAAACTATATTTGCACTTTCTAGAGATTACTTCAAATTACAGGATGCGATGCAGCTTGTACCCAAATTACACCCAGTACAATGTACAATACAGCTTAACCATTCGGGGACTCAAGCGTGTTATAATAATGTCATACCTGCGAGATAAAATAATGGTATTCAACTATATCTGGTTAAACTGGAAGCCGACCCCAACATAGTTGGAAAAAGGTTAAGCAGATGATGATGATGATGATGCCTAGTTACAATTCTGAACTAAGTACAGGGGTAACACGATTTTCTTTGGCCAGGCTTGTTGTCAGACTTTCGGGTTTCTGATAACCCGTAACGACTACCTAAGGTCAACGAACGCCAGTTGAAAACACAGCTTTAACGTGTATCTTATGATTTCCTCAGTATTTTATGATTTTAACCCATCCAAGACTGACCTCGGCAACCTTAGCATGTCTTTTTTGGAGCTTCGCAGCTAATATTAGTTAGCAACGAGCCAGTCATTCGTGATATTATCACTAATCTTTAATTAATGTTTCTTTCCAGGATCTAAAATCATTTTTGGATTCATCCAACAATGGCGTCATATACATCAGTTTCGGTACAAATGTCAAACCAAGTCTTCTACCAGCAGAGAAGATACAGACACTTGTGAAAGCCTTCTCTAAGATGCCTTATGATGTCATCTGGAAGTGGGACAAAGATGAGCTGCCTGACAAGTCAGCTAACATTAGGATATCCAAGTGGCTGCCACAGTCAGATCTGCTGAGTAAGTAAAATTGAATCTGTTGTCGATTTGTTTTTTTAAGCTATTGCATAGCTTCTATCGCGGGCCTTGTGCGTGGAGAGCGAATCCAGCAATTCCGTAACGAAATTATTCACACATATTCAAGAAGTTTGCTATGGTTACGGAAGTTGTCAACTGAGGTTGTCAAATTAAATAATTTTTTGTCTCTCTGCTTTCTCCTTCTAAAATATTCTTACTCGTATAATTTGTGTACAAAGTGTTTTAAATATGAATAAACAAAGTGCATTTATTAATGAAGAAAGTCACGAAAAAATAGTGAAAGAAAATAAGTGAGGAGTGAGTACTCTATAGACATTCAATTTATTATTAGTACGCATCTATCATAAGTTTTATTGGTTTTTGCATTACTATTCTGCGAATCGGTCTAAAACGATTCGTTTTCAAAAATATCTAATATAAAATAAATAATTTTCATATTTTTCAATGTTATGACACTTACGTCAGGCTGTCAATACTTTTTCTTTTCAATTTTCTGTCATAGAGTTTCGAAGCGCGAAATTCGAAGATCAAACTCTTAATATCGTTATTTATGTTCAATTTTTTTGAATGAATAATTATTTTGGTGTGTAATTACACTATTAATACCTAATTATTTATACCTATTATTAAAATGCTATGCAACAGCTTTACCGCGGCAGTCTCAGAGTGCCACACGTTTTTTTGTTTTTCCGTTGTTGGTATCTTGGCTAACTGACTTTCTTGACGGCATTAAAGCCAAGTCCTCTGGCTTGGCTTGACCCATGGGTGGCACCAAAACTCTGACACCAAGTTAGGCACTACACGATAAAGAAGGATATGAGATCGACCATATTAAAGCCAATGAAACGAGAATTTTATTACATGATCTCCAATGGCAAAATAATTTAATTTATTACTTCTTCCTTGCAGAACACCCCAAGATCAAACTGTTTGTAACACAAGGAGGTCTACAATCAACAGACGAGGCTATCACAGCAGGAGTACCTCTAGTTGGTGTACCAATGTTATCAGATCAATGGTACAACGTTGAAAAATATGTACATCACAGAATTGGTGTGAAACTGGAAATGGAATCGCTAAATGAAGAATCTTTTACGAATGCTGTCCAAAAAGTTATTGGCGATGACAGGTAAATTATTTTATTAATTTTCGATTTATAATTACTAAAGGTATTTAAATAACATGGTTACCTTCCAAATATGAAGTATTAACACTGCGCACGTCATTTGACGATCACGAAAGTCTGACAACCAAGCTTACCAAGGGTATCCTACCCACGGGTAAAGTACCCAGTGGTAACTGTGTTGTGGAGGTCAGTTAAACAGTCGTTCCACGTAAAATACTGGTATTCAACTGCATTTGGTTAAACTGGAAAGGCTAGAAAATAAAGAGCTAGTCAGATGATGAAACCATCCTTTAGAAACTAAATTGCAAATGCAGAACCGACAAAGAAACACCAGAATGTCTAACAATTTATTTTTTACTTTCAGCTACCGCAAGAACATTGCTCACCTGAGAGGTCTAATGCAGGACCAGCCAATGAAGCCTTTGGACAAAGCAATATGGTGGATCGAGCACGTGTTACGTCACGGTGGCGCGAAACATCTACGTGCGCCCGCCGCCAACATGTCGTGGTCACAGTACTTGGAATTTGAACTCGTTGCCATTGTAATAGGTGCTTTACTCTCTGCATTTTTAGTTGTAGCCGTTCTTGCTTATAGTTTGTACAAGTTTGTTACTAGTAACTATATTATTAAGGCTAAAGTTAAGAGTACGTAGGTTAGTTTTAAATATTGTATATAATAGACCTATCGCTGTTATTCTATCTCTGAATAGTATGTTTGCTATCTGATTTCTGCCGTTGATAAGTTTATCAACAGGATAGTGATCTATGTTTCCGATGAAATAAAGTTTATTTTGGTTTACTGCTGTCAGATGTAAAATAATTGTGTGAAGACTGTACTGTTTTGTACGCATGTAGTGCTCTGTAAATACGCGGAAAAAGTAGATTATAATAAATTACGAGTTGTGTCAAACCGTGCGTTCTAACCAAAAGTATTCGTCGTGTTCGGAAAAGTGTGTTCGCTGAATCCATGGATTGTGCGTTGAATGCTTTGGTAAGGACGTAACCTTAGACAAAGTTGAATAGAATGCATTATTGTGATAATAATTTATAATTGAAATAATATTAAGTGAACTGTATAATTGTTCTTTGAGAAATAAATGTCTATAAACCGAATATTAATTGTTAAGTATTTTGTACAGATGAAAATTAAAATAATACTATAATATTATTTTAATCCCTGACTTTCATTTTAAAGACTTCATCTGCCTAGCGTTTCTCAAACTATTTTGGGGTCTGCTTCCAGTCTAAGTCGTGCTTTGAGTCTAATGGCACATGTGTGAGTACTATGTACTACATTATAAAGCCACTTTTTACATTTAGTTAGTTTTTAGTTTAACGGCGGTATTTAGGCGTTATTAACAGCTTACTACCGTCTCGCTGAATCTGTTCTCAGATATGGTGTGATCTTTTGGGGTAACTCTACTAATAGAGAAGTAGCATTCAAAGCGCAGAAGAGAAGCCTTAGGGCAATGTTTCATTTGAAAACCACAGACAGCTGCAAGCCCTATTTTATAATGCATCAAATTTTGACATTGCCATCCATATATTATATTCTTGAAGCCGTTATGTTTGTCAGGAATAATCCTAAATTATTTCCGCTCAAGAAAGATCTATTTCCCAGAAACAGGCGCGACCAAACCCAACTGTGCGTACCCCCCTGTAAGACTGCACTTATGCGCAAAAGTGTTTTTCATATGGCTCCAACCGTTTATAATAAGTTTCCTTAAAGTTGGAAGGAGCTTAATAATCTACAATTGAAAAATAAACTTAAGAAATATCTAGTTAATAAGGCATAATATACAATTAACGAATTTCTAGAGGAAAGAATTATATTGACATAGTGTTTTTTGTTTATTTGATTATTATTAGTGATTTTATTATTAATTTTTGTGTTTCTTAATTTATTTACAATGGAATAGTTTAATTACGTTTTTTGATACTTTTTTAATATTGTTGTTTATATTGTTGACATGAATATTGGATAATAATATTAATAACTTATTGTTGTTTTTAATATATTTTTGTTCATTTAAATTTATAATAGTTTTGTTCAATTACTTATATTTAATTCATAGTTATTTTTTGAGAATGTTTGAAAAAATCATTCTAAATTTCTAGACATTTGCACGTCACATCATGTGGCAAACATGCCTGTACCTACCTAATGTTACGACCATCTTGCATGCATGAATTTTATTTTTGTATGTGTCACTCATGTCTATGCAAATAAATAATCTTATCTTATCTTATAAAATTTAATTAGTTCCTTTCAAAATGGTTGAGTTGATTGGTGATCCATACGTCATGTTCGAGAACGGGCGCTGTCAGTGGAGACTGGTCATCTCTTAGTTGTCATGGTTATTTCCTTTATTTATGTTTACACAACGTTATTACATTTTTAAATATTTCTCATAAAAACAATAAAAAAAAACATTAAAAAATATAAAAAATTTTAGCCCACCGGTATCGGGAACAGGGTCCAAGCTACCGGCGCGCGCGGCTGTCAGGGCTCCAGAGAAAGGAACCTCCTAACAATACGAGCCGTGTCCAGGAGTATCAAGCCCTTGATCCAGCTGCCTAACGAGAGCCTCCTTAGATGTTGTTCGAGGCTCTTGGCAATTAAGCCATTGGCTGTAACGACTATCGGCACAATGATTGCTGAGTTCACATCCCACATGTCGACAACCTCGCGAGCCAAGTCAAGATACTTGATTTGTTTATCTTTCTCAGCTTTCACGAGGTTCTCGTCATGCGGAACCGTTATGTCAACAATCATTGCGCGCCGCTCTGATCGATCCACCACCACTATATCAGGCTTATTGGCTACAATAGTCCTGTCAGTGATGATGGATTGATCCCAGTACAATGTGATACTGCCATTTTCGAGAACTGGGTCGGGCACATACTGTAGTACGGCACCTCCGATTCCATTATTTAATTTGATTATTATATCTTTTTACTCCGGACGCTCTTAACTTTCACGTCTTGCTACAAATTTTACAAATAATATACCAATTCAACATGAATTATGTAATGTACCAAGATTTTGTAACAATATTCTGATTTAAAAGAGTGTCCATGGAGTTTCTTGCCCGTCCATCTCCATAGAGATCTACGCTAGGGCAACTGCAATAATTTGACAAGTTATTATGCCTTGGGACTGTGACTGTAGCTTAGGAATGCTTGCGCAATGCGTCGTTTCAGGAGGGGCTGCGGGGCGCCGGGTAATACCGGCGGCGAGTGCTGTGGGTGCGGGGGCGCGCATTGGCGCGTGCCGTGGCGGCGGGTGCGCGGTGCTCCGGGTCGCGGGGCGGCGGTTGTACGTTGCGGCATACATTCGTTGTTTCGAGATTCGGGGTCTCGTGCATTCGTAGTTGCGGTGTGCGTCGCTGCGTGCTTTCGTGCTCGCAGTGTTCATTGTTGCGGGCATTCGGCGGCTTGTGGTTCGGCGTGGTGGCTTTCGGAATGACGTATTGTACTCGTAGTTTTGTTTTTCTTTGTAAATTGTTCTTCTGACGTTCAAAAGTGCCTGTAATGGCTTAATTGAAATAAATGCTTTCAGTAAAGTGAGTGTCCATGGAGTTTCTTGCCCGTTCTTCTCCATAGAGAACTACGCTAGACAATTGGGCAACTACAGTACTTTCACAAGTTATTATACCGTGCCCTTTTGTTTTCGACAAAGAAATCATAAATGAATGTTACTGAAATGGACGTAAAATAATATCCTTAACGAAGCCGTAGGGAACTTGTTCTTCCCGTAATTTTGTTTTTTTTTTTCCTATAGTGCATTAGAGTCCTTTGTTAAACTGTGATGTACCGATCACAGGTTTACGGAAGGAAGCGAGTAAACTTTTTTTTCGTCGGTTACTTAATAAGCGAAAACCAACTGAAGTCACTTATGGGCAAAAATGAGTTTCAAATACCGTTAGAATCTCCTCTTCAAGATTTACATACTGGTAAAACCCGTTTTCCGAGATGACTCTCCGTTCTGGATTTAGCTTTTAGCTAAGGTAACTTATTAGGAGATTTTTTAAATAAAGAACAGACAAAACCCAGTAAGTGTCGGTTAAAGCAATGTTTTTGCACTGTAAGCAATTTTTCTCGCCAGGAAAAACATTCTATCTGCGTTGTGGTTTTGTCATGATTCACGTTAAATTAACAATAACAATTTAATAACTGAGTAAAGAGACTAAATATTTCTACTTAGTATTAGCAATTACCCATTAGGTGAACATAAATATTTCGTTTAATTATTCATAAAAAAAAACTGCTGTCTAAACTCTATTCTTCAAAACATAAGAAAATATTGCGACTACAGGAAAAACCACTAATCTGCAGCATTTATCAAGCCAATCCTTCATTTTTACACGACTGCCTTAAAAAAAAGAGTGTTATGTTTTTATTTTAGCGTTGATGTATGTATGTATGTATGTTTGTCTGTGAGTTTCTTTATTCCACCATAACTTCTAAACGCCTGAACTGATTTGGATGAATGTGGTATCGTCAGATTCCTTGCGTTATCCCGGGTGACATAGGCTAGAGTAAAAGTCAACAAACATAATAGGGTGGCCATGGTTTAGAAATAAAAATAACTTTTAGTTTATTTTTATTAAAATTTCAATGAAAAATATAATAATCGTCTAGAACTTGTTAAGCAGATTACAAAAATATACCACAGTAGTATTCAATATCTATTGTTTACTAGTAATACTACTCAAGAAGACGGAAGACGTTGCGTTGGAAGGCCTCCCACAAGGTGGACCGATGACCTGGTGAAGGTTGCGGGGATCCGCTGGATGCGAGACGCACGGGACCGGTCAATGTGGCGACACTTAGGGGAGGCCTATGTCCAGCAGTGGACGTCTTTCGGCTGAAATGATGATGATGATGATGAATACTACTCAACAAATGTTATGGTACCATTTTAAACCCGGGATTCAATACGAGTAAGGTACATATCAATAGATTCTTTGTAATGAAAGAAATAAAACTGGCTAGGTTACAACTCCTAGATCCATCTACGACGGCAGCTAAATGGTTTTTAAGTTTGTATGAAAAGTTAATAATTATGTGTGACTTGAAACATGGCAAGAACATTAATTTAAAGAAATAATAATATTTGCAATCATAGGTCTTTCAAAAGTACCCCTTATAGAGTGGAAAAAGACAATCAGGGTAAATTTTGGTATGGATAAATCGGACTTCGAGATTCAACTTGAAACTTATATAGTACTAACACAAATAAATTTAAAGTATTACGGATGATAGAAAACAATAGATTAAAATAATCATCGTCTAGAACTTCTTAAGTAGATTACAAAAAAAAAATTAGCACAGTAGTACATATTCTCTGTTTGCTCACTATAATACTGCATAATAAACGAAACGGTGACATTTTAAACCCAGTGTTCGATGCTAACAAAATAAAAAGGTACCAATAGATTCCTTTGTAATTAAAAGAATAAAACTGGCAAGATTACAACTCCCAAATACAAGCAGGATAGCAATTAAAACATTTTGAAGTTTGTATGTAGAATGCGTGGTGTAATTTACCGACTTGAAACTTGGCAAGAATACTTAATAAAGAAAATATTTCACAGTAGTTATATCCATTTGTTTTCATTAATTATTATTCACTAAGTTATCGAAGTACTTAACCATAATAATTATGTTTGTTTACTAATAATTAAGTGCTATTAGTTTGCTAGTTTGCTTCTGTGCTAGTAAGCGGCAGGCCGGCGCGGGCGGCCGGGAGACGCGGGATCCGCGGGTGTTGCGGGGTCGCGGCCGCCGCCTGCGCCTATTAAGCCGAAGCCGTGAGCGCGTCGCCTCATAGATATTTCTACTGTGAATGATTCTACAACTACGGTTATTTTATTTTAGTATTACATTTAGCTTAGATTATTGGATTAGATTACGTTACGTTACATTAGATTAGATTAGATTAGAATATTATAATATTAGATTAGTTTAGATTACATTCTGTTCGTTATTTTGAATTTTAACATATTTCTTTTATATTATTATTTTAATGTACCTTTTCCTTAACGAATTTTAGATATCATTAACTACCTATAATCACCAACCTGTTTTGAATAAAAAAATAATCCTATTTTTTACTCACCTTATTTTTATTATTAAACTTGTTAATAACGTCTTAAAACTTAATTAATATTTTTTCTAGTTATTGAATAGATGGCTCTTTCCAAAAAAACAAAGAAAGCTCGTCAATTGGCGAACAAACGAATCTCCGAAATCACGTGACAAGAGACTAAAAAATATAAGGGATATAATGTCTCAACATTACTCTCAGCTTTCAACTGAAGAGAAACAAAAGCTATCTCAGCAAGCTTCTGAAAATAGATCTTCTGTGGTTAGGCGAGAAACAAATACTCAAAGAGACAGTAGGCTTACCAAGCATCGTTTGCGTGTTTCACAAAAACGAGACGAGGAGTCTATAGCTGATCGTTCCGCAAGGTTGATACAAGACCAGCAGCGATCCGTTCATCGCCGACGTCAAGAGACGCCCACTTCCCAAGAGACGAGGTTGACGCAGGTGCGCGAACGCGTCTCTTCGGTGCGTGAAATTGAGTCACCTTCTTCGCGTGAAATAAGGTTGACGCAAATGCGACAACACGCTTCTTCAGTGCGTGACCATGAGTTACCTAATTCGCGTGCAATAAGGTTGACGCAGATGCGAGAACATGCTTCTTCGGTGCGTGAACTTGAGTCTCCTATTTCACGTGAAGTGAGGTTGGAACGTGAGCTTGAGTCATCGTTTTCACACAGTGCGAGGTTGACGCAGATGAGAGAACACTCTGCATTTGTACGTGATAGTGAGACTCCTTGCTCGCGACAAGAAAGGCTCACAGGCATGCAACGCGATTATCGTTGCCGAAGGCAACTCTTCAATGACGAGTCTAATTTTGAAAACAGAATCTTGCAAGTACCTGACAAAGTCTGCTATTCTTGTGAGAGAACTTTATTTCAGAAGCAGACGCGTCATGTGATTGTGACAAGCAGCATAACAGTGTTACCACAAGACCACCCAGACGAATTTGTTTCGTGTCATAGATGCGCCAATAGCATTTTAAAAAACAAAACTCCACCAAATGCATACTGGAACAACATGCGTGTGGTACCCATCCCAACTGAGCTAGAGTGTCTCAACGAGATGGAAGTGAGACTTATCTCACGCGTTAGGCCGTTCCTCAAAATAGTATGTTTGGGGGGGAGATGTGGCCAGCAAGGGTTTAAGGGCCAGGCCATTCTTTTTGCACAGCAAGTGGAAGAGCTAGCTGAACAGCTCCCTATTTCCATCGCCGATGCTGGGCTCACTATCGTCGCTGAGTCGTTGGAAAATGTCTCTTGCGCTAGGAGGTACTATGTCGATATTCATAAAATAAAGAACGCACTTGAGTGGCTCGTTTTAAACAATTTCTTGTACGCTAATGTGCAGATGAACTTTCCCTTGAACAGTGAAGCAATCAACGAGCGTATCGTGCAAGCCGTCACTACACCAGCTATGCAACGCAGCCAGTCTTCCTCTCACAATATAAGACAATCTCATTTTAATGTAATCGCCGACGATAGGTCTATACTGAGAGGGCACTTTCATCAAGGTAGTGATCAGTTCGGGGAGTCACGTGGGCGACAATGTACGGCTAATGCAACTACTAACAGCAATCACTGAAGTCTGTGCCTGAGTGGAGTTCCTCAGACTTGGACAGAGTATTGCTGGCTGGTGATAGCTATTTTTTAACCGACTTCAAAAAAGGAGGTTACTATGTTCGTGTGTATGTTTTTTTTTTTTTTATGTATGTTACCTGATTTCTCCCCCATTAGTGGACCGATTCTCAATTTTTTATTTTTATTTGAAAGAGTATACTCCTGAGGTGGTCCCATTTTAATTTGGTGAAGATCTGGTGCTGATCTTCGGAGATATACAATGGAACTTTTCAAAAATAGACGGCAAATCTGTCATAATTGCTGGAATCGCTTGGATGTTTATTGAATATACATTATCATGACGTAACATCACGCCTGTATGCTCTGAGGGGGTATGCAGATATGTACAATACACATTTTTTTAGTTGTTATATATGAAAAATATAGACACGTATTACGTGTTGCGTGCTTTTTCTGACGCTATTCAAGTATTCGCATCTAGCAGTCATCACTTCCCAACAAGCAAATTAGTCATATAAGGTTGAGTTTATTCAGCTATTCGGTGTTATAAAAGTCGAGTAAGTGTGAATTATTCAGCACGTGTCGTATAAAAGCATCATATGTAGCATTTTAGTTATTTAGCATTTTGGTCACATAATGATGCTGAGTAAACGTTTACTCAGCATCCTTATATGACTAAAGTGTCATATAAGATTTTGCTGAATAAGTCGCTAGTATACGACGCTTATGTCGAGTAAAAGCATAATATATAGCTTTCTTGTGACAAGTCGAGTAAAAGCAACGTCGTTGCTTTTATACTGCTATTATGTTGTATAAGTTGTACATTTATACGACTATTACAAGCCTAAAATGTCGTATAATTTATTAAGAAGGTCTAAGGAACCCTAAAATATAATAAGCGTGGTATCATGGCGGTTATACTGCAAATTTTCTGTATAAGAAGCTATTATACCGCCTGTTAGCAGTAAAAATGGTGTACAAATGAATATTGATATAAAAATATTTGTTATTATATTCATATTACTAAGAATTAAAGGGGGGCGTTAAATATTTATGATATAACCTAGTATATTTCATCAGAAAACTTACCTTCGCAATACTTAGTAAACCTATGCGTGAGTTTACGAACCTACATTTGGTGCAACCTACAAATTAACATGTCTGCTAAATAAATTGTACTTATAATACCGATGTATTATAATTTTTAAAACAGAACACGACGACGCACTTGATTAATTTACTTTAAAATTATTCAGCTGGTTTGTATTCCAGGTCGCTTTAATAAGACAAACATGACATATTAAAGTCATATAAGTTACAGTTATAGCGCAACTTAAGCTTGTAACAGTCACTCCGGCGACAATTACGTGACGATTTAGCTGAATAAGTTGCTTTTATACGATGTCTATGTGACTGAATTGCTGAATATAATGGGCCCAAATCGCGTTGTATAAACGTTTTCATTACGTTTATACGACTTCTATTAGGAGCCAAAATGCTGAATAATTTGCGTTGCCGCGACTACTACACGACATATTTTTGCTAGTTGGGTTGTCTTCATGTTGATGAGCTGATAATGGAAGGTACTAGGTACTCCTCAACGGTTAAGAGTTGAAAGCAAAAATAGGGGAAGGAAGGTTAAGGGTTAGGTTTCTTGGTTGAATTATAGGTACTTATTACAACTAAAAATAAAAAAATAAAAAAACTTTTTTGCAAAAAAAAACAACCGACTTCCAAAACACCAAAAAGAGAAAAATAAACTTCAGAAGAAAAATCAGCTTCTGAAGTCGGTGGCAAAAAAATAAAATCAAACAAACAAATGTCACCGACTTCAGAAGCTGATTTTTCTTCTGAAGTTTATTTTTCTCTTTTTGGTGTTTTTGAAGTCGGTTGTTTTACGCAATGCATAACACGATTGACACAAAGGCCTAACTTCCTGAATGCTGAAGAGTTACTACCTTGTGTTACCTTAGCTGGGGTTCCTTTAAATGTGGACATTGAGCCTGATGTCGAAATTGGACTCATTAGACCAACGACACCTGAAGCGGTACCTATTGAGTACTTCACCAATTTGAATGATGGTGTGCAGTCTTTCTTCAGTAGATTTGTATCTGGAATTGTGACCTGTCAGACTGAATATACAGTGGCTATATTTAAACAAGACACCGATTATTATCTCTTCGATTCTCACTCGCGCGGACCTAAAGGTTTTCTAGCTGGCGAAAAAGGAACTTCAATGGTGATGAAGTTTGCGTCTGAAGAAGTACTTGATAGACATCTTTTGATTGTACTGGAGGTACGCAAGGCACGAGATCTGCAATATTCCTTAACCGCAGTAACGCCAGAAAGTAATATTTCAACTTCACCCCTAACAAACATGCCTGCGATACATAGCGACGATGACCGGGAAGGCGATAATAATAGTGAACATGTCAGCGTGGATAATATTCCAAATTTACGTGATGGTGAAATGGTGACCACCAGTTTGATGCCCATTGATACTGACCTGCCAAACATTAATACAGTCTTGACAAATGTAGACACAGAGCACCCCGTTCCCGTTTGCCAGCTTAAGCGAAAAACAGCTCCTCCAATAAGTGTTCTACGAGAACAACGAGCTGAAGAATTAGCTTGGGTCAAACTTTTTCCTGATGGTAGGAATGGATTCAGAGAACCTCGACAAGTAGCTATTACGCCTCTAGACTATTTCCAGTCTAGAGTCATGAGTCAGGAAAAAAGGTTTCAGTCAAACGAATACCTGATTTTTGCTCTCTCTGTAGTGGAACTGTATAAAGCCCAACAAAATGTATCGGTGTGTGGTCGTTTGCGCCAAAACGGTGTAGAAACTACAAATGTAGTCCAAAATGTACACCTTGTTATGCGGAATATTAGGGGAACTCATTCTTATTGGCATAAAGCATTTACGGATTTAATGGCCATGGTGCGAAATTTAGGGGCTCCACACTTTTATATTACATTGTCGTGCAACGATTTGCACTGGCCAGATATATTACGAGCTCTCTTAGTGGCTGATGGCCGTACTGATTTCTCGGTGGGTGATCTCACTTTCGCCGATAAATTACGTCTCGTGGAATCATACCCGGTCACATTATGCAGACAGTTTATGTTTCGCCTAAACGCCTTTTTCACTTTTTTGAAACGACAAGATGACCCTCTGCTGGGCCGGCCCGTTGTTGATTTCTGGTGGCGCATAGAATTTCAACTGCGAGGGAGTCCTCATGTGCATAATATGGTTGTGTGGTGTGACGATATGCCACCGTTCGACACTGAGGCGGGAATTGCACTTTTGGATCGCGTTGTGTCTTGTACACTTCCGGACTCCAACGAAGATTCGGAATTACGGGATCTAGTTACTCGCTTGCAAGAACACAAGCACACTCATACATGTTACGAAAATAGTAACAATTACTGCCGATTTGGTTTTCCAAGACCAATATCAAATCAATCGCGAATATTGGACGAGGCTGAAACGATGAGGAACGGAGGGCGTTTCTATGTTCTAAAGAGAAAGGAGAAGGCGAGGAGCGAATAAACAACTATAATGCACGAATGTTGCGCATGTGGCAAGCCAACATGGACATACAGCCTTGTGGCACGGCAGTAGGTATAGCGTATTATATTTCTAAATATATTTCAAAGTCTGAGCCGGCCGAAGTGTCTAGGAGTATCAGAGAAGCTATGAGACGGGTACAAGAGAAGGGTGGGGGCATGGCAAACCAAGTGTCTGCCATGCAAAATGCGATTTTAACCCATCGTGAAGTATCAGCGTGTGAGGCTGCTGTAAGTCCCCACCGGAGTGTTCCCACGTTGCCGTCGTGGTGGGGCTTGCGTGTCTCAATGACCCTTGGGGCTCTGCCGGTAGATATACTCATGCCGGAAAGGTCCAAGGCGAGAGACCAGACAAAGAGGGACACGCGGGGGGCGCGCCGCCCGGAGACGTGAACAGTGTTCGGGTCCTCGGGCGGCGCGCCTGTCGCAGGAGGAAACCCTACTCGCTGATCTCTGGTTCGCGTCTGCTCATCAGACGTGACTGTGAGAGCAGTGAGTAGGCGGAGGGAGAGGCGAGGAGGAATGGGACGCCGTCGCCTCCTTCTGCGAAGCAGTGATGCTAGCGAAGGAGGTGGCGGAACGAGAGAGGGAGAGAACCTCTGAACGTCCCAGCCGCCGCGGAAGGCGCGGAAAGCGCTCCGGGCGTCGGGGGCCACGTGATGGCTTCCGGCCACCGTAGACGCGGGCCTGTGGACGGTGAGTAATGGGCTAGCTCGCCGTCCGGCCGTCGTCATGACGGCAACAGACCGTGTCGGCGGCGCGTTCGTGTTCCACGCGCGCCTCAAAAAGATGTCAGCAAGGAGGGGCCCGCAAGGGCCGACGCCCGTCGGGGCCGCGGATTTTTGTACTAGATAACGTGGCCTCGGCGCAAGGGCAAAGAAGGAACATGGGTTCAGTTTTTAGTCAGTAGAAGTCTGACACTCCCCTTCGTTCTGCCCAAGAGCGGGGGAGTCATTTGATGATTTTCCACCCACCAAAAAAAAAAAAAAAAAAAAAGGCTGCTGTAAGACTTTGCCACATAAAAATGCGTGATTCTTCTCGCAAAGTAGTTTTTGTTAATTCTTGTGTCCCCGAATTAAGGTATAGAATGTTACGTGTAGATGAAGGTACCAATACCAATGAACACTTCAAAAACATTTTCGATAGATACGTATCGCGGCCACTCACACTAGAAGCGTTAAGCTTGGGAGAGTTCAGTGTATGGTACGAGCCTGTCACACGAACCACCTACAATGTAGATGACCAGGATGCTGACGCCTATGAAGAAGCTCCGGAAAACAACACGCGGCAGCAGTTCATCACCTTGCTTGATAACCAAGGAAGGATGAAAAAGCGTAACCGGCCAGCTGTATTGCGTACGAGGTTCTATACGCCAAACTCGGACCCAGAGGGTTACTATTATTCACTTCTGGTCGCACATGTTCCATTTAGATCAGAATCAGAGCTCATGGAAGACTACAGCACGGCCAAAGAAGCATTCTTTGCCAAAAAAGATTTACTTCGACCTTTGCAACAGGGTTATAGTGCGGAGGAAATGTCTAGATGGGAAGAAGAAATTCAGCGTGCAATTTCACGGGTTGTGTCAGAAAATTTGGCTAGGAGCGCTAATGTGGCAGAGGACACTATTGCAGATGGCTCTGTCACGCGAAATCAGTGCTTAGATGAGAGTGATGCTATAATTGTTGATGAAGTTGATGAGCCAGAAGCTCAAACAATGACTGATGAGCAGTATGCCGCAGCCGTTAATTCGATGAATATGTGCCAACGAGATCTATTCAGGACTGTTTCTGAACGGCTGTTGCGTACCGACTGCGAGACAGAGCCATTACGAGTATTTGTAACAGGTGGTGCTGGAACAGGTAAAACTTTTACTTTAAAACTTGTCGTGGAACAAATAAATCGCCTCACCTACATTCCTCACGGTAAAGCAGTGGTAGTCGCAGCACCAACTGGCGTAGCTGCGAGGCTCATTGGCGGTTCCACCTTACATTCCACTTTTGCTCTCCCTATTGAGAAGGGCAGGATAGAGACCATGCGTCTCTTGACCGGAGATCGCCTTCAGAGAGAAAGGCAAAAGTGGAATACTACAAAATGGCTCATAATTGATGAGATTTCTATGGTTCCCTACACCACATTGAGGAATATTCACCTCCGGCTACAACAAATGAAAGTTAGCGATGCTTACTTTGGTGGTGTCAATGTTTTGACACCACCAAATCAATGTTTATCAATGTTTTGCTGTTTGGGGACCTGATGCAGCTTCCACCAGTAGCTTAATCTGTCGGCGGAGCATACTGTTTCAAACAACCTCCAAAAAGTGCTGAAGTAGACTTATGGGCGCTGTTTAGTTTCTGCGAACTGCCACAGAATATGAGGCAAGCCGACGACACAACATTTGTGGATATTTTAAATAGCCTGCGGGTTGGTCAGCTCACCATGCAGCAACTTGAACTCCTGGATCGGCGTAGAGTACCACTGACGGGCCCATTCGCTGATGGCGAGTGCGTGCGTATATTCCCCACTACGAAACAGGTGGATGAGTACAATACCACGATGACCAATGAACTTGCCAAAACATGTCGGATGTATGACGTGATGTCAGTGGATTTATCAGTGGAAGCTAAAACCTACGGACAGCAGCCAAAACCTGACTTCATACCTTCTGACCCCAATAAAACAGGAGGTATTGTTGCATTTTTAAAAGTTGGTATCGGATCGAGGGTAATGTTGCGAAAAAATATAAACGTTGGACACGGTTTGGTAAATGGTGCTATGGGGGTTGTTCGAAAATTTGTATGGCCTGCCCTACGTCGTGACCAACTTGAAACGGGAGAATTACCACAAGCCGTCTTCGTAGAGTTTGACGACAAAACGATACGTGGCAACATAGTAGGTTTGGGTGTACGTGTTGAGCCTACCACTGTGGAATTTGACGCATTACGAGGTCAAGGAAAAGTTGAGCGGCGCATGCTACCACTCATATTATGTTGGGCCGTGACAGTGCACAAGCTGCAAGGGACCACACTGGATAGAGCCGTTGTGGATCTTGGCTCAAAATTTTTTGCCAAGGGCCAAGCTTACGTCGCGCTTAGTCGAGTGAGACAGCTAGAAGGTCTAGCAATTAGTATTTTAGTTCCACGCAAACTGATTCACGACCCACATGATAAAAAGTCTCTCCAAGAACTCAATCGCCTCAGAAATCTAACAATAATTGATTAAAATATCCAAAGCCATTTGGTTTCGCATTCTCATCCAAAAACGGTTGTCCAACACTTCTATTATGTTGGCCTGTAACAGTGCACAAGCTAGAAAAGTTAGCATTGGATAGAAGAGTCGTAAAAATCTAGACGAATACATTTTTGCCAAGGGCCAAACTTATATCTCGTTTTGTCCCGTGACACAGTTAGGTTTGGCAATTAACTATTTAGACCCACGTCAGCTTATCCACTAAATCTCTTTTGATATCTAAGTACTACTCTATACGCATATTGGTAATAGGTTAAAATACCATTTATCACTAAAAAGTATGAAATAAAAAAACAAATAATTAAATTAAACAAATTAAAAAACACGCCTGCCATCACAAAACTAAACCAAAAAAGGGGAACTAAAAAATAAGAAACAAGTCGAATAATTTCCGTGATAAATGAGAACAAGGTACCGTGATTGTATTCGAACATAGAAAACTGAAAACCAAATTTTTTAGTGCAGTCGGGGGACAGTTCCGTGGATCAGTTCTTTTCAGGTCCCCCGACTGCAATAAAAAATTTGGTTTTCAGTTTTCCATGTTCGAATACAATCACGGTACCTTGTTCTCATTTATCACGGAAATTATTCGACTTGTTTCTTATTTTTTAGTTCCCCTTTTTTGGTTTAGTTTTGTGATGGCAGGCGTGTTTTTTAATTTGTTTAATTATTTGTTTTTTTCCTACTTGTTTTAAGAATTAAGTTATTTTTTCTTCACCAACCGAATACTGAATACAATAAGAAATCAAAATACACGTACTCGCCTCTTTATCAAGTACTAGCTTTTGCCAGCGGCTTCGCCCGCGTGAAAATGACGATTTTCCATACAAACTTTCAACCCCTATTTAACTCCCTTAGGGGTTGAATTTCGAAAAATCCTTCCTTATTCCTTGTCTACATTATAAAGGGAACCTCTGTGCAAAATTTCAGCTTTCTAGGTCCAAGGGTTTGGGCTGGGCGTTGATGAGTCAGTCAATCAGTCAGTCAGTCAGTCAGTCAGGACTTCTCTCTTTATTTATTAGAAGATGTATTTTAATAGAATTTTTACGATTCGAACCTATAAACACGATTTTCTCGAAACTACATTTTGTGCAGTTAGTTGGGTTTTGAAGTAAGGGCACGAGACCTTGTGACTGTAGTTTAGGAATGCAATGCATCGTTTCGGCAGTTGCTGCGTCGGGCTGCGCGGTGGCTTCCGGAATGACGTATTGCACTCGTAGTTTTTCGTAATTCTCTCATTTGGCACCAAAACTGACCCCGTGTTATTTATTTTTATTTACATACTTTACACATCCGTATTTGATCTACAGAAATTAGTATGTGAACTTAATCAGTCCATTAGACTCGAAACAAATTTGTGGTGACTGACGAACAAACAAACAGACACGCGTGTTCCTAAAACAGTTCCTTAATTCTTAAGTGGCCATTCATAACCCTAAAAACTCGAAATAATAAAATCTCTAACACGTTTCTAAAGACTCACATAAAGATCGAACGAATTAAGAAAAAAACAACGAGTTATTCATAATAATATTAAATAATAATATCTCGACTGATTTCCGTATATAACACTCGATCGTCAACTCGTCTGAATTAGTTGTACACCGGCTTCACAATGGCGAAATTAGGACCTTTAGCATTTTGCATTCTCGCGACCATTTTCATCGCAGACGCGGCAAGGATACTGGCAGTGTATCCACTCCCATCCATTAGCCATCAGCTCCCCTTCAGACCAATAACTATGGAGCTAGTGAAACGCGGACATGAAGTGGTAGTCATAACAGCAGATCCAATTTTCAAGAAAAGTGAAGCACCAAAGAATCTTACTGAAATCGACGTCCACGACATCTCTTACACTGTTTGGGAGGAATTTATGGCTACAGCAAGAGGAAACAAAAAAGATCTTATATCACAAATGAGGGTTGTAATAGAAGTTATAGGTAATACTGTGGACGCACAACTGCAAGTGAAAGAAGTAAAAGATTTGATCAAAGGAAAGGGGAATTTCGATCTTCTGCTGACAGAAGCTTGCATTCGACCTGCGCTAGCTTTCTCGCATGTGTACAAAGTGCCATTGATTCAAGTTTCTTCGTTTGGCGCTATTTGGTCTAACTACGAAGTGGTTGGAACACCGTCACATCCATTCTTGTACCCGGGTAACATGAACCAGAAGCTCTACAATCTGACAACGTATGAGAAGCTGTACGAAATATACAACAATTATATGATAGCCAATTTATTCGAAGGCATGGCAGAAGACGAGAATAAAATGCTCAGGAAACATTTTGGACCTGATGTACCTGATGTAAGGGAGTTACAAAATAATGTTGAAATGTTGTTTTTGAATATCAATCCGATTTGGGAAGGAAGTCGACCAGTGCCTCCAAGTGTCATCCATATGGGAGGACTGCCCCAGAAACCGCATACGGAATTGCCTTTTTTTTTTTGAAGTGAAAACTTCTTTAGCGGCGTTGAGCACTTTGGGAAATTGTTCTGTGATGGGTATAAAATCTTAAACTCGCGTCAGGACACATGACCACGTGACCCTGATCGAAAATTCGTCAGGACACGTGACCACGTGACCCTGATCGAAAAAGCGTAAGACGGATGGAGAGTAGACAGCTATCCCCTCTCTACGGCGCGGCGAAAATGTATGCCTGGGCCTACTGTTTCGTTTAGGCAGCGCAGGGCGCTTAATAATAATAATAATAATTATTAATAATAATATAATTAATAATAATAATAAAATTATTAATAATAATAATATAATTAATAATAATAATTAATAATAATAATTAATAATAATAATTAATAATAATAATAATGATGACAGCTGTCAAAATTGAAACAGCTATATCTCGGAAACTATCGACCTTAGACTAGTTGTGTGTAGGGACAATTGATAGGTCTCAATGAGATCTACATTTCGGATGACAGCTGTCAAAATTGAAACGGCTATATCTCGGAAACTATCGACCTTAGACTAGTTGTGTGTAGGGACAAGTGATAGGTCTCAATGAGATCTACATTTCAGATGACAGCTGTCAAAATTGAAACGGCTATATCTCGGAAACTATCGACCTTAGACTAGTTGTGTGTAGGGACAAGTGATAGGTCTCAATGAGATCTACATTTCGGATGACAGCTGTCAAAATTGAAACAGCTATATCTCGGAAACTATCGACCTTAGACTAGTTGTGTGTAGGGACAAGTGATAGGTCTCAATGAGATCTACATTTCGGATGACAGCTGTCAAAATTGAAACGGCTATATCTCGGAAACTATCGACCTAAGACTAGTTGTGTGTAGGGACAAGTGATAGGTCTCAATGAGATCTACATTTCGGATGACAGCTGTCAAAATTGAAACGGCTATATCTCGGAAACTATCGACCTTAGACTAGTTGTGTGTAGGGACAAGTGATAGGTCTCAATGAGATCTACATTTCAGATGACAGCTGTCAAAATTGAAACGGCTATATCTCGGAAACTATCGACCTTAGACTAGTTGTGTGTAGGGACAAGTGATAGGTCTCAATGAGATCTACATTTCGGATGACAGCTGTCAAAATTGAAACAGCTATATCTCGGAAACTATCGACCTTAGACTTGTTGTGTGTAGGGACAAGTGATAGATCTCAATGAGATCTACATTTCGGATGACAGCTGTCAAAATTGAAACGGCTATATCTCGGAAACTATCGATCTTAGGCTAGTCGTGTGGGAGTTGGACATTTTGACCCTGAACGTTAACGATGTCGACTGTACAGTCAATAAAATACAAAAATAATTTATTTTGAACTAGACTGTACAATGTTTTTATGATGCTTAATCGGAGGCATGGGAAAAAATATTCCCGCTCCTCCTACCAATCGGAGTTCCGATCGGAGGACAGGGAAAGACAAAATAAATGGGTTAGCATAGTTATGGCGGAATAATTGAATTTTTAAATAATGAATTTGGTTTAACTATGTCGAATGATCGCAATCTTAGCACAACGAAATACAAAACTACTATTGATGCGGTCTTTATTAGACATTTAAATAGGTTCGAATCAAAACTGTTCGTTTCTTACTTCAGCTACCATAAACCTATCGTATCAGTTTTAGAGATTGGCGATGATGGTTCTGGTAATGATGATGGTGAAAAAGTCGTTGAAATTATGGATGAAAGTTGATTTTTCGGAGAGATAAACTTTTTAATGTAAAATAATTGTAATAGTTTTAAAGTGTTAAATTTTTAATGTAATATAAATTGTCATGTTTGTGTACGATAGCGCAATAAATCAATATTGTATTCTACCACATAAATGATAGTACTTTTATACTGTTAAAGCAATTGGTGCAAAATTATTCCCTAACCATTCCAAAATATCAAACATGCTCAACGTTAATAATCAAGTTTTCACTTCTGCCGGCACTCCCGGAGTGCAACCCGTCTTTTTTTTTTTTTTGGTGGGTGGAAAATCATCGAATGACCCCCCCCGCTCTTGGGCAGAGCGAAGGGGAGTGTCAGACTTCTACTGACTAAAAACCGAACCCATGTTCCTTCTTTGCCCTTGCGCCGAGGCCACGTAATCTAGTACATAATACCGCGGCCCCGACGGGATACGGAATTGCCTCAGGTAAGCTTTTTACCTAATACCTTTTATATAATAATATGATCAGTGTGTATCCAAATTGATTCAGTAATTTATTCAGTTAATTTTCTTCGGTCTAGTGGTCTCAAACACTACTGAGTGACCGTGAGGCACTGGGTTCAATTACTCCTAGGTTGGACAGAGTGTGTTAGGATTTTTCCATTTGGAATTTTTCAATAACAAGAGCTGAATTGTTATCCAGTTGATAGTAATAGGCTCAAAATGCGAATGTAGGTACTATTAGGTACAGTCAAACAAGTAATTTGGTCTAAACTCAGAAATCTTTATAATTATATTACACAACAAGTTTATTTACAATAGTTACAAACTACAATTTACGGAACAAAAATTATAATAAAATATATACTTAAGACGTATCAAAAAGGGTAGAACTACAGGGCATTAACATTATTTATTCTAGTACATTGAAAAAATTGAATGCAATTTTGTTTTATATATCGTTTGGCATAAAGCGACTGATGTCATTGCCGACTGGCGCTGTATTATTTGACATCAATCTCTAAATGTATTTGTGTAATTTTAAAAGTAAATGCAAGTCAGGTAAAATACTGGTACTCAGATACATCCTGTAATTTGTTTCATTGCTCCTACAGTAGACCCAGTACAAGGTATAATACAGCTTAATCATTCAGGGACACAAGCGTGTTATTATTATCTCATACCATAGTTAGTTGAAGTAATCTCTAGAAGTGCAAATATGGCGATTTTAGAAAAAGGATTTTTTTCAAAAACAAGTGCGTATTGGGTGACTTATTTTGTAGATCTTTGATAAAGGTTACTGGTAGAAAGAAGCCCAGAAATCTAACCACCATCTTACTATGGGCAATTGTGTTACCTTCATTGACCCCCACGTCGGATAGTTAGTAAAATACTGATATTCAGCATTAGGATAAACAGAAAACCGTCACTGAGAACAGGGTGTACTACGAGTACAGTATTCATCATCATCATCATCATTAACCTTAAAATAATGTTACCACTACAGGGACTCAGACCTACTTTCTTAGGAGAGGGAAATAATCCACCACGCGTACCCATTGTGGGTCGGTAATACAATCTATCTATCTATCTATATAAATAAAGAGAGAAGTCCTGACTGACTGACTGACTGATTGACTGACTGACTCATCAACGCCCAGCCCAAACCCTTGGACCTAGAAAGCTGAAATTTTGCACAGAGGTTCCCTTTATAATGTAGACAAGGAATAAGGAAGCATTTTTCGAAATTCAATCCCTAAGGGAGTTAAAAAGGGGATGAAAGTTTGTATGGAAAATCGACATTTTCACGCGGGCGAAGCCGCTGGCAAAAGCTAGTATTTAATATACGTAGTTACTATCTTGCATCTTATTTTATTAACTCTTAAATCATTTAACCTTAATTTTATTGCAATCTGTACTATCTATATCTACTATCTGAATTGCAGACTGACCTCAGCAACCTTAGCATATCCTTTTTCGAGCATCGCAGCTAATATTAGTTAGCAACGAGCCATTCATTCGTGATATTTTTCACTAATCTTTAATTAATGTTTCTTTCCAGGATCTAAAATCATTTTTGGATTCATCCAAAAATGGCGTCATATACATCAGTTTCGGTACAAATGTGAAACCAAGTCTTCTACCAGCAGAGAAGATACAGACACTTGTGAAAGCCTTCTCTAAAATGCCTTATGATGTCCTCTGGAAGTGGGACAAAGATGAGCTGCCTGGCAAGTCAGCCAACATTAGGATATCCAAGTGGCTGCCACAATCAGATCTGCTGAGTAAGTAAAATTGAATCTGTTGTCGATTTTTTTTTTGTTTTTTCGTTGTTGGTATCGTGGCTAACTGACTTTCTTGACGGCAATAAAGCCAAGTCCTCTGACTTGGCTTGACCCATGGGTAGCACCAAAACTCTGACACCAAGTTAGGCACTACACGATAAAGAAGGATAAGAGATCGACCATATTCAAGCCCATGAAACGAGAATTTTATTAAATGATCTCCAATGGCAAAATAATTTAATTTATTACTTCTTCCTTGTAGAACACCCCAAAATCAAACTGTTTGTAACACAAGGAGGTCTACAATCAACAGACGAGGCTATTACAGCAGGAGTACCTCTGGTTGGTGTACCAATGTTATCAGATCAATGGTACAACGTTGAAAAATATGTACATCACAGAATTGGTGTGAAATTGGAAATGGAATCGCTAAATGAAAAATCTTTTACGAATGCTGTTCAAAAAGTTATTGGCGATGACAGGTAATTTATATTATTAATATTCGATTTATATTTACTAAAGGTATTTAAAGAACATGGTTACCTTCCAAATAAGAAGTATTAACACTGCGCACGTCATTTGACGGTCCCGAAAGTCTGACAACCAAGCTCACCAAGGGTATCCTACCCACGGGTAAAGTACCCAGTGCTAACTGGATTGTGGAGGTCAGATAGGCAGTCGTTCCACGTAAAATACTGGTATTCAACTGCATTTGGTTAAACTGGAAAGGCTAGGAAAGAAAAAGCTAGTCAGATGATGAAACCATCCTTTAGAAACTAAATTGCAAACGCAGAACCGACAAAGAAACACCAGATGTCTAACAATTTCTTTTTTACTTTCAGCTACCGCAAGAACATTGCTCACCTGAGAGGTCTAATGCAGGACCAGCCAATGAAGCCTTTGGACAAAGCAATATGGTGGATCGAGCACGTGTTACGTCACGGTGGCGCGAAACATCTGCGCGCGCCCGCCGCCAACATGTCGTGGGCGCAGTTCTTGGAATTTGAACTCATTGCCATCGTATTAGGGGCTTTACTCTCTGCATTTTTAATTGCAGCCGGTCTAGCATATAGTTTGTACAAGTTTGTTAGTAATAACTTTATTATTAAGACTAAAGTGAAGAGAACTTAGTGTAGTTTTAAATGTTGTTGATATAGGCCTTTCGCTGTTATTCATTCTCTGAATAGTATGTTTTCAATAAGGTTTCTATCTGATTTCCGCCATTGGCAAGTATATCAACAGGATAGTCATCTTTGTTCCCGATGAGATATAATTATTTTTGGTTTACTACTGTCAGATGTAAAATAATTGTGTGAAGAGTTGAAAACTGTCTTGTTTTATATGCACGTAGTGCTTTGTAAATACGCTTAAGATGTAGATTATAATATTACGAGTTGTGTCAAACTTTGCGTACTAACCAAAACTATCCATCGCATTCGAGAACAGTGTGTTCACCGAACAAAAAGGAACCCGAAAATTGTGGGATGATTGCTTTGGTTAGGACGTAGTTTAGACAAAAAATGAATTGTGATATTATATTATTATTGATGTAATATTAATTGTTAAGTATATTGTAGAGATTAAAATTAAAAGAATACTAATATTTTAACCCCAGACTTTTATTTGAACAGATAGATTTATAATCTGACTAGCTTTTCCCCAACTATATTGGGGTCGGCTTCCAATCTAACCGAATGCAGCTGAATACCTGTATTTCACATGGAGCGACTGCCTTCTTCTGTCCTCCAAAATCCAGTTAGTACTGGATAATACAAGACAAAACCAGTTTTGAGATTTGCGGGCCTCTGACATAGTCCTAGACAGACAGACAGATACCAGACAATAATCTATTTAGGTAAAGAAGTCAATCAAGTTTATCAGGAAACGTTTAATAAATAAATAATAATGCTGATTATAATATCATTAATAGTAGTTATATCACAGATAAGGATGGTCTTGGCAAAGAAACTCGAGGTCATTGCTGATAAATAGAAGTCATGTTTAAAACACGTGATACTGATAAAGTGGTCACTTATAAAGTTATAAAACATAAGACACATGAACCTTTTAATGTTCTGTATAATGTTTATGGAAACGAAAATATACAGAAACGATAGTTCAAACTTAGTATTATAAGTAACAAAAAACACACATAAAAAACAAAAAAACTAAACCTGTTCTAAAATTGTATGCATAATTGCCTACAGTTTTCGGGTACGGTCAGCAGCAGAAGTAGCTTAACATTTCAGAATTGTAATTACTTGATGTACAGGACTCAAGCCATTATGTTTAATGTTTCAGAAGATTATTCTTTAAAATATCCCTTACTCTTCAATAACTTGTTAGTAACGAGTACTGTATAACTAGTATTTATTAAAAAAAACTGTTTTGAAACTTTAAGTAGTGTTAATCTACTTTAATCCCGGAATATCATGTAACTGATTTTTCAAACTATGGTGGGGTCTACTAACTGTCAAACTGGTTGCAGCTGAGCACCAGTATTTTACCTGCGGTTTACCTAACTGGACCTCCACATTTCGTAATAGTCCAATAGAGGGTGAGCCTATTGCCATCAAATAGGCACTCCGTGGCTGCTACCAAGAATTTCCCAATAACATTTTGCCTTATCTGGGGATCGAACCTAGGGCCTCATGTCCAGCAGGCACGCATGCAACCAATCGACTAACGAAGCAGTCCGTGATAATAATTAGGTAACAAGTGCCTATAAAATGTGGGGTTTGCCCTCGATTTCCCTGGGATCCCACCATCAGATCCTGACAAACTTGGTAACAATGGGACCACTTCGGGAGTATAATCGTTAGAATTCAAAAATAATTTTGAAAGTCGGTTCATTAATGACGGAGATATCGGGAAACAAACAAACAAAAGAAAGAGAAAAACATTTAGACGAATTGAGAACCACTTCCTTTTTGTAACTCGGTTGAAAATATGAGTACCTACCTAAAGTGCGTGAGTTAGCCAAATTTCACTGTAGTAAAGTAAAGTAAAGTAAATTTTGACCTTCGAAAAGTGCTGATTATCAGCCTAGTTTGAATAAATGAATTTTGACTTTTGACTTTTGTCCTGTCTATGCATGATTACTCTCTGTATGTTCATGAACATTAGCATTGAGACACATAATATCAATCATGCCGAGTCGTAACGCCAGTATGTACGATTAGAATTAATAAGCAAGAAATTAATTGCATGCACGGCCATTAAAACTATATTTAGTTTCATCAATAATTAAGAAAACCTCGTGGCTAATTAATAACAACAGCTCAGATCAATCTTCAGGATAAGCGGAGTTTGCCTAGGTTGGACAATGGATGGGTGACCACCAATTACACACCGAGTTTCTTCCGTACCTCGGTAAGCGTTTATCCCCGCTGTTAATATAGATCTTTGCCAGTCGTTACAGGTAACCAGTGGCCTGAAAGTCATAGGCGAAGCGAATGCCATGCGAGCATGCATCCTTCTCGTACGTCTTGTTCAACAGAATACTTTTCTTTTGCATCTTACGCATGACGACGAATCAAACTAAACAAAACCAGTTTATGCGGATTTTGTATTGTACGTGAAAGTTATACAAAGCTAGGCCCTATAAAAGCTTTTATAAATTAATTTGTCCAATAAATTAGGAACGAGTTCAACAGTCAAACACGAACCCAACTACGTGAGAATTTAACGAATACAGAAATAAAAGAGTTTCTGTAAAATATACTGAAGAAAAGAAAGAAGGAAGCCTCGTTGTTCGAGTGCTCCTGGACTAAGCGTAACTGCTGAGCATGGGTCCTAGATTCGATTTCTGGATCGGGTAAAATGTTATAAGTCTGGAATGTTTTTATTGGAATACATATTAAATTAATTAAAAACTATAAAATAAACTAAACTAACAATAAACTATAAAAAGGCATCGAAATACTGCTCCTCAATGCTGTCAGCCGGTAATGTGCCCAAAAGACTGGCGGCATTGCGTCGTTGTATGGCAACACTTAGCCTCTGGTACGCTAGTATTATATTATCTGTGCCTCTGGCCAAGATAAATCCAGCCCTTGGGTCACGAGAAGCGTCAACTAAGCGTTTCGAGATTTCCTTAAACAGGCTATGAGCACTCGGACCCCACGGCCCCAGAGTTTCAACCCCAAACGGCTCGAAAATATAGTTTTCGCAAAGGTTACTATACGCCGCTTGAGGTTTTCTGCAGCCGCAGCGACTCCACCTGCGCAGCACGATGAACTTGGAAGATGTGATGGCGCAAGAGTATAATAATAATAATAATAACCCTACCCATCTTCCAAGGAAACAAAGACATGTTATTGTTATTAGGTTTTTCCATCACGAAGATTTGACAAGAATTTCGACGTTAGAAACCAGACCCCGAATGTCTGACCAGTCTAGCTAAGGTAATCCTCATGATACGGGTACGGGAATTAATGGTATTCACTTGCATCCGGACCGGTCAATGTGGCGACACTTAGGGGAGGCCTATGTCCAGCAGTGGACGTCTTTCGGCTGAAATGATGATGATGATGACTTGCATCCGGTTAGATTGGAAGCCAACATCAACATAGTTGAGAAAGGGCTAGGCAGCTGATGTTGATGATCCATCATTCGCTAGCCCTTATCTCAATTATTTTGGGGTTGCGTCGGTTCTGCACGTCTTCTTCTTCCTTACTTGTTCTTTTAGTAAACAGGCTTCTACTGGGTAAGCTCGTTCCATCGTCGACATCATCTCTGCCCTCAGGGCAAGATTAAAGTCAAAAGCAGGCCCATTTATAATAAGGACAGGTGTAAAGTCCTACAAACTACCAGGATAACAGAAGTAGGAAGGAGGTATTGAAAACATTTATTTTGCAAATAAAAAAAGGAAAAAACGATAAAAGCAAATAATATTATATTAAGGAATAATTTAGATTTGATTTAAAGATTCCAATACCTCCTTCCAACTTCTGTTCTCCTGGTAGTTTGTGGGACTTTACTACCTATCTTTTTTTTTTAAATCTCCAAAAAAAAAATGTTTTCAATACCTCCTGCCTACTTCTATTCTCCTGGTAGTTTGTGCCGTAGTTGCACCCTAATCTGTGTGATAGAACGAATCAGAAACTTTTGTAATTTATCCTTTATCGTAGAACTAGTGGGAAAAAAAAATAAAAAAAAGTTCCCACTAGTTCTATCGTAGGACTGTGCAGTAGAACTAGTGGGAATGATCCGTTTTTTCTACTCGACTGTACATACAAACTTTGAAATTAACTCGAATCTAAACATAGTGGTTCGAATCGCCCCATTCCTAAGAGCTATTGGTCGATTCACACCACTCGGCGCTCCAAGAACCGCCGTGGTGCGAAACAGCCCATTCTTAAGAGCTCTTCTGCGTTTCACACCGCGGTCCGAACCGCTCGTGGTGCGAAACGACGAACGACCCATTGTATCGCCCAAAAGTCTTAACTATCTAAGATGAAACAATGACAAAATGTAATCAAATCAAATAAGGTTATTAACCTTATTTGATTTGATTACATTTTGTCATTGTTCAATTGCACGCAAGAGTTTTCTTTATCTGATTATGGTATTCATATTACACAATAAATTGAGTGGTTTGGCAGAAGTTTCTGGTTTGAAGTCGATATGAACGGAGACATTTGCCTCAAAGTATGGCTGAAATGAACCGCATGATTTATTTTTTTTATTTCATACTTTTTTAAATTTTGCATATTGACAGATGGAGAGGGAAAGGAAGGCCAAAGAAAAGATGGATGAAATGTGTGAAGAATAATATTAAACAGAAGTAAAATGCCACCGTGCGTGACGTCTAACAGGGAAGAATTAATGAACAAAACGTGTTGCGCCGACCCCAAATAGAATGGGATAAGGCCAAAATAATGATGACATTTTAGTGATAAAACGATATTTTGAATTACAGTTTTACTTTTATGAAAATAGGAAAGTTTAAAAGATAATGCGGAACTAAATCGCTTTAGATACTATAGTCGATATTAAGATTTCTAACGCGACCTAGTTCTTGGAGCGACTTTTATCATCTTATTCATGAACTAGCTTTTGCCAGCGGCTTCGCCCGCGTGAAAATGATGATTTTCCATATAAACTTTCATCCCCTATTTAACTCCCTCAAGGGTTGAATTTCGAAAAATCCTATCTTATTCCTTGTCTACAATAGAGGGAACCTCTGTGCAAAACTTCAGCTTTCTAGGTTCAAGGGTTTGGGCTGGGCATTGATGAGTCAGTCAGTCAGTCAGTCAGGACTTTTCTTTTTATTTATATAGATTAACTTACGTGGATCTAAAATACAAACTGCTAAACCTAAGCTGTCTCACTCGACTAAGCGCGACGTACTTGTAGGCCTATGGTAAAAATTATTGCGCCAAGTTCCACGACGACTATACAGTGTCTTCCTTTGCAGCTTGTGCAATCACGACTCAACATAATATGAGTAGCATGCGCTGCTCATGCGTCAAATTCTACAGTCATCATCATCATCAGCCTATTAATCTTTCCAATGGTGGGACACAGGCCTCCTCTCTTTGAAAGGAAAAGGGCTATAATCTACCACGCGGGCCCAGTGTGGATGGGTAGATGTCACAATTCTTCAATTTTCTGGTTCTAGGACATGCCGGTTTCTTACACCGTTTTAGAGAGCAGTGGTGATGAAATAAATTACACAAAGTTATGTACCCACCTGGGTTCAAACCCACAACTTACTGCGAGGCCACCACCGCAGGACCATCGCTGCTCCCAATCTTTGCTCTCTCCCTCTCTATGACGTAGATCATCCTAACCAGTGCTAACTGGGTTTTGGAGGTCAGTTATGCGGTCGCTCCATGTAAAACAGTGGTATTCAGCTGTTAGACTGGAAGCAGATTCCAACAGGGTTGAGAAAAAGCCAGTCAAAATGTATTCTGTCCGATCAAATGAAAGTCGGGTATTAAATAGTTTTCTTTTTATTTTTAACTGTACAAAAAACTTATCAATTAATATTTTTTAAATTATAATTATTATCACAATAATGCGTTTTATTCAATTTTGTCTAAGGTTACGTTCTAACTTAAGCAATCATCGCACATACCTCGTGTTAATTTTTTCGTCGAATACAGTTTTCTAAACACGACCGATTACTTTGGTTAGGTTGCACGGCTCAACACAAGTCATGAAGTCATAATATTCGAATTATTTCTATATCTTACGTAAGTATATTTACAAGCACTAACCTACACACACAAACTGTCAAATATTTAAAATCGTAACTTAGTACTTCAGCCAAACGTTATTCCTATCTCTGTCTCACGAATATCGAACCACAAACGCAAGACAGAGACAGATATCTCTATGTCAAATCAATCACTAAGTGACTTTAAGATCTTGATCTCTGACAACAGTAAACTAAAAGGATTCTTTAGCAACCTTATTGGATCCAGAAGAAACATCAAACATCATAATATATTATTAGAATAACAGCAAAAGGCCTATAGTCAACAATATTCTAAACTAAACTAAGTTCTCTTAACTTTAGTCTTAATAATATAGTTATTAGTAACAAACTTATACAAACTATATACCAGACCGGCTACAACTAAAAATGCAGAGAGTAAAGCTCCTAATACGATGGCAATGAGTTCAAATTCCAAGTACTGCGCCCACGACATGTTAGCGGCGGGCGCACGCAGATGTTTCGCGCCACCATGACGTAGCACGTGCTCGATCCACCATATTGCTTTGTCCAAAGGCTTCATTGGCTGGTCCTGCATTAGACCTCTCAGGTGGGCAATGTTCTTGCGGTAGCTGAAAGTAAAATAGGAATTGTTATGCATCTGAAGTTTGACTAACTTATTATCAGTTCTGTTCTGATTGACATGAGCATTTAGATATATTTCTTACATCAAACATCTCCTTTCTTGCCATATCATCCTATCAACTTTCTATCCATCGTTTCTTTGATTTTCCTCTTTTGTAATACCCACATCCATACTCATAACATTCCTCACGACATTTTCCTCATTCCTCCACATTACATAATCCTTCCACTATAATCAATTACCACACAAGTCTTTAGTCACCGGCGCCACTATCAGAATTCCTCATAATATTATGTTCTAACTCATTTCTTACTGTATCTATTCGCGTAACAAATCTTCTTTTGCGTTCTCATCTTAGCCATAAGCAAGTGCTTTTTATTCGTCTTTTTGTGGCCTAACATCTGATGTGGTCTTTTTGTGATCTTTTGTGGAAGGTAACCATGATCTTTCAAGACCTTTGAAATTATAAATAAAATAAAAATTATATAATTTACCTGTCATCTCCAATAACTTTTTGGACAGCATTGGTAAAAGATTCTTCACTTAAGGACTCCAATTCCAGCTTCACTCCAATTCTGTGATGTTCATATTTTTCAACGTTGTACCATTGGTCTCCTAACATTGGTACACCGACTAGAGGTACTCCTGCTGTAATAGCCTCATCTGTTGATTGTAGACCTCCTTGTGTTACGAACAGTTTGATCTTGGGGTGTTCTGCAAGGAAGAAGGACTAAATTAAATCATTTTGCCGTTAGAGGTCATTTTATTCTTGGATGTGCGTATTCGTATTTTTGCTATCAATAGACTAAGGCCCACACAATTCACAGACCACACTTTGACTTTACTAAGTAAAGTATGATTTTTGGAAAGTAAATAACAGCTTGACAGGACTAAGAAATATATTTTTGCGTGAAAGTAGATCTTTCTATCAAAGTAAAGTCAAAGTGTGGTCTGTGAATCTGGGCCTAAGAAATATATTTTTGCGTGAAAGTAGATCTTTCCATCAAAGTAAAGTCAAAGTATAGTCTTTGAATCTGGGCCTAAGTCCGCGTCCTAACGAAAGCAATCGGTCCCGTGACTACACGATTGGTCCGTGCGTTTGTCATTTGTTCGAAAAACCAATAGGCTCTCTCTAATGATAAAAAAACCGTGGTAGGCGGCGGTTCTTGTAACAATCGTTTAAATTATGACATTATCTTTACAGAACAAATAGGAAACATCAGATTCTGATTAACATTTCTTTGTTCATCAAGTTGTTTGGTATTTACAAACTATAATTATTAATATTATTTATTTATTTTTATTAAACACTTCAAGTACAAAATACAGAGACAGATTTAATGCCAGAGGTAATCAATTATCTACCTACATGAGCCTTTAGCTCGGTCAAGGTCACATAAGTGCGATATTTTTGTTACAAAAACTATGTAGTTCCATTAATATTATTTTCTTGTTAATTTTTTTTGTTTTGTTCCGTCACATATTCATAATTATGATACAACCTGTTTGACTGACATTAGCGAACAAACCTATATGACTTTGCTGTTTATATAATTATATACCGTCAAGCTCATAATGTTCGATTCAGCATGAGTTGGCAGTATTCAGATGAACAACACTACTTTGTATGCTTGACAATAATAAAGGCTTGTTCAAAATAAAAATAATACTTGTAGTTGCTTGTGGTACAAATCATTATGATAAGTAATTCATTCAAAATGAAGTCATGATCATGTTTAACATGTATCACACGGAACGATGGAGTGAGTATAACATAATAATTTTATTTTGATTTCTGATTATAATCTAAGATAATGAAATACCTGGCTCATAAATGATTAGCTACAAACGAGTAGAACTAGCAATTGGAAAAAGGAACAATTAGTAAGTTATCGTCGGCAGGTTCCTACAATTTGACAATTTTTGTAATAGGGGGTGAGCCTATTGTCATCAACGGGCTGTTATTGAGGAGTTCCTGATTGCAAAACTCAATACCACTTTACCCAACCTTTTAAATCAAACCTAATGCTCTTTTACGACGACCTCTACACCAATTAGGCAGTCTGCCAGTCAAAATGAACTAAGAAACAATTTTACTTACTCAGCAAATCTGACTGTGGCAGCCACTTGGATATCCTGATGTTAGCTGACTTCCCAGGCAGTACATTTTTGTCCCACTTCCAGAGGACATCATACGGCATCTTAGAGAAGGCTTTCACGAGTGTCTGTATCTTCTCTGCTGGTAGAAGACTTGGTTTCACATTTGTGCCAAAACTGATGTATATGACGCCATTTTTGGATAAATCTAAATATGATTTTAGATCCTGGAAAGAAACATTAATTAAAGATTAGTAATAATATCACGAATGAATGGCTTGTTGCTAACTAATATTAGCTCGATAAAGGTTATGCTAAGGTTGCTGAGGTCAGTCGTGGTTGGGTTGAAGCCATAAGATACTGAGGTCAATCTTTTCTATATAAACACGTTAAAGCTGTGGTTTGATCTTAGGTAGACGTTACGGGTTATCAGAAACCCGAAAGTCTGACAACGAGCTTGGCCAAAGAAAATCGTGTTACCCCTGTACTTAGTTCGGAATTTCAACTAGGCAATCATCATCATCTGCTTAAACTTTTTCCAACTATATTGGGGTCGGCTTCCAGTTTAACCAGATTCTATACAGTTGAATACCAGTATTTTGCATGAAGTTGCTACCTATCCCTGAAGAAGACATGCTGCGCCGATCTCAAATGAATTGGAACTAGGGCAAGAGAGTGTTGTTGATGATCTGGCCTCCACATTCCAAAAACTGGGTAAGATTGGTTGTCAAACTTTCGGACCACTGACTATCTGTTACGACTGCTAAAGATCTACAAATTACAGTCAAGACCAAGGTTTCGTGAGCTTTCCGAGGCAAGGACGAAACACGGCATGTATTGCGTGGTGGATGATCCACTGATCAAAATAAAAAGAACAAAATCAAAGCAATTATTTCAAGTAGCATTCGAACGAAGCGCTTTGCTGGGTTCTTTATTATGCGCACAGCCAAGGAGTGGAATTCCCTGCCTGCGTCGGTTTTTCCGAGTTCATATAACCCTAATCTGTTTAAGTCGCGAGTAAACAGGCTTTTACTGGGTAAGCTCGTTCCATCGTCGACATCATCTCTGCCCTTAGGGCAAGATTGAAGTCAAGAACAAGCCCATTTATAATAAAAAAATAAATTAAAAAAAGTAGACAAGTTACCGGCTTGAATAGTCAAAACAAAAATACAACATAAGAAGAAGCTACAATCTTAGTCACATGGTACTGTAGTTGCCCTAGCGTAGATCTTTATGGAGTAGAACGGGCAAGAAACTCAATGGACGCTCTTTTAAATGAACCATCAACTTAGGTAAGCCCAGTTAAAAATAAATATGAACCAGACCGGTTGTTATTATCTAGCTACGTGTTTCTCGAAATAATGGTATTCAATCGCAGTATAAACACAATTGAAAATAACTCAAAAGCATGCAAATCATGCACTTGATTTAATGTCACTTGTTCAATTAAGTGTATCAGTTAATTGAACTCAACTGGTTTCAACGATCGTGTAAATCAGCTACCAATTTAGTGACTGTTCACCGCAAGACTATTAAAATTTATCAATTGTCACGATGACTGGATATTGCAACGAGATAAAATCCTCCGTAATTAGCTGGACGATAAGATTGAAGATGATTGCATGACTTTTGAAAACATGATGCACATAAATTGAAACTTGTTGAGATTTCTCGAGTGCTCTTGTATTTGTATGCATTGTTGATTATGTCCTTGAGAGTTCTTTGTTTGTTTTACGTAAGATTAAACACAGACCTACGCAAAAAATGGGTTAGAGTAAGATTTTCTTGTTTATGAATTGTGCCGTGGCCCAGTGGTGGCGGCCCCAACTTACGAACCCAGGAACGGGTTCGAACCCAGGCAAGCACATTACTTCGTGTTTCACCGTTGCTCTCAAAACGGTAAAGGAAAACATGAACCAAAAAATTCGACGACATGTGACATCTACCAATCCGCACTCCCTCTCAAAGAGAGGAGGCTGTTGGTGATTGATGATGAACGTCACGCCTTTAATCCCCGAAGGGTTAGACAGAGACCCACATTTCGCCAGTTATGTTTACGTCCCATGTTATATGGGCGAGCCTATTGACATTAATCGGGCACAAATCCAGACTCCGTGGCTGCTACTGAGAAATTCCTGATAGAAAAACTCATTATCACTTTGGTGACCCAGGAATCGAACCCAGGACTTCATGCTCAGCAGTTGCGGTTAGGACCACTAGTTCAACGGATAATTGAAAGTATTATTAAATGTTTTAAGGATACTTTAATAGGTCAATTGATGACGAAAAAATTAAATGATACATATACTAAATTATAAATGCTTCCATAGATGCGCAATTTACTGCAAGTTGTTCGAAAGAGATATCGCGGACTCGAACACAACGGGTTGAAGGAACATGGATGCGTTTTAGGTAAGTAGAAGTCTGACACCGCCGAGAGCGGAAGGAGTCATGTAATGATTTCTACCCTCCAATGAAAAGGGTAAGACCGGATATAGCTAGATTTTATAGTCTTTGATTTGTTTCCGCTATTTTCACCCGAGTAGAGCTCTTTAAGCTTGGTACATTAATATAAATTATGCAAGTAATAATTATTGCTAATAATGATATGGATGAAAAGCTTAATACTTTTTGTTTATATTATAAAAAGCAATACAGATAGATAGTACAGATTGGGTCAACATAAATTTAAGAGATAATAAAAATAGATGCATTATTATAATTTTATGTATAACTAGCTTTTGCCAGCGGCTTCGCCCGCGTGAAAAAATGATGATTTTCCATACAAACTTTCATCCCCTATTTAGAATTAGAATTAGAATTTATTTATTTGTAAGAATGTAGTTGTACATAGTATGATGTTAAATTTTTTTAAAGTTCTATACACTCTACCACAATATGTGGTGTACAATTATTAAATACTTAATAAAATAATAATAAAATGTCATTCTTATAACTAAGTACAATAAATGTCAAGATTTGCGATACAATAAGTCCAGCATTAATTAATATGATTATAATTATAGATTTAAAACCAATGTCCAAATTAAGTAGGTACATGTCGTCTTGGATTGTTACAATATTCCATATATTCGCCAATGTCATAAAAACAATGATCCAATAACCAATTTGTCAGCTTTTTCTTGAACATGGGGACAGGAAGTTCCTTAAATGAGTTAGGTAACTTGTTATACACCTGAATGGCATTTACATATACATTTCTCCTAAAAATTTGCAATCTACATTGAGGTACATTTAGTTCATGTTTGTACTTATTTCTAGCAGAAGCCTTTTTGTGACTCACTTCTGATTGCATGCGAAAATAATGCGGGTTTTGCTTTACTAGCATACATAGTTCCTTGATGTACATGCAGGGTAAAGGCAAAATGCGAAGCTTTTTAAATAAGGGTTTACAGCTGTCCAAAAACCAGACACCAGATATTGCCCTAACACACTTTTTTTGTACTCGAAATGCCATCAAAACTTCAACTGAGTTGCCCCATAGTATTAGACCATATGACAACACAGACGATACATATCCGTGATAGTAGCCGTGTCCGTAGCCGCGGCCGTAACTGCATTACGGCCGCGGCTACGGACACTGTTGATCGAAGCCGTTTTATTGCGTATACGAATTTGTCTAACTTATCACACACGTAATTGATGTGTGATTTCCAATTGCAGTTTTGATCCACTATTATACCCAAGAATTTTGTGTTTACTACTTGTTCTAGGATACTGTCCTCATATTTTATACTAAGATCCTGAAAGTTTGCTTTGTAAGTTTGGAATTGAATTAGTTTTGTTTTATTTAAATTGATTTTTAAATTGTTGTTATTAAGCCAATTTATTATGTCTTTGATTGCTTCATTAATTTCCTGTTCCAATTTAATTTTGTCCTTACATTTTATTATTATTGTCGTATCGTCAGCAAATAATATGGTTTCGTGTCGTGTTGCATTGGGAATGTCATTAATATACCCCATCACGCCGCCTTGGGGCACTCCAACTGCGTTGGTTCTATAGCTAGATTCATATTCTAGTTTGTTTCCATCAATTACTTTTGAAATTTGCACACATTGACGCCTATTAATTAAGTACGATTTAATCCATTCATTTGCTTGTCCCCGTATGCCATATTTATCCAATTTGCTCAGTAACAGCTTATGATCAACAAAGTCAAAGGCTTTACTCATGTCTAGAAAAATTGCTACTACAGGTATGTTGTCATTCATTGCCTCCGTTATTATTTTTATTAAATTAAAACAAGCTAAAGACGTGGTGCTATTTTTTCTGAATCCAAATTGCTCCCGCCTTAGCAAATTAAACTTGTCCACATAGTCGTTTAACTCCGTTAGGAGTTGAATTTCGAAAAATCCTTCCTTATTCCTTGTGTACATTTTAAAGGGAACCTCTGTGCAAAATTTCAGCTTTCTAGGTCCAAGGGTTTGGGCTGGGCGTTGATGAGTCAGTCAGTCAGTCAGGACTTCTCTCTTTATTTATTAGATAAAATTATTGTACTAGCAGTACACCCTTTTTCCAGTGATGGTTTCCAGTTTAACCGGCAGCTGAATACCAGTATTTCAATTTAATCAACTACCTATCTGACCTCCACAATCGAGGTAACACAAATACCTATAGAAAAATGGTGGTTAGATTTCTGGGCTTCTTTTTACCCGTAATCTTTATCAAAGATCTACAAAATATGTCACCTAATACGCACTTGATTCTGGAAAAAACCCATTTCCTAAAATCGCCATAAAAACTATATTTGCACGTAATGGAGATTACTTAAACTAACTATGGCATGACAATATAATAACACGCATAATTAAGCTGTATTGTACCTTGTACTGGGTGTAGTTTAGGTGCAATCAAACTAATTACCGGATGCTGAGTACCATTATTTTACCTAACTTGTATTTACTTTTAAGATTACACAGGTACATTTAGAGATTGATGTCAAATGATACAGAGTCAGTCGGCAGTGACATCAGTTGCTTTACGCGAAACGATTTATAAAAGAAAATTGCAATCAATGTTTTCAGTGTATTAGAATTACAAAGATTTCTGCGTGAATACCAAATTGATTGTTCGACTGTAATAGTACATTCACATTTAGAGCATACTACTTTAAACTGGATAAAAATCCAGCTCTTGTTATTGAGGAATTCCAAATGGAAAAATCAAAACACACTTTGTCCAACTTAGGAATCGAACACAGTGTCTCACAGTCACTCAGTAAATGTTCAAGCTTGCTAGACCTACAAGGCAATTAACTAAATACAACACTAAATTAATTTGGATACAACAACAGTGATCATACATGAAAGCTTACCTGAGGTAATTCCCTATGCGGTTTCTGGGGCAGTCCTCCCATATGGATGACACTCGGAGGTACCGGTCGACTTCCTTCCCAAATCGGATTGATATTCAAAAACAACATTTCAACATTATTTTGTAACTCCTTCACATCAGGTATACCTGGTCCAAAATGTTTCCTGAGCATTTTATTCTCGTCTTCTACCATGTTTTCGAATAGATTGTCTATCATATAATTGTTGTATACTTCGTACAGCTTCTCATACGTTGTCAGATTGTAGAGCTTCTGGTTCATGTTACCCGGGTACAGGAATGGATGTGACGGTGCTCCAACCACTTCGTAGTTCCCCCAAACAGCTCCGAACGATGAAACTTGAATCAAAGGCACTTTGTACACATGCGAGAAACCCAGCGCAGGTCGAATGCAAGCTTCTGTCAGCAGAAGATCGAAATTCACCTTTCCTTTGATCAAATCTTTTACTTCTTTCACTTGCAGTTGTGCGTCCACAGTATTAATTATCACTCCTACTGCAACCCTCATTTGTGATATAAGATCTTCTTTGTTTCCTCTTGCTGTAGCCATGAATTCCTCCCAAACCGTGTAAGAGATATCGTGGACGTCGATTTCGGTAAGATTCTTTGGTGCTTCACCTTTCTTGAACATTGGATCTGCTGTTATGACTACCACTTCATGTCCGCGTTTCACTAGCTCCATAGTTATTGGTCTGAAGGTGATCTGATGGCTTATGGATGGGACTGGATACACTGCTAGTATCCTTGCCGCGTCTGCGATGAAAATGGTCGCGAGAAGGCAAAATGCTAAACGTCCTAACGTCGCCATTGTGAAGCCGGTGTGCAACTAATTGAGACGAGTTTACGAACGTGTGTTATATACGGAAATTAGTCGAGATAATTTTAGTCAATATTATTATGAATGACTCGTTTCTTTTTTCTTAATTCGTCCGATCTTTATGTCAGTCTTTAGAAGCGTGATAGAGTTTTTATTATTTCGAGTTTTTAGGGTTATGTATGGCCAATTTAGAATAAAGGAACTGTTTTAGGAACACTCGTGTCTGTTTTGTTTGTCCATCAGTCACAAACAATTTGTTCCGAATCTAATGGACCGATTAGGTACACATTCGAATTTCTATAGATCGAACACGGATGTGTAAGTTAATGAAAAAAAAAAACACTGGGTCAGTTTTGGGGCAAAGAGAATTATAAAAAAAATATCCTAACTGATAAAAAAAAAAACACGACTACGGACCCTTCAGTGTACCTGTTTCGACATGTCTTGGCCGGTTTTTATAATAATCGTATTTTAATAAGATACATTATAATATTATAATTAAATGTGTTGAGTCATTGCGAGTCGACAGTTTTATTAAAACCTAATATTATTGACCCTATATGGTCATCATGTAATTCACAGATTACTTTATCTGTGAATTTATAAGGGTTTCGACCTGTCTCTTAAAATAAAATTCAGTTTTGATACATTTACCTATAAGAAAAAAATAATAAGATAGTATTTAGACGGTCACAATATATTAGTTTACAAAAAATATTCATCCCATCCAAATCTATCTATCTATATATAAATAAAAAGTCCTGACTGACTGACTGACTCATCAACGCCCAGCCCAAACCCTTGGACCTAGAAAGCTGAAATTTTGCACAGAGGTTCCCTTTATAATGTACTACAAGGAATAAGGAATGATTGTTCGAAATTCAACCCCAAAGGGATTTAAATAGGGGATGAAAGTTTGTATGGAAAATCGACATTTTCACGCGGGCGAAGCCGCTGGCAAAAGCTAGTCTATCTATATAAATAAAAAAGTCCTGACTGACTGACTGACTCATCAACGCCCAGCCCAAACCCTTGGACCTAGAAAGCTGAAATTTTGCACAGAGGTTCCCTTTATAATGTAGACAAGGAATAAGGAATGATTGTTCGAAATTCAACCCCAAAGGGATTTAAATAGGGGATGAAAGTTTGTATGGAAAATCGACATTTTCACGCGGGCGAAGCCGCTGGCAAAATGGATGAACTGTGTGAAGGATGATATGGCTAGAAAGGAGGTGACTACTGAGATGACGAGAAATAGGGAAGTATGGAAGAAGAAGACATGTTGCGCCGAACCCAAATGAATTGGGATAAGGGCAGGGGATTGATGATGAATGATGATGAAGCCGCTGGCAAAAGCTAGTCCGAAATAAAAGTAAAATATTAGTTTATTTTAGTTGTTTCATGAGATGACGAGAAACAGAGAAATATGGAAGAAGAAGACATGCTGCGTCGACCCAAATGGATTGGGTTGGGATAAGGACAAGAGAATGATAATGATGACGTCATGTAGTTTATTTTGTTGACTGGCCTGTTGGTCTAGTGACTGGCCTGTTGGTCTAGTGACTGGCCTGTTGGTCTAGTGGTTAGTGACCCTAACTGCTATGCCGGAGGTCGTGGGTTCGATTCCCACCCAGGACAAATGTTTGTGTGATGAGCACGATCATTTGTTCTGTGTCTGGGTGTAATTTATCTATAATATGTATGTATTTAGAAATATATAAGTATGTTTATCAGTTGTCTAGTACCCATAACACAAGCTCTGCTTAGCTTGGGACTAGATGGCGTTGTGTGATAGTTGTGGAATATTATTATTATTATTATTATTTTCCCTGCTGAAAAATAAATTAAAAACGTAATTATTAATAGTGCTTCAATTTGGAATCAAACTTATTGCATCTAACAATTAATTAATTAATTGTAGCATAGATGAATAATTATGTCGTTATTCCTGTTTTTTATGTTGTTTAGATTTTATTTTTGTAGATTAATTTGTAAGAAACGTGTATTTTTAGGCTTATTGATTGCCATACTAACGAATTAGGTTATGGCCTGTAATGTTAGTTGTAAGTTGAAAGTAAATAAATAATGTTGAAAAATCGTTGCTTTTTTTTTTCTTTATTTAAAGGGCTTTATCGCTGAGCGATAACGTCACCCTGTAAAATTAACAATAACACTATAACTAACAAAATTTTTTTCAAAACAAAAGCTGCTAACTTAAGCCAGGATTGCGTTACATACTCCCACATCATATAATTTGGTAATTCCAAGTAAACTATTATCTCATAGCCTCATTCCGTACACACTCCATCAAAACATGTTGCACATCTTGGACTATTCCACAATCTTCAAAGTAGGGAGAAGTAACCTTTTTCATAAGAAAAGCAAAATCAAAATCGTTGCTGATAAACAAATAAAATACAGATTTATTATCTCTTATTTAAGAGACTTATAAAGGACCCTACAGTTCAAATCAGGCGTAAAGTAACAATGCTATTTATATCAAGAGTATCTCGAATCAATTTCGATTGACTCTTCATATATAGGTACTTAGATATCGATAAATATTTGAAGTGTACGACGACGTACGTATATCAAAATAATAGATTTGATACACGCGTACTTACTTAATTCATTATTACCTTCGTTCACGTGAAATTATTATAAAAGTATAACTTCACTAGTTTTTAAATAAAAAAAACTAGTTTCAATTCCGCCTTATAATATCAACTATTATGCTAGTTGCATCAAAATTGGTCCATCGAAATTAACAACTGGAACACACAACAGACAAACATATTTTTTTTTTATTAAGTATACCGTATTTCATTCATATGCATTATTTTAGTTTCTAGACACAAGATACTTCTAGATTGCTATTCGCCAGCTATGCGAAAAATACAGAGGTGTGCATAAGACTTGCACATGGGGTAGGTCAACCTCGAAAAGGCATATGACTGGGTACCCCATGAGGTTTTGTGGTTGACTCTTAACGAGAAAGGTAATATATAATAATAATAATAATATTCCACAACTATCACACAACGCCGTCTAGTCCCAAGCTAAGCAGAGCTTGTGTTATGGGTACTAGACAACTGATAAACATACTTATATATTTCTAAATACATACATATTATAGGTAAATTACACCCAGACACAGAACAAATGATCGTGCTCATCACACAAACATTTGTCCTGGGTGGGAATCGAACCCACGACCTCCGGCATAGCAGTTAGGGTCACTAACCACTAGACCAACAGGCCAGGCCAAAAGGTGTGCCTGGGAAGTTTGCAATTGATCCGTGCAATGTAGGTGCAATTAATAGATGTAAACACCAACCACGCCGTACGATCTACAGCGAGCACTGCTGGCATTTCAATGTGGCTGTTGGCTTGCACCAAGAGTCGGTTCTAAGCCCTAACCAAAGAGAAGACTGTTGCACCCACATTTCACTTGTTATGTTTAGCTAAATATATCCATATTTGAGGGTGAACAAGCTGATGTTATTTAAAAGGTAAGAGAAGGGAATGAGGCCACCAAAGCCTCAGCAACACACAAACAAACCACCCCACCAAAAAGTTCCTTATCACAAACTCATATATCACATTTATGTGAAAATTAAGAAACACCTACAACCATTTAACTGCCGATGTCGTATCGTGAAGTTTTTGCGAGGAACTTCTGGCAAAATATGATTTATTAGCAAAACGTTATCGCGCCATACTTACCTACACATTCTTTTTTGAGAACATTTCTTACACGTATTTTTTGAAGGAATTCTGTTACGGACTATTAACAGCTGTAATAATGCGTCTGCGATTTGGTTTCTGAACTTGTTAAGCAAATCATATTATTATGTGTCCTTGAGATGACAACTTTAAATTGATAATTTTATATGTTAACATTAGGTAAAAAAAGAAAATAAGAAAAAAGAATATGACTAGGGATTATACAGAATAGAGAAGCTTGGGAGGAGAAGGAGGAAGAATGCCAAGCAGTAGGACACTAAATAGGCAAACATTAAAACCGCAAAAGTGATTTAATACATAAAGCTAATTGATCAGGATATTGCCATGCTATATTGGTCAGGCGCTCCAAAATCCAAGCTTAAAAGCGTCTGACAAAAGCTCTGGTCCATCAAAAGTGTCTGACACTTATGATATTACTTTAAAATAATATTCTACATGACATTTATATAAATCATCAGCCATGTGAATTTAAGTTAAATAATTCTTATTTTTAGTCACCTTTCTCACCTGGTACCTGCCCAGGTGTTACTCGGCAAGTTCCACAAAGCGCGTAGGCAAGGCACACGAGACGCTACTGAAAACTTCAGGTTTCATCCGTGTGAAAATAAGTTATGTCTGATTGCTCTAGGATCTTGGACTAAAATATTTTATGAGTTTTTCAATGAGATTCCCAGTCACAAGTATAGAACTGTAAAGTATGTCGCATCCAGGTACATAGGACGCTAGTCAGGAAGTACTAAATGACATACATAGTGTCAAACAGTTGTGGGCACAGAAAGGGATCTACGGGTAAATGAGAGAAATAATGACTCCTTTAACTTGTACACAGCTACTGTACAGTCAATTACTAACACTACTGTACTTAAAAGGAAACACCGAGCAGTTCCTAGATAGTATGTGTCGCGACCATGCCCGAACGATCACTGGCTGGCGATCCATGGGACTGAGGTCCGTATCCGACACCTACATCCAGACTCCGCACAACGCCAAACAAAGGCGCTTGTGTTTAAATTTAAGTGCATACTCATCAAAGATCCGACACGGCCATCCTGCATGACACACGTCCTCGTGTGTAAACCTGCAATACCAGAGATTCCCATCGCAGGACACCGTTCGGTCATTCTGACTTAACCAAGAGGAACTCTCAAACTTCTCTTGTTACAATATTATCACTCTAGCTAGATTATCTCAATAACATGAGACGTCAACCTCAAAGTCACATCATTTGTTTACATAGTCTTTTTCGTTCAAACATTACGACTTAGAATAGTCAGCCCAACAAAGTGCAAGTACTCTTTAACTAGAACCAATAAATCTCAAAATCTCTCAATTTCTCAAAAATCAGTCTTTAAAATCGAATTCAAGGAATGGTGGTTGCTCTTACAGCCATCTTTGTGGCTTCCGATAGTTATCCCTGTAACCATCACGACCATTGTCATTCGAGTGACCAGGTCCCGTAACCATCCCTGTGGCTACCTCAGTAGTTATCCCCGTGATCTCTACCAACCATAGTCATTATAGTGACCAGGCTACGTAACCATCCTTGCGGGGGCTACGCGGTAAACCTCACAGTGACCACTACCGACCATAGTCATCCCAGTGACCAGGTGCCTTAGCCATCCTTTTTGTGGCTACATCAGTAGTCATCTTAGTGACCACTACCGCCCAAATTCATCTTAGTGACTGGGCCCCGTAATCATCCCAGTGATTACAATCGTATAGTCATCCTTATGACCATACACACTCAGCGACCACACCATTACTAGATTTAATTACAACATCAACACATTTGACTCAGTTTTACGTTAAAGGTACTTGACTTTCCAGCGTTCTCTTAACTCTATTCTGAACGCACCAATAAGACGTTTTTCACCGTAGACATTTTAGCTCATAGCTTCACCATTAATTTATTACTCGCTAACATAAAAAGTAGCCTTACTTCGGTTTTATTTTCGTACACGTCCCGGTTCTTCTATGCAATCGACCTTGTCCTCACCTCCCAAGCTACAGCTTTAGGTTGAGGAGATTGAGGTCCGCTTTGTTAATAATGTTCTTAGTGAATATGAATAAGCCACATATTTCTTTCATCGGCTAATTCACTCTAACCCAGCCATAGCAAACACAATCTTGCATTATTCCCCTTCGAAACAAGAGGCTGGACCCAGACTTAACATTGTCTGGGGTGAAATGTCTATCCCGCACAGTTACTCTCATAGTATCTTTAAGTTTCTCTGAACAGATCATTGACTGTCAGTAACTGTAATAGTAAAATAGTAAAAACAGTACTGCATTAACATCAAGCAGAAGTTGCGAACTTGCTTGTCTCTTATGGCGACTATTATAGTATCTTTCGGCGACTAGTCTCTTACGGCGACTAATCTCTTCAAAGTTGTGTGCTTCGCCGCATGTCTTGCGGACTACTGGTTGCTCTAAACCGGCCTCGGTACAGATGATGTACCCACTGGCAGGAATAGCGCTGCCAGAAGCTCACAGTACAGTGGCAAGCTCTCGCGAAAGAGCCGAAATGGCTTCAGTCATACGATACCCTTTACACTTAAACACCCTTATATCGCAAAGGCACAAAACCGTTTTCTGAGGATTGTCATTCACCCCACTCACTGGTGAATAGTCTAAAGATTAAAGTTGCGGAAAGGTAGCTAACTAGCTCCTTGCCTAACCCATTCGTTTCATCGTCTGCTACTCTCCCACCTGGAAGCCTTTAAATAGACTCCGGCCCCAGGCTGGTCGCAGCAAGGAAAACCTGAATATCCACCTGCCCTAGAGTTTAATTAAGTTGCTGTTCCACAAATGTGGCACTTAATATTGTATCCTGCATGTCCTATTGTTTGTTCACAACAGGGACCGATGCACACTACCAAAAGCGCCAAATTAGTAGCTCAGTTCCAGGCCAACATAATTCAGACCGCCATCGACACGCTAAGAAGAAGGTTTAATTTGATTATTGCCTTTCAATATTTATCAAAACAAAATCACCAATTGAAAACCAACTAAGCCATCTTAGCTGGTAACTTTTAACAATCCTGTTGTTATCATACAGAGCTTATTTTGTGCGCTATGTTTTCTATAGTGACTTACAGTTTCTACTTTAGTGTTTACCACACTAATGTCAACAACACAGCCTTAGGTTGCATTGATGTCACTTGAGTATCATCACTCCATCAATCAAGACATTGTTAGTTCGTTACCGATTCACTAGTGTGAACTAATCCAAGATTATTTTATTTGGTAAACCGAATACATTTCTTTTCGTTTCTTTTTAAGCGTTGCCCCACACTAGGAGTCTCTCCTGTATCGTGGGTACGTCCACAAATATTCAAACTCAGACACTCAAACACCCAGTTCTAGAACAACTATCTGCAGGCCATACAAATATTGTGGGGATCGAACCCACAACACGCAGCACAGCAGTCAATCGCTCAACCACTGCGCCAACCATGCTATCAGAAATGGATGACTAGTGAGTTTGTCGAGACCAATGTTTAGGTTTCAACTTTGCTCTATCGATGCCGACAGCAACGCGGCGTCTTCGACGTAAACATTGACGAAGTCAAGTGCGATTCAGCATAAAGCACTAACAATGGCTCTCTTACATTCGGTGATCGCGTTACACAGTTCCGAATTGTTATGATTCGGCACTCATGTTGCTTATCCTGTGTTAGGAAAGCTAAGAGTAATCGGTCTCTACATTACAGACTTTAATGAAACCGCTTCAATAATCAAGCTTTGTAAAGCTTTGTTAAGATTGAGATTCAAGTTCTCAATTTAGTCTTAAGAAACAATGAACATTGGTTGTTTTCATGACCAATCATTATATTGTATCACACTATGACATTAATGACTTTACATTAGTGATATTATGCTCACAATTAAATCTGTTCTGTGAATTTTACAAGTCACAATAAAGCTTTCTGCCCAAAGCACTAAACTAAACTAAACTATGTTTCATGATTTCATCAGTCAACACTTCACATCTGAGTAGTCTTTTAGTTGGATGGATGGATAGGATTAGCCGTGATATAGTATGAAGACTAAATCACAATCTTATTAGAGCGATACACGGTTTGCTCTTCGGAGCTCAACTCGTTACATCCATCCTGTAGGTACACCAGTAGGTACGCCATAATTATTATGCTACTGCTAGTTTCAAGCTCCAAACAGTTGGATACTCGTTGCTCTACTGTAACCGTTGTTAACCTTATCTCATGTTTAGCTAGCATTACGTTTGAATTCATTGAATTTAACCGAGGAGGAGTTCATGGTTAAACAATCACAGCCACACGGGTGGAACCTCAAGCTATGTTATCCGCCTAGATCGGTCCATAGATGTGCGACCATCCATCACCCAGCAATCCTTCTCCGCGCTAAGAAAAACACGTCAAGCCGCCAGTCGCGACTGGCTCCAGCAGACCCCCGACAGCCGTCACTGGCAGTCAGTGGCAGTCAGTGGCTTGACAGTCTGACAACCCATTCCCCAAAGGGGTACCACATCACCCAGCACCAAGTGGGCTACAGTGGCCAGACAAGCTGCCGCCACAGGCACAACACCGGCCGCACCGACCGGATACCAACCCCACACAGTTGGGAACAGGCTACGCAAATGACGACTTTCAAGTTTATTAGTGTCCTCTGATTTTTTCATATCCGAAACACTTTAATTTCAATCATTCGGAAAACATCGACACCTACTCTCTACGTCTCGCACTGACGTCGTATCCCCATTGGTACGTTTTTCGCTTTCATCGGAAAAGCACGTAAAATTAAACTTAACGGTCACAATGCCCAAAGGGGCACACAGAGGTGCTAAGCACACCCATCTTTTACTAAAACCATCAATACAGCGTTCCGCTACCCTAAGAACCTTCGAAACACAACAACATCGAACATTCTTTGAACATTTACAACTCGGTAGTCGTGGTTAAAATATCTTTCAGTTGGGATACATGAACCAAACATAACCGTGTGTTTACACAAATTAATCATTCTAGCACATCAATCACAAATTCGAATTCACATTTCGACTCGGAAATCGATCCCAGAACTCTCCACACTCCGCAGCTGCCCCTGCGACCACGAGCTCAACTGGTAGATCGCAGTTGCACATTCGTTTTCAACATTCGTTGCAGTAAGTTGCATTCTCACATCACGCCTGCAACAACAAGGGTCAGGCAGAGATGCACCCAACAGTACACAATCCAACCTGGGAATCGATACCAGGATCGTCAAACAGTCGCGCTCGCGACCGCGATAACCCAACGGGCTAATAAGATCACAATAAAACATGATCACAACAACCAAGTGAAGTAGCAAGAGGTCTTTTCAAAACAACTCTCTTCACTCGCTTATAAAATAATAACGACTCACCGGATATAACACCTTTACTCGTTCTCACTTACACACTCTGTTTCACGTGTCTAACCAGACAGGCATCATGACGGTGGATAGTCACCTCATGGTATCCAAACCCTCATCATCACAGAACTGTGCATCGTGCACATCTGTCTAAGGGAATCGAACCCAACGAATCAAAACAACAGCTCGGCCAGCTGTTTCGTGCGCGAATAGCTATCAAAGCAACTAGCACTGTTTATCGAACAGTTCACGCAATTGTCTATACACACAGTTTTCACTTTCAGGAGATTTCTCAACCCGCTCGTATCCCACTTCTGATGTCGCATCCAGGTACATAGGACGCTAGTCAGGAAGTACTAAATGACATACATAGTGTCAAACAGTTGTGGGCACAGAAAGGGATCTACGGGTAAATGAGAGAAATAATGACTCCTTTAACTTGTACACAGCTACTGTACAGTCAATTACTAACACTACTGTACTTAAAAGGAAACACCGAGCAGTTCCTAGATAGTGTGTCGCGACCATGCCCGAACGATCACTGGCTGGCGATCCATGGGACTGAGGTCCGTATCCGACACCTACATCCAGACTCCGCACAACGCCAAACAAAGGCGCTTGTGTTTAAATTTAAGTGCATACTCATCAAAGATCCGACAAGTATATTATACCTATACTATAAATCAATTGCAGTTACATGGGTTAAAGATGAGACTTGATCTGAAAACCTAAAGACAGTTGAAAAATAAAATTAGAATAGACTGCTCTATAATATTGTTGAAAATCGAAATGCTGCCTGATTTCATAATTAGGTATTACTAATATAGTGTTAATACTGTTACTACATGATAATATTATCCAACAACTTACAAGCTATTTGCTTGTAAGTTGTTGGATAATTATGTTGTATGTTACTTTCGACAAACAAAAACATAATTATGTTTCCTTGGAACGTTTGCGTGTAAATAAACATAGAATAGCAAACAAAAGAGAAGAGACAACTCTTCCTTTGTTCAAACACAGTGAAATCACAGTAGATATTTAATAGGGGATCAGACAAAATAAATCTAATTAGTCCGTCAGATCGATTTTCAAAAAATATTGAACACATATTTTTTTTCTTTTTTCACGTAAACAAAAAATGAAGACGATACAGTGCTTCGAAAACTCGTGTGACGTCACATGCTAGTACATTTTTTACCTATAAGTGACGTCACAAGCACCCACTCACGATCTTTGACGCGTTTTATCTTCGTCAATTTTTATTAATTTTATAAAATAAAAACACATATCCAATATTTTTCGATAATCTAACTGACGGACTAAACAGAATCATATATTTTTGAGTCAGTTCGATCCCCTATTGTCATACTTACAGTAATTCAAACAGGATAAAGCTTGGTTTAAGAAACAGGTTACTCGTAATTCAAGGCCCGAGACAAATGGTTATAGCACTCGGCACGTAAGTTGAAACAAAATGACGGTCGTCTGCATAGGTAAAATGACAAAAATAGAGAAAGATTCGAATGAAAATGTGCAACTGAGCATTCAATATCATAATTCAACTTACGGGATCCAATCTGTAATACATCATCGGGTCTCAGTCGACTTATTTTCATGATTGTAGCTTCGCGAAGGACTGCCATTTTGTTTCAACTTACGTGCCGAGTGCTATACGTTATATTATTAGAGAAGGTGTAAACAGACCGTCACAAAACCGTCAACCAAGCATTCTGTACAATACACTAAGTAATTCTAAGGAAACAGTATGTCTAGCAATATATCACACTCATAGCATTGTGTTGATGGACGCTTTGAATAGTAAATTATTATCATCTTCCTAACCTTTTCCCGGCTATGTTGGGGTCGGCTTCAGAGTAACTGGATGCAGCTGAGTAGCTGAGTATTTAACACTAGCTTTTGCCAGCGGCTTCGCCCTCGTGAAAATGACGATTTTCCATACAAACTTTCATCCCCTATTTAACTCCCTTAGAGGTTGAATTTCGAAAAATCCTACCTTATTCCTTGTCTACATTATACTCGTAAAGCGAACCTCTGTGCAAAATTTCAGCTTTCGAGGTCCAAGGGTTTGGGCTGGGCGTTGATGAGTCAGTCAGTCAGTCAGGAATTCTCTTTTTATTTATATAGATACTAGCTTTTACCCGCGACTTCGTCCGCGTAGAAGTCGAAAATGGTTCTAATAGGATTTTTAATTGTTTTTTTACGTTATTAATTTTGTTATAACCTATAGATTATGAGAAGAGTCCTTTGCCCAGCAGTGGGACAGTAATAGGCTGGTATTATTAGATCCCGTTCCCGTGGGAATACAGGGATAAAAAGTAGCCTATGACACTCAGCAATAATGTGGCTTTCTATCGGTGAAAGGATTTTTAAAATCGGTTCAGTAGATCCCGAGATTACCCCTTACAATTTAACAAATATACAAACACACAAACTTTACCTCTATACAATATTAGTTTAAATTACATATAAATTATTGTATACAAATGTTTGAATAGGTACTTATATTTTTCAGTGTAGGGATTTAAAGGTTTAATAAAACATGAAAATAAAATAAAATTTTGTTACATTTTGTGAAAACGAAGCTCAGCTCGAAATCGAAATACTACACACCTACCGCAGTATTTCTTTGTAAACTATTTTTTTTGTTTTTCCTTCGGGAGCTAGAATCACCAGGCTACTCTGTGCGCTTACTCTAGAGCATGCCACATACAACTGGCCGTGAGAAAAGCAGCTTTCCCTCAAGTCTATTCCCGCTACCTTAAGATTTTGACCATGAGCTTTGTTTATAGTTATTGTGAAGCAGAATTTGGTGGGAAACTGCACTCTCTTGAATTCGAAGGGGTAATTTGATGGTGTTAGGGGAATCCTAGGAATAAATACTGACTCTCCTCGAGAACAACCGGTCAGTATAGTTGCCTCGATTACATTGCGTGCCATTTCGATACACTTCAAATACAAATGGGTATATTTGACCAGCTGCAACTAACTCGCAGAAACCGCCATATGTAGAGTGTTGTAACATATCGAATGTATACTCTTCTTTTGTCCCATGATTGTTGCCATGACGGTCATGAGACAACAGCAAATTAATCCCAATTGTTCGTCACATGACACACAATTTCTTGACGAATATCCATTGAGCGTTCTTGTGTGCCGTACAACAAATAAGAAAGCGAACGGAAAAGGCATGCGCCATCCCCCACTATTGGTACAATAATAAGGTTTATTAATTTCCCATTGATGTTAACCAACTCTGCTCCCATTTTTAAAAATAGACGTACAGACACTTCTAAGACAAACTAAAAGAAAACTATAGGTATTAATATACACAACAAATCAAACACAGATAGTTTTACAATTAAAAGTTTTTAAGTGAGTTCAACCTTTTTTGAATAAATTCGAATTTGAGTTTTAGACACGTGTCAAAATAAAAAGAAGTAATTTAAATCAAAATCACTAAGGAGTATTGATATCAACTTCGAAGCAAATCACCGCCAAAATAAGTTTCTACCCCTTTTTAACCCCATTAGGGGATGAATTTCAATAAAATACGAAACACGTCTTCCATCAATTCTGTTGAAAAAGGTTTATGCAAAATTTGAAGTAGATTGGACCAAGGAATCACTTTGTCCCATACAAACCTTGCCCCCCATTTTCACCCCCTTAGGGGTAGAATTTCGAAAAATCCTTTCTTATCGGATGCCTACGTCATACAAAGAACACACCCTCCAAGTTTCAGGTCTCTACGATCAGCGGTTTAGGCTGTGCGTTGATCCGTCAGTCATTCAGGACAAAGCCTTTATATGTATAGATAGAAGACTGGTTGTCAGAATTTAATGACAGTCAAAGATTTATGTGGAAATTCAGTATGTAATCAATGCCACCTATCCACTGACCAATCTATGTAAACGCGACTTACGACTGACGTTTGATCCGAGCCGCTGTATTCATGTAGCCACGAGCGTCTAATTGAATATAACCTATTAAGGTCCCATTAAAATAGGTGGACAAAATTTTAGACCTCATTCAAACCACCAAAATAAGGACGATGGTAATAAAAAAAATAAGAAAAACGCAATTAAGTACTTACTCATAAAGGATGAGTTTGTTCTAGTGCGCCGGCAATTCATTATTTTTAGTAAAAAAAAAACACTTTATTTATCGGTTTTTTTTATTTAGAAATCTTTGGTTAGAAGAACTGAACGCTGTGTTAAAATTTGTCCACCTATTTTAATGGGACCTTATATTTTTAGGTTAAGCTGTAATTTAGGTTTCACAGTAAGGGTTCACTGATCCCGTCGGGGCTGCGGGTTGTTCGCAAGAGATACCGCAGTCTCGACATAAAATGCTAAGAAGGAACATGGGCGGTTTTTAGCCAGTAGCAGTCTGACACTCCCTTTCGCTCTGCCCAAGAGAAGGAGGGGATATTTAAAGATATTCCACCCGCCAAAAAAAAACGAGGGGTTCTCTCACCGCAGACATGACATGTCTGCGGGTTGTTCGAAAGAGATACTGCGGCCTCGGCACAAGGGCTAAGAAGGAACATGGGTGGTTTATAATCAGTAGAAGTCTGACCTCCCTTCCGCTACCGTACGCCCAGAATGGCAGGGGTTATTTGATAATTTCCCAACCCACAAAAAAAACGTGTTCACTGATTACTTTGTACTGTGGTGAAATATTTGTATGAGAGAACTTCATGAAATTGTATTCTCTACTACGTGTCCTGTATTTAAAAATATTCTTTGTGGTGTTATAGCGGTACTGATATTGAACTTTCCGTTAGTATTTATTGTTGCTTGTTTGAGTAATCGGAATTAGTGACCATAACATAAAAAGAGTGTCCATGGAGTTTCTTGCCATTCTTCTCATGAGACCAACGCTTTGGAATGGGCAACTACAGTACACTCACGAGTTATTATATTAGCCTTGTGACTGGAACTGTAGCTTAGTTTATTTAGCTTCATTAGTTTAGTAGTTTTCTGCCGCACTCGGAGAGCTTCAGTGGTTGCTTGGGCCGTCGCTTGCAAAGGTTGGATATCTCTGAGTGCCGCAGTTAGTTTAATTCGACTATTCAAAAGTGCCTGTAACTGGCCTACTTGATTTTTTTTTTTTTTTTAACGTCACGTCTGTAATACCTGACTGATGGGTTAAGCAGAGGAACGCCCATTGGTACACCCACATTTCGCCAGTCATTTTGAAGTCCCATGTAATAGGGCGCGAGCTTATTACGATCAAGCGGGCACAAATGCAGACTCCGTGGTGGCTATTGAGAAATTCCTGATGGAAAAAACTCAATTACAATGTCCCACCTGGGAAATAAACCCAGGACCCCGCTTTCCCCGTCGGGGCCGCGGATCCCGTCGGGGCCGCGGATTTTTGTACTAGATGACGTGGCCTCGGCGCAAGGGCAAAGAAGGAACATGGGTTCGGTTTTTAGTCAGTAGAAGTCTGACACTCCCCTTCGCTCTGCCTAAGACCGGGGGGGGGGGGGGGTATTTAATGATTTTACACCCACCAAAAAAAAAAAAAGGACCCCGCTTTCAGCAGTCACGACTTCCAAAGCAGTTCCTTACATAAGTCAGTGCTGTCTGTAAAATAATCTGAGTCTCATTTACCATTCAGAAAAACTTCGAAATTATTTCAAATTCAGTTCAAGTTTCAATCTAGACTTTTATTTTAGCTTAAACCAAATTACTTTTGTGATGGATCACATTGTTATTTCAAGTACTAACTTCAAAAAAGTAATCTAGACTCAACTTAAAATTTCACACCAGTAATAATGAAAAAAGTTTTATCTATGAAACTTTTAAGCCTTAGTAACACAAACAAAGAGCGTAGTGCTATCTAGTCCAAAAATAAAAGTTCTCTCTTTATAAGGGTGTGACTTCATTGAGCTGAACTAGGAAATGGTTTGAAGTACCAACGTACAAACATAAGTTTGTAGGTCATTTGAGGGCGTCGACTTCCAGAAGTTGATGCCCTAGAAGGACCTACACTGACTATATTGGTGAGGTTTTTCAGAAAGGTCAGGGGGTCTAAAATTATAATGCGTAAAAGTATATGATTCACTGCAGTAATCAAAACCAGAAAAATATATGATATCGTTCAGGATATAATGCTAGTGACATAGAGTTGTGAAAACATAATACAACTAACTTTGCTCGATAGAAAAAAACACGAAGATACCTCTAAAAACTTTCTTATAACGAGTAAAAACCATACTAAATAAAATACATGTCATCGTTCTGATTTTCTTGCCAAATAATTCAACAAGCGAAATACTAAAATCATAGTGTTTTACTTTTTTAGTGCAATCAATAGTTTTTTTGTAAATCGCAAAATACCACTTAAGAGCGTATGGTACCTCAAACGCAAGTTTTATAATGCGTAAAAGTATATGATTCACTGCAGTAATCAACATCAGAAAAATATATGATATTCTTCAGGATATATGCTAGTGCCATAGTGTTGTGAAAACATAATACAACTAACTGTGCTTGATGGAAAAAAATCGCGAAGATACCTCTAAAAATTTCTTTTAACGAGTAAAAACCATACTAAAATACATGTCATCGTTCTGATTTTTTTGCCAAATAATTCTACAAGCAACAAACTAAAGTCATAGTGTTTTACTTTTTTAGTCCAATCAATAGTTTTTTTGTAAATCGCAAAATACCACTAATTTCGCACTATTCGGCCGCAGCGAAAGACGTAACAACCGCTGTGTAGTGCAAGCTGATTAGAACTTTATTCTAACAGTATTACAAGCGAAGTTTGAACCACGACAAATAGGGTTGCTAATCTGAGGTAGCATACGCTCTTATAGAGATCATAATATGAATTGCGTTAAAATTCTTAAAATGGTAAAGTAACCATTTTAGACCCTCAGTTGAGTAGTATATTGCACTATGCCGTGAGTGTATGACCAGGTCTACAGATGTATGAACAGGATCGAAGCAAAAGGAGGCTAATTGGAGGGGTCTTTGTGCAAAACGGTGAAGGAACACATCATGAGGACGTCTTAGAACCAAAAAAACAAAGACATGTGACAACTACCAACCCGCACTAGGCCCACGTGGATTATAGCCCATCCCTCTCCTAGAGAGGAGGCCTGAATCCCTGCAGTGGGAACATTATAGGCTGATGATGATTACTTCAATAGCGCAATTTAGACTTTGATTTTAGTTCTTCATTATTTTGTATCGTAGGTGCACTACTTTCTGTGTTATATTATGGCTATAGTACTTTATATAGTATCGCTACAGAATACCTTAACTCTACAGAATCCACTTTATGTGGCCACCCATACGGCACCAGGGGGCCAATTCTCGGTTTTAGAGATTTATTTCGAGTTCGAATTCGTAAGTCTATCTCTATGTCTATCAAAAATATCTCTATCTCTACCAAAAAAATTCGAATTGAGCAGAATTCCGTATTCTCAGTCAAAATAGAAATAAATGTCACGAAAATGTCGATTCAAGTGAAGCTGATGTTACCATTACCACAGATAATATAATACTAGCGTCCATTACGAACATGAAGAAATAGATAAATAATTACGAAGAATCGCGCGTTCCGTTTTAGGTAGCTATGAGTGAATGAATGATTTTGTTTTAAAACGCTGACTAAACCTAATTATTTTAGTATAAAAGAAAGAAAGAAAGGAAGAAAAAGTATTTATTAGTTTCACAAACAAACAAGTACTTAAACATAATTATGAGAAACACTTAAAATTAGGACATAATTTATATATTAAATTTGAATAAGTCCCGTGCAAAGCCAAAGTAAAACGAAACGTTTAGTGTAAAAATAATCAGTTTGACAGCTGACTGTCTGTCAGTGACTAATAGAATTATGAAGCAAACAATTATTTACCTTCGTTTTCGGGTCTATTTTAGTGGTATCCAGTTTATTACAGGAGCCAATAGATCTAAGTATTAGAACCCTTATTAAATCTTTATTTAGTCTGAAGTTTTTAATGACTTCTGTTCCGCTCAAGTCGTAAATATCGACGGCGGGATAGCTGTTGTCGCCGTGTATTGGCCAGTTGCTCGCCACTTTCCAACAACTCCGAGATAAAAATGCTAATAAACTCGTCCATCTTTCAGTGGTTTCAAGTCCAATCGTAGGTACACAAATATTACAGAGTCTGTTATCTGCGCGAAGGTCGTCGTTTCAAGAAAACACAATGCACAAATCAAAGAGTATAAATCGAATTTCCAGTATGAGATGCCAAGCCGTATTTTATTTAAAAACTAAAGAAAAGAAAACAGTGTACAATCCAAAACTCAACAAATTCACTCAGAAATGACGTATCTATATAATCGACATTACATCTCTACTGCTCAGAAGCACTCGAGATGAACTCGAACGTTAGCCTTCGACAAATGTCGAATTCGACATCCCCAGAATAGCAACTTTTAAAATTTCTGAAAAAAATGACGTCATTAGAAATTTTTCTCGAGTTCGACACCATCTCTAAAACCGAGAATTGGCCCCCTGAACATAGATAATTTGAACCAACGACAACTTTTTTTTTGGAGTGTTGGAAGTCATTAAATGACTCCTACCGCACTGGACAGAGCGGTAGGGAGTGTCAGATTTCTACTGACTAAAAGCCACCCATGTCCCTTCTTAGCCCTTTGTGTTGAGGCCGCGGTATCTCTTTCGAACAACCCGCAGCCCCGACGGGAACCATCGACAACTAAAATGAAGATAATGCTCGCAATGGGACATCGCCCTAAGGACAGTGTTGTAAATATCTTTGGTGCACTATAAAATGTCGCTTCTAGCATTATATCCTGAAAAATATTATGGCACATTACACAAAGTGCAGCGCCGCTATGAAATCTTTGTTATGACGCGACTACGAACTGCCCTTGCTTCACGCGGTTTTACGACTTCGAAAAATTTAGATTTCTTTATTACTATGATATTTCGTTACTCAGAGCATAAACCGCTCAGAGTTGGAAACTCGCATTGGTCAAATCTTTGGTCCTGCTTTTTTTTTTAAAACGTTGCCCCACGCTAGAAATTTCTCCTGTATCGTGGGTGCGTTCATATACATTTAAACTCACATACACTTTTTTTCTGATTTCTGTCCGATCGTGTTGGATTGCGGTCGTAACTTGTTCGATTACCAGGCAAAGTGTTGCTGGTTTTTGTCATCGCTCAAGGCAATAGGCTCGATCCATGGGACTTAAACATTGCTGGCGAAAAGTAGGTGTACCATTAGATATGCCTCTTCCTTTACTTTCGGGGATTAGAGGCGCGATTTTATATACGTTTGTGAACGGTGACTATTGTGAGAGAAAAGATGAGAGTATACTTAAGTGGCTGCGCACATATTTGTACACCATAATATCCCCTGGACAGGACATGTCTGTCGCATTCCAAACGAGCTGTAGGCCCGTAAAGCTCAGGATTGGTGCCCTGAAACAGTTACTCGAGGTCGTGGCAGACCACGAAGGAGATTGCGGGACGAACTGGATGTCTTCCTTGAGAATTGGAGAGACGTTGCACAGAATCGTAACCGTTGGAAGGACTGGAGGGAGGCCTTTGCTCAGCAGTGGGACAACATAGGCTAGCTATAATAATAATAATATCCCCTGTGGTTGATGGCTAGTCTTCATCTTCGGCAGTCTTCAGTCTGCAGCACGTTTGATAGTATTATTCACAAAAATCTCCCAGAATAAATTAAATGACTGACAGTACCCGATGCGTTGTGCTATCTAAGCAATCACACAGACAGACACGAAAATCAACCTTATATCATAGTACACATATACGTGGAAATAGCATGAGATGAAATATAATATACAGTACTCACAGTAATTTTATGGGAGCAGGGTTTAGTCGAGATAGATGTTGAACATTTTTAGACAAAGAACATGAACACTTTCAAAGGCGACGCTTCGCTGCTTCCGAATAGGTTTCGAAATATTATTCATGTTTTGTGAAAAGAAATTGGACTTAAATTATTTTGTAATTGGTAGAAGCTGTTTTGGAGTGTGATCATGCGGTTTATGATTAAACAATTAATTGATTTCCTGGGAATAAGAATTTAAGTGGTGTATTAAAGATGGTCAACTGCCTCGTTGGTATAGAGGTCGCAATCACGACTGTCGAGCACGAAGTTCTGGGTTCAATTCTCAGATCGGGCAAATTGGATTTTTACATCAAAAATTTCTCAAAAACAACCCTTTGGAGCTCGGAGCAACAGGGCACATAATTATCCGGTCAGAATTTGTGCCCTGTTGATCACAAAAGGCTGGCCCACTATTAAATGGCACTGAAACCTTACTGGCAAAATGTGGGTGTACCATTAGGTACACCTTTGCCTCACCCTTCGGGGATTATAGGCGTGTTTTTTTTTTTTTTGTATTTTTTGAACGCCATCTTGTCTTAACACATTCTACGCGAAGGAATTTCTCAGAAAAACACCAAGACATTCATTTATTTATGCAAGAAGCTCGACAATGCTCTATAAACACGGATACACTGACAAATTCCTAGGCTTGATACAAAGCCGCATCCATTACTACCTAACCGAATTTTTCCCTCTCTTCACAAAAAACGAGCTAAACGCAAGTCGGGCTCTTATACGAAGAGTTTCGCACAATGCTGGACAATTACATGTTCGAACACGCTAATCTACTAAACTACCCAACTGATTTCAGTGCAATTTGAACGTGTACTAAGTGTATGCTCGGTTTCAGTTCGAAATATTTTGAACCCGATAAGTGGCACCGTTCAAGGCAGGAGCGGATTTCAAATATATTATAGAAACGCCTTAATGAACACGTTTTTTTTCGTATGGGAACTTTTAACTTTATTAAACTTTTATTAGTTGCAGAGAAAACCACGAGCAGTGAAAATTACAAGTGTCTCACTAAAACAGTTCCAAAGATACCGCCCAGTGACAGATTGACTGACAGACAGATCATCATAATCAGCATATAATGGTCCCACTGCAGGGACTAAGGCCTCCCCTCTAGGAGAGGGATGGGCTATAATCCACCACGCGGACCCAGTGCGGGTTCGTAGATGTCACATGTCATCGATTTTTTTGGTTCTAAGCATTGATATAATAAAACCCTAAATGCACAGTCTCGAACAAAACAAACAGTCGAAGCTGTCGTCAAACACTCACCAATACACGCACTACTACATGTAGTTATCGTCACTATAAACATATTTTTTTGGGCAAATTCAACCTTACGCAGATTCCTTTTACAATGCAGTTATAAAAAAAGCAATATAAAAAGTATTTTGTACGACCGTGCAGAGACGCGAGACTATTTGAAATGAGTTCATTGTGAACTCATTTTAAGCGGACGGTTTTGAGACGCGGAGTGTGTATCTTGGGTTTTATTATATCAATGGTTCTAAGTCAATAATGCGGGTTTCCTCTCGATGTTTTCCTCCAGCTGTATGAGAGCAGCGGTGATGATATAAATTACACAAAGTAATGCGCCTGCTTGGGTCGAACCCTCGATTTACTTTTCGTAAATCGGGGCCGCCATCACTGGGCCACCGCTACTCTTATAGACGTACAGAAAGTTAGCGGAGCCTTATAAATAATGGTTCCGGCGTTGGTTGGCATAATTTTTGAACGGAACCCTAAAAAGAATTCGTCTCATCAACGCAAATTTTGTTTACTTTTACAAAATCCAATCAAATTCATAATTATGTTTCGCAAACAGGGATAATATAAATAGAATTACTTTTAGGAAAATTTTGTTGCTTTCGCTTCAAGTTCGAAAACATGCTCCTTTGGGTGCCATTACTATTCCGTTAAAGTTTGTAACTTCATTAGCAGGGTCATCAGAGTGCCTAACATGAACGCGCGTCTGAAACGTAACGTAAAAGCGATTAATAATAATTGTTTAATCACTACATCCACGCTACATCTATAAACACTGTTTTAAGCTTTCACGGTTCATAACTATATCACTACATCTATACTTCTAGACTAATATGTATTATAAAGAGGTCAAGTTTGTGTATTTGTTAAATTGTAAGGGGTAATCTCGGGATCTAGGTACTGAACCGATTTTAAAAATTCTTCTTCACCAATAGAAAGCCACATTATTGCTGAGTGTCATAGGCTACTTTTTATCCATGTAATCCCACGGGAACGGGATCTACGCTGGTTGAAACCGCGGGACGTCCGCTAGTATATTATAAAACAAAGTCCTCTGCCGCGTCTGTCTGTCTGTCTTTCTGTAGGATAGAGTGGTTCTCGAGAAAGGTTTAAAACGAACGATACATCCGGTCAGGTTAGGGCTTCGGGTCCGGTTAGGAATAATCCTAGTGGTAGATGTTACATGTCTTCGTCTTAAGACATGCGGTTTCCTTACGATGTTTTCCTTCACCGTTTTGAGAGCAGTGGCGATGAAATAAATTACACAAAGTAATGCACCTGACTGGGTTCGAAGCCGCGACTCACTGTTCGTAAGTCGGTGACGCCACCACTGGGCCATCGCTGCTCGCAAAAGTCATAAATGAGTGACCATACAATAGTCATAAATGTCACATGGGTTTTGGCCATTAGAACAACCAATATCACCCACTACTTAAAATTCAAATGAAATGAGTTTTACCAATTTTAAAATAGTTGGTCTACTAGTTGTGTGACCGTTTAGCATTAGGTCCTAGACTTCCAGATCGGAAAGCTGTAGCAGCTGCGGAATCTGAATTTACCCAGCATACCCAAACCCAGCATTGAACATACCCAGCGAAATGTGGGTCTACTACTCGGCACATCTCTGCCAAACCATTCGAGTATACGAAGTATGCGCGTGACTTTTGGTTCACGTGTGATTTATACAAGCATTGACGCGCGTAAGCCTAAAATACGTTAGTCTCAACCGCTCTAAACCAGCCCCGTTTACGGAGGCGCGGGTCGTCGCATGGCGCGTACAGATGGCTCGTCTCGTGCTTTTTTATTAATTTACTGCACTGAGACGGGACCACCGCAACAAACGCTGCATTTTAAAGTAACGAGCGAAATAACGTTTCTATAAAATCGACGTTTGAAATCGTTAACTTTTTCATACATCGCAATGTGTTTGAATTAAAAACACACACGCGCCGCGCGACGCCCCGCCTGTACGTAAACATGCACTAAACCACTCGTGTCTACGTTACGTTCACACCCCCGCCCGCTCGCGCTATTACCTCCAGATATTCGGTTCCATCTGGAGCCGTTTGAGTGAGACTCGTTAGTGTTACAGAGTTGCATTACATTGTAAATGTGAATGGTAGAAGTTAGGAAGAGTGTTCAGATTAGGCTGGAAGTTTTCAGGAAGTTTGCGTGAATGGGCTCCTTCGAGGTAGGTTAGACCCTTTCGTGGAACGGAACGAGTAATGACTCTGCGTTTGTGATGTGCTGCTGTTTTTGTTATGAAGTTTAAGGGTCGTACGAAGAGCATGGGACACCGTACGTATCTCTGGGAGTTCTTACTACATAAGAACATACATAAATACATAAACTGACGCCTTTTTCCCAAGGGGGTAGCCAGAAAAAACAGGACGCCACATGATATGATCCTAACATACCGCTTTTACATCATTCACATACAATACTTCTGGTCATACACGCACACCGGTTGTGAGTACCACGCACCTGTCTTTTCTGAAGATCCGCACCACTAAGGTTGCCACTCACATCTGTCATACTTTCTGTTCTTTTTTTATGGATAAACTGTCGAATGCCATAACCAATGTGTCGTGACCATGTCGAAGCCATTTCTGCAAGTAAGTGTTGACGGTCGTCTTCGCCACTGATTTCCTCCGTTTTTGTCGAGAAATTGACGTCTGACGGAGGAAAATGCAACAAGAATACCTGTTGCGCCGACCCCAAAGTAGGATATAAAGTAAGGCTAGGGAGACAGCGATGATGAAAGTCACTCCAAAAGATGTCTGGAAGATATTGGTAGCAGCAAAATGACCGAAGTTTTAACCATTGACTAAGAAGTTTTTTTAAACATTTGTGGCGACTAGCGACATCTATCGCAACACCTGCGTACTAACAACGATTGACAGAAATCCTACATCGCGCTATCAACATTATCCGCGACATAAGCGTAGATAGGAGTTCCCGACTTACAACTTACTGTGGGGCAGTTAGCCCGCCGGACACAACACCCGTCCGGTCGGAGGATCCTCCCTTTTCAACGGGGGATGAGGAACTTTACACCCTGTTCCTCAGCTCCCCCAAACTGGTGACCCCGAGCATGAACGTCAGCGCAGCCTTCGTGCAAGCACTTCATACATCGCCATCACTTCCCCTTCGCCTTCGATCAGCGAGTCATACCGTCAGCCAGCAGCCACGGCTTCATGGGGTATCCTGTCCACCAGCATGCAGCGGAAGCACATTCCTGGACATCACCCCCAGCCTCATCAGCGACTTTGGCACAGCACACTGCACTTCGGCCGGTCAGCAAGCAGAGACGCCCTTCTCTCCTGGTCGACGCAGCAGCCAGCCACAACGCAGCACTGCATCACTCCGACTCACTGGAGCTAATATGCAGCATCACGGCAAGCACTGCATCACTCCGACTCACTGGAGCTAATATGCAGCATCACCCCGACTCACTGGGGCATCACCGCAGACAGTTCCGACTCACCGTGAACTATGCGGCATCCGGTTCCGACTCACTGGAACCTTCCACTGGCTGACAAGCGCCAAGACTAAACCTGCTTTCGACCTCCGGTCTCGGAGGGGGGTGATGTGGCGACTAGCGACATCTATCGCAACACCTGCGTACTAACAACGATTGACAGAAATCCTACATCGCGCTATCAACATTATCCGCGACATAAGCCTATATAGGAGTTCCCGACTTACAACTGTCGGGCAGTTAGCCCGCCGGACACAACACCCGTCCGGTCGGAGGATCCTCCCTTTTCTATGGGGGATGAGGAACTTTACACCCTGTTCCTCTATCCCCCAAACATTGCTCCTTACTAGGAATTTCTCCTATATCGTGGATGCGTTTGTAAATATTGTAGCTCACATTCATAAAGCACCATACCTGAAAGAATACCTGTAGGCCATTCAAATATATTTGTCCCGTGCGGTGGTAGAACCCGCGACACGCAGCGCAGAATCCAATCGCTCAGGTACTGCGCCAACCATGCCGTCAATTCTAAAAGAGTTGTATTTCAATGTACCTACTAGTATAAATCATTCTGGAATCTGCACTTTAAGCGCTGATATTAGCGATAGAAGATGTAATAAAAAGAACTACAGAGCACTGTCAATTTTATTGTTTCAATCTTGTTATTGAGATTTCGATCGCCACTGCCAATTTATATCACTGGATTCAAAAAGCTAAAGTTATTCCATTGGTAATTGAAAAACTTCAACGAATCACTTTCAATATAACTTGAGCTAGAAGCTAAGTTAAAAGTTTGGTTTAGATTTATAAGAGTTCTGTTTTCAGTTACAATTAAGTACTATACGTAAGTTTTTCTTACTTTGAACTTGGCATGCAGCATTCAGTGGATACTTAACACAAGTCTTTCATCCTTGTTCCTCTCTTCTTTTTCATACATATTATACTCAAAAGCTCTTAAATGTTTGCTAAGCTCACAACGAGTAACATTTCATACAAACTTCCAAGAGATACGTACAAAAACATTTGTAAGTCCAAATTACCGTGAATTAGTGCAGTTAAAAAGATCGCAAAATTTTGCACGCTCTAAAATTTCCCCGTATTTGTCGAAAACATCAGAAACCCTTTACTATTACGAGGCTTAACCTGAAAATTCTAGGCTTTTACGCTTTCAAATGAGTGCTCGAAACGGCTCAGAACACTCGCCCCTTTAATATCTTAATTACTATAAAATGTACTCTCTTTTACTTTGGGTACGGTTTAAGTTACAAAAGATCAGTTTTAGGGCCGGTTTCACCACTTGCTGATAAGTCCCTGATAGCCTATCCGGAACTTATCTGCCAGATAAACTACAACTTTTGATAGCATTATCTGTCAGATAACTGTCAGATAACTATCTGACACTTTATCCGTAACCGGTGAAACTGGCCCTAAGAGTAATAATTTCAAGGAAATATTAAACGAGATAAGTCTTATTCTTCTAACTCATTCGACAGAAAACAAATTTATAAGGGGAATGAGACAAATCTCTCCAAGTTCTGCCTTCAAATCCGAATGTTTCTCTTTGACCTTTTCGAGGTGTAACAGCTTATCAGCTCTCATGACCCTAAGCCATTATAGAATAGGATTCATCTTTGGGGGGTTGAGGAACAGGGTGTAAAGTTCCTCATCCCCCGTTGAAAAGGGAGGATCCTCCGACCGGACGGGTGTTGTGTCCGGCGGGCTAACTGCCCGACAGTTGTAAGTCGGGAACTCCTATATAGGCTTATGTCGCGGATAAAGTTGATAGCGCGATGTAGGATTTCTGTCAATCGTTGTTAGTACGCAGGTGTTGCGATAGATGTCGCTAGTCGCCACATCACTCCCCTCCGAGACCGGAGGTCGAAAGCAGGTTAAGTCTTGGCGCTTGTCAGCCAGTGGAAGGTTCCAGTGAGTCGGAACCGGATGCCGCATAGTTCACGGTGAGTCGGAACTGTCTGCGGTGATGCCCCAGTGAGTCGGGGTGATGCTGCATATTAGCTCCAGTGAGTCGGAGTGATGCAGTGCTTGCCGTAGATGCCCCAGTGAGTCGGGGTGATGCTGCGTATGCTCCAGTGGGTCGGAGTGTGCAGTGCTGCGTAGTGGCTGGCTGCTGCGTCGACCAGGAGAGAAGGGCGTCTCTGCTTGCTGACCGGCCGAAGTGCAGTGTGCTGTGCCAAAGTCGCTGATGAGGCTGGGGGTGATGTCCAGGAATGCGCTTCCGCTGCATGCTGGTGGACAGGATACCCCATGAAGCCGTGGCTGCTGGCTGACGGTATGACTTGCTGCTCGAAGGCGAAGGGGAAGTGGTAACGACGTCTGAAGTAGTTGCACGAAGGCTGCGCTGACGTTCATGCTCGGGGTCACCAGTTTGGGGGGTAATGAGGAACAGGGTGTAAAGTTCCTCATCCCCATTGAAAAGGGAGGATCCTCCGACCGGACGGGTGTTGTGTCCGGCGGGCTAACTGCCCGACAGTTGTAAGTCGGGAACTCCTATATAGGCTTATGTCGCGGATAAAGTTGATAGCGCGATGTAGGATTTCTGTCAATCGTTGTTAGTACGCAGGTGTTGCGATAGATGTCGCTAGTCGCCACACATCATTTAAGCCTGTTTTCTTCAGTATCATCATATTTTGTTTTTGGTCATACTCTTGACCTCAATCTTGTCTAGGGCAGAGATGAGATCGATGATGGAATAAAAATCCTATTTACTCGCTACTTAAATAAATTGGCATTGGCATGACCATTCTTCATCTGCCCTTAACCTAATTCATATGGGTCTGAGTTTCATGATCTGGTGTCTGTACAACTCGTTCTTAGCGAGTATTTTGACTGGCCTGTTGGTCTAGTGGTGAGTGACCGTAACTGCTATGCCGGAGGTCGTGGGTTCGATTCCCACCCAGGACAAATGTTTGTGTGATGAGCACGATCATTTGTTCTGTGTCTGGGTGTAATTTATCTATAATATGTATGTATTTAGAAATATATAAGTATGTTTATCAGTTGTCTAGTACCCATAACACAAGCTCTGCTTAGCTTGGGACTAGATGGCGTTGTGTGATAGTTGTGGAATATTATTATTATTATTTATTATTATTTTCACTACTCCACTACAGCTCCCTATATGTCCCGAATGCATATAAATGGATAGTCATCCGGTCCGTCTGTTTGTTTCATGAGTTTAGCTCTGCCATTTGAAATCCCAAACCACTGGCTGTGTCGGTTGATATTGCTTACAAAACATTAATCCTCTAGCCGTGTGTACTCTATGCATCAAAGGATACTGGGCAAAAGTTGTTTATTTGCATATCGTGATGTAGTTTCTACGTTTGCCGAACCATCTGTACTCTTTTGGAATTTGAACAATTCTGCCAAAAAACACTTGTATGCGATGGATATTTACGGCATGTATTTAAACCGTTATCTGTATATTCCCTTTTTTCGAACAAAATATTTTAAAGTTACACCAAAAATACTGACTTGCACACAAATTATCTCAAATTATGCACACTAAAGAAACCAAATTTTGTATGTTTTTTAAAGGCATTTGCAGAACTCTTTAACTGAACGAATAACTATTATCAAAATAGTATATCTAATAATTCTTTAGTCTAACAAACATTTCAAAACTTTTTTAAGGAAAACCTACACCTGATTTAAATAACACTAATATCTTCTGTCCCCGAAGTGCCGGGCCTCCGCCGGCCTCCTTCGTCGGCCTACGGCCTGGTGCCCATGCCGCCCATAAAGGACACTGTCGCGAGACGGTCGTATTAGATATCAGTTTTAGAAATTCCGTAGTAAGATTGTACAATAAATTTAGAGTGCAAGTTAGTATTTTTGATAAGCAATTAGTATTTTTGTTTTACAAACCATATACCTATCCGATGTACTAACTACAATTTGGTGTGAATTCGATAAAAAAGGTCATCTCGTTTTGTGTGATTTTTTAGACTTTTTTGTAGGAAATCAATTGGTTTTTTTGGTATGCATTCAGTTAATTAGTGGAGTTATCTAGTGTGCTAAAAAATTAAACAGATGTGCATTTAAATTTAACCCGATATTTACCCATGGCCTTTAATTTGGCTTTACAAGTTGTCGAGAAATATCACTCAGGCCTACTGGTTTCTTCATGCATGATGTTGTACTTCACCGAAGTTAGTGATCACAACAATAATGCCAATGCCATGTCTTGGGTTCGAACTTGAGACCTGTGATTTGGCAGACTGAAGGTCACACAACTAGACTACTGCTGCTTAAAAGGATGGTATAAGTATATAAACTCCTACACTAATATTATAAAGGTATTTTGATAAATTAAAATGTAAAGCTACATTATCCCCAATTATCATAGGCTATAATTTCAAACGTTTGCTAAACTATAATATCTGACCAGCGGTGGCCCAGTGGTAGCGGCCCCGACTTACGAACAGTAGATCGTGGGTTCGAACCCAGGCAGGCACATTACTTTGTATAATTTATTTCATCACCGCTGCTCTCAAAACGGTGAAAGAAAACATCGTGAGGAAACCGGCATGTCTTAGAATAAAAAAATCGAAGACATAATATTGTGACATCTATTAATCCGCACTGGGCCCGCGTGGTAGATTATAGCCCATTCCCTTTCATAGAGAGGAGGCCTGTGTCCCAGCAGTGGGAATATTAATAGGCTATTAATGATGATGAATATCTGACAATACCAGGAGCGAAACAGCGGGTAAAAGCTAGTTATTTACATCCCTCTTACCGCTTATGATTTAACCCTCAAACCCTCCAGTTGTGTGTTTATAATTTTTAAGCCAGCTTTGCACTTTCTGACGACTTCTGTGCCACATATTTTCACGTTAATACCGTGCTTACCTAGTCAAATCATTGCTGGAATTAGAACTCAACACACCTGAAAGGCGTGCTTAATGATTCAATGGTGTTTATGAAAGAAATTTTATGAATTAAGAATGTAATTAGAGATTAGGGATGAATATTTATCATAGGCCATGCAGGGTAGAAGGGATGAATTATTCCTCGTAGATACACTTTCCTCGTAGAGACAATTTTGAAAAAAACTCGCTTCAGTTCCTTAAAGATTTACTTTCGTTTAGTACCTACAGCAAAACAGAAAATACAACGCAAAAAATGGTATCATGAATCTAGCACATGAATGTAGACCCCGATTCCAAAATATCTAGTCGAATATTAGAAAAAAAATAGTGGCACTTTGGAAGTGTCTTTCTATCAAACTATTGAACTGATAGACTTCAGACTTCAAGGTTTTCCTGGAATGTGTTGAACTAATTTCTGTATTATTTTCAAAATTGTAGGCTCAGTGGTTTCGGAGATAAGGGGGGGGGGGGGGGGGGGGACGGTAAATTTTCATCTATTTTCTTAAATATCTTTAAAAGTTTTAATCTTAAAATTATCAAATAAAATATTTAAGATCCTCACAATAAGACCTTTCATTTGATATATCACACGGTACAGTTTGCAAAACTTGAAAAAATAAAAAACTGTAAGCTCCCCAAAACCCCCATATTTAAAATGCCTTTATTTACGTTATACGTTCGTGTTTGGGTCATATAAATACAATGTGTACCAAATTTCAACTCAATAGGTCCATTACTTTCGAAGCAAATTGGCTGTGACAGACGGACAGACAGACACACGAGTGATCCTATAAGGGTTCCGTTTTTCCTTTTGAGGTACGGAACCCTAAAAAGTGTAAATATTTGCATACTGGCTGACAGGGGAAATTGGAGGAACAAAACTTTCTGACCCGAAGTAACATTGGACAAGGGTAGAAAGATGATTTCAACGGTTATTAAACATTTTAATTTCCACATTCGACTCCACTAAAAACACCCTATAAAAGTTTAAAGAATTCTCTGCTACTTCAAAGAACTGAAAGTAAATGTTTGTCCTCTGGGACACAAATCCAAACGCGCACGTGACACAAGTTTGTGACCTCTGAAAGTTATACCTCTGTGGTTCTATCTTTTTTATTCTAGAACTTTATGGAATTTAAACGAGAGGTAAACTTGATCGCATGCTTCACTAGATTTTCTTTGAAGTGCATTTATTGGTTATTTTTCTTTTTGACGTGAGAACTTTCGACATTGTTAGCTTTTGTGGAAACGAAGAGGAACGTAGAGAGGAATTTGTTTTGGAATTTTATCTTTTTTGCTGCTAGTGGTATTAAAATAAAACAATCAGTTTTATCAGGATTTAAACCATTACGTTTGGGAAAAGGTTAGGCTGATGATAATGACATCTCATTCTTCATTTTCTTTTCTAAATCGATTAACAAGAATTTAAATTTTGTTCAATCCACTTTCCTCCATATCAGCAGGAGACAGAACAGAACAAGGTCAATAGGCACACAGGGACGTATACAACTGGGATAAGCCCAGTTCTTTTCTGATTCATTTCGTTGCGGGATCCAAGGCAGTTAAATCATTTATGTGGGACTTCGTCGAGCTTCATCGTCGCTGCGCTTTTCTGGTGGTCGCCATTGTTGATTCTGGCTTACAGAAGTCACAGTGGTTTGAGAATAGTGTGGAGGGATTGTCCCATAAAAAATACAGCTGGGACCAGCAGCTTAACGTGCCTTCGGAGGCATAAAGGAAACTCGGTTGTAATAGACAGTCATCTACACACTTTAACCTAAAGATCGACCTGAGCGGTTGTTCTTATATAGCCACGAGCTCCTTGCCCTCTAAATAAGAATGAGGTATGCCAAACAGTATTACGAACACATGGGCAGATAATTTGACACACAGAATCTTGTACGCACAGCAATAATAATACTCTCGGTTCATATTATTATAAGGCAGATAATTTGACGCACAAAATCTTGTATCCACAACAATATATACTCTCAGTTCATAACTTTTCCATCCATTACATAATCAGGCAACCCTTCCCTCCGTTGTTATTTTCCATGTTCTTGAAAACACGCTAAGTTTGAGCAAAACTCATTACAATTCACCAAGGAACATTGTTATTAGTCGTGTCACGTAGTACTTGGGACGAAGGCGACAATAATTGCAATATTCAAAGCATTCAGTACTTACGCTGGGAATAGATTGAGCTTGCATTTAATGGCTGCAGCAAACTGAGTCTGTCCTCAATATTATTACATCGAGGGAGGAAGAGACCTTCAAGTACCATTTTTAGTTTTCCCTGACCTTTTAACTCATTAAGGCCATTTTCGCGGCGGCTATTCGGGTAAACTCTCTTTTCCCTCATTCTCATTGCCTGGTGGGACGAATGAGATGGTATCCCACACGACCAGACAAAAGCCCGTCGAAGACCGATAAACTTTCAAAGTCGGATTGCTTCTAAGAATTTTTTAAAGGCGGCTTTTCTAATAGGGTAGTCGACAAAAAAAAACTAATTAGTCCGTCAGATAGATTTCCAAAAAATATTGAACACGTATTTTTTCTTTTTTCACGTAAACAAAAAATGAAGACGATACAGTGCTTCGAAAAGTCGTGAAACGTCACAGCTTGGTCCAATTTTACCTAACTATGACGTCAAACGCCCCCTCTCCATGGTCTTTGACAAGCTTTATTTTCGTCAATTTTTATTAATTTGATAAAACAAAAAACACGTATCCAATATTTTTCAATAATCTGACTGACGGACTAAACAGAATCATATTTTTTTTAGTCGGTCGACTACCCTATTCTTTTCGCCAATTTTACAGGCGCTACATCGTCAAAAGAAACGGAATGGAAGGAGGCTTTTGAGGTTTACTGTCTGGGGTTAGCCTTTCTTTATAGTATAGTTAGTGCCTAACCTGGTGGCAGTTTTCATTCGGACTTGGACCTCTAACTTGGTCTCTGATATGCCATCGAAAAATAACTCTCAGGCATACTAGTTTTCTCACAATGTTTTCTTTCACCGAAGCAAGATTTGACGGCACAGTTGGCGCAGTGGCTCAAGCAATGGGCTGCTGCGCTGCGTGTCGCGGGTTCGATCCCCCCACGGAACAAATATTTTGTATGACCTACAGATAGTTGTTCCGGGTCTGGGTATTTGTGTATGTGAGTTTAAATGTTTGTGAACGCACCCACGATACAGGAGAAATTCCTAGTGGGGCAACGTTTTTAACAAAAAAAAAAGATGCTGCATATGAGGTGCGCGTCCTGGATTCGAACTCGACGCATATGACTACCAAGGATAGCAAATGGTAGGTCTAATCTAGAATCACTTCTACATAATTCATGGTAACAGGTTGCAGTTCGATAATAACTGTATCCTCCACTAAAATGCCTCTACTCCCGTACACTTCATCTGTTTGTTTGACACAGAAACAGTAGTTGTCTATTTGATTCACCTTCCAACGAACCACATGATAACGTGAACCAATTACTCAATTTTAATCAAGGAAGCGGAACAGATTGGTAACATTTAGCGACTAACTGTAGCTCTAATGAACAACTCGGTTTAACAAATCCCGGCGGAGAGAACATACTCGCGGATTTTAGTTAAAAAATTTGTAGTAGGTAGTTTTAGTCTATAATCCCGACGAATATCCATCTTAACCCATCTGTTTATAATATGTGAAATACTTTTTATAATTCGACATAACAATTCATGAACAAACCTATGGATTTAAAAGAGCGTCCATGGAGTTCCTTGCTCATCCTTCTCGATGGAGAATGGGAAATGAAATGGGCAACTCCAGTAGTTTCACAAGTTATTATGCCTTGCGACTGTAGCTTCACTTTTATTTTGCGTTCAAAAGTGTCTGTAATGGTCTAATTGAAATAAATGCTCTGAGTTTCATTGCAAATCGGTTACCCCGTGAAGTAAGTCCAGACTTTTTAAAATTGCGGTTGCCATAAATTATTGTCATTTTTTTTTAAGAACGATCTGTGTTTAAATATTAAGAATATCGAATAACTTCGCGTTTGATAAAAATATCTGTAGTGGAATATTAAACTTAAATGAGAGAGATGTGGTAAAGTTGAATAAAGGTCGATTTTAAAAGGGATGTCAGACGATTCAATCTAAAATGTTTAGGAAAATTCTTAGGAAAATATGAAATGTCTCAATTTGTGAGATCCCTCGGCATTGCAGTGTAAACAGGCAATTTGACCTTAATTAGGAATCTCTTGAGGATCGAACAAGACACGATTAGGTTTACGGAAAAGTTTGGGATAAGTATATTGAAATAAAAATATATTTTAAGAGGGTATTATATTCTTACTTTTTGTGAAGCAAATATTGAAAGTAATTATTAGTGATTGTGTTTACATTGTAATTTAAACCTTTATTATATTCTGAGTTGTTAATAAAAAGATTGAAGGTTTATAGGTATAGATAACTGCGATGGCCCTTGGTGGGACTGGTTCTCGGGCTAACATTCTTCTGACTAACCATAACGACTTTCAAAGATCTACAAATACCACGGGGATCAACGTCCTTTCTGACGCATGGTCATCCAACCACAGACGGGTGGGGTTCAAAACATCAACAAACCGTCTTTGACAAACGTGGCTCAATTTTGAAGATCGTCCTGAGTGGCTGTAATTATTTATCCGCAAGCCATCATCATCTGGCTACCGATAACCGCTAAGGCCTCGGCCTCGAATTTTGCGGGCAGCGGGGCGGCGGTGGCGGTGGCGGCGCGGCTTGTATGGAGTGCACTGCTCGTTGCCCGCCCCCGCGCCGCTGTATTCCGAGAACTGGTCCACTTGATTGTACGCATAAGATCCTGCCGCTCCCGCGCCGCCGCAGCCGCCGCCCCGCTGCCCGCAAAATTCGAGGCTGAGGCCTTAGAGATACCGCGGCCGCGGCACAAAGGGCTAAGAAATAACATGGGTGGTTCTTAGTCAGTGGAAGTCTGGCACTCCCTACCGCTCTGCCAAGAGCGGGTTGTGTCATTTGATGATTTCACACCCTCCAAAAAAAAACCATCTTAATCTGCGGTGGCCCAGTGGTGGTGGCTCGGACTTACGAGCACTAAATCGTGGGTTCAAACCAAGGCAGTTAAATTACTTTGTGTAATTTATTTTCACCACCTTTCAAAACATAGTGAGAGTTTCCTCACGATATTTTTCTTTACCGTTTTTACTGGCGAAAATGAAATGAAGTGAGAGCCGTTTTACGTTTCTATCTTCACTTAAACAAGTCTTGAATCGCACTAAGTAGGTACTCCAGAAATCTATGAGGGTTTTATTGAATTTTAATTATTTGAATAGAAAAGTTTCCTGCTATGATTGCGAACAGTTTTTGTTTTCTTTTCTGAAGTTTTTAAATTTACTGTACCGCCATTTAAAATTCCATGCAACTATTTGAGCAACTTTAATTTATTGCACTTGGAGCCTATTTCACCTTTTTCAAATGAGGAAATACATACACAGGAATAGAGAACCTCCTCCTATTTGAAAGTCGGTTTAAAACAAAGTCGTCCGCCGCGTCTGTCGGTCTGTTTGCAATAAACTCAAAAACTGCTGCACCGATTTTCATGCTTTTTTCACCAATGGACAGAGGGGTTCTCGAGGAAGGTTTTAGTATGTAATTAGACGCGGGTGAAGCCGCAGGGATCAGCTAGCACTAAATAAATTCAGAGATAGAAGGCAATCTGTATCAAATTACCTGCCATGTAAATTAATCGGAACTTAGTCTCGTAGCTGCAGGTGAAATCGCAAGCACAAAATCATGCCTGTCTTTTCCGGCGGAGGTGCCTGTTCTGAGGCAGGTCTGTGCCAGTAGTGCTGAAGCGCTATTATCAACACTGAAAATTTAGGGTCTTTCGTCGTTTTGGACCACGAGCAGTTCGGACCGCGGTCCGAACCACTCGTGGTGCGGAACGACGAAGCACCCAATAGGTATTTACTATTTGTTTTGAGTTTCCAATATTTTGGCGCTGTTGCAAGCCACGGATAAACTGAAATTATTAAGGTGGGTAATCTATGAGCAGACAAATCGGTCTACTCTCTATTTTATTCGTTTTGCACTCAATACCACGATCACTGTCACTCACAACAGGATTCGTTTTACAACACTCAAAACTCGCCTTGTCCGTTGTTCAACATTTTTTGGCGCTTTTTCGGTGTAACACAGTTGAACCACAGGATTCCAGGCTCTCGACACTTGAAATCCATTGTACCGGTTATTTGGTAATTTCAGTGGTTTTTCTTTTTAGTCTAGGTACGTCTAAACTGGCGTTTGATGTGATGACCTGAGAGTTATGTAACTCAAAACAAAATAAAATATTAGCAGATATTTTTGAAACGCAGTCTTGAAAAATTTGTTGCAGAGAAAGGGTAAACCATGGATGATGTGGGCTAGCCGGCTAGATACATTTTTCGTAAACTGCTGGATATAACAAGAGTATCCAGAAATACATACAGAAGCAACGTCTTTAGTGCTTATGCGAACCACCAACAGGACGAGACAACTGACGTATAGACCCGGACACAACGTTTCCAAACGGGACATGCCCAGTGTACCGCGACATAATTATGGCAACCCCACAAAAGTGATAGAATAGGGGATCGGACTGGGTCAAAATAATATGATTCTGTTTAGTCCGTAAGTTAGATTATCGAAAAATATTGAATACGTGTTTTTTGTTTTATCAAATCAATAAAAAAAAACCGGCCAAGAGCGTGTCGGGCCACGCTCAGTGTAGGGTTCCGTAGTAATAATTCTTTTTTTGTTTGAAATACGGGCCAATGAAGCTTGACCTCTGGATTGTATAGGCGCTCATACGATTCAGGGACCAAATTATATTGGTTAACTGCAGTTTCCATCTGTTGTTTCCATCCAAGTTCAAAATAATTTTCCTAGAAAGTCCTTATAAAGTTCTACTTTTCAGATTTTTTTCGTATTTTCTAAACTTATGGTTCAAAAGTTAGAGGGGGGGGACGCTTTGTTTTTTACTTTTGGAGCGATTATTTCCGAAATTATTGACATTATCAAAAAATTATTGTAGTAAACCCCTATTCATTTTTAAATACCTTTCCAACAATATATCACACGTTAGGGTTAAAATTAAAAAAAAAATCACTTCCCACTTTACATATAGGGGGGCTACCCTAATAAAACATTTTTTTCCAATTTTTATTTTAGCACTTTGTCGGCGTGATTGATACACATATTGGTACCAAATTTCAGCTTTCTAGTGCTAACGGTCACAGAGATTAAGCGAGGACGGACAGACGGACAGACAGACAGACATGGCGAAACTATAAGGGTTCCTAGTTGACTACGGAACCCTAAAAATGACGAAGTTGTAACGCGTCAAAGATCTTGGAGTGGGGCTTGAAACGTCACTCGTGTCGTCAAAATGTACTATCATATCACTCGTGTGACGTCATATTATGACGTCACACGAGTTTTCGAAGCACTGTATCGTCTTCATTTTAAGTTTACGTGAAAAAAGAAAAAATACGTGTCCAATAATTTTTGGAAATCTATCTGACGGACTAATTAGTTTTTTTTTGTCCGATCCCCTTTATTATCAGTGGTAGCGTAGTGGTATGACCGTCGAAGTGCAGTACAGTCATAGATGTTTTTTTTCTTTGTGGGATAGGAAATCATCAAATTAATATCTCCTCCCGCTCTTGGGCAGAGCGGAAGGGAGTGTCAGACTTCTACTGACTAAAAACCACCCATGTTACTTTCTCGCCGTTATGCCGAGGCCGAAGTATCTCTTTCGACATCCCACAGCCCCGACGGGCACAGTCAAAGGTCTCAAGTTCGAAACCAAGACATGCGCATCTGATTGCTTCGGTGAAGGAAAACAACGTGTGGAAACCAGCTCTGAGAGATATTTATCGACGGCACGCAAAGCCAAGTCAAAAGTTCTTGGGCTGAATAACAACTCTGACATCAACATAAGCACTAACCACAAGAAAAAAGAATTAGGCTGATTACACTAATCGATAACTGAAATACAGACAAAGCAAAACCCAATCACCTTTTTTTGTTTTTTGGTGGTGGAAAATCACCAAAGAACCCCCCCCCCCCCCCGCTCTTGGGCAGAGCGAAGGGAAGTGTCAGACTTCTACTGACTAAAAACCGAACCCATGTTCCTTCTTTGCCCTTGCGCCGAGGCCACGTTATCTAGTACAAAAATCCGACGGGCAAACGCAACCACCTTTTTTTTTTTTTTTTTGGTGGGTGGAAAATCATCGAATAACCCCCCCCCGCTCTTGGGCAGAGCGAAGGGGAGTGTCAGACTTCTACTGACTAAAAACCAACCCATGTTCCCTCTTCTTCGCCCTTGTGTCGGAGCCGCGGTAACCTTTCGATATCCACAGCCCCGACGGGCGTCGGCCCTTGCGGGCCCCTCCTTGCTGACATCTCTTTGAGGCGCGCGTGGAACACGTACGCGCCGCCGACACGGTCTGTTGCCGTCATGACGACGGCCGGACGGCGAGCTAGCCCGTTACTCACCGTCCACAGGCCCGCGTCTACGGTGGCCGGAGGTCATCGCGTGACCCCCGACGCCCGGAGCGCCTTCCGCGGCGGCTGGGACGTTGAGAGGTTCTCTCCCTCTCTCGTTCCGCCACCTCCTTCGCTAGCATCACTGCTTCGCAGAAGGAGGCGACGGCGTCCCATTCCTCCTCGCTCCGGACCATGGCTTGCACCAGGGCCGGACGCGAGAGGTCACCGCCGCCGATCGCCGCTACGAGAACACGGCGGGGCTCCGCCCAAGCAGGGCACACCTCCACAGTGTGCTCCACCGTGTCCTCCGGTCGATCCTCGCAGTGGAAGCATCCGGGCGTTTCCTCCCGCCTGATTCGGTGCAGGTACCTCCCGAAACACCCGTGTTCGGTGAGGACCTGCGTCAGACGGTAGGTGAGGGCGCCGTGGCGCCTCTCCAGCCACTCCTCAAAGAGGGGACTTACTGCCACTATCGTGGCGTGCCCTAAACGCAACCACCTTGCAACGCCTTTCAAGCAAAAAGGTTTCTGACACGAGTGCCAAAATAAAACTATTTTAAGCCCCAAGATGGAAGGTTTAACGAAGCTTATTGAAAAAATCTAACTTTGTTGTCGTTTTAAAGGAAAATTTTCTCAAATTCATCTCAGAACCTTTTTTTCTCTTTCAGACACCGCTTGGGTAAACTTGCTGAAAGTAGGTATTGTAAAACAAAGCATCTAAGTTAATTTTACCTGTTAGTAAGTGAAGTGCTTTGGCTTGTGTAAAAAGTTACCTTTAGTATTTTCTTACGAGAAGATATTTTCTTGACAGTCATTGGACCGTAAATTTCTTGAAAGATAATATTAGATATGCGTTTCTTAATGTTTGTAGGAAGGAAGACTGACTTTAATGTTATAATGATACTTTAGTTTTAGTTGCACCACAATAACGGAAACTTCGACCAACCAAAATTGTAAATTACAATTTCGAAGACGGGTAAAGTTTTTTGGAGGGTTGAGTTTCAAACTTTTTCTGACTAAAAACCACCCATGTTCCTTCTTAGCCCTTTGTGTCCGAGGCCACGGTATCTCACAGGAATCGGCGATTGCCCTGCAATTTTGCTGACATCTCTTTGAAGCGGGCGTGGAACATGAATGCGCCTTCGACAAGGCCTGATATCGTCATAGGATGGACGGACGGTGAGGTAGTCCATTACTCACCATCCACAAGCCCGCGCTTACAAAGGCGATATACTCTTTTTGCCTCACCCACGTTCAAACACGCCAACCGTAACCAAATCCCTCCACAAATATTCCCATCTGTCTTACCAACTTTCGTATTTTCAAGGCCATTCCTTTATCTGGAGACCATCAATCATAAAACATTAAAACCTTGCCAGTCGTATGTCCTCAAAAAACGACCTCAACAGGAAGGGTGCTAGTTGAGTTGTCAACGGAAAAACTCGGCCAAGTGCGAGTCACACGATGGGTTCCGTAACATCGTACAACTTTCTTTCTTTTTACCCGACTGCGGCGAAGCCCAAAAGGAGGGTTATGTGTTTGACGTGTATGTATGTATGTAAGTATAATGTATGTATGTCCGTTTCTTTGTTCCCTCATAACTCATAAACGGATGAACCGATTTGAATGAAATATACGTCATTAGATTTGTCTTGATGGCGCGAGTGTTATAGGCTACATTAAAATTGAAAAACAAAGAAAAATTGCGGATTTTGGGGGCCAAATCGCGGAGTTCAAATTTTTTTTTTTTCCAATAGCATCGAGTAGGATATCAAAATAAAGGGTTTTAAATGGAGATTACAAAAATATATAACACTTGTATGTTTAAAAGAAATTCAAAGTGGAAAATCCTATAAACCAACACAAAAGTTAAATCATCTGCGAAGAATTTTACGCGACCAACGAAAGAACAAACAAAAAAACTAAAAAGTTGGAAATAAAAAAAGTAGTTAAAAAACTAAAAAACCCGACTGAAAAAACTGAAAAGCAAAAAACAAGCACATTCTAAATTAAACAAAACTTGGAAGCAGGCGGGGTTCATTTGAATATTAAATTATGAAAAGAAAAAATGAAAATAGAATGGACCCCGCCTGCTTCCAAGTTTTGTTTAATTTAAAATGTGCTTGTTTTTTGCTTTTCAGTTTTTTCAGTCGGGTTTTTTAGTTTTTTTCTTTCTTTCTTGGTCTCTTGTTTACTAGCGTGACTGCTGAGCGTGGGGTCATAGATTCGTTTCCCAGGTCGGGCAAAGTGTTATTGAGTTTTTCCATTACAAATTTGTCAGAAGTAGCCTGAAATTTGGTAATCACGTTAAAAGACGTTCGTCCTGCACCTGATCTAGCGCTCTTTCTGGTTGTGACCTATTGCTGTCCCATAGGACTATAAGAGACAGGAAACAGAGAGTGCAACTGTGCAGGGGCTGCGCACACATTTCTCCACCATAATATCTCACGTGTCTATGGCTGAGATTGGACATGGTCACCGAAAACAGATAGATGGACTATATTGCCATCATTAAGATCAAAGAAGACCGTTGAAAAGACAGTCTAGTAACATATGGACGGACGCACACAGCAATGCCTTAGCAATAGACCACCATTGACGCCCTTGCGTACGGAACCACAAAAAAGGTCAAGGTTGCACATCATTCATGTTGTCCCATAGACTCGATTACAAGCCATCAATCTCAAATGACGGAGGATAGTCGAAGGGACGTCGGTTAGGGTATGTCGTTACCATGATCTGTTGAAAGTAAGATGGGGAGCAAATCTGACATTTGACAATTTGAGATCAAGAATGGGATTTGTGTGATGAAGTTTTTGTTAAACAAAGACATACGCCTTTTCCAAAATTATGTAGGAGTCTGATTCCAGTCCAACCGGATGCAGCTGAATACCCGCATCTTAGATAAAGCGACTGCCTATTATAGGCCCTACAACTCAGTAAGTACTAGATAAGTAATACGATATCTGATGGTGAGACTGGTTGTCAGAAATTCGGACTTCTGACTTCTCGTTACTATAGTCAAAAATCTACAAGTGACAGCCGTGACCAACTCTATAGCGTGGTTCACAGAAAACTCGGCATGAAATGCTGGTCACCCATCCACAGGCCGACCTGGGCATGGATTGCTTCACTTTGCCGATCAATTGGCGAAATTTTAAGGTACAACTTGGTAGTCGACTGCACGCAGCAGCAGCAGACGACATGTCGTCGCTTCTACGTATTTCTATGAAATTGAATAATAATAATTTATTATTTTGTATGAAGCGACGACATGACATGTCGTCTGCTGCTGCTGCGTGCAGTCGGCTACCAACTTGTACCTTTATGAAGATAAACTTTACTGACTTTCGTCTTGAGAATGAACTGCTCCGTTGATGCAAACCCCGTCCGTCCGTGGTTGCAACCGCTTTTGCTGAACATGATGTCCTGTATTTAATTCCTAGGGTGAACTAAAAATGGGCCATAACAGCTACTTACCAATAAAATCAAAGACAATAAAAGCCAAACTACAAAATCGACACCTAAAATGGCCATACAATATTCAATATCGTACCATATTATACAAAACATACCCTCGTCAAAACGACCCTAACAACAAATAAATCCGCCTCGCTTTACTGATTTAACAAGTGGAGTGTGTAGTCATTTGTCAATATGTTTGTTAGCCATATTGGACTGGAGCCAAGGCCACAAGGGAGGCCTTGAGGTACTCAAGCTTCCTAGGCCAATCCTTTGCTTAATAGCATCGGATGTACGTCGAGCAGGCAACTCATGATTTAATACAGTTCGATACAGTGGAACATAGTATTCTTCTTGATAAGCTAGCTTTCTATGGCTTATGGGGAAATGTGTTGAATTTATTTAAATCCTATTTATATAACAGAAAGCAGTATGTGGAAATTACAACAGTTCAAGAAGATGGGCATGAAAAACTGCATAAATCAGATACAGTCATAATAAATAAAGGCGTACCACAAGGATCAGTTCTAGGCCCTGTCTTCTTTATAATATTTATAAATGATCTGATAGCTTACATGAAAAGTATTTCAGATGATACTAAACTTGTAATTTTTGCCGATGACACAAGTGCTATTATATCTAGCGACAACATACAACATTTAGAAAACAAGATAAATTTTATCCTATGTGCTCTTGAGAAGTGGTTCACTATGAATGATCTAAAACTAAATCTAAAAAAGACACAATGCTTATTATTTAAATCGACCATGAAAAACAGTGATACTGTCAAAGTGCATTTATTAGGAAATAAGGTAGATATTGTAGACAATGTAAAATTTTTATGCAGTTTTAAATTATTATTGGAAGAAGGAATTGGAAGTGGTCACTAACACTATGAGTAGTGCTTGCTATGCTCTCAGAAGTCTTAGAGACGAATTAACCATTGCTCACCTCAGAACGGTATATTTTGCACTCGTAGAGTCTAGACTTAGGTATAGCATAAAGTTCTGGGGCAACAGCTACCAATATAATATTAATGCTGCTTTCGTTATGCAGAAAAGAGCCTTGAGAACTATGCTTCGCATTGAACAGACTGAGTCTTGTAGAGAACATTTTAAGAAACTGCACTTTCTCACAGTACCTTGCCTCTATATTCTAGTCCTGCTTAGTCATTTTGTTAAAAATATCCATAAGTATGAGACAGAAGAACAGAGACATATCCGTATAAAAACGCGAAGAAAGGATCTACCTAATTTTATACAGCCTAAACTTAATGTCGTTAAACATGCCTCAAGAGTGCAATCAGTACATATGTTCAATAAATTACCTGTTGAATTCAAAGGTGCTTTTCATCAAAATGAATTCAAGAGAAAATTAAAGTCACTGTTATTGAGGAAATATTATTACAGCATAGAAGAGTTTCTCAAAGATAATAGTAAGTAGTTCGAACATATGATTTAATACTAATGACTTTAAGTAATAATAATATTAAACATTCTATCAACATTGACTTTACAATCCTATTTAATTTTTTTGACATACATTTTTATTTTTTATTTTTTTTATTTTATATTTTTTGTTGAATTTGTATTAATTTTGAATTAATGTTGACGTGATTTATTAGAGTTAATTTAAGACTAATAATGTTAGGATCAATATGATTGTAATGTTGAAACCGTTGTGTAATTTTAATAATAATTAATTTCACTATTATATCATTCGACATATCTGTTATTATTATTATTATTATTATATCTCTTTATTTCAAGTAACATTGACTCATTGTGTTAGTAACAATTTTCCTTATTTCTATGTTAGTAATCCTATTCTAATCGCTTAACCTAAAACCATGAATACATGTGAGTCACTGCCACACACATTATCACAGATGTGGACAGCTTGCAGCAGCGACTCACATTATAGACAATCGAGTCTGCTCGCCACACAGCGCAGGATGATATTGGGGCTGGCCCGCACGAGGCGCACCAGGGAGGCGCATCGCTTCCTCATCGTTGTATAAAAACAATCGACTCGGGCTTCAGCAAACATCCCTGACGCACTACAGAAGCGGGGCAACCCCATCAACATCCTGAACGCATTATTATATTGAACGCGAAGGACGCCCTACGATTTCTGGGTATAATCGGCCCACAGACTGCACGTGTAAAAAGGAGTGCCACGAAACAAAGTTATTTTAACACTCCTTGAACAACGCGCAAATCTGCGAGCTATCATATTCACCCGAACCGCCAGCGCCCTCCGCTCTCGCTCAATATCGTCATCATCCTTCATGCCGGCGGTCAAGACATGTCCAAGGTATTTAAATGAATATACCCGCGTGAGCGGAGCTCCATTCAAATGGACTGGTGGTATAGTTTCCGGACACCTCCCACCGCCGGCACCAAAGACCATGACCTCACTCTTACACGCATTATAGACCAAACCATGAAGCCTGGCATAGTCTTCACAGATGGCTACCATCCTTCTCAAGCCACAAACCGAGGCGCTCAGCAGAGCCATATCATCGGCGTAACTAACGTTGTTTACACACACCCCATCAATGTAACAGCCGACTCTCTCTCTGCTGAGCGTCTCAATCAGCTCGTTGATGTATAGATTGAAGAGCGTAGGCGAGGTCAGTCCCCCCTGCCTCACGCCGCACTCCAATCCATACGGCTCAGACAAACTCCCAGCCCATCGAACCTGCGACATTCATTGACATTTTTTGATTTTTTTTTATTTGAATTTGTATTGTTATTTTTAATGAATGTTTTGTTAAATTATTATAATTCATATTAAGTAATTATTAGGACCAATGTGAATGTAGTATTTGTGTCTTTCTCAGCCTCATGTTGATTAATAAATGTTTATGCTATAATGTTAAGACCAATGTTCGACACAAATGTAATTTGTTGAAGAATAAATAAATAAAAAAAATAAAAATAACCATGGAGTTTCTTGCCGGTTCTTCACTATAGGAAACGACCAACCCGAACTGTGCACCTTTTTCTCGACGTTTTACAAGTGCCAATGTAGGCCTACGTGAAATAATAGTAGATTATTGCATCGAGCACAAAGTAATTTATTATTGCACCGAGTGCCTGATTTAAAGCCTGAGCGTTAGCGAGGGCTCTAATCTAACAGGCACGAGGGCAATATAAATTACTTAAGGCGAGGTGCATAATCTACTTTTCTTTCAACTATTACATAAAGGAATAGTAGATAAAAGAAACTCATATCAAACAGTTAAAAGATTTTCTATAACACTGTCGGCTTCATTTAGAATGTTTTCCGGAGTTAATGTGTCGCTAAATGATTCCATTTTAATTCGAAGCCGAAGTACTCAAAATCAGATAGTATCACACTTTATCGTTTCCAAAAATATAGTCAAGCAAAATTAACAAAGTTCCCCAAAAGTTCCCGCCAAATCACTTTTTTAAATTTCTTTAATTTTATAGTAGTTAGCAGCAACAATTTTTTAAATTTGGAACAAGTGGTAGGATAGAAACGAATAATACGTACGTAAAAAAAAAAGTATTGATATCGACTGGCTGAATAGAGCTAATCAATTGAGATTGGCACCTGTGCGATTAAAAAAAATAAACTGTGCAATAATGAAATTTCATACATTTTTATTGCTCTAGAGCATTAAAGACTCGCTTTGTACTGAGTTTTTAATGTGATTGTGATGAAATTAAAGCAGTTTTAAGAAAAATATAATATTTCTGTGCCTCCTGTGATAAGTGATACAAGTCAAAAAACGTCATTTTACAGGACAGCAAAAACAAGATTTTAAAAAATCTAGTTCGTTAATTAAGTGGGCTAGGTAAAATATCAGTGCACTCTTTTGTAGAACAAAACATTTTCTTTCTCTATATAATTTAGATTTTTTGATAGATATTTAATTTTGGAAGTAATAACATGAAACACCTGCGACTTGTAACTTTTACTTAGTTTTTATGTGCTAAAATTAAGTTATTAATGATACTTGTACAGTTATATTACGTTGCACCAAGCTTGCACCAATAAATTGTCTTAGTGTAAACTGATATACATCAAGTTAAAACGTCTAATAACTCATTAGAATAATGATTCTAGCAAAATGTGCTAAAACAAAAGATATAACCCTTAAGATTTATTTTTTTTACTTATCAGTCACCTCTTTACATATTTTAGTTGAACTGTATCACTTAGCACATTTATTATTTTGTACCATGATTTTACAATAGGGGATCGGACAAAAAAAAAACTAATTAGTCCGTCAGATAGATTTCCAAAAATTATTGGACACGTATTTTTTCTTTTTTCACGTAAACATAAAATGAAGACGATACAGCGCTTCGAAAACTCGTGTGACGTCATATGATAGTACATTTTGACGACACAAGTGACGTTTCAAGCCCCACTCCAAGATCTTTGACACGTTTTATCTTCGTCATTTTTTATTGATTTGATAAAACAAAAAACACGTATTCAATATTTTTTGATAATCTAACTTACGGACTAAACAGAATCATATTATTTTGACCCTGTCCGATCCCCTATTGGTTGGAATTTTAGATACAACTACATTTATATCTGTTTACACATAAAAACAGATTTGTGTAGAATGATTTAAGTCAAGTTGTATCACTTTACATGTCGATTTGTATCCTAGAGGCATATCGAAAGAATTAGTTTAAAGGGATATTACTCTAGTCACATCAAAATTCACGATAAATGAACTGAAAAATAAAATGTGAAGTTAAATACAATAGCATTTAAATCACGAAGCACGAAAAATTGTGTGTTAAGTGACCGGTTTTGGGGTTACATCTTGACAAATATCGATTGTAACGAATTTTTTGCCAAAATCCCTATAGTTGTATCACTTTGCACAAAATTATCTCCGAAACTATAGCAGATAGAAGAACGTGAGTTAGACCAAAAAACACGTATTTTTTTTTTTTGATAATGCTCATGTGAAAATCACAAAAAGGGTACAACTCGAGTTATATCACTTATCACAGGAGGCACAGATTTTATTTCACGTAGGCCTACATTGGCACTTGTCAAAAAAAATACATACTAAGTAGTTTGATTTTTTGAATAATTACAGTCATTCGGAGTGATTGTTAGGTTATGTCATGCAAGTGACCACCGACACATTGCGAGTTTCCTCCGTGCCTCGGAAACCAATGTAGGCCTACGTGAAATAAAATATGTAGTTTGATTTTTTGAATAATTAAGTCATTCGGAGTGATTGTTAGGTTATGTCATGCTTTCATATAAGTTGGTCCATGCATAAGACGACCACTGACTACATTGCGAGTTTCCTCCGTGCATCGGAAACTATGGTAAGCCGTTGGTGCCGGCTGTCATTTATAGGTCTTTGACGGTTGTTTCAGATAGTCAGTAGTATGAAAGTCTGACGTAGAAGTCTGGCCAAGTACTTAATGAGGCACTCCTTGTAACACACATATATGTAGCTGCCTACGGTAAGACTGAAAACCGAATAGAATCGATTGCCGGATCGTGCAAAGTGATATTGGGTTTTCCCATAAGGAATATCACAGTAAAACCCACAGAATCTCGGTTTGTGATCGGTTGATGGTATTAAGCTGGCCGTCTATTACATGGGACTTTCAAAGGGTATTACTTTTCCTAGGTACACCTCTGCCTAACTATTCGGCAATTACAGGCGTGATGTTATGTATGTATCAGATAAATAGTACTTTCTCGTAAATTACTGTAAATGTAACACACGCTAAGAAATACTTCAACCTTATTCGAAATATTATGTTCTCTCTTCGTTAGTACCCACTTAGTACTGATTGATCTTAATTCCTTTAAGGTTCAAGAGCACTTTATTCAAGAATTAGTACTAATTTGATTTTATTATTATTACTTGTTGTTAGGCTTAACATTGCTTGTATGGAGGTAGGGAATTTTCCAGAAGGTACAGAAGGAAAACTTCGTGAGGAAATTTTTATAATATGAATGGGTATAAAACGAGGAAGACAAAGAAGGAAAGTAAAAAAAAATGGATGGACTGTATGAAGGATGATATGGCTGGAAAATTTCAGCGGTTACCTCCTTAGGTAACCGCTGAAATTTTGTTTTTAATCTATATAAATAAAAAGAGAAGTCCTGACTGACTGACTGACTCATAATCGCCCAGCCCAAACCCTTGGACCTAGAAAGCTGAAATTTTGCACGGAGGTTCCCTTTATAGTGTAGACAAGGAATAAGGAAGGATTTTTCGAAATTCAACCCCAAAGGGATTTAAATAGGGGATGAAAGTTTGTATGGAAAGTCGGTTTTTTTCAAGTGGGCGAAGCCGCTGGCAAAAACTAGTAGAGAAATATTGAAGATCGTCGCTCTACCGAGCCTGCGCCTGAGCTTGAGCGCCCAACAAACGCTTACCGTTTCGCGATCACCATTCGGAGAAGACATCATCGTCCGCAACGGTTTTCGTTTCTAAGGCTGATTGATCGGCTCAATCCCTTATCAACCTGCTTCTGAACTGGAAAAAAACCAAAACTTTAGCTACTAAAACATAATTTCGGAAATCTAAACAACATTATATTATTATAATTGTATCTCAAATCATTAAAAATAAACAGTTTATATCCTAAACTATTCCATAGACGATTCCAACAAATTGATCCTAGTACCTACGGTAAGAAGGTATAAGAACCAACCGGTGATACTTTTATATAAATATATAATGAGGGTACTAAAGGCCTCGTAAAAGCAATCGGTTTTATTTGCGGCTATTTGCTTAAGCTTTAGGGTAAAGATAAAGCAATAATATTTAGATTTGGCCGTTTAGTTTAGTTTAGAATAACGGTTAGTGTATTTAGAGAGGAAATATAGAAATTATACTTGTAAAATTAGAGCATCTAAACAGCCGTGTTGTTTTAAATGAGGTTAGACTGAGCTTGCCAAGGTTGGTCCTTGATGGGTGACCAATTAATAACTCGGAAGCTGTGGGTATCGGCTGCTATTTTTTTACCCACGACGGAACGGAGACGGTATATGCGTTTGGGGTGAGAGGTTGTTTTTTGTTTGTGTGTTTGTTTGTTTGTTTGTTTGTTTGTGTGTTTGTGCAAATACATGTTGCCATTTTTCTCCAAAACTACAAGTCCGATTTTGATTCAGTTTTCAGTTATGGGTTAAGGTTTGATTGGTGCATGTTCTTAGATAAAAAAATAAAAAAAAGTAAAAAGTTTAAAAAAAGTTTAAAATAAAAAGCAAAATTAAAAATTTTGAAAAAATCCCACGACTGTTAAAAATTAATTGAAAAAAGGATAAAATAACATAAAACACCCACCTTAAAAAACCCAAGAATGTCCGTCGGGAGCTGAACATTGCAAAACTAGTTCATTTAATGGCAGCCCCCGACGGACATTCTTGAGTTTTTTTAAGGTGGGTGTTTTATGTTATTTTATCCTTTTTTCAATTAATTTTTAACAGTCGTGGGAATTTTTCAAAATTTTTAATTTTGCTTTTTTTACTTTTATTTATTTATTTATTTATTTAAACTTTATGCACAAACGTGGTACATAGGCGGACTTAATGCCACAAGGCATTCTCTACCAGTCAACCTTAGGGTCAAATAGGACATAATTGTGGTAGAGTACAAAAATAAATAAATCAGGAGAACACTATTTTGTTAACATAAACTAAATTAATATACCTACATAAATCGTACATACTAATACATATACATAAATATGGAATTAAATAAACTAATATATATTATAATACATACAAATAGTTCATAAAACGAGGAACCAAACAATAATTACCATGACTTTACACACTTAATTAAGAGTAATTCAGTCCGATTTTAAGAAATGCTTCCGCACAGCTCTTTTGAAAGCCATTTTGCTTTCCGCTTTTTTAATGCCAAGGGGTAGCGCGTTCCAGAGTTTTATGGCTGAGACAGCGTAAGAAGATGACATGAAACCAGTACGGTGTGAAGGAATTTCAAGGAGTAGGTTGTTAGAAGCTCGAAGGTTACGACTGTGTGAACTGCCCAACACTTTGAAGTACTTTTTTAAATAACCGGGAGTACATGGATCCTTTAATATAGTGAAAAGCGTGCAAAGAGATCTGAGGGATCTTCTGAGTCGGATAGGCAGCCATTTAAGCTGAGAACGGTATGAAGAGATGTGATCGTATTTACGAAGGCCAAAAATAAACCTAATGCAATTATTGAGAAGACGATCCAATTTGTTTAAAAGTTCTTGGGAGAGATCAGAGTAACAAACATCAGCATAGTCTATAATGGGAATCACCAGTGACTGGACCAAAGTTATTTTAGTGCTAGATGGTAGAAAATGTTTGAATCTATAGAGAGACCGCAGTGAGTATGTGACTTTTGAACCACTGACTACACGCCAGCAATCCCCGAAGGGTTTGGCCCACATTTCGCCAGTTATGTTTAAGTCCCATGTAATAGGGAGCGAGCCTATTGCCATCAACTCAACACTAGTTCCACTATTTTCAGTTTTTTAGGGTTCCGTACCTCAAAAGGAAAAAACGGAACCCTTATAGGATCACTTTGTTGTCCGTCTGTCTGTCTGTCTGTCTGTCTGTCAAGACCTTTTTTCTCAGGAACGCGTGGAGGTATCAAGCTGAAATTCATATCAAATACTCAAGTCTATGGTCTCTTGGAGCTGTGAAAAAATCAAACTTCTAAGTCAACGCGATCAAAAGATACTCCCGTTTATGCCGCAAATTTTCGACACTCGCAAGGGAATCAAAACCTACAGGGTACTTACCGTGAACTCAGAATCTTGAAATTTGGTACGAAGCAACGTCTTATAGCATAGATAAAGGAATAATTACGAAAACCATAAATTTTTAGTTACATCAAGATACTCCCGTTTATGCCGCAAATTTTCGACACTCGCAAGGGAATCAAAACCTACAGGGTACTTCCCGTGAACTCAGAATCTTGAAATTTGGTACGAAGCAACGTCTTATAGCATAGATAAAGGAATAATTACGAAAACCATAAATTTTTAGTTACATCACATAATATATTTTTTTTACGGAACCCTCGGTGCGCGAGTCCGACTCGCACTTGGCCGGTTTTTTTTAAATGGAACTAGTGATAAAAAAAAACATTCAGTAGTTCCATCATGGAACTGTAAATGGTACTAGTGACTACGAACCTCTGTACCGACTGCCACCGACCTCAGTAAGTTAAGCTTAACCAGGCAACGGCTGTTATTAATAAGCCTTCAGTTTCTAAAGTGATCCTCAAATGGTTGGGAAAAGGCTTAGCTGATGATGTTTTTCGAAACAAACTCGCTTTTTCATTAGCTTTTTGACATATTTCCAAATAGTTCAAGCTAAGCTAGGAAAGTCTGGTTAGCACTGAGTCCAAACGCGCACAAGCCAAGCAAGCAGCTTTGTGCTTAAACGCAAAGTAATGATCCACAATGAAACATAGTCGCACATCAAAAGTTCTCCAATTTTCCAAAGTAGAAGTATTACTAGTACTAAGTACTAGTTTTACCCAATTTTAAAATTTTGGATTAACTCATATTGGAAATTCTAAGTCCACTGATTAATGCAATAATGTCTAAATTCATTATAACTCGAAGGGTCCGCACAAACATAAGCCTTTTGAAGAATTACTTTATTAAAGTGGGGATCCCAAAACGGGTATAACTCATGATACATCGGCTGCCTATTGATGTTACTAACATTTTTGGTAACTAGGGTAGTGGGTAATATGCTATCCCTAAAGTTGGGGTCACTATTACTGCGGGAATTGGTATTTGGAAGTCTAAAGCTTTAAAGCTTACCTGATCCGGAATACTACGCAAACATAGCCAGAACGATACATGAATTGCAACAATACAATTGGCTACAATTTAAATTTAATTAATGTATGTCCTAATTTTAAGTGTTACGTTTATAAGTTTACTTGGTTTACCTGTAATTTTTTGTCCATTTGTTTTTGTCCTGTGGGAAACCAATAAATCATTTTTCTTTCTTTCTTTCTTTCTTTCAATATACTACAAATGACTTGCGGAGTACCTAACTACTCCAGGCGATGGAAATAAGGGACGAGCTCGGGTTCCGATTGGCGTAACTTTTGTAGGGATCGCCTTCCAGCCTAACCAAATACAACTCTATATCGATATTTTACATGGAGCAACTGCCTGGTTGACCTACACAACCCAGTTAGTACTGGGTGATTCGCGACATCTTGGTTAGACTGGTTGTCAGAATTTTAGGGCCCTGACTTCCTGCCAAAACTGTCAAAGATCTTTAAATGCCGGGACCAACGACTTAACGTGCTTTCCGAGACACAGAGGAAATTCGGTAAATAGAAGGTATCACTCATTCACATTGATCCGAGCGCCTAGCTATTATTGTATAGCCACAAGCTCATCACTGTACTATTATTGCGTATGATTTATACTGACTATGTCATCAATATTCTCTTGCCCTTATCCGGCATCGGGTTGGTGAAACCTGTCTTTTCCTTCCATATTTCTCAATTATCTGCCCCGTTCTAGTTATACCATCCTTCACACAGTCCATCCAACGACCTTCCCCTACTCTTAAAGCCAACCAAGGGCAAGATTGAAGTCTAGAACAAGCCCATTTATAATAAAAAAATAAAATAAAAAATAGTACAAACTGTGCAACAAGAACTATCTCAAAACAACCGATGGTTTTCTCTCGTCAGTCAATTTCTCGACTTCCCAACTTCGAACGCAAGAAGACGTTGTAGAGAAAACAAGTTAATTACTGTTTCTATACAAGTTTAGAGATGTAATTAGTCTTTAACTTGCGTAACAAAGTTGCTCGCGTCAGTCAGGATGAGTACAATCGTGATTACTAACATGTGCAGACGTCTTTATTTCTTTTTCGTGTAGTTACTGTTACCTAGTGGGAGTTTTTATGCCGCCTAAAAATATAACATGAATAACGTCATACAGCATACGGGCAGCGTTCGGGAAACTACGCGACATCTTTTCATCCAAAATTCCGCAGTGTCTCAAGACGAGGGTGTATAACCAGTGTGTGTTGCCAGTGATGACTTATGGCACAGAGACATGGTCCTTAACTGCTGGCCTCTTAGAAAAGCTCAGAGTCACGCAACGAGCCATGGAGAGGGCTATGCTCGGAGTTTCTTTGTGCGACAGAATCCGGAATGAGGAAATTCGCCGAAGAACCAGGGTCACCGACATAGCTCGCAGAATATGCAAGTTGAAGTGGCAATGAGCAGGCCACATCGCTCGAAGAACGGACAACCGATGGGGAAGAAAGGTTCTCGAGTGGCGACCACGAACCGGAAGACGCAGCGTTGGCAGGCCTCCCACCAGGTGGACCGACGACATCGTGAGAGTCGCGGGCAATCGGTGGATGCAAACGGCAGGCTGCCGATCTTTATGGCGTTCTATGGGGGAGGCCTTTGTCCAGCAGTGGACGTCTAATGGATGATGATGATGAACGTCATACAATTCGTGCCTGACGAATGACTGCCTCGTTGGCCTATGTGGTGGCAATCGCGACAGCGTAACATGTGAGGTCCTGTGTACGATCCACAGGTCAGGCAAATTAGGATTGGGTTTTTCCGCAAATTATCAGGATTTTTTTAATAGCAGCCACAGAGTCTGTATTTTTACTCGGTTGATGGCAATAGGCTTGCCCGTTATTACATGGGACTTAAACATTATAAGTGGTGAAATGTGGGTGAACTAGTAAGTACACCTCTGCCTACCCCTTCGGGGATTGCAGGTGTGAGTTTTTGTGTGTAGGATAGTGAACTCATCTAACTTCGTGATAATATTAATAGTAGTAATATATTTCTTTTCTTTTTTAAAAAAACGTTGCCCCACACTAGGAATTTCTCCTGTATCGTGGGTGCGTTTACAAACATTGAAACTTACATACACAAACACGCCCAGACCCGAAACAACTATCTGTAGGCCATACAAATACTTGTTCCGTGCGGGGATCGAACCCGCGACATGTAGCGCAGCAGTCCAATCGCTTAGCCACTGCGCCAACCGTGTCGTCATGTGATATTATAATATGAATATGTGATATTGTAATGTGAATATGTGATATTAGTATCTACTAATAAGCTAATAAGTAAGTATTAATATCACCGAATTAGGCGAATCACAGAATTAGATGAGTTCACCCTACGTAACTCATTCCTCTATCACTAGGCCCCAACCTTCGTACGTCAACACAAACTATCCACATTTCCCTTTTATCAAATAGCCCGACATCAATATTTATTTCAATCTATCTCAAAAAGGGAAGCATTTAGATGGCATGATTTTCATTTTTTAACTTTTTCACGGATAGTTCTTGTATTCTTCCTTTTCTTTTTTTAAATAACGTTGGCCCACACTAGGAATTACCTTTCTTTCTTTATCGTGTGGTTAGTGCCTTACCTGGTTTTACAGGTCGTCAAGAAATATCTCTCAGACATGCTGGTTTTGCGAAGGAGGTGGCGGAACGTGAGAGGAAGAGAACCTCTCGTCGCAGCCGCCGCTGGAGACGGTCCGGGCGTCGGGGGCCACGAAATGAGTTCCGGCCACCGTAGACGCGGCTCTGTGGACAGTGAGTAATGGGCTAGCTCTCCGTCCGTCCGTCTTATTACGGCGACAGGCCGTGTCGACGGCGCGTTCGTGTACCACGCGCGCCTCACAGAGATGTCAGCAACATGGAAGGGCCGACGCCCGTCGGGGCTGCGGGTTGTTCGAAAGAGATAACACGGCCTCGACACAAAGGGGTAAGAATGTGGGTGTTTTTAGTCAGTAGAAGTCTGACACTCCCTACCGCTCTGCCCGAAGCGGTTGATGATTTCTCAACCCCCAAACAAAATAAAAGTCATGCTGGTTTCCTCACTATGTTTCCTTTACCGAAGTAAGTGATTATTGTACAATACGCACGCGATGGCCTAGTATGTCTTGTGGATGGGTGACCATCCATCATACACCGAGTTTTCTCCGTACCTCGGAAAGCACGTTAAGCTGCTGGTCCTGACTGTCATTTTTAGATCTATGACAGTCAGAACAGGTGGTTAACCCAAAAGTTTGACAACCAGTCTAACTGGGCTGAAGAGGTCCGATAGGCATTAGCTCCATGTAAAAATATACTGGTATTCAGCTGCATTCGGTTAGACTGAAAGAAAGAAAGAAAGAAGAAAGAAAATAAATTTATTTGACACACGCCACAAGTTCACACAACAAAAAAATATAAAAATTAAACTAAAAACTAAACAGAAAAATAATAATATTGTGTGTCTCGCGGCTGCGCCAAATAGGCCCAGTTCAGCATATTGTCGAGCAGCTAGTGCCCGACGCTGGTTTTCAACTGGACCTGAGTAAGTGATTTAACGGACGTCAAACAGTTTTTGTATTTTATGTATTAAGTAGGTTAGTGTATGTATAGGTGATTATGTATGTGTGTGTGTTGTGTTTTGTATACAAATAAGAAATATTTAGTAATAAAAAAAAAATGTATATTAAATATAGAAATAAACGAGACTAGGTGCGAGTTAAATAAGAAAACTATAATTTTTATAGCTATGTACAGCATTAGTAAATAAAAATAAAAAATTGTACTGTGGTCAAGCTTACAAGGTAGATGGTATATTAGTACCTATGTACATCATATAATGGAGACATCAGGTGCGACCATATCCAACTTCCGTTGCGATTTCATTAGATACTCCCGCAGACGTCTTCTGAATGTATCAATTGTGCTGATCATTCTAATCGGTGGTGGCAGATTATTCCAAACTTTGGATGCTGCATAGCGAAAACTACCTTTGAAAGCTGCTGTCTTGTGTGACTGAGTCGAGAGTTGTTGTGAGCATTGCCTTCTCTCACATTCGCGTCTACTAGTTAACCAGCTAAGTTTATTGTATAAGTAGTCCGGTTTTTTATATTTAATTACTCCAAACAAAAGGCACGCCAAGTGCAGCTTCCGTCTGGACTTCATTTTTAGTGAACAATTTTGGTTTAAAAAAGGTGTTACGTGACTACGCCGAGGAATAGTGTAGCAAAACCGCGCGCAAGCGTTTTGTACTCTTTGAATAAGTCGTTCTGTACGAGCTAGTAGGCGCGGGCCGTACACTGTGTCGGCGTAGTTCAACCTAGATAGTATCAAGGTTTCTACTAGTTGTTCCCGAAGTGGTACGGATAAGTAAGGCCTCATCTTATACAAAACCTTCAGCCGGTAAAAACAGTTTCTGACAGAGTCTGCAACGTGCTTCTCAAAACGAAGGGCTTTATCCATCTCAAGACCGAGGTTTCGCGCCTCATACACTCTTTCAATCGGTTCGCCCATCAGTTTCACATCAAAAGACAGAGGTAGTCGGCCCAGTTGCTGTCTGGAGCCAAATACCACATATTTTGTTTTATTAGGGTTCAGCGACAGGCAGTTCTCCTCAGACCAAACGGCGATTCGTAGAAGGTCTTCATTAAGATCTTTAATGGCGTTTTCATACTCGTCTGGTCTGAATGAAATATATAGCTGCACATCGTCGGCGTATATATGGTACTTGCATCTCTGGAGGCATCGTATTATGTCTGCGCAGTACAGAATGAAAAGAATAGGGCCCAAAATAGAACCCTGCGGAACTCCTCTTTCTACGGAAATAGGGGCCGATCTAAGGGTAGTGCCGTCACTCAAACGTAGGTCCACTAATTGTTCCCTATTACTCAAGTAGCTACGAAACCACTGTAAAGCTTCTGGGTCGAAACCGTAATATTTTAACTTTGCCAATAGAAGTGAGATGTTAATAGCGTCAAATGCTCTGGAAAAATCTAGTAAAACCAGAACTGTACACATTCCCTTATCTTGGGCAGATAGTATATTGTCAGTAACATCCAGTAAAGCGGTAGATGTACTGCGCTGCTTCCTAAACCCTGATTGTAAATCAGGTAGAGTATTATTTTGTTCTAGAAACAGCGTAAGTTGACGACTGACGATCTTCTCTAATATTTTGGATAAACATGGTAGTATACTAATAGGGCGTAAATCTTTCAAAGCAATTGGATTTGAATTTTTTGGCAAGGGTCTAATGGACGCAATTTTCCACTGATCAGGGAATGTTGACGTCACGATGGAGCGGTTTATTATGTCCGTTATAACATTTATCGTCTGCGGCAAAGTCACATTGATCATATCCAGGTTAATGTTGTCGTAGCCTTCGGCGTTACTTTTCAGACTAGCGATAGTGCGTAAGACATTGTCCTGATCCACTGGGACGATTGTAAAAATCTCCTCTTGATTTTCATAGTGGTTCATGAGCGATGCGCTTGCCACGGGGTTACCGGGAACAATCAAAAAGTTTCTATTAATTAGGTCAGGATCTTTAAAATGCGACGGAAGGTCTTGTCTAGGTTTAAAAGGTAATAACGTGGATTTCAGATTTTTCCAGAGTAATTTAGGGTTTTTAATTTTAGCATTTATGTCATGCTGGAAATATGCAGTCTTTTCATTGTACAGAGAACTAGTCACTAAGTGCTTCAGATCCTTGTAGTAATTCTTTTTGGAATCTGATTTGGTTTTCCTATAACTACTAAGTGCTTCGTCACGTAAACGCATCATAATTTTTATTGTATCTGTAATCCACGGATACGATTTTTCCTTAACTGTAAATGATTTGATAGGTGCATGAATATCGAACAAGGAGGTTATAATTGTGCTAAACATATGTACAGTCTGCACAGCTAATAAGTATACATCACGCACACTAGCTAATGAGTTTACACTTTACATGTGTGAAATAGTTATGCCACACAAACACTGAGTAAAGCAAGCGAGCTCTGTCTTTATTAGTGTGCGTGCGGCACATCAATAATACCATATACCAATGTAATCATTCATTTGTCACTGAATCAGATATAATATTTCGCTAGTGCAACTATAGCAATCTTGGCGCAATAGTTAACACCTTTGGTTAACGAACGAGGAGTCGTAAGATCAAACCGCGGGTGCTGCATTTCTTTTTGTAATCATTATTTTGTTAAAACATTATTTAAAGTAGAATCTTTAACGATTCAATCCCGTTCATGGATGAGTTATGAAGTTTGCAACGTTTGAGAACTACGACACTCTCAGTCCATTTTATTTCGGCTGCTTAAAAACTAACTACCGACAATTTAAAAATAAAATGGTTTTCAAACACCTTCATTTATAAAAAAATTGCAGTCTTAGTGGTCAATCTACGATTATTTGCATTACTTAGTTTATTGATAACACAGAATTACTCTAGATATATTCGTTTGTAATTTATTTCTGTGAATCCAGACATGCATCATTAAACAACGTTAAAAAGGCAGAAATTGTTCTTTTGCATGAGCAAACCTTATTTATTAGTGAAATTGCAAGACGCTTAATGATATCGGTAAGTAACAGATACTATAACTTTTATGTTTACGTAGGAATTAATAAAATTAACGTAACTTTAGTGCATTAACATTGTTATAATAGCCTATTTTTGTTTGCTAATGTATATTTAAACCATACCTAAAAGTATTTTAACTTGTAGTGTATCTATGCATATGATTATTGAAAATAAATAATATTAATTTGGTGTATATAGAAGTGTGTATGTGTTATAGTTTATATAAGGTATATATAGTTATATATTTAACCAAATTAATATTATTTCATTCAAAGAAAAAATATTAATTAAATATTATTATTGTTTTATTTAATAGATAGGTATACATTAAGTTAACTAAAGTGCAAAAATAACTATTATCATAAGTATTTTAGTAGAAGTAGGTATTTTAAATACTGTTTTGTTTTATATTCACAGAGAAGAACCGAGCAATTATGGGTCCACCGATATGCGGATTCTGGAGACGTGGAAAATCTTCGACGTGGGCCAAAATCAAAAGCGAATTCATCAGCTCGACACCATGACATCGTGGCAAAGCACAAAGCTAGTTCATTCAGATTGCCAACACGCGTCACAGCTACAGCACACAATGACGTGTGCTTACAAACGGTGAGAAATCACCTGCGTTCTGCTGGTTCACATTGCAGCAAGCCAGCGCGGAAGATTTTACTGTCCACTGCGCATCGACGACGCCGACTACAGTTCGCTAGGTCATAATTATTTTAATTTTGATTGGAAGAACAATGTGGTGATTTGTAGCGACGAAAAAACTTTTAAGTTGAATAAGGATGGGCGTGAAATATTATGGAGAAAAGGTGGTGAAAGATAATTATAATGAATGTATTAACTAAATTAGTAGAATTTATTTTAAATATTAAACGATTGTGAACCTTATCGTTATATACATAATGTTCATGTTTGTGTGAACAAATGTAAAACTTAGCATTATTTTTATTTGTTATATATACAACTTGCTGTATTCCTCTGTTTTAAACAACAATTCGTATTGTTAAAAGTCTGGTGAAGTGATGTTATTGTTATGCAGATAGAAGTTGCCATAATTTCTTACTATCTAACATGTTGATTCACTTCCCAGCTAATTTTACTTTCGATTCAATTTAGATACCACCCTACTTCAATAAATTATTTACGTCCATCCTTAAGCAACAAATAAATTGTCTAACTAATAAATAAAAATAAAACAAATTAATTTATTGTTTTTATTTAATTACCTTTCTACTTTTTTGTTTAAGTGATTTTATTGGTCACAAACTTAATTTTAAAAAACAAAAAGTAAAAAATGGTAAAAAACAGTAAAACTGAATTCCTCAGTGGGGATCGAACTCACGACACCGAGCGTAGACTAATAACTATGTCAAGCGCTTACACCACTCTGCCACGGATGTTCTACTAGACATATCTAAAATATTGGGTTATATTCCTTCACTGTGAGCCCGTTTCTTGATTTTTTACCCGTGTATGTTTAATACGTATACCCACACAATATTAATAAAAGTTACCGATGACTCGTGCGTGATGTAAAGTCGGCCTGCGGTAGGCCAGTTTTGACTTATACGCACATAACGCACACTATTAGAAACATAGTTCACTCGTTTTACTTAGTGTGTGTGCGTATAACTATGACTTCACTCACACATTGCAAAATGTATACTTATTAACTGGTTCAACTGTACCATATCGTTAACAGTGTCCAGCGTTGAAATAATACCAATATTCAACAACGATAAGTCTAAGTTAAATGTCTCCGTGCATACATTTCGAAGTGGCCGAGATTTAACCAAGTACGGTTTGAATTTATCACGCCTAATATTAAACTCACTAACTACAATGGCATGGCCGTTGAGTGAACCGAGAGGTTCTACTGCTGTGTATCTGGCTTTCAGATCAGTACATATGAGATCGATGAGGGTTTCACTCGATGCTGTGTAGTGAGTTGGGCTAGTGACCAGCTGTGTAAGACTAAGACAGTTAAGAAATTCATTTATATTTTTCGTTTTTATTCCATTCGTGTCTTGCATATTAACGTTGAAGTCGCCTAGTAGAATATAATGATCGCAATTTCCCAAAGAACTGATAGACTCCGTTATGGCATCGAGAAAGAGGACAAGATCTAACCATGGCGGACGGTACGCTGTTCCTATATATGGCAATTCTCTTGCCGTTCAATGAAACTGTTAACCACATTTGTTCGACCGATTCGAACCTGGGATCGACCGCGCTAGACCAAGTACGCGCGCTCAGGCCCCGCCGCACATAAAAGCCAACGCCCCCACCACGACCCGCGCGAACATGCGCTGGCCGCGGTGTGTGACGTAGACGATATTCCGGCACTACCGGAGCGCGCCCCTCTTCGCCCGGCCGAAGCCAAGTCTCGTTAATGGCCATAATGTCAAATCGATGTCTGTCAAGTGCTCCAATCAAGTCATCATGGCCTGTACCTAGTGACCCGGCATTAAGAAATCCAACTTTAAAAAACTTATCTCCTTTAGTCGTCATTATAATAATTATTTAAAATAAAATCCGTCGTAAGCAAATTGAATATTATCATCAGTGCACATTCAATCGTAATGCTATTCATATAATAGTAGTCCGAGTCGAGTTGAAAGTATGTAGATAGTGTATATAATATAGTAGATAGTGTTAGTGTAGATAGTGTATATATTAAATTAAATTTAAGTTTTAAACAATGACATATAACAAATCGGTCAGTAAAATAGAATAAAAGTTGTGTGTTATGTAGGTTTAGAAAAGTTTGTGTAGTGTTATAAAACTGGTTAAATACACATAGTGTACTGAGGTGCGCCGTGAGACACACACCTGCCAAAACTAAAGAAAAATATAGGTTAATGTGTAAAAACAACATGATTACATTATATAACACATTTTTAAGGTTGACCCTCACTAACTTTACTTTTAAAGTCTGCGTGACTGCATATTTATGACTAACATAAGATTGAAAAATTCTACTAATAACTAGAAAGAAAACAACAAACAATATAGCTTTTCTAAAGTGTGCTATTACTCGGTGGCGCGGGCGCGGGCGCCGGCTGACCGAAGGTACGCAGTAAGTCCGCCTCACAGCGGATGTGGCAAGTGGCATCACCGGGTTTGTACCGGGCAAGGATGCGGCCGCGCTTTGACCAGACGAACTGCCAACCAAGGCGACTCGCCGCCTCGCGTGTGCTCCGAAACAACTCTCGGTTGAACTTAGTCAGGCGCTCGTTGATGTAGAAGCGCGTCGCAGGGCCAGGCAGATCTAGATCCGCTGTGGTCATGCCGCGACGCACTCGCGCTCCCTCCAGCAGCTCGTCCCGTAGATCGCGGCGAGCGAGGCGCACGACGAGGAAGCGGGGGCGGGTCTCCACAGGCGACGTCGCCTGCGTGGCGTTGATGCGTCGGCCTCCGACACGCTCAGCGCTCACAATATCGCGCGCTTTGATTTTGACACCAACCTTAGCCGCTATCAACAGAGCAGTGTGTGTAGGGTTTTCACCACTGATCTCCGGTATGTTGGAGATCTGGATGTCATTGGCGAGCAATTCCTGGTCTCGGTCATTGATGTCAGTCCTCAGCTGGCTGATTAGCTCCTCCACATCCGAAGATCGCGACGCTTGGGGCTGAGTGAGTTTGGTCTCCGTTAATGCAACCCTTTCCTCCAAATTACTCATCCTGTCATTCGTAGATTTTAGTGATGACCGTAGCTCTGACAGATCATCACGCAGCTGCTGGAACTCAGTACGCACGATTTTCAAAAAATCCTCTTTAAAACAGCTTAGTTCTGCCCTAAAGATATCCAGCAGATTGAGCTCCTGTGTGACATCTAGGGCTGTGCTATTTATGGGACTGGTGTCCATCAGGTTGACCAAGCTTTCCTCGTGAGCTGGTGTTGGTGCCCTCCCCCGTACCGGTGTTTCAGCCCGGTTATCCCTCACCTCGTTCTTTTTGCACTCAGGGCAGTGCCAAGGGGTCATTACAGGACCTGCATTCTGTATATCCACGCACCCTCGATGGTACCAGTTCCTACATTTACTGCAATTAGCGGCATCTGCCGACGAGAGAAATTTCCCGCAAGCGCCACACTTAGCCATGGTGTATTGGAACGTTTTGTTTGTTTACAGAACGTAGCGCAATTGATCGATCCAGGTAGTTCACCGATTAGGCAACAGATGACGCTGTTTGCAGAAACGCGTTTATGGTGTATTTCACGGTGTTTATGGTACAAACAGACACCATAGGTTGAGCACAGAATCAAAGTAAAGGTTTGTACACACCGATGTTCGTTCACAGGCTGTTCTTCCGTTCCCCAGGAAACTATTGTTTATTTATTTTGGGTTTCGGGTACTTATATACTTGCTTCGGTTAGCTTTAATGTTAATTAGAGTTTTTAATATTTACACAGCACGTATTTACACTTGCCAACAATGGTACTTGTTAGTTGCACTAGCAGAAGTATTTGCACAACAACTTATACGAGTTTAAACTGCGAATTGTATTTGTTTATACATGAGAACACAAAGAGCTTAGAGCTGGTTGACATCCGTGACGTCACTGTAAGCTGATCCCAACTTAGTTCGGAAAAGGCTAGACAGACTGATGACTGGAAGGCTTAAAACCAATATTCGTACTAATTCGGAAACAAATCTTTCCAAAGCGCGTGTCTTCTAAGGTTTTTTTTTTGTACTGTAATTCCATTGTTATTTTAAAGTAACTTCTATTCTCATCCTTACAGGGTCTGTCTTCATTAACATACCCAGTACCGATCTTTATGAGCTGTCAAGTACCTACTCGTCCAAATCTTCGCTTCAGAGCTAAGATATTAAATTAATTAATGATAATAATTTATCATAAATTACGTCAACTACAACATCAAAGCTTCCCAGTATATTGTGAGCTCATAATCTGTTTATTAATATGGAAATAAAGCCTACAAACGGCGCCTTTAATACTCAATGCGATAGAGTTTTTGAACACGGAGGAGATAGCTAATGAAGAATGAACGGCTCGTTCACAATTAAAGGGAAAGAATGAAATATAATTATTGTATTTATTTTGCAGTTTTCCTTTTTTTCAATAATAGGTAGTAAAATTTTAACACTTGGCCTTTTATAGATAAATTAATCAGCAAAAAAATATTGTTGTCACCAGAACTTAAGTTCTGTGCAGAATATAGTTCAAACTTAAATTTCTTAGCGTACGATAGCAAAAAGTTTAGCTAATTATCTTTAGGCTAAAACTCAGCTACGTGAACCCCGTTCACTGATACAGTGAATCCTATTACTAATATTATAAACGCGAAAGTTTGTATGTATATAATTATGGATGTTTGTTACTCTTTCACGCAAAAACTACAGAACGGATTTAAATAAAATTTGGTACACAGATAGTTTATAACCTGGATTAACACATAGGATAGTTTTATCCCGATTTTATCTTCCCGTTGGATAATTTTCGGGTTGTAGCGGGCGAAGGCGCTGGCAACAGCTAGTCAATCAATAAGTGCACAAGTGCGCAGGTGAGTTTATGGGTAGACACCGCATACGCGTCCAAGATACATTCGATTTCTATAGACACAAGTTACCTTATTTTAAAAGGATTTTAATAAAAGTTCATTCTCTTAGCACTCCATTTGTGAACTGCTCCATGTTCTAAAACGTAGGCTTTAAGTGAAATTCTGTGGGAAATGAGTCTGTTTGTAATTACTGAGCGCTCCGATACCCGTTTGTAGAAATCTTAAGAGTCTGAAAATGAGGTCAGCTGTGGCAGTAGATTGTTTTCTTTTCAATTTAAACTTCTGAACGATTGGGGGTGATTGCTTCGCGGGATACTTATTTGTTATTGTATTGCTATTCAGTGAGGAGTTTATGGCTAGATAATAACACCCGCCAAAGTTGATCTTCAGGTTTAGTCGCACTTGCCTGGGTTGATCTGTGAATGAATGATTGACGGCGCGGTTAGCGCAGTGGTTCAAGCAGTTGATTACTGCGCTACATGTCGTGGGCTCGTGGGTTCGATCCCCGCACTTGTTTCGGGTCTGAGTATTTGTGTATGTAAGTTTAAATATCTGTGAACGCACCCACGACACAGGAGAAATTCCTAGTGTGGGGCAAGGTTTTGAAAAAATAAATGACTTAATCGTCAACTGGCGAGCGCGAATCTCGCGAGCGCGCGCGAGTTGGCACTTTTCGATTTTGCCTACTTTTTTTGTCGTCAACTCGCGCGTCTATATAATTTGATGTTTTAATGTATAGTCAGCTACAAAAACGTTATAACAAATTTAATTTAGTTAGGTACTTACCTACTATAAATGTATAAGAAACTTTATGAAATTTGATGCTTTTTAAAAAAAAAAACTTTCATTCCAGGTTTCAATACCTCCTTCCTACTTCTGGTGTCCTGGTAGTTTGTGGGACTTTACCACCTATGCTTTATAAAAAAAAAACTTTAATTCCAGTTTTCAATACCTCTTGCCTACTTCTATTCTCCTGGTAGTTTGTGGGACTTTACCATCTATGCTTTAAAAAAAAAAAAAAACATTCCAGTTTTTATTAAGTACCTCTTTCCTACTTCTGATCTCCTGGTAGTTTGTGGTGGGACTTTACCATCTATGCTTTTTTTTTAACTTTCATTCCAGTTTTCAATACCTCCTGCCTACTTCTGATGTCCTGGTAGTTTGTGGGACTTTACTATCCTTTTTTTCTCATCTCCTACTTGTCCACGCCAATGCCGTCTGAAAATGTAACCTTAGGGGGGAAAAGTGGAATAACTCAAAATGATAAGGGGGATTTTTGGAATGATTTTACATTCGAGTTCAGTTTTCCACCCCAAAGTATTCTCTCAGGGGGGATTTGTGGAATAACTCAAAATGCCAAGGGGACTTTCTGGACATGTTTTACATCCGAGTCCAGTTTTCCCCCTTGAGGGGGATTTTCTCAGGGGGGAAAAGTGGAATAAGCCCAATTGCTCATAGCGCGCCTTCTCACGGGTTAATAGTTTTTGTTTTCAATCTCTTTTTATTTGACTGTACTTTACATAGACGCGCGAGTTGACGACAAAAAAAGTAGGCAAAATCGAAAAGTGCCAACACGCGCGCGCTCGCGAGATTCGCGCTCGCCAGTTGACGATTAAGTCAAATAAATAAAGAAAGTGATCACCTTGTAGGTACATAGTGAGTTTTCTTCGAGCCTCGAAAAGCATTTTAAGTTGTTTGCCTTTTACATACTACTAACGAGGTTGGGGTCGGCATCTATTCTACATGGAGCAACTTTCTATCTGACTCTCACTTATCAGTTCATATTGGGTAATACGAAACTTCTTGGTAAGACTGGTTACCAGTCTTTTGGGCAACTGGTTACCGGTACCAGTTGTCAAAGATCTACTTGTGATAGCCGTGATTATCGGTTTAAACCCCTTTCCGAGGCATGAAGGAAACTCGGCATGTAATGGAAGGTCCCCCATCCCGCGGGCCTGTGGACGGTGAGTAATGGGCTAGCTCGCCGTCCGTCAGTCTTATGACGACGACAGGCCGTGTCGACGGCGCGTTCGTGTTCTACGCGTGCCTGCAAGGGCCGACACCCGTTGGGGCTGCGGGTTGATCGAAGGAGATACCGCGGCCTCGACATAAGGGGCAAAGAAGGAACATGTGGTTTTTAGTCAGTAGAAGTCTTAGACTCCCTTTCGCTCTGCCCAAGAGCGGGAGGAATTATTGGATGATTTCGTGGGAAATCAAAAAAAAAGGTCCCCCATTCACGTGCCAACTTAAGCAAGCTGTACTTTGTTACCTTTTAATATAGTCTCTGATACTTGAGAATAATGTAGCTTCCCATTAGTGAGACGATTTTCGGAACTGGATCAGTAATTCTGAAGATTAACCCCTACATCCAAACTAAGAAACTAGTACCTCTTTATAACATTAAACTGTAGTTGTGGAAAACCGATTTTAATAAGTAGAACAGTTTGCACGGGTACCCAATTATTAGGACCAGTACAAAGTCTAGACTCTAGAGTCTAGACTATTCTAATTGGACTCAAATATTGGCCGAGAATTCAGATGATAGTAAATCTTTAGTTGATATCGGCATTATATTATTGTAGAAATAACCAGAATGTGAATTAGTCAGGTTCCGTCAGAATTGGAAGAAGGACGCACGGGTCCGAGAGAAATGGAAGGAGTGGAGGGAGGCCTCTGCCCAGGAGTGGGAAAGAGCAGGCTAGAAAAATAAAATAAAAAAACAGAATGTATCTTGAATTGAACAAAGAATAAGCCGTTAAACGTAGCCCAGCCTTGATGACAATATCTTTACCATCTATTACATGGGACTCAAAGATAACTGGCGAAATTAATGTATGTGTAGGTACAATTATTCAGTTTTTTTTTTTTATTATTTTTTAGCCTGTACTGTCCCACTGCTGAGCAAAGGCCTCCCCCAACTCCTTCCAAGAGCTCTTAATTTGTGCCGCTTCGAACCAGCTATCATGGTACGCGTCTAAATCGTCACGCCACCTCTTTCTAGGCCGGCTTCGGCGGCGCCGTCCGTCTTCCGGCATCCATCGTGTTGAGGCTTTTGCCCAGCGGCCATCTTGCATGCGGCTGACGTGACCCGCCCAATCCCACTTTAACTTAGCAGCCTTCTTGCCCACGTCCACTATACCCGTTTTGGAGCGCAGTGTGGTGTTTCGTATCCTGTCTTGCCTTTTGACACCCAAAATACTGCGCTCCATTGCCCTTTGGCATACTCCAAGGCGGAACTTCTGAGTCTCGGTGAGTGACCATGTCTGAGCACCGTAGGTTAGGACGGGCAGAATGCACATGTCGATGAGTTTGCGCTTCAGGGAAACCGGAAGATCACCCTTCATTAGCGTCTTCATGGACCAGTAGCTTTTCCAGCCGTTTTCGACTCGGCGATCGATTTCCTTATTATTATTGATTTTTTCAGTATAACCCCTTTATTTATTTTTTGGTGGGTGGGAAATCATCAAATGACTCCTCACGCTCCGGGCAGACTTCTACTGACTAAAAACCACCCATGTTCCTTGTTAGCCGTTGTGCCGAGGCTGCGGTATCTCTTTCGAAAAACCCCCTGCCCCGACGGGTTCCGTATAACCCTTTGGGGATTACTGGCGTGATGTCTATCGCAATTGAATTTAGAATCCAAAACAGAAGCCTTCAAAAAAAATCCTGTCAGGTTACATTCAAACAATCTTTTTCTGTAGAATACGAGTTTCCAAAAGATTTCTAACAAAAGAAATGTAGGTCGATGGCCCAAGGTTGACACTTGAACATCAGAAGAGGGATTGACAAATATCTTATTCCCGTTTTCACGAACACCAAGTTAAACCTAAAACAGTGTTAGACAATTTTCAATAGCTTTTCGGCTCAGCGCCGAGAGTTCAAATTCCAATACTGTTATTTATATTTAGGAAATCGTTTGGCATCAGTGTCTAATTAATGTCTTTTCTGTTCGCACCTTTCTAAAGTTCCAAATGACAAGATGAGGAAACGATTCAAGACTTTATGCGGGCTGTCCTTGTTTTCCGCGTCGAATTTTCTTTGAAAGGCGATTTTCAACTTGTATTTAGGGATTAGAGAAGCGTTAATTATGTTAATTTTTAAACGATTGCTAAAAAAAGGAGGAGGCTTTTTTTTGTTTGTATATCAATTTCTTCGTGATTACGTGGCAAATACGAGAAATAAAAATGTTCAATGTTTTTTTATATTTATTTATTCCATTGACGTGATTCAGTTTATTAATATTTGTAAAAAGTAAAAATGGTTGAGCCAGGAATGAGTGTCCTTTCCCTCAAAAACATGTTCTATGAAATATCGAACAAAATATATGTAATTATTATTTTCGGACTTCAACTAACCCTGTACAAATTGGTACCTACTTTGGCGTTCCTTCTTATTACCACTTCAGGCAGCCATTAACGATAGTATTTTTTTGGTGACTGATGGAAAATCATCAAATGACTGTGGATGTGCTGTGGATGGAGCGGAAGAGAGTGTTAGACTTCTACTGACTGTAACCCCCATTTTCCTTCTTAGCCCTTTGTGTTTTGGGGTCGCGGTATCTCTTTCGACAAACCCGCAGTCCCGGACGATAGCATGACCCATTAGCCTGCGGCGCCACGAGATGGCACTCTCGCGTAGAAAACAAATGAAGAGCGGCAATGTCGCTTATTTCACGTCGCATCGCCCAAAGCCGTGAAATGCTCCGTTACATCAGCATACCGCCATGATAGCACACACTAAACCTTCCAATAACAGTAACCATAAAATAATAGGTCTTAAAATTAATTCAATAATACTCATTACAGAGAGAATTCCGTACAGAGTAAGCCACTAGCTACCCAAAACAGCTATATCCATATTTATAAGGGTGTTGGAGTATCGGCACTTCAAACCCAAAGGGCGTAAGCGACATTAGCTTTAATGGCGCTTACGCCCGTTAGGAATAAGGGTATTATTAATAAAAAATAGTAATTATAAGAGAGATAAAGTTAGGAATCAAGAATTGGGTTCTGAAATAGGTAGTGTTGCGGGCTTTAGGCGCGGACTCCACCAAAGCAGAGACGTGGAGAAATCGACCAGTCACATTACTTAACAGCTTCATCTGGTCTTACGCCCATCCTGTCATTGGTTGATTTAGCACATCGCCTCTCAGCTCTGCTCGTCTCCACTTTAGTGGAGTCCCGGTCTCAGATACGGATAAGTTAGACAACGACTTTATTTATATCGAGAAGCTCGTGGCTTATTTACTGCCGCTCGGATCAATCTTTAGGTTAGCCTGTTCTTGTCTAGATTGGTCTATGGATACCATCCACGGCCTCCCATCACATACCGAGATTCCTCGGTACCTCGGAAAGCCGTTGGTCCCAGCTGCCATTTATAGATCTTTGACAATCGTTACGGGTAGAGAGTGGCCTGAAAGTCTAACACCCAGTCTTACTAAAGGATATCGTATTAACTAGGCCGTGGAGGTCAGTTAGGCAGTTGCTCCATGTAAGATACTGGTAATGGTAGGACGTCTATAGAAGTCGACCCCAACATAGTTGGTAAAAGGCTAGGCAGATGATGACGTATCGGTATTTAATAAGGTTGTTAAGACAAAACTGATCCACTCTGTTCCCCCTATTAATACTCTATTACGGTGGAACAGGTTTCCTTGTAATCCTAACATGTAGAACTAACACGGCGTCAGCTGCTACGATAAAATCTTACGTAGTTGTTTCACCGAAGTCAGTACGTCCATCTGATCGTTCACGTTTGCTGGTAGTGGAACAAGCTAATGTATACAGGTAGATTTTTTTATAATTCTAGTACATTGAATATATTGATTGCAATTTTTGTTTTATAAAGCGTTTCGCATTAAGCGACTGATGTCAAACGCTGTATCGGTTGGCATCATTCTCTTAATGTATCTGTATAATTTAAAAAATGTAAATGCAAGTTAGCTGGCTGTATAACTTTTCTTATTTTTTTTTTATTGTATTCTATTATTATGTGTAACTTTGCACCTACTACGAATCTGACCTTTCTATAGAGCATTAATAATACGTTCTAGAGTTTGTGTTTCTATGGCAACCCCTCGGAGTTCCTAGGATTACTAACAACTAAGACTAATATTATAAAGTTTGTAAGTTTATAATATGTAGGAGGTAATCTTTGGAACTGCTGATATGATTCAGAAAATTCGATAATATTAATCGAAAGCTCCAATAAGCATGAGTGTTATGTACTACAAATACTACATTTAAAATGTCCCGTGGGTTAATTTTCGTACGTACTACAACAAGAGCATATAAAGCTAAATTAGTAAACGTCATTCTTCGCTGTTTTATAGTTCGATGATGTTGATTTCAAAATGTTGCTAGACAACCTTATGATGAATTACTGGAAGAAACAATACTTCAGGTAGTCCGTGGTGACTGGTGTACCACTAACTACTAACTGACTTTTGTTCACATTGTCATAAGGTTTATTTTACAATACACACGCTCTTGAAATGAGACAGCTATTGTACATTTTCCCTGCACATTCCATTCCTGTATTCCCTCGCTTACCTTGATTACACGTTGCAGAAGATTTCACCTTTTAAGCCTTACTTTTCAGTTTTTTCTCCTCCATTAAAAGGTATTGCTGCATTTTAAGTTAAGTTTTAGCCATATTTTCTACTCAAGTTGTGACCGTGGCTTCGCCCGCGATACTCGTAAATTATGCCAAAGGTAATGGAGACAAGCCCGCCATACTATTCTCAAAACACTAACTCCTGAAAGCCAGAATCAACAGTGTATCATCAGTCTTACCAAGTGGTATCGTATTACCCATTACTAATTGGTTTGTAGAAGACACTAGATAGGCAGATGCATCGGGTTGGATTAGAAGCTTAACCGGGTAAATGCAGATAATACCTATCCGATCACCACAACCCAGTTAGTATTGAGTAATACGTGACCCTTGATAATGATTGGTGGTTGGGCACCATAAGTGACCCAAACTAACTTGTTTAATATTTATTTCTGATAAACCTAAGCATTGGGTATTTTCTTTAAAAGTAGTTAATTTGATTAAAATGGTTTCTTTATGTCAGTACTGGAGCTATTTGTTTCACGCGCCATAAGGATCGCGCTCATGGATTGGCTGAACTTGGCAACACTAGCGCCAGAGTTTTGACCACCGCTCACCGAGCGCCGACCAAATAGACATTCCTAAACTTTTGAAAATCACGGCCGGTCTTCTCGCCTATTTTTTGGTGAAAAGTTGGTTTTTTCTCCGTGATGGACAGCTAAAAATTTCAAGAAACTCGTTTTATATACCCAGCAGTGACCTGACAATCTGTTTTTCGTGAAAGTGCTTCACGGTGTGAGCTGTGCAATTACAGAAGCTGGTGAGGCGTTACTGAGCTGGTCTGAAGGTTAGTGGGCCAATAGTTTTCAGTGCTGACGTCGAAACCATTTCTTATTCCTCAGTTCACAGGGTAGGTTTCATAGGAATCAATATAATAATTGTCAAAAACATAACTTTTCATAATTAAGTTCCCCGCGTGTAGCCGGCTATTTACACGCCGCTACTCCAATTGGTTTGCAGACTTTGGGGCAACTAATACGGAATACCTATAACGACTGGTATACCTATAAGGACTATCCAAGATTAACCGACCTTGGCAAACGCGTTTTAAACTTGAAGGCTAACCTTCATCGTTGCGGATGTTATTATTTGGCCACGAGTTTCTCCTACATTATATTAATTCATTGCCCAGACTTTTAAAATCAAAAGCCCATTCGAGTGCCATGCAATCCGGTTACACCATTCGATTCCGTGACGTTGACCACCGTTCATTACAGAACGCAATTGGTTGAAACGAATCGAATCCTCGCGTCGTATCGATACAGTAACTAGGTATCGATATTGAATGTTCGATTCTTTAGTCGGTTTAGGAACGAGACCAGATAATAAAGACCTAGATTTAAGAATGGGCTGATTGATTTTAGAGCTCAAGGTGATTTGGTATTTTTATTGATGTTAATTAACTAAAAATCGAACTTCATTCAACACACAAAGAGATAAAATGTTGTATTTTAGTATTGAGTTATTAAATTTTGTTAGACTATGGTGTCCCACTGCTCGGAAAAGGCCTCCCTTTTCTCCTACTATAGCTCTTTATTTAGTGCAACCTCTGGGTATGTTAATCCCACACCTTATTTAGCCCATCCTTCTTTTTTGATTATCCTCATATCAGTGGATCTCGAAGGAGGCTAAAAAAAAAGAAATGATTTGATCTTTAATGATATTCCATAAACCATACCAATTTAAAAGACTATTATGTCTCAACAGTTACCACAAATGTTAGTCAAACAAGTTTAGGTAGAGAAGTCCTAAGTAAATCTTAATTGAGTTTAGCGGTTTAACTAATTAGCTTAGACAGCCTCCGTTATTATTTCATTAAACTCTAGCTTCTACTCGCGACTTCCTTCGGGTAAAAACATATTCTACGTTAATAATGTGGCTTTTCTTGAGTGGAAGATTATTTTAAATCCGATTATTAGTTTTAAAAGCCCTTTTCCGTTCAATATTAGAGTTACTTTTTAACCCCCCTCCCCCCTTTTAGTTCCTTGCGACTGTCAGCATCACGACGGGTATTATATTGGGTGGAAAGGACATTGAGCTTTTCCCTGAGTCGTGTAATTATTGAATTTTTTTGAGGACAGTTAATTTTTCAACCTGTGTTTTTTTTTTTGTTAATACAATGTCTCAGTCTAATAATAGAATAGTATTTTTAGGAAGTTTGAAAGTGGTGACTGTTACAAAAACATTGGAAGAGGGAGAAGGAGACCAAAGAAAAGATGGATGGATCGTGTGAGGAATTAGATAAAAGAGAAATAACCCAAGCAGAATGAGACAAATTATGATGAAGTACCTTACTTTCGTATGCATTGAGTCAAAAGCTATTATTTTTATAAACATCAAAGATAGGTACTTCAATTTTATTTATTGGTTTAAAATTTCCAAACTCTCAAAAATACAGTTAAAACACAAGAAAATTTTATTAATTCCACACACATTCAGGTCATTGCTGGTACACTAACAAATTGAAGACGCTTCCCTTGTTCCCGTATTCTGTTTAGATCGGTACGTTAAATGGCTGCTACCGAGTATCGCATGGTAAGTGCCAATTTCGGAGTCGTACTCCGTATTTGAATTTCCAATTGGTGCATCTGTTGGTAGAGGTGCGTTTCTGAAATTTGTGTTGTTTTCTCGTGATTGAACAACACAAATTTCAGAAACACACCTCTACCAACAGATGCACCAATTTCTAGTTTGATAGTTTGTTTGTCATATTGTGATCTTGTCGTAAAAAAATAACGGATATTGATGAAATTCTGAATTTACAAAAACATCATCACTATTATCACTAGTGACCGATCGAAAGAAGACGGTAACCATTACATACATTCTTGGGCCCAAATGTAACGAGATAAAAATGATATGAATTAATAGATTCAGACTTATCAGCCAATCGGTGAAAATTCTGTAAGTTTTCGCAATCTGAGAGCGGAGTTATTCGAAGTTTAGTAAAAGTGAGGTTAACACTAAATAATTACCATTTTAGCCAAAAGACGTTTACTGTTGGACATAAGGCCTCCCCCAAGTGTTGCATTGACTGATTTCGTGCGTCTCGCATCCAACGGATCCCTGCAACTTTCACCAGACCATCGGCCCACCTAGTGGCAGGGCTTCCGGTTCGCGGTCGCCACTCTTTTCGGCCCCATTGGCTATTTGTTCTGGGAGCACTGTGCCCTACCCACTGCCACTTAAGTTTGACAATTCTTCGAGCTGCGTCGGTAATCTTGGTTCTCTTTCTTAATCAAATCATTTTAGAGTATGCAGTGGATATTACAGTGGTAAATAAAAAACAAGCGCAACTGAGTGTAGCGAGGTCCTGGATACAATTCCAGTTCGGTCATAGTTCGACGTTGTTTAACTATTAGTTTTGGTTAAATGGACCACTTAGGTACTAAATAAACATCAATATTTCATCAAATAATTAACACAATGTTAATTAAAATCAACACTTTATCTTTAACGGCTAAAAACCGATGCAAACTAACGTTATATAGCGTTTGAATATTCATGTATTTCGGTAACACCTAATTTTGTTTGCAAATAACGGGGGTCTATTTATAACACTGAATTATTTAAAGCGTTTGTTTTGCAGTATTTTAGAGTCTGATTTGTGTGAGAAAATATACAAAATTTGATAATTTAAGGATTCAAGGTTTATTTATTTATTTGGCTTGACATTTACATTTATTACAATACATTTCATTTAAAATTATAAACCTTACATTACAATTAATATTTCATTTAAAACGATACTTTTCTGGTGTTCGCTACTGTTGATTTTGGCATTCAGGAGTTGCAGTGGTTTAGAAATAGAGTGGCACGCTTGTCCCAAAAAAATCTAGATAAAGCGGAAGCTTAAAGGTATTTTAAATCAAATTATTATTTAACTACAAAGCCCATTTTAACGTAAAAACACATTCATAAACAATTCTTCGAACAGTGGCAAAAAGCATACAGGTGACGAAAAGACAATACTAAAAACGTAAAAAAACAATGTGACGGGCTCGTCGACAGTGTTACTGGAATACCATTGCGATAAAAATAATACATTTTCATATTCATGTATATCCACATCGGGACATATTTTTTAAGCTCCCACCATATCTATTTCAGATATGGAAATATTATTTAAAAATTGTTAAAACGTTTAAATCCCTTTTGTGGGTTAAAAAAACTGGTCCATTGCGAGTCGGACTCGCACATGAATGGTTTCGTACCATCGTAGTAGGCCCCTTTATTTTGTACAGTTTCTTGATAAAGCGGCAACAGAAATACACATTTTGTGATAAGTTTGTTTTGCGTAGTGTTTGTATGATTGACAAAGATATAATTATTTGCGGTTATTTAAATGTACTGTATCTGACTATATCTCGTTAAATTTTAGTTGAAAGTGCTCATTCTACAGCATATTTTTTTTTGTTTTTCTACTCACTTAGTTGAAAAGTTAGATAGATTTTTTCACTTCGAGTCTATCTTTCAACCGATTGACTTTGAGAAAATAATGTCTTTTTAAAAAAACCTATCTAACCTGACACCCCAAAAGCAAAAAATATGCTTTTAGTTTCAGTTCTATGTGTGGAGCGGCCCCGTAATTATTTTACTTTTTTATAAAATCGTAAAGCGGTTCACATTACCTACCCAGTTTTATCTGTCTAGTCTTAATAGTTTTCGAATAAAGTGTCTGTGACATACGGACGGATAGACAGACGGACATACAGACATGACGAATCTAATAAGGGTTCCATTTTTTTGCCATTCGGCTACGGAATCCTAAAAATTGGTGGATTTGTTGGATAGTAATAAAAAGGTTTGCTATTGTGTGGAATCCTCCGTGGCTCTAAAAGTACGCCCCCGTCCCCTGTTGGTCCTGGCTGGTGGCTGGCATTTGAAGACCTTTGACAATCGTTACAGGTAGTCAGTAGTACGACAGTCTGACAACCAGGCTATTCAGGTTATTCTGACTTTAGGTATATGGGTATTTTGCTTGAATTAAAACACTTTTTTTGTAAGCAAGGGTTACTCCATATCCCGCCGGGGCCGCGGATTTTAGAACTAGATGACGTGGCCTCGGCGCAAGGGCAAAGAAGGAACATGGGTTCGGTTTTTAGTCAGTAGAAGTCTGACACTCCCCTTCACTTTGCCCAGGAGCGGGGGGGGGGGGGGTCATTTGATGATTTTCCATCCACAAAAAATAAAAAAAGAGTTACCATATAAAATACTAGTATTCAGCTGCATCCAGTTAATACTAGAAGCCGACTTCAATATAGTTGGAGAAATGCTTGCCCTGGCTCAGCTGTGGGACAGTACAGTTAAGCAATATAATATGGTTCAACAAAAACTGATAAGTAATTTTTTTTTTTTCGAAAGTCCTGCAGAGATAACACAAATTTTAATGACTCGTGTTGAGTCAACGAAGTGGCAGTGAAAAATATAAAATCCTGTGGGAAAGCGAAAAAGTGCGAAAAAAACTAAAAGGGTGTCCTTTTACTTTATTTACTTTCTGTATTCAGAACGTGAATAAAATATACCTGACCTTTCTAAAAACATCACCAATAAGGTCAATGTGACCTTAAATATCCCTGCGTTTCTGAAATGTTCGTAGGTCGGTAAATAAAAAGCGTGGGTGTATATCAAGCGTAGGCAAAATGCAAACTAACATTAGTACAAGTAGGTAACACCTCAACGTAACGCCAGGGTATTTCCTGGAATCTTAATGTTCTTCTGTGTGTTTTGCAATTTTTTTTAATTTTTTATTATCCTATATTGTCCCACTGCTGGGCAAAGGCCTCCCCCATAGTCTTCCACTCTAATTCTCTCTGTGTGGTTTTCTCCGGCCAATCTCGCGCAAAAGCCTCTAAGTCGTCACGCCAGCGTTTTCTAGGCCTCCCTCGGCGACGACGCCCGTCTTCTGGTACCCACTGCATGACGACTCTAGCCCATCGGTCCTGATGCATTCTGCAGACATGGCCCGCCCAATCCCACTTCAACCCAGCAGTTTTGTTGCCCACATCAGCGATTCCTGTTTTTGAGCGTATTGTGGTATTTCGAATACGGTCGCTGAGCTTGATCCCTAATACGCTACGTTACATCGCTCTTTGGCAAACTTTGAGTCTGGACTTTTGTGACTCGGTCAGCTATAATAAAAACTATTCCATAAATACCTATGTTGGGGTCGACTTTCAGTCTAACCGTGTTTTACACAGAACGTCTGCCTAACTGATCTTTACAACCCATTTAGTAGGTACTGCGGGTAATAGGATACCCCTTGATAAGACTGGTTGTCTAACGTTCGGGCCACTGTCTACCGGCAACAAATGTCAAAGATCTACAAATTTCAATGACAGCCGGGACCAATAACAGCTTACTTGTGATTTCATTATTTTTCATCATCATTCATCTCCACCCCTATATCAGTGGTGTGGCAAAGAATTAACCGATTCAGAAATGGATGTTCCCCTTCGATTTCTTCTCCTATTACCCGTGAAACTGCAGAGCTGTTTTTTGATAAATTAGCTCCTCCTTACGTGCCCTCAGAAGCAGAGATACATCTACCGTCTTCTTCATATTCAGAGGATCCTTTTGACGCTCCATTTACAATACAGGAGCTTGATTCAGTTTTGAGGTATGTCCGCAACTCTGCCCCTGGTATTGATGGTATTGTTTACTCCTTTTTATCATGAGCAGGCCTGAAGGCAAAAAACTACTTTTTAAATTTAATTAATTATTTTTACACCAATGGTTGGGTCCCCGATCAATGAAAAACTCAAATAATAACCCCCATTTTGAAACCAGGCAAACATAGCGATGACCCTAACGGCTTTAGACCAATTGCCCTTTCATCAGTACTAGCTAAATTAATGGAACACCTGATTAAGAACCGGCTGGAGTTCATTATTGAGTCCAGGAACTTACTCCCGAGCCATCAGTTTGGTTTCAGGAAGGGGTTTGGTACCATGGATAGTATTGGAGTATTAGTTTCAGATATCCGAGCGTCGTTTTCTAAAAACGAGTCTGTTGTTGCTGCCTTTCTCGACATTTCAGCTGCGTATGATAATGTCCTACTTCCCATTCTCAGACAGAAATTGCTAAAGATGAGGATTCCGGTGAGAATGGTACAGTGTATATTTAGCATGCTAATGTCTCGGTCTTTGTTTTTGAGAGTTCCAGGTGAAGATTTTGATGTCAGGCGGACATGGAAGGGATTACCACAGGGTTATGTCTTAAGTCCTTTATTATATAATTTGTATTGTTTGCATTTGTGCCACTTGCCGAAAATCTTCCACCTGGACACGAGTTGCCATGGTTAACCTGGAAGTCTCTAAACAGACTCCGGACACAGGTAGGCCGAAGCAAGGAAAACCTGTTCAGGTGGAGATTCATAGACGACTCTGCCCTGGAGTGTAAATGTGGTCTTGCCCCACAGACTATGGAGCACTTGATATCGTGTCCAGCCTGTCCTGCTGCTTGCACACTACAGGAGTTGATGGAGGCTACTGAAAGTGCCGAACTCGTCGCCAAATTTTGGGCCGACTCAATTTAATTGTCATCGACACGCTAAGAAGAAGATATAATTTGTACACAGCAGATATTGACACATGTCTCAACAATGACTGTCATATTTTACAATATGCTGATGACTTAGCTTTGTATGTTACCAACAAATCTATCGAAGCTGCTGCGTCATCCCTTTGTGTCTCCCTGAACTCTTTGAATCTATGGTTAACTCAGCATGGTATGAGTTTATCTGCACTCAAAAGTTCTGTGGTTGTCTTTTCCCGCAGGAGACTGATCCCTCAAATTTCGGTTCAAATTCAAAATCATTGTATACCAGTTGCTAAGAAAGCCAAATTTTTAGGTGTATTTTTAGATTGTAAATTAACTGGATTGCACCATCTCAATTATTTAGTAAATAGATGCGAGAGAATTATTCCTATTTTAAAAGTTCTCGCAGGTGTATGGTGGGGTGCCCACCCATACACTATGAAGCTGGTTTACAATGCCTTGATACGAAGTGTTCTAGATTACGGTTCTTTTCTGCTCATTCCCTGTAACAAAGGGGCTTTGACAAGACTGGACAGGATTCAGGCCCAATGTCTTAGGATCATTTTAGGCTGTATGAAATCATCACCTACTAACGCAATACAGGTGGAGTGTGCAGAACCCCCATTGGCCTTGAGAAGGCAATATCTAGCATCCAGGTTTTGGGCCAGAGTTATCACGAAATCTGCTCACCCTCTTATAGGAAAAGTTGATGCATTAATAGTACATTGTAATACAAGGGCCTAAAATGACCCATTATATACGAGGTAGTTTTACTACCGAGCTTTAGTGAGGTAGTAAATAGGAACCGAGTTATAATGGGATTTTAGCGCCGTGTGTTACACTGTACTTTTCACTACGATTGCGAGAAAATAAAATAACCATGTTCAGTCAGTGTTCAGTATGATAATTAAAAATTCAATTCAATTAAGAAATACAATTCCAAAAATTTCGCGCCAAATCCTTTTTTTTATTTCTTCTGTAGCTGCAATGCAACGCACACATTCTACCAAAGAGTTCGGCATTCAGCGCGTTTAGTTCCATTTTTAAAAATAAAACATTTTTTTTACTTGAAACTAAATCACGCACCAGCTGGCTGAACAAGTTGTCGTACGAGATTTACTTTTAGCCCTAGGGCAATATATGCAATTTTAGGCCCGCTCTGGTATGCTATTATGACGTTCTTTTTGAGCAAGAGGAGTGAAAATTCCCTTTATAACACATCTAATTATTGGAAGCACAAAGAAGTTCCTCTGTTTTTAAAATCTTTTCGTTATCATCAAAATTTAGATTCTCCCATTATTCAATTCCCAAAACTTCCTATTTATAACTTTAATTATGAAGTAATTTGTTTCAAACCAAAAATCTTTTTTATTATCGGAATTTCCAAAAATTCTGTTTCGGCGAACTCTCTATTTAATGCTGCCGTTGGTGAGCGATGGTGTCATTTTGAAAGGTTCTTTACGGACGCATCAAAATTGACAAATTCTAGCTGTACTGGTGCTGCGGTATATTACCAAAACTCCAAAATAGTTCTTCAATTTAAATGCCCTGCCCAGTCATCTGTGTTTACGGGCGAGTGCGTTGCCATACTGGAAGCATGCCTTTTTATAGAGGCTCACAGTATAAATTATGGCGTTATACTCACGGATTCTCTGAGTTGTTTGCAAGCCTTAGAGCAAAATCCCTTCAAGACAAAATTACACAGCCCTATTTTACTCCAAATTAAAAAATCCTTATTATCTTGTGCTGAAAACCATAAAACTGTTAATCTCGTTTGGATTCCTAGCCACTGCGGCATAATAGGAAATGAATGTGTTGATGCCCTTGCTAAAGATGCTGTAAATTCCCAGTCCGTAGACTTAAAATACTATCAATGCCAGGGCTATGATTTGCTGAGCCTTCCAAAAAAGAGTTTACTATCCTCATGGCAGGTACAGTGGCAGAATTCGAGTAAAACAAAAGGTTCTTTTTACTCTGCGATCCAACCTAATGTTACTTCAAAGCCTTGGTTTAAGCCATATAAAAAACTCTCAAAGAAGGTGCTTTCTATTTTGTGCAGGCTTCGCATAGGCCATTGCTGCTCCCCAGTTTTTCTACACAAAATTCGGGTCAGAGATTCATCTCTTTGCGAGTGTGGTTTGGACGAGGGTACCCTGGAACATATTTTCTTTAATTGTACTAACAATAACCCTTCTCTTGATCTATACACAGCCGTCTTTCAGAATTGAAAATCCCTGTTCCTATTAACTTTCCTTCTTTATTAACTCATTTTTCTCCAAAGCTTTGTAGTGCCCTAATTATATTTATCCGTAGCAACAACATCAGATTGTAAGTCGTGGTGTGGTATTCGTTTTATTAAATTAATTTATATTACAAATAATAGGTATTTATTTTCTTATATGTATATTTTTTATTAACACTTATCGACAAGTTACACTTTACGTACAGTTTGTTTTATTTATTTTTCATAATCTAAATTATTTTATTTTTTTATGCTTTCCACACACGTTTCTCCATTCCACATTTGACATTGGCAGAATTGTCGACATCGGCACAATTGCCATTCATAAAAATAGAATAGAATCATCATTCATCATCATTTCAGCCGAAAGACGTCCACTGCTTGACCGGTCCCGTGCGTCTCGCATCCAGCGGATCCTCGCAACCTTCACCAAGTCATCGGTCCACCTAGTGAGAGGCCTTCCAACGCAACGTCTTCCGGTTCGCGGTCGCCACTCTAGAACTTTCCGGCCCCATCGGGTATCCGTTCTGCGAGCAATGTGCCCTGCCCGCTGCCACTTAAGTTTGGCAATTCTTCGGGCTATGTCGGTAACCTTGGTTCTCATGCGGATTTTTCAGTTTGTTTAAAATTTAAACAACTAGGCATTTACTTTGGTATCAAACTGAAGAAACATTTTGATAAACATTAGCAATTTTAATTGCATTCATTTATTAAAAGCCCAGACTTGAAGTTTCGTGCTTAATAATTTTAGTTTCGTATATAAGATAATAAATTTAACTTTTGTAAGTCTTAAAATGTCTCAGCGTGTTTACTAATTTAAATGAAAATATTCAAAGACAGATTCCTTTTTTATAAAGTCATAGTATAAGTAATTTTTAGGACTTCGATGGCGTTTTAATTATCATGTTGAATCTTTTTTTTACAAGCCTACTGGTGTCTCACTGCTGGGGAAAGGGAGGCCTAAAAGGAAAGAAAAAGGACCTCGCTCTTTCTCATTTTATACTTCTCTATACTGTGCGATCTCTGGCCATATTTGCCCTTTTTTTGGGGTGTGGGAAATCACCCATCAAATAACCCCTCAAACTCTGGGCAGAGCGAAAGAGAGTGTCAGACTTCTACTGACTAAAAACCACCCATGTTCCTTCTCAATCACTTTATTTAATGTTTTTGTTTGTTTAGATACCTTTGGTTAGACCTACTGAACGCTGTGTCAAAATTTGTCCACTTTTAATGGGACCTTATAATTATCTCAAAGTCATGTAAAGCCAAATCAGAGGGCTATGAGCGGAATATAAACTCTGACACCAGGATTGGCTCTAACCACACGTTAAAGAAGAAAAAAGACCATTTGAATAAAAAACCAACGATATTTATTACCTCAAAAAAACTCATTCATATTTAATTTTCAAAAGTTATTTACATTCACAATGAATTCCCATTTAACTTTGACCATTAAAGTAATTCTGCTTTTTATAGCTTCCAATTTCACCAAACTGTTATCTAGGAATGAAATTGTAACGCAAAACCAGGATTTACATAGATAACGAACTTTTTAGGGTTCCGTAGCAAAAAGGGAAACGAGACGGAACCCAATTTCGTCAGCTCTGTCTGTCTGGACGTCTAACGGATATTTTAGTCAGAGAATATTTGCACTTTAGCAATGAACGTTGTAAAAACGTGTTTTCTGTGCATGGCTACGAAAGAAATAAGAAATGAAAAATCTGCATAATTATGTGTTCCCTGCCACATTTAAACTGTGTGCCTTCAAAGCAAGAGTGATGAACAGGCATCTTTTCGGCACTTTCGTTTCGTCATAGACCTCACCCATGAGCCGTGTTTGTGATCAAGTGAAAGCCCATAGAATACTGTAAAAAAATCCTTTTCCCAATTAAATCGCTACCAGGATAACCGCTTGCTGGAATAACAGTATTTGACATAGAGTGACTACCAATCTTACGTTACGAGTTACTTCTGATTTGTGACTGTTCCAGGTTCGTCAGCTTATCAAAATAATTGAATTTCTAATTAATATGGTTGATCCCGATACGTCATCAGTTCCAATCGATCTAGCTGTCGGCCAACACTTCTTCTACCGTCTCTTGGTAAGCGTAAACTGAGCGCTTTACTATACCTGTCATCATTATCATCATCACCACGTCCTGCCAAGTGTCTTGCCCACCTCTACTTCAGAAATTCATGGAGGTACCTACGTTAATGGAAATGTACTAAATCAGCCCAGCCACAACAGGCAAAATAACGGTAAGTGGAAAACGAAAAGGCAAAAGCAGACATAATTCTATAGTGGGAGCGAGCTAAGACAAATATTAGGAGCTGTATCACATTTAGAGAAGTGTGACTGAAACTGGAGTCTATTTATACTTCTATAGGACCTACTAAGAAGGTTGAAACGGTTAATTTTTCACAAAATGGCAGAAAGTGGAAATGTTCATGAACATTTGAATACCTTTTTCTTGCTGTTGATAAGCTAGGAGATATGGGTATGCAGATCAGCAATGATTTATATTCTCCTTCCATAATTCTCCAGCAGGGATAGTGACAGTATTTTTTTTATATGGGACAAGCCCGCCACACTATTCCCAAACCACTGTAACTCCTGTTAGCCAGAATCAGCAGTGGCGACCACAAGAAAAGCCCCGCGACAATGAAGCTCGACGCAGTCCCAGAGAAGCGATTTAACTGTCTTGGATCCCGCAACGAAATTAATCAGAAAAGAATAGCGGAGGAGTAGGAAAAAACATAATTTCCATATAGTGACAGTATACTGAATTTTCTCTAACTAAAATCTGGTTCGTTTTCTCCTTCCATAATTCTCCAACAATTCAGACATCCTGGGCTTCAGGCTGGACCCAGAGCCGCAATTCCACTCAACCTAATGCATTTTATAATATTAGTCCACTATGGGCACTTGATATCGTGTCCGAAATGGCATGTTATTTGCACATCACAAGAGCACATGGAAGTTACTGAAAGTGCCAAACTCGTCGCCAAATTTTGGGCTGACTCAAAGATCGACACGCTAAGAAGAATAAGATGAAGAGAAACAGAGAAGTATGGAAGAAGAAGACATGCTGCGCCGACCCCAAATGAATTCATCATCATCATCATCATTTAAGCCAAAAGACGTCCACTGCTGGACATAGGCCTCCCCCAGGTGTCGCCACATTGACCGGTCCCGCGCGTCTCCCATCCAAGGGGTCCCCGCAACCTTGACCAGGTCGTCGGTCCACCTAGTGGGAGGCCTTCCAACGCAACGTCTTCCGGTTCGCGGTCGCCATTCAGTGGCGTGCGCTCTATTAAGGCTCTTAGGCTTAGCCTACCTTACCAACTGAGCATTTCTTATAACTAATTAACCATGTAATAAAATAACACCATGTACAAAATAATAATAAAAAAGTTCAAACTCCTGTTAAAATACTTAGAGCAATTTTTCGCGTACGAATCTTTTAGTTACAGGCTTGCTTAGGCTAGCATTCGACTAGCCTAAAACCCATTCATAATTTTACGCACACAGCGTCACATCGGAGAATGATCGGTGCATATTTTCGTGTATATGAACCGCACACATGCATGCCAGCTCCTGCGAGTGGAGGCGGCCTGTGATTGGCTGCAACAACACAAGGCTACGATTGGATGCGTCATGCGGCCATCTTTAGCCCGCGAACTCTGGCGCGAAGTTCAAATTTTGTTTTTTTTTTTACGTTTTTTGCAATTTGCAGGCCAGTGCTAGCTTGAATACTGACTACATACGTCTTACAGCCGCGAATCATATTTTAATAATCAACATACAACCCAGCACGGGCCTGCAAATTGCAAAAATGTAAGGAAATTTAGAAATTTGAATTTCGCGCTTAGCGGTCTTCGCTCTTCCGTCCACAGATAGAGTGCAGCACTGCCAACACATTTCTCATTGATCGTTTTCGTATAATCCTGCAAAATTTTGTTGACCGCTGTTGTGAACAAACTCGATATGAAAATTATGCAATTTTATTTGGTAGTATTTTGCTATCGGCAAATTAGAAATTATATTTTACGCGAGGAAGCCATTATTATTTATTGTTTCATTGTTGTTTTATAGCGCGATTTGTTTTGAAACCGAAAACGTACAGATATTGTCAGTATTAGATAACATTATTAACAGTAGTGTAGGTAAATATTAGCTTTGTTGTGTATTATTTATTTATTCCCACAAATAATAACAAAGTGAAGTTTGTGCTGTTAATGTGTGTTTGCTAGATGATAAAGGTAATAAGTTTTCTCAATTATGATATTATCGTATAAGTAATGTAATGATAAGGTGCAAATTGTATCTAAAGGTAGATGTGTGAAAGCCACTTCGGATATTATCTTGCAAGTGACGTGTTTTGTACTTTTGTAACTAGGTATCACCCACTCACTTGGATGAGATATTTAAGGTGGCCGAATCTTTCTTCTGTTTGCATCGTTAGAAAATCATGAGTTGCACCCTTGAATAATGTGGTGAGTTTTTGAATTGTATTTAGGTACCTATAACTTTTACAGGCTTATTTATTGATGTGACAATTTTTTTTTTGCTGTCAATATTTCGTGGCCTACCCACCGTGGGAGACCACTGCACGCCACTGTCGCCATTACAGAACTTTTCGGCCCCATCGGCCATCCGTTCTGCGAGCAATGTGCCCTGCCCATTGCCACTTAAGTCTGGCGATTCTTCGGGCTACGTCGGTAACCTTGGTTCCCAAATGAATTGGGATAATGGTAAAGGAATGATCCGTAAGTGGCCGGAAAGGACTGGATGCGAAAGGCGCAACACCGGGAAGAATGGCGTGCATTGGAAGAGACCTACACTCAGCATTTGGGTGGCGAAAGGTTGAAGAAGAAGAGAGAAAGGAATTATGGTGACACTAAGAAGAAAAAGAAGATTGGTCAACTGGATTCGTTGACAAAATTTATGATTTGTATAGTCAAGTAGAAAAGTTTTATTGAAATTAATATTACGGGCATGTTCTTAGTAGTCCTCCATCGGATTTATGAGCCTAAACCATAAATCTATAAAACTACACATGCTTTAGAATTACTTAACCAAAGAAGAATGCGATAAATTTCATTTGGCAGACCAAAATTCCAAATGGTTCTGACATACCTCAAAGCCAGCCCGACATTTGGCTTTGGTCCATAGCTAAATGTTTCGTTGAAAGATCACCCTTAAAGTGCATCCAGAAGGTTCATTTTGTCTAGGCTTGTTATTTTACTCTACTAAGCTCCGTGTCCTAGACATTGTAGACTAAGATAATCCTAGCCTCTTATTCTCTCTTTGTAGTCGTGTTCTTCATTACTGAAGGTCGTGTCCCTGATGAAAGTCCTTCATAGTTCGTACAATATGTCTCCATTTCTCTCGATGTTCGGCTTTCCTTAGAGCAGTTGCAACAGAGAGTCCAGTGAGTGCAGTAACTTGGTCACACCAACGGTTAGGTGACCGACCGCGGGGTCTCTTTCCTTCGATCTTGCCCACTACGATTAATTTGTCTAGGTCATCTGGTTGAAGACGGGCAATGTGACCAAAATACCCAAGAATACGCTGGAAGCACATCGTTGATAGTCTAGTTTTTATGTGGAGCCGAGCGAGTATAGACTTATTTGTTATTTTCGCGGTCCATGGTATGCGGAGCATTCTTCCAGCCTCTTATTAAGGCGACATTAGCTGCCCGCGACTCATCGCCTAAACAAATAAGGTTGAAAATGGCGATGCGTTTGATGCTCGTGACTGCCAAAATGAACGATAGTTCGCAGATTTAATTTATTTAAAAAAAAAATACGCTGTAATGTTAAAATATTTTTACATATGTCTTTAATTGGTTAAATTTCCTTTCTGATAGTAAAAAAATAAATAACAGTTGTCACTCAAAATATTGAGCATTTCGAGACGAAAAAGTTTTTTCGTGTGATTTTTTTGTGATTTTGTGATTTTTTTTTCGAGGTTCTTGATTACTTTTAGAAAATATTTTTGCATAAGTCTTTTACCTATACATTTGACTATACACTGTATTTTTTTTGGAATTGTAATAAGTAGCAATACGGGCTAACTCTGCGACGAAAAACAGGTCGTTTTTACGGTTCCCCCGTTAACTGCGCCTTAAGTGGAACTTAAACATTACTGGCACAATATGAATGTCCTTGGTTAGGTACACCTCAGCCTAAGCCTCTGTGAATAACAGGTGTTACACTATTTTATTTTGAAGACCAGTCAATAACAGTATTTCTAGGAGTTTACGAACTATTCCCGTTTTTCTTTATAGGTGCTAAAAACAACTTTTTTAAGAGAGTACTTGTTCAAGCATTAGTTTCCAACTTGGCTTACAGTTTAAAGTACAACAGTATCTTTAAGATGTTTTAAAGACAACTGCAACTCGTAGTTCATGAGAGTTTTCTTTTCTTACTTTTAATTGCTGAGTTTAAGCTGAAAAGATAAATGGTTCCTGTTCATAAAAACTGGGTTCTTTCTAAAACATTTTTATTGTTGAAGTTTTACGTTATTTGTAACGGCCTTCCTGACACAGATTTTACGATTCGTAAAATCCACTCAGGTTATGGCACTCCATAGCTGGACATTGGTCTCTCCCAAGATATTATAATTATGCTCTATGGTTGAATCCAGCCTGGCGTAATGCCCCTTCGTGTGCCGGAACGTAGATCTACACGAGACACAATCACTTTTTAATTGTGTCCATATACGCGGCATACGAAAGGTTAAACATCACAGGTGCTGATGGATACTACTGAAAGTACCAAACTCGTCACCAAAGTTTGTGTTCCCTTATTTTAGAGGGTGGGAAATCATCAAACGACTCCTCCTGCTCTGGGCGGAGTGGTAGGGAATGTCAGACTTCTAGACTCAAAACTAAAAACCACTCATGTTCCTTCGTAGCCCTTTGTGTCCGAGGCCACGGTATCTCTTTCGAACATCCCACAGTCCCGAAGTTTGGGCTGCCTTAATTAAAATTGTCATCGACACGTTAAGAGAAAGGGACCTACGTTCTGCCTTCCAAATCCAATCTGACTCAATTGCCTTCGTAGAGTTGTAGGTCTATCTATGTAGTTGGGGTCCGTCTAACGCAAAGTATACCAAATATGCAGCCTCCACGAGCCGTGCCGGAATGCGATGTCCCGAGATTCGCGCGGAGTGGCGAGACGGGACACGATTGCTGTTCGTTCAAGCGTTCGGGCGTTAAACGTATGAAAAAGGCAATCTCCCAAAATGCCCACTTTAAGTTGTAAGGATTTGTTGCATTGCAGGGTTATTAAATTAATTATTATTTTTGGTTTATTATCGCTTACTTTGGTATTCGACAGGAAACTAGCTTGCCTGAGAGATATTTCTCGACGACATGAAAAGGAAAAACTTTGATACTAATCTAGACACTAACCACACTGTAAAGAAAGACTGCTGGGTTTTAGAAATAGCAAAACCATGTCCTCAACTGTCTTTTCTGCAAAACAAAACCTTAAAACTATTAACTTAAATGTTCAATTTGAACAGGCAAAACCTTTAAAGGCAGACAAATTACTAATGGGTCATCATCTGTTTATCTTTTATTGGGAGTCGTAAACGAAAACGTTTTCACAGATACAGTTCTTTCCCAGTAATTTCTACACGAATAAGCAATCTTATTTCAATGGAATAAAGGCTACTGTAAAACAGAATCAGATATAAAATAACTATGAAATTACTATAGTAGCCATCTTCTAATGAGATGTCGTCTACGACACAATTACTCTAATTGAAGGAAACAGACTTTATGGGTCAGAATGCTCCTTCAGCTGGTCAGCTGTGTAATACCCAGCTTTCTCTATATAATACTCGTCATCTCATCAGACACATCCTTTCTTGTCATATATTATCATTCTTTATGCAGCCGCCACACACTCGACGAGTGGCATGGGAAGTAGCGAGGAAAGGAGGCAGGGACATAGTGTGGCAACGTTACTCGTCATGACTCACGTCATGCTCCTCGTCCTGCCCACCGCTCCGCGATGATCGCGCGATGAATACATGTGATCCACCATCTCCGTTGGCGAGGACGATGACGACGATGTATATTTCTAGACATTGATATTTTTAACTATACTAAAAATGCATAGCGCGCACGCTGCCAGTTTCATCGTCCACCAAAGGCAAATAACAAGTGAGGAGCGTCGCGATTAATTGCGCGAGTAGAGCAGTGCGGGCAACATCGCGGCAAATAGCGGCAGCGCGAGGAGCATAGCGATGAGCAGCGCGAGGAGCATAGTGTGGCGGCCGCATTACACAAGTCATCCATCGTTTCTTTGGTCTTCCTCCACTCTTATACACATTCACGCTCACTACATTTTCCCCATTCCTTCGTCCGCATCGACAACCAATTACCACACAATTTTTCAATCACCGTCGCTACTTTCAGTCAGACTTCCTCTCCTACTCATTTCTTATAAAACAACATAAAATAAATAAATAAAATTATCAGCAAAAAAAAAAACTAGTCTTAAATCATCCTTTAATCTACCACAAAGTGTAACGAAGTCGTTTCCCCTATAAAAGTTTCTCTAGTAACATTGTTTTCGTAAATTAACTTATTTTTTTAACTAAGTCCCCAGCGTGACCACGCCGACATTAATTTTGGATAAATTATTAACAAGGAAGTTTGGGGACATATTGTTCGAAAAAATACTACCTATTTTTCTAAATAAAAGAGTGTTGACGAAGGGGACAGTCTTGTTTGTCACCCCTTAAGGACCTATCAACATCTGCCTCGTATTTTAACCGACTTCAAAAAGGTGGTGGTTATACCAACTATGTATGGGTCGGCTTTCGAGGAGTTCCTAGCTAATTAACAACTACCACCGATCTTTAGGTTAAGCCGCACTTGCCTATGTAGGCCCGTGGATTGGTGACCACCCAATACTTACCTTCCTCCGTGCATTGGAAAGCAAGTTAAGATGAAGACCGGTCAGATTTTTTTCATGAAGCGACTGCCTCTTTGACCTTTACAACCCAGTCCCAAAGTAATACGAAACCCTCTCGTAAGACCGGTGACTTCTGCAAATTAAAGCTTGATTTTACAGGAATCGTATTACCCAGTATTAACTAGGTTGTGGAGGTCAGATAGGCAGTCGCTCCATGTAAAATACTGGTATTGAACTGCACCCAGTTAGATTGGAAATTGACCCCAACATTGGGAAAAGGCTAGGATGATGATCTACAACTTGTTTCCAGTAAATAGAATGCTTTTAATGCTATTAAAAGTACTAGGAGCACAACAATCTCAAGGAGATCGACGTATCTTAGAACATTCGCATAAAGATCAAGAGAAAGAATAATTTATTATAAGTACACATAAAACTTAATTAACTTCCGTGGAATGAAGTCCGAGATTATAAGAAGGACGCGATAAAACTGGCACTCCATGATGAGAGAGATGCGTTGTGCGGATAAGTGAAGCTAAGGCTCCCACACATAAACACGATACGACGTCGCGTCGTACAACGATGCGGCGTCGTTTCACAATACGACGCCGCGTCGTGGAAATCTTCGACACGACTTCGTAACGTGTCGATGCACGATACGACGTCGTGACGTTAGAAACTCACGATGCAATCCTGCGCAGTTGTCTAGTTACTTTATTGAACAAATTAACATTTATTTGGGTTCTAATTTCAAAAACATTTAAATATTCTTTTCAGAATGCGTCTAGAGCGGTCCATTTTTCGGAATGAACTAAAACACCACCCCTCTGTATCGACGGCATCGTGCCGTGTATCGTGCGTGGCACATTACGTTACGATGTCATTTTTTTTTACGACTCTCATCATAGATTTCGTCGTAGAAGTCGTATCGTGAAACGACGCCGCATCGTTGTACGACGCGACGTATCGTGTTTATGTGTGGGAGCCCTAAAAGGCGAATCTTGGTACCGTTTGTCCGTGCGGTCAGGCGGTGAAGCGAACCTCACGTCGCGTCGTGGCTGGCTTGTATGAAATCAGTTGATACCTAATACACGTACGTTCACCGCATGACCGCGCGAACAAGCGGCGCTTACTTCTAATTCATTTGGAGTCGCCTAAGCTGGCCATAATGTCCTTAAAGAGACCTTGCCCACTTCGCTTTTCGATGGAAAATGGCTGTGAATTTTCTCGCATTTCAGCCACAATACAGAATTGCCATCGTCCTCCACTATTGGTTTCTCCGATATCGCCAAAAACAGTCACTCGTTTGAATCGACGCAGTAGTGATGCCATAGCTTCCTAACAGAACACGCGTACCGCTACAAAAAGGCAGCGTTGCCCAATTAAAGTAGGTACAATAAATTAATTTACGATATTCGCATTAACTGCCTGATTGGTCCCTTGCTCGCAAACTCGTTTCGTGGGAGAGAGGTCCTTTTTTGGTCCAAATGTTGTTGTATTTGTACATACAATTTTTTTTTCAGCGTTAACCTTGGAGGAACTTGGCCGTATGACCGAGGTATCATGCGGCCAAATTAAACCACGTTAGTCACTGGCACTTTCGCCTGATCTCCCTCCGGTAATGCTGGAATGCCTTGTCTTCACAGGTGACTGCGGACACAGGTGCACTCTATGTATAACTTCCGTCCGCGCACACATTTGTTCACTCCGTGTCTCTTGTGCTGATGACAAAATTATTTTTCCGCTGAGAATGACCGCAAACGGACTAGAGAACTATATTTCCTCTTCGCATAGTACTGTTGGAGTACCAGCCTTTTGAGGATTAGTAAGCTCGCTCCAAGAACGATAAAGATATAATTAAGTGAGACGGATTAGCTAATTTTGTCTGCTTCCGTTTTTAGGAGTCAAGCGATATATTATGTAAGGATATGTGGATTGTTTATTTATTTCTTATACACTCGAGAGCAATGAATCCGGGTCACTTAAAGAATGTTAAAAATCTCGGAAACTAAAAATGATAGGTTAATGCAATAAATTGTATTTAATAGACAATGTAATACTCCTTAAATGAAAGTAAAAAAAATATGAGTCACCATACATTTTATTAACACAAAATTACATAAAGAAAAAAACTGCTGATCTCTCCTTAAAACAAAAATAGGAAACATGAAATTTTTGAACTTTATTACGATTTTCTTGAATTTTAATACTTCGTATTGCCTCCTCGTGCTTCCATTACTGCGTTTACGCGGTTTGGCATGCTGTACACCAAGTTCCTTATACGATTTTGGGGAATATTCTCCCATTCCTCTGTGAGAGCAATTTTGAGCTCACGAAGCGTGATTGGGGGAGGGTTTCGTTGTTTTACGCATCTGCCTAGCTCGTCTAAAGCATGCTCGATCGGGTTGATATCCGGGCTGCGCGCTGGCCACTCCATACGAGTAATGTTCATCTCTTGAAGGTAGTCATTCACAATCCTACCTGTATGAGGTCGAGCATTGTCATGCATAAATATAGCATCCTCACCTAAATTGACCATAAATGGACCAACGTGATCATTGAGGATTTCTTCCACATATCTTTCGCTAGTTAAAGAGCCGTTTTCTATGATCACCAGCTCTGTGCGACTTTCAGAAGAAATTCCGGCCCACACAAGTACAGACCCACCACCGTAGGCTACTTTTTCTTCGATGCATGCTTACTTGAATCTTTCCCCTGGTCTTCGATACACTCTGTGTCTTCCATCGTGCTTGTAGAGCATAAATTTTGATTCGTCGGAGAACATAACTTTTGACCAATCTTCAATACTCCAATTTACGTGGCTCTGGGCATATCTTAGTCTTGAAATACGATGCCCACGCTCCAGTTTAGGGCCGTTTGCAGGTCTAAGGGGTTTTAAGTTAGATTCAGCAAGCCAACGTCTTACTGTCCATGCACTTGGGTTACTTCCTCCAAGGCGTCGAAACTGATTTGTGAGTTCAGTTCCTGTGAGAAAGCGATTTCGAAGCATGGTGTTCACCAAGTATCGGTCTTCTCGTGCTGTGGTACACCTGGTTCTGCCCGTTCCTGGTCTGCGTAGGTTAGAACCAGTTTCTTCGTAACGTCGGAGAACTCTTTGTACTGTTGACAGCGACACACCGACAGTCCTGGCTGTATCGCGCTGACTCCGGCCGGTTTCCAGCATTGTAAGTATTCTGGTGCATTCTTCAGGCGTAAGCGACATAATTTTAGCTTGAATAATGAATATAGAGCACTATCAACATAGTTTATGTACCCACATAAATGACAGATTACAAACAAAAGCAAAACCAAATGCTGTAATTACGTAGTTCCATCTTCGAAAGTGGCCCTTTTTCAAATTTGATTTTTTTATGATATAACTTTACAATAACTAAGAAGTTTTAATACCATCATTTAAGGAGTATTACATTGTCTATTAAATACAATTTATTGCATTAACCTATCATTTTTAGTTTCCGAGATTTTTAACATTCTTTAAGTGACCCGGATTCATTGCTCTCGAGTGTAGTTTGTTTACTGCTTTGTGGTTGTGAGCGTGACTGCTGAATATGTGGTCCTGGGTTTGTTTTCTAGGTGACCCAAAATCATGAATTTCTCAGTGACAAACACGGAGTCTGGATTTGTGCCCAGTTGATGGTGTTAGGCTCGCCTCGACGGCAAACATGAAAACATGGGACTTAAACATAACTAGCGAAATGTTGACACCTCTGCCGAACCCTCAGTCCCCCGTCGGGGCCGCGGATTATAGAACGAGATGACGTGGCCTCGGCACAAGGGCAAAGAAGGAACATGGGTTCGGTTTTTAGTCAGTAGAAGTCTGACACTCCCCTTCGCTCTACCTAAGAGCGGGGGGGGGGGGTCATTTGATGATTTTCCACCCACCAAAAAAAAACAAAGGGTGACCAGTCCCATCTACGGACCAAACTAGATAAACGTAGCTTAACCTAAAGATCGACCCCAGCGGTAGGTGTTATCAGAGCAGAACAGAGCTCCTCATAACAACTAAAATAATTACAACTCCTGCATCGGAATTGAAGTAAAATGTTATAGATTGAGAACAAAGTACGTCTTGTATTTCTATTTATAGTATCTCATTATTATTTTTAAACTGGATAGGTTTGTATTTTGTGTGTATCTAATGTTTTAATCATGTTTTGGGTAATGTTACCTGTAATAAATGTTTTTTTTTAATCCCTTTTTGTTATGCGCAGTACTTTTATTTATTTTTTGCTATTTTGTATGAATGTCATGTCCCTGGAAAATGTTTTATCTTTATTTATTTCTTTCCTAGTCCTTCATGTAAAAATTGTCTACCAAATCTTAAACCAAAACTTAAAGTAAGAAACATAAATATTTTACGATTACGATGATCCTATTTCAGAAGTTTTCCCCAGAATTATGTTTTGAGAAGCAATTTTCTATTGAATTATATAATGTTGAGCCTGTGTTGGTAAACTTGATTTTGGGTTGGAGCCCTTGAGTAAATTGTTGATTACATTCACTTGAGATATTAGGGCATATTAAATTATAGGGTGTGGGACTGTGGGGGTGGTCGAACGTAAGCCTTCCAAAGATGCGTCCTGTCCTTACAAATTGTATGGTGGGTAAGTTGCTTAAACACAAACTCAGAGTATTAATTTCAATTGCACTATTACAGGCACATTTGGATGTCAAAAATTCCAATAAAACGAAATTACAATCACAAGGTATAATAACTTGTGAAAATACTGTAGTTGCCTATCCCAAAGCGCTCTCTATCTCTATGGAGTAGAATATACCGAGTTCAAAATATCAAAATCCGAAGAGGGACCGACGGAGGTCTTCAAAAAATTTCTCAGAAGCAGCCACGGAGTCTAGAATTGTCACCGGTTTACGGCAATAGACTCGCCTCTTATTAACCCATCGCATGTCTAGTTTATAGACACATTTTTTTTATGTATAGTTTTATGTACAGATGGTGTTCGTAAGGCGCGCAAGGAGTTAAATGGGACTTAAACATATCTGGTGAAATGTGGTTGCTAAATTAGGTACACCTTTGACCCACCCTTCGCGGACTACAGGCATGATGTCATCGGTATTTAAAAATAATTTGCCTACTTAAATATCTATCAAACTAAATATATACTCGTATATCCGTCTTCCTCTTCCCATGTCGCCATTTCAAAAATAGTGACAGAAAAGGGGTCTTTTGCCAACTTACTGTGTACACACCCAGTTTTTTCGGAAGAAAAAAGTAAAATTAATAAAGGTGATTTCGATCATGAAATTTTTTGGCTTTTATTTAAGACTTTATTTTGAAATAAAACAAATATTTAATAATCAAATAATATGATGACAGGTACCAATGCTTAGCTAATGTCAGTATTTTTTGAATACTTAGAGGTATTTTCATTACAATAACGTGAAAATATTCAATATAATCTAAGTATGTAGGTACCTAATGATTAAAAAAAACCGACTTAAAACACAAAAGTGAAAAAAACAATACTTATCACAAAAAGTGAAAAATAAACTTTAAAAGAAACTCGCGTGTTGTAAAGCTGCCAGTTTACGTTATGGGTTCGACAATACCTAGGTAAACTAAAAAAATAGTCGACATTTTGAAACCATGCCAATTATGCAGAAAGTGCCAAAAATCACCTTTATGTAATTTCGTCTATATCGATGCTATAAATAATAATCGACACATATCACATCACTACGACGGCACCATCTGTATCTTAGAGCGGGGAAATCTTTCCTGAATATTTGATTCTTCATCATGGTGTGGGATTTCATGCGAGCAGATGTGTAGCAAAGATTTGTTTAGAAACATCTGCTGCGCCTTCCCGTTTGAGTTTTGCGTTAAATTATTCATAACACCATTTTGATGAACAGCGAAACAAAGCGCAAAAACTGCTGAAAAAAATACGTTTTTTGTACGGGGATCCTCTTAATTTTTCAAAAGATACACAGGAAAAATCAAAATAATATTTCTTTTCATATACGCCTACAACCTACATGGTTTGAAAGATAGCCGGTTCACGAGGATAGTCCACACCAGTTAAGCAAAAGCCAGCTGCCAAAAATGTTAATCATTATAATTTGTAAAATATTAGTTTTACTAGGCAAAAACTAACGTAACACTCCTGTCCAGCCACCATAAACTTTTCAAACGGAATCTAATCACGATATCATCAAAAGTGGCTTTCCAACTAAGCAGTGTGCATGCCTACAACACATCGCACGCATTTGGCACTGTGCCAAGACTTGATGCGAGCCGCCTATCTTGTGTTCATTCGAGCCTATTGCGAGCCATGTAAGAGAGAACCAGCCATTCTTATTTTTTTATGTTTTTAAAGAGCAAGTGTTGAAGCAACTTTTTTATGATTCTTCTAGAAGAAGAATCATTAAAAAGTTGCTACAGGGGACGGTGGACAAGCCCGCTACTCTATTCCCTTTCTCCCACTTCAAGTGCCTCTTCAACTAGTAAAGGTTGGCATAGGTTTTCTGATTTAGTCTTTTGCCAGTTTAAAAAGCTCCGCGGCGTTCCTAACACCCGTCCACTCTATTCCCAAAGCTCTGCAACTCCTGTGCGTCAGAATCAACAGTGGTGACCACCCTAAAAACGCCAAGACAATGATATTCAACGAAGTACCAGAGAAACAATTTAACTGAAACAGCTCGTAACTTTATAATAACACTCGGGTCGATTATCGGCTAAGCAGCGTCTGCCTAGGTTGACCCGCAGATGAGTGACCAGTCATTATGTACCGAGTTTCCTCCACGCCTTGAAAGGAGGCACTACTACTAGAAAGGAGGCCTGAGTCCCCGCAGTGGGAACATTATTGGCTGATGATGATGATAATTACTGCCTATCTGACATCCCTCCCAATTTGGTATTAACTAAAATGATACGGCTTAGTAGGCGACTCGGCCGCAGTAACTCGCCCATTCCGGTCGAGACAGGAATTTCACTGAATGATACCCCCTCGAAATTTATACTGGCTGACAGACTTTCCAACCACTGACTACCTGTAGCGACTGTTAAAGATCTATAAATGACAGCCGGGACCATTCCTTTCCTAATCACAAATTAATCATTCACAACGACAAATTGAGTTAGATCTCATCAATTATTTGAAGGTATTAACGAGTTCTTTGAAATAAAGAAACAAATCCTTTGAACCGTGTGATAATCCCTGTAATTAGAAGTCTTTGTATACGCATTAGAGGGTCGTATAGGGATGGTTCGAGTTCGACGATTCGTTTTCGGCATGATTCAGCGGATTTTGCTTTGCTTGAAAAAGGAAAAGTAATCATCTGATTCTGTCTTGCTCGCCAAATTATAATAATAATTTAAAGCGATTGTATTATTTTGAGGCATACAGGTTTTTTTTTTTAAAAGTGTGTTTATCTAAGTTACTGATGTCCCTATCGCACTCTATGGGGGCAAGCTTTACGCAACTACACTAAGTGTTGGTTTCGATCAGAACAATTTCGGCTGCGAAACACCGAAACAGTGAAGCAAAAAGTTTTTCGTTCAGCTCGCATCACTAATGTCCAGTTGATTTGGGTCTTATGTCATTGTACCAGTCGCTCCTCATCTATACTTCTATATCTATACTAATATTATAAAGAGGTAAAGTTTGTTTGTATATTTGTTAAATTGTAAGGGGTAATCTCGGGATCTACTGAACCGTGTTTAAAAATTCTTTCACCAATAGAAAGCCACATTATTGCTGAGTGTCTTAAGCTATATAAAAAACCGAAAAATAAAAAGGCTTTTACGTGGTAGTCCGTTTTGCAAAGTGAATCGGAGAAAAAAGCAACGCAGCGGCGGGCGCGGGATGGTTTCGGGTTTAATTCGGTTCGCGTTCGTGCCCGCTTCGGGAGAAAGGGGCGTGGCCTTTTACATCTGATTTGAGAGGTAGGTACCCGCGCGGCTCAGTCGTGTGGTCGGCTCCTTACGCAGCTGCAGACGTCCCCGAAATTGAATTTTTCGAAACGTAATTAGCTTACTTTCGACTAATTATGCCCAACGAAGTGGGCACGGGTCAGCTAGTAATAATATAATTTTGTTTTCATACCTACCCAATGTTTAATCCTACCCTGACTTGTTTTCTGACAACCGTTGTTTTTTTTAATGTTGACGTGGTTGGATGCGAATTATCTAAGCTTAAATTTTAATCAGCTCCGCCACAGCGCCGCATACTTTATTTGACATTCACAACTTTCAAGATGATTATGTAGAGTCTAGATGGTTGCCAATTATGTGGTCCTAGATTCGATTTCTAGGTCGTGTAAAGTGTTATTAAGATTTTGTATGAGGATTTTTTAGAAGCAGCCACGAAATTTGAATTTGTGCCCGGTTGATGGCTCGCTCCTTATTACATGGGACTTAAACATATCAGATCAGAATTACAAACCGGTTATTATGTATGTTTTTAACCCACAAGTGCCACTTTAAAACTTCCTCCTATCATCTCAATGAATCCTTTATCAAAATGAAGTCAATGTAAGCACCACCGCTATGTTACCCAAAACACCATAATCAGTCGATCACAACGTTCTAGCGACATGTGTAGCTACTTCACAGCAGTTAACCACCCCTTAAGTCACCATCAAAACGGCGTAAACCTTAATCTTGTCAGTATTATTATGACGCAGGAATGTGCAGAAGGATCACGCTTATCAGTATCACCCCCAAAGGATTAGGCCGAGGTGTACCGATCAGTTTAACCACGTTTCATCACTTATGTGTAGGGGCACTACAAAAAGTATTAGAGCAACCTATGAGAAAAAGTATCTACCATGCCATCTAAAAAATGAAGACTCCAATGAGGTCTTCATTTTTTCCAAAGTTCTAAATGTAGTCAAAGTTATCCCGCGTATAGAAAAAATCCGACTATTACACGGCTGCAGAAGCCCACCAGATTTCTAAATGCCCAAAAGCCGTCTGATTGGAGAACCTTCCCTTTTATAGAGGATGAAGAACATAACACCCCGCTTTTCAGTCTCATAAATTATGTTTAAAATCCGTGTAATAAGAAACGAACCTATTGTCATTAACTGGACTCAGACCGAGACTATATGACTAATGCTACTGATGAATAATCTAAAGATAAGTGATAATACTGAAATCCGCAGATGAATCCGAAAAATCAGAGCTGCGCGTCTTGTCGTGTGTTCGAAGTAGTAGCCTATTATGGCTGGGCAGTTCAACGGTTACACCACCGATAGATTTACTAGCCTCATTATCTTAAACCTTCTACATCTACCTACTTGTACCCTGGTACCATCACTATGTTTAAACGGTTTTCACCCGATCCCGTAGTTTAACACCCTGTATCGTTTATGGCCTAAAGGCAACATAACTTAGGTCATTGTCGCCGATGGCTTATAAGATGGCATTTATCGGAAGATTGTTCATGATCTTCATTCTTTATGCAAGGTCTGATCGAGTAATCACGAGGCGGTTTATGGTGTGATTTAAAAAAGGATAGACTTTAGGTAGTCGTTGCAGTCAAGAACTAGGGAATCATCACTATCACTACATAGTATAAAACAAAGTCACTTCCCGCTGTCTGTCCCTATGTAGGTATGCTTAGATCTTTAAAACTACGCAACGGATTTTGATGCGGGTTTTTTTAATAGATAAAGTGATTCAAGAGGAAGGTTTGATGGACACCGGGGAGGGTCACTAGTAAATAATAATGTTGTTTGAGGTGCCGTGATCTTTTTTTATCTCTCTCAGGTATACTGTTTCCTTCACCGAAGCAATAGTGATAATTATTCAATATGCAAATGAGTTCGAAAAATCAGAGGTGCTCGTTTTGGGTTTGAACTAGAAATCTATAACAACAGTCCCACGGACTAGTAAGACAAGTGATAATCGCAAAAAAAAACCAACTGCATCAAAATATTATGTACGAAAATATTTTTTGGCTCTCTATCTTACAAACTGGTCCATGAAATGGAAGGAAAAACAATGGTGAACGACGAGACACGCGGACAATCGAGCTCGCTCCGGATGAGATGACCTCAATACCTCTTACGGAGTGCAGTGGGCATTATGAGACATACATACATGCATAAATTCACGCCATTTTTTCGTTGGGTAAGGCAGATACTTCAGAACGCCACGTGCTACGATCCTTGCGTACTTCTTTTGCCTTGTCCATCATCGTCCTTAGTTGGCAGGCGGACTTACGGTTAAACGTGCTTTCCGAAATACCAAGGAAACTCAGTATGCGATGGTGGTATGCGCTGTGGATGTGGTCACCTATCCGCGGACCAACCTAGAAAAGCTCAGCTTAACCTGGAAATCGACTACCGTGGCTGTCATTATCACCAACCTATACAAAACAGTAAACATATCGATTATGATCATTTGCTAATACGCAAAGGTTATTGTTACTCTTTAAAACTGTGTTACAATAATAATTTTATTATATTTGTAGCGGTTGAGTATAATAGCACAAAATTTAATTAAATTACAACGTTGCATTGTCCGGTATCCTGTACAGTCGCCCACAAAAGTGCATGGATACCTTAGGGCCTATTTTTCTGTGAAGGTAGAAATCAAATTTTCGAAAATAATTAATAGATGGCGTTTGGTTTCTGCACAACTGTGATATTAAACTCTTCAATCCCCAGTGTCACTTGTAGGTGGCATAAGTTTTATTTCTGTTTCTACCTCACAGCAATTTTATTTGTAATTCCTACTTAAATAATAATAAGAAATTAAACCTTTAAAGTTTTTACTTTCCGCAATGACAATATCCGGATTACCCGGTGTCACCTGTAGGTGAAATAAAATGGAGGTAGATTTTTATAACTGAGTCTTAACTAAATGTAAACTATTCTGTTGAGATATAGAAAAAAATTAACTTTGACTTGGGAATAGGTTAGTTATGTAAGAAGTTAGGAAACACGCATTAGGTTGGATGTGAGAAGTTAAATGATAAAAAAAATACGAAAGAAACCATAAGGAATGTTTTCATTAAGCTAATAAGTGCGCATAGCATTCAAAAATATAATATTCGAGTTAGTAGTAGTTAGCAACAGGGATGAACGGAGACAAACAAAAAAACACACAAATTTTAGAGGTTTATTTCTTACAGTTTATTATTCAAAAACAGACATTTATTATCGTTCAACATTATTATATTATATAAAACTTCTTATTGAGGCCATAGCTTAAGTATTCGTTTCCAAAATCGGAAAGAGGATTGAAGCTTTTGTAACCTCAACAAAGACAAACAGGAGACCGGATTATTTTATCACAAAAGTGAAAAGTTAAATTAAATGAATTAAATAGGTAGGATAACAGCTATACAATTGCACAAAAACATACGAAAAGGTTCTTATGTAATCTAAAAAAAAAAAATTGTTTGACTTTTTTTAGTTATTAAAAATACGTAAGTCATAGGTTATAATAACAGTCAGTCGTAATAGGTTATAATAACCCGGTCTCCAGTTAATATAAATAATAAGTACTAAAGTTAAGTAATATTATTTTTAAGTATTATGAAATATAAATCCTGGATCGGCAACACTTATCTATCCCCACACGTTCACTGCAATATGACCAGCATATTGGACACACAACCACTTGTTTATCACGTAATATTTCTACACCACAAACATAAGCGTCCGTGTCCACTGGACTTAAAAGTTTTTTCATCTGTGAAGATGAAAAAACATTACTCAAATCAAAGTTAACATGATCCAAAGCGAACTGTAATCTTGTCCTTTAATGGTTTTCTGTGGGCCATGGTTTCACAACATGCCTCCTATAATGCAGCTCTTCACTTATAAGAGCACGACGGGCATTGTCAACACTTGAGTCATATAAAGCAGCATAGTCGGTCATCGGCAGGAATCCATTTTCTTCATACTCTCATAACACGATTTGACGCTGTAATGTGTTTATGAGCCGTGGTCTACTAGTTCTTTGATGGTGTTGCAAAGATCCCTCGTCTTCAAATCGTCGTACCAATAGAACAACTGTTTTTCTCTGCAACAATAATTATAACAGACATATATAATACGCAATAATGATTATTTATTAAGTAGTATAGTCGTACGGGCAATGGAGCGCAGCATACTCAACGTTAAACTTACCGATCGTATAAGGAATACCACACTGCGCTCCAGAACTCAAATTGCTGACGTAGCTCATAAAGCTGCCAAACTAAAATGGGACTGGGCAGGCCATGTCTGCCGGATGCCGGTAAAGCTGTGGGCCAGCATATCTCAGAACTGGAGCCCGGAGACAGCTAGACGGCGGCGCGGTAGACCGAGGAGGAGATGGCGGGACGCCTTGGATGGCTTTCTCGTTAACTGGCGGGAGGAGGCGCAACAACGAGGAAAGTGGAAGGAATGGGGGGAGGCCTTTGCTCAGGAGTGGGAAGGATTAGGCTAACTAAAAAAAAAAAAAAAAAAAAAAAAAGTATAGTCGTAACTAAAACATTTTTTTTTCTTATAAAAAAATTGAAATTTAAACTACTTACGTTAACAATAAGATAAGTCGACAAGTTTCGAGTGTCGATAAGTTTTTGCCTTGATTTTGCAAATCAGTTATTTGAGCTCTTGTAACGAAAACAATATTACAACGCGTACTCATTTTGATGAAATAAGTTAATTCACCTAAATTAAAATAAAACTGAGCTAAACACACTCGAATGAGGTAATCGAAACAAACTAAGCGAACAATCAATTGAGCTTAGTCATAACTCATCTAAATCTTCAATCTAATTATTTCTACTACCTACAAATTTATTTATAAATAAAAAAAATAAAAAAAAAAAGCCTTTTATTTCCTACTAATTACTGTACAATATTGTTTTCAAGTTACTTAACTATTTAAAAAAATTACATATCTTAGGTACCTAGAAACTAATTTAACTTTTTGCTTAATTATAATATCTAATTCTTAACTAATCTATCATAACATTAATATATAATAACATAATTAGCCTAGTTTTTTTTTTTTTTATTATTATTATTTATTTTTTTTAAATAGCATTATTTGTAGGAACCCCATATTGGGTGAAGGCCTCCTCCAAAGATGCCCACTTGTCTCTGTCCTGTGCGATCGGTTTCCAGTTTGGTCCGACTGTCCTTGCAATCTCGTCTTCCCAACGTGTCAACGGTCTTCCTCTTCCCCTTTTACCTGGAGGACCTTTCCAAAATGTCGCTTTAATGGTCCATCTCCGATCTTTAAGCCTCGCAACATGCCCTGCCCATTTCCACTTGAGTTTTTGCGCATAAATCAATGCGTTTGTGGCTTTGGTTTTTGACCTTATTATTGTGTGTCGTATTTTTTGCAGTTTATTTATTTTAAGCATGCTGCGCTCTAGTCCTCGTTGACAAGTTGTAATTTTATTTTTCAGTTTTTTGGTGAACTTCCACGTCTGGCACCCGTACGTCAAACATGGTAGGAGACTGGAGTTCATAACTTTAGTTTTGATGGTTACAGGGAGGTTACTTTTAAACAAATTTATTTATGAATTCATATTCGACCTACCCTCAAGTTTGAAAACTAAAACATAGATAATTAAAATCAGATAGTTATAAAATGATAATAATATTCAATTTAAACAAACATAGTAGGTAGTTAGGAATAAATTTATATAATAGAAATAATTGATTATAAATTATTTGAATGTTTAAACAGAAAAAAGAAACTACATGAACATTTTATACAGCGTGAGCGCCCTCTAGTTAGTGTAGCATCAACAATATAATCAATGTTGCTAATCGAGTACTTATTTACGCCAGGTGGCGTCATTTCTTGCTTCACACGGTATTTTTTCTGAACTTCCCATGCATTATTGTAGGCGATGGTACAAACAATAAAGTAACAGGGAACGAAACAAAAAACAAAAATGGTTTCAAGAAAACTTTCTATAAGGAAAGTGCCGTCACCAGTGTTTAAACTGTATTGCAAATTAATTTTCAAGACAAGGAAGAATTTCTTAGAATATTCTTTTATGCGACTGCGATAGAGACCTCCCCGACCCAGTTAGTACTGGGTAATACGACACGCTTTGGTAAGACTGGTTATTTATTAGACTTTCGGTGAAGGAAATCATCGTGAGGAAATCAACATCACTTTTTTTTTTTTTGCAGGGGTTTGGGTAATCGTCAAATGACTCCTCCCGGTCTGGGCAGAGCGGTAGGGAGAGTCAGACTTCTACTGACTAAAAATCACCCATATTCTTTCTTAGCCCTTTATGTCGAGGCCGCGGTTTCTCTTGTGAACAACCCGCAGCCCCGACGGGCGTCTGGCATGCGGGCCCCTCCCATGTTGCTGACATCTCTTTGAGGAGCGCGTGGAACACGAACGCGCCGTCGACACGGCCTGTCGTCATCATAAGACGGACGGACGGCGAGCTAGCCCATTACTCACCGTCCACAGGCCTGAAACAAAGAAGAAGACTTTCGGATCATTGACTACCTACCTGTAACGAATGCCTGTCATCATCATCATCATCGTTTCAGCAAAAGACGTCCACTGCTGGACATAGGCCTACCCCAGGTGTCACCACATTGACCGGTCCCGTACGTCCCGCATTCAGGGCATTCCCGCAACCGTCACAAGGTTCACGATTGGCTGTAAATATTTACAAATAAAAGCCGTGGTTTCCGAGGAAAATAAAAGTGTGTTTCGTAATTAGGGTACAGGTTGTTTGGCAAAAAGGAACTGGAAGGTGTTTAAATCTAATTAAATATTTATTCTGTAAAGTGGAACGTTTGGGATCATTTTAGAATCGTTATGTTGGGTCCAAAGAATATTTGATTTAGGTACAACTGTAAGTTGTGGTGGATTTAAGAAAATTAGGAGTTTATTGGGCTTCGACCTTGTTATATTCTGGATCCAGATAATAATATGGAGGTAATTATATAGTATGTTTTCCTACTCCTCCGCTATTCTTTTCTGATTTATTTCGTAGCGGAACCCAAGTCAGTTAAATGGTTTCTCTGGCCCTTTGCTGAGCCACTTTATATTGGCAGTTTTTTGGCGGTCGCCATTGTTGATTCTGGCTCTCAGGAGTTACAATGGTTTGGAGAAAGTGTGGCGTACTTGTCTCATAAAAAAAACGAGAATAAAAAGACATGTGACATCTGGATAGGTGGACCTCACCAACCAGCACTGGGCCCGCATGGTGGCTTACAAGCCCACTCTCTTCAACAGAGAGGAGACTTGTATCTCAGTAGTGGGAATATTGTGGTCTGATTATGTTTATTATACAATTCTGGAAATATATAACTATTAACCCAATTATGTAACTAAATACGCAACTAATCCTGCATGCGCAAATTCCGAAACATTGCAGCAAACACTATAAATTAGGTAGGATTTTCAGCACGGCATAGACCAAATAGTGGTAACTAGGCAGATGTGCAACTCATTGCTAGATTTTCTTCTTCATTTTTTTAGTAGACCAGTATGATTGCCATACCACCAAAATTCTAGATCTATGCCTGGAATGCACCGGGGAATTTTGAAACGTTCAGAAAAGTAAAAGAGTCGATTTATGTGATATCTAGTATGACCAACGCAATGGAAATACTCGGCAACATTTTGTATTAATTAATGTCTATGTAAAAAACTACGGTTTTTTTTTGCGTTTTAATACTTATGAAAGATAAATTTATTGTGATATGCGTAAAAGCCATCGTTTACAATATGGTGAGCTTTTAGTACCTGACCAGCAGACATTTACTTTTTGCCAGAATGATTCGACTATAGACGCGATGACTTCTCGCATGATCTCAGTAATTTCTTTTATTTTATTTTTCCTTTATGGACCTACCACATGCACAGGCTTTATCGGAAAGCAAAGGTTATAGAAATACAGTTTTACCAACCACACGCGTGACGTACCGTGTGCACTGTGTAATCACACAGGCAAAAGTGTGGTGAAGCTTGAGCGTGCGGTAGGCCCATTAGTCGCAACACCTATCACGATAGCGTAAAACGAAGCTTCCTATCTCCACTTTTTACTCTATGATAGAAAGCAGGTGCACAAAATCATACATACTCCACATAACAAGCACATTTATTTTAAAGTCGTGCGAATGAGACAGAGGATAACTAACTCCACCTCAATGCACATGCAGGAGCGAGATGCAATATTTATCGCGTTCTATTCATGCTGAAGAATGTATTGTCACAATATTGGCGGGAACAAAACGCCAATCAATTATGAACGTAGTGATCGATCATTTTATGAGCGACATGATGCTGTGTTTAGTTGTTGCGTTCTAGTTACTGGAGCCAGTAGCTGGTTAGTGAAGCAAGCGTGGTATTCACTATAGTTGATGTGCATAATAAAAAGTTTTACCTAAATATATAGTATTTTATTATTTTAAAAAGTAATCCAACTCGAACACTTATTTCTTTAAATTAATTTTGATTAACATGCATTAAAAGATGGCAGGATTGCCTGGTTGAAACTCGTGCAGGCCATGAACGAAGGACTCAATAGGAAAGCCTATGCTCAGCAGTGGAACAAAGTAGACAACGATGAAGAATACAGTAAACAGTCAACGATAACAGTTGAAATACTATCTACTTGCTTCTCCAAGCAAGTAACTAGTAACACCTAAACGCTCCATACAAACAACTATAGGTCGTACGCGCTTGGCTTTTAAAGAAAAATCTCTTTAATGGCCCGGAATATCCGTGGCTAAGATTGATAGCAGTACAGTCGGCAGCACAGGGCGCGTATTAACGTTTTTATCCTCGCTACATATAATTTACAAAAGCTGTTGGGTGTAAATACTTTAATAATAAGTGGGTGCATGAATGTTAGTTGGTGAAGTGTTTTATAATACTGGTTTGGCGGATATTTTATTGTATATACTGTTTTGAGCTCGTGGCGAAATTATATCAGCCGCACGGGTCGATAAGTCGATCTTCAAGGTTAAACAGTGCTTGCCAAAATTAGGCAGTGGATGGGTAACCCCATCCATTACATAACATGTTTATTCCATAGCCCAGAAACCGTTGGTCCCGACTGTCATTTTGTAAATCTTTGACTTTGATCACTATTTTTTGTCATTTTATATACATGTGCACGTCATGTATCTGGGACACATCAATATTTTTTCTATTTTTTTATGTGTCCTTCGACTGTTAAAGTCGTCCGATGCTAGGTCCCCGTCCTTCTCGTGACAAAACACCCGGTTTCCTTTCCATCAAGTCAAGGTCGCCTCCTTATATGCAAAGCTAGGAGTTGACACAATTGTGCGCCGTCACTCAAGGACTCGTTTATTTTAGTAAACTTAAATCTTTGAATACTAAAAGGTACTCGACAGAATCCCAAAATTCGTGGATCAAGTTATGATAAATATCACGGAGGGTTCCGTATCGTCGTTCAACATTAAATACCAAAAACACCGAAAAAATCATGTTTCTTGTAAACTCTTTAATTTTTACTTTTTATTATTTTCTAACAAATTGGTTGGAGAAAGTAAAATTGATAACAAATTTGGATAGCCTTGGGGGAGACATTTGCTTAGCAGTGGGATAGAGAAGACTAAAATACGAAGGTATTTTAGTTATAGCGGCCATAGAGAGGAGGTCTGTGTCTAAACAGTGAGACCATTAATCAGTTGATCACAGTGGCCATAGTATTAACACGTTCTGTCAGCTTCTGCCTATCACGCTTCAAAAGACGCAGCTTTGTGACAGACAGACAGACTAGCAGGCAGCGGAACCTTAAAAGGGTCCTGTTGCCCACCTTCGGATACGGAACCCTAAAAAACACCTCCATCGACTCAAACATTCTATTGAATACAACTGAACCCTGTATCAACCAAAATGGATGACTATAACTATGAAACATACCCTAGTGTCCTATAAAGTAACATTTTATGACACTACATTGACGTGTTTCCCCCTGAAATACTAGATTTCTTCGGCTTTTCGAACACAACATTTATTCGTCCCATATTCTCGGCTCGTTTCTTTATCCCGCGCGGCTGGTCGCAAAATATGAATATGAGGCTCGGACACAGATACAGATTATCTAGATAACCCAAATACCACGATCCGTATGAAAACCAAGTGTGCCACTTTTGGAATACCTACTATGTCTACGTCTACGTCATAAGCACTATTTAGTTAATAATTATAATTATATACAAACAATTTACTATACAAAAAAGATGAAATTTTTGTTATTTAAATACATACTCATACATAAACTCACGATCAAACGCCACCTGCTACGATTGATGCTCACATACTCCTTTTGCCTCGTCCACATTTAAACATCTGGTCTTACACGCACACCGGTTATGAGTACTACGCACCTGTCCGTTCTGAGAATGTCACCAATAAGATTAGTGTACATGTCTTTCTAAGGCGTCGCCTCCCAGCGTTGCCACTCACATCTACCTTGTAAATAACCTTTCGTTGATCAACTTTCACTCATCCTCTCCACATGACCAAATCACTTTTAGCATACTCTTTTCAATTTTTGTCACTACATCTTTTAAACCGCAATGTTCTTGTGTAACCTCATTCTTCAATTTATCATTCTTTAAATGTCTTGAATTAAGTTCTTGAGTTGTAACGTTGTTGTTTTACACAAATTAGCTTGCTGCGACCGCGTTAGATACACATTAAATATTTAAGTCAGGTACGGGAAATGGCACGCGAAGTAGGTGTTCTTGCGTTATCTAGCTCAATCTATTATAGATCTGTGGGTTTGGAATACCTTTTCCACTTTTTCGTCTAATAGTGTCATTAGGACATCATAATTCTTGATTTAGGGATGTTATTTCATGTTTTCCTTTAGTGCGAGCTAGTGGTGTCTAGGACTAAATAAAACCGACTAAGCATTAGTATTATATTTTATTACCCGACTCTGCGACGCAAAGCAAGTATTGGCGTATGTTACATATTTATACAGGATGTAAGGGACAGCCCTTCCCAAACTGAAGGAGTCCATTCATATTCTTATTTTGAATCATATTCCACCGGAGTTTGTCTCAGGAAAATTATCATCTTTCAGTTACATAACACTTTATTTGAATGTAAAATTACATTACTATTTATGTAAATAATATTACATACTGAGTATGAGGCAAATTGTTACTTATTGGGTTTTTAAGTAATTTCTCAGCAAGAGCCGTTGAGTTTTGATTTATGCCTGGATAATGGCATGTTATTCCCAAGGCCGAAGTTAGACATGTTAATTGCAGCATCAATATTAATAATTAGGCCTTTAGGCTGTCTGGTATTAATGTTATTCTCAAGGTTTAATAAGATAGACACCCCAAGCGTGGCATCAATATTTAAGCCTTTACGTCTTCAGCTTGAACTTAAACTAACGTCAAAAAATGCTCAGTCTATTTTTCTCCCGTTGAACATCAATTCGTGACACAAACGGGTCTGACGTTAAGATCCCTATCCCGCTCGTAACAACTTTAGGAGCTCCAGTGTCTTATCTTTCAAACTTTTATTAACTTCACCAAGAGTAATTAGGAGGCGAATCTCGAGAACAGACAGTCCGAGGATTCTCGTGCAGAAAATGGACGATTAACCTTATTTTTGTTGTTTTTTAGGGTTCCGTAACATGAAAAGACAAAAGTTTTCGAAGAAAAGTTTTTATTTGTACTTTCTTAACAATTTTACTTTGTAACTAGATGTTATTAAAGGACCATCATGTCACCAGCATAGAAGAAAACATTCTCAAGCTAAGTTAATAAAATTTATAATAGGACACCGTGCTGGCTTCTTTTACCTAAAAAAAATAATCTCGTAAAATTATATCGACCCAGATAATGGCGGAGACATCAGAATATTTTACTTTTCCAAACATACTAAGCTCTTCCTGTTGACCAAGCATCATAAAAAAAAAAACCGGCCAAGTGCGAGTCGGACTCGCGCACCGAGGGTTCCGTAAAAAAAATATATTTTGTGATGTAACTAAAAATTTATGGTTTTCGTAATTTTTCCTTTATCTATGTTATAAGACGTTGCTTCGTACCAAATTTCAAGATTCTGAGTTCACGGGAAGCACCCTGTAGGTTTTGATTCCCTTGCAAGTGTCGAAAATTTGCGGCATAAACGGCTGTATCTTTTGATTGCGTTGGCTTAGAAGTTTGATTTTTTCACAGCTTCAAGGGACAGTAGACCTGAGTAATTGATATAAATTTCAGCTTCATACCTCCACGCGTTCCTGAGAAAAAGGGTCTTGACAGACGGACGGACGGACGGACAGACGGACAACAAAGTGATCCTATAAGGGTTCCGTTTTTTCCTTTTGAGGTACGGAACCCTAAAAACCAGAAAATTGTTAATTTGTGATTCGATCACACGAACATAAATTAAAGCTTACTTCTCAGAATAGGTGAGGTCTCTTAATCTCCTTGTGTACCTACCCTACCTGTTCTGACAGAGTGATACCAGCTCTAAAAGCATATTAATACCATTATTCAAAAATGCCTCCATAGATTTTATGGTAGTTTCATGAAAAATATTGTCTACTGTTTGTTGTTGTTACAAATGTCAAATTGTTTTAATTTTTAATACTTTGAAGTAATTTATGGATTAGATACCGGGTTCAGGATAGAATAGTAGCATTTAACTATACAAGTAATTTAAAAATAAATTGTACTTAATTTAATTTAAATTAACCTTTCTGAATTTCAATTTCAATCATGAGTGAAGCAATGGCGGCTCACCATGAGTCTAAACGCAATATAGCCTTTAAAAGATTATCAGATGCTGTTACCTGTGCTCGCAAATGTCAAAATGACTCCAGTATTCTACCACGTTTTGAAACATGGTGTTCACGGTTGGAATCCGTTATGGATGCGTTTAATGATGCTCACATCAAACTCATAAGTGAGTATAGCGGCCTTGGAAAAGAGGACTGCATTCACAAACAAACCACATATCAGGAACAGGCAGATGACATGTACTTTGAAATTCTTGAAACTAAACGGACACTTCTTCCTGAAAACTTAATTGAGGTTAAACCTTCAACATCATCATGTAACCACAAAAATGAACACAAAAACCTGGCTAAATTGCCACCAATAAAGCTGCCTACTTTCTCTGGTCAATTAAAAGACTTTCCGGGTTACATTGACTTATTTAATACTTTAGTTCATAGTCGGACAGATTTAACTAATGTTGAAAAGTTTCAATATCTTGTCACTTCCCTTTCTGGGGAACCAATAAATTTAATTAGAGCATATCCTATTTCAGATGCTAATTATACAAGTGCTTATGAAGCACTGAGCAAGCGTTATACCAACAAGAGGTTTTTGGCTTTCTTATGTTGGGAACAAATTTGTAATTTGAAATATATTAGTACAGCATCAGTGCAGAGTTTGCGTACTCTCTTAGATAGTTATGCTGAGAACCTTTCAATGTTAGACTCTTTAGGGTTGCCCACTTCTAAATGGGATTTTGTTTTATTTCATTCTCTTATAACTAAAATTGACAAACAATCTCGTGAAGCTTTTGAGCTTTCTTGTATAGACAGTGATATCCCACAATTTAGTCAGCTTCAAACATTTTTAGGAGATAGATGCAGTGCATTAGAGCGATCATGCCTAACAAATGTACCAACGTTATCATCAGCTCCCAATAGTCAAAGAAATAACAATCAAACCAAATCATATTCTATAAATAAAACCTCTTCGCTGGTAGCTCAAACGCCTAACATCGAATGCATAATTTGTAAAGAAAATCATTCTCTTATTAATTGTAATAATTTCATGTCTAAAACGCCACAAGAAAGGGCTCAACTTGCTAGACAACATAATCTTTGTTTAAATTGTTTACGTGCCAACCATAGCACTTCTAAATGTTTTTCAACCCGTTCATGCAAAAGTTGTAATCAACGTCATAATACTTTATTGCATTTTCCTAAGGAATCATTGACTAATGTTAATCAACAAACTTCCTCACAAGTCCATATGACTACAACAAATCAGACTGCAGATAGCGCTGAAAAGCAGGTTCTTACCCCTGTTACTACATTATCCAATATATCACGAGGCTTGGCTCCCACCTTTGTTTTACTTGCCACAGCTCAAGTCATGGTCAAGGATTGTAGCAACACTTATCAGAAGATTCGTGCTTTGCTAGATCCTGGTAGTCAGAGTCATATCATGAGCAGTGCTTGCGCACGTCGCCTTGGTCTGACTCGTTATAAATGCAACACACCGATGTCTGGTATTGGTGATGTTCCTACTAATTCAAGTAGTCGAGTTTTCCTTGAACTCTGCCCATTAGGCAATTCAGAAATATCTTTTAGTATGGATGCAGTAGTATTGGATAAAATTTGTGGTAATATGCCCACACATTCAATCAATCTCAATGATTTTCAACATATAGGAAATCTTAAGCTGGCAGATCCAGATTTTCATCAGTCTCGTCCCATCGATCTCTTAATTGGTGGAGAGATATTTCCCCAGATTTTGTTACCAGGCAAAGTTGATGGTGGCAGTCATTTGGCAACAGCCATTAACACAGTGTTTGGATTTATTCTCATGGGTAGGACCAAAGCAGCTGATCCCAGTGTTGAATCTCCTCCAGCATCTGTCAATCATGTATCACTGGATGCTAACTTGGACATTGCTGTCCAGAAGTTTTGGGACATAGATCATGTACCTACAGAATCAAAAGTTAATCAAGCAGCCTCCGCAGACGATGTTCGGTGTGAGGACATTTATAAGGCAACGCATAAACGTGATGCTGACGGTCGTTATATCGTTCAGTTGCCATTTCGAGATCAATCTCTTCCAATTTTTAGCGATTCATATAATACAGCGCTTCGGCGTTTTAAGCAGCTGGAAAAGCGCCTGCTTCAAAACCCTTCATTTGGGAACGAATATAAAGCACATATCATGGAATATTTAACAAGTAATCAGATGGAACGCGTTTCATCTGACGAGTGTCAGTCTCCTACCGCGTACTATATTCCACATCATGCGGTAGTAAAGCCTAGCAGTGTTTCCACTCGGTTGAGAGTTGTATACGATGCCTCGGCCAAGGATAAACTTGGAATATCACTCAATGACACTCTTTTAACTGGTTGTAAGTTGCAAGCAGATATCACAAATATTATTTTACGGTTCCGTCTTCACGCTATCGTCTTATCAGCGGATGTACGCCAAATGTACCGCCGAATTATCGTTACCCAAGAGCATAGGGATTATCAGCGTATTCTCTTCAGGTTTTCACCTGAAGAACCTATTCAAGAGTCTAGGATCAATCGCGTGACCTTCGGAGTCTCATCGGCACCATTTCTGGCCATCCGCACTATGCATCAACTGGCTCAAGACGAACAAAAGTCTTATCCAACCGCAGCTAAGGTTCTGCAAAAAGATCTCTACGTGGATGATGTAGTCACTGGCTGTAACACCGTAGAGCAGGCAATTCAGCTACAGCAAGAATTGACCGAAATTATGGCTGCTGGTGGTTTTGAGCTCAGAAAGTGGTCCAGTAATCATGTGGCTGTACTGCAAAATATACCAGAAGAACATAAATTGGTTCCAGATTTGACGTTCGACAGTGACACTCTCTTTGTCAAGGTTCTCGGGCTTGCCTGGAACGCTCATAAAGACGTTTTTAATTATCAAGTTAATCAAATTCCACGCGATTGTACCAAACGAACAATGCTATCAGAGCTTGCTCGCATCTATGACCCCATTGGTCTTCTCACACCGTTAACCTTTTTAGCTAAATTTCTTATTCAACGTTTGTGGTTACTAGGAACGTCATGGGATGAACCAGTACCCGATGATATTCACCTAACTTGGACGAAGTACACTAGCCAGTTATCCAATTTACAAAACCTTCACATTCCGAGACGTATTACTCACGCTCACGCATCAAGCTATCAAATTCATGGTTTCTGTGATGCCAGTGAGGCTGGCTATGCGGCAGTAGTATATCTTCGTTCCAATGTAAATCAAAATCATCATCAAGTCTGTCTTGTAAGTGCACGATCGCGGGTGGCACCAATAAAGCGTAGAACGCTGCCAAGACTGGAATTGTGTGGCGCTTCTTTGTTAGCAGACCTTATGCATTATATTATTAACTTATTTTCTAACATACTAAACATAGACGGCATATATGCATGGTCTGATTCCATGATCGTGTTGGCATGGATCAAATCTAATTCTAAAAATTTTAAAGTATACGTAGGCAATCGCATTGCTAACATACAGCGAAAATTACCTACTGCTGTCTGGAAACATGTACCAGGCAAGCAAAATCCAGCTGATTGTGCGAGTCGTGGCTTGCTACCTGACGAGCTCATCAGTCATGCCCTCTGGTGGTCAGGACCGGAGTGGTTATCATTATCTGAAAATCATTGGCCTAACGATACAATTCAATCATCTTCCGTCACAAGCAATGATGTACTATGCGAAAAGCGTACAACAGTTTTAAGTAACATAATCGATCTTGATCCCATCGATAATCTTCTTCAAAAATATTCATCACTTCGTAAAATTCAACGTATTTTAGCATATTGTAACAGATTTATCAGTGCCTTACGCAAAACCAAATATTCAAATAACTTAACTCAAGCTGAACTTCATTGTGCTCTTATGAAGCTTGTTAAACATGTTCAACATTCCGAATTCCAAAATGAAATTAAAATTTTATCAGCAGGGAAAACTTTACCTAAATCATTTAGAAAACTCAATCCATTTTTAGACCATTCCGGTGTTTTGCGGGTGGGGGGAAGGCTCTCTCGATCTGAACTCGATTATGAAACAAAACACCCAGCTCTACTTCCACGTAAACATCGCTTAACTAAATTAATTATACAATCAGTACATAATGATAATCTTCACCCTGGTTTACAAGCATTACAGTTTTTATTATTGCAAAATTTTTGGATATTGTCTCCTCGGCGAGCAATTCATCAAGTCCTATCGGATTGCTATAAATGTTTTCGCACCAGGCCAATTGCATTTGAGCCTAAAATGGCAGATTTACCAAAAGCACGTATTACTCAATTAAAAGCATTCCAAGCCGTCGGTTGCGATTACGCAGGTCCATTTAATATAACCTTGCAAAGATATCGTGGCACACGTACTACAAAAGCATATTTGTGTCTCTTTGTATGCTTTGCTACAAAAGCGCTACATTTAGAGTTAGCTTCCGATATGTCCACCGACGCATTTTTAGCGGCATTACGCAGATTTATCGCCCGCCGTGGCAGGTGCAACGTAATTCATTCTGATTGTGGTACGAACTTTAAGGGTGCGGAGTCACAATTGGCCAATGTGATGAAATCAGCCTGTGAGTCTGAATACATTCAATTTAAATTCAACCCTCCAGGGGCACCACATTTCGGTGGACTTTGGGAGGCCGGTGTAAAGTCCGTAAAGACACATTTGTATAGAGTCATAGGTACTCAAATTCTCACATATGAGGAATTAAACACCTTACTTACACAGGTTGAAGCAGTACTCAATTCAAGGCCGTTATGCTCACTGAGCACTGATCCTAATGATGTATCAGTTCTGACACCAGGACATTTTTTAACGCAAGCACCCTTAACAGCGTTGCCAACGCCAGATTATTCAAACATTAAACTTAACAGACTTAAGCGTTGGCAACTCGTTCAACGTATGCATCAGGACTTCTGGGCCAGATGGCATACAGAATATTTAACTAGTCTTTCACAAAGACTGAAGTGGACTAGGTCAACTGATCAAGCTCGCCTTGGTCAAGTTGTCATAATAAAGGACGAACAACAACCTCCGTTGCGTTGGCGTTTCGGAAAAATTATGAATCTTTATCACGGTCGTGATGGTATACCACGTTCTGCGACTGTCGAAACTGGACAAGGCGTAATTAATAGACCTCTTGTTAAATTGTGCCCCATCCCGGATGGTGGTAACTAATTTCAAAATTTTTCATTTAGGTAAATGTTCATTATCATTTCGTCTTTATATTTTTGTAACATATATGTAAAACATAATATTTATCTATTCCATCACACTCTTACACATCAGCTTTAACATTAGGTGGACCTAGTCTTGGTATTTTTTCTTCAGTCTCAATAAATTTCGCCAGCGGGGGGGAATAATTAGCTTTTCAGAAATAACAAACATACCTACGATCATATTTGTTAAAGTTTGGTGTAAAACGTATGTATGTTTTTTTACAGCTTCAAAATATTGTGTTAGTTTTTCAAACCAGGATTTTAAATTCATAAACAGTGTCACTCAGCCGCACAATATTTTAATTTAAACGGAACCCTCAGACACTAGCCCTGCTCGCACTTGACCGAACTTTTAAGTCGACCATAAGATGTAGTTTTTATGGTTGTTTTCATGCTCAAGGCTGCAGAAAAAGCTGTGATCAGAGTGTCTCTGAATCAGGTAGCAATGGGGTTGGAAGTATTTATATTTAAAACTATTTACGTTCACTGGTATTCAGTTGAATTACCTCAGCTTTTCAGTTAGTTTAGAAACCGGGCTATGATAAAGAATTTACATACAAACTAATTCAGAAAAAAATTGGTCAAATTCAACTACCAGCGATCAATTAAAAATTGAACTTTTTTCTTAGCTTTTCAGAGTCTGGAATAGTGCCCAGTTGATCAGCCTACATGAAACGTAAATATTGGTGAAATGTGGGTATAAATCACTGGTGTGATTTTATTATGTTAAGTAAAATAAACAAATTTTATTGAAATTAACTAAACATATTCGGTTTGTACGAAAAATAACTGAAAATTTGTTAATCCAATGATTTAATTTCAGAAGGAAGTTTCATAAACAACTCATTTCATGGAAATCAAGTATGACGGAGTAGCTGTTTCCGAAAAACTGATTGGCGGTACTTGAAGTAAACACAACTCCGCAAGGGTACCTAATGGAAATGCCGGGAAATGGGCAATTACTAAATAACCATTTTTCTTTTAAAACGAACGTTTACGACCTGAACGTGATAAACACGTCATCTATAACTACCGTGTTTAAAAGCTGTTGACGTCGATAATTGAATTTTTTTCTAACTAAAAATATATAATTCTGTTTAGTCCGTCAGTTCGATTATCGAAAAACATTGGTTGCGTGTTTTTGGTTTTATCATATTAATAAAAAAAAAAACGAAGCTTGTGACGTCACTTTTCAATAAAACATTACTGAAATGTGATGTCACGCGAGTTTTCAAAGCACTTTATCGTATTCACTGTTCACTGTATGCTTTCGTAAAACATGAAAAAATAATATAAAATGTCCAATATTTTTTGAAAATCGATCTGACGGACAAAATATTTTTTTTTGTCAACTACCCTATTGTCATAAAATATTGACACTCAATGTTATTGCGCGCAAGGAGAAACAAACTCGTGTCTAAATGTTAATAGTCACTCGAATCAATCTTATCTAAATGGTGTTCAATAGTCCATCTGACTAGCCTTGTCCCAACTTCTTCACCGGAAATATCTGAATTCCTTGATTGTTCAACCATTAACGAGTTTAGTAATCACCTGCCAAATTGTAAACAAAAACTAAATATTGTCCATATTAACATTCGCTCGATTGTTAAAAATTTTTCTCTAGTCCTTCAATTCATTGGTTCTTCTAAAATTAATATTGATGTTATTATTTTAACAGAGGTAGGTATTTCTAAAAACAGTAATCTCATTCAATTCTTCAATATAAATGGCTATGAAATGTATCATAAGTTACGCGAGCAGCGCAGAGGTGGTGGCATTGTGATGTATGTTAAATGTACCAACAACTTTCAAATCATTGATAATATTTCACTAAAACACTGCGAATGCATAATTGGAAGCTTGACTACATCATATCACTACACGGCATCAATCTGCACAGTCTATAGACCTCCGAAAGATAGTAAGCACTTGTTTATCAGAGAGCTAAAAGAACTATTATGTAAGGACACCTTCAAACACTCAGATCTATACTTGTCGGGGGATGTTAACATTGATTTAAAATTGAATGATAACATTCGGGATTACTACATAAGTTGTCTGGCTGAGTGTGGCCTAACGAGCGGAATTTCGGACTATACAAGAGTCGAAAAACGAAATGATATTGTCACGCGTAGTTGTATTGATCATATTTTTGTAAGATCGCGCTCGTTAGACCTTTACTCGGCAGCGCTCGGCGCGGTTTGGGCAGACCATCGTATGATCGTGTTGTCTTGCATTGGAGGGGGTTCTAAAAACGCTGTACAGGATGTTGTAAAAGTAAAAGAATTATTTGATTACAATAAGTTGAAACAAAAGTTGGACGTCATAGATTGGAGTTTAGTTGATAGTATGCAATGCCCTTTAGATATATATAATTATATTAAAAATAGTTTTGATTATTGTTATGACCAATCAAAGTATTCAAAAATAATTAATAACAACAGCAAAAGGAATAAAGAGTTATGGATAACCAGTAAAATTAATAATATGTGTCATAAAAGAGATTTACTTTTCAGTCAGTGGAAACAAGATGTAAATAATAAAATACTTAGATTACAATTTAATAAACAAACAAAATAAAACTAAAAAACTTATAGACAAAACTAGAAACCAATATTACTTTAACCTAATCAATGAAAATAAAATGAATAAAAAGAAAATGTGGGACATATTAAATACTCTATCTGGTCGAATTTGTAAATCAGTAGACGAAGCAATAATCAAAGCATTTAAGAAAAACAATTTAAGTATAAATACGATAGCTAATAATTTTAGTAAGGGATTTAGCGAAAACGTTAATAAAATATTACCTAAATGCAACATAAAACTAATCCCTGAATCAGAATATATGTATCCAATCAACAAATCCATGCTATTTAAAAAACCTACCGCTCGTAATATTTTAAATATTATAAAAAATCTCAATGTTAATAAGTCAGCTGGTGCGGATGGCATTCGATGTATAGATGTGAAGGTGGTAAGTGATAAGATAGCTAAGGTCATAGTTAAGCTAATAAGCACTAGTATACAAGTTGGAGAATATCCTCAAGAATTAAAATCGGGTATTGTGCGACCAATTTATAAAAATGGATCTCATAGTAACTATGACAGTTACAGGCCCATTACAATATTACCAGTAATAGACAAGGTAGTCGAAAAATATGTGTGTCAGCAAATTCAGAATTTTTACATTGAAAACGATGTCTTATCTTGTTCTCAGTATGGCTTTCAACCTAATAAATCAACATCAATGCTGCTTTCTAAATTCACTGATGAAATAAACCATCACCTTAATGATAAAAAACATGTTATTCTGTTATTCATTGACTTTAGTAAAGCGTTTGATACTCTTAGGCATGATACACTTATTAATAAGCTTGACAATACGGGGGTTCGAGGCCCAATATTAAACTGGTGTAAAGATTACCTAAAAAATAGAACTTGCCGTGTAAAGGTCAGCAATGAACTTAGTGACGTAGCTGCAGTAGCTACGGGAACAGCACAAGGCTCAGTTATGGGACCCCTGCATTATTTGGCTTACGTCAATGACATGGAGAATGTTATAAACAATTGCTCTGTCTATCAATACGCGGATGACACCTGTCTCGTAGCAGCTGATAAAGACTTATCTAGGGCTGAACAAGCAATTCAAAATGATTTTAATAATTTGTGTAAGTGGTCTCATGATGCTGGACTAGTGCTTAATGCTGGTAAAACTAAGACTATCCACGTTCGTTCTAATCACTTACTCAACTCAGACAAGCCAGTTAAAATAATTGCGCACACTCACCAATGTTTGCACAGAGTTGATAAAATGCAATTATCTAGCCTTGGTTGCAAATGTGAACCATTGGAGCAAGTTACCAACTACAAATATCTGGGTTTACACGTTGACGACAGATTTAACTGGGGCTATCACATTGACTCAATATGTGATAAACTGCGAGCAATGCTAGCCAAATTCGCAATAATTAAATACAAAGTACCTTTTAAAATATTACTTAACCTTTATAATGCACTCGCGGAGTCAATAATTTCATATGGAATTACTAGCTATGGAAGGACTTTTAAAACTTATATAGATAAAATTTACAACCTACAACTTCGTTTACTAAAAATAATTATACCAAATAAAATAAGAAAAACACTGTCTGATGGTGATGACGTAACAGGTTTCTTTAAACATTGTAGAATCTTGCCAGTTCACACTAAAATACAAAAGTGGTTATTAATAGAACAGTTTACAAACAAGGAACTGCAAATTAAATTCAATCATACCATTGGAACAAGATTGGCAGCCCAATCAAAACTGGTAGTACCGAGATATAAGAACTATTACGGGAAGCGAACCGTCGCTTATTTAATACCTACTCTAATTAATGACGTTCCAACAAAAGTACAATCAGAAATAACAAATAATAATTACAAAATTAAATACAAACAATACTTTGATACTCTTTGAAAATGCATCATCCTGTTTAAATTTTATTCACTTAGTTAATAGCATCGACGCGATGTCCGACCCGTGCCGTGGTGTTTTGATCTTTGTTAGTTATTATTTACTAACTACCTCCCATTTTGTTGTAAAATATGTGTGAACGATAAATTATCTATGTTTACCTTCATTAGTAATAAGATAGCTTTTAAGTGTTTCAACATCCGGACAAACCTATTGAGGTTTTTGTGATGTTTCTGTTTATTTTTTGTTTTGTTCTTTATTTAATAAACAAAAAAAAAAAAAAAAAAAAAAAAAAAAAACTATGTTTAAGACGGTTTCCAGTCTAACCGAAAGCAACGGAATACCAATATTTTACTTGGACACTATCCAGTTTGTGTTAGGTAACACGATACCCAAAGATTGGTTGTTAGACTTTCGGATAACTGACTACCTGCTAAGATTGTCAAAGATCTAGTTCCAACTTATAACAATCTTCTACCATTGATAGCTGGGACCAACGGCTTCACATGCTTTTCGAAGCACAGAAGAAACTCTATATGTAATGGGTGGTCACCCATTCACAGATTTACCTAAGCAAGCGCGGCTTAACCTTGGAGATCGACCCATGCAGTTATTATTATTTATACATGGGGCAGAAACGCATTAAATTTTAATAACGGACACAAAAGCTATCGTTCGCCACAAAAATAATTATTCAAAATAACCCAAGAAGTCGAATTGTCTCGCCAATAAATCTTAACAAACCATCGTTTCATCACGTCCAAAAAAAACGAAAGAAAAAAATGCGAAGCTTTCCATGAAAAAAAATAGTGCTTTATTATTCTCTCGAAAATTGACAGGTGAAAACGAACAAAAAAAACCGCCGAAAAGGGTTTCGATAAAATTCTCGAAACAAAATAGTGAAACAGGAAAATAATGGAAAAAAATCGTTTTCTCATTATCCAGAGGTTTCGCGTTCTGAATTTATTATTTCGACGGTAAATTGTCCGTCTGTCTGTAATTCCGTGGTTGGCCCATATTTTAGGGTTCGCTGTAAAAATCTGCCAGCGGAAAGCTAATGATGCTCTGTTTTGTGGTAAAACAGACGCAATTATTTTTATTCTGCATGGAGACGAATTTTAGATATCCATGTGTCTTATTTGCTTAATTTAAATGTAGCTCTTTTTCTAATCCATCCATCTCAATTTTAAGGATTATACTTGTTTCTGATTCGAAGGGGCTCGTAGCTACATAATAACTACTAATCAGGTCGCTCTTTAAGTAAAACGGCGCTTGCCTGTGTTGGTCTGTGGATGGGCGACATACTTAGTTGCCTTCGTGCCTCGAAAGCACCTTTAGTCTCGGCTGTCTAGTTTAAATCTTGGTCAGTCATCTAATAGTCAGTGTCCTAAAACTCCGATAACTAGTATTATTATTTCTGAAAAGTTTCGTTATAAACATACTATTACGTAGTTCTAAGTGTTTGTATCTTCAGAGACCCAAAATAAAATACATAAAAATGTCTTAGAATGCGGAACAGAGATTTACTCACTTGCTACGTTAAATATCTACAGAACCCGTCACTTTAAGTCAATGCTATCAATCGCTACCTTACCCCTCTACGTCGATCTGTCGCGTACGGGAAAAAACATTACAAATCTTTATGAATTTATTCCTTTGTAACTGTCGAGGATGTTCAATACTGTTTGAAACCACAAATTGGGTGTTTTATAAATTGAACATAAACATACTGTAACGCTTGTATTTTTCAGTAGGGTTAGGCTGAGGTGTACGGTCAGCATCAGAAGTATATTAACATTACTCAAAGTTTCGAAGCTGTTTTTTTAATAAAAACTTGTTAAATATTACTCGTTACTACATGTTATTGGAGTATAAGGACTATTTCAACGAATAATCTTCTGAAACATTAAAAATAATAGCTAGAGTCCTGTACATAAAAGAATTATAACTCCGAAATGTTCAGCTACTTCTGATGCTGACCGTACCACCGAGATAGTGAAGTAGGGTGACGGTAGGAGTAGGGTAGTAGTAGAGGTTCCTTACATATAAAAGGATACAACTTGAGCACAAAAAAGTTATAATTTTAGTACGCATTCAAAATATTGTGCTGATGGATGCAATCATCCATATCAGCACAATGTTTTGAGTGGTTAAACCTTGGTTTTTCAATTTTCCGGGCAATAATGGTGTTTCACATTTCCCAGCAATAATATTTGGGCGATGTCGCGATGTTACTCAGTTTTTTTATGAACAGTATCTTTGGTTCACGGCTTTGGTACTGTTTACTTAATTGAGGGCTACCTTAGCGTTCCTTTATCTCTATATTGTGCATCAAACTATACACTTGTACAGTCAAGAGTATAAATATGTTATTCTATGTACTTTGAAATCTGACCTATTTCGTGCAAATATGTCTTCCAAAATCCTATGTTCGTAAAACGTAAAACATTAATTAACACAGTAGCTGAAAGTCATTTTTAAAGTGACTTCAGCTTCTGTGTTTAGGTGCTTTGTATATGCACATTGTCGTTTGCGACTGTACCTAACAGTACATACTCTATCATCTATCAATAGTATCGGTTACCGTGCTCTCTACAGCTAACTACCAATGACAAATCTTTAAGATCATAGGGATGCACAACACTACATTATTATCGATACTTTGTAACGATTCTGATCCGAACCATGCAATTCGATTTTAGGATCGCATCAAACGACTTTGATCAAAAAGAACGTACAGCCGCTCAGGACAATCTTCAGGTTAAACCGTGCTTGCCTAGGTTGGTCTGTGGAATGGTGACCACTCATTACTTACCGAGTTTCCCCTGTGCTTTGAAAATAATAATGTTGTCCAAGTTGTGATTTGGAGATCGTTCACAGTCGTAACTGGTCACCAATGGCCCGAAAGTTTGACAGCAAGTCTTACCGAGGGGTTTCGTATTACCCAGTTTTAAGTTTTGTAGGTCACATACGCAGTCGCTCTATGTAAATAAAATATTAGTATTCAGCTGTATCCGCTTAAACGTAAAGCCGACCCCAACATAGTTGGAATAAAACGAGACCGAAAAAATATGTTTTTATAATATAATAATTATAATATATTTTTTTATAAATTAACGCTTTTTATGATACAAAATATTATCGTACCGTATCGTGTAGTATCGATACTATAAAGTTTGAATTTGTACCGTGCATCACTAATAACAGGACAACGAGAACATAACGGGTATTGGTAACTGAAACTGCGATTAGGAATCGAAACCTGATTTCTCTCTGTGATATACGAGACACAGGTACTGCGGTTGCAGATACTGTATTTAGTCGTCCCATCTTCTATGTGCATACCGTAGTAGATTAGGATCAAGCTGGTAATCCACAAAGGGTTAAAGTAGAGATGTACAGTCACGAGCACTAATTTATGTTAAAACAACACTACATATAATAAAACAAAAAGTCTGTGTGTCTAAAAACTCAACAACTACTTCACCGATTTTCATGCTGTTTTCACCAATGGATAGACTGGTTCTCAAGGAAAGTTTTAGTATATAATTTGAAGCGAAGATTACACATTTTAAACGCAAAACGTTTCTTAAAATTCCAACAGACATAATTACGGAAAAAAGTACGAAAAAAAGATCGTGTTATGTAACAGGAAAGTTAAGCAAAGCGTATGTGAAGCGACCCTTAGTCAAATGGGTCGCCTTCGTTATAAAAAAAATCTTCTCACTTCTTAGGGTAAAGTTTAAGCGGAAACATACTTAGCTTACGTGAGAAACTGAGAATGGACGTTTTTAAAAGCGTGTCTCATGCATGCGTCATAGGTCTAGTGGTCGCAAGCATGACTGCTAAGCATGAGGTACTGGGTTCGATTTGAAGGCCGGGTAAAGTGTTATTGGGTTTTACTGTAACGGTTTTTTCCGGAGCATTTTGGTTTATGTAGCTGGGAGCCCCGTTCATTGTTTATAAATGATAAAACAAACGCACTGTAGCAATGTCACATTACATTTAATTTTGGTCAATTCAAAATCATAATATTACTAATTGTACAAACAATTTTATTAAACTCTAGATTGTGATAGAAAATGTGTTCAGGATTCTGGAGCTACATCTTCGATTGAGGTACAGATACAAAGAAAAGACAAATATAGGGACATAGTAATTATTTATTCACAAAACAATAATGATGCAAATGCACACCGAAAAATATCCTATTCTTGTATTCAAAAGCAGCTTAAACATCCCCAGTCTTTGTACCATTGAAATCATATTTCAGAACGAAGCGACTGTCCCGTGCTAACCGACCTAAATAGGTCACAATGAACTAACTACCTCTAACTGCTAAATGTACAATTATTATGATATTCTGACCGCGAGTGTACCGCTGTACGTGGCTGTATTTTAGCTAATTTATCTTGTAAATGGCTGTGGCTTACAGTGTTATGATTGCGTGTTTATTTGTGGAGTATGTAATATCCTTTGACAAATGATGTGTTTATCAGAGAACGATCGGGTTAAAAGGGTGACTGTTTAGACCTGTAACTGATGTTTGATTAACCAATATTTGTTTTGCCAATTTTGATAAGAAACTAGAATGAAACAGACAAAGTGCAGTGAACGTGGGCTCACTCTGAAGATACGTGAACTGGTTATTACCGGCTGATTCGAAGTTCGATTTAGCCTGTTGCCGGCACAACGTGCCATTTGGCACACTTTTTTTTTGGGGCTTGCCGGCACATTGTGCCATTTGGCATAATGAAAACAAAGTAAAGACAATTAAAATAAAGATAAAAGGTGCCGGTGGGATAGGTAAAAATAAAGACAAAAGGTGCCGGTGGGGTAGGTAAAAATAAAGATAAAAGGTGCCGGTGGGTAGGTAAAAATAAAGACAAAAGGTGCCGGTGGGTAGGTAAAAATACAGATCATAAAAGGTGCCGGTGAGTAGTTAGAATGATCATCATCCTCTGCCTTTTATCAACTATGTTGGGGTCGACTTCCAATCTAACCGGATGCAGCTAAATACCAGTATTTTACATGGAGCGACTGCATGTCTAACCTCTACAACTCAGTATGAAAATATGAAATCTCTTGGTGAGACTGGTTTTCATAAACCACTCACTCATAGGAGACTCATTTTTTTTACATGGAGCGACTGCATGTCTAACCTCAACTCAGTATGAAAATATGAAATCTCTTGGTAAGACTGGTTTTCATAAATCACTCACTCATAGGAGACTCAATTTTTTTACATGGAGCGACTGCATGTCTAACCTCAACTCAGTATAAAAATATGAAATCTCTTGGTGAGACTGGTTTTCATAAACCACTCACTCATACTGCCCTCGTAAATGAAACCACAGTATCTTCAGTTACTGTGTTTATGCCTGTATTAGTTATTGAAATAAGGCGGCCGAGAGCTATATGAGAAAATTTTCGGTTTGTTTCTATCTACCACCGTTGCGGAGATATGATACATAAAAACACAGTATTTTTCTAAAAACCAATACATTTTTAAGAAAATACACAGTGCATTAAATTTTTTAGGTTTAAACACAGTGAACTAGTATTTACTTTGCTTTAATATGTGTTCATGTATTTATTTAAGTATGTTTTGCTTAGTTATAACACGGCATTTTCAAATACTGTGGTTGTATGTAAAATTTCCGTAAAATTTTCTTAGGATAAACTTAAATTAATCACAGTATGTTACTTACTGGGTTTTAGATGCTTGCAGTTTTAATATTTATTTCAAAACTTCTAAGCTGTACCACAGTAACGATTGGCTTACTAGGTTTTAAGCTAACCTTTTGCGAATAAGTACGTATAAATAAGGGCTCGGGAGGGGTGTGCCGGACAGATCCCCACGCGCGCGCTGCCCACCGCCGGCCACAGCGGCGCATTCGTTCGAGTGACCTTCTTCCTTGACACACGTCTTACGCCCAATGCAGGTATTGAAAACGAGCTAAAACCGCGCAGGATATTTTATTTTATTTTAGTATTCGTTTTATTAAATAATTAATTATCTATATTTTGATAAGTAGTACTCTAGTGTTATCAGAAATACATAATTATAACATAAAAAAGGCGCGAAAGATTGCAATGACGCGAAGTAGGTATTGTTAAGAAGGAGCGAATTGATTGAATTACGTAAATGAGCTAGTTTGCTTTATTCATAGCAACATAATGTAATGGGAAACATGCCTCATATTTGTATTTGAAATGTTTTTACAAACTTTATTCCTTTTATTGCAATCTTTGATATTATGTTGACGTGTTATTGTTTTTTTTTGCTTAAAGTGTTTTTGAGATGCAATAAAGATCTGAAGTTTGTTTATGCCACATTTCTCAATGTCTAATCAAGTAAAACTATTACTATTTTGCAAATAGGTTTCGCCTTGTACACCTACGCTCGCGCGGCTTTATATTTTGTCACAGATTACAAGATACTACACTCCACGTACTTACGCTCGCTAACTACCCTGGCTGTTGATTTACTTAACAATAATGACGATGGTTTGACTAAGGCATATTATTATGAATATTTTATTTAATTGTTTCATTTATATTACTAACTAGCTGATGCCCGCGGCTTCACCCGCGTGGATGTCGTTCAAATTATATATTAAAACCTTCATCTTGAATCACTCTATCTATTAAAAAAAACCGCATCAAAATCCGTTGCGTAGTTTTAAAGATTTAAGCATACAGACAAACAAACAGACAAAAATAGCGACTTTGTTTTATACTATGTAAGGATGAAGAAGCTATTTTTTTGTTGTTTTCTATATTTTTAAGTTTGTTAAATAGTAATTATAAAATAATTACTGGCAAAGGGCAATTACTCAGAATAATTTGATCTCACTAGTCATCTTGTCGTTGATTTACATACCAATAATGACGATGTTGTGACTAAGGCATATTACGATTATTTTATTTTATTGTTTCATTTATATTATTAATTAAGAAGTTATTTTTTTATGTTGCTTGCTATATTTTTAAGTTTGTTATGTAGTAATTATAAAATAATTACTGGCAAAGGGCAATTACTTAGATTAATTTGATCTCACTATCTCCTCATCTTGTCGTTGTACCCCATATGGATAACTTAAATTAATGAAGACATAAGAAAGTAGACTGATTAATAAGAAACTGATCTCGAATTTAGCAATTACAATTAATAATTAGAACGTGATTTTACTTTTAGTAGATTTAAAAATAAAAATAAATTAACTTATAGTGGTGTTATTGTTCTATTTCATACCTTTTATGACAAAACCAGGGTCATTATTATTTTAAGGAATCACACATAAATGAAAAAAGGTTAGCTTAGAATACAGTATATTTAGATACTCATTACTGCATTTTAGATTTTTTAATCATAAATTAGACTTAAAAATAGCATCTTCACTTACTAAGTATTCATCTAGTGATCGAAGTCTACTGTTATTAGGTTTCAATCCAGTATGTGTACGGTTACTGTTTAGTATCATCACTAGAGTGCATGTCTTTAAATGTTTAATACACAGTAACGTTTAAAACTAAACTAGACCATAGTAACCATTCAATTACTAGGTTTTAGCATAAAAAAATGAAATTTCATGAATTTTGTTTCTATTTTAGAACACATTAACTGATTTAATTAATTATATAACAATAAAATATTAGTTCTTAATACTCTAAATTAAAGCTTTGTTAGTTTTACAACATATAAAAAAACAAAAAACGACTTAACTTAAATATTATGTTCAGAACGAAACGATTTAACAATTAAACTTTAACCGCGTTTTTCTCAAAATGGCATTTTCGGGGTTACTGTGGTTTCATTTACGAGGGCAGCATAGGAGACTCAATTTTTTTACATGGAGCGACTGCATGTCTAACCTCAACTCAGTATGAAAATATGAAATCTCTTGGTGAGACTGGTTTTCATAAACCACTCACTCATAGGAGACTCAATTTTTTTACAATAAGCGACTGCATGTCTAACCTCAACTCAGTATGAAAATATGAAATCTCTTGGTGAGACTGGTTTTCATAAATCACTCACTCATAGGAGACTCAATTTTGAAAACCAGTCAACGACTGTTATTGATCGACAAAAAAATATTAAAAATACAATGATACTCGTAATAATGTAGAGACATATAGAAAACTTCCTCATTCCTGCATAGAACTATCGCTGAAAATTCCCAGTCATTGTGCCTTTGAAATCGTATTAAAATATTTCCTGCTAATATGCGTGTGGATTTAGCACTTAGAAAGCCAAACTAAGGATATTGACATATTTTTCACCTACTGAAAAGTGTGTGAAAAATATCCTTGTTTCTCATACAAATCTTCTTATTTCTGATTCAATCATAGGTAACTATAGAACACCCGCGTTAAGCAAAACAAAAATGCTTTTACGTGACGTAACGCATGTATACGCTACGTTTTCCTTCCGTAATTGTCTCCCGGGTGTCACCCCTTAATCCCACATACAAAGCATTCTTCCTATATTGGGTTTGTTCGTTATATTTTTCCGGTGTGAAAAATTGGATTCGTATCATCACCACATGTACAAGCATGTGCAGTTGAACAAGCTGATAAGTATAGGTACAGCTAGCTAACTTGCATTTACTTTTAAGATTAAACAGATATATTTACTGACTGATGTCAAACGCTGCTGTATCGTTTGATACAACTGTACGGTTTGCTGTATTGTTTGTTTGATTTGTTCGTTTGTTTGTTTGTTTGATCGCTTTATGCGGAACACTTTATAAAAAAAACTAAATTGCAATCAATATTTTTAGAGTACTAGAATTATAAATATTTCTGCCTGTATACTTATAAGCGTACATGTTATGGCTAAAAATGGTATAAATAATCATAAAATGTTTAACTGGCTAAACTTATATGAAGCAGCAACACTTTTTGTTGGGAAATCATCATTAATGACCATCCTCCCGCTCTGGGCAGAGCGGAAGGGAGTGTCTGACTTCTACTGACAAAAAACCACCTATAGCGACTTTAATATTCATGGCGACTTTAATATCCCTTTTAACGGGCTTAACGATCTGGCATGTGTATGTAAGTATGTGGTATGCATATAAGAACTCATCATCATCTGCATAGCCTTTTCCCAACTATGTTGGGGTCGGCTTCAAGTAAAACCGCATGCAACTGAATACCACTACTATAATGTATACTTGGTGCGACTCAATTATTTTACTTCTCTCAATTTTACATCAATTTTACTTCTACAACGCCTTAGTAAGACTAGTTTAGACTTTCAGGCTACTGACTACCTGTGTTACAGATATTGAAGAATGTATGGATTAGATGGTCACCCGTCCACGGCTCCACCCAGGGAAGCGCAGCTTAACCTGAAGTTCAACCGGAGTGACTATTATTATTCAGCCACGACAGCACATTGTAAACAAGCTAATGGCTAATATAACAGTATCTTGTAAAAGTATCGGGTAAAATATTTCAGCCTCTGAAATCGGGATTGAATACAAACAAATACATTGGAAGTAGAGTGGCCAAAATTTGTGGAAACTGTATTTTAATAAACCATTAATAGACGACTAAAGTTGTAGGAGAATCGACTGTCATGGTATGGCATGTGATGAAGAGGAACGAACCGCATGTATCTAAAAGGGAGGGAGAGGAAAACCAACAACTTTATTTCAGACCTTGATCCATAGTTTAGTAATAAACACTTCTTGTAAACTATGTTAGTAACAAATGGAATAAAAAGATTTTTAACATTGCATAATTATGCCTACTGCACTCACCTGACGCACCGGGTATATAAGGACCCATTAAAATAGGTGGACAAAATTATAGAAATCACTCAGACCACCAAAATAAGGACAATGGTAAAAAAATATATAGGAAAAACGCATTTAAGTACCTACTCTTAGAGGACGAGTTTGTTCTAGAGTGCCGGCAATTGATAGAAGATAGAAGATGGCGCTAGCTGTCATGTAAACATTGTGCTCCCGTTATAAAATTCTCTAAAATAGTTATGTGAACAGTATCTACCTAAATATACCAAAACAATTAAGAAAATAGTACAATACATGTGTGAAAGTGTTATCTTCACAAACTATTCACTGTGAACTGTGTAAACAAAACTTATATAAGTATGTGGACAAATTTTTGTGACTAAAACAGCTTTAGGCGGTATTTTATGACTATTTATGAAATATATACTACTAAATACTAACCCAACAAACGTGTGACATACAAAAATAAACAATAATAACGAAAAAAGTGATTTGCCTAAAAGTGACACTTGAAGAAAAAATATTCAAATCGCCAAATTACAACTGACTTCTCTAACGAACTTTTTTACTTAGAAGAACCTAGCAATCAACAATTTCAACATCAAACGTAACAGTCACAGTGGCGAGTACGGCGGACGGCCTACATGCTTTTCGAATCACTTGGACTCGAGTTCGATTCCCGCATACGGTTTCTCTTTTTGGAATCTCTCTTTGACACAAAATATTGTTGAGTATAGCTCGACTGAACTTTTTGAATATTTATATAACTTAATAATAATATTCAACGACTTTCGTTACTTTCTGTCGACATTATGAACAAGTCCGAATTAGAGAACATTACTTTTCGCAAACCACCGAGGTCGAGCTCAATGGACAGCATCTTTAATGTCAACTTGAGCACAAACTCGACACTATTGGACACAACGATGATGAGTTTGCCAAATACATCACTAAATGAAAACGACGCTATTCTAAATCTTAAAGACACAATTGATAAGCTAAACATGGAGTTAAAAAGTGCCCATACAGAAATCGAAAATTTAAACAGCGAAAACTTTCGCCTTAAAATGGATATTGGACAATATCAGAAAGTTATTGAAACCTACAAGAAGGTAAATATATTAAACACGAAGAGTTTTTCACCGCGATCGGCAACTAAAAGGAATAAACGACAGACTAGCGGCTGCTCCACACCGGCTGATGGCTTGTATCTGTCTCCCATGACGGTGACCCACCTACCAGACTCAGTCGTACAAACGCCAACAACACACGATATCGCAGACGATTCTTTCAACTCAGCTTTAACAATCGGCAGCCCAGAGGTAATAGCACTCACCAAGTCACCACCGAAAATCGTACAAAATATCTCATGCAAAAATATGAACGAAGTAGAAGTTAAGAAAACAAGAAGGCTCTGCATTATTAGCAACTGTAATTACAATGGCACTTTGGAGGTAATAGAAAAAACTTTTGGAGAACATTTCAAGTACTGCCGTTTTTCGAATCCTGGTAGTTCTTTTAAAGAACAAATGTCAAATATAAAAAACAAGATTTGTGACTTTGGCGAACAAGACTATTGTATAATTATGATCGGGGAAAGTGATTTTAAGACAAATGTACCCCCAATTGAATTGGTTAACTCAATCAGAGAAACATTAAGCCAAATAAAAAATACAAATATAATTTTATGTACTCCCACATATATTAGAGGAGCCCTTATTTATAATTACCGCGTAGAAATATTTAATAATTTGCTTTATATGGATATTCAACACTATAATTATGCATATTTCTTTGATTCAAATTATAACTTAACTTTTGACATGTTTTCATACAATACTGGTAATTTATTGACATCTGGGATAAAATGTAACTATGATTGTATATTTAAGCGCATTCTTATTGACATACAAGCTGAATCAACACTGTCAACATCGTTAACGACGCAGAATAACTGTACCGAACGTAGCTTTTTTCGTTCCATCTCGTAGCATACACCAACGACAAAAATTATGTTTGACTAATTTTACACTAATTTTCCAAAATATCCAAAGCATCGGAAACAAAGTAGAACTATTAGAAGAACTACTTTTAGATTCTGAAGTTGATTTTATCTCACTATCAGAATTGTGGAAAAATAAAAATTGTTGTGAATCAATCGTACCCCAGGGATATAAAATGGCGTCTATTTTTTGTCGCAAAACCCGCGAAGGCGGAGGAGTTTGTATTATTGTAAAAGACTCTTTAGATTTTATTGAACGAACTGACATTGTAAATCACTCAAAGGAGTATGTGATAGAATTTAGTGCTATTGACATTCCCAAACTAAACTGTACTTTTATAGGACTTTATAGAGCAGATCGCCATATAGATATATTTTTTCAACAGTTGGGAAAAGTTTTACATAAATTAAATATTAAAAAAACACATAAACACTTAATAATAGGAGGAGACTTTAACATAAACGTGTACAATAAAAGTAAACAGACTCTGGACTTCTTGAACTTTATGAAAACATTTAACCTGCAACAAATAATCCGCGATCCAACACGAGTAACCAACAAAACATCCACTTGCATTGACCTACTTTTCACAAACTACCCACCGCTTTTAAACAAAGCAACTATCAAAGATTATGGACTATCGGACCATAAGGCAATACATGTCCAGTTAAATGTAGACGTTCTATCAATTAACAATAGTAAAACTTGGTTTACCAAAAAAAGACTATTTTCTAAAAATAACATCGAATGTTTTAAAAATTCCCTTAAATCAGAAAATTGGGAAACTATACTGAACAGTAGTAATAGTGTACATACAAATTATGAATCCTTCGATACAATAATAAAACACAAACTAAATAAATATATTCCACTGCAAAGAATAAGAATAAAAAGCATACCGAAAAAAGGATGGCTTACTAAAGGTCTCAAAAAATCATGTGAGCATAAAAGAGTATTAAGAACTATTTTTAATGAAACCAAAAGTTGTGTTATAAAAAAACACTATAAATTATTTAGTAAAATATTAAAATTGACTATTAGAAAATCAAAAAAACTGACATATATTAAACAAATGCAAAAATCTGACAATAAAGTAAAGACAATGTGGAATATAATTAACACAAAAACAGGGAAGACAAAAATAAATAGACGCGAAAATATATCACTCAAGATAGACAATGAAGAAGTAAAATGTCCGCTAAATGTATCTAATATATTTAACGAATTCTTTGCGACGGTAGGACAAAACCAAACGTCTAACTCGACCAATAATATTGGAAAATCTGTGGTCAACCCCTCTACTTGTTCAATGTATGTACGCCCGGTAGATCAAAAAGAAATAGTAAATATAATAAGGTCAACTAAAAATAAACACAGCTGCGGTATTGATGACATTCCACCAATTTTATTAAAGCAATGTGCAATAGAACTTTCCATTCCTCTAATGTTTCTAATCAATCAAAGCTTCCAAGACGGCCAATTTCCAGACGCACTTAAAATAGCACTAGTAAAACCAGTACACAAAAAAGGTGACAAGCATATCCCAAGCAACTATAGACCCATAGCACTGCTACCAACATTTTCTAAAATATTTGAAAAAGCTATGTGCAATCAGCTATATACGTTCTTAGAAAAGTTTAATATTCTTGACGACGCACAAAATGGATTCAGAAAATGCAGATCAACAACACTGGCAGTATATAAATATGTTCAACAAGCGCTACAACATATAAACGACAAACAACATGTAATTGGGCTACTACTAGACATGACAAAAGCATATGACAAGGTACTTTATGACATCTTACTCACTAAACTAAATGGTTGCGGCGTACGAGGACCTGCTTATTCGTGGTTTAAATCATATTTACATAATAGGACACAAATAGTACAAATTGAAAATTACGACCATAATAAAAATGAGATCAAAACTATTAGATCACAAGAAAGACCAATTACTTGCTCAATCCCACAGGGAAGTGTGTTAGGATGCCCACTATTTTTAATATACATTAATGACCTTCCCAAAATATTAGATAAAGAAAACGCTTTACCAGTACTATTTGCAGACGATATTTCAATATTAATTAAATGTGTAAACGTAAATAACCCTAGCCTTCAAATACAAGATGTGCTCCAAACTGTGGATACTTGGCTTCAGATTCACAACTTGGAAATAAATAGTGATAAAACAAAGATGATACAATTTAGATCGTACAAAAAACCACCTCTTAACCTAAAAACGACCTTTAGAAACAAGCAAATAGAAGAAGTCAATACATTTGGCCTACTTGGCATAAACATTGATACTCATATTAACTGGAAGTCACATATAGAACTAGTAAAAACAAAACTATCCAGATTTACTTATGCTATGTTTCAAATTAAACAAAGCACTAACACACAAACAGCTATGGCTGCTTACTACGCATACGCATACTCATGGCTACGATATGGCGTAATGTTATGGGGAAATAGTGTTAACGCAGAGGAACTATTCATTATGCAAAAGAAGTGTATAAGAATTTTAGCTCAAATAGATAATACGGAGACCTGCAAACCACACTTCATAAAGTATCAGATTCTAACTCTGCCGTCTATATACATACTTGACATTTGCGTATTTGTTTTTAAAAATATCAACAAATTCACTAAAGTTGAAGATACACACAACGTCAACACTCGCCATAAAAAGAGGTTATGCGCTCCACCCTCAAGAATCAAAATGTTGAGCGATAGCCCATATTATATGGCAATAAAAATATATAATAAGCTACCCAGCACGTTTAAAACTGAAAAATCCGTAGCAATATTCCAAAGAAGGCTAAAACTATATCTCATCCAAAAATGCTTCTACTCAGTCAAGGAATATTTAGAATCTAGTCTAAAATAACGACTGTACAAAAGTGGCGATCTGACCTATAATACAAACAATAATATTTACCCTGTCCTATTTAACTCTGTATATAATAAAAAATTGTGTTAGGTACCTGAGAAAAATGACATTAATATTGCTGACTAATTGTATTGTATCCACTATCATTGACATTTAATTTTGACATAATATCTATAATTTCTTTATTTAATTGTACTACATAATATAAAATAAATAGGTAACTCAGTGTCATGTTTAATGCATGCTAAAATAGATGTTATGGACAGGCGAATAATAGATTGCAATGCTTGTAAAAGGCTGCTAAGTTGTAAGTACTAACCAAAATATACCTAACACCACATTGTTACACTTGGTTCGCAATAAATATTTTGACTTTGAATTTATAATTTAAGTCAAAATAAAATCACTTTATTTAGTGTTTTTTTTTGTTCAGATTTCTTTGTTTAGGCGTACTGAACGCTGTGTTAAAATTTGTCCACCTATGTTAATGGGATCTTATACCTATATATGTACTTATACATGGACTAGACACGTAGGTACCCAATGCGCCATAATGGTGCAGCACGGCTTTGCACTAATGACCTTCAGGATGTCATTGCCGCTCCCACGCACTCTGCACATCATGGAAGCAGTCTTTTTACGGATGGTACTGAAACCAAAGTTTAAAAAAAAAAAAAAACATTATGATTGTTAACTTTGGCGACACGCTTCCCTTCCATCTGCGACACTGATCCAATACTTATATATCTTTTTCAGTACCAAAGTACAAGCACTTCATCAGCACCTACCTAACACCTTAATATTGTAAAGATACACATTCCTGCTTTTATCCCATTCATGTCTTCTCATCTCCTCTAATATTATTATCATGTCTATCCATAATCATGTATCTCCAACACAAGGAAAAATATGGTCACCCTACCAAACAAGAATGCCGAGGCAAAATATTATGTTTATTTTATGGTTACCATAAAATTACCTACTTTTACCGGTTTAAGAAAGAAAACACAATGTTTTATTATTTAATGCCTTTCTTTATTATTCAGAATAATCCGTTGTTTGTGGTATTTGAAGATTGTATTTTGTTTTTATACATTTAGGAGCTAGCTAAGCTTCGTAATAACTTTAAGCTTTAAGGTTAACTCATGCTTGTCAAGGTCGGTCAGTGGATGGGTGGAGTTAAAGCTTTGATAGTGGCCATTATCAAAACGGTAAAGGAAAACATCGTGAGGAAACCGGCATGTTCTTCTCTTGCTTCTTACCAAAAATGTGGAAATTATGCTTTTTCCTACTCCTCCGCTATTCTTTTCTGATTAATTTCGTTGCGGGATCCAAGACAGTTAAATCATTTCTCTGGGACTTCGTCGAGCTTCATTGTCTCGGTGCTTTTCTTGTGGTCGCCACTGTTGATTCTGGCTAACAGGAGTTAGAGTGGTTTGAGAATAGTGTGGCGGGCTTGTCCCAATAAAAAAAAAAAAAACAAAAATGTTAAAGACATCTAAAGAGGAGGCCTGATTCCCTGCAGTGGAAACATTATAGGCTGATGATGAATAGCTGCCATTTGTGACAGTCGTTACGGGTAGCCTGATAACCATTATTTTAGGGGTTACTAACAACGGACAACTCGGAGGAAGTAAATTATATAACGTAACATAACATGATGCCTGTAATTCCACGAAGAGGCGTACCTAATAGCACACCTGTTATATTTGAATTCTAAATAATAAAAATCTAGCCTATGGCCATCCACCTGGGTCAATATTCACTGCCACTCACAAGTTCCTGATGCCACAATGCCATCTCACTGCAGGACGACCAACTCTTACTTTTTATACTTGGTCGCCACTCGATCACAGATTAACTTGCTATCATCATGCTATACGTAGAGTAGAGTAGAGTAGAGTAGGGACTCCGTTTTCCGCACTTAGACTCTTGATCGGTCCGTTGTGCGTAGGTGTCCTGGCTAAGATAGCCAGCCTAGCTCCGCCCAGAAGCACAGAAGTTTCCTGGGAGCTTCACAGGCTTCGCGGAGCGACCTCACCGTTCCGAGGATTTGTCTGCGTTGAGTAGCCACGACCTCGCATTCCAGGATGACGTGGGCGGCTGATTCTTCAGCATCAAAGCAGCCCCTGCAGAGTGGGCTGTCCGTGGCGCCTATGGTAAAAAGATGTTTATTGAGGGGGCAATGGCCTGTTATTGTCCCTATTATTATTCTAAGGTTATTTTTACTTAGGCTAAGCAGTCGTTTTGTTAGCCGCGGATGTAGACTTGGCATCGCCATTGTTGACTGTCTGCAGTCTGTAGACCGTGACCATTTGCTGTTATGGAGTTCAGTTGATCTCTGGCGAACCCATGTACGGAACTGTGAGAAGGGTAAGGGAAGGAGTGGGTATGCTATACGTATTATATGTCCTGTCCAACTCCATTTGAGTATTTTTAGCAGCACAACCAAATAAATAACTTCACAAAATTTCATCCAATAGACCTTTATCTATAATAGAAAATTTAAGCTTGCAAACTATCCTATACACACACGTCATGATCCTTACCATGATTTATGATACTCAACTTAGGTAGCTGCCAGTCCCCACGGAAATTAAAAAAATTGTTCAGAAACTGGCAAAATTGGTAGGGTTGCTAGGTTTAATATTTTGGAAGCTAGATCTAGGTATTAATTGGGCTGAAAGAGTATTGCTTATTGCTCCGTTGGTATTGTAGGCCAGCGGGTATGTAGTCAGGGTTCGTAAATAATAGCTATTTACATTTACAATTAATTTATTACCGTATAAAATTGAACCACCTTTTTTTTCTTTTGGGCGGGTGGAAAATCATCAACATAGCGAAAGGGAGTGTCAGATTTCTACTGACTAAAAACCACCCATGTTCCGTCTAAGCCCTTTATGTCGAGGCCGCGGTATCTTTGTGACTAACCCGTGCAGCCCCAACGGAAAACTGAACTACCTTATGTCTCGATTACTAAGGGTAATATTAGGGAACACTATCCTGAACCGTCTCCAAACCCCGGAATTCAGCAGACCCCAACATACTTAGTTAAGAAACAACTAGGCCGATGATGATGAGTCAAAGAATATTGCCCCAAAAATGTATAAAATAATTTACTTTTCTACCCGGACATCCCTTTTAAAAGTATTCAAGTAAAATGTCTACGAATGCCAACCTCTACCAACAAGATTGCAGCTCGAATGTAAATTCGATTTCGGAGTTTCGGCTTGCTACTTGCAAAATGCATACTTTTGAAGTGAAGCAGTTTATTCGAAAAGGTGTCAGGTAACGTAAATTTGATTTAGAATACGTTTTTCACATGTAGGTGAACACTTCAATGGTACTCGTTGGACTAGATGCAACATTAAATTAGTTTTGCTTGCATATTATGAAGAGAAGTGTTTGTTTTTTTCCTAGCCTGCTCTGCTCTACTTTTTTTTTTAAAGGGACAAGCCCGCCACACTATTCCCAAACCACTGTAACTCCTGTTAGCCAGAATCAACAGTGGCGACTATAAGAAAAGCGCCGAGACAATGAAGCTCGACGAAGTCCCAGAGAAATGATTTAACTGTCTTGGATCCCGCAACGAAATTAATCAGAAAAGAATAGCGGAGGAGTAGGAAAAAACATAGACCAAAAATACATCAAGCCCATAAGGCAAGCAAGACTGTTCAAAAATCTGCAACTATAACGGGTGTTAAACACCCCTTAAGAGGCCCAAAGGGCTGTCTAGTTCCCGTCGGGGCTGCGGGTTGTTCGAAAGAGACACCGCGGCCTCGATACAAAAGGCTAACTATATTTTTCATCAAAATTTCAATAAAAACTAATTAAAAGTTCGTTTTATTTCTAAACCATGGCCACCCTATTATGTTTTTTGTTTTTTTTTCTATAGCCTATGTCACCCGGGATAACGCAAAGAATCTAATGATACCACACACATCAAAATCGGTTCAGGCGTTTAGTAGTTATGGTGGAATAAAGAAACCCACAAACATACATACATACATACATGAACGCTAAAAACATAACACTCTTTTTTTGGGGCAGTCGTGTAAAAAGGAACATGGGTGGTTTTTAATCAGTAGAAGTCTGACACTCCCTTCAGCTCTGTCCACCAACCAAAAAAAAAATCCGAATGTGGACCACTGGTCGCTATCTTATGGATGTTTTTGTCTGACTGGATTTAACAACAATACGTTACGTCACAAAGATAAGTTCATAAACAAATCGCTGTCATATTTTGCTGCGCCAATAAAATCCCTGAGTGAATACGTCGTTAGTAATGACGTCAGCTTAAGGTAATAATACCGGTAGAGAAAACGTACCGGTAGAGATCGTAAAATATTTACTGTTCTCCATTGATTTTTGTTTGTGCGTTTTGAGGGTAGGATAAAGTTCTTAGGGTATCAAATAGTTTTATTGACTGTAGCATCCACTAGTAGCAGACCGAATAGGTTGATAACACAATAAATTTAGTAACTTTATCACAGGCTCACACCAGACCACCAAGCCTCAGTCCAGGATCACTTTCTTCCAACTTCCCGCCATCATGTAACTGACAGAATGATGTCATTAGTGACAGCTTATCTGACTACTAGTGGCTGTGGGACAGTGTTTACATATCAATTAAATAGATATACACTATACTGACGATTGACAATAACTAAGCAAGCGTGCCTGCTGTTTATGATATCCTGCTCCGTTTCCGGGTCAAGCAAAGTTATATGTTTGCCATGCATCAGGAGTTTCTCAGATTGATATGAATTTATTGGCAATAGGCTTACGTCTTATTACATGGGACTTAATTAACTGGTGAAATATAGTTGTACTGTAGATCAACGTGATTCTTCAGGAAAAATAAGACTTGGGAATCGTATCTAGTTCTGCTTGATGCAGTGTCAGTGCAGTGACACTAATGAGCTGTTACACTGCGTGTCGGGATTTCGATTCCCGTACGGAACTATTATGTGATGGTTGTTCCAGGTATAGCTGTGTGTTTCATTATCAAATTTATTTCAACCGAAACACGTCCACTGCTGGACATAGGCCTCTACCAAGTGTCACCACATTAACCGTCCCAGGCGGGCTACTCGCTTAAAGCGGGGCTCCGCATTCTTCACCAGGTAACCGGTCCATCTAGTGGGAGGCCTTCCAACGCAATTCCGATTCGTGGTAGCCACTGTAGAACTTTTGGCCCCGTCGGTCATCCGTTCTGCAAGAAATATGCCCTGCCCACTGCAACTTAGATATTCTTGTTTTGGAAAAAAATACTAATGATTCGGATTTCGCCTAGTGTTAGCAAAATTGGCAATACCTTTGTGCCCGTAAGTAAGCTTCTAAGAAATCACTCAACGCACTTGATCCTCACAGATTCTAGAAACACAACACTTTACTTCGGAAAAAACTCATAGTTCTCTTTTACGGCGCTCCAGGGACAAAAGGGCAGATAATTCTTTACGATGTTCCCCGAAAGATACACAACCATGTATCTTGGAAGTAAAAGATAACCGTATCTTCGGTGTTTCTTAAAAGATCTTAGATATCGAGAATACTTTGTTTATGTCCTTTTTTACCTTGAAATTGTATCTCACATCGAATCTGAGTGAAAGAAAAAGTAAGTTTGTCAGCAGATATCTTTTTGCTTTCGATAGAGACTTTGTATAGAGGTGATATATATTTTTTGGAGTAGGTACCCATATCAGTTGGTCGCCTGACGGTGTTTTCTCTTCGGAATATAATCAATAAAAAGTTTAGTAAACTTAATGTTACTGTCTAAGGGTCGCCATAACACAATATTTTCATCTATTTTCCTCTGACAAAAGTCACGCTATTCTTTACTCCTCTTTCTATCAAAGTAATTATAATTCCTCACACAATTCATCGATCGTGTCCATGGTTTTCCTCTCCATTCCATTCATCAATATTTATTTTCATCACTGTTTTAGTCACGTGCAATTTGACCCTTCTCATAACATGTTCATACCATGACAGTCGATTCCCTTTCCATCGACTGTATAACGTGACGTTGTCAAACGATACCGCGATTAACGCTTGTGCGACACAATAAAATTGTACTGCGACTCACTGTATCAGAATGCACGATTTTGCGACAAACTGAAGACCGACATCACGTTTGTGCGACAAACTAAAGTTCGACATAACGCTAATGCGACAAATGCTTGTGCGGCATTAGTTACACTACTCAATTGCTTTTACTACTCAATTGCTTTTACTACTCAATTGCTTTTACTACTCAATTGCTTTTACTACTCAATTGCTTTTACTACTCAATTGCTTTTACTACTCAATTGCTTTTACTACTCAATTGCTTTTACTACTCAATTGCTTTTACGACATTGCCTTCTATCATCATCATCCTATTAATGTTCCCACTGCTGGGACACAGGCTTCCTCTCTTAGAGAGGGAGTGGGCTATAATACAACGTGGGCCTAGTGCGGATTGGTAGATGTCACAAGTCTTCAAATTTTTGTTCCTAAGATATGCCAGTTTCTTCACGATGTTTTCTTTCACCGTTTTTGAGAGCAGTGGTGATAAAATAAATTACATTACACAAAGTAATGCGTCTGCCTGGGTTTGAACCCACGACTTACTGATCGTAAATTGGAGCCGTCACCACTGGCAACCGCTGCCATCTATACAGGTTGAATGGCAAGCCGTCAATGAAGAATTCAGCCACCATAGTCACCATTTTCGTCACAAGCACAATTTAAAAACTTTTAAGCCAGATAATCCTCCACAAATTTCCCTTTCTACCCCCAACCTATTACAACATACGTTATACAAAAGATAAACAACATAACATATTGTTCAGGCCGTCTGGCGCCGACAACAAAGATTTATATCTGTCAGACCTAATATTGAAAATGCGAAAGTCTAGCCTAATCAGATCTGAGAATAGATGAAAACCTTGACGTATTAGATTATGTTTTGTGTGTTTAGAGATTTTGAACGGCGTCGATGTCTCTGGTTGAACCCGGACATCGCCAAGGGAGGTTGGAGCCCGGAGCCGGGTGGGAATAACTTACTGATAGGGAATGGTCTAATGGGAATCCAGAGAGTGAGAATAAATTAATTATTAAGCATGAAAACTTGCTATCTGAGTTAGATACTTGATAGGTATAGTAGACAAAATGTAACCTCGCAGATCCCAACCCTAAGCTATTGAAAAACAAATTCTGTCGCAATTTACAATGAGAAATAAACTGGCCAAGTGCAAGTCGGACTTGCACATGAAGGGTTCCGTACCATGACTTCTTATAGGTTTTCCTTCTATACGTGTCAAACTAATATCTGTATTTTTTTTTTTCAGAATTTTAGGTTCAGTAGTGTCAGAGATAAGGGGGGGAATGGTCGGACAGACATACTGACAGACAGACAGACACACGAGTAATCCTATAAGGCTTCCGTTTTTTCCTTTTGAGGTCACTGTGGGCATACCGTGAGCACTAAGGTGTTTGAGTTTGAAAGGCGACGTAAAGAAGAGCTCGATGCTAAACGAGACGAGCTTAAGGCCCGACCACCCGCGGCCATCCAATACAATTACGTCGGAGGGGTGCTGACTTGCAGGGAATGTGGACGCACTTTCACTGCAAAAATTGGCTACGTCAGTCACCAGAGAGCACACCAGCGATGCTCTTAATAGGCAGATCCAAGTCGCTGTGGCCGAAATCGGTCGGGATCATATATATATATACGATCTACAAATGACAGCTGGGGCCCACGGTTAAACATGTTTTCCAAGGCACGGAGGAAACAGCTTGGTACGTAATGGGTAATCACTTCACCCATCTACAGATCAACCTGGACAAGCACACCATAACCTAAAGATTAATACGAGTGGTTGTTATCTAGCCACAAGCAATAGCCCTCAATTTGCACCAAATCATTGATCGAGTATTCAATCCATGTTTTCTTCGACCGCCCCCAGATTCGGGTCAGGGGCTGGGAACTTACTGCAAACACTCTGTTATGTCTTATTTGCATAGGTTTGGGCACGTATACTGTTTGCACACACAGACAAACAAGATCGTGTGAAATGGCAAACAATTGGCTAGTTACATCGATGAAAGGTTCTAAATATAAGCTGAGACAGGTAAATAAACTTACGCTTGGTGGACCTTAAGGATTTTGCAGAGGTGTGCGCAGTCACGAGCAAAAATGTAGGTACACACGTAGCAAAATTCTAATGTTTTGCTTTCATGTGAAATAGCGGATTGTACTACTTAGAGATTAAAGCTATTTCTTAAAAACATTGCTTCCGAAATGCTATCTTCTTCTTCTTCTTATATATAAAGAGAGAAGTCTTACTGACTGACTGACTCATCAACGCCCAGCCCAAACCCTTAGACCTAGAAAGCTGAAATTTTGCAAAGAGGTTCCCTTTATAATGTAGACAAGGAATTAGAAAGGATTTTTCGAAATTCAATCCCTAAGGGAGTTAAATAGGGGATGAAAGTTTGTATGGAAAATCGTCATTTTCATTGTCAAGCCGCTGGCAAAAGCTAGTGATGCATATTTCACAAGTTATGTGGTTTTACTATCATGTAATAGAGGGCGAGCCTATTGTCATTAACTGGGCACAAATCTAGACTCTGTGGCTGTTTCTAAGAAATCTAAATAGAATAACCTAATAACACTTAAGTCGATCTGGGAATCCAAACCAGGACTTTGAGCTCAGCAATCGCATTTGCAACCAGTAGACTAGACCAACGAGGTGCAAGGATGGGTAGATTTGCAAGCAGAAAGTCACTTGTCTTATGCAAGGTGATTGATTTATCATCATCATCATCAGCCTATAATGTTCCCACTGCAGGGACTCAGGCCTCCTCTCTAGGAGAGGGATGGGCTATAATCCACCACACGGGCCCAGTGTGGGTTGGAAAATGTCACATAATATCTTCGATGTTACGATGTTATCTTTCACCGTTTTGAGAGCAGTGGTGATGAAATAAATTAATCAAAGTAATGTGCCTGCCTAGATTCGAACCCAAAACCTTACATTTCGTAAGTCAGGGCCACCACCAGTAGGCCACCAACATCATTCTTTTAAAATTCACTTGTAACGGAATTACCTCTTTCAGGTAGAAATTTATAGATATCCCTGCGCTTTGTGGCAAATCATCTAATGACTCAAGTTATATAACACTCTCTTGCTCCCGCTCTGGGCGAAGCAAAAGGGAGTTTCAGACTCTTACTGACTAAAACACATCTGTGTTCTTTCTAATCCCGCACTCCTGTTACATACAGGAGCTGATGGACTACTGAAAGTACCAAACTCGTCGCCGAATTTTGGGCTTACTCAATTTAAATATTGTCAGCGACACGCTAAAAAAAAAGTACCCTGCTGGCCAGGATTACCTTCTCGGTATGATATGAATAGGTCATACCGAGAAGGTAATCGGTCACCCATCCACGGACCAACCAAGGTATGCGCAGCTTAACCTGAAGATTGATCTGAGGGGCTGTTATTATTTAGCCTCGACCTCCACGATTTTTTAAATCTACATATTATTATAACGTAATTACACTGTCGCCCACAATTGCCTTTTAGCTCCTAAAAGATAGAATTAATTCGCAGTCACTACAGTGACCTCAATCAGCTCTTGTTCAGTCTAGTCTTCACTGACATTTCAGCATGAATACAAAATTCTGTTGCCATTTTTATCTGTACAGAAAAATTACCAATTCAAATGTAACCTTCAACAAGCTTCAGCAATTTGTGCTAGAGGAAGGGTTAAATACTTTTTGGTATGTTTTCGGCAATTTATGGGAGTACGCAGGATGACTAATCAGGCTAGAGAAACCAGTTTATTCGGATCCCTCTTTGTAAAGGAAAACTATACAAAGTAAGGCCATGTCATACTGGAATGTATAGTTTGATGTGTCACCGTATGTACACACGGCTACACATCAAGCTATACATTTCCAGTTTACCCTGATCTCGCACTGTACGGAAATCCTATACAATGCGAGACCAGCTTATACTGGAAATGTATAGCTTGATGTGTAGCCGTGTGTACAACTACTCATTCAGTTTTAAACTGACATGATTACGAACAATATAATTATTTACACTGAAAACGGCGCGGTTAAATGAGTTGGGTGCTTACAATAGCGTCGAAATATCGGGAACTGAAAACAAATAGGGAATGTGGCAAGTATTCCGTTTCCATGTTAATGATAATAAACTGTTATTTCACTTTTATCCTCATTTCTCATGAGGTTTATAATAGGTTATGACTATCACAAGTATTTTTTGTACATCTAGGTAGCCTGTTTACAGGCTAATTATCGCATTAATGCTATTATGCTATTTTTTATTATTTTTTGCGTTGCTGCATCCCACGTAGAGATGTGCCGTTGCCAGCAATATTGCCTGAAGATGGAATTTTGGTGGCAAAATTGCCGGTAATATGTCGGGAATGGAAATATTCGGGGAATATTTCTTAATTAGAAGTCAAATTAAGTACGGAAACTATGTTATACACTTATAATTAGCATTTATAAGCCCTAATCTACATTTACCGGCAACTTTGGCAATATTTCCAATGCTGCTGGCAATTTTGGTATTTTACCGGCACTGGCAATTTTGCCACCAGGCACATGACTAATCCCACGTCCAAACCTGAATCTACGGAAAAAAATCTAAACATTCTTGCATTCTATTTACCATCTTCAAACCGCTCCCCTAACATTTTTAAGTCATATATCTTACATACACGACCCCTACTTATTCCACAAAATGTCGGACGGGGCAGCTTGCCAACTCGGTGAGCGGTTAAAATGTAAAGCATACAAGTACAGGGGATAGATTAATTTGATACTACCCTCAGAAAAGTTGTTCTTCAACTACCTACATACCTACATGTTTTATCGCTGCGGTAAATTGCAAAAAAACCAAAGAAAATTTGAAATTCGTTTATTATTAAAAAAGATAAAATGTGTTATAATTAGAGAAACCTTTAACTGCATAGCTAATTACAAAATTCTGTGAATCACACTTTCACACTAAATTATTATAAAGGCGAAAGTTTTTGAGTGTGTGTGTTTGTTACTTCTTCACGCAAAAACTACTGAACGGATTTGGATAAAATTTGGTACAAGCTAGTTAACACAAAAGGAGGCCTGAATTAACACATAGGATAGTTCTTCTTCTTCTTAGCGTGTCGATGACAATTTAAATTGAGTTAGCCCAAAATTTTGCGACGAGTTTGGCATTTTCAGGATAGTTTTTATCCCGATTTTATCTTCCCGTGGGATAATTTTCGAGTTGTAGCGGGTAAAACCGCTGGCAACAGCTAGTAATAAATAAACCCTGGCACTAAGCACTACTGACAAATCGATCGTACCTTTTAAACAGAATCACTTGATCAAACTTGTTATTTCCACTAAAAACAAATTAAAACAATTTCCAATAAAACAAGAGGCCTCAATTAAAACAACAATATTCCAGTTAAACGTTTATTCCTTCCCATAATACAAACAACATTGCTGGCTTATTTCACATTATTAATTAGTAGTTAATACATTTTAATGATACAATAGAATGGTGTGTTTGTTTAAACGTTTCGCGGAATAACCAAATAAATAACATACAGTAAAGGAGTCCTCACATTTTTGTTATCGCGTATCTCTGTCTCATTCTGTCGCGTAAAGGCGTCATTTGATAGAGCGAGAAGTCCGATCGCAACCATCCGCGTTCATTTGCATCGGAAGTATTTTAACGTGCGATTAAACCTCTCACTTTAGTGAGTTACAGGAAGGGATATAATATTATGTTACGGCTAAAGGTGGGTGTCGTCGGGTGCGGATAAAAATTAAGTTAAATGCAATTTCGTCATTTGACCCTTATTTTACCTCGGTCAGCAAAAAGACAATAATAACCTTACATTAATTTTTGTAAAGGTAACTTTTTCTGCTGCAAGCCCACAGTAAACTTATTGTTATGAGAATAAAGGTCACTCTAATTTTGAAAACAATGCAACGTCAGAGATAGAATTAGGGAACAAATCGAAAACGCATAAAGTATTTTTGGCGAATATAAACTAATAACAAATAAAGATAGATTTCTCTTGTATATGTGCGTTTATTAGACCATTAATTATATTCTAGTCGTATCGGCTGAGTTCTCTAAGCACCACTTAATAAGATATAATATTTCAATTCGACACGTTGTCAGTCATGTAACGGTGACAAGCAAGTTCTTGCTAAGGAATGTTTATAGATCTCGACCTTAAAGTTTCATGTACTAGAGACTGCTCTAAATTTAGCTTTATTTCAATATTACGTGTCTCATAAATATTTTAGGAAAATAAAATTATTCAGGGCTCTGACAGACATGAAAATGCTTTCAACTTAAAAGTCCAAGCGCTTTCAGTTAATTCACTGTGTGTCACCTGTTCCATAAATAAATGGAAAAAAACAATGTTGATTATTAATTAATTTTAAAGAGCCACAACTGCGCGCCATTCACGTTCTTCGCGATTTCAGAATAGCGTATTTATTGCCGCGTTTAAGGTCTTATTAAATTGCACTTCAAAATTTTATCACGTATATACTTAATCAGCGTGTTTTCTTGAACCGATGAATTCTAACAGCAGCAATATGTCTCTCGTCTATCTCTCGTCTCTAAAAGACGCGAGTATAGCACATACAAGCGCGAAATCATACGCGCTGAAACTACTTTAATCTGAAAACACGAAGCGATACGACTTGTGACGCGACGCTCACGTGTATTTCTTGTTTCATTCAGAGTGCTTCTATAAGGTATTTTCATTTGTTTTCCCCACAACAAAACTTGGATGAAATGAGCCGCAGAGCAAACAAATGACGGGTGTACGTACGTCACTTGTTTCGTCTCCTAAGTGCTATACCGTCAAAAATCGAAGTAACGTATAGCATGCTTTGAGCATCTTTTTTGAGAGCGGACGCTTGTCACTTGAGCGTTTAATTTGTGGTCAAATCTTAACATTGTCATACATCATTATTGATTTTACAAAAAAAATAAAATAATAAAAATATTACTTCGAATATTTTGTAACAAACTTGCAATATTTAACGGTATTACGCACCGCATAATTACCTTTACACATATTTTATCATTTGGGATTATAGGCTATAATGTTTGAAACAAAATTAATGCCGATCCATATATTAAACTATTAATGTAATCTTCAATAATTATTCTGCATTATACTTTGTCAAAGTTGGCTATAATATAATTACTGGTGTCCATTATGGACTATATTGGCGCGATATTTTGAGACACAACCCAACTTTTTTTAATACTTGGAGACAGAAAAATGTATACAGAGACAGAGCAAAAATATCTATACATTTAGCAAAGTTCAAAAGCTATTTCTTGCGAAATAACAGTTTATACTTTGAGATAATACTTATTTCGTAAAACTATGACTTCTAAAATGCGATGTTCGTGAAAACCTGAAACGTTAAAAACACAATCACATTTAAAAGGTTCTTTACATATTGACCTTACCAAAATTGAGCTTTTATTTATTTTAAATATTCAATCCAGAATACAATTACTGTATTCTATATTAAACAATCTAGAAAATGTATCACTTACTTCGCTTCATCAAAATTAATCAAGTTCACATTATTGGAATAATTTACACGTCTGACAATAGAACATGTTTTAATTTTAAAAAACGTACAGTAGGTAAATTTTGAATTTGATATATTTTCTGCTAATAAAATCATAATTTCCAATGAAACAAATGACGCCTACTCACGTCAAACACACAATCAAATAATATTATAAACAATGTTTTAAATGTTTAGTAAACATAATAATATCAAAAGTTAGTACCTATTTAACACAAACACGCCACTTTAGAAAACAATAATCAGAACGACAAATTAATATAATAATTTATAATTATTAATCATTTCATTTAGCAATTAAAATCTCAATTGAAATTATAGTTTGCTACTATCATTGTTTGTGATATTTAGTGCTCTTTGACGGCTGTCGCTTTTAAAATAAAGCTGAAATACATAATATTATTATACTTAGTTGTGTTTGAGCTGACCACATGTGTCTAGATTAATTATTATGATCAAACACACAAATAACTAATTCATTCCATATACATTAATATTAGTTACATCCTGGCTTAATAGTAACTGGCGTTCAGGTCGATCTGTAGGTTTCCACACATTATGCCTCTAAATGCAAGACAGCAGTATATCTTAAGATCAATAAATTTTATAAATATTCGATGGTCGTTACAGTGGCCTGAAAATCTGACAACACGTCTTACCAAGGGGTATCATATTACCCAGTACTATGTGGTTTATGGAGGTTAGATAGCCAATCACTCAATGTCATAGACAGGTAAAAAGCCAGCAAAGGCTTTTTCATAACTGTACGCTCATATTGTTGACTGCTTTTCCACTGATTTCCTTTATTACAAGATCCTTTATTTGCATGAATTAAACGCGTTCGTCGTTTCGTCGTGGGTTCGAATCCAGGTAAAGTCCATTTCACGAAAGAAGTCCCGCAGACGCAGCGCTGTATTCGCGCGACATAATGTTGCTATCTCTCTCTCTCTCCATATCTCCCCATCTGTCAAATTTAGTTCCACAATTGTCCGCGGGACTTCTTTCGTGAAATGGACTTTAGGTGCATTTCTTTGTGTCATTTATTTCATCAGCGCACACAAAAAAAATCGAAGACCTGTGACAACTATCAACCCGTACTGGGCCCGCGTGGTGGATTATAGCCCAATTCCTCTCATAGCGAGGTCTGTGTTCCAGCAGTGGGAACATAATATTCTGATTATGCTATACACAGCAAATATGTTGTTTCAGAAAAGCATAGCTCTAATCCTCACTCCTAGTGTACTGATTCTCGTTCACTTCAAAGCGTTTGATGTGGTAGAGGAATTTGAAGTTTGGTTCTGTGGTTCAAAGTGAATAGATCGTAGAGGATTATAGCTGCATTTCATGCATCGGCTTGAATGACGAAACATGAAGCGACTTAACAGCATGACCTCACAACCTAGTTACGATACACCTTGGTAAGACTGATTGTCGAATGGAATTTCGAGCCAGTGACTACCTATATCATGATATTGACAACATGACATTTCATTGACATTGACAGTTACATTTATATTCAAAAAAATTTTTATTAAAAAAGGATTTCTGAAAAAAAAACTTAATTAAAAACTTTAATGATGTAGTGAACACCTACCTACTTAACGAAAGTTTTACAAAAATCAAATGAAATTTTTTTTTGCTGAGCCTCGTAAGTTTGTGTATCAAAGCTTCACAACAGAACTCGCTTCGTTTACAACCAGCTTTATTTTAAATCCAGCCTTTTAACTTTGGAACATATTCTTTCAAATTTTTCAAAAGAGGTTTGTATATTTTCGCCTGATTTCAGGCATCAGTGAATTGATTCCAACTTTTTCAGCTTATTTTACGAAAATATGACGTTCTGAAGATTTTCGATCTATTTGAGTTTATTAATGGCAACTATTGATTGATACTCATGAAGTGCTTTATCAAAAGACAAATTCAAAATAGTGACATTAGGAAGGCCAAGTTTCACACAAAAGTATTCAAACCCCTTTTGGTACATATCGTCGTCATAGACGGTTTGGTGGTCGTTGACAGTCTGAGTAACATATTTTGAATGCCTGGAGCTCTAAAATACAGGCCTTGGCTTAGTTTGGACTCCAGATCTCCTACAAATTACACTTTGTCGAAATTTCTGTGTTTACGTTGATATGTAATTTGTGGACATAAATAAAGATTTTTATTATTATTTTTTATTATTATATTTTTTAAATTTTGGTACATCGTTTTAAATTGTGGTATAACACTTTAAAATTGTTTTTAGAATTATTTTTGATAAGCGACAGCCATAACAATTATTTCGACTGTTAATTTAACAAAAAGTAATATAAAAGTGAGGATAAAATATTAAGTATCATTAACACCATTATTTATTAGGTACATTGATTTTTAATATTACGTTATAGTTCGGGAGATAGTGATTTTGTTTTAATTTTGAAATAGTGATGTAATCAAGCCAGCATGTATGAAACAGTTAAAACCACTAAATGTTTTAATTTATTTAACTTATTAATTAAACATAGTAATTCTTGATGAGATGGTTTTCAATTCATCTGATTTTTGTATGGTCTTTACTGGAAAAAACAGCTGGTCAAATAAAAACAAATCTTATTTTAATATAAACAGCGTTCAATAACCCAAAAAAAATAAACGATCAATTATCTATAGAAAATTAAACTCAAACAACCAAATCCAAAGACATATTGATTCAGCGAATAAAACAAACACCCAAATTTGTTCGAGAAACTAATTAGAAAAGATAACAGATTCACAAAATCGCTGCAAAATCGCTATCTCCCAAAACTTTGAATGATAACTACCTACAATTCCGTTATCTATTTACAATGTAAATAATCCATATTTACATTTTAATGTTATAGTTAGTTACATACACTTAGGGACGAAAACTGAAAGTAATAAAAACTTTATGATAAGCTTTACGAATTAGGGTACAGTCCTGATAAATTTAAGTGTAGCGGTGGAAATATAAGTACTTTACAGCCCTTGATCGGAAAACTGATATTATCATATCAAGTTTAAAAAATACATACAGCGTGTATCAGGTGGTTAAAATTTCCGGGTGTGATTCAGATTATCAAACTGAAAAAGTTTCTTTATGAGGACACAAAAATTTTAATATATTTTTGTAATTCTAGAAAACAGATGAAAACATACTTTACAGTCCTTGGTCGTGAAAATGACATTATCTTAACAAGCTTAAAAAAAACATACTTATATATCGTGCACCAGGTGCGACATATCAGGGTGTGATTCAGATTATCAAACTCAACAACTTTTTCTGTGGATGTGACAACATTAAACCAACTGTTCAGTAATTGTTATTATTTATATCAGAATACTGCATGCTGAAACAAGGAACGACGAACGCGACGGCGACGTGCGGTGGAACGCGGTTCCTCGTCCTTCAGGGTATTCGTTTAATTAATTTTATGTTTATAAAATGTTGTATTATTTTATGTTATAGAATTTTTATGTTATGAAATTTTATGTTATAGAAGTTATAAAATGTTGTATTATTTTTCAGGTTTTATTTTTTACCCGTGAGTCCAACAAAACAATTTAATTTTAATGTGTTACAAAGACAATAAAGTTTAAGTTCTGATTTCGACACACCTAGACATCCAATCTTCCTGAAACTGTCAAATTTTTCCATTCAACCTTGAACGTAATCCGTTAGCAATACAGTTGAAAATCTATTAAAGAAATAAAACAGATTGTAGAAATGTAGAAGCTTGTTGTTTTTGCGCCTGGACACCAAACCATTTTCTAAAACAGTGCCAATATCTCTTTACGGCCGGGTACAATTATCCGCTTAAACTCTGCAGCCCCTAATTCCGGCTAATTTGTCAACCTAGCATTGACGCGCTCCGGTATTTGATTAAAACTTGCGTATTCCACAGAAACGGGTTTATTTTTCAACTCGAATGACTTGAAAAGGACGAGGGTACGTGCCAATGATATGTCGACTCCTCGTGAAGAATAATAATTACAGTAACTTTGACAGAAACATCCTAACATCAACCTTATTAGAACGGAGCTAAGGATCACTTTAATTCTGACAGACTTGTCAGTGGCCTTGAAATGACAGCGAGTTACGAAAAGAAAGGCAGTAATTTACGTTACTTTTGACTTGAGTTAGTTTATTTGCTGAATTTTCTTGAGCTCGAAAAAGAAAAGTTGGTTATCTTTTGGGGTAATAATCAGCCATTTGTTTTTTTAAATGTTTTCTGGTACCTAGCTGATTATAAAAGTTACTACGAAAATTCTAAAGCCTCTTTTGAGCACTTAAATGTTTATAAAAAAAACTGCGAACCAACTTTCAACAGATTAGGGACAGTGGAAAAATTCTAAAAAAGGCGTAGAAAAAGAAAATTAAATGTTTTCTTAAAAAACATCGTCTCCCTTCTGGCCAGTCCCAAAACATAAACATTTTACAGATAGTAATTACTAAAAAAAAACTAAAATACAATTAAAATTTTAAAGCTTTGTGATGAATGTCATTCGAATTTCAAATAATTTCTGCAAAATCGAAGCAAGAACCTTAACACACCCAACTTTAAGTAAGTTCAACTACAGAAAATTACAGTTGACCGCTTTTCAACCTTACTAAAAGTAGTAAGGTTGAAAAGCGGTCAACGCGCGGCGGCGGTCTTTTAACCCATACGGCTAAAGAGCCGTATGGGTTAAAAGTGGTCATCCACCGTTGTTCAAGGTATTACAACGTCCAATAATTTACGAAAACCGAGAAACAATCGTAAAATTTACAAATTTATTTGCTTTCCAACTCGATTAAAATTCTATTCGATTCCCAGTACGTGATTATCGATATTGAATAAATTTTGTGGAACGCAATTATTGTCCACGGAACATTACTGATACAGAGAGAATTCTGGCGGTATTTAAATTGTATTATTGGCTATTGAATTTTAATTGTACACAGAATATTAGTTTAGTAAATAACAACAGTAAAGGTTGATTCTGTTCTGGTTGATATTATTCGGTTCGGCATGTCCGGGCGGCAAAATCGACAATCTACAATAATATAACAAAACTGAAAAGTTAGTTAGTCTGAAAGAATTTTTCTCTGGAATAACCAATCGGATTTCTCATCAGAATTTTAGGCTACTAACAGTAACATGGATCGATTGTCAAAGATCTATAAAATGACAGCCAGGACCAATGGGTTAACATGCTTTCCGAGGCACGGAAGAACTCGCTATCGCAAACCGGGTTTAAGTTTGGAAATCGACCCGTTCGTTTGTTATTATATAGCCACGAGCTCCTCTTAGGCCAACTTTGTTCATAATCACCCATACCGTGTCGATGTTCCCACATCTTTTGTTATGCGCACTGCCAAGGAGTAAATATTCTCCCTGCGTTGGTGTTCCCAAATTCATATGACTCCAATCTATTTATGTCGCGAGTTAATAGGCTTTTTTCTGGATAAGCTCGTTCCATAGTCGATCTAATCTCTGCCTTCAGGACAAAATTAAGAACAGGAGACTGGTCATTAAATTTAGAAAAAAAAATGACTCAAATGTGCCGACCCGAACCATTTAGTAGCACCCCTTACAGTACATAATAATATATAACAACCAAAATAGCCGATACCAATATAGTAGTTGATATTGAAATGAACTCAAATATTGAACATGTAATATTTTCAATCAGATTTCAGTCAATAGAATAGAAGAGAATAGCTGAAGTGAATGTTAGTTCAAAACTAAGATAATGGAAGTTACTGTTAGTTCAAGCATTGAACTTTGAGTGGGGTTAGGTTTAGAGCTTTAGCAGAAATAATATTCAAAGTGCTGGGACATGGAACGCCTCAATCCTGTAACCTGCAAAGGATTTAGTGAGTCAGACAAATTCCATGAACTTTTCGGGTGTTCAAGGGTTTTTGCAGCATTATTATTGGAAAGAAATATACTGTAGCGATATCACAAGTTAAGACCTATTAATTCTACACTAATATTATGAAGCTTAAGAGGAAACGCGAGTGGTCTTTTCTCCATACAAACGCTCTCGCCTGTTTTCTTTTTGGTTAATGACCCTAGAGCAATGGTTTTTTACAGAATAATAAATATTAACTATTTCTATGCCCCTATGTTTTCCTTTTTGTTGATAAATTATTTTTATAAGCACTAGAACCCTCAAAAAATGCTCAAAATTGCTTGTTTAGATCGCTGTTAACAGAGTCCTAGTGTACAAATTTGACAACTATTAACGAAAAAAGAAAAACATAGCGGCGTAGTATATAACCTCCTTATTCATTGTCTAAAATATCTTTTAAATTGGTTCAATATTGGAGGAGGAAATAGGCGAGAGCCAAACCTCGAATTCTAACTTTTTTCTACAGTTGTCCTTATCGCACGAATTTGAGGGCAGGAGGACGGAGAGAGACAGCGATAGTAGAAAGAGACAGCACTCGCATTTCCTCTTAAGAGTCGGGAACCAGAAAGCCGTGACATTATAATATTCTATCAGCGATTCGGATTATGAAAAGTCAAAAATATAAGTCACTGACATAATGTGCTACCGATAGTTTTAATATTATGTCATCTTATTTAGAAATCGCCACAAAACTACGAAATGCTATGAAACATTTGACCGGCATTTTATCGACATTTATCTTGGCTTTCTTTGCTTATCTAATATAGTGCATTTGAGTTTATTTGGTAACCTCTTTTCAATTTCGTTCATAATCTAAAAGCAATGAATATTAAAAGTTGTTTTTGTTTGTTGTGTGTGTTTGACATCGTTGCGCTGTCTGGACGAATTCTTGGAATATAATTGCGTTAGAAAGATATTTATTTACTCATCAAAATACAAAATGGCGTACCGAGTTCTGCGAAACACATTTTAAATTAAGGTTTCATGTATGTATCACCACAACCACCTACAACTAAATATCCATCATGAATTATAATTACCATTAATTATTATTCTTCGAAACCCGCATTTTAACTTTTTGGTCTAATAACTTACCCGAAAGATTACTGTTACGGTAAGGTTTTATTTCATTTGCCAAATAACAGCATTATTACCATTATGTTGTTGTTACTTTAAGGTTGCTGTTCGGTTACTACTACTGACAATCAAATAAAAGTGATCTATATCTTCATTACTGTAAAGTTGATGTTGGTTTGATACTTTCAAAAACAAATTTAACTGTGAACAGTTTACGTGACGTCATTGCTTTATTGATATGTGGTATATTTAATATTCCTGTCAACGGTCTGGTTAACATTTTAAATTATTATTCATCTGATATTTTCACTGAATTAAATTCGATGAAATTGCGGTTCGTGGCATTTAATTTATAGGTTTTATGTTAACACATTCATTGTCTATTATTATTTACTTAACCATTTCCGGATAAAACTTAATTGGATAAATTTCAAAGAATAGAACAAATTAAATGACACAAAGCACTATCACTACATAATAAGAGTATAAAACAAAGTCTCCGCCGCGTCTGCCATGTCTGTATGTCTGTTCGCGATAAACTCAAAAACTACAGCACTGATTTTCATGCTGTTTTCATCAATGGACAGAGTGGTTCTCGAGGAAGGTTTAAGTGCATATTTTTTTCTAAATTTAACCCCTAAGGAAGTTAAATAGGGGATGAAAGTTTGTTGGGATATTATTCGACAACCACGCGGGCGAAGTCGAGGGCAAAAACTAGTAGGTAATAAATCCATAAGCTAGAAGGAGGTCGTATCTAAATAAGATAGCCCTTGGTAAGACTGGTTGTCAGAGTTTCGGGCCTTTGACTACCTGTAGGTAACGACTATCAAAGTTCTTCATGACAGCCGGGACTAACGTTTTAACATGCTTCCCGAGAAGTTTTTCATAGAGGAAACCTGGTATATTATGACTAGCTTTTGCCAGCGGCTTCGCCCGCGTGAAAATGACGATTTTCCATACAAACTTTCATCCCCTATTTAAGTACCTTAGGGGTTGAATTTAGAAAAATCCTTCCTTATTCCTTGTCTACATTATACAGGGAACCTCTGTGCAAAATTTCAGCTTTCTAGGTCCAAGGGTTTGGGCTGGGCGTTGATGACTCAGTCAGTCAGGACTTCTCTTTCTGTTTATATAGATAGATGTCACATGGTCACCCATTCACAGACCGATCAAAGCAAGAGTGGATTAACCTGAAGATCAACCCTAACGACTGATATTATGTGTCACGAGCTCCAAACTGTCATCCGCATTGATTCACATGAGAACCAAGGTTACCGACGTAGCTCGTAGAATTGCCAGACTTAAGTATCAATGGGTAGGGCACATTGCTCGAAGAACGGATGGCCGAAGGGGTCGAAAAGTTCTGGATTGGCGACCGCGAACCAGAAGACGTTGCGTAGAAAAGCCTCCCTCTAGGTGGACCGATGACCTGGTGAAAGTTCCTAGGATCTCTTGGATGCGAGACGCAGGAGACAGCAGTGGACGTCTTTTGGCTGATATGATGAGCACCTAACTTTCAGTTAACAACTGAATTTACATTTTTTATCAAGCTGAATATTTCTTCCACCATTTCCTAAACACCACTGATTGCTTCACTGAACAAATATACACGTAAAACCTTCGAAACATAAACAAAATACCTACAAACACATCAGATTAGGAAGGTGATTAGCTTAATGAGCCGTATCCGGCAGGGGAAGTGAAATTACTGTCTACACCACAGATATAAATTTACCTAGATAACGCAATTAGGTATCACGAAGTCAAAATTATGTTTTTCCTACTCCTCCGCTATTCTTTTCTGATTCATTTCGTTGCGGGATTCAAGACAGTTGAATCTCTGGGACTTCGTCGAGCTTCATTGTCTCGGCGCCCTTCTGGTAGACTCCACTGTTGATTCTGGCTTTCAGGAGTTACAGTGATTTGGGAATAGTGTGGCAGGCTTGTTCGATAAAAAAACATGTTGTTACCACGATCCGTATCCAAGCGTGGGATTTTTTACACAAAATAACCAAAAAAGAGTGTACCAAAATTTTTATAGCAGCGTTAATACTATTCGGTACGCAACATTTTGGTTTTTACCTATTTACCTTGTTCTCATTTATCACCAAAATGATTTGACTTGTATATTTTTTACCCGACTGCGGTGAAGCCCAAAAGGAGGGTTATGTGTTTGACGTGTATGTATGTAAGTATGTATGTATGTATGTCCGTTTCTTTGTTCCCTCATAACTCATAAACAGACAAACCGATTTGAATGAAATATACGTCGTTAGATTTTTTTTAGTTCACTCTTTGACGTGGCAGGCGGGATTTTTGACTAATTTATATTTTTACTATTACGACGTCATGGGTACTATTTATGTACCTATTATAGTTTACAAGATTTACGATACAAAATAGGCTGCGTTTTTATTCTTTAAATGTCTATAATTAAGTTTTTGTAATCTAACAGTTGTTGTTTTAAGCAAATTAGCTTACTCGGACAGTAACCTTAAGTACAAAATACTGAAGCTACGCGAAGTGACACGCCAAGAAGTTACCTCTTGCGTTTTCTAGCTATGTGTACATCTGTGGTCTATACGGAACATGTCTAAATAATATAGGTATAAATGATGTACATACTCGCATTAGAACGAGCACAGATCCGATCAATCTTGTTTTGTAAACAAGGTTGTGGAAAAGTAAATGATGATAGTATTATTTTATTTATGAACAAGTCGCAATATTTTTAACTAGCTGACCCACGCAACTTCGTCTGCGTCACATAAATATAGCTATTTAACCTTTCTCGCTATATCGACTATCCGACATTAATTAAGCTAAATCGTAACAAACAAAAAATCTTATCTTTCCTCTTTATTACAATAGTTTAGATGGTTTAGATTAGCTTAGAATACCTATATTAAAGTGTGAATTACTATAAAATCTATCTCTTACTGTTAAATATACTATAACACTCTGTACTTGTAAACATTATGATGCAGTAAATATTTTGAATTTCCCGGAGGCCAGCCAGAATCCCCCGTAACTATATTGCGACGCAACCCGCGTAATTATTTTTCCGCGCGGGTATTTTTACATTGCGATATCTTCTAAGATATTTGTTTAAACTGTATAGAGTAAAGAGCACAAATATTCTATATTAAATTTCCGTTCTAACGAACACATTTATTTAGATATAGATTAATACCATATGGGTTAAATAAGCTTCGCAAAAAATAATTATTTTTAACCTAACATTTTAATAGTAAAAAATGGTTACAGTGAGTCAATCTTAAAAGATAGACAGATGCTGTCGCGGACTTTTTTTTAGAACTTTTAAAGACGAATAATTACTTCGTACATGATATTCTCGTAACTTAAACCGTTTTCGCAGCGCACGCAACGGAAGCTCTCAGAAAGGAATTTTCTTTTCCCGTTTTTGCAACATTTCTCATTTATGCTCCGCTCCTATTGGTAGTAGCGTGATGTTATATAGCCTATAACCTTCCTCGATAAATGAACTATCCAACACAAAAAGAATTTTTCAAATCCAACCAGTAGTTCCAGAGTTTATCGCGTTCAAACAAACAAACAAACAAACAAACTCTTCAGCTTTATAATATTAGTATAGATAAAAAAAAATAAAAAAATATTCTGGAGTAAATTCTATATACCTTCAGCATGTTATACTTTATCAGATTGGGTTATTTTGATAAAGTAGGGAAACTTTGTTATTGCATTCGAGGCAAAAATTACATCCGAGCCACATGCGCGGTTTTTAGGGAGCAGAGAAAAACGCTTAACTCTTTGCAGAAATTTTAAAAGAACAATATCACCGACTATAGGAGATGAACCAATTTTAAGTCCAAATTGGTTCATCTCCTATAGTCTCGTATGTATAAAAAATAAGTAGGTTATCAGTGGAATTTTCTGTAGCCACACCAGTTATGATAAATATGTTAAACCTAATGGTAGTGCGACAGGAGCCAGTTTTCAAAGCAATTATATGAAGATAAGCAAGAAGCTGCTATTGAAACCTAATCATTTAACCAAACTTACATCTTTACTGATGAAATATTTTCTGAGAAGTAAATAATACGCACAGAAATTTCTTCGAAGCATCGATCATATTAGTCTAGCCACAATTTATCATGAGGTTAAATAGCCCAGTCATGTTTCTTTAAGCTAGGTAACAGTAAAAAATGGCGAATATATTTTGAAGGAAAAACTGCGGAGGCAAGTATTCAATTTCTGCTTTTAATATTATCATTCTATTAGCTTTCGATATTGGAAAACGTTCGGTTATATGTTTAGGGTTACATAATTCAGGATAAATATGTTTCCACCTTTATATCGTGAAGTTAATTATATACCTACTACGAAACTGTCTGGTACAGTCGTAGGCAAACGTGTTTTGCTGTTTCAATTTTATCAACATGTAATTTAAATATTATTTTGATTTATATTACCCAGTCCCTCTCATAGAGAAGTCTGTGTCCCAGCAGTGAGACATTATGTCGAATTTTTATGTTATAAAAAAAAACAACTTTACAATTTGTGTTTCTTCGGGTCATCTGTAAGTAAAAATAAAGTCGTATTTGGTTTTTTTGAAATCGAAACTAATTCCGCCATTTTGTGTTTTCGTTACAATTTCATGAATTATTTTTTCAAATGACATTTACATATTGAATGAAAATTGAAAAAAAAAAAAAAAAAAAAACAAACCCTTTTACTTGGAACCAATTCCACCATTTTGTTTTTCAATATATTTAATCTTGACTGACAATGTCGTTCACCTCCATGAGCTGTAAAGCACTGTAAATCTAAATTGTACCCAAAGAAAAATATTCCGTTTATGCGTGTTTCATATTTCGAACCCGCTGAAAGTAATTCTAGTTTAATAAACAACCTTTTTGAAGGGCACTTAAATAAAAATGATAATAAAAAACAGTCATAAGATCTTGTATAAAATACGAAATAACAACAGTCGACGGTACCTAATTCATATTTTTTAAACAAAACTTCAACAGTATATTTTTTTTAGTTTTCTTTGAAAACTTAAAGTGTCAGCCGAAAGGAAACAGAAACAAAGGATAACAAACTTAAGACACTACGTAATAGAGTTTAAAGTATAAGTTACATTTTTTATCATTTAGAATTTTTAATACTTTAAGAGAACGTGCAGTCAGAATTGCCTGCGGATGTACTTTTAATGACTTCCCGGTTATTTATTTTTTCGTATGAAAAAGTTGTTTGAACTTTGAGTAAAATGAGAATTAATGGCTACAAATTACAATACTTTCTAAATTATTGGGAAAATAACGGCAGTTTTGAATGTTGTGATGCTAAAGGTTTTTTTGGGGTGTTTGGAAACTCAGCTAATAAGAATATTACATGTGAGATGTTTATGGAGGTCATATACCTACTGTGCAGGTACAGTCACGAACAGTAGAATGTATGAACTGAGAAATGTTAAGAAAAAAAATTCGCCCACTTCATTGATTTAATTTTTATGATACGTAACGAAACCAGTATTTTGAAACCCATAATAAAGTAGACAAAGATGACGTGAGATCAAGTAGGCCATAATAGCTCAAAATTGCAATCGTTTTTTTTTTACCCACGACGGAACGGAGACGTTATATGCGTTTGGGGTGAGAGGTTGTTTGTTTGTGTGTTTGTGCAAATACATGTTGCCATTTTTCTCCAAAACTACAAGTCCGATTTTGATGCAGTTTTCAGTTATGGGTTTGGGTTTGATTGGTGCATGTTCTTAGATAGGTGTTACGGTGACAACTCACCAGGGGGCGCTGCAGCAAACATTTTTTGTGCAAATCAAAGTTGTCATTTTTCTCCAAAACTACAAGTCCGATTTTGATTCAGTTTTCAGTTATGGATTCGGGTTTGATTGATGCATGTTCTTAGATAGGTGTTACGGTGACAACTCACCAGGGGGCGCTGTAGCAAAGATTTTTCGTGCAAATCAAAGTTGCCATTTTTCTCCAAAACTACAAGTCCGATTTTGATTCAGTTTTCAGTTATGGGTTAAGGTTTGAATGGTGCATGTTCTTAGATAAAAAAATAAAAATAAAAGTAAAAAGTTTAAAAAAGATTTAAAATAAAAAGCAAAATTAAAAATTTTGAAAAAACCCACGACTGTTAAAAGTTAATTGAAAAAAGGATAAAATAACATAAAACACCCACCTTAAAAAAACCCAAGAATGTCCGTCGGGAGCTGAACATTGCAAAACTAGTTAATTTAATGTCAGCCCCCGACGGACATTCTTGGGTTTTTTTAAGGTGGGTGTTTTATGTTATCTTATCCTTTTTTCAATTAACTTTTAACAGTCGTGGGTTTTTTCAAAATTTTTAATTTTGCTTTTTTATTTTTCACAAGAAATTGGCAATTGAACTTTGCCAAGTGTAAACATCATCTGCCTAGCCTTTGCCCATGTTGGGGTCGGCTCCCAGTCTAACCGGATGCAGCTGAATACCAGTATTTTACATGGACCGACCTCCACAACCTAGTAAATACTGGGTAATACGATACCCTTTGGTAAGACTGAGTGTCAGACTGAGGTCACTGACTACCTGTTACGACTGCCAAAGAATTATACAGGGTGGGCCATGAATTAGTTAACATTTGAAATAATAGTATTAAAAAAACCATTTATCATATTTTAAAAATTGTTTATTTACGAGAAAGCTAATTAGTTGGAATTTTATTTTTTTTAATTATTGCATCTAAATGACCACCGTTTCGATTTTTGCACTCTTCTAAGTGAGTACCGAAGTTTTCGAATACTCGTCTGCAAAGAGACCGCGAGATCGCCGACATCTCTTCGCTGATTTTTTCTTTATGTTGACGTGTGTTGTTGTGGTGTGTTTGGTTTATTGATGTAGACACGACTCTTTGCTGCTCCAATATCTGCAATTCTGTTTGTTTACATGTCCGTTGAGGTGGAAATGGGCTTCGTCAGAAAATAAGAGGTTGTCAAATTTACTGAATCGAGCTACCATTGTTTCGACATAGGACTTGCGCAAATTTAAATCATTAGGTTTTAGTTCTTGCACTATCTGGATCTTGTATGGATGTAATTTCAAATCTAATTTCAAAATACGGCGTAATGATGTGCGGGATAATCCTAATTCAGCCGAACGTTTGCGCGTCGATAAATCAACTGAATCACGTCGAACAGAAGCGGAAACTTGCTGCACATTCTCTTCGCTCCGAGAAGTCCGTGGGCCGCCGGTTTGTTTAATTTTTAGTGTAGATCCCGTCTCTTCGAACTTCTTCACCCATTTCTTTATTAAAGGAGCACTCGAACACTGACTTACGTTGTGTAGACCATATTCAACGCGAAATAAGCGTCTCACAGTAATCAGCGAACCGTTGTTTACATAAAATTGTTTCACACAGTAAGCGCGTTGCGGGTCCGTGAAGCGATCCATTGCGACAAAATTTCCGAGAAACGGCGCTAGTGTCATACCCCTCCCCGCGCTCCGCGCGGCTTTTGTTTGCATGGTGTGATAGATTTAAATGTTTACGAATTCTTGGCCCACCCTGTATAAGGCAGTCGGGACCAACAGCTTGACGTGCTTTCCGAGGCACGAGGAAACTCGGTATGTAACAGGTGGTCACCCATCCACTGACCAACCTAGGTTAGCGCGGCTAAACGTAAAGATCGACCCGAGTGGCAGATATTGGTAAGCGTAAACATATAACAAAAAAAAATTGCAGTCACTGCTATTTGCTTGTTTAAAACCTATATCGAAATAAATGTATGCCAAACTATATTTACAAAAAATACATTTTCTAGAAACTGTCTTTCTTGGAGATACCACTAGCACGGCAGTGTAGGTCACATAAATTATGGAAAATATTTGGATTCGATTACGTTCCATACAATTTCACAGAAGCTTTTCAATACTTATTATTTATTTATTTATTTATTTATTTATTTACCACTACTTATAGCAACATCACAGAATACATCCAATACGATGCTATAAGACACAATACAAATTTAAAATGTAAAATTAAATAATTAAACTATAGCCAAAACCGTAAAATATGATACTACGAAATCGAAAGAATTGAAATACCGTGATTGGAATACATATATTCCACGATGTAGTACGAAGTTTGATTGCACAGAACTAACTAAATAACAAAATGTTATAGTAATAAGTACTAGCAGACCCCCATCCAGTAACAAAAGTAAACCCTAAAATCAGCCAATAAATTCAATCTAAACTATGGAACATACACATTAAGCACCCGTTCGACAAATGACATTTAGATAACCCACATTTTATGGGCAATAAATAAAATTTGACAAGTCATTACTTAGATGAAAACTTGCGGCTGTAACGCGTGGAAATCTTTAATATGCGATGCATGGATGCGTGCGTGAAAGCGATGGGCCATAAAACGGGCCATAAAGATTCCCTGTTACCGGCTAAAGCTATAAACTGTATGAATCTTGAAGACAGAGACAACCGAAGAGTGCCTTTGAATACTTTTTTTACGACTGAGAGTTGTTGTCAATGTCAACGGTCATAATTCTTTTCTTGAAGTGATTTTTCTAGTTCTTTCTTGTACGTGTGGTAAGTGCCTAACCTGAGAGCGCACGAATCGACCTTCTAGGTTAAGCCGTGCTTGCTGAGGTTGTCCGAGGATGTGTGACCATCATTAAATATCGAGCTGTCATTTGAATATCTACCAGTCTTAGCAAGGGGTATTGTATTACCCAGCTACAGTAATACGCACATGAATCCAAAAAATCAGATGTGCATGGCTTGGGTTCGAACTTGAGACCTCGGCAGTGTTACGGCCACACCACTAGACCATCATTGTCTATTTTTCTGCTGGGACTTCTTGATAAACTACTTAAAGAAGGAATAAATTCAGCCAATAATAATATATCTTTCAAATTAGGAATGGCGTCGGGAAATCCTTCGGTGGAAATGGAAAAATCTAGAGAAGTGTGTTTGAATCGCATTCGTTTGACCTCAATTCTGTCTGCTCGTTACAGGTTTTTTTTCTAGAAGTCTTGCATGAACAAAAAAGGTAAGTGTGATAAATGTATGAGCTTAATTTTGATTATATAAGACAAAAAATTTAATAAGTATAGAAATACAGGAGTCGTAATGAGTATCGACAGCAAAATAAAATAAAACAAAAAAAGACGAATATTAAGTATATAAGTTTTTTTATAATTTTAATGACCACAGATGATGGTCAACGTGGCGACGCCTGGGGGAGGCATATGTCCAGCAGTGGACGTCTTTTGGCTGAAATGATGATGATGAATGACCACAGATAGTGTACTTACTAGATATCAGTTTTTTCTTGTTATTTAAACTTGAAAGGAGATACTACTAAGTCTCTAAAGAAAAACGATAGATTTTTCTAAACTTATTCCTCAAAGTAATCATTCGATTTTGATATCGATCACATAAACATATAATGTTTCTTATGTTTCCTTTAATATGACCTCACATTAATATTTAGCATGTTATTCAAAACATTCAAACACCCAAAAAAACTTAAAAACAGGCTTTAATAACGAGCCAAGAAGTCTCAAAATACAACCGCACATCAATCCCGACCGTGAAAGATTACTCTAGCGTTTATGAACATAGTAATTGTTGACTAAAATTTACACAGTGTTGCGCGTCCAATACGCGCTGGCTAAGTGTCAGCTGATGAACGCAACGAATATAGCCAGCAATGAATCGGAGCAGATCGCTGCGCTCCCTCGTTGCATCGCCAGCGGGTTTTCACCTGTGAAAGAAGGGATAGATTAATTTACATGTCATTAAATAGTAACAATAATCTGATAATAAATACCGTGAGGAAACCCCGAAGGGACAAAGGTGTACCTAATAGTACACCCGCCCACATTTCACCATTTATTAAGTCCCTTGTAATTAGCGGCAAGCCTATTCCCAGGCACAAATATAGACTTACACACATTTTTATCGATAAATTATTCATAAACAGATGTTTTAGTCGACGTTTTATTTCGGTATTTGGACGGTATTTTTTCGAGAAAAATGGCTGAAACTGTCATCAAAGGGTGACAAAAAACAAAATGGTTCCATTTTACAAAGCTTTCAACTAAGCATAGTCTACGGGTAAAAAATTAAAAACAAACTACGCACAGGGAATGGTTCCATGGGCGGGATTAATATTTACAGATGTGCTAACAATAATGTTGTAATGTTTATTGTTAACTGTGTTATTCGAATAGTTTTCTAAAAGTAATATAATAGTTTTCTTCAGTTTTTGCCGAAAATACCTCATATAGATCTCGTAAAAAGGCTGCATTACATTCAAATATGATGAGTCTACCAGCGCTCCATTTTGAGTCAACGATACCCTAATATATAAAGATACATAAGATACAACAGAACTGCTCATTTCCACTTGACCAGCTAAACAGATGAATATTTCTAACGGAGTGGACATTTCCAACATCAAATGCATGACCAGTGGACCAATAATCCTGTGGAATGAAAAATTTATGAAAGCTTCGCGCCAAGAAATATACCAACAGGCGATTATGAGTAGAAATTGCTACTAAGAAAAATGGACGAGGAATCGTAGCGAGCATTTTTGTTAGGGTGAGTTTACATTGAGATAACTCATTCCAGAGGACCAGAGTTGTCGACATAGCTCACAGAATAAGTAAGCTTAAGTGGCAGCGGGCCGGCCATATTAGTCGCAGAAACAATGACCGTTGGAGTAGACGTGTTCTTGAGCGGAGACCGCGAATCGGCAATCGTATGGTGGGACGCCCTCAGGCTCAGTGGAGCGATGATCTTCGCAGAGTGGCTGGTAAAAACTGGATGAAGGTTGCCGAAAATCGAGTTGAGTAGCGTAAGATTAAAGAGGCCTATATCCAGCAGTGGATTGCAATAGGCTGATGATGATGATGATGACGAAATCATTCTCATCACTCACATTGAAGAATACTAGAAGTTAAGTTAGCGAATAATGTTGAAATTTTTTATTGATTCCCATCTGAGAACCACGTTAAAATATTGATTGGTGCTTTAATGGGAATACCTTTGGTGTTCTAAGCATAGGTGCTCAGGTGCCAGATAGGCAGTCGCAGTCCTTGTAAAATACTAGTCTAGTATGCAGCTGCATCCGGTAGATTGGAAAAAAAAAATGATGTAATAGGGAGCGAGCCTACTGCCATTACATCATCGTCTGCCCTAACATTTTCCCAACTATGTTGGGATCAGACTATTGCTTAGCGTGCTTTTCGAGGCACGGAGGAAACTCAGTAAGTAATGAGTGGTAACCAATCCACAGACTGACCTTGGTAAGCGCGGCTTAACCTAAAGAACGACCCGAGTGGCAGTTATTTTGCCAAAATTTGACATCTTTATTGACGTAACAATAGGGTTGCATAGGTTTATGCTCTTACTGCCGCACTCAGAGAGCTTTAATGATTACTTAGGCCATCACTTAGTAAAAGTTTTTAACAGTTTTATGTACGACAAAACTGCCAAAACCTTTACTAAGTGACGGCTTTGAGGTCGCAGCCTTAGAGGAACAGATGACGTAATAATACCCGTAGCTAACATTTCCTCTAGACACGTCCACCGCTCCGGAAACTGGAAGTTACTAGATATATCCGGTATAACATACGATATTATATTTGTGCTAACATGGTCGTAGCTTTATTAGTTAGTTTTACCTGTTCTACAAGTTTTGTTATTGAGGAAAATAGGTAGAAAGGAGGTCAACGACTTGTGAGTTTGGATTACTTTAGGATTTGTAACAATGTGCTTTTATTTATTTATTTAAACTTCAGGCACGTACGATGTACATAGGCGTACTTAATGCCTCAAGGCATCCTCTACGAGTCAACCTTTTTTTTTTGGGGGCTCTTCGGCAGAGCGGAAGGCAGTGTCAGACTTCTACTGACTAAAAACCACCCATGTTCCTTCTTCGCCCTTGTGCCGAGGCCGCGTTATGCCTCTACCAGTCAACCTTAGGGTCAAATAGGACAGCATTGTGGTAGAGTACAGAAATAAATAAATTAAGATAATACCATTTTAACATGCTAACATGGTCGTAGCTTTATTAGTTAGTGTTACCTGGTCTACAAGTTTTGTTATGGAGGAAAATAGGTAGGTAAGAGGTGAACGACTTGTGAGTATTGGATTACTTTAGGATTTTGTAACAACGTGCTTTTCTGTCGGTATAAACGAAAATCTACTATAGAAGAAGAAGACATGGATCCCAAATGAATTGAGATAAGGGCTAGATAATGATGATTATGATTAGGAGCTCGTGGCTTAATAAGAACTGCCACTCGGTTCGATCTTTAGGTAAAGCTGTGCTTGCCTAGGTCGGTCTGTGGATGGGTGACCGCCCGACATACCGAGTTTCCTCCGTGCCTCGGAAAGCACGTTATGCTGTTGGTCCCGGCTGCCATATATATAAATCTTTGGCAGTCGTTACAGGTAGTCAGTGACCTGAAATTCTGACATCCAGTCTTACCAAAGGGTATCGTATTACCTAGTATTAACTGGGTTGTGGAGGTCAGATAGGCAGTCGCTCCATGTAAAATACTGGTATTCAGCTGCATCCGGTTAGACTGGAAGCCGACCCCAATATAGTTGGGAAAAGGCTAGGCAGATGATGATGATGAATGATGATATGATAAACGAAAATGCACTGTCTTGGTATGGACATCTAATGAGAGGGACGATTCGCATGTAGGTACTATGGCGGTCTTATGCGCCTGATCACCACTAAGCTCATTTTTGCTTGCACTCAAGAAATAGAATCGCTCGCTAGCCCGTGGCAGCGCCTCGGCACGATTTAGGCGATTTTTTTTTAAATGATCAGGCGGAACTGTCTTCGATCGTACCTAAAAGAATGATGAATTTATTTGGACAGTTTTAGATGGAGAGCGATAGAGAGAAACGAAAGAAAATCAAGTGAATGATAGAAAGACGAATATGGAAGTAAAGAACGTGTTGACTACAAATAATAAAGACAAGGGCAGAAAGATCATGATAATCCCAATAGAGCTTCATTTTTAAATGAACAGTTAAATGATCAGATAGACAAACAATCAGACAATCAGACAGACACGATAAATTTATAAACCCAAAGAAGCGTAAGATGAAGATGATGTTCGGTAGAGATTTCTGCAAGCTTCTCTTAATTAATCTCATCGGTTCTTAGGATTTCCCATCTGAGTAGCTCACACATTGTGCATTCAGCCACAAGGTGGAAACTTGTTTCTTCTGCTTCTCCACATGCTGGACATATTATTATGCCATTAGGTAACCGAACCCACTGCCTCGTTAGTTTAGTGGCCGCGACTGCGACTGCTGAGTTTGAAGCCCTTTTTTTTTTGGGGAATTATAAAACGAGCGAATAAAAAATAACTGTGCGACTGATGATGATATACTGTTTTTATAACTTGAGCGGTATGAATTTGAGTAAGCGAAAAATAAACTAAACTAACGACAAATATTGATTAATAATAAAATCCGGAACGAGCTTACAAAAAGTGATTTGTGATAAATCCATTTCAGATATTAAAATTACTAACTGAGCGACAAAATTACTAAGTGAGCGACTAGAAATACACAAAGGGTAACTTAAATATTAAGATAGAGACGATTTTTCCAATTGAGGTTTTACATATTATACTACTAAAAAGTTCAGATTGAGCAACGTTTTGTAAGCTGCTTTATTAATGATTAATGGTTACTGATATTCTATTTGAGGTCTTATGTTTATTATTTTGATAACTTTTTTAAATGAAAACTACAGATTGTTTGTTGCTAGTCGTCCGCTAAGTGGATGAATCACCGTCTCGCGACAGTATCCTTTATGGGCGGCATGGGCACCGGGCCGTAGGCCGACGAAGGAGGCCGGCGGAGGCCCGGCACTTCGGGGACAGAAGATATTAGTGTTATATAATATGCGAGCGAACCGAGCGCGCGTCATGGAGTACATGCGTTGCATGTATGAGTGACGTGACCAAAAGCTTTGTTATACTTTGTTTTAATAATATTATTATGATAAATAAACATTATGTGATTTTAATTTAGGACTTAAAACTTTTATGGAAAACGTTTTTATGTCTTTCGTATATTATTGATTGTAATATCTAAGACAAATGGATTTAGGTCATATTATATTTAGGGATTTCAATTTTATGGCATGTGATATTTAGTTCGGGTAAGTTATCATTCGGACAAATGATGATTAGGACAAAAAAAGTTATGGCATTTTAAATTATAGATAAAAAAGTTAGGTGACACAATAGAGAATTCCTCCATTTGATTTAAGTAAATACATATTGCTTTATTTTTTCGGAATACATGCAACCTACCCTTAAATAATTAAATTTCTTAGCTAAAAGTGTTTCTTTAAATAGTTATTTCATACGAACATTTTCAAAAAAAAAGTGTGGTCATTACTCTACTCATTATAGTAATTTTCAAAGTGATTTTTCTAATCGAAACACTTCATTTAAGATAAAATGCCGTTCAGTATAAATAAATCATTTGCCAAATATTGAAAAAAATGCAGGACGTAACGTTGTCACTCATACAAATATTGGGTCGCTCAAAAATTATGAAGCTACTCATTTTGTATTTTAAGTAGCTCAAATTAATGTTTGTAAATTGCCGTTCTGTTGATTTCTTGTCGCTCACAGTCAGTCGCTCACTTAGTAATTCTGTGACCTAAATTAATTATTTTTGTAACTTAAAATTTTCATTTACAGTCACTCGTTTAAATACTACCCTTTTTTTTTTTGGTGGGTGGAAAATCATCGAATAACCCCCCCCCCCCCCCGCTCTTGGGCAGAGCGAAGGGGAGTGTCAGACTTCTACTGACTAAAAACCAAACCCATGTTCCTTCTTCGCCCTTGTGTCGGAGCCGCGTTATCCTTTCGACAAGCCACAGCCGAGTTTGAAGCCCTGGGCTCGATTCCCGGGTCGGGCATTTATGATAGTGGTCCTTGGTTTTCACATCAGGATTTTTTTAGCAGTAGTCATTTACCCTCAATGTCTAAAATCCTGGAACGCATTATTAACAAGAGACTCGTCAAATACCTTGAGGAAAAGAACCTTTTATCACCTAATCAGTTTGGGTTCCGCCGAAATAAGTCGACAAATGATGCTGTTCTAAACTTAACAGGTCACATAGTCAGAAACATTGATGCCAAAAAGAAAATAGTGTCAATTTTTTTAGATCTAAAAAAAGCTTTCGACACAGTTTCTATTCCCAACCTAGTGTTGAAACTAGAGGAACTGGGAATACGTGGCCTCCCACTCCGAATATTTGCTGACTACCTACGCAATAGAACTCAGTGCGTAAAAATCTCCAATTTTCTGAGTGGGGAGCTTCCGGTCACCTTTGGGGTTCCTCAAGGAAGTGTAGTCGGTCCCACACTTTTCCTAGTCTACGTGAATCAACTGTGTAATCTGCTTCTCCAAAATGGAAAAATCTCCTCCTTTGCTGATGACACTGCACTCACCTTTATTGGCAATTCCTGGGACGAGGCTTTTGACGCGGCGCAGAGAGGACTAAATCAAGTTCTAAACTGGCTTAATGACAACCAACTTACCCTCAATACAGATAAAACAAAAATAATTTGCTTTACCCTACGGCAGTCTACACAGCCGCCGAACTCATATTCCCTAGTTGCTCACTCAAGCATCTGCTCAGGCACCACAGAATGTTCTTGCCCTAAACTCGCCCGTACCCCCACAGTCAGATATCTCGGGGTGACTCTTGATGACAATCTGAGTTTCTCAGCCCACATAGAGATGCTGACAGCAAGGGTTAGAAAGCTTATATTCGTCTTTAAGACTCTTCGCCATGTGGCAGAAGCACGAATTGTCAAAAGGGTGTACTTCGCCCTTTGTCAATCGCTCCTATCATATTGTGTTTCCGCCTGGGGTGGTGCTCCTAAGACCACTTTGCTGAAATTGGAGAGGGCGCAGAGAGCCGTGTTAAAGGTCAGCACATTTCGTCCTATACTTTTCCCAACCGAAGAATTATATAAAAATTGCAAAGTACATACTGTCAGACAGCTCTATATTCTTAATACAGTCCTACTACAACACAAATATACCCCTTATGTCACCATCCCTAAAAGACGCAATGATATTGTTTGTCAGCACCATAGATGTAAGTACTCATTTACGAAGCGGTTTCTTTGTTTCCAAGGGCCACAATTATATAATAAACTCAATAAGATATTGAGAATTTACTCTCTTTCGACCTCGGCCGTCAAGGAATCTGTGACAAACTTCCTTCTTACAAATAACTATTCGGATACAGAACGCTTGCTGATATCTGATAACAACCCATCCTAAACCCACTCATCGAGAACATAACACACATTCTGCTCTGACACAACACAACACACACTGTCATTATTACACACACACACACCCACAAACACTTACTCACACACACACACATACACATCCACGAATTATCCAAATGTCAAGAAAATCAAATAAATAATAAATTAAATTAATCAATTATATTTTCTAATTTCTGCAATAAATTATACCTCAATGTTTATCTTTAAGTTAATTTTATGTTAACTTTGGTTTTAAACACTTGTTCTGTCTGCAATTCTTATGTGATACTGTATACGTATGGGCTGTACCACTGCTCTTAATACAAGTTATTTTATAACTTAGTAAGGGTGCTGGTTGCAACACCTACCTGTTTTGTTAACTAGCATTAAGTCAAGTGCATTTATAGAAATTACTATTTGATGTTAACATTGTTATTTTGATTAATGTAACGACAGTGGTAAAAAATAAACAGGAACTGATTTATAGTCTGGATTCGAGTCCGGTTGATGGTAATAGGTTCGCCCCCTTTTACATGGGACTTAAACATAACTAGCAAAATGAGGGTGTACTATTAGATACACTTGTGCCAAACCCTTTTAGGGATTACAGGCGTGACGTTGATGAATGTTTTATGTGTAACAGAATCCGATTACCAACAAAATGACTCAATCACAAAAGCTCATAAATATTTACCGTCAACACCTAAATGTATCTAAACACATTTTACACAACGCTAACTTCGAATTGTACATTATATTGTCAATCTCTGTCAGAGCGAAGACGCATTACGAATATAAAAGCGTCGATTCATCTTCCACAAATTCTTTCGATTGAAGAAAATTCAGTTAAAATCGATTCAGTAACTCGATAGATTGGGTCGTTCGTCGTTTCGCACCACTAGCGGTTCGGACCGCGGTGTGAAACGCAGAAGAGCTCTTAAGAATGGGCTGTTTCGCACCACGGCGGTTCTTGGAGCGCCGATCGGTGTGAATCGACCAATAGCTCTTAGGAATGGGGCGATTCGAACCACTATGTTTAGATACGAGCTAATTTCAAAGTTTGTATGTACAGTCGAGTAGAAAAAACGGATCATTCCCACTAGTTCTACTGCACAGTCCTACGATAGAACTAGTGGGAAGTTTTTTTTTTTTCCCACTAGTTCTACGTTAAAGGATGTTACAAAATCGTCAAACCAGCGGGACTCAAGTTTCTGATTCGTTCTATCACACAGATTAGGGTACAACTACGGCACAAACTACCAGGAGAATAGAAGTAGGCAGGAGGTACTGAAAACATTTTTTTTTGGAGATTAAAAAAAAAAGATAGGTAGTAAAGTCCCACAAACTACCAGGAGAACAGAAGTAGGAAGGAGGTATTGGATCTTTAAATCAAATCTAAATTATTCCTTAATTTAATATTATTTGCTTTTATCGTTTTTTCCTTTTTATTAAACGGTTTTATTTAGCTCACCCCGTTTGTTTTTTTCTTGGATCAAATTTTTTTATTTCCAAAATAAATGTTTTCAATACCTCCTTCCTACTTCTGTTATCCTGGTATGGTTTGTAGGACTTTACACCTGTCCTTTTTTTTCAACTCCAGAAAAAATGTTTTCAATATGTACCTCCTGCCTACTTCTATTCTCCTGGTAGTTTGTGCTGTAGTTACTCCCTAAACTGTGTGATAGAACGAATGAGAAACTTGAGTCCCGCCGGTTTTACGAATTTGTAACACCCTTATATCGTAGAACTTATATCGCTGTTTTATTTTGTGCCTGACTGTACTTTACGCATTATTACTAAGAAAACTTTTTGTTTCATTCGCGGTTCGAATAAACCCATTCAAATTCTCCTATGGTCGATTCACACCGCGGTCCGAAACAGCCCATTCTTCAGAGCTCTTCTGCGTTTCACACCGTGGTCCGAACCGCTCGTGGTGCGAAACGACGAACGACCCGATAGATTAGATTTGACATTCGCTTGGTTCATTTGTTCGGTGGAATTGTGTCTGTAAGGGGGGGTATGCACTGGTTCGGGTCGGCACATTAGGGTCGGTAGTATTTTATCATCTGCCATACCATCATCATCATAATCATGTCGGGGTCGGCTTCTGGTCGAACCGGAAGGGGTCGGTAGTATTTTTGGCGCGATAATAAGCTGACCATCACCGATATTGAAAAATGTTCGAGTGAATACTGATTCGGGAGTTTTATGTCTATTTGGAACACCTAATTGTGCCCTGTGTGACTATAGGAATCCTGCACACTATAGGAATTGAAGGTCCGTAGTGTTTGTAGTGATAGTGCTAAACTCGTAGTCGTAGCTGATGATTGAGGTTTGCCGCTCTTCCGAACCGTGCCGACCCGAACATCTGTAGCATCCCTAGCTCAATAGATTAGATTCAAAATTCACTCGGTTCATTTGGTCGTTCAATTTGTGAGTGTTAAAAATTAAATTGGGTACATTTAATTTTGTACCCCGTTGTACATTGTTTTGAGTCGGGTCCATTTAATTGTATTCAAATGAAGGAAAAAGGGTAATTTTATTGGGGTCATTTTCGCTTTACATGCCAAAAAAATTTAGAAAACTTTTTGTTTTTGTTGAGTATAATTATCAAGTGGTACTTTTCAATTTGGGGAGTTGCAGCAAACTGTTATTCTGATCTTTGTATGAATTTTCATCATTGAGATCTTTGCCTTGAAAAGGGCAACGAAAATCGTATACGCGTGTTTTTTTTGTTACAAAACGTAGCGTAGCAAAACCCACCAGGCGTTTTGCTATGGCTCCATCTCTGAAACTGGGAATCAGATTGCAACGACGATTTTATACTACTACATAATAATATGACAGATTTCGTAGCAAAAGTTGTTCATAATATTATGAGCACAATAATCAAACTAAGGTTAGGTTAGTTACAACTACGATTATAGTTCTGTTATTACGATTGATGAGTTCCCGGTTTGTGGTTGTGCGTTATTACAGAATTGTACCTTAAATAAATTAGCAGAGAGCTCATATTCCGGAAATCATTAATTTAATTAGCACGAACTAACTTCAAACATAGCTGTAGTCGGAAAATACTACAATGTCAGCTTAAGTAAGACAGAGTACAGTTAAATGGAAATCATTATATAGTATTGTTCATTTTTCAAGAACCGGGACTTCTATGTTATGTTAGATGTTAAAATGATCTGTTGGATGCAACTCTAGCTTCAGCAATAAGAGTTGAAAATCGAATGTCCAGGTATTTATTTAGACGCCGTTTGGTGTTGCTGAAAATAGGTGTTATAGTTTTATCCATCACGAATTCCCAGAATTGGGTAAATTCGATGATTTTGTAGCAAATGTTCACGTAATACAAACAATATTGTTATTAAATATTTAGAGCACTTACCTACACATTCATGATAACAAAAGTTTATTCACGTTATACACATTAACATCACACATAAATCCTCAAAGGGTTTGGCAGAGGTGTTCTTAATAGCACACTCACATTTCGCCAGTATTGTTTTAAGCCCCATGTAATAGGGGCGAGCCTATAGCCATCAACCAGACACAAATACAGACTCCGTGGCTGAGAAATCCTGATAGAAAAACCCATTAACTCCTTGCTAGACTCAAGAATTGAACACATGACCTCACGCTCAACAGTCGTGTTATAGTTTATTTATTTGATGCTATTAGTCTAAGTGATCTCAGACAACGCTACTGTCCGCGCGGGCGAGAAGAGGCGCTGAAGCAAATGTTTTGCGGTGCACCGCACGTCCGTGCGATCAGGTGGTGTATGTGTGTCAGGCATTAGCCAAGACGTGAGATTCGCTTCACCGCCCGACCACGTGGACGAGAGTTTGTCGCGTGTGAACCGCCTTAGTGAACGTTCTTCTGGCTATTGTCAGTCCGAAGAAATAAAGAAGGAAGGAAAGAGAGAAAGAAAGAAAACAAAGAAAGAAAAACAAAGAAAGAAAGAAAAACAAGGAAAGAAAGAAAAATAAAGAAAGAAAGAAAACTCACCTCTCAGCACATGCACTGATACAGCGGAGGCGGCGACGTCTGCTAATGAACACGTGTAGTTCCCCGAGTCATTTCTGTTAGCATTCGCTATGTACAGGCGAGACAGCGCGCCGTTGGATGTTGCTTCCGTCTTCACGCTGAGGACAAGAGACAAGGGTTAATGAGGGGCAGCATCAAAAATTGAGTTCAATAACCTGGTTTTCAACTTTGTCAAGGTCTTTTTGAAATACAGGATATCAAAAACCACTTTCAGACTTTCTCTGATGTGCAGCAGGTATGTCTGTTAAATATTATGCTTATGCTAAAACAACACACAACTCCAAACCCAATTTGAACCCAACGAAACACAACAACTAAAAGATTCAGTAATTCTGAAGTCGTACACAATTAACGAGTAGCTGCTCTTTGAAACAATTAGGAGCAGACACAATCGATATTTGATTAAACGAAAACTTGCTCCAGACGGATGCTACAGTACTGTCAATCGGTGTGATTGGAAAGACGAGTCCTGACCTACTTTAGACTCGGGTTTGGTTTTTTTCGACAGACAATTCGCTTTACGAACTCGTTTTGGAATCGGAACTTTGGAAATTTAGTTTTGTTTGTGAACGTTTAGGGATTAAATTCATTTGTGATTGCCTCAGCATGTCTTTCTCCTTTTTTCATACTTCTTTATTATTTGTGATCTCACCTAACATCACCTTTCTTGGCATATCATCCTTCACACAGTTCATTAATCATTTCTTTGGTCCTCCTCTTCTCTTATACCCATCAACACTCCTACTCAAAACTTTTCTCACAACATTTTCCTCAACCACATCACATGGCCCTTAGCAAAACAACCGATCACATTATATGGGACTTAAACATATCTGGTGAAATGTAGGTGAGTTATACGGTATGTTTCTAACCTAACCTAACCCTTTTTGTTTTTTTTGGACGGTGGGAAATCATCAAATGACTTCTCCCGCTCTGGGTAGAACGGTAGGAAGTAGGTGGGTCGATATGCCACATCGGTTCTATCCCCTTTTATAACTAACTGATGTCATTTGCAATCCTAATGTTCAGTTTATTGATTATTTAATTCTGTAAGTACCTATACGACTATGTGTCAATATTATGAATTGCTTTTATTTTGATCCTATTATTATTTTTTATTGATTAAAATTACATTGATTTAAATTTGATTGATTGTAAGTTGATTGATTTTAAATGAATGATTTTGATTTGATTGACTGTAATTTGTTTGATTGTAATTTGATTGGTTTAATTTAATTGATTTTAGTTTTATTGATCTTATTTTACTTTTTTATTATTATTCCTTAATTTATCTTTTTATTTCTGTACCATTTGTGATCACTACTCTTATAATTAATTGTTACCTTGTCTTGCTGTGCTGTGTCACGCTGATCAGTCGTCTACTCAATCTGCCTTTAATCTCTATATTGGGCCACCAAGATACAGGCTGTGCCTAGTTTGGGACCCACGGCTACTTTTACTAATGTGCTGTTTTTTTATCAATGCTCTTTCTTATTGTTTTATTTTATGTATGTTCTCTAACTTGTGTGTGTCAATAAATTGATTTATTTATTTATTTAAGTGTCAGACTTCTACTGACTAAAAACCACCCATGTTCCTTCTTAGCCCTTTGTGTCGGGGCCGCGGTATCTCTTTCGAGCAACCCGCAGCCCCGACGGGCTTCTACTTAACCCTTCTTCGAACACAAGCGCAATATTAAGTCCAAACTATCCGAACTACATACACAACTACATACACAACTACCCTCCAACTTCACTTACAACAGTACAGTTAAAGTATTTCACTTAGGCTGAGTTGCACCAAAAAAGTCGTTAAAGTTAAGGTTTTCGTCAAATTTGACAGTACTATAAGGGGTATAGAAAAATTATATATACAAAACTTTTTGCAAACGTTCAAACAAAGTAAGTACCTATTATATTTATTGCTTTGTCTATAGCACGTATTATTTTTTGGTTGAACAATTACCTACGATGAATATCCTTGTTACGCCTTATGCAATGCAATCGTATAGTCAGCCACCAAGCTACGTTTTTAGAGACTCGAAATCTTGGCAAGAAACATTCGTCGTTCCATGTGGAAAAACGATCGGCTCTAGGTAATCACACTTTGCTTTTCATCGCTTTCGTCATCAGAACTGGTTTCTGCGAGTATTTCTTGGAGCAGGGACATGATGTCTAAAGGTTATATTCAACGCGTTTGACAATAAAATTGACAGACAATTTAACACAATCTATAACACTAACCAGCGGAAAGTGAGCGGTTGTAGTTACCGTTAAAGTTATGACGTCATTTAACTATTTGTCAAATGGCGCAACTCTTTGTTGGCATAACCGATACAAAACTGAAGTTTTGATGTTTGTTTGACGTGCCATTTGACACAAACTTTAACTTTAACTACTTTTTTGGTGCAACTCAGCCTTAAACTTAACTTCGCTATTGTTAGACTATACTAATCGCCTTGCTTGACTTAACATTTTAATTAAGTCCGATAAGGGATAAGCAGAAAGGGTACTCGGCAGGATAAGTCTTTTGTTTTCATTATTTTATATGATGTTGTATCTGGGTGTGAGGTCCTGGATTACATTAAGCCTTGTTTTCCGGTAGACGGATTAGGGGATGTTATAAAGGGTGTTAAAGTAAATGATGTTTGTTTTAATACGTTGTGAAATTTGGGGTTTTTTGAACAATTAGATTAGAAAGTCAAAATTAACTATGTTGGGGTCGGCTTCCAGTCTAACCGGACTAGCTGAATACCATTATCTAACATGGAGCGGAGAAGAAAGACATCGTGAGGAAACCAGCATGTCTTAGAACCAAAAAAATCGAAGACATAATGACATCTACCAATCCGCACTGGGTCCGCGTGGTGGATTATAGCCTATTTATCTTATGGAGAGGAGTCCTGAGTCCCTGCAGTGGCAGGGCACGCCACGATAGTGGCGGTAAGTCCCCTCTTTGAGGAGTGGCTGGAGAGGCGCCACGGCGCCCTCACCTACCGTCTGACGCAGGTCCTCACCGGATACGGATTTTTCGGGAGGTATCTGCACCGAATCAGGCGGGAGGAAACGCCCGGATGCTCCCACTGCGAGGATCGGCCGGAGGACACGGTGGAGCACACTGTGGAGGCGTGCCCTGCTTGGGCAGAGCCCCGCCGTGTTCTCGTACTGTGGCGGTCGGCGGCGGCGACCTCTCGCATCCGGCCCTGGTGCAAGCCATGGTCCGGGGCGAAGAGGAATGGGACACCGTCGCCTCCTTCTGCGAAGCAGTGATGCTAGCGAAGGAGGTGGCGGAACGAGAGAGGGAGAGAACCTCTCAACGTCCCAGCCGCCGCGGAAGGCGCTCCGGGCGTCGGGGGCACGCGATGACCTCCGGCCACCGTAGACGCGGGCCTGTGGACGGTGAGCTAGCTCGCCGTCCGGCCGTCGTCATGACGGCAACAGACCGTGTCGGCGGCGCGTACGTGTTCCACGCGCGCCTCAAAGAGATGTCAGCAAGGAGGGGCCCACAAGGGCCGACGCCCGTCGGGGCTGTGGTTTGTCGAAAGGTTAACGCGGCTCCGACACAAGGGCGAAGAAGGAACATGGGTTTGGTTTTTAGTCAGTAGAAGTCTGGCACTCCCCTTCGCTCTGCTCAAGAGCGGGGGGGTTATTCGATGATTTTCCACACAACAAAAAAAAAAAAGTCCCTGCAGTGGGAACATTATAGGCTGATGATGATGAACATGGGGCGCCTGCGTATCCGACTCCACAACCCATTTAGTACCTACTAAATAATCCAATACCCTTTGGTAATACTGGTTGTCACATTTTTGGGCCTCTGTTACGACCGGGACCAACAGTTAACGTGCTTCCGAGGCACGGACGAAACGCGGTATGTAATACCCTCGGTATGTAAGAACCTTAAGCTCAGCTATCGCGATTGGGACCACTTAAGTTGGGATCCTCAACCGTCATAATCCAAAACATCAACAATCAAATATTCACACCACATATTATAATCAACAGTTTGATTTTACAATGATTCAGAATATCATTAGCTTAAAATATGAAGGGTTTTAAATGTCAACACTTCAGATGAGCAACGAATGTGAATAACATTGATTAATATCACGAATACAAAGAAAAAAACTTTCTTTATTTCGTGCGATGTTTGTATTGTATTCTCTGAACCTGAATTAATCAAATAATTATATTCAAGAGATCAAGTGAATGATCTTCGTATTCGTGGATCATCTAAAGTGTCTACATTTTGATTTTAGATGTTTTGGTTTTTGAAGTTGAGGATCCCACTCAGGACCACTAGACTCACTAGGCAGACAATTTAACATCAAACCTTACAAAGAATAAGGTCGATTATAGTTTGCCACTTGTAAAGGTATATCGTATGGAGAAGAATGGGCAAGAAACTGAGCCACGTAACTTGACACCTTTCAATAGAGAAGACCTTCAACTAGAGAACAATGGACATAGGAAAACTATTGTTACTATACCATACGTTAGAAATTACCCTTAGGATGTGGTCCCATTGAGAGCTATTAATGAGAAGCTATTTTTAACCGACTTCTAATAATTAGGAGGATGTTTGTTACATCATAAATCCGTGATTACTGGTAGATTTACCGGATTCTTTTTTCATTTGGTGAACATATTTTGTTCCTCTTTGTATTATATACAAATGATACTTGACAAGAGTTTTTGTGAAAATATCACAACTAAAACGAGTAAACTAAAAACTTAATTGCATAAAAAAAACAACTTCGAAAAAATAACACCAAAAGCGTAAAAGTTTTGTGTGTGTGTCGTGTGTGTAACATCGATACAGCTTCTTTTTCAATTGTATCGGCCTAGAAATGAGCAACTACTTGAGCGCTTTCAGTAGTGTCCATGAATTCCTGTAGTGAACAAACGAAAAGACACGCCAGATACAAATTAATAAATATCGTTTGAGAAACCACATCATTTTGTCCCAGGCGGTGGGAATCATATGTGGGAATATTATAGGTCCCTTTGCTTCCTCACTTACTGATTGGAGGCTTCAAATAAACATCAATGTCAATACCCGCGTACTGACTGAGCGCGCAGGCATACGCGTGAGGCAATTCATGCAGTCAGTCAACAGGACGTGCCTAGCCCGAGGAAAACATTGAAAAAATTCAAATGACCGTGTCGTGCGGCATACGCCCGAGGCTGCGTGCTCAGTCAGTACGCGGCTAATGGCTAACAGTTTATTTTGTCGACTCTTTCATTACCTCTTAACTCTCAATGGGACCACGCCTTTACAACACACAAAACATATTAAAGTCTTAAGCAACCCTTTAGTGGCTTACACGTAATCCCTTCTTAAAGTGTATGTACCGAGAAATTAGTTATGTATGTCTGTGATGCTTGTGATTATAATTATAATTCATTAAGTTTTTAGCAGGGTGTAAAATAACATCGTGAGGAAAAGGGGATTAGAATATTATGTCATAAATGTGGAATGGTTTTACTCGTCTTGCCCTCGTCCCAATTTATTTGGGGTCGGTTAGAGCAGCAGTGGCCCAGTGGTGTGACCCTGACTTACGAGCAGCAAGTCGGGAGTTCGAACCTAGGTAGGCGCATTACTTTGTGTAATTTATTTCATCACCACTACTCTCAAAACAGTTAAGAAGAACATCGTGAGGAAACCAGCATGTCCGAACTAAAATTTTGAAGACGACCTCGAATTTACCTACCAGCAATGGGCCCACGTGGTGGATTATAGTCTATTTTCATCTCATATAGAGGGGGCCTAGAGTCCCAAAATTCTGCGTGTCTTTTTCTTCCATATTTGTCTATTACTCGTCATCTCATCACACACCTTCTTCCTTGCCATTATCATTCTTCACACAGATCAACCATCAATTCTATCGTTTTTTTGGTCTTTATAGGCTTTCTGTATGTTGGTTGGAATTCTCTACAGTAATCTCTACATAGGTTAATTTTAGATTAGATGTTAACGGATCCTTCATGTAGTCGTCCACAAAGACTTCCCTATATTTAACTAAATAACTCTTTGACAAAATTGTTGCTGAAAACCTTATAGTTATTTTTCCAACCCAGGAACCCATACCAGGACATCAAGCTAAGCAGTAGGTATTGCGAGTACTAAACCAACGAAGCAGTCAATTCATTGTTATTTATCCTCATGTAATTCTAAAAGAAAGCTTTTATGAAAAGATGTCTTTGAAAGACATGACAAACAATTTATTCGAGAAACAAGCAAAGAAATGTTTGGAAGAAAATTAATAAATCTAATTAAACTTGTAAAGAATAAATGATCCGACAAAGTTGATTGCGAATCAGAAGAAAACATAGAAATTGTAATCTTGGGTAAATCGGAGGAACCAATGAAGGAGGATATTATAATAATATTTTTATCCTTATGTCAGTAGAATGATGAATTTGGGAACAAGGAAAACTCGTTTACGATAAACTCGAAGTTTAATCTTAGTAATCTTATAATTTGTTTTTCGAATCTTCGCATTCTATAAGGTTTTAGGGAAATGATTGTGTTGACTAATTCCCGAAGACAGACTGCGGGACTTCCTATATATCAAGGCTGACAGAGTCCAAAGGAAAAAATCTAAGGCCTGAAGAAGACTACTACATGATTCTTGATCCCCTTGCGGCGAGATTATTAGGTTTTCTTTTTTAAATTAAATAATCATCAAAATAATATTATCCTTAGTAATTTATAATCTTCTATCTATCTTCTTGATAAATAAAAAGAGAAGTCCTGACTGACTCACCGACTGACTCATCAACGCCCAGCCCAAACCCTTGGCCCTAGAAAGCTGAAATTTTGCACAGAGGTTCCCTTTATAATTTAGACAAGGAATAAGGAAGGATTTTTAGAAATTCAACCCCTAAGGGACTTAAATAGGGGATGAAAGTTTGTATGGAAAATCGTCATTTTCACGCGGGCGAAGCCGCTGGCAAAAGCTAGTTAAATATTATAATATTTAATTATAATTTAATACAGTTTTCATTTTCCTGTGAACCTATCCTAGTATCAAAGGTTTTATGCCTCCCATGGGCCACTGACTTGGCTTTAGTGTTATTATTTAGGGGATCGGATAAAAAAAAACTAATTAGTCCGTCAGATAGATTTCCAAAAAATATTAACCACATATTTTTTCTTTTTTTCACGTAAACAAAAAATGAAGACGATACCGTGCTTCGAAAACTCGTGTGACGTCATAATGATAGTACATTTTGTACCTTCAATAAGCCTTCAATTGACGTTTCAAGCCCCACTCCATGATCTTTGACGCGCTATAGCTTCGTCAATTTTAATTGATTTGATAAAACAAAAAAAACACGTATCCAATATTTTTCTATAATCTAACTGACGGACTAAACATAATCATATTTTTTTGAGTCAGTCCGATTCCCTATTATACAATACGTACATACATCCGATAATGCAGAGGTCTTGGGTTCGAACTTGAGACCTAAGTGCAAAATATCCATTGTAAAATTCATCTTTAATTTCTGATTTACGCACTGTTCCTTAGTGTTCCTCTCCCTCTCCATAGGATGGAAGGGTGACTGTGTAGAGGGAGAGGAAAACTATGGAAACAATGAATGGATTGTGTTAGGAATGATTTGAAAGAAAAAGGAGTATTATGGATGTATCCTGACTAAGAAAAATAATTATGATTCTGTTTAGTCCGTCTGTTAGATTATCAAATATCGGATACGTGTTTTTTTGTTTTATAAAATCAATAAAAATTTACGAAAGATCAAAAGTGGGGGCTTGTGACGTCACTTCGTGGTAAAAAATGTACCACGCTGTGACGTCACACGACTTTTCGAACCACTGTATCGTCTTAATTTTTTGATTACGTGAAAAAAGAAAAAATATGTGTGCAATATTTTTTGGAAATCTATCTGACGGACTAATTAGATTTTTTTGTCAACTACCCTATTGATAACGTGACGGTTGACAGAGGAACTAACATAGCACAAGGGCAGCAACCTCTGGTTAATTTTTCTTGATATTACATAAATACCAAAGGTAATGTGTGATAGCAGACTTTGAATCAGGAATGGAATCTTAAACAAGATACTTGATCTTCCTTAACCATAGTTTAAATAAAACTCCTTAAAATATTCATTTAATTACAGTAGCCCTCCTGACCTCAATTCGACTGAAAACTGTCCAAAAACATTTTACGATCACAAATTCAAAAGGACACGAAGATCAGCAACTTTCAAACTTTACTAATAAGCGAAATTAAATTCATGAAAATCTTCGTAACAATCGAAATCTCTTGTAATTTCAGTATTTTAGGAAGCACCCTGAATAATTTATTTTAACAAAATCGATGAAAATTTTGATTAATAAATAAGTTTATCTGTTTTAGTTGTCCTCAGGCAAAACTGACATAATTTGTATCTTGTTGAAGTATGCCAAACAAGATAAGGAAGTATAACCAATTAGGCATGCACGTGTACAGTAAACCCAATTAGCAGCAGTAATATTATATTTAAGCCCCGGGACCCACTCGTTACAAGTAGTCAGTGGCCCGGTCTTTTCTTCTTCTCATCGTGTGGGCAGGAAGGTTTAGAGGACCTCACACCCTCTATTGTCAGAGTTCCAAACCGCCTCATCAAGGGTCTCTGACATGGTTTGACGACCTCTATTTGGCGGTCGGGACCAACGGCTTATACATGCCTTCCGAAGCACGGAATCATCTTATTATCAGATAATCTGGTGATTCAAGCCTGCAACGTCCTAGCCAAACTGGAAACAACTTTATTTTCAAAGTATGAACCCACGACAAGGCAAACGCCTAAACCTCGACCACGGAGGCAGAAAGATAGTTAGGCCCGGTCTGACAACCAGTCTTAGGGCTCCCACACATAAACACGATACGACGTCGAGTCGTACAACGATGCAGCGTCGTTTCACGATACGACGTCGCGTCGTGGAAATCTAAGACACGACGTCGTAACGTGTCGATGCACGATACGACGTCGTGACGTTAGAAACGCATGATGCAATCCTGCGCAGTTGTCTTGTTACTTTAATGAACAAATTAACATTTATTTGGGTTCTAATTTCAAAAACATTTAAATATTCTTTTCAGAATGTGTCTAGAGCGGTCCATTTTTCGGAATGAACTAAAACACCACCCCTATGTATCGACGGCATCGTGCCGTGTATCGTGCGTGGCACATTACGTTACGATGTCGTGTTGTTTTACGATGCTCATCGTAGATTTCCACGACGCGACGTCGCAAGGTGAAACGACGCCGCATCGTTGTACGACGCGACGTCGTCGTATCGTGTTTATGTGTGGGAGCCCTTACCCGTATTACCCGGTACTAACTGGGATTGTGGAGGCAATTTATACGCAGTCACTCAATAAAAAATACTCGCATTCAACTGCATCCGATAATACTGGAAGCCAAATAAAGTGGAATCAAATAAAGGGAAAATAACATAATTTATTCGTGTGTCTTACTCTAAATACCTCCATGACTCCTGTAGTACTATTTAATGCACCCATAAGCACAAAATCTTTTGTACATAATATAATTGATTTCTTCTGTAAACCGTGATTTTTTCACTTTGCTATTTTTTTGCGAACCGTTATTTATTTTGTTGTACAGTATGCTTAGTTGACGGCTTCTTAAAGGGTCCGTTTACACCTTGTAATTCTACCAGCCTTTAATTCTCCGTTTATTTCGTCCTCGAAAATTTAACGTTACTACCCCACGTTTATCCAATTAATAAGACAACAGCCTGAATAATTTCAACTAAATCAATGTGCTTATAATTACAAACTCCGCGTCGACTTTATAAATTCATGTTACGAGTATTTGAGTTTCTTAGCGTACCCTAGTAGCATTTTTGTTGGCATTTGTTGGCATTTAGTTGGGCCACATACATTTTTGTTGGCATTTAGTTGGGCCACATACCTCTGTATGTGGCCCAACTAAATGCCAACAAAAAATGCTACTAGGGTAACTTCTACCTATCCAGCTAATTAAATATTACCCTACTAAATCAGGGAGGTAGCTTGGTACAAAACAAATACACCAATTTTACACCCCATAAATTTTGGGAGGCTGAAATACGGTGCCATTGATCTACATGAAATATTTATTTGTGGAACGTTTTAGTTGTTGAGGTATTTGATTGTGAGAGTCGAAAAGGACCAAAGAAATATACATGGTTAAACTCACGCTTTTTTCCCATGTACCTACTCCAGGTAGAAAATACAGAACACCACGTGTTACAATCCTTATATACTTCGTTTGCGCCGTCCACGATCATACAGGTTCTTCAATTACGAGTATTTGCGAGTACCTGTCCTTTCTGAAGTACCTAACCAAAGAGGTATGTCCTTCTAGCTAGAGCGTTCCCTCCCGACGTTGCCATTCACATCTGCCTTGTAAATTACCTTTGTTAATCGCCTTTCTCTCCTCCTCTCTAGATGTTCATCCAGCTTTATTGTCTCGGCACTTTTCTGGTGGTCGCCACTGTTAATTCTAGCTTTCTGAATTTGCATTGGTTTAGACATATTGTGGCGGGTTTGTTGAAAAAAAAAAAATCCAACGAGGTTTGAAGTCACGTCGCGTCGTCCAAACCAAAACTAGGTGACTAACGTCTTTTCGGCTTCCAGCACGGACACAAGTGTTCTCTTTTTAACCGACTTCTAAAAAAAGAAGGAGGTTTACAATTCGGATGTTTGTTTTTTTTTTTTTTTTTTATGTTTGTTCGGGCATAACTCCGTCACTTGCTAACCGATTTGAAAAATTCTTTTTTTGTTGGAAAGGGTATACTTCCCAAATGGTCCCATAATTTTTTTATCGAAATCGGACAAGCGGTTTTTGAAAAATCAACAAAACTCAAAAAAATACTACATTGTCCACATTAGGTGAACCACTAAAAAGTGAAAAATAAAAACTTTTTAACAAAAAATAAAACCGACTTCAAAAAAAAAGTCAAAAATAAATCAGTTTCTGAAGTCGGTGACAAAAAAATGAAATCAAACAAACAAAAGTCACCGACTTCAGAAACTGATTTATTTTTGACTTTTTTTTTGAAGTCGGTTTTATTTTTTGTTAAAAAGTTTTTTTTCTTTGGTTACCTTGCCCCACACAAGATAATATCTCCTGTATTTTGGGTGCGTTTACAAACATTTAAAGTCCTACACACAAACAGCTAGAACCGAAAAAACTACATGTAAGTAGGTCATACAAAAATATTTGTTCCGTGCAAGGATCGAACACGAATCACGAAGCGTAACAGCAAATCGCTCAGCCACTACGCAAACCATGAACCGTCAAAGTTAATTCAGTATCAATCAGGACAATTGCCGGAAACATCAGTCTACAAAACATTCCATCACCGAAACCACTGAAAATTAAACTATTCGAAAATCATAAGCTTCTGAAATATTCCCGTTGATTGAGAATAAACCTTTTGAGTAGCAAACATTCCTTAGAGCTAAATGATTATGATTAATTCTAGTGAAATTCCTTAGGGCATAGCTTTTGAAGATTATTTAGACAAGTTTACGGCTGCCTCCGCGAATATTATAGGCTGATTTCGGTGAATTGTTCACGATGTAAAGCGTCGGAAGGAAGTTGTGGGTGTTGAGTTAAATTTTCTTAGAAGAATTATATTTATAGTATGGCTAAATTTTTCCCAAGGCGTTACCGCATTGTGGTCGTTATGCAATTTTGAAGAGTTTGTTTGCTTGAACGCGCTAATCTCAGAAACTACTGGTTGGAATTGTTTTTTTTTGTGTTGAATAGTTCATTTATCAAGAAAGGTTATAGGCAATAATAATATAACATCACACTACGACCAAAAGGAGCGACGTATAAATGAAAAATGTTGCAAATACAGGATTATTCCTTAATACTCTCTCTTAGGCGACGCAGACGAAGTTGCGCAGCTCAGCTAGTACTTATATAAAATAACTTGTACGTTTCTAGTCCATAAGACATATAATCAAAATAAAACTCACCTCACGCCTCCTCTTTTAGTATCATAATTCAGCAATCTAGCTCCGTGCTTCCAGTTCACCTGCCTCGTGGGCTGCGGCACTTCGCTCACCACGCATCGCAGCTCTATGATAGAGCCTTCTTTGTAGAACTTGTCCTGGAGAGGTTTGCCGCGCTCGTCTACGATCTCTACCTTTGGCACTGTGAAAGAAGAAATAGGTTAAGTTAGTATGAGGAACATTGGTATGTGTTTTTGATTACTAAGTTTTACTCAATACTTTATTGCCAACGGCTCTGCTTATTTTGGGGCTAATACGTAAAGCCTATTAAAGGTAAGTAAGGTTGGCGGCGGCGACCTCTCGCGCCCGGCCCTGGTGCAAGCCATGGTCCGGGGCGAGGAGGAATGGGACGCCATCGCCTCTTTCTGCTAAGCAGTGATGCTAGCGAAGGAGGTGGCGGAACGAGAGAGGGAGAGAACCTCTCAACGTCCCAGCCGCCGCGGAAGGCGCTCCGGGCGTCGGGGGTCACGCGATGACCTCCGGCCACCGTAGACGCGGGCCTGTGGACGGTGAGTAACGGGCTAGCTCGCCGTCCGGCCGTCGTCATGACGGCAACAGACCGTGTCGGCGGCGCGTACGTGTTCCACGCGCGCCTCAAAGAGATGTCAGCAAGGAGGGGGCCCGCAAGGGCCGACGCCCGTCGGGGCTGTGGCTTGTCGAAAGGATAACGCGGCTTCGACACAAGGGTGAAGAAGGAACATGGGTTTGGTTTTTAGTCAGTAGAAGTCTGACACTCCCCTTCGCTCTGCCCAAGAGCGGGGGGGGTTATTCGATGATTTTCCAGCCACCAAAAAAAAAAAAAAAAGGTAAGTAAGGTTGACTGGTAGAGAATGCCTTGTGGCATTAAGTCCGCCTATGTACCACTCTTGTACATGAAGTTTAAATAAATAAATAAATCAACACTGTTTAGAAACCCTTTTTTTTGGTGGGTTGGAAATCATCAATTAATGACTCCTCCCGCTTTGGGCGGAGCGAAAGGGAGTATCAGACTTTTACTGACTAAAAACCTCCCATGTTCCTTTTTAGCGCATTTTGTTCTTCCCAAAGAGTTACCGCGGTAACTCTTTGGAACAACCCCCAAACTAGTTTATCCCGGTTAATCTCCAAAACGCTGAACTTATTTTCACGGGACTTTTACTGGCAAATAGCTCGTATTATAAGGAGTAACCAAAGTTTTGTAAATATTTAGGGTTACGTGTAAAAAAGTAAAACCCTAAAAAATTTGAAACAAAATCCAATGCAAACAGGAAAAAAATATATTAAAAATAATTTAACGCGGACAAAGTTCGCGGGCAACAGCTAGACAAACCAATCATAACGATTGTTCCAAAAATACTTTTCAATTATGTATTAAATTTTACATTGGCGCGATAAAATATAATAACAATCAAAAATATAATTCAATACTGTAACTTAATTCACGCTTCAGATAATTTCAATGTTATCAAATTTTCAACATCCAATTTTGTTTTTACCTATTTTTACCGAATTCAAAGCCAAGTTTTTTTTTTTTTTTTCGCCTCAAACTTCCTGCCTGGACCATTCCGCCTTCGTTAGGGTATAATTATATTAAAGTACAACCTTGTAAAAGTAGCATTTTTAACTGTTCCACAGTGTGTGTGTATGTGTGTGTTCGTTTAACAGTGGAACAGTTCAGAAATGAAGTGATACTGGCTGCGGGTTGTTTGAAAGAGATACCGCGGCCTTGGACACAAAGGGCTAAGAAAACATGGGTGTTTTTTAGTCGGTAGAAGTCTGACACTCCCTACCGCTCTGCCCAGAGCAGGAAGAGTCATTTGATGATTAAAAAAAGTGAAACTAAAATTTCTTATTTTAAGGTTCTGTTTACTAACGAAAACTATATTATATCATATTATTTATCTTAGTCTGTTAGGTTATCTATGGGCCAAAGCTGTCAGAAAATAATAAATAATGTTATATTATAATCCACCACATCGGGTCTAGTTGCTCGAGTAGTTATATTAATGTTTTCTAGAAAGAAATGGTTTTAAAAGTAGAATTCAATCTTCAAATTTCAGAGCCTGATCAAACGCAAATAGACCGGGTCTATTTGAAATAAATGCTTGATAACTTGATGCTTTGGTGAATATACGTTTTATTTTGAAGAGCTTAGGAGTACCTGATCCCGCACATTATGTACATTTTTCTAGTCCAAGGTAAGTAATTAATTACACCAAACTAAATTAGCAAAACTATCACTTATCCCTCAAGGCTAACCTAAAGTACACAACACACGTTGCTTTTAGGTCCCAAGTAAACTAATAAAGACCATGTGTGACTTAATAGATATTTAGTTTCGGAGAAAAAACATGGCCGCTTGTTATTTAAGTATAATAAATATATAATATAATATTCCACAACTATCACACAACGCCATCTAGTCCCAAGCTAAGCAGAGCTTGTGTTATGGGTACTAGACAACTGATAAACATACTTATATATTTCTAAATACATACATATTATAGATATAATTACACCCAGACACAGAACAAATGATCGTGCTCATCACACAAACATTTGTCCTGGGTGGGAATCGAACCCACGACCTCCAGCATAGCAGTTAGGGTCACTAACCACTAGACCAACAGGCCAGTCGAGTATGTTCTTGTAATACGCTCTAGTTTTTGATGACCGTCTTTCGTCATGGAGGTTTTATATTGTTCGGTTGACTGAGTAGCTCGTGGCTTTTAATAACTGCCACTCGGGACAATGTTCAGGTTAAGCCGCGCTTGCCTAGGCTGATCTGCAGATGGGTGACCGAGTTTCCTCCGCGCCTCAGAAAACTAAGTAACTTTAAGTTGTTGGTCCCGGCTGCCATATATATCTTGGACCATAGATCTTTGGCAATCGTTACAGGTAGATATTGACCTGAAAGTCTGACAACCAGTCTTACCAAAGATATCGTATTACCCAGTATTAACTGGGCTGTGGAGGTTAGATAGGCCGTCACTCCGTGTAAAATATTGATATTCAGCTGCATCCGGTTAGACTGGAAGCCGACCCCAATATAGTTAGTAAAAGGCTAGACAGATGATGATTATTCAATCATCGATTAGTTGAAGTTATTCTTCATCATCACTTTTTAAGCACGGAACCTGTAGTTTCGGCCGAAGATACGGGCGTTTCCTTATCTGTATCACTTACAGACTTAGTTTAGTTTGGGACCCTGACTATAAATTAATGACAATACGATTGGACAGTTGTGACACTCCGGATGTACCTATTGTCAAAACTCGTGAATCTTAATAATATTATATAATAGCAAGTAGGGTTCATTTCAAAGTTACGATCTACTTTCGGACGAGTTCGTTTTTTCGTCGACGAACATAGAGAGTAGGTATGCCCCTGATTTAAATGGACACGCGTCAAAACCTTTGCGAGTCCAGGTGACGAAATAATAAGTGATACTAATTTTAGTTCCACCAACTGGACACACGTGTGTTCAGTGTCTTGTGTCCAGTTGGTGAAGAACCCCTGGTGTTAGACTTTATGCCTCTCATGGGCCTCTGCTCCGCTTCACATGCCGTCGAGACAATTTATTATCTCTCAGACACGCTGATTTCCTCACAATTTTTACCTTTACCAGAGGATTTACCCCTCTGTTCAAAGAATGTTTTTTATTCCACTTAAATTCTGTTTGCACACTTTTAACCTCCACTTTAGTAGTCATTAAGAAATAGAATTACTTTTTCGTTTCCAACAAAATTCTACCCGAGTTCTACCTAATTAAAATTAACGGTCACATTCTAAATTAGATTCTATTACTTAGTTACCTTTAGGTTCCATTTGCTTGAACGGTTCACGCTTTTTCAATTACAGGGCTTTTACTTAATAACTTCAAGGTTATATTTTCTGTGTATAATGATAAATAAATTCATATTGAATTAATCGTGTATTTAATTTCAGTTTAATTGCCTTCTTTGAAAAGTTAAACGACATGTTAAGAGGAAACGCGAGTGGTCTTTTCTCCATACAAACGCTCTCGCCTGTTTTCTTTTTGGTTAATGACCCTAGAGCAATGGTTTTTTACAGAATAATAAATATTAACTATTTCTATGCCCCTATGTTTTCCTTTTTGGTGATAAATTATTTTTAAAAGCACTAGAACCCTCAAAAAATGCTCAAAATTGCTTGTTTAGATCGCTGTTAACAGAGTCCTAGTGTACAAATTTGACAACTATTAACGAAAAAAGAAAAACATAGCGGCGTAGTATATAACCTCCTTATTCATTGTCTAAAATATCTTTTAAATTGGTTCAATATTGGAGGAGGAAATAGGCGAGAGCCAAACCTCGAATTCTAACTTTTTTGTACAGTTGTCCTTATCGCACGTATTTGAGGGCAGGAGGACGGAGAGTGAAAGCGATAGTAGAAAGAGACAGCACTCGCATTTCCTCTTAACTTATTTAGCTAAAGGGCTGATTGACTCTTATGGTAAGTGTAGACTAAGACATTTTATATTATTCTAGCTTATTATAGCTCCACGGTCAGTGATAGCCTAGTGATGTGACCGACCGAAGTGGAAATTATGCTTATTCCTACTCCTCCGCTATTCTTTTCTGATTAATTTCGTTGCGGGATCCAAGACAGTTAAATCTGGGACTCTGGGACTTCGTCGAGCTTCATTGTCTCGGCGCTTTTCTTGTGGTCGCCACTGTTGATTCTGGCTAACAGGAGTTACAGTGGTTTGGGAATAGTGTGGCGGGCTTGTCCCAAAAAAAAAAAAGATGTGACCGTCCGACTGCCAAATCATAAGTCTCGAGATCAAACCCAAGACCTCTGATTTTTCGGGTAAACGTGCGTATTGTATAATTAAAGAAAAACATTGTGAGGTAACTAGTATGAATGCCCCAAGCTCCTCTCAAAAAAATCTGTAAGTTTTGTGAACCATTATTTTTTTAACGCAAAAACTTTTGTCTCTTTGTGCTCGAACATTTCTTTCAAAGATTTCTCATCAGAAATATTTTGCCTTATCTCCGCGGCACATTGCCAGCAGACATTTTATAAGCTCCTAAGCGCTTTCATTTAGAAGCGTTGCCTTTTACTATCGATTTAGATGGATTATGATCTGAGTGTGGCAACAAAATATCGTAAAGTATAACACTGGGATGGTGCCATAAACCTTGAAACACTGTTTCCATTTTGATAGAGTACTGGTTAAAACAGTATATTCAAATTCCGAATATTGTACAAAGCATAGTAACCAAAAAATTGAAATGCTTAAATATGCAAAAACAGTTTTGATACTCAAAACTGGAATTTGATGAAAACCAGAACGCAACTCAACCGATTCGAACTAAACGAATTAGCTCTTTTGTACGAAATCATGTGGTTTTGTGGACTTAATGATGTTGCGTCTGTTACTAAATTATTTATATAATTCCTACATCTTGAAAGAATATAACATCACGCTTGTACTTCCCATGTATAGGGGGTGAGTCTATTGCCATCTATCGGGCACAAACATGGAAAAACCCAATTACACTTTGCCCGACCTGTGAATTGAACCCACGACCTGATGCTCGATACCAACATTCGGGTAATTTAGCCCACTATAACAGCATTGTTGAATTAGTTACAGCAGCATCGGAATAAGGAAGGTTCCGTCTTGTTCTACTTATAAAAGATTCATCATCATCATCATTTCAGCCGAAAGACGTCCACTGCTGGACATAGGCCTCCCCTAAGTTTCGCCACATTGACCGGTCCCGTGCGTCTCGCATCCAGCGGATCCCCGCAACCTTCACCAGGTCATCGGTCCGCCTAGTGGGAGGCCTTCCAACGCACCGTCTTCCGGTTCGCGGTCGCCACTCCAGAACTTTCCGGCCCCATCGGCCATCCGTTCTTCGAGCAAAAGAAAAGATTACGGAAAATAATTCTTTATAAAAATGTTAATGTGCAAAGATGAATTTCCATCAACATCCAATCCTTTTGTAACCACTTCCAAAAACTATGAATATTTTCTCAAGCGAAATAAATATTATAGGTTCAATACACGAGGAGCGAACATCGATGTACATTTGTGGAGAATTTACTCCTACATTAAAGGTCACACACAAGGTTAAAGGACTAGTATCCCTGGTTTATAATGACCTTCCTGCCCTTACCCTATTCTATCATTCTCTTTTCTTCTTCCATTCTCCCCTGTCACACGTCACGGAATCATTTACTCCTTTCTGTCCTTTTATATCAGTCCTCATACAATCTGGCCTTCCTATCCCTGGTCAAGAAATCGAAACTTGACGCAGTCATTGATATATCAATCGCGATTGGTCAAAATATTGTTCTTCATACATTCTATCGTAGAATTTTGTAAAATAACAAATTATTGACTTCATTACATGCAACTTTACTACACATTGAATCAAACGCATGATTTGCTATAGCAAAACTCCCAAATATCTCATCACATCACATGCCCATACCACGACAACCGATTACCACACAACTTATCAGTCACCGGCGGCGGCGGTCCGGCGCCACTTTCATACTTCTTCTATGTACTCATTTCATAGTTTGTATAAAATACACATCCCCCTTAGCATTCTCAGCTGCGACTACTTTACCCTGCAAAATTCCAGCCATTGACTAAAACCTCGATCCAAAATCTACACATGCCTTCCTATTTCAAAAATATGATCGTGAGCACAACTAAAAATACTAGGAAACAACACATTTCGAACCTTTTCTCTCATACATATCACTTCATTTGTAAACAGTTCCCCACATCAGTATTCGCAAAATGTCCGATACAAATAAATAATACCGTTCCTGTTTTAACGTAAACCAAAAATTGTCGAAAAGTAGCTGTGAGCCGGTGACGAATATTTTGCAAACAAATATGGTGGTTGCGTATGTGAATCGCAAACAGGACGGGAATGCTGTAACAGTGTTATTAATATTTAGTGGCCATTCATGCGGTGCTGTTGAGGTTAAAAGGAATGTTTTTATCAGTACGTTGTGCTGAAAATTGCTTTGTAATTTGGGGCGTAAGTGGATTTCGTACGGTCTTACATAACCATACATAAGATCATTCCGGTAATGTTATGTATGGTTATGATTGGCAGGGTTGTAACTAAATAGTACGCCTACATTTTTTGCTTAGATATGTTTAAGTTTCATGCAATACGGGGCGAGTCTATTGCTGTCAACGTCCATAAATCCAGACTCCGTGGCTAGTACTGAGAATTTCCAGATGGCAAACTTAATCAAAATATTCCCGATCTGGAAATCGAACCCAAGACCTCATGCTCAGCAGTCGCGATCGCGACCACTAGACCAACGAGGCGTTTTGTATGTATATTTTTTTATAAAACATGGCCGCACACTAGGAATTTTTCGTTCACCTTTTTCAGAGTCCCCCGATGACTTTTAAATCTTGTAATGTGGACCAGTGGTCGTTGATTCTATCTAGCTCGTGTCACTAGCTCCTGCGAAGTCTACCGCGTCACCTTTTGGCTGTTAGGATTACACAGCGTGGTTATTTTGGACCACACCTTGGACATTTTGCAGATGCTTTTCTTATATCTACACGATATATAGGAAACCATCCTTAGCCACTCACACGTCCGTGGATACTAAACTATCCAAAACCAAATATAGGGTCTTATGTCCTGGATACTTTAGTATCCACAGTGTCCAGTTTTGTAAATCCGACATCTAGCGAAAATATACCGTACTTTTTGTAACTATTGTTCATGAAGTCGATAGTTGACGAACTAGTCCACACAACAAACACAAGATGGCACTGTTACAAGCCCGGACGAATAAATAAAAAAATGTTTAACTTCAGTGAACTCCGGAGTGCGTTTTGTGAACAAGTGTTTTTGGACTGCGAGTGATTAAGTCTTAAGTACTTAAGTTTTATTGAATGTTTCTTAGATTATTATATGTCAAAATAAACTAGATAATTAATGCTTTTTAACTACGTATGCATAACATACATTTAAGTTTAAAATCAAGTAAAATTTTACATTCATAGTGAGGTGTTCCGAAAACATGGCCGGTCTAAAGTTATCTGCCCAGTTTTAGGTATGTTTACGTTGTTTTTTCCGTAAAATATTATTTAAACAACCAGTGATAGTTCGTAATAAGCATAATTATGCAATTTACAAACATAATTAAACTGTATTTACATAAGATTACTTAAAAATGTCTTTGTGTCCCTCAGGTTTTGTTGTTGTGGATAGTTGACATCGCGTTAAGATTACGAAGAGTAGGTGTTTTGTTTTGATTTTTATAACTACTTAGCGATGAATAAACATACTCATCTATATAGCATATTAAAGGAATATAAGTCTAGTTTGCTGTGGCATTATTATAATTGTAAAATAAACAATATTTTTTCGTTGTGGTGCGAATAAATAAAATTTATATGTTTATTTTACTCCAAGTTTAATGTTCATACCTGTTTTTAATACCTTAAATTAAAGTTTTAGATCTTAAAACGTACATAGGTTTAAACTGCATTCTTCTATCAATTTTTCGTACCTTTTTTTGTTTACTCTATACTCCATTTGCTATAAGATTAGAATTTTAAGTTAACCGTTTTTACAGTTCGTTCAACCGATTGTGAACTCTATTACGTTGACAGCAAGACAAAATGCAGCTGCAGTAAACAGTCGGTATTGTAACAATATTTTTGCTTTTAATGGCATCCTTATGCCTACGGTATAGAAGTCAAAATCGGTTGAACGGACTGTAAAAACGGCTAACTTAAAATTCTAATCTTATAGTAAATGGAGTATAGCTGTTGTAGATAAGTAGCTATAAGCGTTTTTAATACAACATGCGAGCGCGGCAGCGCTCGAATCAAGGCCGCGCGCATCCGGAAATGTCAGGGGGTACCTAGTCGCGCGGGGTGCGCGGTTGAGTGGTTAGTACCAATTTTCAAATGATTTAGGTAAAACGAAGATTAAAATTTTACCAGCAGGGGTAATTTAGGAACAGTCAATGTGTACTCGTACGTTCGATTCAAATGTTAAGCCGTATCATACAGCTTTTATCACGTTGTTTTTTGAACGTGTAGCCAGATTTTGCACCTGTCGTTCACAAACATTTTGCAATCATTCACACCGTATGGACCATAGAGCATACAATATGGGTGAAGCTTTGAATATAGTCTACCAGTTCGAATTTTGTCATGATTATGTATGATTACCGGGTCCTTGTTCGAAATGGGCGTAATCCCAATATACCTAATAATGAAATATATCTCAAATTACTTCATAATAAGCTCTCTCATTCATAGTATCGCGATGAATACTAAAATCAAATTAATTTTATTTTGGTTAGCCAGCTTTAATAGCCTGACAGCGATAGGTACCTATTATACTAAGATAGATTATGGGCACTAACTGTTAGTTCAATTAAAACGGTGTGGTACAAACTATCAAACTGAACATCTTTTTGTACTAATCTACTGGTCCATTATACATCTGGGTCAAATAGGTCTTGAAAGTATGGAATAGCCAAATATTTTTTCGCAAAAACGATGTTGGCTCAACGAAGAAAGTTATTCGGATTCATGGTCTTTACCACATCACATCACACGATGTATGATGAATATCTGAGAACCACCCACCATCAGATAGGTATTTGAAAAGGCGCATCTAAGCTACGCCCACACTTGATATTGAAACTTGCTTTGAAGTAAGCTTCGCCCTTTCTTCTCTACGACACATCTATAAATAGACCTACTTTAACGAACATATCAATGCTTATTAACTACCTATTCAGCCCCAACCGAAGTGTCTAAGCTCCGACCTAAACTCCATTATTAATACCGAATCCCAAAAATTCAGCCCCTCTTACCCCGATACCATTAAGTATGTGATTCACGTTTGTGGGCCACATGTAAGGCGTATGAATTGTAATCAGCTTTTATAGATACTCCACGTCGGGCATATAAAATATCCCGATACATTTTGCTTAAGGTTTTATTAAACAGATTTATTCTGGGTTTTTGGATTTGAAAAGAAAAATTTTCGCACGCGTTTTCGGTTTGTTGGTATATAAATTCGGGCTGAGATTTCGTGAGGAGGTTGGTGCGTATAAGGTTGTTTGAATTTTTTACTACTAATGTCTGGAGAATTATTTTGAAATTTATCTATTTTATGTTACAATTTGTGGGTTCATTTAGTATGTTTCTTGGAAAATACAAAGAAAGAACCATTGTGAAGAGTTATCGTTTTGACGCTCAATTTTGTTGCAGATAAATAAGTATTTTAAGGCAAAGGGAATTTATTTGACATTATTTTTTTAAATTGCCATAAATAAAGGATAATATTATGTTCAGGTCAGCACATTCAAATCAGGGTAGTATTTTTAAATCAACAAATCCTATTCGCTGCAATTATACACATTCGGACCATATCCATCAACAAACTCCGTTCAGCATCTGTCCTCAACTTTTTAAACAAAAAAAAAAATCTCAAACGAAAACTCGCACTATGTATGAAATTAAAAACAAACAAAAGAAAAATGAAAATGCACAAGTCAAGTCACTGCAAATAAGTTTAAACAGAGACAAGTTGAGAAAAAT